>CM073589.1:64094612-65344612 GCA_037074715.1 Magnolia kwangsiensis
TAAAAGTTTTGGATCAAACTGATCTTTGTTTTTTCCCTTCATCTAGGTCTGTATGACCTAATCAACAGATTGGATTTCAAATAAACAGTACAGTGGGCCTTAAGAGGATTTTAATGGTGGATATCCAATCACTATTGTTTTCCTTTGGTGTGGTCCACCTGAGATTTATATCCCTCTATTTTATGGGATTAAGCCCTAAAATGATCTGTAAAAATGGATGAACGGCATGGATGAAACACATACATCATAGTGGGGCCCACAGATTACCGACCATCAGCCACCGGGCTAGTGGAAGGGGGGAGTAGCCAAACCGTTTCCGAGGCAAGGGTGATAGCTTAGTGGTTGAGTCCCGGGCCCACCTCGATGTATGTGTTGTATATCCATGCCATCCATCCATTTTTCCAGATCATATTAGGGTATGGTCTTAATAATGAGGTAGATCCAAATCTCAGGTGGACCACAAAGTATGGATTGAATTCCCACCATTAATAACTTCTTGGGCTCCAAAAGTTTTAAATCAAGCTGCTATCTATCTCTGCTTTCCCTTCATCCAGGTAGGTATGTCATTATCGTATGATTGGATGGCAAGTAAACATTACAGTAAGTCATAGAAAGTTTTCAATAGTAGATGTTCAATCAACATTGTTTTCCTCTAGTGTGGTCCACCTGATATTTGGATCTGCTTCATATTTTTGTAATTCCTGAAAATGATATAGAAAGACAAATGCACGGCATGGATATTCAACACATACATTAAGGTGGGGCTATGATCAGGGCCTCACACAAGCTCTTACCCGGCCTCACTTAATCAGCACTTCTTTACGACATGGGTGGACATCATGATTAACCCTATCCCCCACAAAGCTAACTTATTTAGATCGAATCTGGATCCATTGGTTGTCACAAATAGAAAATTGTAATATAATTGGGCCACCACATTTAATGCAACAATACCCACGATGTCAATAATGACATGGACATGGACCAATCATAATGCACCAAAAAATAAAAAACAAAAAAACAAAAATCATGTTCGTGGCCCCACCATGAATTTATGTGCATATAGTTATCCCTTCATTTTACCATCTCATGCCCAAAAATAAGGTAGATTCAAAGCTCAAGTGGACCACACTACAGGAAACATTGAGATTGAATGTTTACCATTGAATGCTTCCAGAAGGTTATGGAAGTTTTGGATGAAACTGATATCTGTGTGTCCCCTTCATCCAGGTTTATGTGACTTTATAAATGAATTGGATAACAAATAAACAATGCAATAGGTCCCAAGAAGCTGTAGCCGTTCAACCCCCACTATTTAGTGTGATGGAGTCCACTTAGGTTTTTGGATCTGCTTATTTTTTTAAGCTCCCCTTAAAATGAATTGGCAAAATGAATGGACAGCGTGGATAATGGCGGTTCACAGAGCTTGTCCACCACCGACTTACTCCATTTTGGGCTACTCACGTAAAAATAAACGTGGGTTAAATAGTAATGGGCCCCACATGTACGTTGCATTTGCATACAAGAAATTGAAGAGCAGATGGTAGCCGAAACAGCACCTAGTTAAATTAATTGGCAGATGGATGAGTATAAATTGGTTGTAGCATAATTTTCATAGGGACGATGGTTTATAAATAGAAAGATATTTTCAGAGCAAGAGTGCAAATGGGTCACGTCTGGTCATATTCATGGGCCCGGACCCTAAGTATTTAAGAATCTAGACATAATTTTAGACCCAGAAATTTGGGTTGGGTCTAGGTGGAGTTGAAGTAAAAAATAGCAGACCCATTAAAGATTTTCTTGGACCTAGACTCGACCCATTTATAACATGGGTTAGGTTGGAGTCAGGTATATAAATTACAATTTTTTATACAAATAATGTTCCATACCATCAATTAGGGGTGATGATTGATTTTGATAAAAAATAAATAAATAAAATAGGTGGTCCACATTCAATAGGTAAAATTAAATATTTAAGATAGTTCGATTATCGTGGTTTTTTGTTTAATCTCTATCTTTCATGTTTGAATTATTACAAATAGTAAATGGTAGCCATATTTTAAAAAGAAAATGGGGTGAAACTATTACTATGGACTAGCCCATAAGAAAACAAGAATCCCATGTATGTAATTATATTTTTTTGTGGGTCGGGATGAGATATAGGTCTAACTTGAGTTCAGTTGGCATCCATTTTAGTATGACTTAATTCCGACTCATTTTAAAAGCTTGGATTCAAATTAATTCAAGTTAGATTGATTTTGAAGGGAATAATAATAATAATAATAATAATTCAGGTTGAACTTTTAGACCCAAACCCATTCAATTGGTTAGAATTTTATATCCAAACTCACTAGTGTCCAAGTTTTGTCTAGTGAATAATCAAGTCGTTTGAACTCATTTGCATCCCTAGTTTGGAGCGAGAGATGCCGCATTGAGATGAGATTTTGTTAGGGTACAAGGCCCCCATGCCACAATGGACGGTGGCATTGCCACCCCTAATTTGCATCCTTGGATTGATTTGAACAATTCATGTTCTTATGACAACCATACATAAGCTATAATCTTATAATCATGCATAATGGATAAAAGTCGTAGCTAAATATCTAGTAACAGAACAGCAACGGATAATATTTGTAGTTGAAAGTAGAACTAGATCCGTAGCAACATGCCAAATCAAAAATTGCCACGTGTATATTTATAGATACGAGTAATATCCGTAGCCATTACCTTTTTTTAAAAAATAATTACAACGATTACAATGATTGTATCTCTTGCCATTGTGTAGTACATGCCCTGATAAATCAACCCATCTAAGCTAATAAAGATAAAGACTTCATGGCTTACAAATCCATCTACCCATCTAAACTAATACAGATAAAGAATAATAGAAGAAATACATCACACTTAATTAATTACATGCATAATGAAAGAGTATTCCATCTTACAAGCTCTTACAAGGGCCATCATGTCTCTCACATATGATTACACAATTCTGTTGGAAGGGTAGAAAAAACCCCCCAGAAAAAACAAAGAAATAAAAAGAAAAGGTAAGATAGAAACAAAGAAAAGTTTATCTCCACTCCTTGCAAATCATCCCCGACCACATATGAGCAGAAAGAGTTCCATATAGCCGTTCTACTGCTTGGGAATTGTCATCAACCGACAAGCTTGTCAAAAGAAAAAGAAAAGAAATAAACGAAAGAACTTAAAACCTCCTTTCCAATTTGAGCAAACAATTATATATATCAAGAACAGAGGAAAAGAAAAGGAAAAGAAAGAACTTAGAAGCCTCCTTCCAATTTGAACCAAAAACTTTACATCAAGAACAGAGCTTCGCTAAGTGCACATACATGTGCAATAAAGCAATCTAATCACATAAGCATACATTAAGAACAGATAAAATAGCTATAGGCAATATTCATTTATAAATGGACAATTTGGCTCTTTGGGAAACATGTGCCCAAGATGGATGCCAGTAGTAGATTGTTTATTTGAAAAACACAAACCAAATCCTAGCTTGCTTCTCACAATGAGTTTTCTTAATTTTTCACTTTTTTTAACTTGGCTTTTACCAAGCTATTTTCTATAAAAACCTATTCACTCTACATTGGCTAGTATGGATGGAAAAATGAGATTTTAATCTACTTAGGGGTCATATGATGTCTACAAAATAGAACTCATTATCAAATCCAAGGAATTTAAGCAACAGAAGATCTTATTGAAGGACTTATGTTCTTCATTCCTCAAGTTCTTTGTAATTAGTTATCCAACTGCACCTTCCCATCAGATCAATGGTCTGGAGCACCAACTCATGATGCTGCTGCGGGCCAAACTGAATACTTTGATAAACACCATGCTGGTTAGAATAGCTACACAATCAGTACACTATCCCTGGTTTTTTTTTTTTTTTTTTTTAATACTTGTGACAAAATTCAGTTGACTTGATCACCTCATAAAACAACGGCACAGGCAGACCCAATCAATCCTTGCAGTCTAAAACCCCAAAAGAAAATCACCAAAACACGAGCCAGATTAGATTTCTCCAAGTATGAAATAAAATCATCAACATAAAATACCAGTGCAAAGAAGAAAAAAAGATAAAAGATAAAAGAAAGTGGCGTGAAGTAGCCTTATGTGTTCTTCTTTCTATCAGAGTGACAATCTCCGGTCAAGTGACTGCAGCTGGTTGCAAAGGTTTTGGTTGTCCTCTAGCAAACAGTAGTATTCAAGGAGGAAACCTTCCGACCATTTCCTTAAAGCCATGGCATTAGCCTCTGCAGTCTTCGTCTCTTTGGCTCTTATCTCAGCTTCTGATTCCAGCTGCTTATGCCCGCAGACCAAATTTTACTTGAGATACACATCGGAAACAACAAATAGGAGCCATTGACTCAACAAGTGCAAGTACAGCTTTAAAATAAAATAAAATAAAAACAAATGACTGAGTGAGACGAATTTTAGCTTGAACTAAAAGGAAGGTATTTCGCACGCACAAATTCCTATGAGAACATTTTTTTCAAGATCTGAACAACTCATCCAACAGACCACGCTATATGTGAGACATGGCCAAAAATAGTAAATTTTCCACAATCCCCGCCACTCAATTAGCATAGGGCCCAAAAATGCGTGTGATCATAGTTCTGCCTCAGTTCAAGGGCTCAAGATCATCCAAGAGGCTAGAGAACTTTTGGGGCAAGGCCTGTATTTGGTTTGGTCCAGAATTTTACACATCAGCCTGATGACCCATGGAAATGAGCACTTTACATTCAGCAAACGTTTGTTGAGCTGATGTGTAATACTTGTTGATGCAAAAATCTAGTCCACCCTTTTTAGACGTTTGAGTACCTGCACAGTAAGAAGACAAAGGAGACTCTGGCTAGAGCAGGGAACCCTCCAATGCCAAAGTCAGGCTAGGAATCTAGGTCTGGTAGTATCAAGGGGTTTTAGGTGAGAGATTCTGCGTACTTTTCACCATTAGAGATGCTTCAATTTATAGTTGAAGAGAGGTGGTAGCGTAGAAGAAATCTCCATATTTAGTAGGGACGTACTGTAAAGGGATTCGGATCCCAAATGCGTGGGGGAATCTCCCGATATCATTGGAGAAGATCTTGGAATCTCGAGCGTGTCGCGGATATCCTTTGAGATCTTCCAAAGATCTCGGGCGGATCTTTCTTAGATAAGATCTGATTATTCGAAATCAACGAAGATTAGGAGGCCCGGGTGGTCTTGGCTGACTCGAGCTGGGAAAAATCTGCTGACCTGACCTGGGGGTAGTCTACCGACCTAGATTCTCTGGCGAGCCCTTACCCTTCTCTTAGTGCCGCGTAGATTGTCGACCTGTAGACCTGCCCTTATACTTCATGTTTAGGGAAACGACGTCGAGCTCCTTTCCTTGGTAGAATTCAGGTGACATATGTTGTGGGGGGTCAAGCTCAATAGTCCGAGGTGATCTTGGCCGACCTGGATACTCGGATGAGTTTCAAGCCACCCTTTATTATTGGGTAGATGGCCGACCACTGACTTGCCTCAAGAGTCCGAGGTGGTCTTGGCCAACCTGGATACTCGGATGAGCTTTGAGATTTCCCTTATCGTTGGATAGATGGCCAACCTTCCGACCTACCTCAATATTCCTACGTGGTCTTGGCTAACCTGGATACTCGGATGAGCTTTGAGCCTCCCCTTATTGTTGGGTAGATGCCGACCTGCCTCAAGAGTCCGAGGTGGTCTTGGCCGACCTAGATACTCGGATGAGCTTTGAGCTTCCCCTCATTGTTGGGTAGATGGCCGACCTGCCAACCTACCTCAAGAGTCCGAGGTGGTCTTCGCCGACCTGGATACTCGAATGAGCTTTAAGCCTCCCCTTATCACTGGGTAGATGGCCGACCTGCCTTCATATGTAATAGGTGACCGACCTCTCTTCCTTGGCCATTGAGAAGTTTATTAGTCATAACTGGCGCTAGCCAACCTCGTGTCCTACGGAGACGTCTGAGCTGACCTCTTCTCTTTGTTGCGCAGCACGCTAACAACGCAGTGAGCCGAGATCCAATCTCAGGCCTCACCCATAAACGATAAACGGATGAAAAATATAAATTAAAAACAGTTCAAAGCAATCCAAACAAACAACAAGACAAGATATACGTAGAAAAACTCCAAACTAGGATAAAAAACCACGGATGTAAACTTTCACTATGAAGAAACAAAGATTACAAGGCAAAATACTAATCTCTCCCTTGGAAGAATATAGAAAACCCTTAGCCCACACCTTTAGAATTATTTCCTAATATTCCTAATCTACCTAAAAAAGTCCTAGGAATCCCTATTTATAGTTTAGGTAATTTTCCTTCCGCATCCCAGTTGCGAAAGGACTCAAATCCGTAGTTTTGCGCAAAATCGGGGAACAAACTGCGTAACCTACGACCGGTCCTAGCTCCCCTACGACCGGTCCTATACCCCTACGACCGGTCCTAGCTCCCCTACGACCGGTCCTATACCCCTACGACTGGTCCTAGCCCTCCTACGACCGGTCCTAGGCCCCTAAGACTGGTCCCGAAAATTTCAGGACAAGTCCTAGATGAAAAAAAAATAGCACAACTCGCTGGACTTCGAGTCGTGCTAGGGCTCGAACCTACGACCGGTCGAGCACCTCCCACGACCAGTCGTGGCTCCCCCACGACCGGTCGAACATGCACCTACGACCGGTCGAAGGCGGCCCAATGTGGCTCCACATTCTCAACAATCTCCCACTTGGAGACACATTGCCATAAACCTTCGCCTTCTTCATCCGGAGTGCACCACCTCCCCGTCTTCAAGCTTGAAGACTAATCAAAGCTGAACAGAGCTTCAGCTTCTCCCTTGTGACCGCCTCAGTCAACATATCTACAGGATTCTCACTTGTATGAATCTTCTCCAAAACAATCGATCCATCTTCCAGTAACGAACGTATGAAGTGATATCTAATGACAATATGCTTGGTCCTTGAATGAAAGGCTGAATTCTTAGCCAAGTGTATTGCACTCTGACTATCACTGTACAGCTTACAATCTACTTGCTTCTTACCCAACTCTTACATAAAACCTTGCATCCACACCATCTCCTTGCATGCTTCTGTAGCGGCAACATATTCTGCTTCTGTCGTACTGATAGATACTATCTTCTGTAACTGAGAGACCCAACTGACTGCAGCACTACCCAGAGTAAAGACATAACCTGTAGTGCTTCTTCTGCTGTCAATATCTCCTGCCAAATCTGAATCCACATAGCCTTGCAGCTTGATTTTCGATCCACCATAACACAGCCCTACATCCTTAGTACCCACCAGCTATCTGAGGATCCACTTCAAAACTTCCCAATGTTGCTTCCCGGGGTTGTTCATGAACCTGCTAACAACTCCCACTGCTTGAGCAATGTCTGGCCTCATGCTTACCATAGCATACATGAGACTCCCAATCGCTGACGCATATGGGACTTTAGCCATGTAGTCCCGTTCCTCCTGCGTCTTTGCACCTTGCTCCTTAGATAGCTTGAAGTGGTTGGCTAATGGAGTGCTAACCGGCTTAGCACCTCCCATACTGAATCGATCAAGTACCTTAGCTATATACTCTGCCTATGACAAAATTAATTTCTTGTTTTCCCTGTCACGCTTTATCGTAGGATTTGTTTTGCAGCTCCTAAATCCATCATGGCAAATTCTCTAGACAGTTGTCTTTTGAGATCTGAGATGTCCTTCATGCTTGAACTGACCACAAGCATATCATCAACGTACAGAAGAAGGATGATGTATGACGTATCAAACTTCTTCAAGTAACAACAGTGGTCTGCATGACATCTCCTAAAACCGTTTTCCGACATGAAACTATCGAACTTCTTGTACCACTGCATCGGGGCCTGCTTCAGGTAATATAGACTTTTCTTTAGTCTGCACCTTGTTCTCATTACCTAGTGTCACGTATCCTGTCGGCTGATGCATATATATTTCTTCTTCAAGGTCCCCATGAAGAAAGACTGTCTTAACATCTAGCTGCTCTAGATGTAAGTTCTCTGTCGCCACTATACTCAAGACCATACGAATCGTAGACATTTTCACCACAAGTGAAAATATTTCGGTGAAATCGATACCTGCCTTCTGTTGAAACCTTTTTACAACCAGTCTCGCCTTGTACCGTTTCGAACCATCATGCTCCTCCTTCAGTCTGTAAACTCACTTGTTATGAAGAGCTTTCTTACCCTTGGGTAAAGTGACTAGATCCCATGTACGATTAGACTCAAGAGAGTCCATCTCCTCATCCATGGCTTGCTCCCACTTAACCCGTGTATCTGACTGTAATGCCTCTTCAAAACACTCTGGCTCACCATTATCTGTCAGCAGTAGATAATGTAAGGAGGGTGAGTATCGGACCGTGGGTTTCCTCTCCCGAGTAGACCTCCTCACAACCGGTGTCTGTGGCTCTTCCTTATAATGCTCATATGCACGATCATCCTGTGGCGCTGTAACACCCATGTCCGGTAACTCTTCCAACTCTACGAATTTCTTTTTCTCGGCCTTATTATCTTGCACACTGTCCTTATGCATAACTTTTTTATTGAAGACTACGTCCTTGCTTCTGATGATTTTTCTGTTTTCTGCATCCTAAAACCTGTAGCCAAAATCATCCTGCCCGTAGCCTATAAACGTGCACCTCTTGAACTTCGCATCCAACTTGTTTCTGTGCTCTGCATCAATGTAAACATATGAAGTGCAACCGAACACTCTGAGATGTGTAAGGTTCACTTCTTTCCCAGTCCACGTTTCTTCTGGTAGCCCACCATCCAATGGTGCTGAGGGACTTCTATTGATAAGATATACGGCAGTATTTACAGCATCTGCCCAAAAGGTCTTGGGCAACCCTGCATGTAATCTCATGCTCCTGGCGCGCTCAAGGATGGTCCTGTTAATGCGCTCAGCCACACCATTCTGCTGCGGTGTCCCTGGAATGGTTTTCTGATGTTTGATTCCACTTGTTGCACAATACTCCTCAAATCTCTTATCACAATACTCTCCCCCATTATCAGATCTGAGACACTTTACTGTTTTACCTGTCTCGTTTTCTACCATAACTTTCCACTTCTTAAACGCATCAAATACATCAGATTTATGCTTTAAGAAATAAACCTACAGTTTTCTACTAGCATCATCAATAAAGGAAACAAAATAACGTAAGCCACCAAGAGATGATACCTGTATCGGTCCCCACACGTCAGTGTGTACAAGCTCCAATAGATGCATCTTTAGAGCGCGTCCTGTCTTCTTGAAGCTTACCCTCTTCTGCTTTCCATATACGCAGTCCTCACAGAATTCCAAGTCAAGAGACTTCAGCCCTGGTAGCTTCCCTTTTGACAATAGCACTTTCATCCATTTCTCACTCATATGTCCCAACCTCTGATGCCATAACTGCCCATTCACTCCAGTTGATGCGACTGCGAGTGAACTATACGATCCTTAAGTCACGTATAAAGTACTTTCCTTTTTGCCTCGAGATATCACCAAGGCACCTTTTGTGATCTTCCAGGAATCACTGGTGAATGTCGTTACATAACCGGTGTCGGCTAACTGCCCCACTGATATCAGATTCTTTTTCAAACTCGGTACATGTCTGACATCCTTCAGTTTCAAAACCGTTCCGTCTTTCTGATTGACCTGAACGTCCCCCTTTCCAACAATACTGCACGGCTCATCATCACCCAAGTAGACTCTCCCAAAATCACCTGACACATAATCACGCAGAACTTCCTTACATGAAGTGGCATGAAACGAAGCACTTGAGTCTATAACCCATGACTCATTCCTCACATCAAGAGATAAGATCAACGCCTCTGTGTCGCTCTCCTCAGATAGATTCACTAAATCCTTCCCACCTTAAGAGCTTCCATCTTGTTTCTTAAGCGCCCTACAATCACGTTTCATGTGCCCCTTCTTGCCGCAATGCCAACACCCGTCTTTGTTTTTCGGTCCCTTGGACTTCTTCCTCGACTTAGAACGCCCGTGTTTATTGCCTCCTCTGTTCTGCGATCTTCCTCTTCCTTCAACGTTTAGAGCATTCCCTGAATCCCCTGAAACTCTTGATGCCTTCCTTCTAGATTCTTCGCTGAGAATTAGACCGGCTACATCATCAAATTTCAGCTTTGTTGACCCTGAAGAATTGCTCACAGCAATTACCAAACCATCCCAACTGTCTGGCAGAATGGATAAGATCAATAGTGCCCTGACCTCATCATCAAAAACAATGCCAACGGATTCCAACTGGCTCGTGACTGTATTGAACTCGTTTAGATGTTCAGCCACGCTGCCACCATCTGACATCTTCATTTTGAATAGCTGTTTCATAAGATGAACCTTGTTGGATGCTGAGGGCTTTTCATATATGGTGGTTAGGGCTTCCATTAATTCTTTTATCGTTTTCATCTTGGATATGTTGAAGGCGACGCTCTTAGACAAAGAGAGTCGGATCGTTCCTAAAGCCTTCCTATCCAGTAAAAACCATTTATCATCTGTCATCTTTTCTAGTTTCTTTTCTTTTCCTTCTAGAGGAATGTAGAGGTCCTTTTGATAAAGATAATCCTCCATCTACATCTTCCAGAAGGCAAAATTTGAACCATCAAACTTCTCAATTCTAGTTTTTCATCTTCCGTCATCGCTCCCAATAGAACTAAACCAATAGCTCTGATACCAGTTGTTGTGCAGCACGCCAACAACGTAGTGGGCCGAGATCCAATCTCAGGCCTCACCCACAAACGATAAATGGATGAAAAATATAAACTAGAAATAGATCAAAGCAATCCAAACAAACTACAAGACAAGATATACGTGGAAAATTTTCAAACTAAGGTAAAAAATCACGGATGCAAACTTTCACTATGAAGAAACAAAGATTACAAGGTAAAATACTAATCTCTCCCTTAGAAGAATATAGAAAACCCTTAGCCCACACCTTTGAAATTATTTTTCAATATTCCTGATCTACCTAGAAAAGTCCTAGGAACCCCTATTTATAGTTTACGTAACTTTCCTTCCGCATCCCAGTTGCGAAAGGACTCAAATCAGCAGTTTCGCGCAAAATCGCGGAACAAACTGCGTAACCTACGACCGGTCCTAACTCCCCTACGACCGGTCCTAGCCTTCCTACGACCGGTCCTAGGCCCCTAAGACTGGTCCTGAAAATTCCAGGACTGGTCCTAGACGGGAAAAAAAAATAGCACAACTCGCTGAACTTCGAGTCGTGCTAGGGCTCGAACCTACGACCGGTCGAGCACCTCCCACGACCAGTCGTGGCTCCCCCACGACCGGTCGAACATGCCCCTACGACCGGTCGAAAACGTCCTACGACCGGTCGAAGGCGGCCCAATGTGGCTCCACATTCTTAACACTCTTTAGCCACTCCATTTTTACCCATAATAATACTAAATCATTCTCATATAGAAAAATAACATAAAATCATAAGTGGCTAATGTTGAGAGAACAACAACTACCCAATGTATTTAGCAATGGAATTTGATCAACAAATAGATTTTCATGGAATCCTGCCCGAGTTGCCCCTAATAGTTGGGACAAGGCTATAGTGATGAAATAGATTTAGTAAAAACCATTTGAGGCCTTTAATTGCTAGCTAATTAGACAAAAAATTAAATTCAGACTATAAACAAAAATTTTTTAGGACTTCTACCCATGCACTATGTAGATCCACTTCCAAGAAAAAGATCCAGACATGTTAGAAGTATGCATCCATATCGCAAATTACCTATTATACAACCAGCAAGGCAGCAATATAGAGTGCAATACAGATTGCACATGGTGACCCAGACTATTCTGTGGACCCAATCATGGAATCACACTGATCGAACAACTACAACGATTTGACAAATGCATGCGGCATATCATAGAATTCTTTGCACTCGTGTATATTTACAGATTTGAAGTAATATTAATTAAACAAGATCTAAAAATACAAGCACATTTCCAACACATGGGCCTCAACGCTCAGTCCAAACACACCTACCCTTTGATTGGTAAAACCCAAGTAACCAGCTCCCATCATAAATTCAAGCAGAGCATATTTCCATCCCGCAACAACTATAATAATAAAAAATAAAAATCAAGTACATACCTTCCATTAAAAAGGGCAATGTGTAAGCGTGGATTAGCCGGATTGAATCGTGTAGGGCCCTGAAAATTCAAATTGAATCCGGATTAGCCGTTGGTATCCTCATAAATATTGAGTCGTGTAGTATACAGTGTGTGCATTGATCAATGTGTGTTTGCAAATTGAGCGCCTTGTTGGCACATGTGAGGAGTGGGTAGAGTTAGTATGCCTCCTATGAGTCCTATCCTTATTTTTTGAGGAATTATCCAGCATATCTGTTGATTATAGAAGCCAGTTAGCTAAAAATGCAAAAAATAAATAAATAAATAAATAAATAAATAAAAAATCAGCATGTTCCTCTTTGAGCCTTGGCATGATAGGTTTGAGATCCAATCCATCCATACAAATGGCACCACTATATTGATGCCCTAGTTAATGAATCAAGTTGATCCACTAGCCAAGTGAGCCAAAAAATGGACGGCTTTGAAAAACTTGGCTGAAGTTTTCTAGCACATCCACCAGTTTCAGTATTGGGGCCCACGTGCTGATTGGACTATTTTGTTTATAAAATAAAAAAATTTAAAAAAAAAAAAAAAAAAAAAAAACAAGTACAAGGTTGGACCAACATGATGGATGTATTAGACCTCACCCTTCTTTGTCATGCTGGCACATGTGAGGCGTGTACACAAGCTTTATTGCACAGGCATGTGCACTAGCAAAGTGTGTACACAAGCTTTATTGCACAGAAATGTGCACTTAGCAAAGCACTTGAGGCTATTTTTCTTATGAAGAAAAGAAAAAAGATAAGAGCCCCGGTTACAAAGCCAAACTCAAAAAAGAAAACGGCTAGTGTTAGAGCTCTAGGACTTCCTAACTTTAAAAGAAAAGGTAGATACAAAGTTGGGGGGTCTTGAGTGCACATCAGTCGATGTGAGTGGGGGGTCTTGAGTGCATT
This sequence comes from Magnolia kwangsiensis, assembly GCA_037074715.1. Lineage (NCBI taxonomy): Eukaryota > Viridiplantae > Streptophyta > Magnoliopsida > Magnoliales > Magnoliaceae > Magnolia > Magnolia kwangsiensis. The sequence goes on from CM073589.1 coordinate 64,107,678, forward strand.
TTGGCCGGTGTGAGAAATTAGACAAAGTTCATCTCAAGTGGCCCTCTCACCATGGATGGCTGGATTGAGGAAAAACCAGTTGAAAGGTTGAAAGGAGGACAGACCCACCAAACAAGGGTCCACAATAGAACAACAGCAGCTCGAATCACTCATCCATAGGAGTAGTATAGCACACTCCAAAAGCTGGCTGCTAAGAACTATTTGTCTGTATAAAGAAGAAAACAGCCCATGCCAAGCCCCACCCAACAAATGACCCATTTTCCATCATAAAACAAGCAGTTGTTTCTCTGCAGAAAAAAAAAAAAAAAAGTTTAACAGAAAATGAGGAGAGATTATGATTTTCACACCCCTCATCCAATCACTTTGCCAAGCCCCACCCAACAAATGACCCATTTTCACAAGCCGATCACTCACCAGATTTCTGCCCAAGCACAAAGCCAATTACGGGCTCCAGCAACAAACCAGTTTCCAAATAAACCCAACTTAATTAAATCAAATCATCAATGAAAACAGGGAATTCTGCATGAAAAATCATTTTTTGTAAAAAGAACATTTTTTATAGAAATTCAAATAAAACAAACCTAGATGAAAATATGTGGCATATAACAAAAATCCAATTCACTAATTAAAAAATAACACCAGATTCTCCATTGAAATCATAATTTTATATATTTGTATTGAGAGAGGAGGCACAATAAGTCATTCATTTGAAGCAGTTTATGTTCAAAATCTATGTTGTACATCCAAATACCTGTTTTGGGCATGTTGAGCAGGAAACGTCGGCATAAAATCTTTTGATTTAGGCAGAGAGACCTCACTAAACCACTCATGGTTCAGAGCAGCTTTTACTGTTATTCACTGCATTGAAAAGTTTTTTTTTTTTTTTTAAAAGAACAAAAACAAAAAGAAGCATTCATCCTCAAGTACATATGCAAATGAACAAGACCCCATGCTTGCAAAAAAAAAAGAAGAAGAAGAAGAAGAAGAAGAAGAAACTGCAACCTATTTGGTAATGAGGAAGACCCACGTGTCCACCATCCAAAATGACAATGCAACGGTAAAAAGTCTGATCTGTTATACTCAAATTCTCATTATAGGGCAGATTTTGCTGATACAAAGAGGCTCTTAGCCTTGAGTGTTAAGAATCTAACCAATATGCCAAGAGCCTTAGGATTGATAAATTGTGTGAAGATAGTCTCTTTAAACGATTGGGATCATAATATTGAACAAATATTGTCAGATACTAGCAATATACCTTATACCGATGTCTTTCTTGAAATCGGCTTCAAGGGATCGTATCATATATACTTGTGGAAATTGAATTTTGAGTTTCCCCTGCTATGTGTCTACACCAGAAATAACATAGATGGAAAATAAAAATTCCCCCCCTCAAAAAAAAAAAAAAAACCTGAGTCGCTAATACTTGAATTTTCAAATCGATTTCTTACCATGATGAGAGTCGTAGTGTGATGGCCTCTATTGAAAAATCCAATTCAACTAATTTAGCAGGTTTTCCTCATTCCATACGTATCGTCACTAGTATTCCCTATAAGCAGGACCAATATTTAAGTGTACTAGTTCGTTTATCTCATGTGCCTCCTCATGGATTGGTGATGGACTAAAATCTCCCCAATTAAAGAATCTCAGCCATCCGACCATCAAAGTTCTTCCCACTGAATCGAGCATGCATAGCTGCTTAAAGCTTATCTCAAAGCCGGCAACAAATATATCAGCCAGCCTGTGTACAGGGCTGTCACAAGAAGAATTTTCGTCTTACCGACAGTTTTCTGTTTCTGCAACCAGAAATCAAGATTTATTCACTGATACAAATATGATGAAAATGTGATTTTAGAGTCATGCATTTAAGGAATCTCATTAAGCACACCCATGGCCAGCGGAAAGTCATATGAATATGAGGAGTCCAACAAAAACAGAGTTGATGTACTCCCAATCCATAATTCAACACAAAATGCCTAACCTGCTCAAGAATGAAGATCAGCTCCATGTCGGTAACTTTAAATTTGCATGAGAGTGCTATAAGATATGGGTCTTGTTCTGCTTTCTCCATCTCTAATTAAACCAAACATGAGGAGTAGCTCAGCATTTCAACCGATGAAGGGATGCTAAATCTTAACATTCATCAAATCACTAAAGTATAATCAAGAATTTAGAGCAGATGAAGGAAAATACAATCCTCCATGATGAGAAACATGTCTCAAATAGTTCACTATATTTTACGCTGAGCATGTAACTTTCAACTCAATCCTTTGGATCCATTGGGTAATAGATTGGTAAGGGCCCATTTGGCCGGGTGGATTGGAAGGGATTGAATGTTATTAGGATGGATGGCGTGGATTTCTAGGTAATAATGCTGTTGTCAGTGGATTGTCTACAGATCCATGGGATTGTTATATCCCTGGATTGCTATATCCAGACCGTTCGGCACGCTCGGCCAATCCGAGGATTAAACCTTCCCATCCCTTCCAATCCCACGAACCAAACACATCCCAGGCAACTTTGAATGGATTAGTGTGGATTGGATAGGATTTAAAGGTAATGATGGTGTTGTCAGTGGATTGTCTTGAGATCCATGGGATTGGGATCCGATCACCGAATCTGTTTGGGTCGCGCGGCCATTCCCGGGATTCAACTTCCAATCCCTTCCAATCCAACTGGCCAAACGGGCCCTAACAGACTTCAAGGTACTTGCCAGTGATGTGGATAACATACATCATTTCACAATCTTTTACAGCATGAAACCCCAATTTCTTTTACAGATAATACTTTTTCTCAGGGTGGGGGAGGGGAGTATGGCTAGTTTCATGGCAATACAAGGAAGACAGGCCTCAAATGTATGAGGGTAATACAAACCTATTTTTTTTATTTTATGAAGTCATACCCATATCCTGCATAGACAAGCAGCAATTTGGATCAATTTGAATTGTACACACAAAAGGAATAGAAAAAACATGGGGAAGTATGTGCTAGCTATTCTACAACAATGCTCTCAATACTTTGCTAGAAGAGATGAAGAATGGTTCTTGCTGCTACCATTGGCTATATATTACTTGCAATCAATCATCAATAGGACAATCAACAAACAACTAGGGTTCACTGATGGGAGTTCTCTGCAGTATCACCCATACACAATGTGGCCAACTAGACTAATGATCAAGATCACCAGCTATCTTATTAGTAATTCTTTAGCTTCGAATGGATTGTCCACTAGTATTACTTACAACACAGTCCATCTTTCAATCATCTAGATAGTTTATATCACAGGCCCCATCATGGATTGTGGGCAACACTGATGCAAATGGAGAGACCCATCATTCTAGTCAAGGCCATCTCCTCAAATATAGCATTAGATCGAAAGTGGACTGATGTGGTGGATAGAGATCCTTGATCAGTGCACTTTTAACTCTTTTTTCTTTCTCAGATCTGAAAGAGGCAGAAGCCCCCTGTTTTGTTGCCTGTAAGTTGGGTAAGTAGGAAGTGACTTACAGGGAAGTCACTTACAGGTGGTGTTTGGGGGAGAAAAATCACCTGTAAGTCACTTACAAACAAATCTACCAAAAAAATGCAAGGGGATGGGGGTGGGAAGTCACTTCCCTGTAAGTCATTTACAGGCTCAACGGTCAGATTTTTAAAAAGAGGAGAAGAGGGAGAAACGCACCAACCCACCAACCACCATTATAGCCATGAAGCTCCAGCCAATGAAAAAGAAGCACCAGCCATTGAAAACGGCAATCTCTCTCCGTCTTTGCAATGTCTCCCCCTCCCTCTCTGCAATCTCTCTCCGTCTCTGCAATGTCTCCCCCTCCCTCTCTGCAATCTCTCTCCGCCTCTGCAATCTCTCGCTGCAGTTACCGCCTTCTGTCTCTTCTCCTCCTAAAATGGTAGGGTTTCATCTCCCTTTCTTCTCCTTTGAAAACGGAAGGGATCGTGTGCTGAGTAATGCGTAAACTCTATGGGATCCACCATGATATATGTATTTGATTTACACTGTCCATCCATTTTAATACTTAATTTTAAGTCCTGATCCTAAAAATTAGCTATATCCAAAGATTAAGTGGACCACAACATAGGAAATAGTGTGAATTAAGTGTATACCGTTGAAAATTTTTGAGGGGCCACAGAAGTTATGGATCAAGATGATTTTTTTTTCCTTCATCCAGGTGTTTATGATCTTATGAACATGTTGGATAACAAATCAAGATCTCTATGGGCACTAGAAAGGTTTTAACAATCTAAATCAGTATTTCCACTGTTTCCTATGGTATGATCCACTTGAGCTTTGGATATTCTTAAATTTATGGCTCAACATCTACATCTAGATGAAAAAAATGGATGGACGGATTGGATAAACCGTATACATTTATAGTGGGCCCAATTGAATTTACTTAGTATGTAAAAAAAAGTATAGCAGCAACTCAGTACATAGTCTAATTGCGTTACCAGTAACATGGTAGTGGGCGTTACCCCTGCCGTGGGCCCACCTTGATGATGTGTTATATATCAACTCCGCCCAACCATTTCTCTCTCAGGGATTTTAGGCCCACCTTGCTTGACATCTCTAAATGGTTTGGATTTTCTAGTTTGCATGGACTGTGGGGGCATTTCCATTCATAGTAGAAGCCCATTGAGATTTGATTGGTGGGACGTATGCTTACATTGTAAGTTTTCATTGGCTAGCAACCCTAGTTCCCTTATATGGACTAGTGGCCTGGATCAGAAAACCATGAATTCATCATGTATCTGGTACATAAATCCTATTTATTCTTATGTCCCTTGCAACCAAGGTCATTGTTCAAATGGACCCACTATGGATGGACCATGTCCCAATTCTTCACTTGATCATTAATAACTGTTCAATTGCAAATATCCACGGTACATTTGATTCTTGATTTTTATAACTAGAGCCATGGTTCAGAAAGTTAGATGAATAGGCCGCAGTAGGGCTGACCATGGATAGCATTTCTTCAGTTTAATGCGGACCATTGATGTACACTTTGAAATAAGTCCTATTCAAAGGAATGAATGGTTGGAGAGGATGATTTCCAAGTGAAAAGTTTTAAATGTAATTTCTATAGTTAAAGAAGACATTGATAATGTAATTTAATTAGTAGATTTTCTATTAATGTTTTTAAGTTTATTCTCAATGCTTAAATTGAGTTATTATTCCATATTATATATATTTTGAATTTGTGGACCCACTTTTATAGCCCACTTGATTATTGGTTTACCTTAATAATTATCTCAAATATTCATCTTAATGGGCTTAACAAAATAACATATTTGATTCTAAGTTTTTTTATATGATTATAACATTTTAGAATGATTCCCCAATCTAAGCTTGCTCGATGTGAATATTTAGCTTTCTACCTGTAAGTAACTTACAGGTCATCCAAACAGAAAACTAACCTACCTGTAAGTAACTTTCATCCAATAATGTTATAGGTTACCTGTAAGTAACTTTCACCTGTAAGTGACTTATAGGTAAGTCACTTACAACTGAAAAGAACTTACAGGCATCCAAACAGGCCCGACTCAAATCCCATTGGGTCTGTGCTGGTTTGTAGAGTTGGTCCATTTCATAAGTCAACGTATCTACTCATCTATTTTTTCACCCAATAGGTTTATTCCTATGAAAACAAAAAAGAGAATGTACAAAATTTATTACCGAATGCGTGGGGATTCCTACCTACACATAATCTATCAAAATGGGGAAAATTTTTAACAGCTTCTCAAAATTCCTCAAGAAATAAAAATCCAAACACCCAAAACAATAAGAGCAATAACTGGCAACGCATGCCAAACACGTGTCTCCTTGCAAAGGGCCATGACCGTGATAGCTATCATGGTGAACATCGTGGCATTGGCAAACGGAATGGCGAGAGAGATCGGGACGTTGCTTAAGATGGGGAAGAAAGCAGCAGAGGCTGAGAGGTTTACAAGGAAAGGGATGGAATACTGCTAGACTAGGAGAAGATCCATCCATTTCTTAAGATGCGCTAGGGTCCGTTCGTGGAGGAGAGATGGATAGTGGGGATTTGATATGGTGGTTGCGTCCAGCTTCTGGTCGCAGAGCGGCGCACCCCGGCATATTTGGGGCTCGTTTCTTTCTACGATGAGAATGGTGGAGGACTCTCTTCCATTGGAAGCGAAAAATAGGATGCCCTAGAAAAAAGAACAGAGAGGAGGAAAGGAGCTCGCCCCGATGGGAAACAACACTCGGCATTTTCCCTTCTTTGCGGGTCTTTAGCTACAGTTTAAAGCCGTAGCAATATAATTATGGTTTAAAACCATAGCTAAAATCCAACATGGTCCGTAGCTTCTGAACCAATTTTTGGTAGTGTAAGGCACCCATACCATAGTGGACAATGGCCGATCGCCACTCCTAATTTGCATCCTTGGATTGATTTGAACCATTCATGTTCTTATTACAACCATACAAAAGCTATAATCTTATAATCATGCATAAATGATAATCTTGACCTTAAAATGTTGGATTTGAATATGAGCCATTAAAAATTACTTTTCAATGTTGCAATTCATCTTTATCCACAATAATCCATTCAACAAATGGGCGAGGACATTCAAAGGGGAATGCATTACTTATAAGTATGGTCCACTAGTGGAGAGATAAAGAGAGAAGACATTTGAGTGATGAGTAACCCATCTCCACTTTTTCCCTTATTTTTACTCACTCGAGCTTTAGATCTATCTTGTTTTTAAACTAATGTCTCATATGAGCCAACACAACAAATGTATGATATAGACATTGAATAGAGCCATTGTTTTTAGTCTCCCTAATACCATGCTGTTCACTCCCCAAGTGCAGGGTTGTGATGTAGTAATAACTCGGTAAGACCGAGGTCGAATCCCAAGGGACTGAAACTTGTACGTTATCTAAAACTAACCAGAACTAGAACTAGATTAAGATGAAATCTAAACTAAATGTAATTTGAGAAATAATGGTGAAATAATTATATAAACTTGAGAGAAATCAGAAGAAAGGAAACTAGGGATTCAGAGGATCCACTTGTAGAGATCAGGGAGAATTTATGCTTGCATCAAAAATCATGAAAATTACTGAACTGCCGTTGATCTAGTTTTCAAAGAGATGAAAGGTGTATGAATTAGAATGGATTTCATCACCAAACCATGCCCACAGACTATGGCAAACAACAGAATTAAACTAATTACCAACCAATCATATGTATGAAGGTTAAGAAGGGTGCCGTCATCCAACCATGCCCAGGAGACTATGGTGAACAACAGGGCTTCCTAACGTCATAAACATTAAAGAGAATGGGAATATTAAAAGTCATTGCAGACCCATTGTAATTTCAGTCACAATAGACCATTAAAAACCTAAAATATTTCCATTAAAATCAAACTAAAACCAACTTCAATTCAAAAATTAAAATTAAATTAAAAGCATATAATCTCTCATCTCACTACAAGCTTCACCTCCTAGCCCTAGCTAGGAGGATTTAGCCTGCCATGGATGGGCTCAATCCAAATAAATAAAGAGAAAAAGAAAAGGAAAAGAAAAGGGAAAGAAAAAAAACCAAGCTCCTCTCTCTCTCCTCTGCCCACGTTGAAACCCAAGCTTAAACCCTCTGTTCTTCCTCCCCAGACTCTGAATGAATGCTCCCCACGTCCAAAAATCTCTTTTTATAGCTGCTGGAAGGCTGGAGTCAGTGACAGAGTTGTAGCAGGACACGGAGTGCAATTTTCGCAGCCAAGTTTGGTACCATGAAACACGCTACTTTCCTCGCTCAAATTCCAAAGAAACATCGTCCCTTAGTACTTTCTTGGGTCCTCTACATGATAGACGGTTCAGATCTGCCATATGATCAAAGATGGTGGGCCAAAACCGTCCGGAAAAGTCGGTTTTCGCGGATGTGCGAAACCTTTCGCACCATTTCGCTGTTGTGGTCGGTGGGCCCCACAGAAGCATTTTCTGGAAAATCCACCCCGTCCATTGGATTCAGAACGAAATTTCAGTTAAGAATGGGTGGTTTTGAACGTCCATTGACATGTCCTAGAGAAGAAATCATAAAAGAATCAGTTTTGAACGCTACCGAGCAGCCCTTTTGTGGCCTCTGTATCTCACACGTGTGCACGCATGGGTACAAAAATTTAGCATGTTTTTGTAGTATTCGAGCCCCTCTACACGGTGAACAGATCAGATTAGCCATACGAGTAATGGGTGGGGCCCACTACCGTTCGCAAAAACGGCCGCGGCCGTGCGTCCGCTGCGATTTTTTTTTTTTTTTTTTTTTTTTTTTTTTTCGGTCAGAGACGGTCAAGCCGTCTCTGACACTTGCCATGCACGGTGAGTGCACCTGTGCACTGTACACGCTCATCTCATATGGGGTTTATTGCACTGTTTTGGAGAAATCTGCACCGTCCATCTGTTTTGACTCCTCATTTAAGGCGTCAATAATAATTTTGAGGCAGTTCCAGATATCAGGTGGGCCCAGAATCAACGGTTTATGGGCTGATCTGTCAGTTGGGGCACTTTTCGAGATCTTCAATGGCTGAAACTTTATATGTACGGTTAATTTATGGTCCTCAGGCAGCGTATGAAGTTTCGAGCCGAACGGATGGTGGGAACCTCGTGATCTTGCATTCTGGACGTCCTTCAGGCCACTTGAGCTTCAATTTCTAACTTTTCTCAGATTTCTGACCTTGTATATTTGTCAATCTTGGTCCCCTGGAGTGTGTCTCTTGACTTTGGCGTCATCAGATCGTTAAATCTCAACTTTTAACGTTCTTTTTCCATCCATGCTCATAAAATCACTTTGCCACATAAGAATGAGAAAACGAGCCATTAGACAGCATTATATTCGTAAATCCAGACAATATCTGGGGTCTAATATGCAATATTTGACCCTCAACACAACCCCCAACCAGCATTTTGCTAGTCCCGAGCAAAGTATGCGAAAAATAAGTTGAGAATTATAGGAGAACTTTCTATGAAATCGAGTGAGATTTTGAACAAAATACGAGAAATTTAATATTCATGAATGTTAGAAATTGTATTCTCCTGAGCTCAAACGCACCGTAGACTTCATAATCAAGTGTAAAGCATTAATCCTTCAATTAGAAAAATTTTAAACATTGAGATCCATGGATGTATAGTGTAATCTCAGCTAATCATATTAAGATTGAATTTGTTATTTCAGGATCTCATTGGTAACCAGCAAGAGAATTCATGATAACCAAACTTGCCTCATAAATTTCATCTTTTGATCTTTTCAACTTTTTATTTTTTCATTAATAGTCATGCCAAAAAGAGGAATCAAATCCTTACCAATAGGGAGCAAACCTATGGCAAAAGACCAATTACCTAAAAAAAATTTTTTTTTTTTTTTTTTTTGAATGTTTAACCTTGGGGAATCAAACCTTCACCTGTAGGGAGCAAACCCATGGTGAAGATTAATTGCCCAGCCTGTTCAATTTTTATACCCTGATGGCAAGATATTTCAGACTGGTTCCCTTCGTGCTTAGTGATTACCAAGTTAATCCTTCGATATGGAACTGAAATCTTAATGTGTAAGCAAGACGTGTCCTGAAATCATGATTCAATCAATGTTTACAACTTCTAATCATGGATTAATAATTCACTTAACTATGAAATCTAACAGATACGGAATCCAAGAGTCATAAATCCACCATTATGTACCTTGAAAATTTAAATTAGGGATATCTGTCAAAATCACTTCGAATTCATAAAAATTTTCAGAAAAATTCAAAATTTTTTCACAATTGTTGCTCAAGACCAAGAAAATACTGATTAGGTTACATAATCCCCCACCCCCAACCTAAAATCTACATTGTCCTCAATGTAAAAGATATGAGCATGCAATGCACATGGGACAACGAAAGTAAATGAGAAGTGATGAGAAGATAGTACCTGAATAACGAATCAAGAGAGTTTCCAATAGATCACGGCATGGAAGCTTGTCAGCATGAGAGAGAAAGCAGAACAAAAATAACAAAAATAAAATCCTACCTATACCACTTTCGCAGGTGCTCTCGATTGCATTTAGCGTATGCAACAAGCCTTTAAACCCCTAGGTTACCCCTAGTGGACGAGTTGTAGTCTCGTGAGGGTTTGCAGTAATGTTACCCACAAACATTGAATCGATCACACCGCAAGGTTCTCCTTCCGGCCAATATCTTGATAAGTCTCTCAGTAAGCTCCTCAACAGGATCATCCAAAAGCCCTTTTTGCAATAGGCTTGGGCGCCCTGGAGCATGACTTTCCAGAAAGACTTATGTACCTCATAAGAAATCTTCCATTGAATTGCTGGAGGTATCCGTAATATATACGATTCACCTAAGACAGAAGAAGTTTCAACGTTAGTATTACATGGTGAATCAAAGACTACAAGTAAATAAAGTTTAGAAAACTTCTTAAAAAGTAATGTAGTCTCAACATATTCCGAAGTTCCAAACTTCGGGTTTAGATTCAGCTCCTCTTCCTTTACTAGTAGACGTTTAGGATCAGGGGAAGAGAGGGTTTCAGAATAAGGGTTCGTTTGGTCAGTGATGACTACCGAGATGTTGTCTCGTAAGGTATCCACTTTGTCTTTTAACATGAAATCGTTTGAAACCGCAAAGTGTGCCAAGCAATCCCACGAGTTGGGAAATTCAGATGAGTGTGACTCGTTTTTGTGGCTTGTGATGATCTGCGCAAAGAATCCCTCATCTTTGAAAGTGGATGGAGGTGCGCTCTCTTGCTCCAGTCCTGCACAAATAAATTGAAAATCAGTACGTGAAGCATTGATGTGATCACTCTGTTCATTGAAATTACTCAATTGAGGCGCTGAATTCTCAATTGTTTGCAGCTCAGATGGTGACCTCAACTGAGTGGTTTCAAATTCCAGAGTCGTAGCGGGCAACTCCTCCTCCCGAATCATATCATCATTCAATTCAAGGGAGTGGTCTAAACATGCCTCACAAGAGTTAGAAGAGTCGGTTGTAAGAGGTTCATTCTCCACATTTAAATCAGGCATGTCAGATGAGTGGAGTAGATCTTCCTGACCGATCACTTCGTGCACGTCTTGATCGTTGACCTGGACCAGATTTGAGATTGATTCAGGGAGAATTTGGGCTGTACATTCATGACCATCGTCCCAATACGCATCATTGTCTAGTCCAGTGCAGTGCACATTCGGGATGAGATCACTTTCCTCACATTCTACACCTAACATGGGTTGAGGTTTGCATAAACTAACTTCTTCCTCATCATTGAAATCTTGTGTGTCATGTAAGGAAACTGTGTCATCATCAATGTATTTAAAAGACACCCATGTATCTTCACCATTCTTTCGGACAGTCATCGAGATTGACTCATCGGAAAATTGAACCACATGCTCATTAACGGAATCCAACTCCTCATTCCAAATTCCAGATTCTTTTAAAAGTGAGTGCGGATCACTTTCTTCGCATTGTATTTTTAGATTAGGTCGTGGCTGGGATGACCGAGCCTCCTCTATCCTATCAAGACGCGCATCGAGTCCTTTCATTGTTTCCATTACTTTTCTCATTTCCACAAGACAGGCTGAAAGATTACGCTGATACGAATCCTCTTGGATCGTTTCTGGATGGATTTCAAAGGTAGGGGATCCAAGAGAATAATCATTATAACATGTTATTGGTTCATCTTCACAGCTTTGATGTTTCCACTGGTTATAGTCATACTGATCATATATGGGAGAATATGATGGCTGATAATAATCCTCATTCCCATAATTACGATCGTATACAGCCCTATTAACCGATGGAAGATAACGTTCTAGTCGGTTCTCAATGTCTGTTTGTGATGGAGAAAAATCTTGAGGTATACGTTGAATTCCACAACCCTCGGGCATTCCCCAATATCTCCTATCCATCTCAGCGTATGCATGTACCCACGATTCCATGGTAGAACCCTGACTCTGAGTCTAATCCTAAAACAAAAGAAAAGTCCTATAGAAATATGGAAAGAAAGAGAAGAAGTTAGAAGGGTGTTACCAAGTAAGAAGTTCCTATGTTAAGATCCTGCAGAAAAAAAAACAAAACAAGTTAGTTTCTAAAACAGTTAGTCTAAGATTATAAAAATTCTAAAAATCCTAATAGAAAAAAAATAAAGAAATTAGAAAAGATATCACCAAATAAGAAGTTTCTATCTCAGAATCCTACAAAATAGGAAAGACAAGTTAGTTAAAAAAAAAATAAAAAAATCTAAACCTAAAACTGAAGTTAGTAAAAATCATAATCTTAAACTAATCCTAAAACTAATTAATTTCAGAAAAACGTAGCCGACAGTCCCCGGCAACGGCGCCAAAAACTTGTTCACTCCCCAAGTGCAGGGTTGTGATGTAGTAATAACTCGGTAAGACCGAGGTCGAATCCCAAGGGACTGAAACTTGTACGTTATCTAAAACTAACCAGAACTAGAACTAGATTAAGATGAAATCTAAACTAAATGTAATTTGAGAAATAATGGTGAAATAATTATATAAACTTGAGAGAAATCAGAAGAAAGGAAACTAGGGATTCAGAGGATCCACTTGTAGAGATCAGGGAGAATTTATGCTTGCATCAAAAATCATGAAAATTACTGAACTGCCGTTGATCTAGTTTTCAAAGAGATGAAAGGTGTATGAATTAGAATGGATTTCATCACCAAACCATGCCCACAGACTATGGCAAACAACAGAATTAAACTAATTACCAACCAATCATATGTATGAAGGTTAAGAAGGGTGCCGTCATCCAACCATGCCCAGGAGACTATGGTGAACAACAGGGCTTCCTAACGTCATAAACATTAAAGAGAATGGGAATATTAAAAGTCATTGCAGACCCATTGTAATTTCAGTCACAATAGACCATTAAAAACCTAAAATATTTCCATTAAAATCAAACTAAAACCAACTTCAATTCAAAAATTAAAATTAAATTAAAAGCATATAATCTCTCATCTCACTACAAGCTTCACCTCCTAGCCCTAGCTAGGAGGATTTAGCCTGCCATGGATGGGCTCAATCCAAATAAATAAAGAGAAAAAGAAAAGGAAAAGAAAAGGAAAAGAAAAAAAACCAAGCTCCTCTCTCTCTCCTCTGCCCACGTTGAAACCCAAGCTTAAACCCTCTGTTCTTCCTCCCCAGACTCTGAATGAATGCTCCCCACGTCCAAAAATCTCTTTTTATAGCTGCTGGAAGGCTGGAGTCAGTGACAGAGTTGTAGCAGGACACGGAGTGCAATTTTCGCAGCCAAGTTTGGTACCATGAAACACGCTACTTTCCTCGCTCAAATTCCAAAGAAACATCGTCCCTTAGTACTTTCTTGGGTCCTCTACATGATAGACGGTTCAGATCTGCCATATGATCAAAGATGGTGGGCCAAAACCGTCCGGAAAAGTCGGTTTTCGCGGATGTGCGAAACCTTTCGCACCATTTCGCTGTTGTGGTCGGTGGGCCCCACAGAAGCATTTTCTGGAAAATCCACCCCGTCCATTGGATTCAGAACGAAATTTCAGTTAAGAATGGGTGGTTTTGAACGTCCATTGACATGTCCTAGAGAAGAAATCATAAAAGAATCAGTTTTGAACGCTACCGAGCAGCCCTTTTGTGGCCTCTGTATCTCACACGTGTGCACGCATGGGTACAAAAATTTAGCATGTTTTTGTAGTATTCGAGCCCCTCTACACGGTGAACAGATCAGATTAGCCATACGAGTAATGGGTGGGGCCCACTACCGTTCGCAAAAACGGCCGCGGCCGTGCGTCCGCTGCGATTTTTTTTTTTTTTTTTTTTTTTTTTTTTTTCGGTCAGAGACGGTCAAGCCGTCTCTGACACTTGCCATGCACGGTGAGTGCACCTGTGCACTGTACACGCTCATCTCATATGGGGTCTATTGCACTGTTTTGGAGAAATCTGCACCGTCCATCTGTTTTGACTCCTCATTTAAGGCGTCAATAATAATTTTGAGGCAGTTCCAGATATCAGGTGGGCCCAGAATCAACGGTTTATGGGCTGATCTGTCAGTTGGGGCACTTTTCGAGATCTTCAATGGCTGAAACTTTATATGTACGGTTAATTTATGGTCCTCAGGCAGCGTATGAAGTTTCGAGCCGAACGGATGGTGGGAACCTCGTGATCTTGCATTCTGGACGTCCTTCAGGCCACTTGAGCTTCAATTTCTAACTTTTCTCAGATTTCTGACCTTGTATATTTGTCAATCTTGGTCCCCTGGAGTGTGTCTCTTGACTTTGGCGTCATCAGATCGTTAAATCTCAACTTTTAACGTTCTTTTTCCATCCATGCTCATAAAATCACTTTGCCACATAAGAATGAGAAAACGAGCCATTAGACAGCATTATATTCGTAAATCCAGACAATATCTGGGGTCTAATATGCAATATTTGACCCTCAACACATGCTTCTTTTTTAGCTAAATTGGCTACTCATCATGGATTACTTGAAAAGGAAAAACTATCCATCAAGTGCATGCATTACTGCACGGACAAACCCAGGTGACTAAGATTGGAAGTCCTAGAATTTGGCTGATTGAGATTGATCATTGATCAGACGACCAAGGTCGTCTATCCATGGGTGACTACAAGATAGATTAATGGTTGTAATCATTTTATGGCAGATTTATAGCTCATACTCAATAGAGATCATCAAGATTGTGGGCCCCACTGTGGTGTCTTTCTTCCAACCCTTGGCATCACAAGACTGGAATAGTCCACGCAACCTGATTTAGCTAGCACATAAAATGCCTTAGGTCTTTTGGCCCCACTATGATGTATATGTGAAATCCACTCCATCCATTAGGTGGCAATCCTTATGTTTACGGTTGATTGGTCACACATAAAATTTGAATGGGCCACAACGTTGGAAGTAAAACTAGAGGTGGGCATGGGACGACTTGACCTGGCAAACTTGACTTGTCCAACTCGATCTGAACTGAGTAGGTGAGTCGATCTGAATCAAGTTGCGAGTAGAGCCCGAGTCACCTAGTAATTTAACTTGACTCGATCCAAAACACAACTCGTACATATATATTAAAAAAATAAATTTAGCAAGTGAACCTAGATTTTGAGTTGTGATTTCAGCCCTTAGATGCCCGTTGTATCCAACCTGACTCGGTACTTGTGACCGGGTTGGACTTGGTTCCAATGAGTCAAGGCCAGACCTGGACTTGGATTGGGTCAGGCATGCTGGACACGGTACCAAGTCGGGTCAAGTTCAAGTCAGGCCTATTTCAAAACCGGATTGAGTCGGGTCAGCCCTAACTCAGTTCGACTCGACTCAATGCCCATCTCTACCTAAAACTTTTAAATTCTCGCATCACGTGGCTTGATAATTTTAGATCAAGCTGATTTTTTTATCTTCCTTAAGTCACACGGTTTGACTAAAGATGTGGCCCCACATACAATCCTATGCATGCCTACATGATTTTTGAACCATATCCTTGCATCGAGGAGTCCACATGGTGGTTCGAACCGGGGCAAGCTCATCCAAGCCTGGGCCAATAATAAGACTTAAACCTAAACCCGGTTAGGACTAAAATGGAAAGGCTCAAGCCTAGCTCTACAAATTAATAATTGGTTTAACTTAGGTTGAACCTATTTAACATCTCTGAAAATGGAATAGTCATCTAAGAAAATATTAATTGATATCAAAAGTTATTAAGAAGAATATTAATTACTATTGAAATCATAATTAAAATAATTATTTAGAAAAATATTAATTACTATTAATAAGTTATTTAATATATATTACTAATTACATATTTTTTTAAAAAATATATATTTTAGAGGACCACACTACAGGAAATAATGAGATTGAATGTTTACCATTGAAAGCTTCCGAAGGGTTATGGGAGTTTTAGATGAAACTGATATTTGTGTTTTCCCTTCATCCAGCTTTATGTGACTTTATAACTGGATTGGATAGCAAATAAATAATGCGATAGGTCCCAAGAAGTTGTAGCCGTTCAATCCCCACTATTTCATGTGATGTAGTCCACTTAGGTTTTGGATCAACTTATTTTTTAGCTCCCTTAAAATGAATTGACAAAATGAATGGACAGCATGGATAATGGCAGACCCATAAAGCTTGTCCACCACCAACTTACCAAGTTTTGGGGCTACTCACATAAAAATAAATGTGGGTTAAATACTAATGGGCCCCACATGTACGTCGCACTTGAATATAAGAAAGTGAGGAGCGGATGGTAGCTGAAACAACACCTAATTAAATTAATTGGCAGATGGATGATTATAAATTGGTTGTAGTATAATTTTCATAGGGACCATGGCTTATAAATATAAAGATATTTTCAGAGCAAGAGAGCAAATGGGTCACGTCTGGTCATACTCATGGGCCCGGACCCTACACATTTAAGAATCTAATTTTAGACCCAGAAATTTGGGTTGGGTCTAGGTGGAGTCGAAGTAAAAAATAGCAGACCCACTAAAGGTTTTCTTGGACCTAGACTTGACCCATTTATAACACGGGTTAGGATGGAGTCATGTATATATATAAATTATACCTGAGTTTTTATACAAATAATGTTCCATACCATCAATTAGGGGTCACTACAACATAATTGGCTTTTCCCGGTGGTCAAAAACACCGGTAAAGGTTTTACCGGCAATCAGGTAAGTGCCGGAAAGGGTTTTACCGGTGGCCAACAACCTACTAAAATTGTAAACTTTTACCGGCACTCTTAAAAGCGCCGCTAAATGTTTGTCGAAGCGTCACCATATGCGAAGGCCACGGTTTATCCTACTCACGAGACTTGTCCTGGGTATGTGGAAAGCATACCGGCAATCAGGTAAGCACCGGTAGAGGTTTTACCGGTGGCCAACAGCCTACTAAATTATAACTTTTTACCGGCACTCTTAAAAGCACCGGAAAAGGTTTATCGAAGCATCGGCATATGCGATGGCCATGGTTTATCCTACTCACGAGACTTGTCCTGGGTACGTGGAGAGCATAGCTAGCGCTGCGTCAATTGAAATTTTATGAGATCCAACCCGTTCATCGGTTACGCTGTCTCCTACTCATCTTGGAATTTAAAAATCATGACGATTTCTTATTTAAGTAGGGCACATCGGAGGAAATCATTAGGATGCAATACTCACCATTAGTTTTGTTTAGTGCCCACCTTGGTTTCTATATTTCATCCAGTCCATTCATCTAACTTAAACGTTAGGATGAAAGTATAATACAAAAATCATGCTACTCCAAACCTCATTTGGGCCATAACATGTGAATTTAAATGTTTTGGATATAATTTCTAATTAGTGTCCCATATGAATGTTGGGTTAGCTCCAATTATGGGATTAATGGCAAAAAAGAGGTGTCGTACCTGATGGACGGTGTCGATTCAATACACTTAAAGTTAAAAGCCCATCGCCTTTCAAAACGGTAGGCATGTTGCTTGCGTACGTGCAAAGGTTACGCGAGACTACTTTTTTTTAAGTCAATAAAAGGTGAATTGATCACTTAAAACAGTCCTACTCAGTCGGCATTTGATCTCTCATTTTCTGCCAACGTGTCACTTCTATGGGTCATCCAATCCGTATGAAAAGAAAAAAAAAGAAAAAAGATGGGACCCACCAAAAACACCACTTGGAGAGAAAATCAGATAGTTGCTTATCAAGCGTGCACAAGTATAGGATCATTGGTCAAGTGATGATCTAGACCAATGTTTATGTGGGGCCTAGCTGATGAGTGTATCTACCTGAAAATGATGAGTTCCACCATTTCTACGACTCTGATGTCCTATAAATTTGTCAAGTTGGTGAAAATGATGAGTTCCTCATGATAATTTCTGGTAAGAAATACCATTACCACTGAATGTGCCCCTACCGGGCTTCTTCACAAAGTTTATAAACCTTTGGCTTTAAATCTGGATGACTTTTGGGGATCAATGGATCCACCAAATCATTGACTTGTATCACTGGATCACAGGCCCCACTTGTATGAAGTGGCGCATCATGACATTATTGGCATCCTGAAATTGGGAAAACAGTGTTTAGCAATAGCAAGAGCATTGGTAGTATTGGGAGGAGAAGTAATTACTTTTACCTTGAGTTTATTTAGTAATGATGGGTACTTGGCAAGATAATAAAGTCATGACGTTTGAGGTAGACTCATAACCACCTAAAATTAAGAAAACTATTTTCTCCACGGCTTCCATTTCGCTCATCTTTTCTCCATTTCCATCGGTAGAATCCATCATCATCTGCATGAAATCCTGTTTCTGAGTGCCCATCTCTGTCCTTTTCTAGTTTAGGGGAGCTATTGCTTCGCCTGTGCAGTTAGCCCCTTCCGCCACCAAGTGGGAAGGGTGAGTGATTTTCACAGGGTATGGCGTTTGATGGAAGACCACGGTTGTTGGTCCAATTGGCTCATCGCCGTCTCCAACGTTGGGATGCGAAAAGGGTTTAGTTACACTACAAGGACCTCGGTCAACCCCTAGTTCAGATACTCAAATGCCTACTACTTTGGGAAGAGCCAGTGTACTTCCACCAACATGTCACCCATCCGCTTGGTGCATGAAGGTACTATTGTGGCTAAGATGGCCTCTGTTTCTCTCAGCTTCACCAACACTTGCTGAGGGGTAGTTCCTCCTCGGCCCAGTTGTTGTGACATAGGTAGTGGGTACTGAAGAAGATGTTGTTCCTATCAACTGGGATGGTTATAAGTGCTTATATATTTAACACATATAAGATTATCAAATTTTGTGAGACAAAATGATACAAGTCAAATTGCAAGTACGATTAGATCGCAACTACTTTACACATTTGAAGATCAACTCAAGATCGATTTATCATCTCAAGAAGACATCGCTCGGTTTCAAGACCAGTTGATCTCTGTATTTGCTAACCAAGGGGTGGTATAAGCCTAGAAAGACCTTAGGTTAGATGCCTTCAAAAATTCATTCATTTTGGGTTACCTATAGAATATTTGCTCTGGAGTTCGGCAAGCCTAACTTCCTCGGCTAACCTAACTTCAAGTTCGGACTAAAAATCAAAATTTATTAAAAATTCAGTCAGCTTAACTTTTGGTTCAACCAGCTTAAACTCAAAATTTGGCCAGCCCGAATGAAGTTCTGGTCAAATTCTATCAATACAAACTTTTGAATTTTGCCAGAATTCTATCAGTTGAATTTTGGATAAATCTTATCCTACGCAATCTAATAGTGGTTGGAACAAATTTGGTGGAATCCATCCGATTAGACCTATTTTTAGGTTAGTCGAATTTTCAAATCATTTGGCTATAAATAGAGGCATTCTCTCCTTCTAAACTACAATGAAAAATTACTCTAAACTTTATGTAAGTGAGAGAGAAGCTTTGGTCCTCAGCAAGCATATTGTGCAGTATTTATAAATTCTTATTAAGCTTATTCAATTCCTTTTCTTAAGATTATTTCAATCCCATTTTAAAGAATAGTGTATACTTATTTTGAGATTTAAGAGAATTGAATCAATAGCATTAGGGTTTTCATTTCACGAAACATTTTAAAACTCTATATTCTTTTTATTGAATGAATATTGCCTCATTTACATACAAGAAAGAAGATTTATGCTACAAGCTTCTACTACCTCTTCGAATCTATGTTTGAAGATAAGTACTTTATTATTTTGTTTTAGTTAGGCTTTTTTGAGATAACCTGTGAAAATATCGATGGGTTGATTTGTGATAGCCCGTGAAAATCACAAAAAGAGTTTTTTTTTGTGATGAGCCCATGAAAATTACAAGGAACTATATTAGGTTGTTAAGGTGAACCGGTGAAAACATTGTTATAATAAAAGAAAAAATTACGAGGGCAGTAATTTTGGGAGTGAAGTAGGTGCGGTTTTTAAAGCACTGAACCAGTATAACTCCTTGTGTTGTGTGGTGAATGTTGTATTCTTTTTCGTGGTAAATGTTATGTATTTCATTCTTTGTGGTGAACGTTGTATCTTCTCTTAATAGTTTGAAAGATTGATTTTAAAGATATTCGTGAAATAAAATTGTCCTGCCTAATATTTTAGGTGAAGATTGTCATATGAATTATTTGGTATCAATGTTTCAATAATTGGCCGATTGAAATTTTATATTCTTTATATATTCCGCTTTTATTTTGATTATTTGGCATTGTCCTATTCACCCCCCCTCCCCCTCTAGGACATCGATAGCTCACCTTTTCAAGTTGTATCAAAGTGAGGTTGCTCTTTTTTTTTGGGATTTACCTCCTAAAGTTAAATCTAAATCTATAAGATGTCAAATTTTGAAAGTTTATCCATTCCTAGGCCAACTCCCTTTAATGGCTCAAACTATTCATATTGGAAAGCCAAGATGAGGATCTTCTTCAAATCCATTTATGAAAGTATGCGGCAAGCCACTGTGACACGATGGATCCCTCTCATGATGGAAGTAGCAGCTGAAAATAGAACTGTATCCATGAAAGAAATTGCTTATACTTTTTGAACGACTTTTAGAAAAGTGAAAGTAGTACTGATGTAAAGGCCTAAAATGTAATAATTTTTTCTCTATCGCCAAATGAATTCAAAAGAATCATTTTGTATGATACAACTAAATAAGCATGGGATATTCTTAAAATGACACATGAAAAAACTAACATTGTTAAAAAAATCTAAGATCCAAATCCTTACAAGGAAACTTGAGGAAATTCGTATGGAAGAAAATAAGTCTTTTATGGACTTCTATACGAAACTAAATGACATAGTTAATTCCATGTAGGGTTTTGTAGATAAAATTCCTAAAAGCAAGATTTTCACAAAAATATTGTGATCACTTCCTGAAAGGTTTAATTTGAAAGTTATTGCTATACAGAAATTGAGAGATATCGGTACTATGAAGGTTGAGGAGCTGGTTCTCTTCAAACATACGAGCTGAATTTCAAAGCTTCTAAGAGCAAGTCCATTACCCTTAAATCTTCTAAATTTAATTCAAAGGATTCTAATGTAAATTCTGATGAAGATGATATGACTATGTTGGCAAAGAAATTCTATAGAACTTTCAAAAATAAGAAAATAACCATTTTTCAAAAAAATTTCGACAAAAGAAAAGAAAATTCAAACTATTGGAAATCTAAAACAAAAGACATCCAAGTTTCAACTATTCTAAATATGGTCATCTAGCTTCTTAATGTCCTAAAAAGGATAAATTTAGAAGAAAATGCATGATAACTACTTGGGACTTATCATCAGAATCTGAAACTAATTCAGAAACTGACAAATCAGATTAGGAAAATGCAAATAAATTAAAAGCTTTTATGACTATAGCCAGAATCACATCTTCAAATGACTGTGATATGTCTGATTATGAAACACCAAGAAGTTACTCTAAAACTGAAGATGATCTTCAAGATGCTTATAATACCTATATAGAGAAAGTTGTAAGATTGCAGCTAAACTGAAATTTTAAAAAGAAAATTATGCTAAACTTCAATTAGAACTTAAAAATATTATTTTTAAAAAATCTCATTTTTCCGATTGTTTTGAAAAAACTAAGTTAGATTTAAGTTTAAAAATTTATGAATTGTTAAAACGTAAATTTGAAAATGAGATATTAAAACTTAAAGTTTTCTCTCTTCAGAGTTCAAAGGACACTTGAAAATATACCAAAGGTGACCAAAAACTTGAAAAGTTGTTAACCTCATCTTGGCGATGTGGTGACAAGTCTGGACTGAGATATATTAAAAATAACTCTTTAAAATATAAGAATTATGCTCCTACTTTTATAAAAGGAGAGTCCTCGAACTCTAAAACAAAAACTCAAAAGGAGTCAAACTGTAAAAAGAATGACTTCAAAAATCTTTCAAATCTTTAATATGAAAATTGCTGCCAACTACTACAAATATCAAAGGAATAATAATAGAAATCCTCCTTTAGCTGATAAAATTGTGGACTTGCTTAAAGATCTATTAAAATTGAACTCAGGTAAGAATGGAGTATATAGAAACATGAGAAAACCTTACTCCCAAATACAACGAAAAGTAAGAGACCCTCCTAAACCTAAAACCGTAATGAAATGGGTTCCAAAGGTTAAGTGTCTTGTTATCCGCACAACTTTCAAAGCAAGTAGTCATTTAAGATGGTACCTGGATAGTAGATGTTCGAGACATGTGACAAGTGATAAAGATATACTCTCAAACATCAACCAAATTAATGGCGGCTCAGTTACATTCGGAGATGGAAGCAACTGCAAGATTGTTAGCCAAGGTAATGTTCAACTTCCCAACTTACCCCTCTTAAAAAATATTTTACGTGTTGAAGGGCTAAAACATTATCTTCTGAGCATATATTAAATTTTTGATAACAAACATAATATAAAATTTTCAGATCACAGATGTGAGATAATGAATGAGAAATGACATGTAATATTAAATGGTTACAGAACGTCTAAAAATTGTTATATCATTAATAACTCTTGTTCAACAATATATCTATGCTATATGGTCCAAACAGACGAGACTGAACTATGACATCAATGTCGTGGACACGTAAATTATAGAGATCTATATAAATTGAGCAAAAGAGATCACTTATGTGGCTTACCCAAATAAAAAAGATAGAAAATAAAGTATGTGGTACCTGTTAGATAAGCAAACAAATTAGGAGTGGTCACAAGAAAGTGAATTCCTTAGCAACGACAAGACCTCTTGAACTACTCCATATGAATTTAGTCAGACTAACTAGAATAGAGAGTAGAGGCAAAAAAAATATATTTTTTGATTGTTGTTGATGACTACGCTAGATATTCTTGGGTATCCTTTCTAAAAGAAAAGTTAAATACTCTTGATAAAGTCGAAAAACTTATAAAATGCATTCATACGAAAAAAGAGTTATCTGTGATCAGAATTAGAAGTGATCATTGCGCTAAATTCGAAAATAGTATTTTTGAGAAATACTGCAATTACCATGGAATACTGTATGAATTTTCTGCTTTAAAAACCCCTCAGCAAAATGGGGTTACCGAAAGAAAAAACAGAATTTTACTATAAATAGCTAGTGTAATACTAAATAACATGAATTTACTTAAATATTTATGGGCTGAAATTGCTAATACTGCATATTATATAATTAATCATGTCTACATTAGAACGACTAAAAACAAAACAACTTATGAATTATGGTTTAATAAAAAGCCTATTATTAAATATTTTTAAACTTTTAGAAGCAAATGCTTTATTTTACGTGACCGCGAAAATTTAAAAATTTTTGAAGCTAAAAGTGATGAGGGAATATTCCTTAGTTATGCTTTAAACAGTCGAGCATACTAGATTCTAAAAAAAAAGAACTAGGGTTATACAAGAATCGATAAGTGTAGTAATAGATGATCAACCTATCACACCCAGTCTTGTTCAAGATGATGATGATAATTGTAACGTCTTAGAAAAATCCGTACTTAGACCCGAGTACCACCTTTAGCAGAAATCATTTAGAACCAAATCCTTTAGAAATTTAACATGTATTAACTAGCGCTAAACTAGATTACCTGTGAAATTAGCACCAATCACTTTTAATGCGATCTGTAAGACCCAAAACTTATAGAAGTGTTAATGATATATTACCCTGAAATCTAGGATCCAACTCTAAACCCAGTTGCTCTCGGAAGCATTCGAAAACTTCGTATCAGACCTGGACCGCACGTCGAAAGTCTGATAGGGATGAACGTAGACAATTATGACCGCCTAGTTGGACTTGATTATCACCTCAAAAATCAAGCTCAAACGATGTCTTGAGACCATTTCCTTGAGTCCGGAGTGAAGAGTGTGAGAAAATATAGATTTTTAAGAAAGTAAATAAGATTTTAAGTAATCTGGGTCGTGTAGCTTGCGCGTTATTTCTAAGCATTCTGACCGTTGGTTTTTGCCCCAAATTTACCCTCGGATCAGGGAAGGTGGCCCTTTCATGTCAAAGCACTTGAGGCCCTGATCGAGTTTCGGTGACCGTTGAATTGAAACTGGTCCGCCACAGACAATCTGGAAATCCGATCGGACTGAAAGCTTAACTTACTTAAGATCTAATATGTAACATCCCGAAAATCGGGGGTCGGGTAGAAACCCAACTCCCGAGTTCCAAAATGTCACTTATGCAACATAGATAATGATGAATGCATGTTGTCTGTAGAATGTCATTAAACAAGATTAAGACTAAGCCAAAACAGCATATCATACTCCAGAGACAGATAAATTAGCAAGCGGAAGAATGTGATGATACATAAAATATATAATTGATTGTAAGTCTCCAGAGTGTGAACATGTTACCAAGTTAAACATATACATGTATACTTCAAAGATGATCAAAAACAATATACATGGGTGTGTAAATAATAGGAAAAATATCAAGTGTATTAGCATCTAATCAGTAACCCTATAAACCCCATCAATCAGAACCTGCATATAGGAGGGATCCTCCTCATCATCATCAAGTCCGTCTCTGCTTCGCAAGCATCGCCATTATCTGAAACTGAAATAGAAACTGGTTGGTGTGTACAACATCGTCCCGTAACGTGGGAGTGAGTAGCTAACTCAATGGAATCATAGAGCAAGGGTTAACATGTTATTAAATCAATCATGCGATAATAGTAAAGCAAACAATCAGACACTCCTAGATACTGTGATTAATGCAAGCATGAAATGACATGATGGATGCCCTCACCGATATACTCCCTCATGCGACACCATCTTACATCCGCGGCATGTTTTCTTCCCTCAATGCTCCACATCTTCCAGGCACATGCAGTGCGATGTGAATATGATTACCGAGTTATTATTAGTCCTTTTCATACAGCAGGATTGGAAAACTAGGATACCTCCCTCATATCAATACCCAAACAATGATCCTATCTAGGTTCGTCACTCCTAGTAGTCTCATATGATGATATATTTCTAGGTCGCTGCAAGGGCTGCCAGGGCTGTTGCACGCACTCGTTACACTGCTCCCCCATCACCTTATCAATACAGGCCTAGCTTATATCCTTAAGACTGCATCAGAACTCGTCGCCCCCATGCGGTGTCAGGATAAACTCAAGGTCAATACAAAGGGCATCCAGGGCTGTTGCTCGCACTCGTTGCTCCACTTCCCCATCACCTTATCAATGTAGGCCGACAGTAAGAATATAGTGTCTCATACCACCATAATCTGCTCAGAGTAGGGTGCTCATTGGTCACTACAGGGAGGTTTGTGGCCCCAGCGTAGGCTGACAGCTTGATCACGGTGTCCCATACCACCATGCCTGGCTCATGAGTCTTAGGGGATCGAGGTACCAAGGTTAGAGGGACTTTCCAATGGTAAGTTTAGTACCCTAGGTTCAAGCAGTTATGACGAATACGAGGTGAACATACAATGGTCAGTCGGGTTACTTGATGAGTCCGACTAGCACGAGCACACGTTGAATCGACCGACATGAAGTGCACAAGCACTTCGTGTGGCTTAAACACTGCCGACGACTCTAGTACGACTCAGGTTCGTCATACACATCCTTCGTGGTGAATAGAATCCAACCACGAATTCTAAACTGTTACCGACTGCCTGGAGTAGAGTATAGCCCCAAACATATGTAATCTAAATCAATAATCATATGAGAGAGACAGAATTGAAATACAAGAAACTCTAGCATGTTATCAGGATATTATAACATACATCATAAACAGTTAACCATACACGAGTATTTCACACATAAGGTAGGCAATTTAAATACAACAAGCATAGAAGACATCATGTGCATCATTATAGTAGTTGAGAATCCAGTCTCAACGCTAATCTACAACACCATTTACTTAATACTTACTAATACATACATTTATACCAACACTTAGACTATTCAACTCCAACGTACTTGACGTATGTTGATTCCAACATATAATATGACAGATCCTTATAGCAAGGAGTTGTCTAATAACAACAATCATGTTCTTACATTCAAAACATATGGCAGGCATAAATCATATTGATTTAGGCATTTCAACAAACACTTAGTTTACACACATTAGTCTACATAGCCTATGTCGGCCAATATGTGCATTATGGCAAATCTCTTCGCCAAACAGATCGTACACGCATATCTTGTATAATCACACGACAAATAAACATGACAATCATTTTAGCAAAATACGGATGTATACAGTATTTCCTACAAATACCTAAAATATCCTAAATCTCATATTCTCCGTACGCAGTCGAAATGGAAAACAGAAAGCATGTTCTACATGTCAAACGGTAATCTTGTCGATAATCTATTATTAAACGACATTGAAAGCTTTGAAAATAGTTAACCTAAGCATCTAGAATCCTCACCTTTCGCCATAGAAGCGTATCGATTCGAATAGAAAGTCTACGCTTCGTCAACGTCGATATGGCGACCTAATTCACAAGATAGGTTAGCTACTTCGCTACTTGTATTGCTAGAATCCCCAAAACAGGTTGAGGTTAGGGTTTTCTTACCTAGAATGAAACCAGAATTGCTGGAAGAACGATGCAGGTGGATGGCTTTGGCATTTGGAGCAGCAGGGAAGGATCCTAGGAGGAATCCCCAACTTCTCCCTCACTTTCTCTCTCTTTTCTCTCCTCTCTCCTATGGTTTTCCCCAAATTCGTATGGGTTAGAAAGCTAAGGGTTTAAGGCCCTTTTATAAGCCCAAACATAATCAAAACAGACTCCAAGTCAAGGTATACTTGGGTTATAGCCAAATCGGGTCTTTTTCGATCCAAAAGGACATTTCTGGAGGTCCCCTGACTGAATGCGGTTGGACTTAAGCTCATGAATATCGGATCCTGATCACATTAAGTTTTCAATCCGACAGTGTTCTCAGATCGCACGTGGCGGACCAGTTTTAATTCAGCGGTCACGGAGATTCGATTAAGGATTTCAAGTACACTGACCTGAGTGAGAAATGTTCCCTGATCCGAGTGTGTATTTGGGTCAGATTCCGACGGTCTGAATGCTTATACTTAACCTGCAAGCGAAACATGCCAGATTTATTTAAATCACATTTAAGTTAAAAAGAATTTCACTCTTTCTCACATTCCTTGCTCCAGGCTCAATGAAATAGCCTCAGAACATCAGTTGGGCTTGATTTTTGAAATGATTGTCAAGTCTAACAAGGCGGTCATAATGGTCTAAGATGGTAGATATCGAACTTTTGACGCGCGGTCTAGATCCAATACAAAGTTTCAAAGGGCTCTTGAGAACAAACAAGTTTAGAGTTTGATCATAAGTTTTAGGGTAACGTAGCGTCAATGATTCTATAGGATTTGGGTCTTACAGATCGTATTTAAAGTGGTTGGTGCTAATTTTACAGGAAGTCCAGTGTAGTGCTGGCTAATTCCCGTTAAATTTTTAAAGAATTAAGTTCTAAATGATTCCTTTGGCTTTGGAATTGGATTCTGAGTGGTTACCAAGACGTTATGGTTGACCCATTGCCTAAGGACGTCTAACCCCAGGTTGGCAAAAATACGGGGTGTTACATAATACTAGTGAGCTTAAGTCTGACCGCATTTGATAAGAAGACCTCCAGAAGTGTTCCATTGGATTAGAAAGAGCCTGATTTAGTTATAACCTAAGTATACTTTGGCCTTAGGGCTATTTCCATCTATTTTAGGCTTATTAAAAGGCCTTAAACCCTCATTCCCAAATCTCATACGAATTTTCAACCCTAACCAATTCAAGAGAGAGAAAGTAAGAGAGAATCTATTGTTTCTCCGTGGGATTCTTCTCAGATCTTCTACGTATCGATCCTGCATGTCTGAATTGTTATTTCGGCGATTCTGATTCCGTTCTTAGGTAAGTTAGTCAAACCCTAACCTGTTTTGAAGCTTAGAATAGTTGTAGTGAAGTTATAGCTAACCTGTTTCATGCTTCAGGCAGCATATCCGCCGTTGACGAAGACTTATCGTCTGAATTATATTCATTTCACGTTTTCTAGTTTAAGGTACGGATTATATACGTTTAGGTTATGATTTTTAAGAATTTCAATGTTAGATAATGATTTATTCTTGTTGTGGGCGCTAATTCACATGTTAAATGTGCTATCCGTTTTGATTTACGTATACGTATAACCTATGTTACAGAACGAGTATTTCATGTATATGTTAGAATACCCGTGTACGTATGGAATTTTTTGTTATGATTGCCATGATTATTTTTCATAGATATATGATTAATATGTATGCGACAACTCTTAGGTGAAAGGATTTTTCCTAATATGTAATGTAGTTGACATATGTGATGTATGTTGAATAGTGTAGTCTAAGTGTTTGTAAAAATGCTTGAATGAGTTAGTATTTGGTAAAAGCATGATTTGAGGGTATTGAGATATGAATCTCAATCACCTTACCTGTGTGTATGATTTCCTCCATAAACTGATTAGCCTAATTTATTCATGTTAACTGTGTGTATGATTTCCTCCATGTACTGTATTTATGTTCAAGTTATATTTCACCACATGTTCATATGAATGTAGGATATGAATCAAATGCCTGTTATTAAGATTGTACATGATTGGGACTATACTACAGTCCAGGTAATCGGTACCATCCCTAAACTGGTGGTTGAGGTTGTTTTCGCCACGCAGGATGTATTCAACGAATCCGAGTCGTGCTTGGAATGTTTGACAGTGGTTAGGCCACATGGAGTGCTCATGCATTCCATGTCGATCAAGTCAATGTGCGCTTGGCCTAGTTGAGCCTATCAACTAACCCGATTGACTGATGTATGTTCACCATGTTTAGTCGCTACTGTTTGAATGTAAGGCACTGAACTCACTAGTGAAGATCCCGTTAACCTTGGTACCGTGATCCCCTAAGACTCATGAGCCGGACATGGTGGTATGAGACACCGTGGTCAAGCGGTCGGCCTACGCTGGGGCGATGAGCCTCCCCGTAGTGACCAGTGAGCACCCTACTCTTGTGAGCCGATTATGGTGGTATAGGACACTATATTCATACTGTTGGCCTACATTGATTGGTGACGAGCCCTCTGTAGTAACCTCGAGTATATCCTGACACTGCATATGGGCGACGAGCTTTATTATAGTATCTACGATATAACTAAACCTGTATTGATTGGTGACGAGCCCTTTACAGCGATCTAGAACAGTGCTATCGTATGAGATTTCCTAGGACTGACGACCCTAGAATGGATCATTGTTTGGGAAGTGATATAAGGGAGGTGTCTTAGCTTCCCAATCCTGCTGTATGAAAAGGACTAATAAGAACTCGATAATCATGCTCATATCATTGCACTGCATGTGCTGTTGCCGTTGGTATAGAGCACTGAGGAAGTGACTGACATGCGCGACCGTAAGATGAAGATCGCAGAGGGAGATTGTGGTGAGGGCATGCATCATCCCCTCATATCATTCTTACATTAACAAGAGTATCTAGGTCATGTTTGATTGTACTGCTTTATTATTACTGCTTGATTGAATTGAAAACATGTCAACCTTTACTGTATAATTCTACTGAGTTGATCACTCACTCCCACGTTCTGGGACCGTGCTTAAACACCAACCAGACTCTGACTTAGCTGCAGGTGATGGTGATGCATGCGAGGCGGAGCCGGAGTTCGACAAGGACAAGGAGGCGTTCTCATTTATGCAGTTCTCAGGCGGGTTCCTCTGAGCCTTATCCTAACTGGCGGGGATTTTAGGTTATGATTGTAATGAGTATACACAGTTTGATACTTGTATTTTGAGATACAGTTTGTATAAATATTGTCCAGGCAGAGTACGCATATTTTGGGGATTATTTTTGGCTTATATATGTATTTAAGACTTCCGCTCGCATTTTCTCACTATCCCTGAATTATGTCTGCTAATTTGGCCTAATGTACTTCATGTTTTATGCACTAATACAGATAACATACATCTATCATTAATTATGTTGCATAAGTAATGTTTTGGAACTCGGGAGCTGAGTTATGCTCGACCCCCGAATTTCAGGGCATTATAATAATGATATTAGCTTGGTTAATCAACCTGAATCCTCATCTAAATCAAATAATACTGAGTTAAGGTTAGTCAAAGACCACCCAACTGATCAAATACTTGGTAACCTTCACACTTGTGTTTAGACCAAAAGACAACTTGAAAATATATGTAATCATTTTTTGCTTCACTTCCCAGATTGAACCGGGTAATGTAAATAATGCACTAGCTTATGAAAATTGGATATTTTCCATGCAAGATGAATTAAATAAATTTGTTGGAAACGATGTATGGTTTCTGGTTCCTAGACCTTCCAACAAACATGTGATTGAAATTAATTGGATTTTTAAAAGTAAAAAAGATGAAATGGAGAATATTATAAGAAATAAGGTATGACTAGTTGTACAAGGTTATACACAGATTGAATGTATTGATTACGATGAAACCTTTGTGCTAGTTGCGCATATTGAATCGATCAAATTATTTATTTCCATTGCATGTTATAAAAAGTACTTTGCTAAATGGTGATTTAAGTAAGGAAGTTTACGTTGAACAATTGAAGGATTTTGAAGATATCAAACTTTCAAATCATATTTAACTTCTTAAAAAGGCACTTTATGGTTCATAACAAGCCCCTAGAGTATGGTAGGAGAAATTGACTAAATTCTTACATATTTATTATTTTGTTATAGGTAGCGTTGACAAAACCCTATTTGTTAAGAAATATAATGATGATACCCTAATTGTTCAAATTTATATTGACGACATTATTTATAGATCTGCTTGTACTAATCTTTTTACTGAGTTTGCATATCTTATGAAATTCAAATTTGAAATGAGTATGGTTGGCGAACTAAACTATTTCCTTAGATTATAAGTCAAATAGCTTGAAGATGGTATATTGATCTCTCATACCAAATATGCATTAAACATAGTAAAAAGGTTTGATTTTGAGAATGGTAGAAATTTTAACACTCCTATGAGTACAACTCTTAAATTGTTAAAAGATGAATCAAGTAAAAGTGTTGACTCTTGACTTTATCGCAACATTATTGGTAGTCTATTTTATTTAACTGCTAGTAGACCTGATATTTCTTTCAGTATTAGCATTTGTGCTATATATCAATCTGACCCTAAGGAATCTCATTTATTCGTTGTTAAAAAGATAATCAGATATGTTACAAGCTCTGCTAACTTAAGCTTATGGTATCTACATGATACGTCTTTAAAAATCGTAAATTATACTGATGCAGATTGGACAAGTAATGTGGATGATAGAAAGTCTACTAGTGGTGGATGTTTCTATGTTGAAAATTACCTAGTATCATGGCTAAGCAAGAAACAAAATTCCATATCTCTTTCTACTGTATAAGCTAAATACATTGTTGCATTGAATGCTTGCACTCGGCTAATGTGGATGAAACGAATGCTAGCAAATTATGGAATTACACAAAATACAATGACTTTATATTATGATAGCTCGAGCGCAATAAATATTTCTAAAAATCAAATTCAATATTCTCGTATGAAACATATTAACATAAGATATCATTATATATGAGAATTATTTGAAGATAAGACTATCATGCTGAAATACATTCAAACTAATAAGCAGCTTGCATATATTCTGGCCAAACTGCTTGACAACATTAAATTCTCAAATGTAAAGCACAATATTGGATTATGTATTGTTAAATAATTATTCTGTCTTTATTTTCATTGTATTTATTATCTATGTTTATTTATAAACAGGATATTTATGAAAAGAAAATTAAAAAATAATAATAAATGATGTAAAAATAAAAAAATTATATTTTTTTGGGGATTTTCAATCAACCCATTGCTGACCGAGAAATTCGACCAGCCGAGCACTTGCTCGATCTAGCTAAATTGCGCGTGGATTGTCAAAAATGGGGAAATTTTCCAAATTGCTCATTTTCTATATCTTCTTCTTCGGTTCACCGGTGCTTCATTTGGCCAACCCATTATTCCAACTCTCTTATAAGTGGATTTTTATCATTTTTCTTCGAGATTTAGGTTATCATATCTTAGATTATTAAGTTTTTGTCTTTTCTATATTTTGAAACCCTTTTCTTAGTGGGTTTTCTTCCAAATCTAATTTATATTTTTCTTATAATTTTTCTTTGTGCAATCTAATGGAACCAAGAGCTATAAGAGCTTTACATAACATACAAGCCGGTTTATCTTCCCGATCGACTCCTCTTAATATGCAGACCTTACGCTTACCGGAGGATGACTCAGAAAATGTTCGAGATTTCCACACAAGAAGTATAATCATAGAAAGATCAGTAAATGTGGATCCATTGCTTGATTCGGTCTCCTTGAAATTCTTTCCGAGGTTAGATGGGAAAAGATTTTACATTTGGGCGGGATGGCTTATCAATCCATCGTGTAAGGCATGTATGCCTCAATTACAGAAGTTTTTCTTGATGAATTATTTTTCAAAATTAAATTTTTAGAAGAGATTGTCACCATAACTCCTTCCACCACATATGCCCTAATGGAAATTGAAATAGCAAAAGATGGAATACCAATTGTGACTATTTCAGAAAAAATGTCTAATTCTGAAAAACAGTCGCTTACGAGAGCGTTATGTGGATTCAATGTTGAATGGCAATCTAGTAACGCCTTGCCCATAAACAAACTGTTTCCTAAATACCATGTCTTGCATCTTAGTTTTACTTCCAATGTGTATCCCAGGGCAGGGAATAAGACTGATCTTACTCCCTTCATGCTTCGTGTTGTCCATGATGTCGTCACCGGTGTGTGCATTTGTCTGCCTTCCTTAATTTGTTACGTAATTATTCAATTTTGAGTGCATCTTAAGAATAGTTCGATTCTGTTTGGACACCTTATGTCCTCTTTACATTTCAATGTCATGTCCAAATTCCTTCGTTTAAAGCATTAGAATTCAAACTCCCCTTTAACAATGCTAATTTGAATATGATAAACCTTACTCCCATTCTTAAAAAAAGAGAAGATCAGGAAGAACCTTTGGAGGAAGATATTAACATGGATGACATCTTAAATGATCTGGAATGATCAGAAGACGCTACTGACTCTGACTATCATCGTTCTCAATTTGATGAGAGGTTATCTACTTTGGAAGAGAAAGTAGATGCTCTGCAAGTGTCTCAAGCATTGTTAGCTTAAACTAAAAAATCAAATATGAAGTATATAAAAGTACTTTCATCGATTCAATCGGAGTTTGAGGATTAATGATCCTTCGATGCCTGCACCATCCTCATCAGAGTCAGAGTGAGATATTTTTATTTTATTTTAACTGGGTCTATATTAAACTATATACTGATGATTTGCTTAGATCTTTCTTTTATTTGATATGGTTTATATGGATATAATATACACTGTTTTATACAGTGTTCTCTGATTATTTTAATAATATGCTTCCTTTTTACCCTGATTTGTGATATTCCTGATTTTCATTTTCATTTTCATTTTATTTTCTTCTTTTATCAACTTGTGACAAAAAGGGGGAGAAATCATATATATGTATGTATGTATATATATATATATATATATATATATGAAGTGTTGGTAAAATTGAAATTATACGGAATTTTATGCATAATACATGTTTGTATGGCATAGTACATGTTCTATTTCTCAAGGGGGAGCTAGGCATCAGATGAATACAGATGGTTACATGTGTTATGGGTAAAAATAGACTAAGTATGAGGTCGGCTCAAGAAAGCCGCGCACTTCATCTGGTTAAGGATGAGTAACAAGGTATGTCCCTATGATGACCAAGGAGCTCCTTAATGGTCGACCATCTCCGCTCAAGCTTGGATGAGAGTGGGCTTCAAGGTCCCAAGCTGATGAGCTTGTCCATGGCTCCGTCCATTTCCAAGCTCCCGCCAAGATGCTGTGTTGGTTCTCCAGGGGTGCTCGGCTCCCTGTGTTCAAATGCGAGCAAACCAGTAGCTTTATCAGGGAAAATCGCCCCACCAACTACAACGCTTGACCTAGAGAGCCACCTCTAGACGACCATGGAGGTTAGTTCGAGTGATCGGACCATGGAGGTCAGTCCGGCCTTCTACAAAAATAATTTCAAATCTGACTAGCTAAGCCTTATCTCCACAGAAGATCATGCCTAACAGTTGAGAAACGTACTCCTATGATTCAGGAAACGTATCAACTCACGTAACCAGCTCCCGTCTTATAAATGGAGGACCCATCCATGGTGCAAGGTAAGATTAAAAAAAAAAATAATAATAATCTCTAACCCAAACCCCTCAATACTACCAGACTCAGATTCATAGCCTGACTTAGGCATCAGAGAGTCCCCTACTTTAGCCAAGGTCTCCTTTGTTCTCTTCCTGTGCAGGCGTCCCAAGGGCTAAGGGGGTGAACCAGATTCTTACATCAACAACAGGGATGAGTGTTGAATTTACAAGGTAACATCAATCTTGTTGATGATTGTGATCATGAGTGTGTGTGTGTGTGTGTGTGTGTCTATGTGTGTGTGTGTGTGTGTGGATATGTTGTATAATGGATGTGTTGTGTATGTTATGTATTTTGTCACGAAATTGACAAGGGGGAGATTTTAAGTGCTAATGTGTTTAAAACACATAAGGTTGTCAAATTTCGTGAGATAAAGTGATACTTATCAGATCGCAAGCACGGTTAGATCGCAACTACTTCACATGTTTGAATATCAACTCAAGATTGACTTATCATCTCAAGAAAATGTCACTTGGTTTCAAGACTAGTTAATCTTTGTATTTGTTAACCAACGGGTGGTATAAGCTTAGAAAGATCTTAGGTTAGATGCATCTAAAAATTCATTCATTTTGGGCTACCTATAGTATATTTGCTCTCGACTTCAGCCAACCTAACTTCCTTGGCTAACCTAACTTCAAGTTTGGGCTAAAAAATAAAATCTGTTAAAATTTCAGTCAGACTAACTTTTAGTTTGGCTAGCTTAAACTTGAAATTCGGCCAACCCGAGTAAAGTTCAGGTCAAATTCTAGTAATGCAAACTTTTGAATTTCGCGAGAATTCGGCTAGCCTTATTTCACCTCAGGCCAGCTGAATTTTGGATAAATCTTATCCCGCGCAATCTGATAGCTGTTGGAACGAATTCGGTGGAATCTGGCTAGCCGAGTTTTCAAATCCTTTGGATATAAATAAAAGCATTCTCTCATTGTAAATTACAATGAAAAATCACTCTAAACCTTATGCAAGTGACAAAGAAGCTCTGGTCCTCGGCAAGCATATTGTGTTGTATTTATAAATTCTTATTAAACTTATTCAATTCCTTTCTTAAGATTATTTCAATCCCATTTTAAAGAGTAGTCTATACTCCTTTTGAGATTTAAGATAATTGAATCAATAGCATTAGTGTTTTCATTTCACAGAATACTTTAAAACCCTATATTCTTTCTATTGAACGAATATTGCCTCATCTAAATATAAGAAAGAAGATCTATGCTACAAGCTTTTACTGCATCTTCGAATCTACATTTGAAGATAAGTATTCTATTATTTTATTTCATTTAGGTTTTTCTGAGATAACCTGTGAAAATATCAGTGGGTTGATTTGTGATAGCCTGTGAAAATCACAAAAAGGGTTTTATCATGGTGAGCTCATGAAAATCACAAAAAGGGTTTTATCGTGGTGAGCCCGTGAAAATCACAAGAAAATATGTTAGGTTGTTAAGGTGAACCAGTGAAAACCTTGTTATAGTGAAAGCCAAAATTACGAGGGCAGTAATTTTGGGAGTGGAGTAGGTGTGGTTTTTAAAGCACCGAACCACTATAACTCCTTGTGCTATATGGTGAATGTTGTATTCTTTTTTGTGGTGAATATTATTTATTTCATTCTTTGTGGTGAATGTTGTATCTTCTCTTGATAGTTTGAAAGATTGATTTTAAAGACATTCATTAAATAAGGTTGTCCTGCCTAATATTTTAAGTGAAGGTTGTCTTATGAGTTATTTGGAATTAATGTTTTAATACTTGGGTGATTGAGATTTTGTATTCTTTATATATTCTATTTTTATTTCGATTATTTGACATTGTCCTATTCACCTCCCCTATAGGACATTGATAGCACGCATTTTCAAGGGACATCTTGACAGTGATAAATTTCCTACGACCGGCCATTATGCTAAAGCGACAGTTTTGGAGCTTGTTTGGAAAGGTCATACCTCTATTGATGTTGGTGGTCTAAATGCCACATCCATCGTGGTTCGTGGGCCTTGCTCTGGCATTTCTACTAATGTTTTTGGCGGCAGCGAAAAGCAAGTCTGTGACTTCCCATCTTTGTCATCCTCTGTCTGGTTGACTTAAGTTTCACGGGGACCATTACTCTTTAACCCTTCATCTGTCTTAGGGGGTTTGTGGCAACTCGAGGGTTACTTGATGGTCCTCCTACACGTTAGGATGTTGGATGCTTGTAATAGTTCATTGAATGGTTCTTTTGGCTTGACGTACTCAATCTAGTCTCTTCTAAAGAGCTTACTTTTTGTTCCAAATGTTCTTAGCAAGCTTTAACAAGCGCTCGGGGCTAACGAAGTATCAGGTTCTAAGTTGACACATGTTAAGGACATACTATCAACCTTGTTTGAACATATAGCTGCTAGGGAATGTCTGAATACCGCCGTTGAGTGGTTTAATGCATGGAATAAGGTAGTCGAACTCTCTTTATCCTTGCAGAGTGAATTTGTGTCACTGAACTATGAGGAAACCGTATTGCGAAGAGAATTAAGGGAAACTGATGAGCAACTTCCTACGCTCACTCAAGAGATGGATGGCCTAGTATGGTGCATGAAGAACTTGAAAGTTGCGATCAAAACCAAACAAGAGCGTTGTACCATGGTTATTGTGGCATTCGAGAAGCTATCCAACAATAGGAGGCAAGTACTCAAGCGAAGACATGAGGCAATGCAGCTTGTATGTTCATTCAAAATTGAGTTTCCCGCATGTCGAGCTGAACAATTTAAAGCATTACATTTAGCCTATGAAGCCATGTGGCCTATCGCAGAGGATTAATGAGGAGGTTTCAGCTTATGAGGGCGATAAAATCTTTTGGGCTTCCTTCCTCCCCCATTATATATATATGAGATTGGCCCTAGGCCAATTTTTATTTCCTAAACATTGATGGTGGCCGTATTTCTTGTTGTGCACCCCTCCCATATCGAAAATGGATACTTCTATGTTGAATGTTTCGACTGCCTTTATTTATTAATGCTTCTTTAGAATTTATAAACTCGTGGCTCGACTTCACTTGATGGATCGTACATTATTGTGCTAAAAAAAAAATCCTAACCTATAGGATACCCTGTACTTGGGCTTTTGAGTTGTCCTTTCAGTCACCTTTATTTTTGAATCATACAACTACTCAAGCAGCCGCAACGGCCGGTGTCTTCCACCTTGCTTACTTCCTATCTAGTTTCCTCACAAGGACTTCTTTTATAACCCCTGTCTTGGGCAACCCTGAGGATGCATCCCTGGGTTAGCACTTTCCTTTGGGGGGTGACCGGCTGTAGAATAAAGACAACGCTCTATTGTTATAAAGCTTTCCCTTCCTCGTGGTTCCTCTAGGTAGCTCTCTTCTTGGTCTTGGATAGCCCCTCTATGAGTTATCCACCTTGGCTTTATCCCTAGAAACCGCTTGTGTTGACTAAGGTTGATGATGTCTAGAATGCCTCGTATACATTTAAGGTATTCTTAGTCTTGACAGACCATACTGGGTTGTTTCACAGCTTCCCTTTGGCTGACCAAGTGCCAAGCCCATTATTCAGGTTTGGCTTAGCCGGATAGCCTCTGGTCGGTCATTACTAGAGGCCTAAGTGCCAACAGACCATCCCTGTTATACTTAACTAGGCACTTTTGTCATCTTGTCGCCTGTCGAGGTCAGTAGGTAGAGCTATACGCAAACCGAGCTAGCTCGGTCAACTCGCTTGACTCTGCTTGAAAAAGCTCAATTCGACTCGGTTTGAAACTGGGTTTGATCCGAGTTGAGATGATTTTTTTAGCTTGAAAAATTTTCGAGCCAAGTTCAAGCTAGCCGGAGCTTGACTCTACTCGGTTCGATATATAGCTCGAACTTGGCTCGACTCGGTAAAGGGGTATATAAAGATTTTTAAAACCCTAAAGCCTTACCCTTTCTCAACCTAAAATCATGCCGCCCAAGCTCTCCCTCTCTCTCCCTCCCTCAGCTAATGCTCGCCCGAGCTCTCCCTCTCCCTGTCTCTCTCTTTCCCTCTCTCAGCCAAGGCTCGCCCGAGCTCTCCCTCTCCCTCTCCCTGTCTACCACGCCTGCTCACCGATGTTGTGGTCCCTGCCCTACTAGCCTATTTAGCGAACCCTGACCTACCCGGTCTCGCCCCTGCTCGCCTTTTCGGCGAACCCTGCCCTACCCAGTCACCCCTGCTCACATGTTTGGTGGTCCTTGCCCTGCCCGGTCTCCCTTACTCGTCTATCTAGAGGTCCTTACCCTGCCCGGTTGTTGAGGGTCAAATATTGCATATTAGACCCCAGATATTGTCCGGATTTGCGAGCATAATAGTGTTTAACGGCTGATTTAATTGTGTTTATGTTGCAGGTTGAATTTAGAAGCTTGAGCAGAAAAAGGATGCTAAAAGCATGAAATTAACGCTCAAGATTCACCAAAGCAAGGGACGGACTCCATGGGACTAAGATCGAAGAATTTACATGCCAGGGACCTGAGGAAATAAAGCTGTTCACATTTAAAAGGCCCGGAAATGGTCCAAAAATGCAAGATCACAGGGTTCTCGCCATCCGATTGAGTTGAAACTTCATACATATGATGGGGGCCATAAATTAACCGTACACGTCAAAAATCAGACATTGGATCACTCTGGAAGTGGTCCAACGGATAGATTAGCCCTCAAAATCATGATTCTGAGCCCACCTGATATCTGGATCTGCTTCACTTTTGGTCCCAATGCCTAAAATG
Source organism: Magnolia kwangsiensis (assembly GCA_037074715.1). Taxonomy (NCBI): domain Eukaryota; kingdom Viridiplantae; phylum Streptophyta; class Magnoliopsida; order Magnoliales; family Magnoliaceae; genus Magnolia; species Magnolia kwangsiensis. Next base: position 64,146,609 of record CM073589.1, read on the forward strand.
ATATGTCAAAGCTGATGAACGGTGCGGATTTCTCACAACCATCACAATGGATCTACATGTACATCGCCCGTACACAAAGTGCATGTGCACTCAATGTACACTGGACTAAAATCTCGGTCAAAACTTGGTTTGACCGAGCTCTCCTTCTCCAAAACGGAGTTTTCTTTTTTTACTCCAGCGTGCGACACTGTTTGTGTGGGGCGATGTTGTGGGCCACCATCGTGATCTGAAAGTCTGATCCGGACCGTTAATGTGACTCAAGTGGTCTATAATTCCCTTGCTTAGGTGACGAAAATTCAAGGTACATTGTAGATTGATTTTTAACTTCCCAAACGTAGACAGACGACAGGAAGGAAAATTCCTATGGACCGCACTGATTCAAACCGGAAACCATTAATCTCATCCAATTTTCAAGAGAAACCCAATCGACGGAATGGATTTTTCATGCATCGCCGATCATGAGTCCCACCTTCATCACAGCGTAATGATTTTTCAGGCTCTGTTCGCAAACAGAGCGTGCGGATGATCCTGATGGGCCACCATTAGGACCCATTAGTCAAATCCAGATCGTCCATCTTGTAGAGGGAGAGAAACCAGTCTAATTCATGTTGATTTTTGGCGTCCATGCACATGCACATGATCTCTACAGCAATCGTAAATAGACCGTTCAACCGTCGTGCATTCTGATTATCTCAGTGGGCCACATTAACGAATGAAGAGAACCGTCCATCCCTAGTCGAAACTTCGAGGAGAAGTTTATGGATGGTGTGGATTCCTCGAAAGAAGGATGATGTGGGCCCCACCGATCAACCTGCGTAAGCTCTCTATGCATGCATGCGTAAAGAAAAGTTTCCTCCGTCTTCTGCTGTGCGTAAAACACGTACAACAACGCCGACTACGTGCATCTTGTGGTAGCTCCCATCCCAGCCGACCTCCGTTTCCTATAAAGAGTAAGGTTGAGAGAGAGCCAGGGGGGAATTCAATTCGAAGGGCTAGACGTGGATCAGAGGGAGAGAGAAAGACAGGGAGTAGTTTAGATTTTTTTTCTTGTTCTATTTGTTATTTATTTTCTTTAAGAGTTAGTGATTCATCCATGGCAGGCTAAATCCTCCTAGCTAGGGCTAGGAGGTGAAGCTTGTAGTGAGATGAGAGATTATATGCTTTTAATTTAATTCTAATTTTTGAATTGAAGTTGGGTTTAGTTTGATTTTAATGGAAATATTTTTGGCCTTTAATGGTCTGTTGTGACTGAAATTACAATGGGTCTGCGATGGCTTCGAATATTTTCTTTTCACTTTTATGTTTATGACGTCAGGAAGCCCTGTTGTTCACCATAGTCTCCGGGGCATGGTCGGATGTCGGTATCCTTCCTAACCTTCATACATGTGATAGGTTGGTAATTAGTTTAATTCTGTTGTTTGCCATAGTCTTTTGGGCATGGTTTGGTGATGGAATCCATTCTAATTCATATACCTTTCATCTCTTTGAAAACTAGATCAATGGCAGTTCAGTTAATTTTCATGATTTTTTAAAGCAAGCAAAAGAACTCTCTGATCTCTACAAGTGGATCCTCTGAATCCCTAGTTTTCCTGTCTCTGAATTTTCTTAAGCTTTAGATTAATTATTTCACAATCATTCCATAATTGTTATTTGATTTAAAATTCATCTCATTCTAGTTCTATTTCTAGTTAGTTTTAGATAACGTACAAGTTCAGTCCCTTGGGATTCGACCTCGGCCTTATCGAGTTATTACTACATCACAACCCTGCACTTGGGGAGTGAACAAGTTTTTGGCGCCGTTGCCGGGGACTGTCGGATACGTTTTTTTGAAATTAATTAGTTTTGGAATTAGTTTAAGATTAGATTTTCTGTAGAATTTTTAATTCTAGGTTTAGAAGTAGTTATTTTCCTTGTTAGAAATTTTTCCTACGTTAGAAACTTGCTATTCTTCATTCTATCTGATTTTTAGAACTAACTTAATTTTTTTTCTGTTTTGTAGGAAACTTCTAATTTAGTAAGCTCTTTCTAATTTCTCTTTCTTTGAAATTTCTTCTTTTTTCTAGAAATTAGTTTACTCTTAATTAGGACTTTCTATTCTTAGAAACTAACTTATTTTGTTTTGTTTTGCAGATTCTTAACCTAGGACTCTAAATTTGGTAACTTCTTTCCATCTTTCCCTTTTATTTTCTAGATTTCTTCTTCCTTTCTCTTAGGTTTAAGTTAGAATTTGAGGGCTGAGTGTGTTTTATACCCTAGTGGGCACGCGACAACACTCGACGTCTCGTGACTGAAGGAGGATTAGTTAAGGGGTTAACTGTCCATCGCAGAACTAGACACCACTTGAATTCTCCTGAATTAGAGGAGGTTATGACTGAAAATCAACCTCAAGCACTACTCCAACCAAGGGTTGAGGAAGTACATGATGAGAATGAGGTGCATCAGGCACCCCCGTCTCGTACTTTACGAGATTATTTACAACCGGCGGGGGTGAGTACGCCCTCATGCATGATTTTTCTTGAGAATACAGGACATATGGACATCAAGCCAGGGGTTATCCAACTCCTTCATAAGTTCCATGGGCTTGAGTCTGAAGAACCATACTTACATATGAAAGAGTTCGATGAAATCATAGGCACCTTATACTTCCCTAATGTACCTGAGGATACTATTAGACTGAAACTCTTTCCATTTTCCTTAAAAGAAAAGGCCAAGACGTGGTTACATTCACTGCGTCCTAGATCCATTGGCACATGGAATGATATGTAGAGGAAATTTAGAAAGAAAATTTTCCCACATCATAAGACAATTACCCTCAGGAGAGTAATCATGAACTTTTTCCAAAAGGAAGATGAAACATTCTTCCAATGTTGGGAAAGGTTCAAGGATCTGGTTAATGCATGCCCACAACATGGCTTTGAAATATGGCGCATTACGAATTTTTTCTATGATGGGCTAACATCTTCCATGCGCCAAATGGTCGAGACAATGTGTAATCGGGAACTATCGAATTGATCACGCACTTCTTGACTTAGGAACAAGCGTCAATCTGATTCCCTATTCGGTATACCAACAGTTAGGTTTGGGTGAATTAAAATCCACCCGAACCACACTACAACTTGCTGATCGTTCTGTTCGTGTACCAAGAGGGATCATCAAGGATGTGTTGGTCCAGGTTGATAGATTTTACTACCCTGTTGATTTTATCATCTTGGACACCGAACCCATCAACGACACGAGCACTCAGATTCCCGTCATTCTTGGTCGCCCATTTCTGTCCACTTCAAATGTAATTATCAATTGTAGGAATGGTGTCATGACTATTTCTTTTAGAAATTTGACATTGGAATCGAATATCTTTTTCAATAACGGCAGCAACTCAGAGGATGATGACGATTTCCACGATGTTAACATGATTGATTCTTTTGTGGAAGATAGAACACCTCTCAACTTATCCTCTGATCCTCTAGAGACGTGCCTGGCCTACTCACATGATCTTGATGATGATATAATTAGGGAGACGTGTGCCATGCTTGATACTGTACCGGTACTTGAAGTTAACCGGTGGAGGCCACAAATTGAAGAGTTGCCCCAGACTGATGTGGTGCCTCTACCGTCTAACCTCAAGCCACCGAAGCTTGACCTAAAACCTTTGCCCTCTGATTTAAAATATGTCTATTTAGGTCAAGATGAGACATATCCGGTGGTGATCTCTGCCCACCTGGAGAAAGAACAAGAGAGTATGCTCATATCTACTCTCATTGAGCATAAGGGAGCTCTTGGATGGACGATAGCGGACCTCAAGGGAATTAACCCATCGATTTGTACTCACCGCATATATCTTGAGGATAATGCAAAGGCTGTTCGGCAATCACAACGTAGACTAAATCCAAACATGAAGGAAGTGGTTAAGGCCGAGGTTCTCAAACTATTGGAAGTGGGGATCATATACCCCATATCCAATAGTCAATGGGCGAGTCCAACTCAGGTGGTTCCTAAGAAGTCCGGGAACACCATCGTAGCCAATGCCAATAATGAACTCGTGCCGACTAGAGTTACTACTGGTTGGAGAATGTGTATTGACTACAGGAAGCTGAATACCGTCACTAGGAAGGACCACTTTCCTTTACCCTTTATAGATCAGATCTTGGAAAGGTTAGCTGGTCATTCCTATTACTGTTTCCTTGACGGGTATTCAGGTTATAATCAGATTGAAATCACCCCTGAAGATCAGGAAAAGACCACATTTACATGTCCCTATGGCACCTTTGCTTACAGAAGGATGCCATTCGGGTTATGTAATGCCCCTGCCACCTTTCAGCGATGCATGATGAGTATCTTTTCTGACATAGTGGGGAAATATTTAGAGGTCTTCATGGACGATTTCTCTGTTTTCAGTTCATCTTTCAGCGAGTGCTTAGCAAGTCTTAAATGTGTGCTGAAAAGATGTGAAGAAAAAAATTTGGTACTTAACTGGGAGAAGTGGCATTTTATGGTTCAAAAGGGAATTGTCCTTGGGCATATCATCTCGTCCAAAGGAATCGAGGTAGATAAGGCAAAAATCGATCTTATCTCTAACCTACCTCCACCCAAGAACATCAGAGATGTGCGATCCTTCTTGGGACATGCAGGATTCTACAGACGATTCATAAAGGACTTTAGTCTCCTCTCTCGTCCTTTATGTAATCTTCTTCAAAAGGATACACTATACGAGTGGACTGAGCAGTGCCAAGAAGCTTTCACTAAGCTTAAGGGCATGTTAACCACTGCACCTATCATACAGCCACCCGACTAGAGTCTTCCTTTTGAACTTATATGCGACGCCTCTGATTATGCTCTTGGGGCGGTTCTAGGCCAGAGAAAAGATAAGCGGCCTTACGTTATTCACTACGCAAGTAGGACTCTAAATCCTACCCAAGTGAACTACTCGACTACGGAAAAGGAACTCTTAGCCGTAGTGTTCGCTTTGGACAAATTTAGATCTTATCTGATCGGATCTAAGATCATCATCTATACAGATCACGCGGCACTTAAGTATCTTCTTTCTAAGAATGATTCTAAGTCCCGCCTGATACGATGGATCCTTCTACTCCAAGAATTCGATTTGAAAATTAAAGACAAAAAGGGAGTAGAGAACGTAGTGCCCGATCACCTTTCTCGCCTTAATACTTCTGATTCCCTTGAGGCGACTCATATTAATGATATGTTCCCTGATGAACAACTGTTTAGAGTTTCCCATTCACCTTTGTTCGCTGATATTGCTAATTATCTTGCTACAGGTGCCATACCGACACACTGGATGTCACAAGATAAGAAGAAATTCTTTACCAAGGTGCGTAACTTTTTCTGAGATGATCCATATTTGTTTAAATATTGCCCAGACCAAATCTTAAGGAGATGTGTGCCAGACGATGAGCATCAGAGTGTCATCTCCTTCTGTCACTCACAGGCCTGTGGTGGTCACTTTTCTGCTAAAAAGACCACGGCCAAGATTCTACAGTGTAGCTTTTACTGGCCCACTATGTTCAGGGACACTCATGAGTTTTGTAAAGCTTGTGAGCGTTGTCAAAAATTGGGAGCATTGTCCCGTCGAAATATGATGCCTTTGAATCTCATCCTTATCATTGAAGCATTTGATTGCTGGGGCATTGATTTCATGGGACCATTCCCCCAATCATTTGGAAATCTGTATATTTTGCTCGTCGTAGACTATGTCACTAAATGGGTCGAAGCAATTCCGTGCCGCAAAAATGACCATCGCACGGTCATTAAATTTTTGAAGGAAAATATCCTGTCGCGGTTCGGAACGCCTCTAGCCATCATTAGTGACGGGGGCTCACACTTTTGTAATAGACCATTTGAAAGTTTAATGAAGAAATACGGTATCTCTCATAAGGTGAGCACCCCATACCATCCACAGACAAGTGGACAAGCTGAGATTTTCAATAGGGAGATCAAACATATCCTAGAGAAAATGGTTAACCCTAACCGTAAAGATTGGTCAATTCGATTGACTGATGCTTTATGGGCATACCGTACTGCTTTCAAAACTCCTATTGGAACATCTCCCTTTAGACTTATCTATGAAAAAGCTTGTCACTTGCCCGTGGAATTAGAACATAAAGCATACTGGGCGATCAAAAATCTAAATTTCAATCTAGACAACGCTGGCTCGTTACGCAAACTTCAATTAAATGAACTTGAAGAAATTCGGAACGATGCATATGAGAACTCGAGAATTTATAAGGACAAGATTAAGGCGTTTCATGATCAGTATATTCTACGAAAATCATTCACGCCAGGTTAGAAAGTCCTTTTGTACGATTCTCGACTACATCTCTTTCCGAGTAAGCTTCGATCTCGTTGGACCGGCCCTTACATTGTTGTCACTGCTTATCCTCATGGGGCCGTCGAGATAAGAGATCCCGACAATGGCAAGGAGTTTAAAGTAAATGGACATCGATTAAAGCCATTTGTAGAGACTTTTGATTCAGAGGACATGTCCATGCCTCTGATTGCTCCTGTTTACCAGGACTGATCTCCTAGTCTGATGGAGGTATAGGTAGGTTTATCGCTTTCATAGGACTAAGATTGTTGCTTTAATTGTCTGGCTGAAGACGGTAAACTTAGCGCTCCTGGGAGGTAACCCAGATTTTTAGTTAGATGATTTAATGTTTGTGGGTAACATTACTGCAAACCCTCACGAGACTACAACTCGTCCACTAGGGGTAACCAAGGGGTTTAAAGGCTTGTTGCATACGCTAAATGTAATCGAGAGCACCTGCGAAAGTGGTATAAGTAGGATTTTATTATTGTTTTTATTTTTCTTTCTCTTTTGTACTAACCTGCTCTCTCCCAGCGATCTCGTGAAAAATCTCTCTTGATTCGTCATTCAGGTACTATCTTCCCATCACTTTACTTTCGTTGTTCCATGTGCATTGCATGCTCATATCTTTTACATTGAGGACAATGTGGATTTTTGGTTGGGGGTGGGAGATTAGGCTTCCTAATAAGTATTTTCTTGGTCTTGAGCAAAAATTTGTGAAATTTTTCAAATTTTTCTGGGAACTTCTTGTGAATTCGAAGTGATTTTGACGGACATCCTTGATTTAGAATCATTAGATACGTAATATTAGTAATTTATGACTCTTGGATTCAGCATCTGTGAGATTTCACAGTTAAGATTGAAGTTTTAATTCAGAATTAGAAGTTGTAAACATTGATAGAGCCATGATTTCACATGTCATATCTCGCTTTCACTTTAAGATTTCAGTTCCATATTGAAGGATTAACTTGGTAATCACTAAGCACGAAAGGAACCAGCCTGAAAAAGTTACCAATCATGATCAATAGAAAAAGAAAATCCCCAGAGCTAGGCGAATGGTCTTCACTGTAGGTTTGCTCCCTACAGATGAAGGTTTGATTCTCCAAGGTTAAACATTCAAAAATTATTAGGTAATTGGTCTTTGCCATAGGTTTGCTCCCTATAAGTAAGGACTTGATTCCCCTCTTAACATTCTTTTAATTTAAAAAAAAAAAAAAACACAGACCGAAAAATTAAAAGATGATCTGTAAGACAAATTTTGGGTGTCCTCAACGCGCTACTGGTTACCAATGATATCATGGAATGACGAATTGAATCTTAATGTAGATAAGTTGAGATTACACTACACACCCATGGAACTCAATGTTTAGATTTTTTTTTTCTAATTGTTGAACTAATATTTTGAACTTGACTATGGAATTTACCATACGCTTGAGTCCATGAGAAAGTAATGCCTAACATTCATAAATCTTAGAATTCTAGGATCTGGATAGTTTTTCAAAAATCACTCGAGTTACAGACATTGTCATTTAATTCTCAACTTATTTTTCGCATACTTTGCTCGGGACTAGCAAGATGCTGGTTGGGGATTGTGTTGAGGGTCAAATATTGCATATTAGACCCCAGATATTATCCGGATTTACAAGCATAATAGTGTTTAACGGCTGATTTAATCATGTTTATGTTGCAGGTTGAATTTAGAAGCTTGAGCTGAAAAAGGATGCTAAAAGCATGAAATTAACGCTCAAGATTCACCAGAGCAAGGGACGGACTCCATGGGACTAAGATCGAAGAATTTACATGCCAGGGACCCGAGGAAATAAAGCTGTTCACATTTAAAAGGCCCGAAAATGGTACAAAAATGCAAGATCACAGGGTTCTCGCCATCCGATTGAGTTGAAACTTCATACATATGATGGAGGCCATAAATTAACCGTACACGTCAAAAATCAAACATTGGATCACTCTGAAAGTGGTCCAACGGATAGATCAGCCCTCAAAATCATGATTCTGGGCCCACCTGATATCTGGATCTGCTTCACTTTTCAATGCCTAAAATGATATGTCAAAGCTGATGAACGGTGCGGATTTCTCACAACCATCACAATGGATCTACATGTACATCGCCCGTACACAAAGTGCATGTGCACTCAATGTACACTGGACTAAAATCTCGGTCAAAACTTGGTTTGACCGAGCTCTCCTTCTCCAAAACGGAGTTTTCTTTTTTTGCTCCAGCGTGCGACACTGTTTGTGTGGAGCGATGTTGTGGGCCACCATCGTGATCTGAAAGTCTAATCCGGACCATTAATGTGACTCAAGTGGTCCATAATTTCCTTGCTTAGGTGACGAAAATTCAAGGTACATTGTAGATTGATTTTTAACTTCCCAAACGTAGACAGACGGCGGGAAGGAAAATTCCTATAGGCCGCACTAATTCAAACTGGAAACCATTAATCTCATCCAATTTTCAAGAGAAACCCAATCGACGGAATGGATTTTTCATGCATCGCCGATCATGAGTCCCACCTTCATCACAGCGTAATGATTTTTCAGGCTCTGTTCGCAAACAGAGCGTGCGGATGATCCTGATGGGCCACCATTAGGACCCATCAGTCAAATCCAGATCGTCCATCTTGTAGAGGGAGAGAAACCAGTCTAATTCATGTTGATTTTTGGCGTCCATGCACATGCACATGATCTCTACAGCAATCGTAAATAGACCGTTCAACTGTCATGCATTCTGATTATCTCAGTGGGCCACATTAACAGATGAAGAGAACCGTCCATCCCTGGTCGAAACTTCGAGGAGAAGATTATGGATGGTGTGGATTCCTCGAAAGAAGGACGATGTGGGCCCCACCGATCAACCTGCGTAAGCTCTCTACGCATGCATGCGTAAAGGAAAGTTTCCTCCGTCTTCTGCTGTGCGTAAAATAACGCCGACTGCGTGCATCTTGTGGTAGCTCCCATCCCAGCCGACCTCTGTTTCCTATAAAGAGTAAGGTTGAGAGAGAGCCAGGGGGGAATTCAATTCGAAGGGCTGGACGTGGATCAGAGGGAGAGAGAAAGACAGGGAGTACTTTAGATTTTTTTTTCTTGTTCTATTTGTTATTTGTTTTCTTTAAGAGTTAGTGATTCATCCATGGCAGGTTAAATCCTCCTAGCTAGGGCTAGGAGGTGAAGCTTGTAGTGAGATGAGAGATTATATGCTTTTAATTTAATTATAATTTTTGAATTGAAGTTGGGTTTAGTTTGATTTTAATGGAAATATTTTTGGTCTTTAATGGTCTGTTGTAACTGAAATTACAATGGGTCTGCGATGGCTTCGAATATTTTCTTTTCACTTTTATGTTTATGACGTCAGGAAGCCCTGTTGTTCACCATAGTCTCCTGGGCATGGTCAGATGTCGGTATCCTTCCTAACCTTCATACATGTGATAGGTTGGTAATTGGTTTAATTCCGTTGTTTGCCATAGTCTTTTGGGCATGGTTTGGTGATGGAATCCATTCTAATTCATATACCTTTCATCTCTTTGAAAACTAGATCAATGGCAGTTCAGTTAATTTCCATGATTTTTTAAAGCAAGCAAAAGAACTCTCTGATCTCTACAAGTGGATCCTCTGAATCCCTAGTTTTCCTGTCTCTGAATTTTCTTAAATTTTAGATTAATTATTTCACAATCATTCCATAATTGTTATTTGATTTAGAATTCATCTCATTCTAGTTCTATTTCTAGTTAGTTTTAGATAACGTACAAGTTCAGTCCCTTGGGATTCGACCTCGGTCTTACCGAGTTATTACTACATCACAACCCTGCACTTGGGGAGTGAACACCGGTCGCCCTGCCCCTGCTGCAACTCGCCAGTCCGGCCGCCGGTAAGCAATCAAACTCAATTTTTTTTATTGCATTATATAAATTATAAATATTATTTGGTAGGTAGTGACTTGATATAAACAAGCTCGAGATGGACATTCCTCTACAAATTTCACGCCTCAACAATCTTAACTCATCGATGTTGCGTGCTATGAATGGATGACTATGAAAGGAAATACAATAAGGGTACACATTCAACTAATAGAAAGTCTAAAGATTATATATTAAGGATCTTGTGATCTTGATGATTTTTTACTTAATGGTCCAATCCATGATGAGAAAATTTATATTAACAATTTGGATTATTGAACTATGGACTCCAACTTATACAAACTTCGAATTTAAAAACCAAGTATGCCATGTATATCCATAAACTGAGGATAATGGAATTCTTAGACCTATTAAATTACTATCATATGATCTTTCACCCATGATGTGGACAACAATACTTGGGCTCTTATCTCATACAATTGGTGCCACATGTCAGCGATGACCATAAATAATTTTGAATAGAAATTGAACAATGATCTAAATTTACTAAAGGATGTCCCATACTCATGGTTTAAGGCTCGGACAAGCTTGTACGACTCAGACGGACTCCGTTGGACCCACTTTAATATGGTACCCATAAAGTTATTTAAAATGGGAGTGTTTGGATGTGCTTTAGATATTTTGATTACCAATATCATAATGTATTGTCATTGTAATTGTTAATAATTTAATTTTCTTTTGTTCGAGTAATGGCTTTTGTAGTAAGGTAGAAGTATTATGATTTTCATATACCATAAAGATCGTGGTTGGTTGGCTTACATGTTCGAATCACTTGTGGTGTTCTATTTATTTATTTATTTTAAAATATTTTATTGTTGTAGTTGTAGTATAAGATAATTAGTTGTCCATTTGAGGATTTCTCAAATTATCCATTTTTGGACAATTCAATGTTGGATAAATAAGAATATTTTTATTTATTTTAATTTGAATGCACATGCTTGTTTCGGTTTGTATGTTCTATTATCTCTGGATATATTTATTACATTTGTTTCTTCATTAAATATTCACACTTCGCGCGTGTTAATAGTTGATGTGGGAATCGATCACAAGATTAATATATTATGGAGAGATAAGGGGAGTGTTGTCGAAATTTTGGCATGACATTTAAATTGAATAATAAAAATATTACAATCTATTTAATATTAAATGGGTGACTAATTTAGACAGTTAGAAAATTGTTAAAAATTTAGAGGACAATTATATGCACACTACTTGGGTTGATAAGTGCCTAAAAGTTAGTTTCATATCTTTATATTTATAGATGGCTAGTGAGGAGGAAGTCCCAATTACCCTTGGTGTCGGTGCGTTGGCCACATCTTCTCTTATTGTTGAGGGAGATGGGTCTTCAACTACAACTACAATTAAAGGAAAGAAAATATAAACTTTATGGGATGATTTTGAAAAAATTCTAGTTAATGATGTGCTTAAGATCAGATGTATGTACTGCAAAGCACTATATATCAAAAATCTCAGGGGATCAACTACTCATTTAAATAGACATAGGTAAAAGTTGTTCAAAGAGACCAAGAATTCCACTCCCAAGGCAATATTTGTTATCCTTTAGCAAGTCTGAAGGAGATGCGTCTTAAAGTAAACTTTCTACTCATAAGTTCAAAACGAAGAAGTTGAAGGAGTGGTATGCAAATCTTGTGATCGTTGATGAATAACTATTTAGAATGATAGAGATTAAAGTTTTATGAGATACAAGAAATTCTTTAATCCTCATGTTGAAAAGGTCACTCACGTCACTGTGAAGTGGGAATGCATGAAGATGTACATAAGTGAAAAAATGAAACCGAAAGCAGTTTTGAGATCAGTCTCAAGGGTAAGTTTGACTTCTGATTTGTGGACGACGTTTAATCAAAGAAAGGGATACATTTCATCAACTGCACACAGTGTTCAAGTTGTCGGTGTCATTATAAGTTTTGCTGGTTAGAAATAAAGATATAATATTGTTATCGCCGATAACCGAAAATGTAGAGAAAAGGGGAAAAATGTGGAGAAAATGGTGGAATTTTTCAGTGAAACTTCAGAACATGCTTAAATACATATATTTACATATTCAGGAATAAAAAATTTGTAAAAAGAATGCATTAAATTAGAAGTTTTCATTTAATAGGGGTCAAAAAGCATGCATTGTCGTAAGAAATCACTCAAATAGTAATCAAAATGAGTTTATATAATACAAATGCAAACTTACAATAATTAAGACATGCAAAAGTAAATGAATTAAAAAAATACACATTTCTGGCCATGTTTCATCCCTACATAGAGTGACGAGGTGGCTCGTAATTATTGTCCGGATCCCGTGGCAGTTGAGAGTAGTACTGTTGCCCAACATATTAGCAGTACTGTTCCCAGGTCATCCTCTGCTCGTACCAATTGAGGAACTCTCTTATGTACCTCTGATAGTCATCCTTCCCAAACTGTATGAGTACACCTAAATGTGAGAATTACGTGACATACATCGATGGTATTTCCTGAGCAGGGTACTAAGGGAACAGATCAAATTCAAACCCAACTCCTTGATAGTATTGCTGTTAGTCATACGGGTACCCCGAATATCCTCCTGTCAAAGGTTCATGACTCAAAAAACTATCTTTCGGCTGCCTGTACCCATGGGTAGATGAGCGTGTCTGAATGTCAGAGTTGTCATGGCTATACCCGTGATATTGCCCATGAGCATAAGGTGGGATAGAGATGGAGTTCCCTTGATCTGAACTTATGTCTATAGATGACAAGCTGTGTGTGAGAGCATCAGCCACGGCGCGTCCGGCTTTCTTCTTCGAACAACGCTCGAACATATATGTGGTCTCTGAAGCTCTCGCCTTAGATGGTGGACGAGATCCATGGTCCATGTCCTGAGTGACATGATCAAAGCTCCGCTCCTCAGTGAACTGGCCAACGGATCGTTGGCTCTGAGACGTCATATACTCTCCACCACTGTCACCCCCACTAGTACCACCTATACTAGTGTCGGTGCCTCCATCCCCTCCCTCATCACTATCGTCATCATCGTCATTGCCGTTGTCGTCGTCCCCAGGACCAGTGTCGAGTGGGGGTTGAGTCTCATCATCATTATCACTTACTACAACTTGATGATGGGGAGGGGGCCATGAAGGAGCTTCCTCACCCTCATTGGAACATGATGAACTCCTCACCAAAGGATCAAATGAGTCTGTATCCACTTTTTGTTCGATTACTATCTGATCGACATCAATACCCAGATCTGCTGCTCCCTCAGCTACTTGTGGAGCAGGACCTCCCTCCACATCATCTAAATCAACTGATTTGACCCACTCATAAAGTGGATCATCATCATCATCACCTATCTATGTCATGTTACGTATAGACAATAGGTCCAGCGGGTCCTGATTTTCCTCCATGTCTCGGTCTACCCACAACTGTCTCTTTCTTAACTTCATATTGTAGTAGCAGTAAACGATCTTTTGTAACTTCTAATATGTCAGCTTGTTCCTCTTGCTGGTGTGTATGAGTGACCATGTGCTCCAATTCTTTTCATACGGTGAGGAGGATACAGTCTGTGCGAGAACACAGACTGCCAATAACTACAGTGCGGGTGTTTCGACTCTGTACATTGCCCACCACTCACCTATATATCCATGAGGAGCTTATTTTAGTTTGAAGTTTAAACGAAAAATGTAATTACCTAATTATGTTACCATACTCACACGGCATCATCGTTTCAGTTGATGCGTTTGCTAGTGCGGATGAGAACGTACCCCTCGCATCCCTAAACCGCAATAACTGTAAACACGGATTCATAGGTCATTATTTTTAACCACCCTTATTTATAAAAGCTGTAAGGAAGAAAATTTATTGCATTACCTGGTCATCGAAATCTGCCTGAGCTGTCGATTCTGGGAACAATCATTCGAACGCCTCGTGGACAGCCATCGTTAAATCTTGATTTTCATGGAGCTGACGTTTATAATGAAATTTAGGATTCAGGTAGTATGCTGAAACTCAAATATTAGTTACTCAGTTGTATTAACATGCAAACAGAAGTGATGCTTAAAGTACTCAGTTGTATTAACAAACTTACCGACTTAGTAGAGTAGAAGCTCGAGAGTCCCGGTCCATCGATGATCAATCACCCACTGATATGAACTGGGGATTGCAGTCATTATCCCCTCTCTCATTATTCTCATAAGTTCGTACATTGACCCCATCGAAGGCCACATCTCATTATCTACGGCTCGTAGGACCTTGTATATGGGGTGCAAGAAGGAAACGACGTTGTGAACTTTATCCAAGAAGGAATTAGAAAACACTATCTTCAAACAGGTCTTTACACCTCAGTCTTCCTCTGATTTCACTTCATGTATTTCTTGGATCTGAATAAATTTCTCAAACCCACGCAGTGCCTGTATAAGCTGTTGAGTGCAATGAAGTTCATGGCGAACCATGTCACGCCTAGTCTAACGATATTCCCTCCGTAACACTCACGCATTGCAGCCAACAACCATGAGTGATTATATATAAAGTTTGTCACTCTCCTCGCATCTTAGATAGTCTTCTTGACAGAATCCCTCTAGCCTATCTCCTCGAGCATTAAATCAATGTAGCGTGCAACACATGGGATCCAATAGAGATTGAACTTCTTCATCAATTTCTTCCCTGCCTTAACGAATATACTGCCATTGTCCGTCACAACTTGGACAACATTCTGGGATCCAACATCTCTAATCACTCCTTTTAAGAGAGTATATATGTATTCATGATCTTTTATTCTGGCCGATGTATCAATCGATTTGAGGAAAACTAATTGTCTTCTACGGTATACAATGAAATTGATAATAGACAATTTCGTGGGTCTCATCCACCCATCACACGTGATTGTCAATCGATACTGCTTCCAGTCCAGCTTGAGTCCATGTACCGAAGCCTGCATCTCCACGTGCTCCCAATTGAGGTAGATGCCAAGAATCTCCTGTGGCATGGGAGGCTTCACGCCGAGCTCGGCACGTTGCACCTCTTCAATCATATTTTTGAAGTGAGGACTGGCTACTGCATTTGCTGGTACCTGGCTGAGATGAACCACCTAGATATAGCATCACCCACTTTCTCCCTAAGTCCCTTCCTCCACATATTTTTTAATCTTTTTTTATTAACGCCTGCGATGGGTGCATCTGGGATACGAGCACTTTGCATGCGTTGTAAGCCATGCTCACTGCCTCCCTCAAATAGTCTACTACTCCCACCAGCCTCATGTCAGGACGTCCCAAACGATGGCCTACTCTCATCAACCCGTTTTCTTTGTTCTCCTTCCCACTCCGAAGCCCGAGACTCATGAATCACTTGTCTAAAATCACTCATTTCTCGAGCCATAACATAGTCATGGGGGTACATGATTCCCTCATCATCGTCATCATCGTGCTCGTCGATAGCACCTAGGCCCCGTCCAGTGCCTCGTGACTCCTCCCTCATTTCCTTCTCCCAATCCTTTTGGTGCAGCTTACGTGACTTCGCTTCAGTCAATACTCTTCTCATCTCCTCTCTCACTAGCCTTGTTACACTTGGACAATCTTTCACATTCTTGTATCCCCCTACCAAATGTTCCTTTAGCCTAAACACTCCCCCACTTTGTATCACTTGGCCATAATAGTTGCATATGACCCTATATTTATTCCCCTCCACTGGTCATCCATGTTTCCACGCAATGTCCCTTGCTTCTCCTTTTCCCGATCTAGACAACATTTTGCACCCTAGTAGTATATAAATTTGTAATAATCGACAAAAAAAAAGTGCATCGGCTCGAATTTAGTGTAATAAGCCCAAATCATTTCAAGGGCTAAGATGTTAGATCAGATAAAAAATTCATATAAATTACAATTGAGGAAAGAGTTTGTAGATTGCATACTGAGTAAACTTTGTGGAGCCTATTATGATTTATACATACAACATGATGGGTCTATGTAAGTAAAGGGTAGACGTTATCTCCTAACTCGTTCCCTCTACTGTAGCCCATTAATTAATTGATCATCCTAATTTTTAAGAATTTGATGTATTTATTCTATATCCACACCGTTCATCTATTTTTGTATTTAATTATAGAGTACTGGAAAAAAAACGAAACAAATATAGTCTCAAGTGGACAATGCAAAAGGAAACAGTTGTGATTGTACGGTCCACCGTTAAACACTTATTAGGACCCACCATAATGTGTCCATAATGTTTATTTTCCATCCAACCCGTTGAAAAGGTTACATAATCTAGATGAAGTGAAAAAACAAATATCAACTTTATACAAAACTTTTGTGGCCCATAATAAAGTTCAAGTGGACCCCACCATAGAAAATAGGAACAGTTACATCCACCGTTCAAAACTTCTTAGGGGCCATAGTAGTTTCCGAAGAAGCTAATATTTTTGTTTTCACTTCATCTATCTCTATGTTAACTTATGAATAGGATGGATCTCAAAAATACATCACTGTGGGCCCTATATATGTTTCAACGATTGGTGTGACGGCTCCCACAGTTTTTTTGTGGTGGGTCCACTTGAAATTTAGATCTATCTCATTCTCTTTGTAATGCCATAAAACGATGTCTACAAATGGTTGGACGGTATGGATACAACACATGCATCATGGTGGGGTCCATAGAGCTTGGCGACACCACTTCAGTAGCCATTTGGCCACTAACCTTTTCAGTATTAAATCCGTGCCCGACTCAGAGTTTAGGACGGTCTAGATACAACACATGCATTATGATGTATATGTTTCATCCATTTTTACAGACCATTTTAGGGCTTTATACCAAAAATGATAGGAATATAAATCTCATGTGGACCACACCACAGGAAAATAATAGTGATTGGATATCCACCATTAAAATCCTCCTAAGGATGGTTGTATTGTTTATTTGACATCCAATCTGTTGATTAGGTCATACAGATCCAGATGAAGGGAAAAAATAAAGATAAGCTTGATCCAAAACTTTTATGGCCCTCAAAAAGTTTTTAATGGTTGAAGTTTATTCAACACTGTTTCCGATAATGTCATATACATCAATTTTGGTCTCATTCTATAAAATGATGTAGAAAAATAGATGGATGGCATGGATGAAACACATTCATCATGGTGGGGCCACAGCATCGACCACCAACCATCGACTGGTGGCAGGGGGTGTAGACAATCCGTCTCCTTTGCCTACGGCTTTTATTTGTAGCAAATCCACCCGGATTGTTTACTGAGTATACGCTCTTATCGTACTAAGTAAACTCAGTTGGGCCCACTATGAATTTATGTGCTTTATCCATACCTTCGATACATTTTTCCATCTCATTTTAGGCATTGAACCCAAAATTGAAGCTTATACAAATCTCAAGTGGACCATACCACGGGAAACAATGGAAATAATGATTTCCACCGTTAAAACCTTTATATGCCCCATAGCGATGTTTATTTTTCATCCAAACTATTCATAAGATTAAACAAACATCGATGAAAGGAAAAAAATAAATATAATCTTGATCCAAAACTTCTGTGGCCCCTAAGAATTTCTCAATGGTAGAACTTCAATTCACATTGTTTCCTGTGGTGTGGTCCATTTTAGCCTTGTATATCCTTCGGTTTTAATATAAGGCCCTAAAATTATCTTGTAAAATGGATGGACAGATTGGATAAAATATATAAATCACGAAGGACCCCACAGAGTTTACTCAGTACGCTTTGCGTGCTGTACTCAGTATGCAAACCGCTTCCATCCACGCCCCTTTCAATAGCAACTCAAGACTCGAATTTCCTTCCAGCGCTGCAAGCCCAGGTGGGGCCCACTGTGATGTTTGTGAAAAAGCCTCCCCGTCCATCCATTTTGTGAGTTCATTTTAGACATGATGCGCAAAACGAATCGTATCTAAAGCTCATGTGAGCCTAAAACATGATAATTAAACGTCCACAGTTGAAATATTCATGGGGCCACAAAAGTTTTGATTCAACCAATATTTTTGTTTTCAATTCATCCCAATAGTAATGACGTTATTACCGGTATGAATGGCATCTAAACATCACTGTTGAACCCAGGAAGGTTTCAACAGTAGGAATTTCCCTAACCACGTTTTTCCTATAGTACGACTCACTTGAGTTTTGGAAATGGATTGGCTACTCCCCTGCCGTGCTTTGTGGGCCCCACCATGAGGTATGTGTTTCATCCATGCCGTCCATCTATTTTTATAGATAATTTTATGATATGGAAAAAAAAAGCAGGTATATCCCAATCTCAATTGGACCACATTACAAGAAACAGGGTTGAATGAACTTTAACCATTCAAAACTTTTTGAGGGCCATAAAGGTTTTGGAACAACCTGATCTTTGTTTTTCCCTTAATATGGGTCTGTATGACCTAATTAACAAATTGGATGTCAAATAAACAGTATAGTGGGCCTTAGGAGGATTTAAATGATGGATATTGAATTACTATTATTTTCTTGTGGTGTGGTCCACCGGATATTTTTATCCATCTCATTTTTGGGATAAAGCCCTACAATGATCTGTAAAAATGGATGAACGGAGTGGATAATACACATACAGCATGGTGGGGCCCATATAAATCATGGCTGGACCACACCGCAGGAAGTAGTTGAATTGCATATCTACCATCGAAAATTTCTTGGGGGCCACAGAAGTTTTGGATATGCTTAAATTTTGGGCTCGAGCCCTTGAATTAGATGGAAAAATGGATGGACGGCTTAAATAGACCACATACATTCAAAGTGGGCCCAACTGAGTTTAGTCAGTACGATAGGAGCGTACTCCTTAGTCTACACAGTGCGTCCGTCCGTTTTACCTCCCAGGGCGAGAGGTATTTCGCATTCGTAGGGCACGAACTCCTCATTGCGAGAGAGATTTTCGCATGAGAGGAATTTTCGCTCGGTGAAATCCGATTTCCCAATGCGAGAGCGATTTTCACTCAGTGTGAAATCTGATTTCCCAATGCGAGAGGGATTTTCACTCGAAGGAATATATTAAAAAAAACCCTAAAGAGGGGAGATGGCAAGAAAAGAGGGGTTTTGCAAACACATACCAGCTCTGTCGATCAAGAAACTCCTCTTCCACCTCCATTTCCGACTTCCGATGTTACGCCTCAAACCCAGAAATCAGATTCACAGGAATCCCGATCACCGAACCCGGTGCCGACAGCCTCCGTAGTACCTAGGAGTGCACATTGAACCGGTAAAACCGTGGAACCGGACCGGAACCGACCAAACAGTTCGGTTTGGTCCGGTTCTAGAGTGCATCGATTTCGGTTCCGGTTTCAAAAATTAAAGAATCGGTTACATCGGTTCGGTTCTTGGTTTGGGGTATGTAGAACCGAACCGAACTGTGAACTGATTCGTAGAACCAAACCATGGATCCGACCCGTAGAACCAAACCATGAAACTGAACCTGGAACCGAACTTGAATCAAACCAAGAACCCTTTGATTGTTTCCATATTTAACTCATGATTTATGGTTTATAATACACCATTTAATTATTTTTATAAATGTATTTTTGCACACCTCATATATTATCCAAACCATTCATCAAATGGACCACAACATGGATGGACATGGGCTAGATAATAAAATTAAACATGCAATTGGGTTGAATTATAAAAATCCCAGAACCGTGGAACCGATCCGAAACCGAACCGATTTTAACGGTTCGGTTCCGGTTCGGTTTTAAGGTGCCAACGGTTCGGTTCCGGTTCTGAATATCCTAGAACCATTAAGAACGGTTTGGTTCCGGTTTCACTCTAGAACCAGACCAAACCGACCTGTGTGCACCCTTAGTAGTATCCCATTCTCGGCCCCCAGCGTACATACGCCAGGTTTCGATCATGAGATCCTACAAGGAGGATTTTTCAACGTACATTTGTCTCATAAGAAGCATAGCCATAAGTATACCCAAATCATAAAGGCAACATCATCATCACATATCCACTAATATAATCATTTGAATACAATGCTGAAAGAAAAATACATATATTGAAATCAAAGCTCTAGAGGACAGCTGCACGTTCTAAGCTCAACGTTGCTGTAACCTAACGTCACCTGCACGCATCTATCGTGCATAAGCTTACAAAAGCTTAGAGGGTGGTGAAAGTGTGTGCACAAGATAAGTGTCAAGTATACCATAAAGCCCATAAATCATACATCATCGGAATAAACGGAAATACTGACAAGATCATGAATCATACGATATCAGATTAAGCAAAAATATATGATAAGTCCATGAGTGCTATCAGCCGTACGAAGGCTATGCGATGCAAAACATAATAAGATAATTACAGATGCTATGGATACAATGCAATATGCAAATCCTGACAAGCCACAAATACCATCAATCTCATGTAGGCCATATAAGTGCAAAAACATAGTAACCCAAAATGCTAAGTACAGCGGATGTAATGTAATATGCGATGTGAATGAAATGATCATGTTGGAATATGAAGTCGGGATGATAGTAGGTAGTATCGCAGGCTACGGGGTCCACCACAAGGGACTTCTATATAAACCAGTCTCATACCTAAATTTGGATAGTCCGACTCAATGTGGTAAACTTCTAATCTCAGGTTAGTCGCGCATTTAACCGAAATCCTGGCCATGCAAAGGTACACATAATAAATAGTTACGCACCACCAGCCCGAGTGGATAGTGAATGCATGAATGGATGGATATGCAATTCCTGTTCAATAAGTCCACATATCAGTACATTTGCTCTTTGGAAAAATCACCGAGGTCTATTATTCTCCACACCGACTACATCCTCCTAGCTGCACAGCCCAGCGAGTAGAAGAGACCTCACTATCCGCCTAACCAGCAGTCTGTCAATACCTACTTGGCTCGTCGATAGCGGACCCATTTACGAGCATAGTTATACTCATCCTGGCTTATAGCCCCCTCACTCTGGTGGATAAGGCCATACCCCCTCCCAACCGACCACGACACAGTGGAAGACGCGACCTACTGGTATTCGGCACTCGGGCGCTCATGTTCCACTCGGTCTATACATTGGGGCACCTTCTGGCCTCGAAGATTCTGAAATTTTCACCCAAGGACATCCTAAGTGCCCACAATGTTAGAACCAAGTATTTTCAGTGTCTCATTTAGCCATCCACGATGTGCCTGTGAAGGCCACGACCCTGATGTCGCTAGGGTGTACAATGATCAAGTCACATTTATGTGAGATGCATGAGTCACACTATCCAGTCATGCAGCAATCCAACACATACGGCGCGATAATGCGGGCACTCCATCTCATAAGGAGTCTTGTAAATAGTTTTTTCTATGGCGTATGTTATGATTAAACATTCCTCATATCAGGCATACATATGATGCGTATGTGCATGAATCATGGAGTTATACTAAGCATTTTATGTGGTGATGAACTGTTCTCACAACGAATATGGGCCTTAATGGTCTACACACAACAAGTATGGGCTTATCAATAGGCCCTAGGGAGAGTTATAATACGAACATTTAACCAACATTATTCTTACAATGTGGACGTCAAACCAACATTGCTCTCAAAGCATGGCCCACCATAAACGTCATTCAATAACCCATGGTGGAATCACATTACAATGGGCCTTATATACATCCTAATGGGCCTTGACTCATGGGCCTCCTATACATCAAATGGGCCTCATAACATGGGTCTCATATATATACCAAGTGGGCCTTAACAACGGGCCACAAATACATCAAGATGGGCTTTAATAATGGGCCATAAATATGAAAAGTGGGCCACATCACATGGGTCATATGTATATTAAATGGGCCACACTAATTGAGCCCCATGTATATTAAATGGGCCACACTCAAATATAAGCAGTGAAAATGATTTCCACCTTTAAAATCCTTGAGGCCCACCATAACGTTTATTTTTCCATTCAACAATTGATAAGGTCACACAAACTTAATAAAATAAATAAATTTTATACTTATTCAAAACCTTTGGGCCAGAGGAGTTTCAATGGTAGATGTTCAACCCACCACTGTTATTAATGGCACACCAGATAAATAGATCTATCTTCTTTTGGCCTCAAGCCATAAGACAAGCTTGCCAAATGGTGGACGGTTTGGATGTAACACATGCATCATGGTGGGTCCCATATAGATGGACAGCATGGACGAAGTACCCATATAGATGGACAGCATGGACGAAGTAGGTGGGGTCCACAGAACTTAGTGACACCACTACAGCAGCACCTAGCTAAAGTGGAGTACACTAGCCGTTCCACTCCACACATGGGACGGTGTGGTTAAAACATTTACATCAGTGGGTCCCACGTGGGGCCCACCATAATGTTTATTTGTCATCCAATCGTTGATAAGGTCCCACAGACCAGGATGAAAGAGAAAAATTAATTTCATATTAATCCAAAACTTTTGTGACAGAAAAAATGGGCTTCAATGACAGCCGTTCAAGCCCACTGTTTTCCATGACGTGGGCCACCTAAGTCCCATATGCGGTTGATTTTTTGGAAAGGGCCTAACAAATGCATGGTGTAGATGTTCTACATACAACACAGTGGGGCCCACGCCTGAGATCGTGGTCCCTGCCCGCCCACCAGATGCGGCAGCGTCCTTCTGCAGCAGCAGTAGGCGCTGCCTAATATACTTATATTTTTTTATATAAAAAAAGATTTTTCGATGGTTTTTCATATTTAAGGCCCGCATCCGGTGAATCCAACCCAGCCATTGCGCCCTACGACTTAAGATAAACTCGTCAAACCCAGTATTCGATATATTTTGGTGTACATAAACATTAGGGTGTATTTCAACAGTCAAAAAATGTTATTTTCTATACCATGGCCTACCAGATAATCAGATCAGCTTCATTTTTCAGCTCAACGCCTAAAATGAGTTGGGGAATAAAATAGACGGCTTGGATTGAATCCATACGTCAATGTGGGGCCTATACAAGTGGCACACCCAAATAGCCTTGAACCAAGGCTAATATTTGTGTTTTCTATTCAACGTCCAGCGTTCTGGGACGCTGGACGGTTTTGCATTTCAAGTGGGCTACCCACGTGGGCCACCAAATGAGGGATAGGGTGGATACAACACTTATAAAGTGGGCCCCACCTATGGATGACTTGGATAAAATACATGCCTTATGGTGGGGTCCATTTGGGTGGGCCACACGGCCACATTATCACATACAACAAGAAAAAAATAAAAGAGAGAGGGAGAGAGAGAGAGAGAGAGAGAGAGAGAGAGAGACATACGTGTGATGGAGGGACCCCGACACTACGGGCCCTCCTTTGCAATCAATCATAAATCAAGTGGATCTCATTACACGTAGGCCCATCAAATCAAAGATCAACGGTGGAGATTCCTTCTCCATCAAAATGAAAGGTCTAGATGACTTATAGCCATGCAAAAAAAAATAAACATCATGATGGGGTTCATGGGGAATGGCCCCATCATGGAATGATCATGTGGATCAAGGTGAGCCATCGACCACACCTAGGGTCCAAAGTGAGATCCATACCAACGATCGGTAAGCCTCACTTGGCCCTTTATAAAAAAATAAAAATAAAAATCTGGGCCTAATAGAGCACCCACTATCCGATCTTCGCGGTCCATTGGAATAACGGTCCCCTTGTGCTTCACTTTGATGGAGGGTGATGAGAGTTGAATGGCTAGGATGAAAGATTTGGGATGGGAAAGTGAGCCACACAAACTCACTTTTCTCTCTTAGAATGGCTTGGACGTCCACCACTTCTTTAGCTTGGAATTTGTGTTGAGAAATGAGAGAGAGAGAGAAGGTTGTAAGGAGAGAGAGACAGAGAGAGATGGGTGATGGATGTGAGGTGATGGTGTACTTGACTTGAGAGTTGACTTAGTGGTTGCTTGACATATGGAGAAAGAAAGCATGGGTGCTCTTGTACTTGTCATGATGTGATTGATTGATTGATTGATTGATGAGACATATTGTAAAGATTCTCTTGAAATTATAAATGTGCAGTTTTTTTTCAAAATAAACGTCGACTCACATCTCTTAGCCAGAGTATCAGATCAGTGCGCGAGTCACGGCATTGGAACCGCGGTGACGGTGCGGTCGCAATGGTACAAGTCTCGGATTAGGCCGACTCAGATCTACAGGATACGACTTAGGGTCATTCGCAAATATCGATTATAGGTCACAAGTCGCCGAAATTCGTCGGGAAGGATCGCGGGAGTCGACAAAACAGTAAAGACTAGGATACGGGTCTTACATCCGATTAACCAGGTACAAAAATCACTCTAAAATTTGTTTTTTCCAATATTCTCGATATTTATCAGAGAAAAGAGGGGTAGGTAGCTACAGTTTTCTTATGGGATTGGTGGCTACAGTTGATATTTTAAAAATATCGGACGTATGCCAATAATATCTACTGATATTTTGTTGATAATAGAGTACAAAATGGAATATTCTGATAATATCACCCATTTAAAAAAAATTGCTAATATTTCACCGACAACTGGTAAAGAAACGAATACAGGGGGTTTCGGTGTCGCTACGCTAACGACACTAATATTTTCAACATTTCTCCTATAACTCGAACACTGACTGCACACTATGTTGATGAATATTGAAAACCTTGCAAGAGAATATTAAACTTTTACCACCTTCCACTTTCTTGTACCAGTTTGGTTATTTCATATTGCATTTATAAACTGTTTATGAGATTAGGGCATTGAAAATAATGTCTACTTAATCACTTTAGACAATGCTTCAACAAGTGATAGTTTAATATCATTTTTACGTAATCAGTTTAAGGCAACCGACAATTTATTTTTTGACAGAAAAACATTTCAAGTTTAGTTTTGTGTCCACATATTAAACCTAATTGTATAAGAAGTGCTGAAAATAATTGACCAAGCTATAGAAAATGTGAGGGAGAGTGCAAAGTACATAAGGGACTCACCTTCAAGATTGAGTACATGGAATGACATAGTCCAACGTTTGAATGTAAAGTCTCAAAAAATGTTGAAGTTAGATGTATGCACACGTTGAAATTAGATTTTTGAAATGTTAGATTCAAGCGTGGAATTGGAACTTGTATTTTCTCAATATGCAGAATGTAATAGAACGTATGCTTGGTCGTCTATTGAAGAATATCAGAGCAAATCAAGAGAAGTTCACAAGTTTTTCAAAGTTTTTTATGATTGCATGAAGATATTTTATAAAAATAAGTATCCCACGACAAATGTTTCTTCCATATGTTTCGAAGATCAATGAAGTCCTAAGAAAAAGTATCAGTGATGGTCAAATTTTCTGCAACTTATGACACTTGGTATACAAATGAAGTTCGATAAGTACTGGGATGAATGTCATTTGTTAATGGCCTTAATGGTTGTTCTTGATCCTTGGTGCAAGATGAGCTATGTTAAGTTCATCTTTATGAAGATTTATTCTGATCAAAGGGGAGCAACTGAAAGGTTCATTATGCAATCGAAGAATTGTACAATACATATATAACTATAGGATCCATGTCAAGTGATAGGGAAGTTATAACTCATGCTGCTACAAATTCTGACACTGTGCTCAACGATGGATACATGTCTTTCTTAGCAAAAGAAAATATAGACAATAAAACGAAATAATTAGAGTTAAAACTTGTATCTCAAAGAGTCAATTGTAATGGGACAAGATTTAGACTTCGATGTTTGAAATGAGAGTTAGTGAAAGAAAATACTTTATACTCAAGACAATGGCATGAGACATATTGTCAATTTCTATTTCAACGGTGACATTAAAATCTGCTTTCAGTACAATGAATATGGTTGTGAGCAAGAATCGAAGCTCCCTTGCACTAGATACAATCGAAGCATTAATTTGTACACAACATTAGTTACATCCAAGTTGGAAAGGTAGTGGTTTTGATATTAACGAGGAAGATGATGTGGAGAAAGATTCTCAAGACGCAATACATGCAACAACAACAATATGAATGACTTTGTAATTTGTACTTTTTATTTTTATGTTATGTTAATGGATGTTATAAGTGCAATGCATCAATGACTTTTATTTTTTATTTTATATAATGCTCTTGTTTATATTAAAATTCATATTTCATTATTACTTTCATATTTCATATTTCATTTTTTTCATCTGTTTTCATATTTTATTATTGTTAAAATGCTAATTTTTTCAACACAAACTATAGATATGTCTTCAACTGAATCATTGACTAAAGTATGAGACCATGGTTCTTTAGTCTACTCTTTAAAGTTAAAAAAAATTAAAAATTTTATATAATTTGTGTAGGGCCAAGTTTGCTAAGCTAAATAATATATGGACACCGTGTGTATGTATATATACAACACGAACATTAAAGTGGCCCCACGGTTAGGGCCCTCAACCACTAACCCATTACCTCGACCTTGCCCAATTCCAACCTCTCAGCAAGTGCCCACGTGCGTAGGAGAAGATCAAAGGCGTTTGAGTTCGTAGCAGGTCCCACCAGGTGAATTGTCTGGATTGTGCACTCTTTAATGGGGATTTTCTCCTCATTGGTAGAATCGATGCAATCAAATGGGTTTCGATATCATCGATAATTGTAGGATTTTTTCATCCTAATCGCTGGACTTTTTTTTTTGTCCTGTCGATATCATTAAGAGACTTTTAGATGGTATCGAGGCTGTTATCGATAGATCTTCGATGACGTCAATAATTATTGGAATTTTCACCCCTGGTTGCTGGACAGTTTTGGTCCTGTCTCGATATCATCGAGAGACCTTCAGATGAGATCGACACTGTTATCGAGAGACCTTCGATATCATCAAAGAGTTCCGCAAATGCGATTGCAGAAACGCAGATTCTGCGGATTTTGTTTTCTATTTGGGTTCTACCTCTTTCTATTCTTATATAAAGGGGTGTATCCGGGATTGAGGTGTATTCCAGGGTATTCTAGGGTTTCCTAAAGCTTTGCAAGGGTTTGCAAAAGGGTGGGAGAGAGAGAAAGAGAGAGAGGAAGCTTGTGGAAGGGAGATTCTGCTCGTAGAGGTGATCTACTTCGCAGTCGATGTCTCAGTGCTTCTACGTCCTCGTAATCGGTGAGATCTCTCCGTTGCTTTATTTCTCTTATTGATCTACTTCACAGTCGATGTCTCAGTGCTTCTACATCCTCGTAATCGGTGAGATCTCTCCGTTTCTTTATTTCTCTTATTGTTTATTTGCTCCTGCGTGAGTGATGAAGGTTTGATCCAAGCGGTGTGTGCTTGTGATCGGTTGTAACGTTCTGCTTTATAGTGGATTGTTGATCTGAACGAGGTCCTGTGGTTTTTACCTTTTTGAGGGTTTTTCACGTAAAAATCCCTGGTGTTGTGTGATCAATGCTTTGATTTAATTCATTGCTTTTATTATCCCATAATTCTGGTTTGTTCTGGAGGGCTAGATCTTAAGGTTTTGTGCAAGGCCCCCAACAAAGTGGTATCAGAGCTAAGTTCATTGAACGGGTAGGATCGGTTTGGAATTATGGAAGGTTGGTCAACAAGGATGATCAGCCTCAATGGTTCTAACTGGACCATATGGAAGGCTAAGATGGAGGACTTGATTTATTGCAATGACCTATATTCTCCAATTTTAGGCATATCAGCAAAATCCAAGGATATGACTAATGATGATTAGAATAAGTTGGACCGAAAGGCGGTGAGGTTTATTAGACAATAGCTGAATGATTCTATGTTCCACCATGTGTCTACGGAAACCTCAGCCGCTAGCTTATGACTTAAACTAAAAGGGCTGTATGAGAGGAAGACAACCGGTAATAAAAATTTTCTAATAAAGCGACTTATGAATCTCAAGTTCAAGGATGGTGGTTCTGTAGCCGAGCATATGAATGAGGTCAGCAATATAGTGCACCAGCTCTCCGCTATGAAGATGGTCCTTAATGATGAATTACAGACTTTATTATTGCTTAGTTCATTGCTTGACAGTTGGGAGATATTGGTGGTGTCTCTAAATAACTCCGCGCTAGACGAAAAGATATCCATGGAATAAGTAACTAGCTGTCTCTTCAATGAGGAGACAATGAGGAAGTCTCAAGGATCTACTCATCAAGAGGCTCTTGTGACACAGGAACGGGGGAGAGAAAAGAATAGGAAGGGCGGGAAGGCCCGAGATAAATCAAGAGGTAAGTCGAGTAACAGAAAAGATGTTGAATGCTGGAACTGTGGCAAAAAGGGCTACTATAAGCATGAATGTCGTAAGGCTAAGAACGACAAGAAAGGAAAAGGAAAGGAGAAGGAAGATGAATCAGATTCCACTGCGGTCGCTACAGATGGTGGCATTGTTATTATTCTTTCAGCAGATCATGATGTATGTCTCAAGGCTACGAGTCAGGACACCGACTGGGTGATTGACTCAGAAGCTTCTTTTCACGCGACTCCACGCAGGGACTTCTTCACAAGCTACAAGTCAGGTGACTATAAGACTGTGAAGATGAAAAATTCTGGCGTATCGAAGATCGTAGGGGTCAGTGATATTTGTGTGAAAATTGATGTGGGCTGCACATTGGTTCTCAGGGATGTGAGGCATATCCCAGACCTTCGCCTCAACTTGATGTCGACGGGAAGGCTAGATGATGATGGCTATGAAAGCCGGTTTGTTGGTGGGTGCTGGAAGCTCATCAAGGGTTTGTTGATCGCAGCCAGAGGAAAGAAATGTTGTACCCTTTACAAGGCATGTCTCAGTGTGTGCAAGGGTGGGTTGAACGCAGCGAAAGATTCAGCTATTAACATGTAGCACAGACATCTAGGTCACATGAGTGAAAAAAGGGCTTCAGCTACTAACGAAGAAGCAGCTCCTTCTAGACGTGACAGGTACACCTCTCAAAACCTATCTTGATTGTTTATTACGGAAACAACATAAAGTTTCATTTGTTAAAACTACTTCTCATGTTAATGAAGTGCATGCATTAGATTTGGTTTATTCTAATGTTTGTGATCCTATGAGGACAAAAAACTTGGGTGGGGCATTATATCTTGTCACTTTTGTAGATGATGCATCTAAGAGGGTTTGGGTGTATGCTTTGAAATCCAAGGATGAGATCTTTAGTGTATTTAAATTGTTTCATGCTATGGTCGAGAGAGAGAGACAAGTAGATCATTGAAGTGCATCCGCACTGACAATGGTGGTGAATACATTGGAGACTTTCATGAGTACTGCAAGTCCCTAGGTATACGGCATGAACAGACGGTTCCCAAGACCCCCCCAGCATAATGGTATAACAAAGCAAATGAATTGCACAATTATTGAGAGAATCAGATGCATGTTATCTCATGCGAAGTTTTCCAAGATGTTCTGTAGAGAAGTAATGTACATGGCGGTGTATCTGATAAATAGGTATCCATCAACCCCATTGAATGGAGAAGTGCCCGAGAAGGTGTGGACTGGACAAGATCCATCGTATAGTCATCTCAGAGTGTTTGGATGTAAGGCATCCTTTCACGTACCAAAGGACGAGAGGTCTAAGCTCGATATGAAGATCAGGCAGTGTGTGTTCTTAGGGTACGATGATGAGAAATTCGGTTACAGATTGTGGGATCCGACTGAGAAGAAGCTCGTCAGGAGCAGAGATGTGATTTTCTTTGAAGATCAGTGTATAGAAGACATTGGTAAGCCAGAGAAGAACCAACCTAGTTCAGGTGAGCTAGAGAACATGGATCTGGTTATTCCTCCCATGGTGCCTGGTGACGGGGGAGTACAACAAGGTACAGAGGACAAGGGAGTTCCTACAGAAGATGGACAGGGGGAGGAGCCCCCACTTGATCCACCTGTTAAGCCACAAGTGAGGAGGTCATCTAGGGACAGATAGCCGTTCAAGAGGTACTCTCCGCATGAGTACATTATGCTGATTGATGGGGGAGAGCCAGAAGATTATTCTGAGGTCTTAGCCGACAAGCATAAGGGGGGAGTGGTTGAAAGTTATGCAAGAGGAGATGAAATCCTTGCATAAGAACCACACCTATGATATGATGAAACTGTCTAAGGGCAAGAAAGATTTGAGCAACAAGTGGGTATTCAGAAAGAAGGTTGAGCAGAAGAATTCACAGACGAGGTTCAAGGCCAGACTTTTGGTAAAAGGATTCAGTTAGCGGAAAGGCATAGACTTCGAGGAGATATTCTCACCAGTGGTGAAGATGACAACCATACGGGTATTGCTTGGGTTGGCGGCTAGCATGGATCTGGAGATAGAGCAGTTAGATGTTAAAACTGCCTTTCTTCACGGTGACTTGGAAGAAGATATTTACATGCATCAACCAGAAAGGTTCGAAGTCAAGGGCAATGAATATATGATGTGTAGGTTGAGGAAGAGCTTGTATGGGCTGAAATAAGCTCCATAGCAATGGTACAAGAAGTTCGATTCGTTCATGTTACAGCATGGGTATGACAGAATGGAGTCGGACCACTGTATGTTCATGCAAAAGTTCTCAGATGGTGATTTCTTAGTTTTGCTGTTATAAATTGATGACATGCTCATCATGGAAAAAGACATAAAAAAGATCGACAGACTGAAACAAGAGTTGGGCAAGTCTTTTGCGATGAAAGACTTGGGCCCGGCTAAACAGATCCTAGAAATGGAGATAACCCATGACAAAAGCATCAGGAAGCTTTGATTGTCACAAGAGTGGTATATTGAGAAAGTCCTAGAGCGGTTCAATATGAATGCAGCGAAGCCGGTCAGTACTCCACTGGATGGTCACTTCAGATTGAGCGACAGGTAGTATCCCAAGACGAAGGCAGAGGTGGAAGAGATGCAGAAGATGCCCTACGCGTCAGCAGTAGGAAGTTTGATGTATGCTATGGTGTGTACACGCCTAGACATATCATATGCGGTTGGTGTTGTCAGTTGTATCTTGCCAATCCTGGTAAAGAGCATTGGGTAGCGGTGAAGTGGATACTGCGATATCTAAGAGGCTCATCCAGGTTGAGCTTATACTATGGTTACGAAAAACCTGTGTTAGAGGGCTACACAAATGCAGATATGGCAGTTTACATAGACTCCAGGAAGTCTACATCGGGGTTCATGTTCATGTTTGTAGGGGGAGCAGTTTCTTGACAGAGCAAGCTATAGAAGGTCGTAGCATTGTCAACGACAAAGGCCGAGTACATTTCAGTCACTGGGGCATGTAAAGAGATGCTTTGGATGAAAAGGTTCCTGCAGGAACTTAGCCTAAAGCAAGAGCAACATGTGGTCTATTGTGATAGCCAAAGTGCTATACACTTGAGCGAGAATCCAAGTTAGCACTCCAAGTCGAAGCACATAGAGGTTTGATATCACTAGATTAGGGATACTTTGGAACAGAAGGTGTTACAGCTTGAGAAGGTCCACACGGACGATAATGGGTCAGACATGATGACTAAGGCTTTGTTCAAGGGCAAGTTTGAGGTTTGTAGAAACCAGACTGGCTTGAAGAAGGTGGATTCCTCCTGAGTCGAAAAGGGAGAGATTTGATGAGAAATTTCTCCTTATTGGTGAAATTGATGCAATCGAATGGGTTTCGATATCATCGATAATTACAGGATTTTTTCATCCTGGTCGTTGGACTGTTTTTTTTTGTCTTGTCGATATCATCAAGAGACTTTCAGATAGTATCGAAGCTGTTATCGATAGACCTTCGATGACATCAATAATTGTTAGAATTTTCACCCCTGGTTGCTGGACAGTTTTAGTCCTGTCTCGATATCATCGAGAGACTTTCAGATGAGATTGATGCTGTTATTGAGAGACCTTCGATATCATCGAAGAGTTCCGCAGATGCGATTGTAGAAACGCAGATTCTGTGGATTTTGTTTCCTATTTGGGTTCTACCTCTTTCTATTCTTATATAAAGGGGTGTATCCGGGATTGGGGTGTATTCCAGGGTATTCTAGGGTTTTCTAAAGCTTTGCAAGGGTTTGCAAAAGGGTGAGAGAGAGAGGAAGCTTGTGGAAAGGACATTCTGCTCGTGGAGGTGATCTATTTTGTAGTCCACGTTTTAACGCTTTTACGTCCTCGTAATCGGTGAGATCTCTTCGTTTCTTTATTTCTCTTATTGTTTATCCGCTCCTGCGTAAGCGATGAAGGTTTGATCCAAGCGGTGTGTGCTTGTGATCGGTTGTAACATTCTGCTTTATAGTGGATTGTTGATCTGGACAAGGTCCCGTGGTTTTTACCTCTTTGAGGGTTTTCCACGTAAAAATCCCTGATGTTGTATAATTGATGCTTTGATTTACTTCATTGCTTTTATTATCCCATAATTCTTGTTTGTTCTGGAGGGCTAGATCCTAAGGTTTTGTGCAAGGTCCCTAACACTTTTACCACTGGCCTGTCAAGGAACATGTGCCAAAGAAGCACGTGTCCATGGGATCCAGGTCAATCAGCGCGCATGCGGTTTGGACCACTGTGACAACGCCCGACCCAAACCTAAGCAATGCTAGGTCAATAGGTGGGCCACGATATGACTTTGAGTCATCTATTTTCTTAACTCTACATTTCCTGATGTGGATTGCGTCCTACCCGGCCGTCTTTAGCTGGGAATGGGCATGAGCTTTGAGTGGCCATCGTGATGTATCGGGCATATTCACACCGTCTCTTTGTTTTTTTTTTTTTTTTTTTTTTTTTAAGTTACAAGCCTAAAAATAAAACAGATCAAGGCTCAGCCAGTCAACAGGGATTAAACTCCTACGGTTGAAGACTTGTTGGGAGTCACATAAGTTTTGAATGGAGCTTATATTTGTGTTTTTCTTTTAATCCAAGTCTACGTAACTTGGGGGTGGCTAACATAGAGTGTGTATACTGATATGGCTGTGTACTAACAAGCAAGCTGGGAAAAAAAAGAAAAAAAAAAGAAGGTGAATGGCAAATAAACATCAAGGTGAGTACTAGAAATGTATCAATGCTGAGAATCATTAGCACCGCTGCTTCTGTTGTGTGGTCCACTTGAGCGTGGGATCTGCCTGATTTTTGGGCTTATATTTTAAAATGATACGGAAAAAAAATGGGTGGACGGTGGGATAAGACCCCTCCATCACGGTGGACACTCTAAGCTCCTGCCCGTTCCCAGCTGGAGACGGGTGGACGCAATTCGCCTCCTGCATTTCCTATAACGACCATGTGGGCCACAGTCGCCTCTTCAATCTCGCGCGAACTCTGGTTTGTAGTTCGGACCACATCTTCCCTCCCTTTTCCTTACACATCTCTGTCAAACCCGCAAAAACCCTAACAAAGAATGTCGAAGAATCGAAATCTCCTTATTTCCACTCTTAGATCTCTCCACAGAACTAAATCACCTCCAAACCATCTTTTCTCTTTGGATTACCATCCAAAACCCCAGATTTCTAGGTTTTTATCGCTCCCTTCCCATCCTTCCACTGAACCTAGGGGTTTGGATCTCCTCTCGTCGGATTCTAGATTTTCCAGCTGGAATTTCTGCTCGAAATCGGGCAAGGAAGGTGTTGACAGATGCTGGAATTGCGGCACGGCACCGCCTGCTGCATTGGCGCCGTTCCTCTCCTGCGGGTCGTGTGGAAGCGTTCAACCGGTTGATCGATCCATGGACTATTTCCAGATATTTGGGCTGTGAGTTCTTTTAAAATATTCGATGGATTTTGTTTGATATTTTGCATTTTCGTATGAGGAATTGTCCGGTGATGGGAGTAATTGCACGAGGGCGTGAATGGTGTTGAGATGTGGGTCCTTGGCTCAAGGATCCAACCGTTTATCTGATGGGACCTTCAGGGGACTGGGGATTCCCCAAAAATCTTCCAGATTGCAAGATTACAGCCTTCCAACCTTTTCTGGACTGTCACCGTATTCCTTTTTCTGGAACCACCTATTTTTAGTCTACTGATCAAAGGTTCATGGTCATCCAATCTGGGAGAGATTTGGTGAATACTCCATCCTGGATGGAGCCCATTTGATAAACGGTCTAGACTGTGGAATTGTGGACCTCAGCAAACTGCATACCTCTCTGAGGTCCAGGAACCAAATTTCTTTCTTCTTCTTATTATTGCAATATTGCAAATTTTTATTGACCTGTGGATGATAAGGTCTGCATTCAGTTTACAGAAATATTTCAATGTTCTTCTGCTTTAGGGGTAGTTTGGATGGTAGTAAATGGTTTGCGTTGTAAATGATTTACTAGTAAATCACTTTAGGGTGTGTTTGTTTCACATTTACACTGGGTAAATGCACGTAAGGGAGTAATCATTATTTACCTATGTAAATGTGGAGAATTTTGGCCATTTACCCATTTCAATTTCCTGTGTTTGAATTTGCTTGTGAATTGGGAAATTAGTCATCATGACTATTTCTCAGTGTTTGATTTCATGCTGGAAATGGAAAATTCTACTCCCACAACTGTTCTGGTGTTCCCCTATAAAGTTTGTGTGGCCTGGTTGACCGTTGAATGTTCTATGCAAACAAACCACGCATAGTGGTGCAGCTATTTGGTTGATCAAAATAAATCGACTGACGGAATCGTAGCGGTGATGTCAATGGTCCACAGATTGAATTCGT
Source organism: Magnolia kwangsiensis (assembly GCA_037074715.1). Lineage (NCBI taxonomy): Eukaryota > Viridiplantae > Streptophyta > Magnoliopsida > Magnoliales > Magnoliaceae > Magnolia > Magnolia kwangsiensis. The sequence continues at coordinate 64,181,363 of CM073589.1, forward strand.
TCGACCGGCACATACCGGGCCACGTATTGGTCCCAGCAAATACATCATCCGACTGGCACGTAACGGATGAGCTATTGCTGGGAACGTGCAATTAAGTCCAATCGGTGAGACAGCTCAGTTGGACCATAACATTTGAAAATTATATCCATGCCCTCCTCAAACCTGTTTATAGGGCCCACGTGGTTTTACCGGTGATTGTCAAACATGTGGCGATTTTACGAATACCAACACAATTGAAGGGCAAAATAAAAGGGACCACCTCGATCCTGCACAGTGCCCTTGTCTTCCAATTTCAAGTACCCGTAGTCATGCATGAATTGTCCATTTCAACATCCACATACGATCAGTGGAACCTGTGAATTGTTATCTGTGAACATGAAGCCCTTGCAGATAGTTGATCGAAAAAAAAAGAAAAAAAGAACCCACATGTTCGATCCAGATCATATGCTGTCCAAAACATCAAAATAAAACCCCATAAACTGTCCATATCGTCCCCAGATCATATGCTGTCCAAAACATCAAAATAAAACCCCATAAACTGTCCATATCGTCTCACCCAACCCCATACCAGCCAAGTATCCTAGCACATTCACAAACACAACAATCCAACAATATAACCACATTTGGGGTACATCATAAGAGCTAAACGACACTTCCCGATCTACCTTATGTATACCTTTTTGGCCGTAGAGTATAAGGTGGATTGTGAGTCCGAATGCGAGTATGGTTCAAACAAATCCAAGCATTGCATTGCCATCCTCACTTGATTAGTTGCTCTTCCGACCTCCAATGGACGATCAAGTTGCGGTGAAGCATGGGAGTGTTCAGGACTGTCATCTCGGGGGTTGCCTGGCAGTTGAACAGCAACGACGTCAGGATATTGGATATTCCTAGTAAAAGCATCCCATGCGAGTCTAGCCTCATTGAATGTGTGGTATGATTTGAACCTAGCTCAGCTGTATCATTTGACCTGTGTGTTGCATTCCTCCCAGGTAAAATAAAGACCAGGATTTCGACCATTACAAACTACGTACACTTTTCCCATATCCTATAACCCATGATAATAAACGAAGGTAATGATTGTTGCGAATGTAGCAATTTATATTATGAGAAGAAAAAATCATATCGACATATGTAAACAAGTTCAAATCCATACTACTATTAAATGACACGAGCATAATACTCAAACCAAACCATGTAACAACTGGGGAATTGTGAAAGATAAATGTGTGAAGAAGAAATGTAGCAAGTATGAAGATCTGTCATTACAACAAGGTTATATGAACATCAAAGTCATGTAATATAAAGCAAGGTCGGTGGACGTTCAATCCATCATAGCTACTATCCAGGAAATCAATCGACAACCAAAAAGAAGATACTACCCGCATGTGAATACAAGTCCAAAAAAGATACATACACCACCCAAACTACAAGTTACAATTATCAAAGGGCATGTGAGTAGTGATTCGACTTCCAAAACGTAGTAAATTTGTGGAAAAAGAAAGTCACAGGTGGATCAAGTCTGCCTTCAGCAACATCAACACGAAATTCAGTCTTGCATCGGTAGGCAGATTAAGGAAGGTGACACCATACGATTCTTCCTTTGAGAATAGTTTGGTCGTGAGCAAAATGTCCTGTGAAGACAAGCCATCTAACTCGTACAACACTGGAATGATGTCCTCTATCTTAGCAACTTCCTTTCCTTGCTTCACGGTAATTGCAATAGAATGCATAGCTGCAGCCATGTCTATCATCCCTGTGCCCACCATTTCCTGTGGATGAAGGACCTTCGCCCGCTTTCATGTGGTGTTCGCACTAGCTGCATTCGTTGAGTCATTGCCATTCATGGCCGGGTTGGGATGCAACGCATTTAAATCTCTACTATCATATGACCAATGGATTTTGGGACCACTGTCCCCATAATCCACTGACTATAGGACAACAATATCGTCGTTGAGGTCCACGACATGTCTGGTATTATCTGTTGGAATCCTGGGTCCATTGCGATGATTATGTGTTCGAATGTTGCCCGTCACTCTGTCATCTCCAAATAAGTACTCAAGGTCATCATACAACCGCATGGCCTTTCCTCAAGCATGTTTTGCATAAGGGTGCGACTACATACAATCAAGAAAATACAATAGGAATTGTTAATATGCATCTATATGTTTGAACATGAAATATAATGTAGAATGAGTAGTGTCGAAACTAGGGATATCTACCTGAATGTAATACTTCCATACTTCGTATGGTGCGACAATGTTTTTCAATTCATCATCCCAACCAAAGCCACTACCGTTCTTCAAATCTTGCACTATATAGTAAAGTTTTCTGATCTGCAAAGATGGTTCCTAACATTGTTAGTGGTTATAATCAATCTTACTGATCTTTTTTTGCCATTTACCACTTCGTCCATAAGGGTATCAATCAGGCAATTGTCCATTTCACTAGTCCATTGTAGTATTCCTGTAGTGGGTGACTTCGCATTAGAACATTTGGAGTACTTTCGTGGTGTCCTCCTCGGTGTTGACGCTTCTTCCCCTCCTGTATAGTCGGTTGTACTTTAAACCAGGCACTTAGATGGGGTTGGAAAAACACAACGCTTGTTTGGACTCATCTCCTCTGTTGTACCATTGTTTAACTACATGAAAATTGATAGCAAATATGAGAAAATGATAACGTACACAGTTGTTAGGAATAGAAAACAATTTACGCCATAAATGTTCTTCATATTACTATCCAATGTTGTCAAATAGCATATGTGATCGTGTGCGATTGCATATGCGTGTGCGCATATGCGATCATATATTTTTTTTTCCACATTTTTTCAAAAAATTTAAAAAAAATCAGAAAAATCAGAAAAAAATCAGAAAAATCAAAATAAATTATTATATGTCATTGGGACATGAAATACATTTAATTTAAGTAAAAATAAAATAAAACCAATTACATACATTGATACATATGATAATTAATGGTACATTTACAAATTACAATATAGTTAACTTCTTAATAATTAACATTTTACATTTAACAAATATGAAATATGAAATATCCATGTTCAACATTCAACACTACGTGATATATAATATATCAAGTTATCAACAATCAACAACATCAACATCAACATCAACATCAACACACCTAGACTTAGAAAATATTAAACAAAATTAAGAAGTTATGTATTTATTATTTATCTAATCAATAATTATTAATCATATACATTGATATAGTTGCCATTGTGGCATATCATCATCAGGTCCACCACCATCACCATCATCATCATCATTATCATCATCATCATTTGAGTCATCTCCTTCTTCCACATGCATTTTTTTCTCTTCCGTTTCTTTTTCATCTGTATGTACTAATACTTCATCAACATCTAATGGTGAATGATCTTCAGCTTGATCATCATTATCACCTTCTTTTTCTTCAATCACCTCAATCTCATCAATGGGTTGACGGCTACTACTCGCCCTCCGGCTCCCTCCCGTCTTTCGCCTTCTAGTGGTACTACCTTCCCCAAGTGTCGATTCGTATGCGGCATCTTCAACTTGTGCCCATGTTAGCTCCTCTCCAACAAATACGAGGTCCTCCGTCTGTGCGAGTCGCTCGTTATCTGCATCTAACTCATCCAAGCAGATAGGGTCAAAGAAACCGGGCTTTTCTTTCCTACTTTGGAATCGTTCTCGCAATTTTTGATTGTATTGAACGAAAATCAAGTCGTTGAGTTTTTTTTGCTCAAGGCGATTCCTTTTCTTGATATGAATCTGCAAGAAAGAAAGTGCATTTGGCATTAGCTATTTAGGTAATTAATTTAGCTTAGGCCACTGAAAAATTAAAGTTTACAAAAAAACAATTACTAAACAGTCTAAATTTACCACCTTGAACGTGCTCCAATTGCGCTCACAATCACTGGAAGAACACGTGAGTCCAAGAATCTTCATAGCGAGCTTCTTTAGGGTTGAATCCTTCCTGTTCGGGTCCACTCCATAGGCAGCACACCAGTCAGCTGAGAAAAACGGTTTAAGTATAGGTTAGGGTCTTAGTCTCTTAGAGACACTTTGTAGAAAAACTTTTTGTAAGAGTTCAGTACACAGTTGACAGTACACTAACATTCATTCATAGAAGTACTTACTAGGTAATTTCATTGTCCGATGTCTTATTACGATATCCCTTGAAAATATCCCTTCACTTTTTGTGTAGAAGTCCAACAAAGTTGAGATCTTGTCCTGTTCTCCTCTATCTGGAATCATTCTTTCCAAGACATCAATACATCCCAACCATATGGATAGTTAGTGCTTCTGCTAGATCAGCAGAAGCGAATAAACAGCTTGGGTTAAGGATGTAAGCATCCGAATACAATGGTGATGACATTTGACGGCCCCATCTTCTATCTATAATATCTACAATGGGCTTGTAATCACGGTCTCTATAGTTAAAATGGTCCATGATCTTATTTTTCGCTCTCTCCATCCCATTATATATGTAGCCCATTGCGGGCTTCTCATCCCCGTCTACCAATCGCAACACAGTGTGACTAAGGGCTCGGATGATTTTAGCGCCTTTACCACTTGAGTCTAAAAACTTTGAGAAAAAATTGTTTGTTGAACTCGTTTCCCTTCAGCTTTCTTTGACCAAGGCCCACTTGTAAAATCGGTCGACATTACAAAGATTTTAAGTTCTGGTTTCTTTGCATGTAGCCTTTGTAGTGTTAAAAAGGTTGTAGCAAAACGGGTGACTGCTGAACGTAGCAAGTTACCCCCAGTGTATTTTCTCATTCGATTGAGAAGAAGGGCGTGTTTGTATATAAAGATCGTGATTCTTCTAGTCCTTGTAATCACATTTATAAATAATCTACCTATATCTTTTAACATAAGATCAATACAATGGGCCACACAGGGGGTTCAAAATAAACGCCGCCTCTTCTTCATAAGAAGACGACCTGCCATTATATACGAGGCTGCGTTATTTGTAATTACTTGTACAACGTAATCCTCACCTATTTCTTCAACTACACTATCTAGTAAGTAAAATAAATATTCTCCTGTGTGTGAATGACCCGATGCATCCACTGACTTCAAGAATATTGTCCTAGCTGGACAATTTATCAAAAGGTTAATGAGAGACCGACTGGATCTATCAGTCCATTCATCGACCATTAATGAACAACCATATATTTTCCATGATTCCCTATATTCAGCTATGAAGGATTATGTATATTCAACTTCATTTTTTAGGCATGTCTTCTTTTCATGATATGAAGGAGGTTTAAGCCCAGGTCCAAATTGATTTATGGCCTTAACCATTACTTTGAAGCTTTTCGATTTAACGGCGTTGAAAGCAATGCCGGTTTGGTAAAACCACCTAGCAATATATTGAATTGTGATTTTCCTATCTTTTTGTTTATATCGGTTCTCTAAAGTTGTTTGAGCTGGCGCTTTCCTTTTACCCCTTTGGTCGATCACATCCTCGGGGTGTTGTCTACACCATCTATCCATGGGCCCATGCCCTCGGGTTCTTTTTGATGGTTGTACTTGTGGTCTAGACCAGCCTGTCAAAGTAGGGGGAGTGAGACTAGCTTCATTTACATTAACTACATTTATATCTTTATATGCATCTTGTTCCAGATATTTCTCCTGACGTAGGGCACTATCGCATTTCTTTCTTGATTATTTTTCCATATACTCCACGATCTCTCTTCGGATTTCTGGAGTAATTTTATCACATGCTTTTGCATTTGACCCCGGTAAATGTGCAAGGTGTTGATTGTGCCTTGCAATGCCATCGGAACTCACATACTCACATAACTCACATACTATGCGAGTCTTTTTGGTAGCATTACGGTAGTGCCCATACTTCCAACCCGGGTCATTCGACTTAGGTTTCAAAGAGGAAGATTGGGAAGAAGACGTTATGATGGTGGATGATGGTGTGTGTATTATTGATTGCCACTTGCTAGTATCGTAGTACTAAAAAGTAACTAGCTAGCTACTAACTAGAAAATAGAAAGTAAATTACAAATAAAAAGAAAACTAAAGTAAAGTAAGAGACTAAGAACTAAGAAGTAAGATCTAAGAGAGTAAGTAAGAGTAAAGAGCCTAAAGAGATGGGACTTGAGAGAGAGAGAGAGAGTTACACTTACACACACATACTTACACACTTGTAGAAAGGGAGAAGAAGAGGGAGAGAGAGAGTTGAGTTACAAACTTACACTTATAGAAAGGGAGAAGAAGAGGGAAAAGAAAATGAGAAAAAGAGAGAGAGAGTTGAGAGTTACACTTGTAGAAAGAGAAGGGGCGAGAGAGAGAGAGAGAGAGAGAGAGAGAGAGAGAGAGAGAGAGAGATTTACACAAATAAAATTAAAATTACAAATCTAAAAGAGGTTCTAACTTCCAACTTTCAACTTCCAAATTCTTGTCTAAGTTGTCTTCTCTTGATCTCTTCACCTTTGCCTCTTGACTTAAGTATTGATCTTGAATTCTTGTTGTAAGTTTGTAACTTGTAACTTGTAAGTTGTAAGATCACTAAGATGTAACTTGTAAGTTGTAACTTCAAACTTGTAAGTTGTAACAACTAACAACTAACAAAGTAACAAATCAATTTACAAACAAACTAAAAAAAAATGATAGAAGTCGTTAGAATTAGAAACTTAGAAGTTAGAACTTAGAAAACTTAGAACTTGGATATTATGAAATATGAAACTCTAAATGAAAATGAGATAGAAAGAGAGATAGAAAGAGAGAGTGATGTTATGTATGTTCCCTTGATTGAACTAGAAAGTAGAAACTAGAAAGTAGAAACTAGAAAGAGAGTTCAATCAATTCAGTGGATGGAGATTGGAGAGGAGTCTTGACTCTTGAGAATATGGATGTATCATGTATCTTGGAGTCTTAATTCTTGATTTTTGTACCCGTCCTTGATTCTTGATTCTTGAAAGTTGAAAGAAAAGAAAAGAAATATGGAAATGGAATGTGGATGGAGACGAGTGGATGTGTAGATTGTAGAGTGCTTAGAAGTAGAATTAGAATTAGAAATATGTAAGAGAGGAATGTAGTAAGAGAAATAGAGAATAGAGAGAGAGTTTGAGCTTTTTTGGCATGTAGGAATGCTTAGAATACATATTTATAGAGAAAAAATTCGGATTAAAAAAAGGGGTAAAAAACGGTCAGAAATCTGACCGTTGGCCATTATGCGATCGTATATGCAGTATGCGATCCTATACATCGCATATGCTGGCACATATGGCATATGCGATTGCATATGTGCAGGGATCGCATATGCCACTGCTGCATATGCGATCGCCCCAAAAATATGCGCATATGCGAATATGCGATCGCACATGACAACACTGCTATCCATCAACATCAATCATACAAACATATAGCTTCCAAAAAAAGGAGTGCGCGGCTTGCAACAACACTCATTAAGTAACCCTTTACCAACTAAAGTACATTCCAACAATTGAGGATATATGTTTATATTCTCTAACTCACTGTATGCTAATCATTCCACATCCTTGTTGTGATTTCATCACGAACTTGCACTCAAGCATCTCTCTTTAAGTCGCATTCACAATAATTCGCATCTCATCAATATTTGAGATCTCCGTCGGAAATGGTCTCACACCATCTCCACCTTGTACCGATGATCCCTCATTAGCTTCTCCATCTCCATCTCCAGACATGGGGATAAAGTTGTGTAAAACGCAACACGCTAAGGTTATCTTCACTTGAGTAGGGAACAAGGAATTCAAAATCGGTTACGTATCAACCATAACGGTCGATACGTAACGGTAATGGTTGATACTGTTACGCGATACGGCCCCGAAATGGGGTACGTCTATTTTTTGGGTTTGTAACGGCTCTTACACGGCTGTAAGCTAGGATTGGGCATATTCTGATATGTCCCCATCGTCTATTGGTAATGGTGGGGATGTATTGGCCATATTGAAAGCTAGGTTTCTAATATTGGCTAGAACATAGGCTGGTATATGCATCCCATCAATTGCAGCAATACAATTCGTGAACTCATTTTAAATGAGATCACACATCTTCATGCAAGTCACGTTAGAAAGAGAGATTGGAACAGTAAGGGCATGTAAATAACATTTCAACTTCATTACTTGAAAGTAATTACTCCAATTTGGATTCGAAATTACCTCCGATGGAATCTCTGTTCTTGGTAGTTTCACGTATTCTGGGTACAACGAGACTTGCATGAAGATAACATCCAACACCTGGTGGAAATAGCGGCTGACTGTCTCTCCATACCTTACAAAGCGATGCCCTATAACTCGATTTCGGACATTATGTCCAACAATATGGAAGAACATGATAAGTTGTTCTTCCTTACTGACATACTTTCCCATCAGATAGGTATTTTTTATCTATGAGAATTGTGCAAAGGTTGAAGAAGGTTGACTTGCGCATTCTCAATTGGGAGATACTGTCACTATAAGCAACCTTAATTATATTGTTTATTAAATGGAGACATTTGGAACTCGTCGTCGATGTGGTTTGCGAAATAGATATTTTTGGCAATACTCTCTTGCAGCCATAATAGCTGTCACTATGCCAATTATTACGGGGAAGATGGCCATCTCTTCTTCAGTCCATTCGCGACCGGCCATTGTTTTAGTCTAGAATACAATACACACACGCGCGCAACACATTTTCATGAATAGAATGTGAAAATTTACAACAAATATTTCGTATGTGTATTAATTTGCAAGTTATTATACTACTAACGGTCATGTTAATTTGCTTAGATCGAGCGTATGCAAAACCTTGGATCTTCCCCTTGCATGGAACAAACATTTTCTGACTGTCCATATCAGTCCCATTTCTTATAATAAAGAAATGCATATGACTCCATACTCACATGACGGAACAACATACCCTTGATTTCAATGGACTAAAGCAGTAACTACCATGCCTTTGTATTGGTCAGAAATCCTGAAGAAGGTAATCCTTACATTGTGAACAAATCCACTCAATGTTCCCATGTTAGGCTTACCAATTAAAATTATATAACAGATTTCAAAAGCAATCCATCTCTAAAACAAGGGACATAAAGACATACAAAACACCATTGAAGTTCATAACTTCTCGAATTTATTTTTTATTTTTTTGGCCTTCTCGGAGGAAGAAAATTACATCTTCTGATGAACATCAAACCATCGAAATTATCTTCTTGGGCGACCTATTATAGCATCAAACACAAAACAATTGAAAGAAATGTAGAGTTAGCAATATATTTTTCCGGATAGTAAATATGAAAGAAAAACTTCAAATTGCCCCAAATTTCCAAATGCATCAGAATATCATCTTCTGTAAAAGAAAAAATGGAATAGATTTGCTATTCTCTCACAAACCGGAAATAAAGAATAACACAATAGCATCATTTTTTTTTTTTTTTTCCTTATCCTTCTTTTCTTCTTCTGCTTGCTTTCGTCGGTTGGAAATGGGGGTCAGAAGCCCTGATTTAGTCACATTTATGAATATCAGCAAGCACATCATGGTGCGCCACACTTGGAAAGGGTACCCATACTAAGAAGACCTCATAAAAAATCCCTTTCCAAAAGCAAGTATGCACAGGAAAGGGATTGGTAGATCCACTGTGGTGTTTCTGAACGATCGGTCTTCTAAACACCTTTCCCATTCAACGTACGCCTGTCCTAGGAGAAGAACACCATGCATGTGGACATGTCCTTCTTCTGTGATAGAACCCTAAACCGATGTGGGTATTTTGCTAGCCAGCAAGAATGGAACCCTACCTGTCACAACGTTGGAGCTTCGGCTTGTGTTTCTGTTTGGTTTGGTCGAGTCTCTGCACAGGAAAAAAATGCAGAAATCAGAAGAAGAGGATGAAGGGAAAAAGGAGATTAATTAGTTGCTGTTTGCTGGAATCAAGAGCCAATATATCAGAGGAAATAAGCATGGGAAGACATACCTTTCATCGCAGTAGCAGAGGGGTGAGGAAGAAGGAAATGAGAAGTTTGTGTTTTTCTTTTTTTTTTTTTTTTTTTTTTTTAAATTTTATTTTAACGGACGTGCATGTGTAGACCTTCCATGTGCCTTCAGAGCATTGAATGATAAAGGGTCTCGTCGAAGCCTTGAGAAGCCCGGCGAGATCTTGCAGGATTTCCTTTGGAAATCGGTGGAAGTCCAACAGCTTCGAGACTGCAATTACCATGGTTTAGGAAAGGTGTATTTACACCTCTACCAAGCACCATTGAGTCATCATCATTACTTCCTTACAGCTATTTACCCAGTGTAAATGCAAAATAAACATGCCCCTAAGGCTGTAAATGATTTACAGCCTGTCTATCTAGCTTTGAGTTGTAAATGATTTACTAGCAAATGATTTACAGTGTTTGGATAGCTTGTAAATGGTTTATATCCTGTAATTGAATATTCACACCTGAGATAGTTTAGAGAAGTAATTCAGCAAATAACATTCAAATTGCGTATAAGAGTGGACGTTAAAGTGGATCATTGGGTTAAGCCCTTCTCAGTAAACCTTATGGTTAATCCTCACATAAAGTCAAGTAGTAGGTGAGCCATAGAAGTGGGACCACGAATTCAAATGCTCCTTTATAAGGTTAAACAACTAAATATAACCATAAAAGTACCGAAATAAGAAGATTAAAAACATGTTTTCATAAATCCAAATACATATCCAAATACTCCAACCAAATAAACATTCAGAAAATAAATCTAACGACGAATGGTCCCCTCCAACCATTCAGCTCTAAGCTCATGTTCCATTCCAAGAAAAAGCCTGGATAAACCTGGTCGCTTTGCAAGATAGTTGACCGCCTTCCACATCAGATCACTGTTGATGGTTGTGAGATTTTTCAACTCCTCCCACACATGGACTGGCAAATCCCTTCCACTTTTTTGGAATTCCTGAATTGTATTGCATAGACGGTCCAATTTATTCAATGCACTCTCTTAAGGAGTTGGCTTCCCCTAATTCTTGCGTATTGGAGCGGACGTTCCCTTGGTTTGTTGAGTCGACAAATATGCATCCTTTGAGAAGAATTCATTGCCTGATGGTGTATTTGATCCCATTTCTCTAAAGGGTGATGATGATATTGGAATATAATTCATCAGGTGATATGGTGGAGTCCCTTCAGTAAGTTCTTCTATAGTGCTTGCCATGCTTCCAGTCGCATGGTCCACTCAAAAAACTATCTGCATCTCATGGAAGATTGGATTTGGCTTGTTCTTTATTGAGCCAGCATCAGGGTGTGTCTATTGATAAAAGTAATTTATATATTACATTATTCACAATCAAGTTTATTTTATAAATAGAAATAGAAATAACAGGATAAGAGATTATGCTTTTAACTAACTCCGATGAAATGTTTCCAAACCTCTTCTTCTGCACTTACACATTTTCATTCCTCGTCCCATTCAAAGCCACTTAGATTCAATGCTTGAATCGTCAGATTATATTTTTTCGGCATAGTCCATATACGGTTTCTACATTTTAACCAATCCACAAGGACACCAGAGCCATCCAACCCTACCTTTGCTACTGCAGTTAGGGTAGCTTTAAAATTATTATCACTTTTTATCAGAAACTTGTCCATTAGGTCGGTCCAAGTGACGAATCCTTTCCGATTGCTCCTTGGTTTCGAAAATTGTGACATCCTATATCTTAAAAGACAAGAAAATCAATTGCAAGCAATATAGTCCAAATACATTGATGAGAACACATTGATTTAGAAAAAGATTCATTTACTGCAACATAGTTCAAACACAAACTCAATGAAAACATAGTCTAAATACAAACTTAATGAAAACAGTTCAAATACAAACTTAATGAAAACAAAAATACAAAATAGATTCAATCAACACATTGTTTAGGTTTTCGGTTATCTCACATCGCTTTTGCGATAATGAACCTAAACTTATTCGATCTTCGTCTCTCCCTCCTTTCCCTTGCCGCATCACTTTCATCATTAGCTTCTCTTGTCCCTTTTTTGTCTCCTTCAGGTAAGCCATCATTATCATCTCCATAATCTGCAGTCAAATGTATCTCCATCCTCACCACCTTTATTTTTTTTCTTCTATGCCTTCTTTTATTAATTCTAATTCAGGGTTAATACCGTTTCTTTCGTTTATAATATGATTATATAATATGTAACATGCCATTTCCGTCTTCGCTTGTGTTTGTAATGGATAATCCGGGGTCGTTTTCAATATTGGAAATCATGCATTCAACACTCCAAAACAACGCTCAATGGTTTTTCGTAATGATGAATGCTGAAGATTAAATACCTCATTCATGTCCCTAGGTTGACAATCCTACCTAAATTCCTTAAGATGATACTGTACTCCGCGAAAGGAGGCTAGGAAACCAGGCTGGTTCGCAAAACCAACATCCACTAAGTAATATTTATCTACAAAGTGCAAAAATAATGCGTTTAACTTCAACGTGAAAATATTTCATTTAAATTTATTGCACTTGTACCACGACAAGTTAATACCTTTCAAAATAAGGAGTTCCCCTTCGCACGAGTGCATTTGATAACATCTGTGAATCTACAGTTGACCCTTCCCACCCAACAAGAACATATTGGAATTTTAAGCCAAAGAGCAACTTGCCACTACATTTTAGGAAATAAATCCCTTTCGATTATGCCACCTGGGTTGGTCTTTAAAGGGAACAATCACTAGAGTGTGCGTACCATCTATGGCTCCAACACAACCCTAAAAAGGTTTTGTCATCCATGCTAATTTATTACATGCCCTTTTCATGTATGATTATTATGAAACGAACGAAACATGTTGCTTACTCACCTGAGAATACGGGAAAAACCTTGTACTGTCCATTATTTCAGGAGACACCTCATTCCCTGGTGGTTTGAGAAAGTTTTCACGGAGTAGGATGATTCTGTCAATGATCTATTGAAATGGCCACTAATCGTTTCACCCGAATGATTGAAATAGTGTTGCAGTACATGATTCTTCACATGGTGACTAAGTGTATGTAAAACATAACTAATCTTTCCTCTAACGTCACTCCAGATGTACCACACATGTTACATTTATCTTTCAAGATATCCTGCAGGCGCAAAAAAAATCCTTACGCATATGAATATAATTGAAGTACGTAGGACCCAGACCGTTAATAACGACATTTGCGGCCTGAGCGCCTGTCTAATCTCGTGGATGTGCTTCAGAATCTTCTTTTGTCTCTTCTATCTAGTTTACTACCACTGTAGCGGTGGTGATTGCCGTAAGCATTATAGTTTGGTGAATATCCACGCTACCATCATCAGTGTCGGTATTTTTGACGAGGAGTAGGAGGTTCTAGAATCAGAATTGTTCGACATGTTAACCTGATGTTGGAGAAACAATTATTTTTGATTTTCAACAGGCCCTCTATTACAAGGATAAAAAAACGCCTATGATCTGGATAGTTTGGATTATTGAATATGTTATGGTACATTGGGTTGAGCTCAAGTTGGGGAGCTAGGGTTATTTCTTAGACTCAGTTGGGCCATCATTGACCTAGCTTGTAGTTGAGTTGGGCTTTGGTTGACCCTCATGCCAATCCAATTGCACCCCAATGCAAACATCTTGATTGGAAGCTAAACTAACTTTAATAATAATATTAGAATTGAACCATAAGAGCTAGATTCCATTCGAGAATCCTGCAATTGGTGGTGTGACATGGTTGCTTGATGTGCCATCAAAAGGATGTTAGTAGCATTATGTTTTAGAATGGTCAGAATGCAAGCTTCAAGAAGTGCAAGGATATCAGGCCTATCTTCTATAAGTGCACATCTAAGAGCATGTACCGCTCAATAACAATTCCAAATGAATCTTTATTGGTAAATTAACGAAATGTAAGAGCATGGCACTTTCCTTTTTTTTGTTTTCACTTCTCATGGAGAACTAAAATGTCAAAATCTAAAACCTAAATGGTGGGCCAGATGGTGAATTGACTAAAGGACACTAATAATTTGTCTATAATTGTCAATTTTTTCTCAAAGCTGTGGCCCACCTTGATGGCTATTGACATTTTGACACCCAAAGCAAATTTCTAGGGGAGATTTTGCTAAAATGGACCCTTATGGATGTGTATAGTCATAGTTGTAATAGAGGGCATTTCCATGGGGCCTGCCTTGATGGTCGACCTTGCATTTTCGTGGGGTCCACCTTGATAATTTGTTGCATATCCATGTTGTCCATCCGTTTCTCTAGCCCATTTTAGGACGGGGTCCAAAAAATTATGCATATCCAAATCTCAAGTGGACCACACCCAATGTAGGACAATTAACTACTTGCTCTAAAAGCTTGAATTGATAAAGCATGGTGAATTAATCTCTTTATCTTATAGCCTTGGCCCCACATCCATAGGTTAGGTCCTCGGCTGAACCCTCCTTGTGAGCCCCAAATCCATGGGTTTCACTCCCTCGTGGGACTCAAATCACATGGGTTTCGCCTCATATAGGCCACCCACGTTGAGGGTGTCCCCGCATCCCACAGGTCACCCCAGTCGAGCCCGGTGTGAAAATGCCCCTGCATTAATCACCTCTGGTGAGGAGTCTCGAACATGAGACCTCTCGCTCTGATACCAATTTGATGTAGGACAATTAACCACTTGCTCTAAAAGCTCGAACTGATAGAGCATGGCGAATTAATTCATTTATCTCATAGCCCAGGCCAGGGTATTCTAAATCGGTTACGTAACGGCCGTTACATAACGGTAACAGTTATAACCGTTACGCGTTATGGGTTTGAAACAGCCGTTACAGAAAAACGTGTGGTAACGGTCCCGTAACGGACCCGTAACGATCCCATAACGGTTTAGGAAGTACATTTTTCAAAAAATAAAAAATGGCTATAACGGCCGATATGGGAGCTATAACAGCCGTTACGGCCCGTATCATAACGGTAATGGTGGTGACCGTTACGGCCACCGTTACGGTTACGGAACACCTCGGCCCAAGCCCCACATCCATGGGTTAGGTCCTTGACCGAACCCTTGTGGGTCCCAAATCCATGGGTTCCGCCCTCTCGTGGGCCCTAAATCACATAGGTTCCACCTCACACAAGCCACTTGCCTCACATGGGCTGCCTACCCCGAGTGTGCCCCCGCATCCCACAAGCCACCCCACTTGAGCCCGGTGTGAAAATGCCCCTGCATTAACGCCACAAGAAACAGTGGTGGTTGAGCACCTCACCATTAAAAATTCGAAAGGGCCCATTGTAAAGTTTTTGTAATGTTTATTTACAATCCAACCTCTTCATAATGTCGAGAAAATCTGAATTAAGGAAAAATACAAAATATCAGCTTGTTCCAAAAACTTGTGTGGCCACAACAGGTTTTTAAGGGTCATTCATCACTGTTTATAGCGGTATGGTCCACCTGAGATTTGGATCATCTAAAGGTTTGGGATGTGGTCCTAAAATGAGATAGAAAATTAGATGGACTACATGGATTTACAAAAAAATACATCAAGGTGGGTCCCACATGGTTCAGGTAACACCTTTACATGGTTCTTGTTAATCGGGCACGGATTGGGTACTACCCCCACTAGACCTAACTAGAGAAGGACAATCATGTCAGGGGATCTTTGGGGCCCACCGTAATCTATATGTTTTATCCACGTTGCCCATCTATTTTGAAAGATCATTTTAGGGTATGAAAAAAAAAATGAGGCAGATCGAAGCCTCATTGTGGGCCCATAGATATTTTCAATGGTAAGAGTTCAATCCTCATTCCTTCGTGTGGTGTGGTACACTTAAGCCTTTGATCTACCTCATGTTTGGTCTAATGCCTTAAAATGATCTCTTGAAATAGATGGATGGTGTGGATAAAACATATAGCTCACGGTGGGCCCCACAGAGCCCTTGACATGATCGTTTGTCTCTATCTGCGTCACGG
Organism: Magnolia kwangsiensis; assembly: GCA_037074715.1. Taxonomy (NCBI): domain Eukaryota; kingdom Viridiplantae; phylum Streptophyta; class Magnoliopsida; order Magnoliales; family Magnoliaceae; genus Magnolia; species Magnolia kwangsiensis. The sequence continues at coordinate 64,197,278 of CM073589.1, forward strand.
TGGGGGTAGTACCTAATATGCGTTTGTCTTGGCTCCCCTTTGTAAAAGGGGCATTTCTTTAGCGCCATGAATAAAAATAGAAATACAAAACCGAAAAAAAGAAGGGTTCTCGACTAACCTCGTAGGCGAACAGAGAGGGAGAGGTGGAGAGCTGGTGGGTCGATATCGCTGATCCGGTAGAGAGCTGTTTCTAGAAGGCTCTTTGAGTTGGAAGATCGCCAGAGAGAGAGAGAGAGAGATAGAGAGAGAGAGAGAGAGAGAGAGAGAGAGAGAGAGAGAGAGATTGGTGTTCTGAACATGCAAGTGTGTTTTTGCTTTATAGCCACGAATTCAAAAAAATAACCGTTGTTGTTGTGTCCTGCAATTCGGATACAGGGTGTGCACCCTCAGATCTGAATTATGGTCCACGACTTGTACATCAACTGTACATAATTCCACTCATCATGCATTTGTTTAGAGGCGTACTTTAATGCATTCTAAGTTTTCACCATGTTAACATACACACATCTACACAATCACATGTCCGTTCCATACCAATTCCATCACATTCACAACTACATAATGAATTTCTGAAACTAAACTACGTTCACCCATTTGGGACTTCATTCAATTAGAATATCAAATACCATCCAACAACATCACAATTATAAAAAAATTTCAAACTAAACATAATATCAGTAATTTTAAAGAATGAAAGCTAATTCCTTTATTGATCGATTACATAAACAAGTCATACATCCAACAGAGCAAGTTCATCTTCTGTCAGATACGACCATTGGTCCTATGCTTCATTCACCAACCCGGCCTCATTCTTCGGCACTTGATTCAAGTTTCGTATATTGTTCACCTCTGTACGGTTGTCAATTCACAACGTTAGCTAGCCAAGCTAGTGAGTGAATCTATCATGGTTCATACACAACACAATATAAGATAGCACAACCAAGAATGAATTATATGTATGCAGGCATGAATATGTATGTTGAGATGTTATGAAATGCATTTCAAGTACGGTGATCGTCCACTTGCTTGGGTTGGATATCTGTCAACCCACATTTGCACCTCGTATGCTTCTACCATAGGTAGGCATAGGCAAGCCCCACATCTACTCAATGAGGAGGCTTCTACTAATGTGGGCATCTGGCAACGAATCTACCAGGAGAACCATCTAGGGAGATCCCCTAGGAACCCAGGCATGAGGTGTGTATGTAGTCATCTAGAGTGTGCCTCTAGGAATCAACACAGGAACGCTATGGGTGCACGTAATGTATGCTCAATGTCTATGCATTGTCATATATAGTTAACATATATATCTCTCTGAGAGGAACAATGAATTCATGATATCAATGTTCTGTATGTCCACATATTCAACTTACATTAACAATTGTTCATAGCATGAATCATACAACAAGGATCATGCTAACACAACAACGCAATAGATTATATTAGTCATGGCAATCATAGTGATCATAACAATCATGGCAATCATAGCGATCATAACAGTCATAGCAACCACATCATCCATCTTAACCGTACATGGATTCACTCGCCTATTCTTGGTAGAGCTAAATCCGTTGAACAATTGTATGGTTTTGAATTTAGAATCCCAATCCCTATTAAGATAGTTTAAGGAATCACAATTTTGATTCAATTATCAATTCATTCGGTCAAGGAACCACATGTATTGAGGTCTTACTAATCCAAACATCTTAATTTGGAAAATCTAGAAAACTATACACGGGAATGTCGGTCAATCTGGTCGATTGATCGAGCCAGTTTGAAGGCTTTCCATCGATTGAACATCGATCGGAAAAACTCACATTTAAAAATATAAGTCTCTGGCCACTTTTGGATACTCGTAATCAATCGAACCCTACCTATATCATTGATAATGGTCTATTTTAATTCAATTTGGTTGTTGGACAATTTTCATCTTCTTCACTCGATGCCTTCGATCGATCGAGACCGCTTGAGGATCTCCTCGACCGATCTAACCTTGACTTTGATCCATTGAGAAAACTTTCGAACTAATACTTTTGGTCGCTGGACAAAAATTGACTTGTTCAATTGATTGATGACAACCTTCGATCGATCGACCGAAGTCGGTTGGGTCAGTTACACAGTCCAGTTTCTGAAAATCTTAGGGTTTCTTCTCTATCTCTTGGCCTTTATGGCTACAATCAATCGAAGGGTTTGGGTCCAAACCATCCATTGTTTTCCATCAATAAATCTATAAAGAACAATGGATTGCTCGGATCTGATTCATTTGGAATTTGTAATCGATAACTGAATTTTGTAATGGTCTATTTTCATTAATACCTTCCATTGATTGCTGTGGGAAATCCAATAGTCAGAACACTCTAGGATTCAAGGCCTTGACAAGATTTGGCCGTAGAAAGTTTTTAATTTGAATAGTCCTAGATTGATACTACTAGATTTCTCAAAACCGATCTCTACAATACAAGATCTCTTGCAGGAGCCATCCTCTTATTTTCCAAAACCTCTCCATAGATCCAAACAAAGAACGTAAGGCCCTAAATCTTGAAGATTCCACCAGGGTTTTGTAAAATTTAGCACAAATTTAGCAAAAACTTAAATACTAGCGTGTTAGGACTTGATCCTCTGACCTCTCCTTCCACTGTGACTAGTCTTACCAATTAGGCTAAGTCAAGGAATTGGGGTTGAACTTGAGTTGTTCCCTAAGCACCCTGCTCAGCAAATGCCGTCGATGTATGTCACTCAATACCTTCGTCTAGGCGTACTCGTACAGTTTGGGGAGGATGACTATCAGAGGTATATAAGAGAGTTCCTCAATTGGTAAGAGTAGAGGATGACCTGGGAGCAGTACTGCCAACATGTTGGGCAACAGTACTACTCTTAATTGTTAGGGGATCCGGACAATAATTACGAGCCACCTCGTCACTCCATATGGGGATGAAATATGGCTAGAAATGTGTATTTTTTTGAATTCATTTACTTTTGCATGTCTTAATTGTTGTAAGCCTGCATTTGTATTATATAAACTCATTTTGGTTACTATTTGAGTGATTTCTTACGACAACGCATGCCTTTTGGCCCCCATTAAATGGAAACATATTATTTAATGCATTCTTTTTGCAATTGTTTCATTCTTGAATATGTAAATATGTGTATTTAGGCATGTGCTGAAGTTTCATTGAAAAATTCCACCCTTTTCTCCATGTTTCCCCATTTTCCCTTGCATTTCCGGTTATTGGTGATATTATCGGCGATAACGATATTATATCTTTGTCTCCGGCCAGCGAAACTTGTAGCGATACCGACACCTCGAACATTGGCTAAGTGCTTGGTTTTTGTTATTAATTACAAAAATTAAATTTCTAATTCTAGTTAGTCCGGGTTTTGTATGACTCGAAAATTCAAGGTCGTTGCAGCTGCCTTCTCCTTGCTAGTAAAGCATTTACTAGTAAATGAAATCTCAAGTTTTTGCTAGCAAATGGAAAGGGGGCAAAGCTAGTAAATCATTTACAAGTTGTAAATGATTTACTGGCAATTTAAGGCATCCAAACACAAATAGTAAATGATTTACTAGTAAATCGTTTACTACTTGCTCCATGTATCACCATCCAAATGATCCCTTGTTGTAATACACATGCCAGTTGATATGCAATGAGGGGGGGAGGGAGGAGGGAAGGAGATGATGTACAATGCTAGACTAAACCAAGCATTACTTCTTATTCAGGCAGGAACGTTACGGCGGGGATCACCTCTCCATTCCCCAACTGCTCATTTGGTTGGCTGGATTTCTTAACTGCCTGATCACTGGTTTTATCACGCTGGAAATGGGTTATTGGCCAAACTGTTCATTCGCAGGCTGTTAAGATTATCTGATGTTTTTCTTTTGGTGGCGTTTTCCACAGATAATGGGCATTAAATGAATAATCTGGATCACCAAAATTCGGGTCCCACTAGTACAGGCGCCATGTGGAACAGATCAAACTTTTCTTGTTCAGGGGCGCATCAAATTAATATAACTATTGTCATCAAGGGTTTCAATTTGATAGGTAGCTATCTCATCAAGGGTTGACGCTGATGCTGATAGTGAATGTGCGACTTTGACGTTAGTCCTGGCAACGGGTGGGCCTGGGGGTTGGTTCGGGCCCTGATTTTTGAACTAGGCAGGCCAGGGCTATTCGAAATTTGATTTTGCCTAGCCTAGGGCCGGCCCAATGTCAGCCCTCATTTAATGTCACATGACCTGTTCTATTTGCAACAATAGAAATGACCATGGTAGTGGAAACAGGCAAGAAAAGAACAAAAGGTTGCCAATTTTTCTCAGAAGAAGAGGATAAAAAAGCAATCACAAGGGGAAGAGAGAACACTTCCCAAACTACAATCAGGTACGTACATATCCAACCCTAAAGATGCTAAAAACAAAACAAAACAAAACAAAACATAAGCCCGACCATGATTGTCCACAGTGATGGAAATGTTTTCTCTATATACTCTCTTTGGCCAACCTCTTTTTTGCTGAAATGGCTTCTTGAAGGATATGGGAAAAAGGAGATGTATGAGTTTGCACATGGATCATGAAATTCCTCCATGTCGTTTGCAACCTTCCATGCAAAAGGATGTTGCTCAGGGGGTTTGGAATTCCAAGATAGACACAGCCGATGATCTGTGAAAATCCTCTGATTCCAGCCAATTTGGGATTCCCAAGCGAACCATCTGGATTGTCTCCTCCCACAATTGGGTACTGCTGGCTAATCCTGTCAAACTGTTTGCTTGGACATGCCTCTGATTGCTCTTATCCGCAGCAATCAATGATAATTGACTCGCAATCCTTTTCTATTATTTCCAAGGGACTGCATTATTTCCCCCTAAAGGTACACTGATTTCTTTCTAACCATTGGGATAAAAAAGCATGTCCTTGCCATTCGCAGAAATCGAGGTGCCACCCACAATTTTCTGGATTCCAGCGACCTTGATAGATTACCCTTGAGCTCTTCAAGCCATTGAAACACATAAAAATAACATAGTAGGCAAATAGGAATAGAAGACAAGATTTAGAGACAAAAAGGTTGAATGGAAAAAGACTCATGCTTATGGTGTTTCTCCACAAACAGATGAATTAGGAGTCTCACTTCTTTCTCTCTCATTGTAGTGTCCTGCCTGTATTTTTTTCCCTTTTTTTTTGAAGGGTTACTTCTGGGGCCTTTTTTTCCCCCCAACCTCAAGAGGCAGCCTCTTTTGTGTCAGTTAAATACCGTGTAGTTTTGTTTCATATCCCTGGTCTAGTTATAGACCCATTAACCAGAAAAAAATAGTCCAAGTCCAAATAGGACTGTTACTCAATAAAGGAAATAACTATAATTATTGTTTCTCCCGTATTAAATCAAGGAACATAATTAAAAAGACTATGTTCAAGCATATGAACTTCTGGGAACATACTGTTTGGACTAGACTTTGTTCCACATGTGGGGCCCGCTAGATCTAAACCATACTCGGACCTTCTAATTGGGACTATGGGTCTGAAAAGGTGATCAAAATTGCCGATAGGACCCCTAGGGTCTTGACAGATTTGAAAATTGATTTTTTAATCACGTAGGCCATGGGGCATTCTGTCCTATTATGATGTTCAGATGTGGTCTTGTTTTAGATTGACTTGTGATTTTGCATGGATTAGAATTGCCTGCCAAATGGGAGGGGTTGGCAAACTAGGCCATTTGAGGACACTACCAAATGGGATGTCAATAGGAACATAGAGAAAAATGGTACAGGGATAGTTGTACCTGCAGTGCAATCCCATCCCTTGTCCATTTCTATCAAGTGCGTTAATAGGGGGCTATTTGGATTGGGGGAATTGGGATTGGGAATGTCAATTTCCACCTGAGGTGTGATTACTACGTTTGGGGCTACTGGACGTTGGAATACCTGGATATTCAAATGCCTGATGAATGTTGCAATATCCCAAAATTAGGGAATCAAAATGCCCCAAAAACCAAAAAACTTTTAATTATCGATTTCCACTGGGCCCACTTGAGACATTGGGCAATCAAAGGTGGAAACACCTGATGGTTAGGGTCATCCACTGAAATGATTCTTTTGAGAGGAATGGGCAAGCAAGGGTGGGACCTACATGATGGTGATGAAATCTTTTGTAGTATGGCGTGGGCTGTCCATTTATGCACCTGCTGAGAGGGATGGGCAATCAATGATGGGGCTCACATGATGGATGGTCTAGATCAATGATTGGACTGATTGTAGTATATGATCAATATGGACTGTCTATTTTCCTAGGTGTTGATTGGATGGTTAGGATCATCTAACCGAGTGATTTTTAAGCGAGATGGGCAATCAAGGGTGGACCCACATGAAGGATGATATAGATCAATGATTGGACCATTTGTAGTACTATCAATATGGGCTGTCCATTTCACTAGGCACTGGTTGGAAGTTTAGAGTCCTCAAACCAAATTGATCTTTTGAAAGGGATGGGGGAATTGGGATTGGGAATCTCAATTTCCCATTGGGGTGTGATTTATTTATTTATTTTTTTTATTTTTTTTGTGTTTGGGGCTGCTACATGTTGGAATATCTGGATATTCAAATGCCCGATGAACGTTGCAATACCCCAAAATAAGGGAATCACAATGCTAGAAAAGGAAAAAAGAACAAGAAAAAAAGAGTTCCTGATTTTCACTAGGGTCCCTTGAGATGGTGAGCAATCAAAGTTGGGAAACATGTGACGGTTAGGGTCATCCAATTGAAATGATTTTATTTTATTTTATTTATTTATTTGTGTGTGTGTGTGTGTGTGTTCTTCTGAGAGGGATTGGCAAGCGTGGGACCTAAATGATGAAGTGTCTAAATCAGTGATGAAATCTTTGTATTATGGTAAATATGTACTGCCCATTTACTTACCTGCTAAGAGGGATGGGCAATCGAAGATGGGGGCCCGCATGATGGATGGTCTAGATTAGTGATTGGACTAATTGTAGTATATGATCAATATGGACTGTCCATTTTCCTAGGCATTGATTGGATGGTTAGGATAATTTAACCAAAGTCATTTTAATGCGGGATGGACAATCAAGGGTGGACCCACATGAAGGATGGTATAGATCAATGATTGGACCATTTGTAGTACTATCAATATGGGTTGCCCTTTTCGCTAGGCACTGATTGGAAGATTAGGGTCTTCTGACCAAATAAATCTCTTGAGAGGGATGTGAAATGAAGGATCGTCTAGATCAATGATTGGACCATTTGTAACTTTGTAGGATTATCAATATGGATTACTTTTTCCGTAGGCATTGAATGGATGGTTAGGACCATTTAGGAAAGTTCATTTTTGAGAGGGATATGCAATCAAGGATGGGACCAACATGATAGATGGCCTAGATCAATGATCAGACCATTTATATCATGATTAATATGGACGATCCTTTTTCCTTAACCATGATGATTAAGCTCATCTGACAAAAGTGGTATTTTGATAGTGTTGGGTGAGGGTAGGAGTACATGATGGAGGGTATGGATCAATGATCAAACTTTTTGTAGTATGATCAATGTGGACCATCCATTTTCTAAATCATTGAGTGAATGGTTAGGATTATCAGATAGAAGTGATTTTATTTCTTTTGTAACGATGGGTAATTAAGGGTCAAATTGATGGTCTAGATCAATGGTTGGATCTTCAGTAAGGGTGGGCAATTAAGGGGGATCATTTGACAAAAGTTATATATATATTTTTTTAAATTATATATATATATATATATATATATATATATATATATATATATATATATATATATATTAAAAGAGGAATGGGTAATAAGGGTGGGAGTCGGACACACATGATGATTGGTCTTGATCAATGATTGGAACATTCTGTAGTTTGATCAATGCCACGTGGTTTCCTACTTACAATTGAACCAAATGTAGGGAATTCAAGTTTTGGGAATCACAATCACTTACTCCAAGTTGTTATCCTGACACAGTTATGATAATTCCCAGCAGTTACAATACTTGGGCTTTGCAATTCCTGGTTATTGAAATATCTAAGTCATCCATTTGACCCTAGTCCAAACTACATCCAAGGAAAATGATCTTAACTAGAAATTGATGCCAGATGGAAGTCATCGTGATAGTCAATGAACCTATTGCTTGTCAATCTGTAGAGATGTGTGGTGGTACAATGGCACCAATACTGTACTTTTACTTAAGATAGTGACAATCTACCTCAATGTGTTTTGTGCACTTGTGAAAATTGTTTTAGAAATCCTAATGAACAAAACTTGGATAAAAAAATTGCACTAACATTATTGTATAGAGATGCATGGTGGAAGTGCAAAATAGCAGGGGACTGAGAATTACAGTAGCAGTGGTCAAATTCCGGTTGTCAATACAACTTGCCCAAGTGCTAACACAAGTCATTGGTTGAAGAGGAGGGCCAGATGCCATAAAGTAATTATTGAAGAATGGCATTAAGATCTGATAATCTGATGTCTTCTTGTAAGGCATTGGTAATAGCATGCCCTATTAGCACCATGAACAAGATATATCTAGTCCTATGATTTTTTGTCAAATAAATGCTAGTATATTCTGTTTGTAGGGAGTGCGATCTGGTGCCTTGCCTAATGCAGGAGCATTTTCATACCGAGCTTGAGTGGGGTGGCCTGTGGGATGTAGGGGCACACTCAGGATGAGCGGCTTGTAAGAGGCGGGTGGCTCTTATGAGGCGGAACCCATGCGATGTGGGGCTCACGAGGGGGGTTTGGCCAAGGACCTAACCCATGGGATGTAGGGCCTAGGCTATTAGATAAAGGGATTGATTCATGACACTATTAGTTTGAGATTTTAGAGCAAGTGGTTAGTTGTCCTGCATCCAGTGTTGGAGTTGTCGGCGATATTATCGAAATATCGCCGATAATATCGGTATCGCTAGTCTTGCGATACCGAAACTCCCTTATTTCGTTTCTCTTCGGATTATCGGCGAAATATCGCAGATATCGGTGAAAAATCAGAGATATCGGCGAAAATCTTGGATTATTGTCGATAATATTGAGATTTTCGCACTGTAGCTACCAACCACGATCCCTATCACGGGAAAATTGTGGCCAACAACCCATAAATCCAATAAATAGGTAAGAAAACCCCTCTTTCAAAAAATCAAAAAAAATATCGGAAATAGGAAAACCCTTCTTTCGGAAAAAATATCAGAATCGAGAAGATCGCCTACTTGTTAATCGGATCGGAAGTTGGAGCTCGGAAGAACGCATCGATCAACAGCGCCCGGTGCCATTCCGTTTGGATTTTCAGGTATGAAAATCCCCTTTCTGCTTCAACCCTCTTTCAAAAATCTTATTTCTTAGGCGGAGATATCTCTTCCACGAAATTTTGGGTTTTTTTTTTTTTTTTTTTTTTTCTTCTTTTCGTAAAGAAAAACCCGTAATAGATATCGGGATTTTTTTTTTTTCTTTTCTGTCCTTAACAACCTGATGAGGCATGCGCATCTACGCACCTACGCACATGCGCACCTTTGTACACGTGTCATTGGAGTGTAATCTGGACGGTCCATGTGATGCGGAGTCGCATGAAACTTCGTAGGGACAAATTTCATACTGATCTAAAACTCTGGTAGGCTATAGAAAAGAGAAATGCAAATCAATAGATGAAACATTTTTCTTCTTTCATGGCCCACCAAAGTTTTGGATCAAAGTAAAAGTTGAACCTTACAGGTTTCATGGTGTGATGCATCACATGGACCGTTCAGATTTTAGACTCCCATCATGTATGATGGCCCACCAAAAAGTTCGCACCAGTCACGTACGAACGCAGTGAGCCTATATCAAGGGATTACGCGGATTGTTATCCGCGCGTGTATAAAGGCAGCCTGGCCACTGCATGTAAGGCCCACCGTGATTTATTTATTTTATCCACTCCGTCCATACACGTTAACAGATAATTTTAGGCCTTTATATAAAAAAATTTGAGGCATATCCAATGTTCAAATGGACCACACCATAAGAAACAGTTGAATTAAATGTCTACCGTTGAAAAATATTTGGAGGGCCACGGAAGTTTTGGATCAAGCTAATATTCGTGTTTTCCCTTCTTTGGTGTCATTTTTAACTTTTGAAGGGGTTCGATTTCAAATAACGTTATGGCGAGCCTTAGGATAGTTTCAAATGTAAGAATCACTCTTCAACTGTTTTCTACGGTGGGGTCCAGTACAGATTTTTATCTACCTCATCCTTTCGCTCATGCCCTAAAATGATATCTCAAAATGGATGGACGGTGTGGATACAACACATACATCGTAGTGGGGCCTACATAACATGGTGACGTCACTCAGTAGCTGACCGCTACTAACCTGTCAGTATCTAACCCGCGTCCGCACGGATCGAAAACAGATTGGCTATTCCCCTGCCACCAGCCATTGCTCTGTGGGTCCCGCCATGATGTATATGTTTCATCCATGCCGTTCATCTATTTTTATAGATAATTTTACGGTATGAGACCAAAAATGAGGTACAATCTTAAGTGGACCATATTACAGGAAAGAGTGTTCAATGAACATTGACCATTTAAAACTTTTTGGGGCCCATAAAACTTTTTGGGGCCATCCAATGAACATCTCGCCTCTTGTTTATACTGAAAACATGCCTTTGATAATATATCAGATCCATGAAAATGGTGGGACACACCACGATGATTACCTAGTCTGAAAATCAAGATGAACCGATTTTTGGGTGGGCCGCAACTTCAAAATCAATGGGCAGCCGATGGAATACTTAGTGTACATGTGTTCTAGCCAAAAGAGTGGATCGACCTGATTTTCATTCCAGTTGATCATCATGGTGTGGTCCACCTGTGGCACGTAATCGATTTTGTACAATTGTGACACTTTTGCTAGAAAGAAATCGTTGTATCGGAAAATAACATCCAGGCAGGCCCTGGTTCAGTTGAATGGGGATAATTTCTTTAAATTTCTAGTCAACTCTTATTTTTGGGCCAAAAATAGAAAGCTCCAAAAATGATATTTTGCTGAGTGGGTCAACGCATGCTTTTTGGCTCCCATTAAATGGAAACTCTTAATTTAATGTATTCTTTTGTAAATTTTTCATTCCTAAATATGTAAATATATATATTTAGGCATGTCCTGAAGTTTCATTGAAAAATTTCACCATTTTCTCCATGTTTCCCCATTTTTCCCTACATTTCCGGTTATCGGCGATATTATCGGCAATAACGATATTATATCTTTATCTTCGGCTAGCGAAACTTGTAGCGACACCGACAACTCGAACACTGCTTGCATCAAAGTGGTATCAGAGCGGGAGGTCTCGTGTTCGGGACTCCTCATCGGGGGTGATTAATGCTGGGGCATTTTCACATTGGGCTCGAGTGGAGTGGCTTGTGGGATGTAGGGGCCCACGAGGGGGGTTCAGCTGAGGACTTAACCCATGAGATGTGAGGCTTGGGCTATTAGATAATGGGATTGATTTGCCACTCTATCAGTTCTAGCTTTTAGAGCAAGTAGTTAGTTCTCCTGCATCACTACCTCTCATTTGAGCACTGTATTTCACATGTACCTTGACATCCTTTTTTTAATCTTTCCTAGATGGGGATATTTCTGTGCTATGGTAGTATAATCAGTGGAGGACTAGTCTATCAATATACTCCTTTTTACATCTCTACTGAATTTGTTTGGTATTTGAATATGACAGGGAAAAGAGATATGATGTACCAGGTGAGAACCTTGATAGCAAGTACAAAAATTGGCAGAAGAAACTACACCCTGATTTAGTTCATTCGAAGTCTGAGGTTTGAGCATGTACACTTCCAATCTTGAAATTTTTTATACTTCTCTTTTTTCTTTTTGGAGCTGTTGAACCAATATATTCTTGCTGTGTATTTTATTATTATTATTATTTTTTGCCTATTGTTCAGGAAGAAAGGACATATGCTGCCGAACAGTCTGCTCGGGTGATTGATGCTTACCGCACACTCAGCAAACCATTATCAAGGGCGTTGTATCTGGTAAGGCCCCCTTTTAAGAGGCATTATACAATGCTTGCACCAAAGGATTGTAAAGTACCTTGGTTCTTCAGTTTGTACAAGTGGAACCATGGTTCATTGATCTAAAATTGTTGATATAATAGCCTTACCATGGATAGCTCATGCACTAGAAATCACCCAGATTGGAAGATTCTGGCTGTATGATATGTGACCTTTTTCTTGGTTGATTGTTAACTGCTCCTTGTTTTTCTCTCTTAACCGTGTATTTGTTTACCGCCTATCTAAGGGTTATAGGATTCTACCAATCTGAGGGAATTTTGCTGCATGCACCATCCACACTTCACGGTGGGGCGCTTAATATCAACCCTTTGGATTGTTGAACCATGTGCATTTTATATTCCACACTTGCTCAAACTGAAATCCGGATGGTACTATTCAACCTTTCACCTTAAGACATTTTATGATACCTCATTTTACCTATGGATTTCTAGTTGGCCTGAGCATTGTAGACCGCCTCTTTCTATGCAATTAAAGATGCAACTTTCAGCTGGATTTCCATCTATGTCAGCTGTTTGTCCTCTTTGCACTATGTTATAGGATAGCATATGGTTGATGCTTAGAAAGAGGCCAAACAGTGTCGTATGGTTAGTATTAAATGTCATTAATACTGTACACGAGCCGTCTGACCTTGCATACAACCACGTGAGTATGGCTCGCTGCATGGTTTGATATATCAGTCCGGAAGTAGCAATCAGCTTATAGAAAGAGACCTTTGGCATCATCTGACTGGATAAGTGGGCCCCAACAGTCATAATCAGATTTCGTTTAGCATGGAAACTGTCAAATGTGTGGTCCATTTTAAGTTTTTGACACTCCACATGTGGTGTTTTGCCTGACGCATCGCCCGGATGCATCAAAATCTGCATATCAGCGTAGCAAGAGGATTGTGTTGTCACACCATTCATGATTTTGAGGTCTTATTATCTGTAGCCATTTGACAGAATAAATAAAGGATTTTCTGCTTTGCCTTTTAAAAAAAATGTTTTCTATTGCCTTTTTATGCTCTGCTAAGAAAGAAAATGGTGAATGAGACATCACTTGCACAATTGGAAGTTGCCTGCTGCATTGCATGTCTCTTACCTTTATTGCTTGTGGCAGTTGAAACTTGAAGGAGTACATGCGGATGAAGAAAAAACGGTTTCAGATCCTGAATTACTTACTGAGGTAATTGGCAGAAGAGTTTTCTTGGGTCTACTCTTTGAACTAAGTTTATTTGGGTAGCAGGCTAGCCTGTTAATCTTCTTTAGTCATTTTCTTTGTAACTTATGTGTTTGGTTTAAGACAGACATAAGGTTGGGGGCACATAAGCCTCTGAAAACCCAAAAAATGGAACAGTGCATTGTCACACCCTGCTGGAGTACTGGCGGGCAATTAAGCAATACCCTTGCTTTTCTGGTTTTGTTCAACTGCCTGCTGGTACTAGAATTATACGGTTTTATTAGAATACATTGTTTTATAGTTATTGGTTAGTAGTAAATTATTGGAAAATGGGTTGCGCCTATAGCTCAGTGGATTGTGCCTCTTCAGTGCAACCTTGAGGTCAGTCTTGGGTTTAATCGCAACTTCCCAACCAAAAATGAAAAAAGAAAGAAAAGTATTCCAATAGAGAAATACATTAAAGCAATATAATTATGATCGGAAAACTTCAGGAATGGTTCTCCAGCATCTGCAGTAAACAACTCAATTTTCTAAGAAAAATGGATTGTACCCTTTTGGAGTTATTCTAAATGCCGCTTTTCTTTCTTATGGGACAGATTATGGAGATCAGAGAAGCTGTGGATGATGCTGATGACTCTGAGGCACTAAAACAGATCCAGTCTCAGGTAAGCAGACTGTCAATGTGTATGTTCCCTTTTATTTGTGAATCAGGCGATTGCTTTTGATCACCTTGCTCGCACTTGGCATCTGTGAAGATAGACAGGAACTGCAGTTTAAAGTAATGCATCTAACCATCATGCATTTGGTTTTAATCTTAGATACAATCAAAACTGGTAATCTGGTCTGATTCCTTTGGGACCGCCTTCAAGAATCGGGAATTTGATCATGCTGTGACATCAACCCAGATAATGACATATTACGAGCGCGCACTTGAAGAGATTGTGAAAAAGCTCTAATGTAGGTATTCTTTTTAATGGAACTCTGTTACTAATATGGAAGTTCACCTAATTACTTACCATTCGATAAATAATAATAATAAAAATTTCTGATAATTTCATTGGATAAAAGGCCCTTTTCTCTAATGTTAGTGTACCCTTGATCACCTTACAGAGCGTCGACATTTTCGTGTAAATCTGGAAGTTTTTAATTTGCAAAATTCTGCTGCTGCTTGCCATATATGAGATGCAAGATATTGTAACTACAATTACCAAAAGCTGTTCTTCTATTAGGGAGCTAACCTATTTTGAGATTCCCAGCAGTGTTGAGCCCCCCTGTGCAGAACCTGTCTGGCAGTGGCCTTTGACATCAGTGGCAGATGGCTCCAAGATTCAGGTAAAATATGACCAGAAAATATAAGTTGGTTGAGTATAGTTCATTTCCAAGTTCTTAGGATTTGCATACCCCTGAAATCAAGGAGTTTAAAACCCGACAGCTGGATGAGGCCTGAGTTTGAATTGACTCAATACACACTCAATTACTTGAATTTTAGAAGCTAACAGTACAATCTAATCTTTTTGATTTGTGAAATGCCCAAATCTGGTTTATGAGTGACTAGTGTGATTAATTGGGTGTCATAAAAAAACAATTGTGAGCCTGATGTTTGATCGAGGCAACTTGGTGAGCCTTTGAGGCACTTGATCAAGTTCTTAAACACTAATCAGCAGCTAATTTTGGTTTACATCAAGGGGGATTTCTAAATCTGTACATGACCAGATGTGCCAATGTGTCACACATCTTCCACATCCAAGTGATTCATCTGGCAGGTAATTCCATTTAGGCGTTGCAGCCTACGAATTCAGTCCGTCCAATCCAAGGGTCACACACTGTTGTGGAAACATGGACAGGTTTTGGAGTTATTTTTAACCATCATTTTCTCATACGTAACTGGTCCACTCGATAATTGGACCTGCCCGATCTTTTGAGCCTTGGGTTCTACATGGTGGGTCCCACCTGCTAGGATGTTTCAAGCATGTGCCACATCAGCACATATGGGTGCATGTTGTTGGGAATATAAAGCTAGTAATGTCATAATCATTTAGGTCCTATATGCTTCAGATGTTTTCATCATCTATAGAGATGCTACATTTATTGTGAAAAGATGCTGAAAGATGTAGTTGAATACTTGTCTCTTGGCTGATGATAGTTTCATGGAGCAGAGAGTGTGGATGCCCGACTTCTTTTCTTAGCTGACATGAAATGAAACCAAGGACAATCAATGGCTGATGGCAAGGAAGATGTAAATGGAACGTCAAACCCTACAGGAATGTCTGCCAAAGCTTTTTGGGTGAATGCTGGTCTGTTAATGTTGTTGCAACTCATAATGTAGAACTGTGACCACTGCTAGTATTATGACTATTCTTAATAAATAACATAATACAAGTGGCATTTGATAATGAGGCCCTGTTCAGGCAGTCTGCATAAATGATAGTGTGAGCGGACTAGAGCCCATTGTTGGCTGCTAAAATATGAATGCTGCACTGAGTGCTGGGCCCCATCACGTGGGGTCCATGCTTGCATCCAACAATAATCTGCACACTACTTCCTAGAAGACTACAAGCTTTATTATTATTATTATTTTTCTCTCTTGATTTTTTTTCTTTCCCTAGGTCAATAAGGGTGATTTGAGTCATCGGCATCTATGCTATTTTGGAAGTAATGGTATGTATGATACATTGTAAATCTGTGAATTTATTATTACCATCATATATATGCACTTTTGCAGAATTTTTTTTTTTTTTAATTTGAAAATTGAAGATTTTATTCTTCAAAAACAAACAATACAAATCCATCATCAATGGAGTCTGCAGACGAACACGGGAAATGGCAGATGGTAACAAACAAAAAGAATGGTAGTCCAGAATTTGGGAGAAGAGGAAAGGTACCCTTGTCGGAATATCAGACTCTTTTTGTCCAATCTTTCCTGGAAGGTTGGTCGCCGCTAAACTTCGAAAGGGTCTTTGGCAGTGTTGGGGTGGTAACGGAGGTAGTAATGCCAAAAGACAGAATCTCAAACTCTCCAAGAGGTTTTGCTTTCGCTCGAATGAGTATAATGGACGAGATGAATCAAGCTGTTTACCAACTGAATGGGGAGAGCTTCGGGGGGATTAAACTCAGAGTTCAATGTGCTAAGTATGGTTTAAAAAGGAGGAATAGTGAACAGAAAGTTTATCTCCAATCTGGAGCTCCAAAATCAAAAGAGAATGCTACTGTGGGAAACAGACAAAATGGGGTTTGATCATGAGTTTTTGTTGTCATAAGAAGTGAGGCCGACCGTGGGAGCAAAATCTTACAAGGAAGTGTCAAATGCTAAGCAAAAACAGGGTGTAATGGTAGAGGATATGCTCAATCAGGTTGACAGGTGGGTTTGGAGGGAATCTTCGGATGAAGGAGATATGATGTGGATAGATAATAGGGACAGTGGAAGAGAGGATTGTGGAGTGGCTGAGTGACAATTGCGCAGGGATATCAGAGGAAGATATAGTTGTGAAAACCCTTCACGTTGTTGTGATGCTTCTCTCGTTGGGGTGTGAAGATCACGCGGAAGAGGTTTTTGCAGCATGCAAAAGACCACTCTGATTTTATAACGGATATTCAAAAAATGGGAGGATTGGTCTGTATTTGGGTGGGAAGAGCATTGGTACCAGATATGGAAGATTCCTCTTGAACTTTGGATGGAAGATATTATTAAAGAATTAGGAGCATGTATCAGTAAGGTTGTACAGGTAGACAAGAACACAGACGATAGCTCAAAATCAGGAAGGAAAAAACAGTCGCTTTCCCGAAACAGGTTTTCT
Organism: Magnolia kwangsiensis; assembly: GCA_037074715.1. Classification (NCBI taxonomy): domain Eukaryota; kingdom Viridiplantae; phylum Streptophyta; class Magnoliopsida; order Magnoliales; family Magnoliaceae; genus Magnolia; species Magnolia kwangsiensis. Next base: position 64,214,293 of record CM073589.1, read on the forward strand.
TAAGGTGAAGGATGTCAAAATAGCAATGTTGGTGGTTCAGGAGAAGGATCAGATTTCTTTGGAGGGAGAGCCGGAAATGGACTTTGGGACCGATGCTGAAGATGGAGCACAGATACCATACTCTCGCGATACATTGTTATGTTTTGAGGAGCGCTGTTGTTCGTCTATTGGCTGTGAGAAAGGGGAGATAGGAGGTGCAGTTGAGAGATGGAAGCATGAAGCGTCAAACCTATTTCTGGAATTGTGTGTTGAACTGACAAAAGCTTCTGTTGCAGAGGGAGTCCAGGCGTCTTCTACACGTTTGCTGAAGGAGTTGTCCGAAATAAATGCAGGCTTATTGAGAATTTCAATCGAGAACGGTCTGAGTTTGCTAAACTCTACTCGACCGCATATGATGTTTTTGGAGAAGGGGGATTCTTTTTATTATGAGGCACGTGTGTTTGAGAACTTAAGTTCGCACAGGTGCAAACTCGAGCCAGAAAAACGATTCGATGCTGTTGCCCATGTTTTTGCCGAGTTATCTCATACAACAACAGAAACAGATGCAGAGGTCTTGGACTCTTGGCGACAAATGGTAATTTACGAAAACAGGGAGTCTAAGATGGTTCGTACTTCATCTGAAGTATCTCAAGATTCCAATAGTATCTCTGATGCAGGGCTGTTTACAGAGCCTGAAGACAGTTCCAGGAGCCTGGTTTCTATTGCTCTGCTAGTGATACTGTCAGTTTCAAAATGCAGATCTAATGGATAACAGGTGTTCCAATCAGTTAGGGGTCCCTGATATTTCAGTTCTTATTCAGCTGCAGAATACACGGTTTTCAATGGCACAGGGAATGTGAGGAATAAAACTTATTACGATGGAGGTGGCTCGATTGGTGGGGACCAAATTTGGGGACAGGCCAGAGGATTATATTGCATATTTCGAATTTGTTGAGGAGAGGGGGAGGCAAATAATCCCCAAACAGGTTCACTTCAATCTAAATGGAGGAGATGAACCAGAGCAAAGGGGTAAATCGGGATCACTAAGTTTTATATGAAGATCATGACATGGAATGTTAGGGGCTTGGGCTGTTCACAAAAGCAGAGTCAAATAAAAGTTCTCTGTAAGAAATTCAAAATAAAATTATACAAATGGCTGCCTTTCAGGAAACTAAATTGAAAGATTCATATAAGAAGTTGATAAATTCAATATGGTGGGACAAAGATAAAGAGTGGGTTGCTGCAGATGTGGTAGGAGCGGCAGGAGTTATATTGGTGATTTGGAATTCAGCAGTGTGGCAAAAAGAGGATTGTTGGTTTGGGAATTTTATTTGTTTTTTTTTTGAAAGATGACAAAAACTATATTGATAATCAAACGGGATACAAGGAAAGAGGATCCTCCCGCTGAGCTAGGGAAAGGATTAACCTCCAAAGCAAAGCAAATTACAATCCTTCAAGTTAACAAAATTGGAGGTCCACTCTGCTAGATACTGCTGGACTACTGGTTTGGGGATTATTTGGCTTCAGTTGTCTTGAAAAATTTGCTTTGGGTTCAACATGGATGTTTATTGGAGTGTATGGACCTTGTAAACCAAATTTACATGGTGATTTATGGGCCAAACTGGATAAATGCTGAGATAGATGGTGTGTACCATGGTGTATGGGAGGGGATTTCAATGTTGTAAGGTTCACTCACGAAAAGTCAAGAGGGGGGAAATTAACCACGAGTATAAAACATTTATATATATATATATATATATATGATTTCGAAAAACGAGTTGGTGGATCTACCAATTGGAGGTGTCAAATTTACATGGTCAGATGGGAGAGCTGACCAGACAAAGTCTAGGTTAGACAAATTCCTCATTTTAACGGATTGGGCGGAAAATTTTCCAATGATTCATCAAAGTGGTATGCCTAGACCTTTCTCCTATCATTGCCCGTATTGCTTGAGGTAGATGAGGAGAATTGGGGCCCATGTCCCTTTAGATTTGAGTTAGCTTGGTTACAGAGAGAAGGCTTTGCGGAAAGGATAGAGGAATTTTGGACATTGTTTTCGGTTTATGGGGGTGTAGGATTTCCCCTTTTTCAAAAGTTCAAATTGTTGAAGGGATAAATGACGGGAAAAAAGTGGTTTTGCAAGGCAGGGAGGAGGAAACATCTAATTGGTTACAGGAATTACAGAGGTTAGATTGTAAAGAAGAGGTGTGGTATTTATCGGAGGAAGAGAGAGCATGGCGAGAGGTTTATTATGCAAAATGTGCTGCGAGATTGAAGAAGAGATTAAATGGTGTCAAAGATTAAGGGCATTGTGGTTAAAAGAAGGGGACAAGAATAATAAGTTCTTTCATGCAATGGCTAGCTCTCGGGTTCGCACAAACAAGATCGAAGTTCTTATGGAAGATGGTTAAAGGCTCGTGGGGAAGGTGAAAATTAGTGGTGCTATAGTTGACTATTACAAATTTCTTTAATCAAAAGATGGGTGGAATCATCCTTCGCTTGATGATCTATGTTTTGACAGTCTCTCGACAGAGGTAGTGGCCTCATTGGAACAACCCTTCTCGGAGGAAGAAGTCAAGAAAGCAGTGGGTGAGTTGGGTAGTGATAAAGCTTCGGGGCCGGATGGTTTCCCAGTAGTGTTCTTTTAGAAAATTTGGGCCTTGATTAGGGGAGACGTGTTTTTTTTTTTTTTAAATTTAAATTTTTTTTTCCACGAATGAATTATTTGAGAAAGGATTTATTGTAGCAGAATTAGAGGCAACTTTCATTACTTTGATCCCAAATAAGGAAGGAGCATAAAGCCTTAAAGACTTTCGTCCTATTGGCTTGTTAGGTGGTCCTTATAAGATTTTGGTGGTGGTTTTCCCCTCTAGATTCTGGCCGGTGCTGGGGAATATAATCTTGGCTTCTCAATGGGCTTTTGTGGATAGGAGATAAATAGTTGATGGGTCCTTGCTAGCTAATGAATGTATTGATTTGTGTAAGAAAAGAAGGGATCAAGGTCTAGTTTGCAAACTTGATATTGAAAAGGCTTATGACGATGGGGATTGGGCCTTTCTTGACTATGGGAAGGTTGGGATGTGGGGTCACATGGAGAGCATGGATCCATGCATGTGTTAAGTCATCAAAATTTTCTATTATGGTTAGCGGTTCACTGAATGGCTTCTTTTCAGCTTCTAGAGGGTTACGACAATGTGACCCTCCATCGCCCTATCTTTTTGTTTATGTGATGGTTGCCCTTAATTTTAGAGAAAGGAAAAGAGAGGTTTGGTGGAAGGATTTGGGGTGGATAGATCAATATTTCAAATTATGCATTTACAATATCCAGATGATACACTTCTGTTTTGTAAGGTAGATAGTTTTGAAATGCACAATCTCAAGTTGATAATTGTTTCTTTTGAGGCAGTTTTCGGGTTGAAGGTGAGCATTGGTAAAAGCGAGATTCTTGGAATTGGGATCACAAAAGAAAATACAAAATTTTTTGCATTTAATTTTAGGTGCAAAGTGGGATCTTTTCCAACTACTTATCTTGGCCTTCCGTTGTGTATAGGCAAACTGGCAAAGCATATGTGGGACAATGTCATCGAGCAATGTGATTGGAATGTCAAAATGGAAATTGAGCTATCTATTTGTAGGTGGGAGAATGATTATGATAAATGCGTCTATGTCTAATCTTCCAATCTATTTCATGTCGTTATTCAAGTGTCCAAAATCTATGCTGAATTCTTTGGAAAGACAGAAGGAATTTCTTATGGGAAGGATCGGAAGAGAAACATAAGTTTCATCTCATGAAGTAGGAAGATGTATACAAATTGAGGGATCAAGGAGGAGCAGGTTCGAGGAAATTAGAGAAAATGAATCTAGCCTTACTAGGGAAATGTGTGTGGAGGTTCGGGGTAGAGGTTGGAGCTAGGTGGAGGGAGATGATAGAAAGGAAATATGGAGTGGATGAGAGTGGGTGGTGGACAAAATTGTCTTCTTTGTATCGTGCTTCTTATTCATGGAAGTCGATGGTATCCCTAAGGGCCCGTTTGATTTTTATCGTTTCACCTAGAAACAGTTAATACCCTGGAAATGGGTGATTATTACTGTTTCACTTCTTTGAATATTCATGGGAATTTCATTTCTTGAAACCAGTTCAAAAGTAGTAGTGGCCGTTTTAGGACCTCATCTTGATGTATATGATATATCTATTCCGTCCATCTATTTTATCACAACATTTTGAGATATGAGAAAAAAAAAATGAGTCAGATCCAACACTCAACTGGCCCATACCAAAAGAAACAATGGCCCTAGGAAGTTTTTAACGGTAAGTATTTAATTCACATTTTTCTATGGCGTGGTCCACTAGAGCTTTGGATATGCCTCATTTTTTGGTTTATATCATAAATCCATTTATTACCATTCACCGGGCATTTCCCTGGGAATTGGAAAATCAAACACATCCTAAAACAAAGGGTATGGGAAGGGGTAGGTTTGCAGTTGGGGGACAGGAAAGACATTTGCTTTTGGGAAGATAGGTGGCTAGGGGAGACTTCTTTGGCAACCAATTTCCCAAGGTTGGCAGGGTTGGCTAAGGAGCCAAATATGAAGGTTTCTAGTTGTTTCTCTTAAGAGGGGTGATGGAGTTATATGGGCTCCCCCTCATAAAAGGCATTTCCAAGATGAAGAAATTGAATATTCTATTAGGCTTCTCTATCTTTTGGTAAAGGACTCTCCAAAGGAGCCCCGTATTGCCAAACGTATGTCGTCGAAGATATCCCCACATTTCCCTCACCCTCAGTTAGAGCCTAGTATAACGATTTAGCTGAAAAATGAAAGTATATTATGAAAGAAAAGCCATCCACTTTGCATGACGAGCACTTAACTTCTCTTGAGAGTCGAGATATTTCAATACCTCGTGGTCCGAGTATGAATGCTCGACAAATTAGGGAATGCCATTGATAACTCAAGCTCATATGTGGAGTAGTTCTTCTTTGCACTATTAAGCTTTTTGCTAACGAAAGCAATCGTCTTTCCTTCTTGACTCAGAATTGTGCTAATGTGAATATTTGAAGTGTTGCTTTCTACTATAAAGGCTTTGTTGATGTGTGGAAGTGGAAGAGCTAGAGCCTTTGCTATCTTCTTTTTATGTTGCCGAAGCTTCAATCACTGCTTTAGTCCATTTGAACTTTCCTCCGTGTATGCAATTAGTGACATGTGCAATGATATTATTGAAAATTTGAATAAATCTCTAGTAAAATTTTGCCGAGCCATGCAAATTGGAAAGAACCGGCTTCTGAAATGGTTTGCAAGGTGGGCTGCTCTAAAATGACATTGATTTTCTCCCGGTTAACCTTAATCCCTTCTTTAGACGTAATATACCCCATAAACAATGCACTACCAACAAGTAAGAAACAATTTTTTTTTTTTTTTTCAAGTTAACATATAGTGACTCTATCTATAGTATATCAAATATTTGCTACAAGGGATTAAGCTAAGAAGATGAATCAGGCCTAAAAATAAGAATATGATAAAAATAAACTAAGAACTTTCTAATGGAGTGGTAAAGTGCTCTAGTCAACCTCATGAAAGCACTTCGCATTTGAAAGTCGGAATTGCATTGCAAGCCACTTGTATGACCTATCTCAAGTCTTAAATGTGGTTTTACACTCATTCTTGGGTCATATACGAATTTGATGATATTTGCTCCTGACATTGATCTATAGAAAAATTTACTTTCCGTACAACATGTCCATCATATTGTTCAAACGTGGAATATGAAACTAGTACTTGATAGTAATACGGTTGATCGCATGACTGTTTGCAGACATCCTTCAAGATCCATCTTTCTCAAGAGTTAATAATGCAAGAACAACAAATGATGACATCATTTCTCGAATTAAACCCTCTTGTAGCAACTCAGAAACCTGTCGATGGAGTTCAACATATGCAGATGGATCTATTCGGTATTATGCAAGATCCGATAGACTCGAGCTTAACACTAAATCAATGCAATGGTGAATGTTCTACGTAAGAGGAAGTCCAATTGGGAATTTTTGGGCACCAACACTTGCCTTGCGTTAGTGGTTGTTGAATGCAACTCCATAGCTCTTAAGGATCGTGGCTAGGTATCGTCGCCCTCTCTCTTTATATAAGAGGTTGGAACATCTGACTGTTTTGTGTCTTCTTGAAGAACCAATACATGAATGATGCCAGTCTCATTGCTTTCCTCCTCAAACTTTTCTACATTGAGTGATTTCTTTCCCTTGTCCTTATTAGATTTAGGTGTTTTAAGATGTTTCATTGGGCGCAGTGTGATATTAATATCATCCTTGATGAAGGAATAAGTGTTAGTCTGAGTTAAATGCACCATGTCTTGGTCCCACAACCTCAATCTACTCTACAAAATATAACATGCATCCATGAAGACCATGTCACACCACATCTCATGCTTGTTATAGTTGGATCCAATAGAGAAAGAAACTAAGAACATGGAGTGAAGATAAACTTTTTCCCTTTCTTGAACTAATGAATCTTGCATGGATCTGGATGTTTATGTTCTTTAAACTTTAATTTATCCAATATTTCTTGTTAGACAATATTTTTATCGCTCCTCCCGTCTACCGAAATCGTACACATCTCCCCATTAGAAGTGTAAGTGGTATGAAAGATATTATCACAACCATTGTACTTCATCAATCTTTGAGGCATTGATAACATAGTTCATTCGATAACCAAAGACTTGCTCTTGTCACCACATACATCTATTACATCTTCCCCAACATGAGCATCATCTTCATGTGCACGTTCTTTATAATCTATGTCATCCTATGCTTTTATACGGATGATAGTGTTTTCAACATATTATCCCTAGTCAAACTTATCGTAACTGTGGATTGATGTTGAGGAGATTGAAAAGAGCGATATCTCATCAAGCCACACTTAAAGCATGCAAAAAGAGTGTTGTTTTGCTTTATCTTGGGTACACTAGTCCCTCGCCCAATTAATTATCATGGAGCATAAAATTGTCTTGCATGTTCCCAATTAATTATCTCCTTAGCTTTTAATGTAAGTGTATATGCATCAAACACTTAAATGTCTTTAAAAGTCAATTCATTTCTTATGTTTGGGTCGAGGCCATAAGAAATCTTGAAATCTTTTGGTTTTCATTCTCACAAAACATGATCTCAAGGTATGGAATCAAAGATAGTGGTAAAGTTCTGTTTAGGTTGTCTGCGTTTGGGTCTCGACTTGTGCCATGAAAGACATGGAATTGTCGATTGTATTTTGTTGTGTAGCAACATTAGAACTAGAACCCATTTGAGGAGTTTGACTTGCGATATTGTCTTTTACGCCCTAAAGTTTCTACATAAAAATTGTACAGATCTTCGATTGCATCACGAATCTTGTCGACTTCAGTGACACTCTTTCGACCATACAACTTTTTAAAAATGAATATAACCATAAACATCTTCTATCAATGATAAAAAATCACTGCAACAACCATTACTAAACTGCACTCATACCAATACTTATCAAACTTTAACTGCAGACCCGTAGTCTTTATTTGTAGAAAATCTTTTCCACTACAACTTCTATACAAAATATCTTTTACTCTCTAAAGTTCTAGTGGAAATGTATTTGTTGTTGGATATATGATTCATAAAAAGATTTTCGTTGCGTCATAAAAAACTGAAAGAAAGTTGTGAATTGCTTCAACTCTTGTCTAATTATCATCAGAAGGCAACCACTGATACACACTATCACACTCCGCATTGTGAGAGAATGCATCTCTGAAAGCTATCGTTGAATTCAACATTTCGTAAGTTGAATTTCAATGTGTAATGACATCAACTTTATCGTTCTTTGAGATGATAAATTCAACCGTTTTACAATCTCATTTCATGTATTTAATCGTGCAGGTGACCCCCGCATGTACTTCATACTCTCTCTTATGTTATCGATCGTTAGCTTAATTGTTTTAAGCCCATCTTGTACAATCAAGTTTAGGATGTTGACACAACACCTAACATGAAATATTTTCCTACCAAAATACAAGTCACCAGTGGCCCTAAATTGGTTCTGTAAATTCATTACCACACTATCATTTGCAGATGTGTTGTCTAAAGTTATCAATGAGATTTTTTTTCAATGCCCCACGCCACAAGGCATCTGTTGATGCAATATGAAATCATCAAACTAGTGTGAGGAGGCGCAAGATAACATGAGTTTATCTATTTTTCAGAGCCTCCATTTGACATCAACTTAGTGGGCAGTTAGTGACATATATCCATTTCGTTGATTGTGTGCCGTCCGCAAATATGATATCAGGCGGATTTGGGAAACCGATGCCAATTGTCCTTTCAACTTGACATTCTCGCTCGCATACATCTTCATGCATACTTTCTTTATTGTTATACGAGAGACCGCATATATGAGATTAAGACCTCTAGCTAATATGATAAAAGATTGACTCTCTACCTTCTAAAATGATTTTTCATTTGCAATAATAAATCTAGCCATCAATATTTTGTAGATAATACTCTCATTCGTACTTTTAATAACGTAACAGTTATCACTAGTGCGTAAACCTTTTATGATAGATTTTCCTGTATGATTTAAGATCCTATACACATCTTTTGAGAAGGTAACCAAATGTTCTTTGTCATAGATTTGGGAGATACTAAGGATATTATGTTTCAGACCTTCTATATAGAGAACATTTTTATTTTTGGAAGTCCTGGTATAACTATCGTTCCTTGTCCAATAATTCTGGCGGAGCTTCCATCTCCAAATGTGACTGATTCACCATCAAAGTCTGAATACTTAAAAAAATGAGTTTGGTCACCAGTCATGTGTCTGGAGCATCCACTGTCAAGATACCATTTTGAATTGTTACCAACTTTTAGAGCAGTATGGATTACTAGGTAATTGTTTCTATATTTCACACCCTCTAATATGCTTTTGAACATGATTCCAACTTCAGTCAAGATCACTCTCTAGGTGGTGAAGCCCTTAAGAGAGACTCACTCTGATTCCAATTGAAATTGCGGTAATGACCGCTTTAGTTGAAGTGGGAATATGCCAATATATCCTAGAGAGGGGTGAGTAGGACTTTTTAGTATTTTATGATAAATTAAAATCCTATCAATCTTACCTTGAGAAAATATGCATGTATCAGGATTTCTTCAAAGTAACTCTAATGGCTTCCAAGCCAAATAGAGGATCCAGTCATAAAACTATTTGAAAGATAAACAAGATGCAAATCATAGTTTATGATGGATGTGATTATGTGTGAGGTGTGATCTCAGATAATCAAATATGAAAACATTTAGGGAAATCACACAAGCAATAAAAGAAAATAACAATCTCAAACATAATTGTTTTTATAGTGGTTTGACTAATTGTCTACTCCACTTCCGGCAAACGCACTTAACCCTTGAGTGTACCGGATCTCACTAATGGAGGTTTCATAACAGGTTCACCTCAACCCAGAGGTTTCAAATCAGGTTCACCTTAGACCAGTACAACCTACTCTAGGCTGACTCTAACGTGTCTATACGACATAAGTTTATGTCCCACACAGGAGCAATGGTCAACACACAACACCCAACTTTTAGGCCACACAAGCCAAGGATACACACAAGGAACCTCACCAGTTTATGCTCCCATGAGCAAGGGTTAATACAAAGCACTCGAGTTTTAGACCACAAAGGTTAATGATCTACACAATGACCTAAGAGTTTTTGCTCTCCACAAAGCACCCCCATGTACGCTCTCGTCAGAGGCCTCGTATGAGGACTTGAAACGGGTGAGAAACACCTTAGACCCAATCCCACAGAAGGAATGATCATAAGGGTCTTCTGAATTCTAATGACTTGCAAATAAATAGATGAGCCTCATTCAACAAATTGATGAAGATCTCTTCCTTTGATGATGAAGAATCTTTAACTCCCTTGAATCGCAACTCAGAAGATGTACCAATATAAGACGACAGGTTGGGTCAAGGTTATGATGGAATCATACTCTATTAAATGTTTTCCTATAAAGGAGATAGAACGATTCCAATCATCTATGCATTCAAGGCATCCCAGCTTAATGATTTGCCATTAAGATGGTAGCTGCAGGATCTTTGAATGTGGAAGTTCATTCCCTAATCCACTCTATTGAATGTCAATGATGAGGGTGGATTGGATGATGAACTTCCATGAGAGAAAATGCTTAAGGTATATAATCTGGGGTTAAACACTCAAAAACACTCTCTATTTTTTCTGCCAACAACCAAGGGCAAGCTCTCATTAAATAGGCAAAAGGTTCCAACAGATATAAGACGATCACATTTTTGACGGAGTTCAATATCATCGAGCAGGGTCGATATAATCGAGCGTATACTCTCGATAGCATCGACTGACCGCTCGATGACACGAACTCAACTATCAAATGCTTTTGAAACTTTTTGCCAACTAGTCGAGGAGATCAAACGCGCATCGATGTCATCAGATTTTGAACTCCGATTTCATTGACATTGGATTCAATTCCTCGACATATAAAAATGTGAGAGCACTTACCTTTGAAATAATCAGGTATAGGATATGATCGAGCATCACTCAATATCATCGGAATTTGAATTTCGATGATATCGATAACTGTGTCGATTCATCGATAATTTTAAGGAATTATTCTATAAGCTTACTGGACAGTTTATGTCCAATTTTGATGACATCGACCTTGTCTCGATATGATTGATATTTGAATATTGATTTTATCGAGTGACCCTTATCCAAGAAGAATAACCTGAAATCTTGCTGGATAGATTTGTGTCCCAAACCGATATCATCGAAGGTCTACCTATATCATCAAGTTTGAATTCTAAAGATATCGAAAAGCCCTTCGATATATCGAGAATCACATGACTTGCCTTAGTAGCATTTTGGACACAACTGACCAAATGTCGATTTTATTGAGTCGACTCGATGGACTTGAGATTCAAAATTTGATGATATTAAGAGGTCCATCGATGTATCGATAATTTAGTCCAGAGATCTTTGTGATTGTTAGACAGCTTAAGTCTTCATTTTGATAATATCGAGTGAGCTTCGAGGACATCGATAACATAGTTCGATTTCATCGAGCCATGTATCGATAAATTGACAAAGATAGAAAACTTAAGGATTTTTCTATGTTTGAAAGAAGTTTTCTAACCAAAAACCCTAGGATGTTTTATGCAATTTTAAGGGTTTTAATTACCTGGTGTTTTGGGACATGGGATGTGAGGCTAAGATTTACCTGTGACGAGTTCGGGCACACATTCTGTTGAGGCAGATGCTTGATCAATCTTCCTATAGGGGTTCCTTTGTTTAGTTGACTCAACGCTCACGTTAATCAACAAATCAGGGCACTTTCACACCTTGCAACACAAACATGAGTAAAATAGGACATTAAGCATTATTATATTCATAAAACCAAGATATAAATGGGGGATAATATGTAATATTTGACCCTCAACAGTTCACCTTAGCAACCTTATACAGTCTGTGATTTTCACTGGCTCACCATAACAAAATCCACTGTGTGATTTTCACGGGCTCACAACAAAAAAACCCACTTTGTGATTTTTGCGGGCTCACTACAAAACAACCCTTCTAAGATTTCTGGGCTTATCTCCAAAAAATTCAAATTGAAATGAAAGTAAAACACTACTTATCTTCAATTAGCAAGTCGAAGACGTGACTGTAGCTTGAATACAGCAATTTTCTTTCTTGGGATATAGATGAAGCCATTTATGTGTTCAACCCAAAAAGAATGTAGGGATCTAATTTATTTTCAATGAAATGAATCATAGCATAATGCTGTAAATTCAATTATCTAAATATCAAGTATGGATTGCTCTATTAAAACAGTTTAAATAAACTTGAGAAAGAGAATAGAATTAGCTAAATCAAATAGCTTAAGGAGGCTAGGACTTTCACACTTTTCTTGAGAAGATCGATCTGTATTTTTTGTTCTATGAAAGAGTAAGAGAAAGCCTCTATTTATAGGCAAATGAATTGGAAATTCAGCTTGCTCGATTTTAGGTTTGGCTGGCTGAATTCTAATGATTGTGTTCCAACGGATCTTCGGATTTCGAGGGATGAAATATTTCAAAACTTTTGTTGACCCAAGCCAAAAATTGGCTAGTCGAATTTCAATGAGATTCGAAATCTTAACTCGCTGGAAACTTGATCAAACATACTTTGAGCTGGCCGAGTGAATAGCTTCGGCTAGCCGAACCTAAGGATGGGCTAGCTGAACTTGCTTCGGAAAATATATGACTTGCTGTATACTTGCCCGAAAATGTTGGGTTAGCTGAAGGTGGTTAGGCTGGCTGAACTTGAGGTTGGACTAGCCTAACTCTAGTGTATTTTACTTAGAATAATACGCTATGTGATATTATGTGAAATACACCTAACCTAGGGTCAATCTAAGGTAATAACACCTGATGGTTAACATATATAAAGTGTTTCAATCTTCAAACCAAGTAAGGCTTTAAACTCTTTAGATGTTGAGTCTTCCTTGAGATGTTGATCGAGTCTTTATGAGGCCTTCATGAGTTGTCGAAGCATATCTTCATGAGTGCTTGTATTCCTTTCAGGACTACGAAATTTGACAATCTAATTGTGCTCAAGTATAAGTGCTTACAATCTCCCCCTTTGTCAATTTAGTGACAAAACACAATCATGCATAACTCATCATACAAACATATAACTTGGAAAAGGCTAGCTTAACAGTCATAGGGGGGGGGGGGGGGGGGGGGGTGAATAGGACTATGCCAAATAAAAAATTAAAGCGCAGAAATAATAAACAAATCTAAAATCTCAATTGCAATAGTATTGAAAATTGATTCCAACTAGTTCGTAGGACAACCTACACTTAAAAGAAATTTTAGGTAGGACAACCTTATTTCATGAATGTTTATAAGAATCAAAATCTCAAACCAAGTAAGAGAAAGAAAACCTATCTATTACAAACATTCACCACTTTTGCATAAATGAAATTACAAACATTCTTCATAAATGCAAAAAGAAAACATTCACCACAAATACCAAGAATTATAGTGGTTCGGTGTGTACAACAACTGTTCTTCAAATAGCCACACCTACTCCACTCCTAAGATTACTAACTTCGTAATCTTGGCTTTGATTATGAATAAGGTTTTCACTGGGTAACCTAATATAGTTGTGATTTTATCGGGCTATCACAAACAAAGAAACCCCTCCCTGATATTTTCAGGCTATCATAGACAAAACCTCTAATGAGATTTTCTGGCTATCTCATAAAAAACTAAATACAAAAAGTAAATTGATACTTATCTTCACCGAAGAAGATGCTGTAGCCGTAAAATGTTTGATGTTCAATTCAATAAAAAAGGTCAAAGGTTTTATTTAATTTTAATTAAATTTAAACCCAAAGGCTACTTGCATTAATTTCCTCAAATCTCAATAAGAGTAAATACTCGTTTTAAAATCAGAATGACAGAGTTTTGAGATAAAAGAATTAATGAAAAAGGTATAAAATAAATTTATAAATACCACTTGATAGCTTGACAATAAATGAGGCTTCTCTCTCTTGAATGAGGACTTTGATAGGCTTAAGTTATATTTTCGAATTAAGAAAGAACCTCTATTTATAGGTAAAAAGTTTGTTCCTTCGACTAGTCCAAGGCAGTCTTCGACTGATCGAAGCACCGAATTCAGTTCTAACAAATTTTCAAATTTGAGCGGGATAAGATTAATTAGCAGATCTTCAACTGGTCAAAGAGCCTGTTCGACTGGTCGAGGGTGACCTTCAACTGGTCGAACAGTTTGTTCACTTGGTTGAGCAAGCAGAATTCGACTTGATTATAGTTGCTAGACTTCGAGTCGAGGAACCTTCCACTGGTCGAGGACTCCACTCGACTGGTTGAAGACGCAACAAAATTTTTGTTACACTTCAGCTGTTTCTTGGATTAGTCGAGAAATTTCTTAGACTGGTCGAGGAAAAACTTACACTAGTCAAAACTCAGTCAATTATAAGTATAAAAACTCAAATTAAATATGTTTTAAAAGTCCCTAAACCTAAGGTCTTTTTAGGGTTTAAAATACCTATATGAACTGAACTTCATAGGACTAGAACGTCACAAGGAGCTTGATCTTCTACTAGTTGATCATCAGTAGGAGTTGAACTTGTCGATGAAGCTTGATCTTCTACTAACATTTTTAGTAGAACTTGAACTTAGACTTGAAGGTGAACTTTTCATCTTGATCCACGTGACTTGAACTTTAGCTTGACTTTAACTTGAATATAAGCTAGACTTCAATTTGAATATAAGCTTGACTTTAACTTGAATATAACATTATGCTAAGTTGTTTTGAAAGGAAGAAATTTGACAAACCAGATATAACATTTGCTTTAAACATAATATCACTTATAGAACTCATCATAACAAATTACAACATCTCACAGACTCATCATACAAATATGATCTCTGGTTTAAAGGAACATTTATATACCACCGGTAATACCATGTCTCGAAGATCTTGAATCTCTCCCTTAGTACTAGCATTTGTAATTCCCCTTGAGTACTTAGTCACATAGAATATATTTCCATACAATCCAATAGTTTATCACATGCCAAAAAAATAATTTCATATAATTCATGCGTGTGAGTGCAAGTGCTCAGATATTCATTCATGTGAGTGCAGGTGCTTAGATATTCATTCAAATGAGGAGTTATGCTCATATCTCATATATGCATAACCATTTTCTCCTCCTTTTTGTCAGAAGTTGACAAAGGAAGAAAAGTTAAATGAAGTATGCAACATGAATATCATAGATATAAAACATAAGGATAGACAATCATTTAATATTAGAGACAAAATCATCCAAAACAACTAAAGAGAATTATCCAAATGTCCTTAAAGGAAAGGCATCAAGTAGTGCATGAATCCAAAGAGAGAATAATAGTTATTACAGACCATAAGAAAAATTATCAATCGGAACCAAAGGACGATAGTGTATGCATCTTAGGATTATTAATTTTCAGACTTCGATTAAATCGATGAAAGTACTTTTTCATGTACTTCATATGTTGTTTTTTAGTTTGAAGTAATGAATCCTGGGACACATGCAAGGCATCCACCTTTCTCTCTAAACTCTCCAACCTATGAGAAAATTGCGAGGGTTGAAAATTTGAGTCATTTGTATCTGCAAAATGTTCCAAGTTTGCAAAAATGTCATCCATGTTGATATCGCCTGTTGGATCCTCTTCCCGATTTCCTTACTGCTCAGGCCTCATATCTAACTTCATGATGTTCTGGTTTGCATTACCAAAGGGAAGTTTGGATTTCGTTGCTTCGATCGCGGGAAATTGGACATTAAATCGCCAAGCAAGGGAAGTCATAAGGAATGCAAAAGGAATGGAACCATGATGAGGATGGAAACAATACTAAATGATCAAATACAATATCAAAGACGGAAGACAAATGTGAATACTGGATGAAATAGAATGCATAATACACATCATAAAGGGAGTAAGATCAGTCTTATTCTCAGCCCTTGGATAGACATTAGATGTAAAAATGTGATGAAGAATACAATATTTTGGAAGTAAATTATAGGTGCGGGGAGAGTTATCGGACGTCCATTCTTGATTGAATCCACATAGCACCCATGTAATGGTAGTTCTTTCTAAAGTGTACATATCTTCAAAAAGAGGTGTTATGGGTAACTCGCCATCCGCCATCTCGATGTCTATAACGGATGATATGATAGAGGGTATGATGGTGATCTTTTCTTCTAGAAGTTAAATATTAAATGAGAAATTTTCTGTAGAAACTTCATTAATGGATGTGTACATCCCTTTTGCAATGGACCGGTAAGTCGCCCTGCCCCATTTAAAAATATTCTCCCATCTTACCTCGAAGAGTAGTTCAATAAGACCATATTAAGCGATGTGATCAACATTAACTAATCGCTTAATAATAATGCTCTGAGAGCGGAAATCCCATACATTATCCGGATCATCCTCCAATGCACGTATGGAGCACACAACCTGAGTAGCAGAGTGGGATGAGGAACCAGAATGCGGTCTACGAACCATGCATTTAATCCGTTGTTCCAAGGAGGAAAATAAACAAGAAATAGCAAAGTGGATGATGGGTTTGAGTAGATTAGATTTTTATGGAAAACCCACCAATATAAGGATCTAAATTCAAAGAAAATACAAGATTTGCAAATAAACCACAACTAAGATCTTAAATCTAGAAGAAAATAGTAAATAAACCACTTACAAGAGGACTATGAAGATGGGTTGGCTGAAGGAAGCACTAACGAGCCGAAGAAGAAGTGGAAATGAATAATTTGGAGTTTTTCCTCCTTTTTTGTTCGATTTGTGTTCGATTTGACTAGCCCGAGTGGGTGCTCGGTTGGTCAAACCGGTTGGTCAACTATGGGCTGGCCAATAAATCCTCAAAAGTTAATTTTTATTATTTTATTCTTTTAATGCAAATATATATAACAAAAAGCATGAAAAAGAAAATTAATAAATAAAATGCAATCAAGTAATGCCACATAATCCAATAACATTTTTTAAATTGGAGAATCTAACACCGTCTAAAAGTTTTGTCAGAATGTCTGCAAGTTGTTTCTCAATATTAATGTATTCTAGTATGACAATCTTATTTTCAACTAATTTTCGAATATAATGATATCGAATGTCGATGTGTTTTGTGCAAGAATGTTGAATATGATTTTTGGATATGTTTATAGCACTGATATTGTCGCACAATAAATTCATAGTATCTTGATCAATACCATAATCTGCTAACATACGTTTCATCCACATCAGTTGCGTGCATGCATTCCTTGCTGCAATATATTCAGCTTCTACAGTGGATAATGATACTTTGTTTTGTTTCTTGCTCATCTAAGAAACTAAGCAATTTTCAATGTAAAAGCATCTACCACTTGTGGATTTTCTGTCATCCACATTATTTGCCCAATCTACATCAGTATATCTAGCAATTTATAATGATGTATCATGAGGATACCATAAGCCTAAGTTAGTTGTGCTAGCATTTAACACATAAGCCTACGCTGGAAGAAATATCAGGTCTACTAGCGGTTAAATATAATAGGCTACCAATCATGCTATGGTAAAGACGGGGAGCAACACTTTTACCTAAATCATCTTTAAATAGTTTGAGAATTGTATTTATGGGTGTCTAAAAGTTTTTACCATTCTCAAAACCAAAATTTTTTATTAGATTCATAACATATTCGGTTTAAGAGATAAATATCCCATCTTTGAGCTATTTCACTTGAAGAAAAAAGTAATAATTTAGCTCACCAACCATACTCATTTCAAATTCTAACATCATTAAATCTACAAACTTAGAGGAGAGGTTAGTACAAGTTGATTCATAAATAATATCATCTACATATATCTGAACAATCAACATGTCTTCATTACATTTTTTGATAAATAGAGTTTTATTGACACTCCCCATTTTAAAATTTTAACTAAGAAGAAATTTACTCAGTTTTTCATACCATGCTCTTGGGGCTTGTTTTAAACCGTACAGAGCCTTTTTAAGATAGTATACATTATTAGGAAGTTTGGGATCTTCAAAGCCCTTATGTTGTTCAACATAAACTTCCTCGTTTAAGAAGACACTTTTGACATCCGTTTGGTATATTTTAAAATTTTTATGGCATGCAATGAGAATAAACAATTTAAAAGACTCAAGGCAAGCAACAGGAGCAAAGGTCTTATCGTAGTCAATTCCTTCAATCTGTATGTAACCTTGCACCACCAATCGTGCTTTATGTACATGTGTACGATACCAATCTAACAATCCTAACCTTACATCTATTCTCCAACACGAATCTGACCATTGGAAATAATCTCCATTCATAGATCAAGTCATCTGACCATTAATTTTGAGATAAGATCATGATATACCCAAGTATTCTTATTTGTCCATCATAACCGATCGTTCAGTCAACTATTCACCACTAGATAAAGATATTCAACCGTCCATTCTGAGTTTAGACCACTTTATTATATAAACTAGCTACTTGATCTCTGCATCCTCTCGTATATATATATCAAATTGAGGTTTTGATCCGTTCATCTTGTTCACCACCTATGAATATACTCAACCCACCTTCAAAACTACAATATAAGAAACTTACATATGTGAACAAGTTACTTGAATCTAACGGTATATATGTTTTACCTCTTGATCACTCTAAAAACTCACTTGTGATCATACGTTTACAAAATTGACTGTACACCCACTTACATATATGATCAAGTACTTACCATTAAGTTTTTCTATTTTTAATATGTCATCTGATCATCCATTATGTTGGTTGATATATGTACATTCTCTTAATTACTTTAGTGAATAATTTCTTATTTATAATGATTTAAATATAAGTTCTTTTCTAAGAATTACTTAAAAACGTGCCTATAACCATGTAGAATCATTATATTTCTTAAAACTCTCATATCAATAATAATTATGAAAATGCCATTAACCTAGACCTCCGAATTCTAGATCACATAGTTCCCAAGATCCGTTTGATGTGAAATTTTATACCATGCTTATGTATCTTTAATTAACTATACATGTAAAATTTCAGCCCTTAAATCATTTTAAAAGTGACCCAATTGACAAATCAGCCCTTTAACTGTTGATTTTGATGTCTATCGAGTGAAGAAATCTCGTGGGTAGTTGTAGTAGGATATTTTGTTTCATATGAACAACTTAGATTGCCCATCATATGGATCAAGGGTGAAATATGAAGACCCCCACTTTGGTAGGCTTTTCCTTAGGCACGAAGTTATCCTGTCAAGACTTACCAACTCCTTATAAATCTAGATCTTCCGATTTAACCACTTCCTTTCGTCCATCGCAACTGAAATTTGGACCACACCTTGGTCTCATATGACTACGAGGTTATGCAAAATTTAGACTCCGATGTATGATCATATACCGTTGAAGGTTGAAGCCAGTTCCTTCATTTTTTATTTTTTTTACAAAAGGTGAAATGTTAAATTTAGGCCTTTTCCACCATCGATCAACCACCAAATTTTATTCAGCCGTTAGCCTATCCTGACTACACATTTTTTCCAAAATTGGGCCGTGATCATTAAGTGTGGACTGTTAATTGAGATCAAGTTCGTTTTGGCACCTGTTAGGAGAATTTTCAAGATAGGCCAATCTAAATTTCAGATCACCAAGAAAATCATATACTCCGTCTCTATTCAACGACCCTGACATAATGGACAAATTAAATTTAAAGAAAGATCGTCAGAAAGAGAAAATTGGAAAAACTCAATCCAAGTGGGATGTGAAGCACACCCCTCTCACACGCCCACTCCTTTTAACAAGGGGTGTGCATTTCGCTCTCTCACACACCCAATGTCCCAATGCCCAGGAAAGAGAAAGAGAAAGAGAAGTCTAGACGCCCTCTTCGTTCTCCATATGTATGGTGTCTCCCTGTAGCTCAAGCTATGTCATGATTCATGTGGAAGCTTTTCATGTAAAAACTTTCCAACATGAATATCTACTTAGGGTTTAGATATAAGGATAAGGTGAGGGATTCCTTTAAGCTTATATTAATTTGAGTTGATATGATTTATCTTGCCCTTTTACATGCTTCCATGTTACTGTAAATTCTTTCTGCAATTATTTGATTTACCACCATCAATTATTTATCCTTTGAGAATTATGATTAAGGTATGATTTTAATTAAGCGTGATCTTTATGAATTTATGTGAGGCTATTGATACAAGTCATGCCCTTACCTTTACTAATTTTGTTGAGTTAGCCATTGCAACCATTCTCTTTTGTTGAGTTAGTCATTGCTACTCCTCTTTTGTTGAGTTAGCCATTGTTACTCTCCTCTTTTATTGAGTTAGCATACCGTTACTTTTCTCTTTTATTTGAGTTTGCTTATTGCTACTCTTCTCATTGATTATGTTAGCCTCATGCTACCTCCCTTTATGGCTTGGGCATGTGCCTTGAAATTTCAAAACTCCAATGACTTAATTTATTTTCCTTTAGTGCAAGTGATGCGTTAAAGGTATCAAAACTAGTGAGTTAATTATTTTATCATGGACGTAATGCACTCTGCGTAGAAACGCTCTTGGTCGATGCGTAATTCCCTAGGTTTAAGTAGTGGTGAAAAATCGATGTAAGTAATTCGCAATGCGTGTTACATTACTTCCGGGATTGGATGTCGTAAATAGTCACTCCATGAACAAATCATGTCTAATAATTCATCCGACCCATGTGTTGTGCCGCCTCGAGGTGTTCATGTAAATCCATGGTAGCGTTGGACATGCTAATAAATCTTTGTAGTTTGAGAAGGTGGGGCTAGCTGGGTTTTGTATGAATTATATTCCACATTGTAATGACCATTACGTATGATGAATTGTAAACACTTTACTAGGCATGCATTCATATATATATTGTTTGTGCATACTGATATATCTCGTAGTGGTGGAGTACAAGAGTATCAGAACCCTTACATTACCTTTATGAATCTCTTGAATTATTGCTAATCTTAAAGGATAACTATCACTATGAGTGGGGCGTTGACCCTCTCCAACCGTACAGATGATGTACAAATTGAAGACCCAGAGAACCATCCATCTATAGAAGATTATACTAAATGAATAAGAAGAAAGTTTTACAACTTAGTTTTATTTATATTTCTATTGCGAACTCAATAATGTAATAAGCTCCTATTGAGAGGGCATTTGATAATTTTGTTGAATTCTTTTACTCTAATAAAATAATAAATATAGTCGATTTTATTCTCTTGAATGGTTACCTTCATGAATGTAATTGGATGTGATCTAAATTAAAAAAATAATAAATAAGGTACGATTTTTAAAGCATCCAATTTATACATTATTAACACCTAGAATTTTTGGGCACAAGTATATACTCGAGCCGTAAAAATTTCAGGATGTTACACCTTGCACCATCAGTCGTGCCTTATTTCTAATAATATTTCTCAGTGCATCAGTTTTATTTTTGAAAATCCATTTAGTTCCAATAACATGTTTGTTAGAAGGTCTAGGAACCAAATACCACACCTCATTTCTAACAAACTGATTTAATTAATCTTGCATGGCTATAATTCAACTTTTATATGCTAAAGCTTCATTTACATAGTCGGTTCTATCTGGGAAGTGAAGCAAACATAACTACATATATTTTTCGACTGTTTTCTGGTTTGAACACCAGTATGAGGGTTATCAAGTATTTGATTAGTTACATGATCCTTTACTAATCTTAGCTCAGTTAAATTTGACTTTGGTTTAGATTGATTGATAACAGTTATTTCATTATCTTAATCAAGTTTGTGTGGGACAGTTTGATCATCAATAACAAAATTTATAGATTTTTGTATTACCCAAGTTCTTTTATTTAGGACACGATATGCCAGACTATTTAGAGTGTATCCTAAAAATATTCCCTCATCACTTTTAGCTTCAAAATTTTCCAGATTTTCTCGGTCTGGTAAAATGAAGCATTTGCTTTCAAAAGCATGAAATTTAATAGAGGGTTTTTTTTTTTTTTTTTTAATCAAACCAAAGTTCATTAGCTGCTTTATTTTTTTACTGCTCTTACGTAAACATGATTATTATTATAGCAAGTGGTATTAACAGCTTCGGCCCATAAATTTTTAGCTAATTTTAAACTATTTAGCATAACATTAGCCATTTCTTGAAGAACCCTACCTTTTTCAATTTGGGTAGACCACGTAGATGATCTCTCTTGCTTAGTTATATGTCTCTATATTTTACATGTCCAAGACATTGATGCCAAAGTTTAGTTTTGTCTATTTGGGCCATGTAACCAGAGTGATATGTAGAGCAAGAGTCATCAATGATATGACAATTTTCAGAGGTTCTTCGTCCATTTAATATTATATGACCTTGATTATTGATTATCTTACACCCGTGATCTAAATTTTTTATACTATGACTATTATCACAGATTTGAGATATGTGCAACAAATTATGTTTTAAACCTTCAACATATAGTACGTCTTTCAAGATAGGTAGATTTGAAAGTTTTACATTACCTCTTCCGATGATCTTATAGTTGCTACCATCTCCAAATGTAACTAAGCCGCCATTGATTTAATTGATGTCTGATAGAGTCGCCTTATCACCCATCATGTGTCTAGAACATCCACTATCCATGTACCATTTTGAATGGCTACTTGCTTTACAAGCTATGTGGATAACAAGACACTCATCTTTTGGAACCCATTTCATTATGGTTTTGGGTTTAGGAGGATCTCTTACTATTCTATGTGTTTGGGAGTAAGAGTTTTCCTTATTTCTTCTTACTTTGTTATTTTCAAAGTTGGATTTCAAGAGCTCTTTGAGCAAGTCCACTATTTTATTTGCTAGAGGAGGATTATTATTTCTCCGTTGATTTTTATAGTGGTTAGCATTAGGTTTTGAAATATAAGACTTTTGAAAGGATTTTTCATTCTTCTTTACTTCCTTTATTGTTTCTCCTAGACTTTGAAGATTTACCTTTTACAAATATGGGAGTAGAATTTCTAGATTTTTCTGTGCGCCCTTTGATATATCCCAAACCAGATTTGTCACTACTTTTATGAGATGCAGTTAATAATTTTTCAAGTTTCTAGTTTCCTTGAGTGTATATCCAAGTATCTTTTAAATTCTTAAGGAAAGTTACTTCTAATTTTAAATTCTCATTTTCAGTTTTGAGATTTTGAATTTCAGAAATTTTCAAACTTAAATCTAGTTTGATTCTTTCAAAACAATCAGAAAAATGAGATTTTTTCAAAACTGATTTTTTAGTTCTAATTTTAGTATAGCAAAGTTTTCTTTCTGAATTTTCAGTTTAGCTACAATCATACGACTTTCTTTATATAGGGCATCATAAGCGATTTGAAGATCATCTTTATTTTCAGAATCACTTTCAGGTGTTTCATAGTCAGAAGTTTCACATTCATCCGAAGAAGTGATTCTAGTTATGGTCATGAAAGCTTTTTGATCTTTCTTGATTTCTTGGTCTGATTCGTTAGTTTTTGAATTGGATATAGATTTTGATGACTCATCCCAAGTGGCAATCAAGTCTCTTCTTCTTGATCTATCCTTCTTAAGACATTTTAAAGCTACATGCCCAAATTCATAACAGTTGAAACATTGGGTGTCTTTAGATTTTGATTTCTAAATATTTGAGTTTCCTTTTCTTTTGTCAAAAGGTTTTTGAAAATATGATTTATTTTTTTTTTTGAAAATTTTATAAAACTTTTTAGCCAATGTAGCCATATCATCCTCATTCTGATCACTCTTGCTCGGGTGGTAGACTCTTAGGAATTTCAACTCCCGGTCAAGGGTTCAAGTACCCATAGGTGGTGAAATTCCACCAGCGTGAGTGTGTGGGGTAGTGTGTGTGCGTGTGTTAAAAAAAAAAAAGAAAAAGCCATATCATCCTCATTTTAATCATTTTCAGAATCTCTGTCTTTATATTTAGATTTAGAAGATTTAAGGCTCATGGACTTGTTTTTAAGAGCTTTGAAATTCACCTCATAGGTTTTTAGAGATCTAACTAATTCCTCTACCTTCATGGTATTGGTCTCCTTCAAATCTTGAATCGTAGTGATTTTAGAATTAAACCTATCAGGAAGTGATCGTAGTATTTTTTTGCACACCTTGCTTTTAGGGACTTTTTCTCCAAGACCCTACATAGAGTTAACAATGTCATTTAATTTCGTATAGAAGTTCATGAATGATTCATTTTTTTCCATATGGATTTCCTAAAACTTCATTGTGAGGATTTAAATCTTAGACTTTGTGACAATGTTGTCCCTTCATGTGTCATTTCGAGAATATCCCATGCTTGTTTTGTTGTGTCACAAGAAATGGTTCTTTTGAATTCATTCGGTGATAGAGCATAAGTAATAGTATTAAGGGCTTTTGCATTTGCACTACTTTCACTTTTTGGACTACACACTACTTTCACTTTTCTGAATTGTCATCCAAAAAGTATAAGTGATTTCTTTCATAGACATAGTTCTATTTTCAGCCACTACTTTCATCATTGGAGGGATCCATTGGGTCATGGTAGCTTGCCACACACTTTCATCAATGGACTTGAGGAAAATCCTCATCCTTGCTTTCCAATAAGAAAAGTTTGAGCCATCAAAAGGAGGTGGCCTAGAATGGATTAGACTATTGAAATTTGACATTTCAATAGCTTTGGATCTAGCTATAGGATGTTAATCCCAAAAAGAGCAACCCTCTTTGATACCACTTAAAAGGAAGAGTTATAGATAACCTAGAGGGGGGTGAATAGGACAATACAAAATATTTCGATATAATGCGGAATAATAAAACAAATATACTCAATTGCTTAGATTATTGAATTCTTGATATCAAATAGTTCATTGGACAACCTTATTTCACGACATTTTTAAGATCAAAATATCAAACTTAGCAAGAGACAATCAATCACAAAGAAAGCATATAATAAATAAAATCAATCACCATAATGTGCAAGGAGTTATAGTGTTCAGTGCTTAACTCCACACTTCACTTCCAAAATTACTATCCTCGTAATTCTGGCTTTCACTATTCAAGGTTTTCACAGGTTCACCTTAACAACCTTATATAGTCTGTGATTTTCATGGGCTTACCACAACAAAATTTACTGTGTGATGTTCACGGGCTCACCACAAAACAACCCTTCTGAGATTTTTGAGCTTATCTCAGAAAAACTCATTCGAGAACTTAATGAAGAAATATGGTTATGTGAAGTTTTGTTATTCTGAAGTTAACGAACCTGCCATGGTGATTGAGCTCACTAAGAAGATAAGAGAGGCATTCAATTGAATTTATGATGAGTATTGAAAGCTTCAATCAGTTGATTCTTTTTCAAGTCAAGCTGTTAATAACATGGATGTTGACCAGTCAAGTATTAGTACCAGTGGACAACTAATTTCTCTCAAATCGAAGTTTTAAAAACATTTAGAAGAGGAAGAGAGTAATGGAGGTAAGTCAGAAGTGGACAAATATTTGAAGGAATCTTATCAAAAGGATGATCCAAACTTTAAAATTTTGAGTTAGTGGAAGGTGAATAGTTCAAAGTATAGAGTTCTTTCTCAAGTTGCAAGGGATATTTTAGCCATTCTTGTATTTACCGTTGCTTCTAAATCTGCTTTTAGTTCTAGAGGTTGTGTTCTAAATCAATTTCGTAGTTTTCTTACCCCTAAGCTTGTGAAATGCTTAATTTGTGCACAAGATTGGTTACGTGCTTCAACTCTCTCAATTCAAGTTGAAGAAAATATGGTTGAAATTGAAGCTCTTAAATCAAGTAAATATTCATTTGATCAAATTGATTTTGTCATATAATTCACTTTTTTGTATTGTGTTCTTCTCTATCTTAATAAATTATTTTATTTTTGTAGCCATAACTTCTATTTGAGGACTTTTGTATCGAGTTTACATTTTGCAACATACTGCTAGTTTACTACTCTGCTACGAGGTATATTATCATGCTTAATTAGACTTGTCTTAAAGCTATTTTATGAGTTTACAATATACTTTAGTTGTCTATTTGAGTCATGATTTATGGTTTACAATGCACCGTTTGATTGTTTCCTTAAATGTAGTTTTGCACACCTTATACAATATCTAGACCATTCATCAAATGAATCACAACACGAATGGACATGGGCTAGATTATTAAAAAAAAAATAAAATGCAATTGGGTTGGATTATACAAAGCCTAGAACCATGGAACTGAACTGGTTTTAACGGTCTGATTTCGGTTCAATTCTAAGGTGCTAACAGTCCGGTTCTGGTTCCAATTCTCGTAGAACCGTTAGGAACGGTTCGGTTCCAGTTTCACCCTAGAACTAGACCAAACCGACCTGTGTGCACCCTTACTGTGAACCCCATTTTCGCACAACTGAACCACTTTGTGTGGGCACGCGAAAGGTTCATGTGTGTCACGCAATGGGTAACTTTCTAGTTGGCGCAACTTATTCGTTGCGCGTCGTGCAATGGACCTGTATTGCGTGAGCGCAAATCTTCTTCTCTTTTATTTTGATTTCCATTCTCCTATTACTTCTTTCTTCTAAATTTTATATCCCAACAAACTTGCTCAATTTGGTCTCTCTTGGAACAGCGGGTTCCTGCTCTGGTCATCTAAATTCAACAGGTGCTAGAGCATTTCGTACCTCCTAAACTAGAATTCGTGATGGGTTCCACTGTAGGGGAGGCATTGGTGGTGGCTAGACCGCATTACCGATAGAACTTCCCTTAACATTATACTGCTTTACTGTAGGTGTTCTTTCAGCCATCATTGTCATCAATCAATGCTTGGCCTCAGTCTAGCTAGCCATGTATCTGTTAGTATTCTCAGTTTGAATATGGAATTACTCGACCTGGGCTCTTCCATATTCTTGAATATGTTGGATACTCAATTGCACATAATGGAGTGCGACCGTTATCTCTTCGAAAGAGACAGTCTGACAGGTTGAAGCCCCTTCTTGATTCTCAGTACCATGTGTCAGACTACTATTGTTGGGTGTCAAATATTGCATATTTTTCCCAATTTATATCTTGGTTTTACGAACATGATAAAGGTTAATGGTATATTTTATACATGTTTATGCTGCAAGGTGAGTTTAAGAGCTTTATTGAAAAGAATGCTAAAAGCATGAATTTAAGGCTTAAGAATTGCCAAGGTAAAGAATGGATCTTTAGAGATCAAGATTGAAGATTTCAAGACCCAAGATCCAAGAAAACCAAGTGGAGAAGAAAGGAAGTTCGCAGTACAAAGTGCAGAATCCACAAAATCTGTGTCATCGACCACCTGTCGATGACATCGAAGCCATCGTTCGATGACATCAACCACAATTCGATGACAGCGAAGAATTACATGAAAATCAAGTTTGGTTGTTAGACGAATTGGATGCATTTCTCGATGGATCGAAGACCTGTTGGATGACTCGAAGACCCGCTTGATGACATCGATCTTTTTGCATAATTTTGAAGAAACTCATTGGACTGTTTTGGACACATTCTCAATGGATCGAGCAACCTTCGATGTAATCGAAGGTATGCTCGATGACATCGAAGGAAGGTTCATTGGCACAATAACTTACGCAATGCGAAAGGAGTTATGCAGTGCGTAAAGGCACGACTCCGGGAATTCAACTTACGCTCGATGACATCGAAGGCTGTTCGATGTCATCGAACGCGTTACGCAGAGTTACGCGGACTGTGTAAATTTAGGCAGTTTTGCAAATCTGACCGGATAAGGCTATAAATAGGAGTTTCCTGGGCACTTTTGAGGACATCTAGGGTTTGAAGAAGTAGAACAAAAGAGTAGAACCATCTCCCAAGAGTTTTTCTTCCTTTCTTTCCTAGTTTTAATGCTTTCCTTGAGGATTTTAGATCCAATCATGTCTATGGTTGGCTAAACCTCTTAGTTAGGGCTAAGAGGTGAAGCTTGTAGCGTGTTGCGAGATTTTTCTTTCTTTGATTCTTTTTTTTGTTGAACTTATTTGATTTCAATTTGATAATTAAGGAATACTTTGAGTTTTTAATGGTTTGTTATGACTCAAATTATAATAGATTTGCAATAGCTTTGAGTATCTTCATTTCTTATTTGAGATTGTGGGATTAGTAAATCCTGTTGTTTGTCATCGTCCCTTGGGCATGGTTTGGTGATGGAGTCCCTTCCGAAACTTCACAATTCTCCTCCATTGAGAATTAGGTCTATGAAAGTTCATATTTGATTTTATTGATATATCTTCTAATTGGATAGGATAGGACTCCAATTCCAATTATGCACCTTGAATCAAATAAGGAAACATCTTGATAGCTATAGGTAGATCCTTGTCACCCTAGTTCCCACTTTTAAATTCACAAGTTTCAATTACACTATTCACAATTACTCTTCCAATTATTAAGATTTAGTTTTAGATCTTCTTCTAGTTCCACTTCTTATTATTTTCAGAATACACACAAGATTAGTCCCTGTGGATTTGACCTCTGTCTCACCGAGAGTATTACTACATCGCAACCTTACACTTATGGTTGTGAACAACTATTCAAACTTAAAACTTCAAGGGCCGCTCGAACCGACACGTCCTCTATCAAAGATGGTATGATTGTGTGGAAGGTTCGAACCCAGTGATTCGATTAATCCTATTCATATTTCTCATTGGCAACATTGCACTAATAAATTAGAGATAGGGTCCCACCAAGCCTGTCAAAAACCTTATTGGTGCTTGATTTTCGGTTCTAGTCACTTAATAAGTGCGGGTGTGCCAAAATTAAATTTGCGGCTCAATTCAAACTAAACTACTATGACCCCAAGAGTCAAGATAGGTAGATACGTAGTATGCGATTGAGATCGAATAAGATTCGTTTCCTATTCAGCCACTTGCTCAGTATGTAAATAGGATCAAGTGATATTTAGAGGGTAGGGTTCATCATCTGATGATGGGTTGCACCTTTACCTTATGTACAAAAGGACTTTTCAATATAGATAAAAGAAAAACAAGAAAGGAAACCTTACAGTCGGTTACAAAGAACAACTACAAAACACCTTCTTAAATGGAGAATTGAATCCAGTGTATGACTGTAGACCCAAATTATAGCTAAGATTATTAACTACTTGATTAACATTATGGGTTACACCGTGGAATGTAAACAGCAGGCAAAAATTAAATGATTAACTAGGAAATGTAATTGATTTGCAAAAATGTAGAATGATTACACTAAGGAATGTAAGTGACGAGTAATTGAAAGATATACTGGGTTTGATTGGGTTGGTATGGGACAATCTTTCTATTGAATTCCTTTACTATTTATAGCCTCAATCCGACCATCTGGATGCTTCCCATGTTCTGAGGATTGCTATAATCATTTAAGACGTCTTAACCCTTCTTGCTTCTACTCCTGCCATTTGTCCTAATAACCGCTTCTGCATGATCGTTCTTCAATCGACCACTTAGCGGATGATGTGGCGTCGTTAGATGCACTCTAGCTATATTATTGTAGAATGTTCTTCGTATATCCCCAAAGATCTCCAAATACACCACGCAAATCCATCCATATTACACACAACTTGCTCTAATTGGCTTTTGTAGGAATTGGTGATGATGGGGATGAAAAATTATGATTTTAGTTTATTCCTTTAACCTAATGAGGCACGTTAGATGAATGGATAGGATGGCGTATTAACAACATAGTGGCACTATACAAAACTAATTGTGGGCGTCTTATTCCAAACTTTTTCCTTCCATATATTTGTCCTCTTAATGGCAGGCATTTGGCTATTAAAACTTAAAATAGAAATGATTAAGTGGCCAGTGTACAGAAACTCGTCATGCACCTAGTTGCATTTGGACTCGAGCATCTATCAAAGGAACGACCTTTGATAAACAACCTTGTCCATCAACTTCTTCCACCCACTGAATAGGTGGAACCTTGTCCGTTAATTTCTTCCTCTCACTGAATAAGTGGGATGGATCATCCGTTCAGTATGATTTTTCCAGGGCTACCTATGTAAAGAGGATAACACCTGATAGATGGTCCACATAGGTGATGTGGATGCCAATAGATCTATATGTCACCATGCATATGGTAAGTTTCTGATGCACTCAACATGTTCGATTATTGTTCTTTGTTAAATCCAAATCGTTGGTTACTTGTCCCAGATGATACTTTATATGTACATTATACATATTGTTGTTTAGGGGCATATATGGAGGACATGGTTTTTTTTTTTTTTTTTTTTTTAAGTAAGCCTGGGGTTGCCTTTCGCATTCCAACCCACTAGCCATGGTGGATTTTGACCTGATCAGCGGTGATCGGTTCAAAAAGATCTTCACCCATCATATTGGTGAGATGGAGCCCCTCAGGAGTACTTCTTGAATAATGAGCGGGCCTTCACAGGTGGGCTTGAACTTGTCCCTAGAGTCAGGTAGATCAAGAGAAAAAATTTCCGTTATCACATCTCATACTCTGAATGTTCTCGTGTAAACCTGCTTGTTGTATGCTCGTGAAATCCTTTTCTGGTAAGTTTAGAAATAGCATAATGCTTACAAATGTTTTTGTCTATTGGATGTAGTTGATTGTAGCGAGCTTGCATTTATTCTCCCTCTTTGACTTTAATTTTTAACAATATGCGCACCAAAGGGATCTCAACCTTGACTGGTAGAACAACATTCATTCCATATGTAAGCTCATATGTTATAACGCTCGTAGCAATGCGTACAAAAGCATTTTTTTACCATTCTTGGTTTGTTTTTACCATCTTCTCGAGAATGTAAACAAGGGTCTTGTTGGCAACCTCAACCCCACCATTCATTTGTGGTATGTAAGAGCTTGCTAATGTCTCTTAATCTTGATCTATTTGAAGAAATTATCTACCTTCTGATTTGCGAAAGATGTCTCGTTGTCTATGATGATGACATGTGGGATTGTAGCAGCTGATGATGTTGTTCTTTAAGAACTTGACCACATGTAATATTGCTATAGTGGTGTAAGACATTAATTCCACCCATTTAATGAAGTAATTGATTGCCACCAAAAAATATCCATGGTCATTTGACACTTTTGGGTTGATTTTGCCAATGATGTCAAAACCCTACATTGAAAAGGGCCAGGGCATTATTAGATTGTATAACTCAGAGGTTGATGCATTGATCCATTTTGTGTGCTTCTGACATTTGAAGCATGTCCTAATGCGTTGGCAGCAATATGACTCCATATTTAGCAATAGTATCTTAGCCATAAGATTTTCTTAGCCACCATATATTCGCTCATGTGTGGACCACGTTTGCCATCGTAGACTTTAGACATTACTTTTACAACTTCTTTTTTGTCCATGCATTGTAGTAGGACTTGGTTGAAAGGCCATTTGCATATAATGTCACATGTTAATCATGAATTGCATGACCAACCTCTGAATTATGTAGTAGTCCTTTGATGTGGCATCTTCTAGATATGTCCAATTTTCTAAGTATTTCTTGACGTCAACATACCAAGGACGTTTTTTTTTGTAGCGTTTTGATTTCTTCGACTGTGAGCTCTTATTGAGTTGTTCCTTAGGGAATTTCTATAATGAATCCTAGCATGGCTATAGCATCTACGAATTGATTCTTGGCATGTGGCATGTATGTGAAGGGGACTTCATGGAATTCATTAATGAGTCTCTCAAGATAGAGGTGATACAAAAGTAGATTTTTGTCTTTTATCTTCTAGTCACCGTTCATTTGATTGATAATGAGTTGGGAATCGCCAAAGACTTGGCCTCTTTATGCCCAAGATGATGGCTTCTTTTAGGCCCGTGATACATACTTTGTAGTCGGTCACATTATTCGTGCATCCAAATGCTAATCTTCTTGAGATAAGGACATAGACATTGTCAGGAGAGTAAAGAATTTTCCATTTTTTAGTTCATTTGGCATTAGTTTTACCATTGAAGGACAAAGTCCATTCGTCTACCCGTAGTCCATTTTCTTGGATCTCCTCATCGAGGATAAAGGTCTCCAGTAGACGGTAGTTGAACAGAAAGTGTGATGTAAGATGATTTTCTATAACTTGTTCCTTGATTTCTTTCTAAGTGACATATGTTATATCAAACTTCGAAGGCAATAATTGCCATTTTTCCATCCTTCCAATCAATGATGGTTTTTGGAACAGGTACTTCAATGGATCCATATGAATGAGGAGGATTGGGTAGGCAATCATATACTAGAAAAGGGTTTGAGTGGCATATATGAGGGTGATGCATGTCTTTTTAATTAGAGAATATCTAGATTCATAGTCCGTGAATTGATGAATAAGGTAATAGATTGCTTGCTCTTTTCTTCGTGTGTCGTCGTGTTAGCCAAGGATGCATCGGATCGTATTTGCAACCACTGAGATGTAGAGTAGTAGAGGGACTATTACCAGTGGGTTCAAAAGATACTTATTAATTTTGTCGAAGGCTTTCTAAAAGTCCTTGTTCCATTCTTTAAATGAATTCTTAATGACCAACTTGAAGACAGGTTCACAAATAGGTGTTAGTTGGGTGATGAAGCAAGTGATATTCAAGATTCTGCCTAGGAAACTGTAAATTTCTTTCTCATCTTTTGGACGCAACATCTCAATGATTGCTTTAGTTTTTTAGTCATCGACCTTAATGTCATCCTCATTGACGATGAAACCAAGTAATTTGCCCCTAGTTTCCCAGATGACACACTTATGCAAGTTGAGATGGAGCTTAAACTTTTCAAATCAATCAAAGAGTTTCACAAGATCTTTGAAATGGACTTCGATGCTTTAAGACTTAACAATCATATCATCCAAATAGACTGCGAGTTATTTGTTCATCATGTCATAGAATAGTATAGGTATAGCTTATTGGTATGTTGCTCAGGCATTCTTTAACCCGAATAGTATAACTCAGTAGTAGAAGGTTCCCCACGACATAATGAATGATGTATTTTCATGGTCTTCAACAACTATTTTGATCTAATTGTAGTCGAAGAAGCCATTTATAAAAGAAGAGTTTATGCCCTATCATATTGTTGACCAAAGTATCAATGTGAGGTAGTGGGAAGTCGTCATTTAGTCTGGCTTTGTTAAGATTACATAAGTCAATGCACATCCGAACCTTGCCATCTTTGTTGGGAACTGGGACAGTATTGGCGAGCCACTCTAGCTAGTTAGATACCACCAGGAAGCCAACATTATATTGCTTGATCACTTGTTCCCATATTTTTCAAAATTCATTCTGGTCACATTCTTCTTATCTCTACTTGACCAGCTTGATTTCTGGCTTCGTGGGTGGATGATGCACAACCATATCCTCATCGAGCCCAGGCATGTTTTCGAAGGAAAAGACAAAGTTTGACAATTGTGGTTTTTAAAACCTCAATTATCCTCTACCTATCATTAGGTCATAAGGATTTTCCAATACACACTTCCCAAGGAGCCTCATTTTGAAATTAACCACCTCGAAGTCATCAGGTGCAACATTAGCTTTTGAGTGAAACTTATCGATGAGGTCCTCAAGTTCTGGTGTCAGATCTTCCCTCATCCTTCACCTCTTCCAAAACCATGAGCTTAAAGCCAAGCTTTATATTGAAATCGTAGATGCCGACTTTGAACTCATATGACTCATTAGATAGGCATGACACCTTATTTCTTAGGTTTCGCGAAAGTTTTTTTTTTTATGGGATTTTCTAATTTTTGAGATATTGGAAAATTTTAAATGTTTTTTACTTTCCTGATTTCTTTGTTGTTTTTAGATTTTGTGTTTCTCTCTCTCTCTCTCTCTCTCTCTCTCTCTCTCTCTCTCTCTCTTTTTCTTTTTTTTTTTGAATTTGTTAAACATCAAGTAAGACGACATTTTGAACTAGGGATTACCTTAATTTGGCTTAGGGGTTCCAAAGCCTATCTACATTGATGTTTTTTAGGCCAATGTTGGTTGGTATTTGGTTAGCCGATTCTACCGTCATTAGGGGTGTACACGAACCGCTACCTCGGTTAGCTCGCTCAACTCGACTCGACTCGAAAAGGCTCGATTCGACTCGGTTCGAAGCTGAGTTCGAGCCAAGTCGAGCTGATTTTTTGAGCTCGAAAATGAGTTTAAGCCGAGTTCGAGTTGGCCCCAGCTCGACTCAACTCACATCGAACCTAACTCGAATCAAACTCTAATCAAACTAGTTCGGTGACTCGGTTACTTTGATATTGATGTTGCTCACCAAGTGTTTAATGAAATGATTCAACGAAGTGTGGCTGGTGGCAAGAAGTTATGTATATGAAACAAATAACCTTTTTTTCTTGATTTTTTTGTTGCTTAGAAATTGTTTCATAAAATACCTGTAAAAGCATTGTTGTTGTTTTACATACAGTGAGATTTTGAAGGTGCAGTCCATGTGTTTGTGAAAATGCTGCATAGGCGAACACGACTCGAACTTGGCTTGAACTCAGCTCGAACTGGCCCGAGCTACTGAACTATAACGCCCCGGTTTTTGAAACCCGAGTATACTACTCATTTTTCAAAAACCTAAGTGTTAGCCTTTAAAATTCAGTCTAAATTTGAACTGCTTATCATTAATCAGAGTTAGCAGCAAATATTGGTGGAGTAAACCATGCATTGTATAAAACATTTTGATTATCACAAAATTCCAAATATAGCGCCCATATACGACTTATACAATCCCAAATAATAAGGTTAAATAAAAACAGAAATGTATCATTTAATGATGGAGCTCAATATGGGTCATAGGGACCCCATCTAGCTCCTCAGGTACCTGATCTGCTCTAGTAACCCAGTGAACAGCATCGGCTCGCTCTACACCTACATCAACTGATATGGTTTGATAGTGTCAATGACTATCAGAGTGAGGAGTACCCTCCATAATCCAAGATAGATCACAAGTCATGAGAATAAATATATAAACAGCGCAATTCATAATCATGATCATATACTCAGAAATTAAACCAATCAACATAATTTCAACATTAAGATAATATAATAGCAATTGCAATGCAAGTGAATGTGTCCAGATAGTTAGAACAACTTTCTATTGCACTCGAAAATCACATTGTACATGAATTCTGCAACATGGCTAGAAAATTGATAAGCGAACTCTTGCTCTACCCGAAAATCACAGTACAAGTGAACTCCGCAAGGTGAATAGAAAATCGACTTTTCCTCAACTTCACCTGGAAATCATATCATATGCAAACTCCGCAAGATGGCTAGAAAATCAATAAGTGAACTTTAACTCCACCTGAAAATCATGGTATGACTGAACTCCGCAATATGAAGAGGGAATCAACAGGGGCATTCTGACATTATCTGAAAATTGTATGAACTCCTTAAGATGGCTAGAAAATTGATAAGCGAACTTCAGCTCTACTCGGATATCATAACGAACTTCGCATGATGGGAATCAACATACAAATATCTACTTATCCAGAAATCATATCGTACGTGTACTCTACAAGATGGCTAGAAATCGAAAAACGAACTTCAGCTCCATCTGGAAATCATGGTACGACTGAACTCCGCAAGATGAAGAGATAATCAACATACAAACTCTAGACCACCCAGAAATCATATCGTACGGAAACTTCGCAAGATGGCTAGAAATTGATACGCGAACTTTAGTTCCACACAGAAATCATAGTACGACTGAACACCACAAGATGGCTAGGAAACCAACATATAAACCTCTACTTCACCCGAAAATTATATTGTATGCGAACTCCGCAAGATGGCTAGAAAATCGATAAGCAAACTTCAGCTCTACTCGAAAATCACGATACGATTGAACTCCGCAAGATGAAGAGAGAATTATCATAGGAACTTCAGCGTCATTCGAAAATCATATGAACTACACAAGATGGCTAGAAAATCGATAAACAAACTTCAGCTCTACCCGAAAATAATAACGAACTTCGCAAAATAATCCGAAAACCAACAAGATATGCGAATATGACCAACATGCCACAAAAGGGTGCAAATATCCATCAAAGCCACAAAGGGTAATTAAGTGATATGAGTTACATAGGAAAAATATGCGGTCCAAGCTATATAAGGCAAATATATGATCCAAGCCACGTAAGGCAGATGTGCGATCCAAGTCATATAAGGTAAATGTGCAATCAAAGCTTTGTAGGTTAAATATGGACCGCAAGATAGTAAATACAACTAAAGATAGCATGTTATCATTAAATCATCTATACTTGCTACAATTAAAGGGACATGTCCATTATCCAACACAGGAATCAATTGCACAACAAATTAGCATATTCAATAGTAAGATAAGTAAATCAATGAGAAAAATTATATCATCATCATCTATGTTCGAATTAATGAAATTAAGTGGGAGGCTCAAAGAGTGAGTCCTCAATTTGGAGTGTAGATTTCTTTCTTACTTGGTTAGAGACCATTAAAGGACTCGAAACACTCGATTAACCTAAAATATCACATGTGGATAGTTAGGATAGAATATATTCAGATGTGCTTAAATGATTAAAGTTCCCAATGTGCATCCAGGTTAGATTCAAATTGGCAAAACTAGATAAACTAAAATGT
Organism: Magnolia kwangsiensis; assembly: GCA_037074715.1. Classification (NCBI taxonomy): domain Eukaryota; kingdom Viridiplantae; phylum Streptophyta; class Magnoliopsida; order Magnoliales; family Magnoliaceae; genus Magnolia; species Magnolia kwangsiensis. The sequence goes on from CM073589.1 coordinate 64,250,400, forward strand.
AAATTTAAATCCAAGAAAATGTGTAATCTCAAATACTAAATTAGTCACTAATTAGTTCTAATAAACATTCTAGATAGAGCAGGGCTTGCTTACCAAAAATCCAAGAAAACTTGGATTTAGCCTAGCTTGAAATGATTTATCCTTCTCAACGAAAATGATCTGCACCAATATCATTCACATACTTGGAACTAAAAAAATGACTAAATGTTTAATTACATTAAATTAGGGTTAATGATTTCAAGAAGTTGAGTTGACTCACCTTGACTGGGATCAACCCATTTGGGCTTAGCGAGCTTCAACCAAGTAGACTCTTCAAGTCCACTCTCTTTCTCTTTTCTTCTATTCTCTACCCTTTTTTCTGCACTATCCAACACCCTAGAGTGAGTCTGACTCAAGCAGGACTCAACCGAGTCAAGTGGTGCACGCACCAACCAAACAAACTCCATCTCCTCTCTCTCATTTCTCTTCCTTCCTTTCCTTTTCTTCCCCTGCTCTTCCTTTCCTTTCTTCTTAGGCTGGAACATCCAACAACAATTCATGCTCAAACTAGGCCCAACAGCAGCAAACATCACCGGGTTGACCAGCAACCTGGTTACAACACGACACCCGCAACTCACTCACCGGTCTCCTTCTTCTTTCGTTCCCTTCCTTCTTCCTTCTTCATTATTTTCTTTTCCCCTCTCTTCCTTGCCTTCTCCTAGGACCCATACAATGTCTAAACTTCTTGGAACGTGCTAGCTTGAACTTGTGGCTCGGACGAATCACTTGCGTCGCAAACAACACCCTCGCTCCTCTCCCCTTTTCTCTCGCTCTCTCTAGTTTTGTCTCTCCCTTCTTCTCCTATTCTACTTGTCTCTTATTGTTCTTTCTATTACAACTAGACAGGTCGTACAACCAAACCCAGACAGAGCTCGGTCTAAGTTCAGCTGGTGCGACAATGGTGGGCGGCGCTCCATCCTCTCTCCTCTTTTCTCTCTCTCTCTATTCCCACTCTCTTATCCTCCCTTCTTTCTTTCTCTCTTTCCTCCAACCTATCCAATGTTGAGTGTTAAATATTACATATTTTTCCTTATTTATATCTTAATTTTATGAATATGATAATGTTTAATGGTATATTTTATACATGTTTATGTTGCAAGGTGAATCTAAGAGTTTTGGTTGAAAAGACTATTAAAAACATTAACTTGATGCTCAAAAATCACCAAAGTAAGGGATGGATCATACGAGACCAAGATTGAAGCATTCACATACCAAAGACCAAGAAAACCAAGTGAGGAATGAAGAGAATCGAAGACTTGAAGTGAAGAAAATGAACCCTAAAAATTCAAGTGAAATTCGACTAGCCCGAGTTCTGGTTCGACCAGCCCGAGTTTGGTTCGACTAGCCTGAGAAAGTTCGGCTTGAACTCCATCAACATTATCTTTTAAATTCGCATGAAATGCTACTGGTCGAAGATTTCACTTGACTGGTTGAAGACTACGGTTTGACTAGTTGAAGATTGCTCTCGACTAGTCCAAGGTTACACAGATTTTATGTAGACTGCGTAAATTTGAGGCGGTTTCTGGACTTTTCCGACTCATTGCGCAAGTTAGAATTCCCCAACTATAAATAGGAGTTCCTAGGATGCTCCAAGGCATCTTCTAGGGTTTGAAGGAGTGGAACAAAAGGGTGGAGCCGCCACTCGAAAATTTTTGTTCTTCTTTTTTAGTTGGTTTATGTTTTGTTTAAGAGATTTTGATTTAATCATGTCTATGGTTGACTAAATCTCTTAGTCCAGCATGATTGAGATTTTTTATCTTGCTTTGATTATTGTTTATGTTGAAATTCATTGATTTCTAGTTTGATTTTAAGGAATATTTTTAGTTTTCTATGGTTTGTTGTGACTCAAATTACAATAGAGCCTGTGATAGCTTTGGATATCTTCTTTTTCTATTTTGAGATTGTGAGATTGGTAAATCCTGTTGTTCATCATCATCTCCTAGGCATGGTAGGGTGATGAAATCCCTTCCAATCTTCACAATTCTCATCCATTGAGAATTAGGTCAATGAAAGTTTAGATTTGATTTGATTCCTATATCTTCCAATTGGATAGGATATGACTCCAATTCTAATTGTGTTGCTTGAATGAAGTAAGGTATCATCCTGATAACTACAAGTAGATCCTTGGCACCCTAGTTCCCACCTTTAAATTCACAAGTTTCAATCACATTATTCACAATTACTCTCTCTATAACTTCATATTTAGGTTAGATCTTCTTCTAGTTCTACTTCTAGTTATTTCAGAATACGTACAAGTTTAATCCTTGTGGATTCGACCTCGGTCTTACTGAGTTATTACTACATCGCGACCTTACACTTGGGGTTGTGAACATCAAACAAGGTTGCTGGACTGAAACTAACCCACAACTCGGCAAGTTGTCCCAATGCGGCAGCCCCGACTCAACTCTCTCTATTTCTCGTTCTCTTTCCCTTTTTTTTTTTTTTTTTTTTCTTTTCAATGGGTTGCCCTAACCAAAAGAGCTTAAATAGGGCTCTCTTAGTTAGTTTATATGGGATTTGAATGCAACTAATCCAAAGGATCAATTGGATTTTAACGACTTCAAGCAGCAAGAGATCCTTAATGGCACAATCGATCCTGCTTACATGGTTGCAATTTGGAGCCACAGATGGAGTTTTGATGCCATGGCCCATCGAATGATCATCTTAGATCAGACAATGGGGCCCACACAATGGTGGTGGTTTCCTTCAGCCAACTGAGAAGATTGCCCGATAGTTAATAGCAGGTCATCGTTGGATGGTTGATCCGATGATCAGAGGCAAATGGATGGCGTGGATTCTTCCTCTAAGCACAGTGGGGCCCACTAAACGAAAGGTGGTTAGCACTTTTAGCCTAATGATCTTAGTTTCATCTTACGGTGGTGGCGGAAGAAAACTCAACAACAGCCAAAGGAGAGCCCTAGCTTGGAGGGCTACGATGGCTCTATGTGGAGGTCTAAGATGCTACAGGAGCTATCGCATGCGGGATTGCTAGCATGGAAAGTAGAAAGAAAACAATTCTTTCCATTTTCAGAAAGAATAGTTGCACACATCCCTTTTTCACCAACGTTTGTGTGCACACCTGTGCGATCCAACAGGTGGATCCACCATCATTTTGGTCATCCATTGCTTCCCAATGAAATGGACGGTTTGGATCAAGCATATGCCTGATCGTGGTGGGCCACAACGCTCACAAACTGATGGTGTCTGTCTACTGCTCACGGCAGGAAATTTTCGAAAGAGAGGGATTTTTCTCTTCTTCGAGCGGGCTCGGTCAGCACCCGGTTTGACCGGGTTCGTGGACTAGTGTACTGCAGGTGCATGCATATTTTATGCACTCACACACTAATGTGGGGCCCACTGTGATGATCTCAAAGGATCTGCCTTGTCCATCAAGTTTTGTGGGTCTTATTAGGACTTTCGGCCAAAGATAGGGAAGATCCAAAGCTTAGGTGGGCCATACTCGATCAATTCGAGTTATTTTGTTGATTCAAGTTAATTTGACGGTCAGATTGACCCCTGAGTGGTTCCTAGCCCAGTTTAGATGATCCTCAATGGCACTCCTATTGATAAGGAAATTTAAGTATAATATTCAAGTCTTAGATCACTTTATATTAATTGTAGATTAGATGGATGGTGGATCTATCAATCCAGGGTCCGATATTGATGATTTCAGCTAATCTACTCCTTCCATCTGTTTTGTTAACTCAAATTGGGACCAACCCAAAGGATGAGGTAGATCTAAGGCCTAGGTGGACCATACTTAGTGATAATTGGGTTTTATTGTGTATCTTTGTCGATTAGATGGTCAGATCGTCTCCAGATCTGATATTCAAGCTTCCTATGGATTCCTAGTCAATTCTAGAGGGAACTTAACCGCTGATTAGGTGATGATTAGTTAGCTTATGTGTTTTAGGTGTGGTTTGATTTTTGGGCTGTTAAGAATATGTTGAACAGTTAATTTATTCCAGGACAGTTCATCGATGGTCCAGAAGTCCCTTAGATGAATCCATTAACAAATTTTTGATGATCAGGTTCATCAACGTACGATATGGAGTCTAAACCCAATGATTGATCTTGAATCTTGTAGTTGGTTTACAATTCCAATGTTTGATCTTGTGATCTAGCAACATAAGTGTTTCAGAGGTTCTGGAACTTTCACCCAAGGACATCCTAAGTGCTTACAGTGCTAGAACCAAGTATTTTCGGTATCCAATACGGCCATTCACGATGTGCCTGTGGAGCCACAACCCTGATGTCTACAATGATCATGACACACAAATGCAGATTGCATGGATTACACTGTCCATTCATGCAACAATCCTACGCATACCACGCGCTCATGTGGGTAACTCCTATCAGTGAGTCTCATAAATAATCTGCCCAATGACATATGCTATGATTAGTCACTACTCATATCAAGCATACATATGACGCGTATGGACATGAATCATAAAGTTATACTGAGCATGTTATAAAGTGATGAACTATCCTCACAATGAAGATGGGCTACACATAACAAGTATGGGCCTATCAATGGGCCCTAGGGAGAGTTATAATGCGGACATTTAACTAACATTATCCTTACAATGTGGACGTCAAACCATCATTGCTCCCAAGGCATGGCCTGTTATAAACATCATTATATACACCACGGTGAAATCACACATTGCAATGGACCTATATACATCTTATTGGGCCTTAAATAAATCAAATGGGATGCATCACATGGGCCTTATATTCATCAAGTGGGCCGCACCAATGGGTCGCACCAATGAGCCTTATGTACATTGCAATGGGCCATAACCCATGGGCCTTGAATACATCACAATGGGCCCTCATATGGTAAGTGGGCCACATCACATGGGCCATATGCATATCAAATGGGCCACATCCCAAATATAAGTGGTGATAATGATTTCTACCATTAAAATTCCTAAGGCCCACCATAACATATATTTCTCATCTAATCTGATCATAAGGTCACACAGACCTGAATGAAGAGGAAAAATAAATTTTCTATTGATCCAAAACTTCTGCACTCCCAAAGGATTTCAATGGTAGACATTCAATCCTCACAGTGCAGTGTGGTCCACTTGATAAATAGATCTGTCTTATTTTTGTTTCAAGCCTTAAAATGAGCTTGCCAAAAGGTTGGACGGTTTGGATGCAACACATGCATCATGGTGAGTCTCATAGATGAACGGTGTAGATAAAGCATATACCTCAAGGTGGGGTCCCCTGGCCGTCCAGCAGCCCAGCCAAAATGGTTGGACGACATAGATAAAACACATACATCGTAGTGGGTCTCACGTGGGGCCCACCATAACGTTTATCTGTCATCCAATCTGTTAATAAGGTCACGTAGACCCGGATGAAGAGGAAAAACAAATTTCATATCAATCTAAAACTTCTGTGGCAACCCAAAAGGGTTTCAATGGCAGACGTTCAATCCCACTCTTTCCTGCTGTGTGGGCCACCTGAGTTCCACACAGGGCTGATTTTTGGGGTGGCCCACGGCTAGAAGGAGGTCCATCAAATGCATGGTGTTGATGTTCTACACACATCACAGTGGGGCCACGGCTGGGACCCACCGTTCCACGCAGCAGGACGCTGCTGACGTCCTCTGATGGTCAACAGCAGTAGCACCTGCTGCTGCACTCTCTCTTATTTTTTAAATTTTTTTCTTAGGTTTTTCCTAGGTGGGGCCCACATCAGTAGAATCCACTCCAGCCATACCATTTCATGGCTCAAGACTGACCAAACAAGCCCAATATTCAGCATGTTTTGGCTCAAGGTGGGTCCTAGTCGATTTTAACAGTAAAAATCAATATTTTCTATGCTATGGCCTGCCAGAAAATCGAATTGGGTTCATTTTTCAGCTCAACGTCTAAAATGAGCTAGGGAATGGAATGGACGGCGTGGATTAGACCCATACTTCATGGTGGGGCCTGCATAAGCAGTCCACCCAATTTTTGAATCAAAATGACATTTTTTTCTTGTCAGCACATCCCACTGTCGGTTCACACTTCACAGACCACGTCCAGCATCCCTGGACGCTGGACAGTTTGAATACAACACATTGTTTAAGGTGGGCCCCACCTACAGGCGTGCTGCTTAGGTGGGCCACCAAATGGTTAGATGGTGTGGATAAGATACTATTGAGGGTCAAATATTGCATATCAGACCCAGTTATTGCCTGGATTTGTGAGTATGATCTGTTTAATGGCCCGATTTAATCGTGTTTGTGATGCAGAGTGCATTTACAAGCTTGGATCAGAATAAGGTGTTAAAAGCTAAGATTTAACTCTCAGAATTCACCGGAGCAAAGGACAGAATCCATGGGACCAAGATCAACGAATTTACACGCCAGAGACCAGCGAAAATAAAAAAAAACTGAAGCTCAAGTGGCCCAAAATTGGTCCAGAATGCAAGATCACGGGGTTCCTACCATCCGTTCGGCTCGAAACTTCATGCATGGCCTGAGGACCATAAATTAACTGTACATGTTAAATTTCAGCCATTAGATCATGGTGGAAGTGGTCCAACAGACAGATCAGCCCATAAAATCTCGATTTGGGGCCCGCCTGATATCTGGATATGCTTCAAATTCAGTTTCAACTACTTAAATTGGGTGATAAAATGATTGAACGGAGCAAATTTCTTGAATACATCACCTTCAGACCCACACAGGTGATGCGTGTGCATAGCATGTACACTCCTGCCGCACACCGGTTTTCCAAAGGTCGGTCAGCGGGCGCTGACTGACTATTTCTAAACCAAGTTCAAGGCGCAACAACGTCTTTACATGATTTTACTAGTTGATCATTGTGGGCCCCACTCATGATCCGTTGTGGGCCACACCAATTTCACTCCAAAACCACCATTCCCAAACGGTTTTTCAAGGTGAACATAATGTCGGACTAGATTTTCTTTCTGGCACCAATCCTGGGCTCCACCAACGTCACAGCGAAGGTCTGTGCGAGCTTTGTTCCATAGCAGAGGTTGCGGCCGATCCAGGTTGGCCACCATCGCTGTTCAAATAGATGATCCAAACCGTCCATCATGTAGGCCGTCGAAAACCGTTCATAGGGACATTCTCTTGGTACAAAAACAAGACGTACCTATGTGCGTGTACTAGGCCTAACGCAAATCTGTTGCATTGTGTTCTACTGCGAAATAGGTTACGCACGTTGCTGCGAAAGAAATCCTCTGACCTTCTGCTAAAACCGACTCCAGTCGACTTCTCCACCCTCCTTCACAGCTATAAAGAGAAGAGAGAAAAGAGAGTTGAGAGCATCTCAGGATGGCGTGGACGTGAAGCACAAGAGAGAGTTTATTTTCCTGTTTTTCTTTTTTCCTTTTCTTTTCTTTTGATATTTAGTTTAATCATACCTATGGTTAGCTAAACCTCTTAGATACGGCTAAGAGGTGAAGCTTGTGGCGTGTTGGGACTGACCCTATGTCTTTGATTTATGCTAGACTGAACTTATGTTGATTTTAGTTTGATTAATAAGAATACTTTTAGTTTTTAATGGTTTGTTGTGACTGAAATTACAATAGATCTGTAATAGCTTTGAGTATTTCTTTCTCTTTTTTATGTATATGATGTTAGGAAGCCCTGTTTTTCACCACCGTCTCCTGGGCATGGTCGGATGACAGTACCCTTCCTAACCTTCACACATTGTTGATTGGTTGACAATTAGTTTAATTCTATTTACTTTGTCTCCTGGCATGGTTTGGTGATGGAATCCATTCTAATTTATATACATTTCATCTCTTAAAAACTATATCAAAGGAAGTTCAGTTGATTTTCATGGTTACACCCTTTAACTAGATGAAGATGGGACTCTAAGTCCAATTGAGTCCTTGAAATAAGCATAAGATCTCCCTGATCTCTAAAAGTGGATCTTCTGAATCCCTAGTTTCTTACATCTGATTTCTTTAAGTTTTAAATTAATATTTTATCATAATACCCTCAAATTCCTTCCATTTAGGTTTCATTTTACTTTAGTTCTAGTTCTACTTAGTTTCAAATAACGCACAGGTATCGGTCCTTTGGGATTCGACCTCTGTCTCACCGAGTTTATTACTACATCACAACCCTACACTTGGGGAGTAAACAAGTTTTTGGCGCAGTTACCGGGGACTGATGACTACGATTCTCTGAAATTAATTGGTTTTAGAATTAGATTAAGATTAGAATTATACTAACTTTAGTTTAATTAGATTTTTTTTTCTATTTAGAACTAACTTTCCTGTTTTATAGGGTCGTTAATAGATCGTCTAAATTGGTAACTTCCTCCTAATTTCTTTACTTTCTTTATTTTTTAGATTAGGTCTTATCTCCTAGATACTAACTTGGTTTGTTTTATTTTGCAGGTTTTAACTTAGGAATCTCTATCCTGGTAACTTTTTTCTAACTTATCCCCCTCTTACTTTCCATATTGTTGTAGGATCCTTTCTTTTATTTTTCTTAAGATTAGATTCAGAGTCAAGGTTTCACCATGTATCTGAATGAGTGGGCACGTCAATATGCTGAGATAGCTTATGAAAAACAGCCTATGATTCACAATTTTTCTAAAAATATCTTCGAAAACCAATCGGAATATGATGCTCCACTGATTAAGAAGTCTTTCGGTGATTATCTGTAGGAGAATAATTACATTCCACGAGTTAAGAAAACAGTACAAGAGTATTGGAATGATAACGAGTATTAACTCCTGACCAATGACCCATATGATTATGATCAGTGGAAACAGAAATATTTTGAAGTTGAGTTAGTAAAACATCATGGTAAAGACCTCGTGGATCAACCACTTTTAAATATCCACCAAAAACGATCCAAGAGAAATTATCTCCGAGTTACATAGACTATGTTACTGGCATGAGGAAATTATTAGAAGCACTTGAATCACGCCTTGATAAGCTAATAGTGGCTAATTCATCTCAGCCACAACCCAATCCAGAAATACAATGCGAGGAAAGTGATCCTCACTCTCTTTTAAAAAACTCTGAAATTTGGAATGAAGAGTTAAATTATATTAACGAGTATGTGGTTCAATTTTCCGAAGAGTCAATCTCAATGACTGTTCAAAAGAATGGGGAAGAGACATGGGTGTCTTTCAAATATAATGATGATGACATACTTCACTCACAGGACACACTAGATTCCAATGATGATGATGAAGTTAGTTTATGCGAACCTCAACCCATTCTAGGTATAAAATGTGAAGAAAGTGATCCCATCCCAAATGTGCACTGCACTGAACTAGAATTTGATGAGTATTGAGATGACGATCCTGAATGTGCAACCACAGTTTCCTTGGAATTAATCTCAAGTTTGGTCCAGGGCAATGATCGAGAAGTACACGAAGAGAACGGTCATAATGAGCTACTCCACTCACATGACATGTCTGATCTAAAAGTGGATGAGCTGCTTACAATCGACCCTTCTATCTCTTATGAGATATGTTTGAACCACTCCCCTGAATTAAATGATAATATGATTCGAGAGATGGATGAGTTACTTAATATGACTCTGGAATTTGAAACCACTCAGTTGAAGCCACCATCTGAACTATTAAATGTTGACGATTTAATGCCTCTTCTGAGTAGTATCAATGAACAGAGTCTGCACATCAATGCTTCGTATACTGACCCTCAATCTGTCTATGCAGGGCTGGAGCAAGAGAGCACACTCCCGTTTACCTTTAAAGACAATGGATTCCTTGGGCAGATCATCACGAGCTCTAATGTGGAATATAAGTCACGCTCAACTAAATTTCTCAACTCTTTGGATGATTGTTTGGCACACTTTGCATATTCAAATGATTTCATGATAAGAGACATAGTGAATGCCTTGTAAGATAACATCTCGGTAGTCATCACTGACTGAGAGAACCCTTACTCTGAAGCCCCTTCTTCCACAGATCCTGAATGTTTACCATTAAGGGAGGAGGAGCTGAAAATTGAATCGAAGTTTGGAACTTCGGAATGTATTAAGACTACACCACTTCCTGAAATTTTTTCTCAATTTGATCTACTTGTAGTCTCTGATTCACCATGAGATACTAACTTTGAAACTTTTTCTGACACAGGTGAATCATATATACTTTAGATACCTTAGGCGAATCAACGACAAATTTTAAATGAGGTACATAAGTTTTTTCGGGAAGTCAAGCTCCAGGGCATCCAAGCCTATTGCAAAAAGGGCTTTTAGATGATCCTGTTGAGGATTTTACTGAGAAACTTATTAAGATATTGGCCGGAAGAGGAACCTTGCGGCATGATCGAGTAGTTTTTCCCTACTTTTATAAGACTAGGGTAATTTGCTTTATGATGTTCTAGGATAGATAGTTTTATGTCATTAGGTTAGTTTGCTTCCTGCATTGTTTTAGGATAGTTTTCTTTCGTGTCTTCACTCTCGTGCTGACCGGCCTTCATGATGCGACCTCTTTAAAAGTCTCTCCTGATTTCTTCATCCAGGTACTATCCTTCCATCTCTTTTCCTTTACTTTTGTTGTCCCATATGCATTGCATGCTCATATATCTTTTACATTAAGGACAATGTAGATTTTAGGTTGGGGGTGGGAGATTAGGTTACCTAATCAGTGTTTTCTTGGTCTTGATCAAAAATTATGAAAATTTTTAATTTTTTTTCGCATTTCTTATGAATTCGAAGTAATTTTGATGGCCATCTAAGGCACTTAGAATTTCAAGACACGTGATGTTAGTAATTTATGACTCTTAAATTCAGTTGTCTGTTAGATTGTACAGTTAAGTTCGAGTTATTAATCCATGATTAAAAGTTGTAAACATTAATTGAGCCATGATTTCACATGTCACATCTCACTTTCACATTGAGGTTTCAGTTTGATATTGAAGGGTTAACATGATAATCACTAAACATGTAAGGAACCAGCCTGAAAAATTTGCCCATCATGATCAATTGAAGAAAAATAAAATACATAGTAAAAAAAAAAAACAGATACCTTTGTAAAGGGTTGGGCGAATAATCTTCACCATAGGTTTTCTCCCTATAGGTGTAGATTTAATTCCCCATGGATGATATGTGAAAAAGGTTGGGTGTACGGTCTTCACCATAAGTTTGCTCCCTATAGGCGAGAATTTGATTCTCCTCCTTGGCGTTACTTTTAATGAAAAAAATCAAAAGCTAGAAGAATGGAAAGATGATTTATGAGGCAAGTTTTGGTTTATGATTTGGTTTTCATGAATTTTCTTGTTAGTTACCAATGATATCATGAAATCGAGAAGTGAATTTTAATGATAATAAGTCGAGATTACACTATACAGCCATGGAACTCAATGTGTAGAATTGTTCTAATTGATGGATTAATACTTTAAACTAGATTATGAAGTTTACCGTGTGCTTGAGTCCAGGAGAGTAATACCCAACATTCATGAATCTTAGAATTCTTGTATCTGGATTATTTTGCAAAATTCACTCGAGTACATAGAACTTATCATGTGGTTCTCAACTTATTTTTCGCATGCTTTGCTCGGGACTAACAAGATGCTGGTTGGGGGTTGTGTTGAGGGTCAAATATTGCATATCAGACCCAGTTATTGCATGGATTTACGAACATGATACTGTTTAATGGCCCGATTTAATCGTGTTTGTGATGCAGAGTGTATTTATGAGCTTAGATCGAAATAAGGTGCTAAAAGCTAAGATTTAACTTTCAGAATTCACCAGAGCAAGGGACGGACTCCATGGGACCAAGATCGATGAATTTACACGCCAGAGACTCGTGAAAATCGAGAAACTGAAGCTCAAGTGGCCCAAAATTGTTCCAGAATGCAAGATCATGGAGTTCCCACCATCCGTTCGGCTCAAAACTTCATGCATGGTCTGAGGACCATAAATTAACCGTACATGTCAAATTTCAGCCATTGGATCATTGTGGAAGTGGCCCAACGGATAGATCAGCCCATAAAATCTCGATTTGGGGCCCGCCTGATATCTGGATATACTTTAAATTCGGTTTCAACTGTTTAAATTGGATGATAAAACGATTGAACGAAGCGGATTTCTTGAATACATCACATTCAGACCCACACAGGTGATGCGTGTGCACCGGTTTCTTGAACGAAGCATGTGCACTCCCACCGCGCACCGGTTTTCCAAAGGTCGATTAGCGGGCCCTAACCGACTATTTCTAAACCAAGTTCAAGATGCAACAGCATCTTTGCACGATTTTGTCGGTTGATCATTGTGGGCCCCACTCATGATCAGTTTCGTCGATCTGGACCGTTCATTTGTCTCAGGAGACGGCCAAGACCAATGCCAAAGTTTCCTTTTACCACCATGCAAGCGTCTGCACGTTCCTAGCCGTTAAATGCAGGATGGATGGTGGAGTAGAAGATCTTGTGGGCCACACCAATTTCACTCCAAAACTACCATTCCTAAATAGTTTTTGGAGGTGAACACAATGATCAGACTAGATTTTCTTTCTGGCACCAATCCCGGGCCCCACCAATGTCACGACGGAGGTTTGTGCAAGCTCTGTTCTGCAACAGAGGTTGCGACCGATCCAGGTGGGCCACCATCGCTGTTCAGATGGATGATCCAAACCGTTCATCGTGTAGGCCGTCGAAAGCCGTTCGTAGGGACGTTCTCTTGGTACAAAAACAAGACATACCTGTGTGCGTGTACTAGGCCTAAGGCAAATCTTTTGCGTTGTGTTCTGTTGAAAAATAGGTTATGCACATTACTGTGAAAGAAATCCTCCGACCTTCTGCTAAAACCGACTCCAGCCGACTTCTTCACCCTCCTTCACAGCTATAAAGAGAAGAGAGAAGAGAGAGTTGAGATCATCTCGGGATGGCGTGGACATGAAGCACAGGAGAGAGTTTATTTTCCTGTTTTTCTTTTTTCCTTTTTTTTTTCTTTTGAGATTTAGTTTAATCATACTTATGGTTAGCTAAACCATTTAGCTAGGGCTAAGAGGTGAAGCTTGTGGCGTGATGTGACTGACCCTATGGCTTTGATTTATGCTAGACTGAACTTATGTTGATTTTAGTTTGATTAATAGGAATACTTTTATTTTTTAATGGTTTGTTGTGACTGAAATTATAATAGATCTGCGATGGCTTTAAGTATTTCTTTCTCCTTTTTATATTTATGACGTTAGGAAGCCCTGTTGTTCACCATCATCTCCTGGGCATGGTCGGATGACGGTACCCTTCCTAACCTTCATACATTGTTGATTGGTTGGTAATTAGTTTAATTTTGTTGTTTACTTTGTCTCATGGGCATGGTTTGGTGATGGAATCTATTCTAATTCATATTCCTTTCATCTCTTGAAAACTATATCAAAGGAAGTTCAGTTGATTTTCATGGTTACACCCTTTAATTGGATGAAGATGGGACTCTAAGTCCAGTTGAGTCCTTGAAACAGGCATAAGATCTCCTTAATCTCTACAAGTGGATCCTCTAAATCCCTAGTTTCGTACCTCTGATTTCTTTAATTTTTAAATTAATATTTTATCATTATTTCCTCAAATTCCTTCGATTTAGATTTCATCTTACTTTAATTCTAATTCTACTTAGTTTCAGATAACATATAAGTATCAGTCCCTTGGGATTCGACCTCGGTCTCACCGAGTTTCTTACTACATCACAACCCTGCACTTGGGGAGTGAACAGACATACATCAAGGTGCGGTCCATCTGAGTGAGCCACACAGCCATATCATCATACATAAAAACAAATGAAAAAGGGAGGGAGAGAGAGAGAGAAAGGAACACGTGTGATGGAGGGCTGAGCCACTATGAGCCCTCCCTTGTATTCAATCATACATCAAGTGGGTCCCAATACATGTAGGCCCACTAAATCAAAGATCAACGGTAGAGATTCCTTCTCCACCTAAAATGGAAGATCTACTTGACCTCTTTCAAACTAGAAAGTAACATCATGATGGGGTCCATGGAGAATGGCCCCATCATGGAATGATAATGAGAATCATAGTGGCCATCGGCCACATCTAGTGTCCAAAGTGAGATTCATACAATCAATCGATAGGCCTCACTTGACCCACCATCAAAACATGAAAATCTATCTTATAAAGAACCCCCCGTTCGATCTTCTTGGTCCGATGGAATGCCGATCTCATTGTGTCTCACTTTGATGGAAGGTGATGATAGTTGAAGGGCTGGGATGATGGGTTTTGGGAGAGGAAGTGGGTCACACACACAACTCACTTTTCTCTCTTGGAAAAGCTTGGACGTCCACCACTTTTTCTTGGAATTTGTGTTGAAAAAGAGAGAGGGAGAGAGAGAGAGAGAGAGAGAGGTGGTTATAAGAGAGGTGATGGGTGTGAGTGATGGATGTGAGGTGATAGTTGTACTTGCATGTATGGGAGTGTATGAGAGAGGGTGAGAGAGAGCTAACTTGGTAGGTTGCATGACTTGGGGAGAAAGAAAGCATAGGTTATATACTTTGATTGATTGATTGATTGAGTGAGTGAGTGATTGATGAGACATGTTGTAGAGATTCTCTTGAGATTGCAAATACACGGTGTTTTTCTCAAACTAAACGCGGGCCCACATCTCCTGACCAGTGTATCGAATTGGTATGCAATACGCGGTGTTAGAACCGCGGCGACAGTACGGTCGCAATGATACAAGTCTCAGATTAAGCCGACTCAAATCTATGGGATACGACTTAGGGTCGAGTGCAAATGTCAATTATAGGTCGTAGGTTGTCGGAATTCGCCTGGAAAGATCGCGGGAGTCGACGAAACAGTATGGACTAGGATACGGGCCTTATAAATGTGGTGTGAAGTGATATGTACTTGATTAAGGTGATTGATTGATTGATATGACATGTTGTAGAGATTCTCTCAAAATTCGTACGCACGACATTTTTCTCGAACTAAAAGCGGGATCATATCTCCTGGCCTGGGTATCGGACCGGTAAGTGAGACGCGGCATCGGAACCGCGGCGACGGCACGGTCGCTAGGGTACAAGTGTCAAGTCGAGCCAACTCTGGAATACGGGATGCGACTCAAGGTCGCGCGAAAATGCTGACAACAGATCGTGGGTCACCAAAATTTCACCGGGAGGACCGCGGAAGCCTACGGAATAGTACGGTTTAGGATACGGGTTTTACAACATATGTTTCTTCATGGCCAACTATCATGATGAAGCAAGGGATGCATTCCAACTCGTTGTTGGATGTAGTGAAGTCTTCTTCATTCTCGAGCTCATGGAGTTCATTAGGCTGTTGTAATTCTAGTGGGAATAATATGGAGGTCCAATCGATGTGGGGTAACCTTTTCCCCTTTCCTGAATGCTCCTCGAGTAATTCAGTGAGGGTGAGGTGATGGTTGTGATCTACTGAAATGGGACCCAAATTTTCTCCTGAGTAGGTGATTCTGGTGTTACGTACCTAACGTATAAATACAATAGAATATAGTGTAATATAATTTGATTATGGGACCCATCTCATGAATCCTCATTTACAATAACATCAAATTTCTATAATATAACTATATATATGTATATATATATATATATATATATATATATATATATATATATATATATATATATATATATATATATATATATATATATATATATTTATTGAAGATGGTCTGTTGAGTGTGAAATATTGCATATTTTCCCTATTTATACCTTGGTTTTATAAATATGATAGTGCTTAATCGATCTAATTATATATGTTTTCATGTGCGAGGTGATTTCGAGAGCTCAAGGTGAAATTGATACCAAAAGGAAGATTTATGTTCAAAAGATTACTAAATTAATATTTGAAGATTTGAAAGTTATTAATGAAGAATTCACATGCCAAAGATCCAAAGAAACCAAGTGAGGAATGAAGAGAATCGAAGATTTAAAGTGAAGAAAATGAAAGGGAATCCTGAAAATTATCCTAAAAATTGTCCTGAAAAAACATATTCTGAAACTCCAAGTATAAAAAATGAAAGTTCTGAAAGTCTATTTTGAGAAATTGCACGGAGTGTGTAAATTTGAAGTAATTTCTAAAATTTTCCTACTTAATTCAAAAGTTAGAGTTCCACAACTATAAATAGGACTCCCTAGCATGCTCCAAAGCATCATATAGGGTTTGGAAAGGTCTTAAGGAGCATAGCACAAGGGAGGAGTAGCCATCAAAGAGTTTGTAAGACCCGTATCCTAGCCCGTATCGTTCCATAGGCTTCCGTGATCTTTCTAGTCGAATTCCGACAACCCGCAATCTATTATTGGCATTTGTGCATTATCCTGAGTCGTGTCCCATATATTAGAGTCGGCTTAACTCGAAACTTGTACCCTTTCAACCATGTCATCGCTGCGATTCCAATGCCCACGTTCAGTTCGAGAAAAATGTTGTGCATTTACAAACCCAAGAGAACATGTCCCATCAATCAATCACATCACATCCCATCATGTCAAGTATAAGAGCAACTCCAAAGTCAACTCTCTCTTACAACCCATACCTAGTCAAGTACACCCATCACTCCATCCATCACTCACCATCCCTCTCTCTCCTTACATCACCTCTTTCTCTCATCTCTCTCTCATTTTCCTCCCAAGCAACCGTTCAAGCT
This sequence comes from Magnolia kwangsiensis, assembly GCA_037074715.1. Lineage (NCBI taxonomy): Eukaryota > Viridiplantae > Streptophyta > Magnoliopsida > Magnoliales > Magnoliaceae > Magnolia > Magnolia kwangsiensis. The sequence goes on from CM073589.1 coordinate 64,267,032, forward strand.
CCATGAGAGAGAGCTTTATGTGGCCCACTTCTTATCTCTCATCTCCATCATCCAAGTTTCATCTCAACCCTTAAACCTTGTTCTTTTGGAGCTAAAGATGAGGAGAAGTCCGAGAAGATCAAAAGGTGGGTGATTTTGGAATTTTCTCCGTTGATTTCTATTTGTGGGCCCACTTATGGTGGGACCCACTTGATGTATGCTTTGTATTGTGTGTAGGGAGGACCATAGTGGCGAGGTCCCTCCCCTTCACGCGTCTCTCTCTCTCTCTCTCTCTCTCTCTCTCTCTCTCTCTCTCTCTCTCTCTCTCTCTCTCTCCCTCCCTCCCTCATTTTATGGTAACGATGAAGCCCTATGGCCCACCCGGATAGACCTCACCATGAAGTATGTATTTTATCTAAGCCGTCCACCAAGTGAGCCCACATAGGTGGTGAAATCCCACTACAGCGTGAGTGTGATGATGTATGGTGGACGCTACTTCCAATGTCCAGAGAACACTGCAGCAAGCAGCATCTAGCTTTTTGTAGTAGAGAGGAGTGTGGGACCCACAACAGGCCCCACCCATGATGTAGGTATTTAATAAACACCGTCTACCCTATTTCCCAGCTCATTTTAGGCATTGAGTCGAAAAATGAGGCTAATCCAAATCTCTGGTAAGCCACACCATCAAAAATGATATTTTAATAGTGACAAACTGTTAGGGCCCGCAGTGATGTTTCTGTGCGTCAGAAAATATTGAATATTGGACTCATTAGACCCTTCATGAGCTAGAGAATCTAGTCGACGACACAGATCATCCTGATGTGGGCCCCACCTATGAAAAACTACGAAAAAATTAAAAAATAAAAATAAAAAGATAGGGACGCTGTTACTACCAGCGTCCTTGCTGCTTTTGAAGGGTGGGACTGTGGGCCCCACCACATGCCTCACCACAGGCCCCACCATGATGCTTGTTGAACATCTACACTGTCCATTTGATGGGTCCCCTTTAATTATTGGGATATCCCAAAAATCAGCCTTATATGAGGCTCAGGTGGTCCACACCACCAAAAGTAGAAGGGGATTGAACGTCTACCATTGAACCCCTTTTTGGGTCACAAAAGTTTGGATCAATATGAAATTTTCTTTTCCTCTTTATTCAAGTCTTTGTGACCTTATGAACTGATGGGATGGAAAATAAACATTATGGTGGGCCCCATGTGGGACCCACTATCGTGGAAATGGATTGGCTGGGCTACCACGCACCAACTATATAAGTGATTGACGTCAGCAAGTGTCGTGGGCCCCTCTTTGATGTATGTGTTTTATACACCCTGCCCATCTGTCTGGGACGTGGGGCCCACCCACACGTGTCACATGTGTGGGGTGGGACCCACCTTGCCGAATGTATCCACACTGTCCACTATGTGGGACGGTGTGACCCACCGTGATAAATGTGTCTTATCTCCACTGTCCAGTGATCTAGACGGTGGACACCACCATGATGTTTTATCCACTCTGTCCGTCCAGTAAGGGGATGTGGACCCCACTTGATGTATGTGTTTCTCCAGCCATCCATCTTGAAGGATGACACAAGTTCCGTAGGCCCACCTTGTTGTTTATGTCATCCTCACCATCCAGATATGTTGGACGGTGGATACCCTCCATGATATATGTGTTCATATCAACACCGTTCATTTGTGGACCCAACAGCAGAACTGCTGCTGCATTGACATCAACAATGGGTCAGATCATGAGTTATGCGTTTCATCCTACCGTCCATCTGGACAGGACCCACCTGATGTATGGATTTCATTCACATTGTCCGTTTGTTTTGCTGGGACCCACCTCGGATGTATGTGATATGTTCTAATCGTCCATCTATTTTGCTAGCATGGGACCACCGTGATGTATTTATTTCATTCACATCGTCCAGATTGTGCTGGATGATGTTGGACAATATTTGGACGGTGCTGATGAGCTGGACAATGTCTAGATGGTGCTGATTTCCATAGGCAATGTTTAGGCGGTGCTGATTGTCATCATGCGCCATGTGCCCAATAGAATGATAGTGTACAGTGGTAAACATGTTGCACCTGCAACTATTGAAATAATTTTAGGCGACCCACATCATGGTGGGACTCACCGTGATGTGTATGTTATCTAGGTTGTCCTTTAGCTGGACCGCTGGTAGGCCCAGCTATGATGAGTAGGCCCCCTTGCTGCATGTGTAAGGCCCACCTGTGATGTATATTTGAGGCCCACCTGTTGGGTATTTGAGGCCCACATGTGATGTGTATATAGCCAATTGATGCAGCCCACTTGATGTATATGAGGCCCATATGTTATAGCCCATTGTAATATATTTTCGGCCCATATGATGAGGCTCATTGTGATGTATTTTCGACCCATATGATGAGGCCCATTGTGATGTATTTTCGGTCCATATGTCATGGCCCATCGCGATATATTTTCAGCCCATGTCATGCGGCTTGTTGTGATGTATTTGAGGCCCAGGCATGTGGCCCATTGTGATGTATTTGTAGCCTATTTGATAAGGCCCATTGTGATGTATTTGTGGCCGATATGGTGAGGCCCGATGTGATGTATATGTCACCCTTGAGTGAGGCCCAATGCAATGAATATGCGGACCGATGTAACGTGTGATTTCACTATAATGTATGTTTATGTGGGCCACTGCTTAGGAACGATGTTGGTTAAATGTCCACATTGATGGGCAACGATGGTTAGATGTCCACATTGTGACCTTCCCTTGGGCCCATTGTGAGGCCCATTCTTCTTATGAGTAGGCTGTCTAGGCCCATCCTTAATATGAGGAGAGTACACGATCATCTTATAAGATGCTTAGTGTAGCTTCACAATCCATGCCCATGTGCATCATGTGTATGCTTGATATGAGGAATGATTAATCATAGCATATGTCATTGGGCAGATTATTATGGGACTCTTGATAGGAGGAGTTGTTCACATGAGAGTGCAATATGCGCAGGATTGCTGAATGACTGGATGGTATGACTCATGCATCTTACATTTTGTGGTATGACCACCATACGCCCTAGCGACATTAGGGTCGTGGCCTCCACAAGCATATCATGGATGGCCAGATGGGACACTAAAAATTTGTTACTAACATCGAGGCGCCATACATGTCCCTGGGTGAAAATTCCTAAACCCTCTTGGTACCAGAGGACGCTCTAACGTCTAAACCGAGTGGATATATATGAGCGCATGAAGGCCATATACAAGTAGGCTGCATCTTCCACTATGTCGTGGTCAATTAAGAGGGGGTGTGACCTTATCTGCCTGAGTGAGGGGACAATATGTAGGTTAAGTTTGACTAACTTGAGGAATGGATCCGCTATCGACGAGCCGAACCCGATATTAGCAGGCGGATAGTGAGGTCTCTTCCACTTACCCAATTGTGCACTCGGATAGGGGCGACAAGCTGACATAGAGTGTAATAGACCCCGGTGATGATCCTAGAGATATACGTCACTGATATGTGGACTTATCGAGCAGGAGTTGTATACTCAACATTTTACTTATTGGTTCATTCATTCATTATCCACTCGGGCTGGTGGAACGCAACTAATTGTTGTGTACCTTCGCAATGGTCAGGATTTCGGTTGGGGTGCGCGACCAACTTAAGATTAGGAATCTACCACATTGAGTCTGACTATCCAAATTTAGATATGAGACTGGTTTGGATGAAAGCCCCTTATGATGGACCTCATAGTCTGCGATACTACGTACTATCATCCCGACCTCACACTCCAGCTTGGTTATTTCATTTGCATCACATATTGTATTACATCCGCGGCATATGACATTTTGGGTGCTACGTTTCTACACTTATATAGCCTAGACGGACTTAGCAGGATTTACATATTGCATTGCATCCTCAGTATATGATATTTGACTCGTTATGATCCGCATCGCATACTCTGATATTATATGACTCATGCGCTAACCAGTATGTTTCCGCCTACTCTGATATTGAATGATTCATGATCTTGTCAGTATTTCTGACACTGTATGATTATGGTGTTGTATTGAATACTTGACACTTATCTTGTGCACACACTTACACCACCCTCTAAGCTTTCTATAAGCTTGTGCATGATAGATGTGTGCAGGTGGCGTTAGGTTGCAGCAGCGTTGAGCTTGGAGCATGCAGCGGACTTCTGGAGCTTGATTATCGATATATGTATTTCCCTTTCAGCACTATATTCAACTGTTTATATTAGTGGATATGTGATGATGATGTTGCCTTTGTGATTTGGATAAACTTGTGGTTATGCTTCTTATGAGATAAATGTACGTTGAAAAATCCTCCTTATAGGATCCCAGGATCAGAACCTGGTGTATGGGCACTGGAAACCGAGAATGGGGCACTACGGAGGCTGTTGGCAACGAATTTGATAATTAAAAATTTTGTGAGCCCCGTTTCCGAGTTTAGGGCGCGACAAAGTTTTTCTTCTTCCCTAATTTATTTTTCATTCTTTGTTTAAGAGATTTGGTTTCAATCATTTCTATGATTGACTAAACCTCTTGGCTAGGGCTAAGAGGTGAAGCTTGTAGCTTATTTAGATGATTATCTTACTTTGATTCTTGTTCTTATTTGACCTCATTGATTTCTAGTTTGATATTAAAGGAATATTTTCAGTTTTCTATGATTTATTGTGACTCAAATTATAATAGATATTGTGATAGCTTTGGATATCTTCTTTTCCTAATTTGAGATTGTGAGATTGGTAAATCTTGTTGTTCACCATCGTCGCCTAAGCATAGTAGGGTGATGAAATCCCTTCCAATCATCACAATTCTCTTCTATTGAGAATTAGGTCAATGAAAAGTTCATATTTGATTTAAATTGCTTTATCTTCCAATTGGATATGATAAGACTCCAATTCCAATTATGTTGCTTGAATCAAATAAGGTAGTATCTTGATAGCTACAAGTGGATCCTTGGCACCCTAGTTCCCACCTTTAAATTCATAGGTTTTAATCAACATTATTCACCATTATTCTCAATTATTTAGATTTCAATTTAGATCTTTTTCTTATTCTAGTTCTAATTATTTTCAGAATACGTACAAATTTAGTGCATGTAGATTTGACCTCGGTCTTACCGAGTTATTACTACATCACGACCCTACACTTGGGGTTGTGAACCAGTTCTTAACACCATTGCCAGGGACTACGGCTACGTTTTACTAAAATTAATTGGTTTTATAATTGGGTTAAGATTAAGATTTATTTTTCTACTATGTTTTTAGGTTAGGATTTTTTCTGAAATTATTTTAAAAACTAACATTGTTTTCTTTTTTATAGGATCCTAACATAACAACTCTTATTCAGTAATTTTGTTTCAACCCTCTCTTATCTTTTTTTTAGATCTCTTATTTGTTTTAGTTTTTCTATTTTTCTTTTTAGGTTTAATTGTTTAGTTACTTAAGGGCTAAGAGTATTTCATTTCCAAGTGGGTTTGTAACAACACTCTCCGTCTTTTGAGTGAAGGAGGATTAGTTGAAGGGTTGCCTATCCATCACAGGATTAGACACCAATTGAGATCCTCTTAGTTAATTGAAGTGATGGCAACAAATTAACCTCAACTTGAACCACCAGTTGAGGAAGTTCAAGATGAAAATGAGGTGCACAATGTACCCTTGCCTCATACTCTACGAGATTATTTACAACCGGCGGGGGTGAGTACATCTTCCTGCATGATATTTCCATTAAATGTAGGAACTGTGGATATTAAATCAGGGGTAATTCAACTCCTCCCTAAGCTTCATGAACTAGAATATGAAAGTCCATACTTGCATAAGAAAGAGTTTGATGAGATAATATTTACATTACACTTCCCAATCATTTCTGAGGACATAGTTAGACTGAAATTGCTTCCTTTCTCTTTGAAAGAAAAGATTAAGTCATGGTTACATTCCTTAAGACTAAGGTCCATTGGCACACGAGCTGAGATCACAAGGGAGTTCATTAATAATTTCTTCCCCTATCATAAAAATAATACCTTAAGGACATCAATCATGAATTTTGCACAAAAAGAGGATGAGACCTTCCAATGTTAGGAGTGATTTAAGGATCTCATAAATTCATGTTCACAACATGGCTACAAAACATGGCGTATAACAAGCTTTTTCTATGAGGAATTGACCTCACCCATGCGCCAATTTGTGGAGATGATGTGTAATGGGGAATTCATGAATAAGGAAGTCGATGATGCGTGAAATTATTTTGATTAAGTTGTTGAAAACGTGCAATCATGAGATACCTCTTCAAGAACTATCACTTCTAAGCCTACTCAATCAAAGGAAATGGAATGAATTTATGTTTTAAAAAAGGAAGATAATATAAATGCAAGAATGACCAAACTCACATGAAAAGTCGAGGCCATGGAACTTAAGAAGGTAGAACCCGAAAAGGTTGCAGAAATTGTTTGTAGTATTTGTGCTTGTAACATACATACAATTGAGAATTGCCTAACAATTCATGCTTTTTAAGAGATATTGAATGAGCAATCAAATACTATAAATTATTACCAAAGACCTTTCAGAGGACCCACCTCAAATACATACAACTCCAGCTGGAGGAACCATCTCAATTTTAGTTAGAGGAATAGACAAAATGGCTAACCTACAAGAGGCCCTTGCACAATTCTTAAATCAAAAGAAGCCTTCGGAGGATACGGTTCAAAAGTTTATGCAAAACTAAGAGCTATTCAACCAAAATACGATGTAAGCATTCCAAGATCTCAAAACAACAATGAGAATGTTTGCATCATTAATTCAAAAGATTGAGTCACACTTAACGAATGGGGAGAAAGGGATGCTTCCAGTCCAAACCCTCCCCAATCTAAAACCGCAATACGAAATAAGTGACCCAAGCTCTTTAAGTCAGATGGAGCAAGCTAAGTTTATCACCACTCTTAGGAGTGAGAAGATTATTGACAAAAACATTCCGGTGAGGGTTGAAAAACCTAAGGATCCAGAAGAAATTGAAATTGATAGACCTAGCAATGCTCCACATGGGTTAAAACAAGAACCTCAAAGTAAGCCGATTGCGTCATTCCCTCAATAGTTGATTGCACCAAAACCTCTCTCTAACTTCAGGATATTCTAGAGGTTCTTAAGTAAGTGAAGGTCAATATTCTTCTACTGAATGTCGTTAAACAAATACCTTTATATGCCAAAATTTTGAAAGATCTATACACTACCAAAAGACGGCAAAACATATAAAAAAAAATCTTTTTAACTAAAAAAGTGAGTGTTATCCTCAAGCAAGATGTGCCACAAAAATACAAAGATCCCAGTAGCCTAACCATCACTTGTGTAATTAGGAACAACCGGATTAAGCACGCACTTCTTGACTTGGGGGAAAATGTTAACTTGATCCCTAATCTGTTTACGAACAGTTGGGTCTAGGAGAATTGAAACCCACCCAGACCGCATTACAACTTGTCGATCGCTCAGTTCATATACCGAGAGGGATGATTGAGGATGTGTTGGTCCAAGTTGATCAATTCTACTATCCAGTAGATTTTATTGTCCTGAATAATCAACCCATCATAGATATGAGTACTCAAATACCCGTCATTCTTGGTCGCTCATTCCTTACTACATCAAATGCTATCATTAATTATAGGAATGAAATTATGAATTTATCTTTCAGAAATATGACATTGAAGCTCAACATCTTATTCAATATGAACAAACAGTCAGAGGATGAGGATGATACCCACGATATTGACATGATCGATTCTTTCATAGAAGATAGAGCACTTTTGACTCTATACTTGACACTCTAGAGGCATGCTTGGCCTACTCCCCTAATTTAGATGATGACATGATTAGGGAGATGAATGCCTTGCTTGATGATACGCTGGTACTTAAAGTTAACCGGTGGAGGCCACAATTTGAGAAATTATCCCAAACCGATGTAGTGCCTCTACCGTCTAGCCTCAATGCACCAAAGCTTGACCTAAAACATTTACCTGCTGATCTTAAATACCTCTACTTAGGTTAAGATAAGACATACCCTATGGTGATTTCTTCCCACCTAGAGAAAGAATAAGAGAGTATGCTTATTTCTACTCTCATTGAGCATAAAGGAGCCCTTTGATGGTCAATTGCCAACCTCAAGGGAATTGATCCTTTGATTTATACCCATTGCATTCATCTTGAGGATAATGCAAAAACCTCCTTGACAACTACAACATTGACTCAATCTAAATATGAAAGAAGTGGTTAAAGTTGAGGTACTTAAGTTGTTGGATGTGGGTATAATATACCCTATATCTGACAGTCAATGGGTGAGTCCAACTCAGGTGATTCCTAAGAAGTCCGGAATCACCATCATAGCCAATACTGATAATAAACTCATACCAGCTAGAGTTACCACTGGTTGGAGAATGTGCATTGACTAAAGAAAATTGAATACTATCACAAGGAAGGATCACTTTTCTTTACCCTTTATTGATCAAATTTTGAAAAGGCTAACTGGTCACTCTTACTATTGCTTCCTTGACGTCTATTCGGGCCACAACCAGATTGAGATAGCTCTTGAAGATCAAGAAAAGACAACGTTCACATTTCCATTTGGCACCTTTGTTTACCAAAGGATGTTATTCGAACTGTGTAATGCCCCTGCCACTTTTCAGCTATGCATGTTAAGTATTTTTTCTTACATGGTAAGGCAATATTTAGAGGTCTTCATGGACGACTTCTATATCTTTGGTTCATCCCTCAGTGAGTGTTTGAAAAATCTTAAATGTGTGCTGAAGCAATGCGAGGAAAAAAATTTGGTTCTGAATTGAGAGAAATGTCATTTCATGGTTCCTAAGGAAATTTTTCTTAGACACATAATTTCGTCCAAGGGAATTGAAGTAGACAAGATAAAAATTGATCTTATCTCTAACCTACCTCCACCTAAGAGCATACGTGATGTGCGATCCTTCCTAGGACACGCCAGATTCTATAGACGATTCATAAGGGACTTTTGTCATCTCTCTCGTCCTTTATGCAATCTACTTTAAAAGGATGCACCATACGAGTGGACTGAACAATGCCAAGAAGCTTTCAATAAGCTCAAGGGCATGTTAAGTACCCAACCTATCATGCAGCCACTTGATTGGAGCATTCCTTTTAAGATTATGTGTGATGCATCTGACTATGCTATTGCGGCGATGTTATGTTAGAGAAAAGAAAAGAAGCCCTACATTATTCACTATGCAAGTAGAATTATAAATTTTTTCCAAGTGAACTACTCTACTACGGAGAAAGAACTCTTAGTCGTAGTGTTTGCTTTGGACAAATTTATGTCCTACCTGATCGGATCTAAGATTATCATCTACACGGACCATGCAGTGCTAAAATAACTTCTTTCTAAAACGGATGCCAAGCATCACCTGATAAGATGGATCCTCTTGCTCCAAGAATTTGATATTGAAATACGAGATTAAAAAAAGAGTAGAAAACGTAGTGACCGACTACCTTTCTCAACTTAACCTCCTCAATTCCCTTGAATCAACATTGATAAATGATATGTTCCCTGACAAACAATTGTTTAAACTCTCCCAACTACCTTGGTTTATTGACATTGCAAATACGCCAACATATTGGACTACGCAAGATAAGAAAAAAATCTTCGCCGAGGTACATAAGTTTTTCTGGAATGATCCTTATTTGTTGAAATATTGCTCAGACCAAATTCTAAGGAGATGTGTGCCAGACAATGAACATCAGAGTGTCATCTCCTTTGTCATTTTTAGGCCTGTGGTGGTCACTTTTCTTCTAAAAAGACCATAACCAAAATTCTACAGTGCAACTTTTACTGGCCCACGATGTTCAGAGATACTCATGAGTTTTACAAAGCTTGTGAGCACTGTTAGAAATTGAGAGGGTTATCCCATCGAAATATGATGCCTCTGAACCCCATTCTTATTATTGAAGCATTTGATTGTTGGACATCAATTTCATGGGACCATTCCCTCGATCCTTTGAGAATATTTACATTTTGTTAGCAGTAGACTACGTCACTAAGTAGGTCAAAGAGATCCCGTGTTAGAATAATGATCATAAAACGGTCATTTGATTCTTAAAAGAAAATATCCTTTACCGGTTTGGAATGCCTCGAGCCATCATTAGTGATGGAGGTTCACATTTTTGTAATAAGCCATTTGAGAACTTAATGGAGAAATATGATATCTCTCATAAAGTGAGCACTCCATACCACCCGTAGACCAGCAGGCAAGCCAAGATTTTCAAAAGAGAAATTAAACAAATTCGGGAAAAAGGGTTAACCATGACCGTAAGGATTGGTCAATTCTTATGGGCTTACGGTACGCTTTTAAGACCCCCATTCGTATGTCTCCCTTTAGACTCATTATGGGAAAGCTTGCCACCTACCTGTGGAGCTGAAGCACAGAGCCTACTGAGCTATAAAAAATTTGAACTTTAATTTGGACAAGGTTGTCTCGCTGTGCAAACTTCAATTGAATGAACTCAAAGAAATACAGAACGACACTTACAATAACTTGAGAATTTATAAGGACAAGATGAAGGTATTCCATGACGGGAACATCCTTTGAAAATCATTCATAACTGGTCAAAAAGTCCTTCAGTGCAATTCTCGGTACAACTTTTTTTGAGTAAATTTCTATCTCATTGAACCGGGCCCTTCATTGTTACTAATGTCTATCCTCATAGGGCCATCGAGATAAAGAATTTGATGAATGACAATGTTTTCAAAGTGAATGGACATCGTCTCAAGCCATTTGTTGAGAAGTTTGATTCAGAAGACATGTCCATGCCTCTAACTGATCCTGTATATCAGGATTGACCTCCTAGTTTGACAAAGGTGTAGTTAGGTTTATTTCTTTCATAGGATTTCAAATTAGGATAGTTTGATTTCAGTTTATTTAATCTTCATCCTAGCCCATTTGGATGTTGAGAACTTTGAAAAGGCTTTAATTCTCCTTCTTCAGGTATTATCTTCTCATTTCTTTTCGTTGTCTCATGTGTATTGCTTGCTCATATCTTTTACATTAAGAACAATGTAGGTTTTAGGTTGGGGGTGTGGATTAGTAAACTAATTAGCGTTTTCTTAATTTTGAGCAAAATTTGTGAAAATTTTTAATTTTTCAAGCTAAAAATATGTTTGAAAAATGATAGTTTGTGGAACCACACATAAGACCTAGAACATCCAGAAATTTCACAGCCAGAGTTCATACTCATGCTTGAGAAAGTTGGGTGTTAATAATGTATAACTTGGATGCTTTTGAAAATCACACTGTTTGGATCACATCCAGTTACATTCAGAAGGTAGCATTCACAAAAATAACACTAACTATATTGATTATATTTCATAAATGTAAAAAGAATAATCAAAGGCCTTCCTAATGGAAGTTTATTACATTCATCGAGTTCGCAGTGGAAGTATAAACTAAATAAACTATCTTCGCATTCTTTCAGTGTAGTCTTCTATAGGAGGCTGGTCCTCTAAGTCTTCAATTTGTACGTCACCTGCATAATCAATACAGTTGGGAGAGGGTCAATGCCCTACTCATAGTGAAGATTATCTTTTAAGATCAACAGTAATTCAAAAGATTCATAAAACAATGTGAGGGTTCTGATACATCAAGTACTCCGCACTACAAGAGATATCAATGCACAATCAATCTATATGAAATGCATGCCTAGTAAAGTATGTGGTGTATCACACTTAGCGATCACCACAATGTGAAATATGATTAGAGCTATCTGACTTAACTCGCATCCCATACTATAGATATTCACTGACATGTCCCACGCTTGGCATGGCTTTACGCGGTTGTCCTAAGACGACCACAACGCATGAACCAGGAGAATACGCCCCTAGAGATTGAAGCGACTATTTATGACAACCGACCCCTCCATAACTCGAAATTGATGTACTGTGTATATAGAATGTCTCACGTACACCAACTAGGACACCATCAACCTAAGAAACATGAAAATTACGTCTCCCCAGCGCTACCAAAAATGCATTACGTCCACAGTATTTAATTGATCGCTAGAGGAGTGATTCTTAACATAGTATTGTATCAAGGAGTAATCCTTAATCTACGTAAGGTTAAGAATATCAAGATACCTGTCTAGCCCTAAAGGTAAAAAAGACGAGTGACAATAACCAACTCAAATAAGAGGCGAGTGACGAAGGTCAACTCGAATGTGAGGAGAGTGGTTAAGGCCGTCTCATGAATGACAATAACCAGCTCGAATAAGAGACGAGTGACGAAGGTCAACTTGAACGTGAGGAGAGTGCTTAAGGCCATCTCATAATGATTTAAAGGCAAGAGTAAGACTTGTATCCATAGCCTCACATAAACTCAGGAAGGCTCCCTCCTATGGACATCACGTAAAAATCTCAGAGGGCCAACAGTTGAGAATAACAAATTAAAATGAAAACAGAGAATAAGTAATAGAAATCCGAGATCAGATAAAAGACATGTGAAGGACAAGTGTAAAGGCAAGATAAATTGCATTAACTTAATAAAGACAAAAGGTACGTAAAAGGAGCGATAAAATAACATGAAGGCAAAAAGGCAAGATGAATATATCAATTTAAATTATCGAAAGCTTAAAGGATAAAACCCTCACATCTAAAGTCAGATTTTTCTCATCCGATGTTAGAGGTTCATACACACTCCCTCAAATTCAATTTTATCCAATATCATATGATTTACAAGGTTAGGATTAAATCTAGTGTTAGGGCTTAACTAATTAACTATTTAAGCAGAACTTAAATCAAGATGCTAGGTAATTACATAATTTACCTTATTCAACGTAGCTAGTAAATCCTATAACTCCGCCTGGTGAATACTTCTCACCAGGATTTTTAACACTTACAGGACCCAAACTGACTCGAACCCAGTCCTGACTCGGTCCAGTACTCGGCGGGTTGACTCAGTGCTCTTCTTCTCTTTCTTCTTTCTTTTCCTTCCTCTTTCTTTTCTTTTCCTTTCCTTTCTCTTCTTTCCTTCTCCTTCCTCCCCTATTCTTTCTATTTCTTTCTAACTGGCATATTCCCTAGCATCTGGCGTGGGTCTTTTTTACTGCCTGGTGAATCTAGAATGTTCCTGTGTAACTGTAACACCCCGTACTTTCCAGTATTCGAGTGTTACCATGTAGATAAATTTAATATAAATACAAATAAATATATATAAATAGTGCAACCTAAATATACACACTATGAGATGGATATACTTTGTAAAGATTTAAAATCTCATGCTAAAATGATACATATGTATTTAATGTATATAAAACATTATGAAAATAATATTATATTAAATAAACACAATGAATAATAATTTCACAACATAAAATCAAAATTTAAATAATAATGTAGCAGTGAATATTTTTATATCCGTATGTATACAAAAGTCATTAGATAATTTAATGGAATTGTATATTATTTAACAATATTGTCAAATACAAATATAATTTTAATTAAATATGATATTGTATAATCTTTAATTCATTTCTACGTATAATATGAATCATGTACATTAATGAATGTGTGATCAGCAGCATGTAATTAGTAATATGTTAAGATTAAAAGTATATTTATGTATATATGTATGAGATTTTAAATATATTGTAATTATAAGTAATATACAAAAATTATAAAAATTATATAAATACTAGTATCGGTTAGTGATATATGACGAAAACATTACAAATGGCCCCATTAGGAACTTTTAGCCGTTGACGTTTGATTTCGGGAAGAACGGGCCATCAGATCAACGGAAGCCTACCACCAGAACTAGAAATCAATTTGCACAGCCCACCTGAGTTTTAGATTAGCCCTGTCCCTGGGCTCATGCCCAAAATGAGAGAAATAAAGGGATGGACGGATTGGATTTATCACAAACATCACCATGGGCCCCACAAGGGCGTGCATGTACACCAATGCAACAACACCTGAAGTGCACCAGGCGCCCCAAGCTGGTCAGTGCACGCTAACCCGTGCCTGCTAAAAATGAGAGACTTCTCTCTCCCACCTACAGGCGATTTTGAAAAAAAAAAATGGGCAGATGTTGTGCTCGATCAATGGCCCACCATATGGTCCCATCTTCAAGATCTAAACCGTCCATCTGACTTGGGTTGAAGGCTTGACCAAAACTCTAGCTATTTCATGTGATTGTATGCACATGTGTGGGCACAAATCCAGGCGTATCTTGACTAGAGAAAACCATTCTTTTCCAAAAATGGAAACTGTCACGCTGGCAATCCGCGTGAGCTTTGTCTCCTCCAATCACAACCCTCCATGTGAGAGAGGATTCCCGCCCACAGAGAAGCAAAACTGCGACCGGTATTTGCAATACCGGTCATGTGCAAAACTGTTTTCCACCAGATCTAATCTGAAGCATCTGATGTCAATCCAACGGACCATAAGAAGGCTAGGTTTCGTTATAAACACAGATGGATCGAGCCACAGGAGCTCGCCCTCCATTCTTGCAGCAGCTCGAGAGGAAAACGGACTGTCACCTTCAAACCTTGAACCCACCATGAAAACCTCCCTGGAGCTTCGCTCCAACCATTCTCCAAGCTTCTCTGAGATCATACACACCACCTACAACAATCGGCTCGAAGAAATAAACCCCTGTTTGCAATCTGCCATTAACGTCGGCATCTTCTTCCCCGCCATTCTACTGCACCAACCATTGTAGTTGAGTCCGTTCAGACTCCAGTTATGTTCAGATTTGCGGCTGGAGGTCCCTGGAGAAGGAAAAAGGGGAGGAAAGTGAAAGTTAGAGAGGAAATGGAAGAAGAAAGGAGAGAGAAGAGGAGGAGGCAATGCAGATGTTGCACCACGCCAACATAGCCCGACTCGTCCGAGTTTGGGACGAGTCTGAGCCAGGTCCAGTCTCTGTAGAGGGTAGAGATAAGAGAAGGAAAGAAAGGAGAATGAAAAGAGAGAGAAGAAGGTGATGCCGATGTGCAGTTGTTGCACCTCCCCTCCACGACCCCGCTCGCCGCTGCAACTTGAGTCAGGCCATGGTCAGGTAACTCTCTATCCTTCCGCCTTCATAAGCTCTCAATCCAAGCCGAAAATAGTGTATGTCGGGGCTGTTTAACGTCAGTCAGCCATGAAGGGTGCTGTACTCGTTGAAGACCAAGAAGGGCTACATATGGGCTTCACCAAATGCAGGTGGGCCCTGCACAAATGCAAGTGGGCCTCACCCAAAAACCGGTGGAATGCCTTGGTTTTGGGCCTTACACATGTGCAAGGTGGGCTGCACCCTGCATCAGCAGATGGGCCTCACCCTACAACAGTGTGGAGCCACGTAGGTGGACCCCACCTTGATGATGCAGAATGTCTAGGCCGTCCATCCACTCCTCCGGCCCTGTACGTTTTTTTAAAAAAAATCTATACATATGATAAGGTATACACACATGCACCTGTACATGGATTATAAAATATTATAATATATAAAGCACCTCTGATATGTGCAGCACAGTGCACGCAGATTATATCCAAGAACATCCATCCATTTCAACTTCAGCTGGTGGGCCGCGCCATCAAGCTTTGGCGGGCCGCACCAAAATCAAACCATCCAGCTATGGACGGTACCATCCACCCATTTTGTCAGACCCTGCACGTTTTGAGAAAAGAAGAAAAAATAAAATAAAATAAAATAAAGTAAAGGAGTATATATATATATATATATATATATATATATATATATATATATATATATATATGTAACACATGCACATAAATCTTATGATAAAAAAAAATGATATCATGAAATACCATAATAAATGGTGGATCCCACACGTGTGGACCCACCTGTGGTGAAGATGGCTGGAAAACTCCCCAATAAGTATATATAATAAAATATATTAAATGGGCCCCACATCAGTGTAAGACCCACCGTTGAAGTGATATACATATATGGTATATATGTATGATAGGCCATGAGGGACCCACGTGGCATGATATCAGATGCATGGAAGATATAATATTTAAATATGCAATGAATGTGATGTTAATGTATTATTTAAATATATAGTTGATGCATGGATATGTAATATTTATATATATCTCAAGAGCGTGTGATGCTGACATAGTACGTTAAATACATGTGGTGGCCCCCGTGTGAGACCCACATAGGTATGATATTGGAACATGTATCTAATGCGTATGATATATAATAATTAAATACCCCGTGTCAGGTGTTTAATGTTACATGTAAGTATATGTCAATACTTGTGATGCATAATGCCTAAATATATCAAGTGCATGAGTGATGGTGTACATCTGGGGACCACACTGCGGAAAATAGTGGGATGAGCATCCACCATTGATACGGCCACTGTCATTTGTAGTATTGACCAAGTGGTCTTCCAACTTGATCTACCCTCTCGAAGAACACTCTTAAGGCAAAATGCAATAGGCACCATGGTGAGCCCACTGGCCTATAGAATATATTCACCGTCCACCTGACATGATGCATGGGCCAGTCCACTTGGGTCAAATTAGGACCTAACACCTATGGCCAAAATGGGCCCAGTTCGGCTTATAACGGTGAACAGTCTCGAGCCCAATTGGGACACCTTACTAGGATGGGCCTAACACAAAACCTAGAAGGCCTTGGTGTCCCTTCGAACCCTCACAATTAGTTGGAAAAAACTATGGAAATGCTTGACAGATATAAGTTTTGATTTTAGGAAACTCATTGACCTCAGGCCACAAGAAGACTTAGGCCGAATTCGTGAACACTACCATATAGGTGATGATTCTTCCCCTTAAGCTTTCCATCTTCCATTAGCTTAAGTTATAGCTTTATTTTAATTCAAATTGATAATTGTTATATCTCTCTCTTATAATCACATGCGTTAGCTGGTGGAAATTAAATTGCTATATTACATACTTAATATTTATCTTGCATACTTATTCATACTTGTGAAATATTTGTGGATTGCCTATGGAACTTAAACTGGTACACCGTGGGAAACCCCCACCTGTATATGTACACCCATACTTGAGATGTAACCCAACTGGTTGTGATAGTAATGGACTTCGGCTTAGTGGTTATTGAATGTTGGTTTAAATTAATCGTTGATGTGGGCCTACCATCCAGGGTTGTTGTGTCTAACAGTTTTCAAGGATGGTCTTTTATCGCATGGTTTTGATATTCGCCCTATGCATGGATTATTTTGATATTTGCCTTATGTGGCTTGCTTTATGTGCCTTTGTCCTAGTATTTTTCTTATATGGGTTTGATGTTTTTATCATGCAACCATGTGATGGTAAGCCCCAAATACTGTAATATGACTGGTCACTAGTCGATGAGTTTCCATTAAACATCCTAAGATGGTAGCCTCATAGGCGGGGGATGGTGATATGGGACACTATGCCCGAGTTGTCGGCCTACGCTGGGCCATGTGCTCCCCGTAGTGACCTTGAGCTTACCTAAATTGGCTGATTGTAATTGGACTAATAATAGGTTGGCTAATCATGCATCCATGACATATTAGTGATGACAGGTGGCTAATTTTGGATGCTGTAGTACGTGCCCTAGAGTTGTTGGGGTATCGTTTCGCTAGCTCCCAGACCACCGACTATCAACCCTTGTCCGACTGGTTGATTTTCCTAGGTTGATGATTGCATGGGCGAAGATCCCAAGTCCGGCTAGATTGCATCCCCAGGCCGATGTGCATTCATACATTCATGCATTTAAAAAGACTACATCATATATTGTTTTGATTGCATTGTTATTTTATAACTATGCTTACCTAATGCGGCGGTGTGTAATCTTGAGGGAAATTCACACTGAGCTGGTCACTCATCCATCAAAAATATAACCGTACAAGTAGCACAGGTGGTTTAAATGGTATGCAGGTTTAGACTAATGAGGAGCCATCTTGGTGGTTAAGGATGCATGGCTGCTTTGCCAAGAGGAGCTGCATGATCTTGAGGCTCAGATTTTATATACATTTTGTTATCTCACTTGTAGAAATTGTGAAATTCATGTATTTGTTATTTTGGAGACATTAGTTTGTATAAGTCATTATGGGCAACCACTTGTATATTCTAAATGAAATAAAAAAATTTCTTTATATTGATTTGTCCATTTTACACTCATCTACTTACTCTGATAAAGGAAAAAATATTATACACTTGAATTTGACCATCCTTTAAGGTTAACACTCAGGTTTTTGGAAAACGGGTCATATACTCGAGTCCTGAAAACACGGGGTGTTACAGTAACTCATTTGCAGGGCGTGCCCTATGCGAACGGGTTGCGCAGTTGTGTAAGTGGGTTGCGAACGAGTTCTTCAATCCTCGATCTCCTCTCTCTTTTCTGTTGGGGATTAGTCGAATTTGGGTAAATCTTTAGGAGGTCCATGGGTCCTACAAGATGGACGTCTCAGATGTAGGATTCATGCCCTGTTTTATTTTATTTTATTTTATTTTTATTTTTTTCTAATGTCGTGATGCAGAGGAATTTCCCGCTATTTGCGTAGGTGCTCAAATGATCCGGAAACTCCGGTGAAATAGAGCCCTGTTCTGACCATTCTGACCTCTTCAGGAGGGTCGGAATCCATTTTTCTTGGATTTAAACGATTCAGATTGGAGTTTTCTCCTCAGTTTCAGTCGTGGAGCATCCTACAAGTAGACGGCTTCTTGTTGAGTGCATATCACAGAGGGATTCCTCTTTCTTGGATTCGAAGGAGCTTCTCCGGTTTCTCTAGCATTTTGGCTGGAGTCGAACCTTTCCCTTATAGAGTTTGGATGGTCCAGATTATTCTTTAGATTATCGGATCCAAAAACTTCGGTGGTGGGATTCCTTTCACTAACCGAATCTTGTTTTCAGCCGTGGTTATAGCGACTATGGAAGTAGGTCAATTGCTCTGTCTGTTGGGTCAAGTGGGGCCCACTTGTAGTGGTTGTCAGGGAGATCTGCTCCCTTCATCAGTTCTCCCAAGCCGAGTTGTCCCAAGAGATGAATAATGGGGCTGATCTAAGTTCCAATGGGCCACACATTTTGAACATGTTCAAATGCTCACTCTTGTATGCTTGAAGTGCTTACTTTAGGAGGAAGAAACGTAGGTCGTTCCGTTTTGAATTTGAACATGAACTGCGTAAGAGTTGATGGCTCAGAAGAACGTGACTTAATGTAGCATTAAGTGGGTCCACTTGTGATGATTTGTTGGGAAATCCACTCCCTCCACAGGTTTCATATGGTCACGTTAGGTCGTAGTTGCGAATATGTAGATGATTGGAGGCTTATCGTGAAAGCTCTCTAACGGATGCCAATACGGACCTAATCTTAATTAACTGTCTACATTCAATGATCGGGGCCCAAATTTGGGGAAAAAATGTGCAGTCAAGATAGGTGAATGGTTGGATGAAACTTGGTGGTTGATTGATGGTGGAAAAATGCTAGATTTGAAATATCACCTTTTGCGTCAAAAGGAAGGAACTGGTTTCAGCATTCAATGGTGTAGGATCATCCATCAGGGTCCAAATTTTGTATAATGTCATAGTCATGTGAGGCCAAGGTATGGTCCAATTTTGAGTTTTGATGGATGATAGACAGTGAATAGATCTGAAGATCTAGATTTATAAGGAGTTAATAAGCCTCGAAAGATAACTTCGCACTTCAGGAAAGGCCTACTTAGGTGGAGTCCTCATACTTCACCCTTGGTCCATGTGATGGGCAATCCAAGTCGTTCTTATGAAGGGAAATATCAAACTATGACTACCCCCGAGGTTTCTCTACTCGAAGGACACCAAAATTCATGGTTAAAGGGTTGATTTGTCAATTGGGTTGCTTTTACAATGATATAAGTAATAAATTTTGACGTGTATGGTTAATTTATGGTACATACGCATGGTATAAAATTTCTCATTAAGCAGATCATGGGAACCAAGTGATCTAGAATTCAGGGGTCTAGGTTAATGACGTTTTCATAATTATTGTTGATCTAAGAGTTTTCTGAAATCTTATGGTTTTACATGATTCTATTCCCATTTCTAAACAATTCTTATGAAAGAACTTGCCTCTAAATCATTATGGTTAAAGAGTTATTCACCAATTTAGTCAAGGGAAGGTACATATATCCCATCACATGATCAATGGTCGGATGACTTAATTTATGGATGAAGATCCTTCCCAATGGTCGGATTCATGTTCAAGAGTAGACGTAAGGTGAGGATAGCTAGATTGGTATTGTACCTATGTACGTGTTACGTTAAATCTCACGGTAACGCTTGAGAACTTTCAATACTCGGGTATTGAAAAGTTTGGGGCGTTACAATTTACCTCCCTTAAACATAATTTCATCCTCAAAATTTATTTATGTGTTCAACTTGCATCGATCCTTTATGTTTAGTATTTTACTTTATCCCTTGTGAAGTGGATGTACATATATAGGCGTGAATGTAATTGGCTACGTGAAAATCGGAGCGCTACATTCTACCCCCTTTGAAAGTGCACCTACTAGTGCCCTGGTTTGTCAATTACGATGAAAGTTGAGTCAGTCGAACAACAGCGTCTAACAGGAAGATCAACTCAAGTGTCTGCCTCAACTGGATGTGTGGAAGCTCGCCATAGGTAAATCATAGCCTCACATCCTATGTCTCAAAACACCAGGTGATTAAAACCCTTAAAAATATGTAGAACATCTTATGGTTTTTATGTAAGAAAACTTTTTACCAAATAGGAAAATCTTCAAATTTTTCTTACATTGTCGATTATATCGATTCATATTTCGATATGATCGACCTGCTCTGTCGATGTCCTCGACATATCAATCGATCAATCGAGTGAGGACAAAAAGCGTCCAGCAATCAAACATTCATTTGGACGATTTATCGATATATCGACGGTGCAGTCGATATCATCGATATTCGAATATCGATCCTATCGAAAGTGGATCGATAATATCGACAAGCAGTCTTCCGGCGCTCCTGTTTTTCTAAAGAAAACTACTATGAGCTTCGATATATCGATGACTGTCCGATTCAATCTGAACTCAAATATCGATCATATCGAAAGTCAGTCGATCACATCGATAGTGGGCGCATATTTCCTCCAGCATAATTTTCAGGATGTTTTTAAATGTCGATCGGGCTGCCAGTCGAGAAATCGATATTCTTATGTCGATCTTATCAAGACCTGGTCGATTGGATCGAGATTGGACACAAACCGTCCAGCAAGCTTATAGGTAAATCTATACGATTTATCGATCTCATCGACACGGTCTCTGATATCATCGATATACAAATTCCGATGACATCGACTGTTCCCCGATCATATCTTTAGAACCTGAAAATCTTCAAGGCTTGTCTCTCTTGTTTTCACCTGTCGATAGATCGATTCATCTATCGATGGAATCGGAGTTTGAAATCTGATATCATCGATGTGTGTCTCGATCCCATCGACCAGTTAGCAAAAGGTTTCCAAAAGCGCAAATGACATTTGAGTTTGTATCATCGAGTGGATCATCAATACAATCGAGAGTATATGCTCGATCATATCGACTCTTACTGATGATATCGAACTCTGTCATAAATGTGACCGTTTTATATCCGTTGGAACCTTTTGCCTATATATAGAGAAGCTTGCCTTTATTGCTAGTAGAGAGAGAAGAGAGTGCTTTTGAGTGTTTTAAGCTTCATATCATTTACCTTAAGCCCTTTCTCTCAAGGAGTTCATCCTCTAATCCACCCTCATCATTGATATTCAATAGAGTGGATTGGGGAATGAACTTCTACATTCAATGATCCTCCAGCTACTACCTTAATAACAAATCATTAAGCTAGGATGCCTTGAATGCATAGATGATCGAAACCACTCTATCTTCCTAATAGGAAAATCTTTAGAGAGTGGAATTCCATCACAACCCTGATCCGACCTAAAGCCTAGTATAAGTATATCTTTTGAGTTGCGGATCAAGGGAGCTGAAGACTCTTCATCAACAAGAAGGAGATCTTCAACATTGCGCTCAAGGGGACTTATCAACTTATTTGTAAGTATCTAGAGTCCAGAGGACACTTGTGATCATTCCTTTCTAGGATTGAGTCTTAAGTGTTGCTCACCCTTTAAAGTCCTTAAAGGAGGCCTCTGATGGGAGTGTACGTGCGGGGTGCATTGTGTGGACCCTTGCTCTGTGGAGAGCATAAACATCTGGGTGCGCTGTGTGGGCCCTTGCATTGTGTGGGCATAAACATTTGGTTAGGAGTGTGCCAGCAAAACTCCAGGGTTTGAGGTGAACCGAGTAGAAACCTCTGTAAAGGTTGAAGGTGAACCTGTTTTAAAACCTTAAGTTTGAGGTGAACCATGGGAAACCTCCTTAGTGAAATCCGGTCACTCAAGGGTTGAGTGTGGAAGCCGGTAGTGGAGTAGACAAGTAGTTGAACCATTATAAAATGACTGTGTTTGAGATTGATTCTTGTGTTTGATCTTTTGTATGATTATATTAACTGCATTCATACTTGCTCACACTTCACACACAATCACATCCATCATAGACTAAAATTGCACCATGATTATCATTTAAATAGCTCTGTGATTGGATCCTCTACCAGGCTTGGAAGCCAGTAGAGTTAATTTTGAGTAATCCTAATTTATACTCTGTGATAGGATCAGTGTGATAGGATTTTTAATAATTCATAAAAACTTTAAAAAGTCCTATTCACCCCCTCTAAGACATATTGGCATATTTCAACTTCAACTCAAGCGGTCTTCACCGCTATTTCACCCTTAAATAAAAATCTCGACCCCAAGATTTGGTAATTTCATTAACCCACTTACGCCTTCCCTTATTAAGATTCCATTCGCTAGGATTGGAACTTGGGTTGTCTAGGTGAAAGCCAGGTATTCTGATTGGACTAGATGACAATGGACAGGCCAGGTTTCATAAAGGATAGGTCCAAATCAACCATTCATCCTAAGCTTTAAGGTCGTCGTTTTGAATGCCCAAAATCGTTTTATATTGGTAGTTTGTCACTTCAAGAATTTTAACTTCCGATCCATCCGTCCACTTTATTCAAAATTTAAAGCCTAAGCCCCTAACTTTTTACTGAGACTCCAGGAAAATCACGAGACTAGACCCAATGATTTGGGGCTTTATTACGAGGGTACCTGGATTTAAAATTTATAAATTTCACATCTAATCTTAACATTTCAAATTGGGGAATCTGCATGTGAGTTTTTAATTCTTTAACTTCCTAATTCCTTTGGGGATTTATTGAGTGTATGTATCTAATTCATTATATGTCCCAATCGCGTAAGCTTTATGGTGGTCCACTCCCCTCAGGCCCAGTTAATCTTATTTTCATGCTTTGATACCAACTGTAACATCCCAAAATTTCACAGCCAGAGTTCATACTCATGCCCGAGAAAGTCAAGTGTTAATAATGTATAACTTAGATGTTTTTGAAAATTGCACCTTTTTTTTTCATTTGGATCACATCCAGTTACATTCAAAAGGTAGCATTCACAAGAATAACACTAACTATATTGATTATATTTCATAAATGTAAAAAGAACAATCAAAGGCCTTCTCAATGAAAGCTTATTACATTTATTGAGTTCGCAGCGGAAGTATAAACTAAATAAACTATCTTTTCATTCTTTCAGTGTTGTCTTCTATAGGAGGCTGGTCCTCTAAGTCTTTAATCTGTATGTCACCTGCATAATCTATATAGTTGGGAAAGGGTCAATGCCCTACTCATAGTGAAGGTTATCCTTTAAAATTAACAGTAATTCAAGAGATTCATAAAACAATGTGAGGTTTTGATACATCAAGTACTACACACTACAAGAGATATCAATGCGCAATCAATCTATATGAAATGCATGCCTAGCAAAGTATATGCAGTGTATCACACTTAGAGATCTCCACAATGTGGAATATGATTGAGCTATCTGACTCGACTTGCATCCCAAAATACGAATATTCACTGGTGGGTCCCACGCTTGGCATGGCTTTACGCGATTGTCCTAAGATGACCACAACACATGAACCAGGAGAATACGACCCTAGAGACTGGAGCGACTATTTACAATAACCAACCCCCCGATAACTCGGAATTGATGTACTGCGTATATAAAACGTCTCACATACACTAACCAAGACACCATCAACCTGAGAAACATGACAATTACGTGTCACCCCAGGGTCATGTTTTCGCCCCAGGGTCGCTACTGAAAACGCATTACGTCCATGATATTTAATTGATCGCTAGAGGAGTGATTCTTAACATAGTACATGCATCAAGGCGTAATCGTTAATCTATGTAAGGTTAAGAATATCAAAACACCTGTCTAGCCCTTAAGGTAAAAGAGACGAGTGACAATAACCAACTTGAATAAGAGGCGAGTGACGAAAGTTAACTCGAACGTGAGGAGAGTGGTTAAGGCCGTCACATGAGTGACAATAACCAGCTCGAATAAGAAACGAGTGACGAAGGTCAACTCGAACGTAAGGAGAGTGGTGAAGGGCATCTCATAATGATTTAAAGGCAAGAGCAAGACTTGTATACATAGCCTCACATAAATTCAGGAAGACTCCCTGCTATGGACATCACATAAAAATCTCAAAAGGCCAACAATTGAGGATGACAAATTAAAATAAAAATAGAGAGAAAGTAATAGAAATCTGAAATCAGATAAAAGACATGCGAAGGACAAGTGTAAAGGCAAGATAAATTGCATCAACTCAATTAAGACAAAAGTTACATAAAAGGAGCGATAAAATAGCATGAAGGGAAAAAGGCAGGATGAATATATCAACTTAAATTATCGAAAGCTTAAAGGATAAAACCCTCACATCTAAAGTCGGATTGTCCTCATCCGCTGCTAGAGGTTCATACACACTCCTTCAAATTCAATTTTATCCTATATCACATGATTTACAAGTTTGGATTAAATCTAGTGTCAGGGCTTAACTAATTAACTATTTAAGCGAAACTTGAATCAAGATGCTAGGTAATTACATAATTTACCTTATTCAACGTAGCTAGTAAATCATATAACTCCACCTGGTGAATACTTCTCACTAGGATTTTTAGCACTTACAGGACCCAAACTGACTCGAACCCAGCCCTAACTCGGTCCAGCACTCAATGGGTTGACTCAGCGCTCTTCTTCTCTTTCTTCTTTCTTTTCCTTCCTCTTTCTTTTCTTTTGTCTTTTTTTTTTCCTTTCCTTTCCTTTCTCTTCTTTCCCTCTCCTTTCTCCCCTATTCTTTCTCTTTCTTTCTAACTAGCGTATTCCCTAGCATTTGGCGTGGGTCTTTTATACTATCCGGTGAATCTGGAATGTTCCTACGTAACTCGTTTGCGGGGTGTGCCCTGTGCGAATGGGTTGCGCAGTTGTGTAAGTTGGTTGCGAACAAGTTCTTCAATCCGTGATCTCCTCTCTCTTTTCTGTTGGGGATTAGTCAAATTCGGGTAGGTCTTTAGGAGGTCCATGGGTCCTATAAGATGGACGTCTCAGATGTAGGATTCACGCCTTGTTTTATTTTATTTATTTTATTTTTTTTCTAATGTTATGATGGAGAGGAATTTCCCACTGTTTGCGCAGGTGTTCGGATGATCCAAAAACTCCGATGAAACAGAGCCCTATTCTGACCATTCTGACCTCTCTAAGAGGGTCGGAATCCATTTTTCTTGGATTTGAACGGTTCAGATTGGAGTTTTCTCCTTAGTTTCGGTCGTGGAGCATCCTACAAGTAGACAACTTCTTGTTGGGTGCGTATTGCGAGGGATTCCTCTTTCTTGGATTCGCAAGAGCTTCTCCGGTTTCTCTAGCGTTCTTGGCTGGAGTCGAACCTTTCCCTTATAGAGTTTGGATGATCCAGATTCTTCTTTAGATTATCGGATCCAAAAACTTTGGTGGTGGGATTCCTTTTACTAACTAATTCTTGTTTTCCGCCATGGTTATAGCGACTGCAGAAGAAGGTCAATTGGTCCGTCTGTTGGGTCAAGTGGGGCCCACCTGTAGTGGTTGTCAGGGAGATCTGCTCTCTTCATCTATTCTCCCAAGCCGAGTTGTCCCAAGAGATGAAATATGGGGCCGATCTGAGTTCCAGATGGGCCACATGGTTTAAACATGTTCAGATGCTCACTCTTGTACGCTTGAAGTGCTTACTTTAGGAGGAAGAAACGTAGGTAGTTCTGTTTTAAATTTGAACATGAACTGCGGAAGAGTTGATGGCTTAGAAGGATGTGACTTACTGTAGCATTAAGTGGGTCCACTTGTGATGATTTGTTGGGAAATCCACTCCCTCCACAAGTTTCGTATGGTCACGTTAAGTCGTAGTTGCGAATATGTAGATGATTGGAGGCTTATTGTGAAAGTTCTCTAACGGACGCCAATACGGACCTAATCTTAATTAACGGTCTATGTTCAATGATCAGGGCCCAAATTTGGGAAAAAAATGTGTAGTCAAGATAGGTGAATGGTTGGATGAAACTTGGTGGTTGATCGATGGTGGGAAAATGCTAGATCTGAAATATACCTTTTGCGTCAAAAGGAAGGAACTGGCTTCAACATTCAATGGTGTAGGATCATCAATCGGGGTCCAGATTTTGTATGACATCATAGTTATGTGAGGCCAAGGTATGGTCCAATTTTGAGTTTCGATGGACAGCAGATAGTGGATAGATGTGAAGATCTATATTTATAAGGAGTTGATAAGCCTCAAAAGATAACTTCGCACTTAAGGAAAGGCCTACCAAGGTGGATTCCTTATAGTTTACCCTTGGTCCATGTGATGGGCAATCCAAGTCGTTCTTATGAAGGAAAATATCGAACTACGACTACCCCCGAGGTTTCTCTACTCGAAGGACACAAAAATCCACAGTTAAAAGGGCTGATTTGTCAATTGGATCTCTTTTGCAACGATCTAAGGGTTGAAATTCGACATGTATGGTTAATTTATGGTACATACGCATGGTATAAAATTTCTCATAAAACAGATCATGGGAACCAAGTGATCTAGAATTCAGGGGTCTAGGTTAATGGCGTTTTCATAATTATTACTGATCTAATAGTTTTGTGAAATCTAATGGTTCTACATGGTTCTATTCTCATTTCTAAACAATTCTTATGAAAGAACTTGCCTCTAAATCATTATGGTTAAAGAGTTATTCACCGATTTGGTCAAGGGAAGGTACATATATACCATCACATG
The DNA here is from genome assembly GCA_037074715.1 of Magnolia kwangsiensis. NCBI lineage: Eukaryota > Viridiplantae > Streptophyta > Magnoliopsida > Magnoliales > Magnoliaceae > Magnolia > Magnolia kwangsiensis. The sequence continues at coordinate 64,294,244 of CM073589.1, forward strand.
ATCAATGGTCAGATGACTTGATTTATGGATGAAGATCATTCCCAGTGGTCAGATTCATGTTCAAGAGTAGATACAAGGTGAGGATACCTAGATTGGTATTGTACCCATGTACGTGTTACGTTAAATCTCATGATAATGCTTCAAAACTTTCAATACTCGGGTATTGAAAAGTTTGGGGCATTACAAGACCTATCGTGACCGGCGATACATCAAATATCATGCGGGTAGCACTGAGAAGCCACTAGCCTTATAAAGGCCGTAAAGGCCATCATATGCTTAGACCCATGCGGGTAGCGAAGTGTGCCTATACGACCAACCACACGTGAGACCAACGCAGTCTGTACAGCTTCTGACAATGTCATGGAGGAAGGTGAGAGAAAATGCCTTCTCGTGAATGGGTTAGACCTTGCAGGTGAAGAAAAAGCAGGTTTTAGAGCACTCTTTGGCTTGTCCATAGATAGGTCAACCATGCATAAGACCCCCAAAATTCCTTGCTTGATTTCAGTAGAAACTTATAAGGATGGGCCTTTAAACAAGTTACCCCCTCATTGATGGACCGACAGTTTTGGATTTGGTACCCCTAAGGTAGCCTTGTGAGCCCTATGAACTCTAGAGAGTTACTACAGCCAACTCTGAACGTAAAACCTACCGAGTTCACCACCCAGGTAGCTTCACTGAGCCCCTCTGATGGATCACAGTTTTTGAACTCCCTGGTTGCAATGGCTCAACAAACTCATACGAGTTATAGAGACCACTTGCATAAGACCTGACTCCAACTACTTAAGAGTCTGAAAAACTATGATTGCTCCACTACTCAAGAGCTTAAACTATGTATTAAAGTCAAGTAAAGTTTAGTCCAGTCAAGTCAAATCAAGTCAAGTCTAGTCAAGTCAAGTCATGTCCAATCAAAGTATGTCCAGTCAAAAGTATATTAACTCCACTACTCAAGAGCTTAAACTGTGTAGCATCAAAATTCTATAGACACAAGTGATCATCTATTTTACTTAATATATGCTCAAATATGCAATTGCCTAATATGATAAAATAAATCATTAAAATCTCAAACACTGATTAAACAACATATAGAAATGCATTTCTTTTTAATCAGGTTCAAACTACGATAATAACAAGTTTGTTCAAAATATTTGCTACTTTCTATTCTAAAGTCAAATCCTTCAAGATTGACTACAAGTCCTCAATTATAATATGTTTATCCTTTTGAAGGGAGTGATGTCGTTTCTCTTATTTCCCTGATGATGATGGAATATTATCTCGTAAAATTCGCAAGGGTGGAGGAAAATGAAATCATGAAGAAGCATCATTTTCTTTTGTACAATCTGAGAATTTAGATGCATTCTTTGAATTGTTTAAAGGAATACTAAATGTTATCCAACCTTCAAGGGTATCAGCAGGCTTCACTTCATAAACAATATCTTCTGAAGAAATCTGTATGCAAAGCTGGCCTGAAAAGTGGGCATGATTTGTTTCTTCAAAGTAACCTATGTCTTGGTCTTTTCAATAATTTTTTATGCATGGCCGAAGAATCCATATAGCATAATTTACTAGATAATAATTATGCACTAAGTGATACTGATGAGCCCACCAACGCATCCAACAATAAAAAGCATGAACTAGATAATTATAACCACGAATTATGAAGCGTGATCCAATATGAACATTCAAAAGTTGCCTCCGTATCAAGGCCTAGTTATATGGACCAATGTCTTGACTTCTCATTGACTTTGTGGCGATATTGTGAGTCTCCGGCACAATCTAATCAAATCCAAATTGACGAGCAAATCTGTTTTGGATAATATGGTTTGCGCTAGAATGTGCTACTTTCCCTCAATGGAAGAGTACTAGACTTGATAGAAACAAGGAATGAATGTTTACCTGAAGAGATAGAATCATCATCGACAACTTTTATATCTGCCGAACAGCTAGTAAATGGAAATTAAAAGAAGTCGATAGAATCACTGTTCTCTATTTTTCTAGTGATCGAACCATTCGATTCTTCGATCATTTTCTTCAGTTGATAATGATGAAGTGGAAGTCGATGAGGATTTGAATTGGCTCTTTCAAAATCAGCAAAGGTCAAAGGAAAATACACTCCTAGCCAGCCTATAAGAAATGCCAAGGAGCGTAAACTGGAAAAGACTCGGCGGATGAACCGTTAGAACTAGAAATGACACCATCAAAAGCACAAAATAAGGAACAAAGAATTGGAGGAGCTAATGAATATTTCTGACCATCTACCATTGTACCCATGACCATGAAGAAAACCGGCCTGATGATTTCTATTTGTTTCGAGTTTGGAAATATCACTAAGCTCAGCCAATAAGCTAAGAAAGCGGCTAATTTGCAAGAAGAACTATATTCGGCAGTGTTCTTAATATTCTAGCGAATAATCTTAAGGTCTTGATGATTCTGGCCTGCAAAGTTGTCAAGATAAAGATATGGTTATTAAAATAAGATGATATGAATGTATATAAGATGAAGACTTTGAAACATAGAGTAGAAAGAGGTTGGGAGAAATGAGCTAACCAGTTAAAGGAATTAATTCCTTCGGGCCATGGGAAATTAGCCATTTCTCTGAAGAGTTCAAGAGTGGTCTTTGAAATCTCATATTTATTATCTCCTATAGAAATGAGAGCAAATTCTTTGTTTGAAGGAATATATGCATCAAAGATATTGTCCATGATAGGAAGACCTACTATGCAAAACAGATCCCTCAAGGTGACACTGATTTCACCTAAAGGAAGGTGAAACGAATTAGTAATTGAGGACCAATGGTTGAGAAAGCCTCTAAAGATAGTTGTATCTCCACTAAAATGTTCTAATGTGGCTATAATTGCATCGAAAAGGCTAATCTTCTCTAGGATGTTAGCATATTTTCCAGCAATGGCTTGAGCCCAAGTGCTATAGAAATCACGAGGAGATAGGAGACCCATTGCCAAGAATCTTTTTGTATTCCATGCTGACCTTTCAATAAAGAAGTGTTGTTGAGTCATCTCAAAATAATGAGTAGGAAAGGGATGATGAAGATCATAGCATGGGCATAAGAATCGCATCTTATGAATCCTACTGACTCTTTGGTGGGATCCATTCTCTTCTAAATATCCTTCTAAAATTCTCAATTCCATCATAACCCAGTTATCTGTAGAAAAAAGATTGTTTCGGATCATTTGGTCAGCTGGCTCACAACGAAGAATCGACTAGTGACATCGCAGGTTTATGGGAATAATGATCGTTTCATTCTCAGAAGGATTGTAGAAATTAAAAGTTTTCTGGTGAATCTCTACACAATTCCAAGAGTTTTGAGTGATTCATCTGACTTCTAGATGAGATGCATGATTCCTTTTTCTTGAAGACGTAACCCTACTGTCAGACATATTTTCAACTTTATCGAGGAAGATAAGATGAAAGGATTTCTTGAAGAAAATGAAGAAAAGTCACAAAAATCTAAGGGTTAGAAAGAAATTTCACACTTAGAAATTTTTTTATGAAAATTGATTGCGTGGGTGTCACACCCCAAATCGGAATTCAGTGCCGACAGCTTCCATAGTACCCCATTCTTGGCTTCCAGTGCACATACGCTAGATTTCGATCCTAGGATCCTACAAGGAGGATTTTTCAGTGTACATTTACCTCGTAAGAAGCATAACCACAAGTTTACCCAAGTTACAAAGGCAACATCATCATCACATATCCACTAATATCAAAACTTTTAAGTACAATGCATAAAAGGAAATACAATAATAATATCGGAAGCTTTAGTAGTCCGCTGCAGGCTCCAAGCTCAATGCTACCGCGACCTAATGCCACTTTCACGCATCTATCGTACATAAGCTTATAGAAAGCTTAGAGGGTGGTGTAAGTGTGTGCGTAAGATAAGTGTCAAGCACACAATATATCAGAGCAAGTGAAAATTTTAACAAGTCCATAAAATATCATTAACCTTATCCAGGATATGCGATGCAAAGACATAATAAGCCAATGACATATACTGAGAAAGTAATGTAGGTCGACTATGTAATGCGGAGACATAACGAGCCAAATATCAGATACCGAGGATGCAATATAATATGCAATGCTGAAGAGCTACGAATACCATTAGCTCATCTAGGCCATATAAATGTAAAAATATGGCAACCCAAAATGCCATATGCTACGGATGTAATGAAATATGCAGTGCGAATGAAATGACCAAGCTAAAGTGTGAAGTCAGGATGATAGTACGTAGTATTGCATGCTATGGGGTCCATAACAAGAGACTTCTATCCAAACTAGTCTCATACCTAAATTTGGATAGTCAGACTCAATGTGGTAAACTCCTAATCTCAGGTTAGTCGCTTGCCCCAACCGAAATCCTGTCCATTATGAAGGTACACATAACAATTAGTTATGCACCACCAGCCCTAGTAGATAGTGAATGAATGAACGGTTAAAATGCTGAGTATGCAACTCTTGCTCAATAAGTCTACATCAATACTATACATCTCTAAGATCATCACCGGGGTCTATTACACTCTATACCAGCTTGCTACCCTATCTGAGTGCACATTTGGGTAAGTGGAAGAGACATCACTATCTTTCTGCCAATATCGAGCCCGGCTCGTCGATAGTAGACCCATTCCTCAAGCTAGTCAAACTCAGCCTAACATTGCCTACTCCCTTAGGCGGGTAAGGCTACACCCCCTCCCAACCGACTACAACATAGTGGGAGATGCGGCCTACTGGTATACGGCTCTCATTCGCTCATATATATCCACTCGGTCTAGACGTTGGGGCATCCATTAGCTATAGAGGTTTAGGGACTTTCACCCACGGACAACTAAAGTGCCCTTATGCTCAAACCGAACATTTTTGGTGTCCCATCTAGCTATCCACGATATGCCTGTGGAGGCCACGGCCCTGATATCACTAGGGCATATAGTAGTCATATCATAAAATGCAAGATGCATGAGTCACACAGTCTCATCATGCATCAATCCTGCGCATACCATGCACTCATGTAGGATGACTCTGCCTATCAGGGAGTCTCATAAACAGTCAGCCCATTGGCACATGCAATGGTAAACCACATCTCATAATAAACATGAAGATGATGTTTATGGGTATGTATCATGATGCTATGTTGTCACATACTCATAATCAGTATTGATAACTGGCACTGATAATCAACATCGATAATCGGCCTCGACAATCGACAACGATAATCGGCCTCATCAACGGCCTCGACAATTGGAATCGGCCTCAATAATCAGCCTAACAAAGGGCCTAAGGGAAGGTTGTTAGGCCTACGGGAAGGTCACGATGTGAACATTTAACCATTATTGTCCATCAATGTGGACATTTAACCAACATTTCTCCCAAGGAGTGGCCCACATAGAGCGAAGCATATAGTGGGCCTATGACCTCACACAAGGGCCTAATATACATCACCATGGGCCTCGCTCAGGGGCCTAATACATATCACTATGGACCTCAGCACATGGGCCATAGATACATCACATCAGGCCTTACTCATGGGCCTCAAATACGTCATATCAGGCCTTATACCTGGGCCACAATTACATCACAGTGGGCCTCGCCAAATAGGTCACAAATATAGCACATTGAGCCACACATATGGGCCTCATATACGTCGGAATGGGCCGCTCTCATAGGCCTAATATACATCACAATGGGCTGCTCTTACGAGCCTAATATACATCCTAATGAGCCGCTCTCACAATCGTAATATACATCACAATGGACCGCTCTCACAAGTCTAATATACATCACAATGGACCATGACACATTGTGATGGCATGTACATCAGAGGTGGGCCACAAGATGAGAAAGAGAGATAGAGAGAGAGAGAGAGAGAAAGAGACAAAGAAACGTGTGAAGGGAAGGGACCCCGCCACTATGGGCCCTCCTTATATAATGTACATATCGAGTGGATCCCATCACAAGTGGGCCCACAAAATGGAAATCAACAATAGAAATCCCAAGATCACCCTCCGATTGGCCTTCTTCTTGGTCCCTTGGTGTAACGCACTAAATTTTGAAGGTCGAACAAGGCTCTACTCTCGAGATTCAGAACATCACTTATACAATATGGGTAATGATGTTCAGGTTTCGTCCATATTAATGAGTTGAGCATGAATGGGATTATACTAAAATAGCATATCATACTCCGGATATAATCAAATTAAGCAAGCGGAAGTCTGAAACATATCTATTTAAGCATGTAGGTATTTCACAAACCACCTAGAGAGTATGAGTACGTAACCAGGTTCATTATGTACATGTATTGTTTCAAAATGAACAAAGTATGAAAATGTAAAGTGTCCAACTAAGCCTAGATATTACAGTGATCCCTGTGTATTGGTACGAGGTCTACATCAACCTAACCAAGAGTTGAAAGTAGGAGAATTCCTCCTCTTCATCCAAGAAGTCTTGCTCCATTGCATAGACTTCATCTGTACCTGCATCTAAATCAGAGTCTAGTTAATGTTTTAAAACACCGTCTCAGAGTGGGAGTGAGTGATCAACTCAGTGGTTCTATAAGGCAAAAGTTAACATGTTATCAAGTTAATCAAGCAGTAATGATAAAGCAATCATAACAATCACTTTCTAATTACTCTTTTTAATGCAGGAATGGAGTGCAAGTAATGATGTATGCCCTCGCATCGAAGCTCTGTCACAAGCGACTCCGACAACCTATTTCGCATATGACAACACTTCCTTAAAATGGTGCAACTTCAATACCTTTTAAGCACATCCTAACTAATGCAGTGTAATGCATGGTCTTGTTAGCCAAGCAATTAATTAAGCTTATTCATACAGTAAGTTTGGGAAGCTAAGGTACCTCCCTTTATATCATTAACCCGAATCGAAGGACTCCTAGTTAAGCACATATAATAGGTAAGTTGTAGGGTCGTCACTCCTAATGAGACGCATACGATAGGCAAGTTATAAGAAATTATACTCATGATCACTACAGGGAGGCTCGTCACCCCAGCGTAGGCCGACAACATGAATATGATGTCCCTTACCACCTTGCCCAGCTCACGAGTCTTAGTTGCTTACTGGTCACTACGGGGTGGCTCGTCACCTCAGCATAGGCCGACAGCTTGAACACGATGTCCCATACCACCATGCCTGGCTCATGAGTCTAGTAGATCGTGGTACCATGATTAAAGTGGGCTTTTACATTGGTGAGGGGTACCTTAGATTCAAGTAATAGTGTCCATACATGGTAAACATATAATAAGCCAATCAGTTTATTAGGCAAGCTCGATTGGTACGGGCGCACGCTGATTTAATCGACATGGAGCGCATAAACACCCCTAGTGGCCTAATTACTGTCAACAATCATCATTCGACCCGGATTCATCAAGTATACCCAATGTGACGAGACTAATTCGACCACCCGAACAGGAACTATTACCAATTTCCTGTGCTACGTTGTAGCCTTAATCCTACTTATATGCAGCTAACAAACCCATGTGATATTCATCTCAGTATTTAACAAAGAATCCAAGTGGATTCTTCATTTGGGCATTTCATCAAACACATCGATCATGTTACCAAACACTTGCATTTTATCAATTAATTATATTGAGGAAAATATGATTACATAAAGGAAATCATACATATGCATAAAGCAATAAAGAATTCTATCTAAATACTCGTAGTAAATACAAATCATCAACAATTTCTCATTCAGACAATTCATCAAACATATAACTAGGTTATTTACAACATATGTTTTATCAATTCCTTATACAGAGAGATTAATGTGCATATGAAAATGATGAATCCTAGATCAGTAATCATAGCAAGCACAAATCATTTCAAATACTCATTCAAACATTTCAATAAACACATGGGATGTATCCTTTACTCATCGCAGTTCATATATGTATATCATACAAAAATCGACATATATATCTAAGTCAATACGGTAGCAATCAAGTTAGACATAAATCATTAGTTGACATGAAAGCATTGACAACCGCAACCTAAGCGTTTATAGTCCGGACCTTTCATCGGGATGCTCGACTCAGACTCGGTCCAAATCCTATATTTTCAAAAATGGAACGTCGGGCACCTAAATGATGAAACATGTTAGCTAGGTTTACGAACAATATCCTGGATCTCTACAACGATATTAGGGTTAGGATTTCTTACCCAAAATCGTAACCGAAAAAGGTTGGGTAACGCAATGAGGCAGAGATTTGGTACGTGGATTCGTGGGAAAGGATTCCTATAGCGATCTCCCTAAATTTCTCTTCTTTCTTTCCTCTTTTCTCCTCTTTTCTCCTTTCTCTCCCTTAGGGTTTTTGTAAAATTCGTATATGGGAGTGAGGGAGAGAAATAAGGGCTATTTATAAGCCCAGAAGTGATGTAAATGGCCCCAGGGCTACCTTATACATGGTTTATACCCTTTAGGTGGCTGTTTCTAATGAATAGGGCTCATAGGGAGGCCCACGACTCATCTACGTCATAGGGTATGTTCCCTAATAATGGATCCATGCTAGGACACGATTTCGTTGTGATCGGATAAGCCGATCAACTGTGGAGAACCTGTGTCAGATTAATGGTCATACTTACTCAATCGGGGCCACAGTTATACGGATATGTGTAGGAAAATTTTCTTTCCTCATGGGAGAAGTTTGGTCACAAACTAATGGTCTGAAATCCTCAATTTCACGTGAGAGTAAATGGTCCAATTCACTTAAGTTTTGGTTCATTTCCAAAGGTATTCACGTTTCTCACACACTTCACTCATGGCTTAAGTTATACATTTCTAGAAACTATCTGGGCTTGATTCCCACGATGGTTGTCAAGCCCAACAGGATGGACATAGTCCTATAGTTTCACAATCATCAGATCCTCGACGTGCGGTCTAAGTTCGATATGAGGTTTCAATGTACTCTCAAGAGCAACAGGCTCTTGGGATTTCTCCTAGGTCTTAAGATGACATTGAGTCAGTGGTACTAATGGCTTTATGCCTTCCGATTTGTAAAATGGTGGCTGAAGATTAATCCACCAATTATTTGGTTTAGTACTTAATTAAATTCTGCCTAAATTATATGATAGGATGTGGTCCTCGGGTAGTTCTGCTGGAGGTGGTACTCGGGTCTTTGTATGAATTTTTTCAAGACGTTACCCTTGGCTTCCTTAGCTCCTAAGCTTCAACTTTGATAGAGGATGATGGAGATTGAAGAGCTAGGATGAGAGATGAGAGGGGTAGAAAGTGGGCCACACCTAGCTTCTCCTCTCCCTTAGATGGTTACTCTCTTGTTTGCTTGGGAGTGAAGAGAGAAAATGAGAGAGAGAGGGAGAGTGATGGGTGATGGGTGTAAGGAAGGGATGGGTGGAGAGAGAGAGAGAGAGAGAGAGAGAGAGAGAGAGAGAGAGTTAATTTTAGAGATGGGTTGTGTACTTGGGGATGGGATAGACTGATGGGTTGAGATGGGATGTGTACTTGACATGATTTGATTGATTGATTTAATATTTGGTAGAGATTCTCTTGTGTGGCGTTTTTCTCAAAATAAATGCAGGCCCACAACTCCTGGCCAGGTTATTGCATCGGTGTGCGAGATGCGGCGTTGAAACCGCAGCGACGGCATGGTCACTAGGGTACAAGTTTCAAGTCGAGTCAATATAGATATACAGGATGCGACTTAGGGTCATACGCAAGCGCAAATTACAAGTCACGTGTTGCCAGAATTAATCGAGAGGACCGCATAAGTCTATGGAATGGTATGGTTTAGGGTACGGGTCTTACAGTGGGTGATCACAATGAAAGATGGTTACGTGGGAGCGCGCAGAGGAGATGATCTTTACACATACACGGGTGTGCGCAAAAGAAAGTTTTTATGCAAAAAAATACCAGAGAAGTAACGGTTTGATAGAAATGAGAAAGTGAAAAGAAATAGGTCGAGTCCAGTATTTATAGGAGGGTTGGACCCAACAGATGTTGGACGTGACCCGATTGAGTGTTGCGCGGGTCTGCACGACGACATTTAAAGATAAAGAAAAGAAGATATTTGATCCTATTTCTTTATTCTGAAGAAGGAGAACAAATAAAGGATCAAAGGGGCATCTGTTGAGACATAAAAATAATTATTAAAGAAAATTTAGAAGAAAGATTAAGAATGAAAGAAAGAAGAATGAATGTTTAATTATGTTGCGCACACCCGTGCAAAGAACATTGGTTGTGCGGGCTTGCACAACGCTAATAATGGTCGTGCAGACTCGCACAACACCAGTAAGATCATAAAAGTTTGGATGGCTGAGATGTTAAGATAGCAGACCCCATGGCACAAAGATCGAGGGTTTGTACGTGTGGAGGCTTATAAATACCCCACTCCCCCTCTCATTTGCACCAACAATGACAAAGAAGATCAGAGCTCTAGAGAAAAGAAGACGAAGACTTTGAAGGGATTTCGAAGAAGAAGGAAAAGAAGACAGAGTGGGTTCTTACCCATGGCGCTGGACTGCGCAACAACATGTTGTTACGCGTGGGTTATTGCCAAGAGTCTGAACTCCGCTAAATTATTTAGATGTTTAAGTGTTTCTTCGATTCAGACTCATGTTTTGGATGAATTGAAGAAAAAGATACAGGATATTCACATCTATACAATACTTATCTTGCCAAGATGACCAAATCGCAAGCCAAAACATTACCGAATTTAATATTTGAATCTATTTTATACTTGTATTTTATATAATTCATCTTAGAATCAAGGGATAAGAGGATGTAAACAAATTCAAAATTAATAAACGTATTGTGATGATCATTCTCTTTATTCTTTTCTATTATAATTGAATGAGATAATCCCTAAATCAAATACTTTCGTTTCTTGTTGAAACACCTTTGCTTGCTCATTTACGGCATTTGATTACTCATTTAATAAATCTTTAAAAGCAAGGATTATGGGACAATCATGCATCGCATGTATGTCGCTAACATAAATACCACAAACAACTTTCCCGACTTCCCTTGGTTTGATAGCTTCCACCTTCTTAAGTTCCATGACCTCGACTTTTCTTGTGAGATTGGTCATCCTTGCACTCATCTTATCTTCTTCTTTTAAGGCATACATTCCTCCCCTTTCCTTTGATTAAGTAGGCTTAGAAATGGTGGGTCTTGGGCAGGTGTCCCACGATTGCTCATTTTCTGCCAATATATCAAGGTAGTTTCACGCTCATTGGCCTCCTTATTCATGAATTCATCGTTACACATCATCTCTACAAATTAGCGCATTGACAAAGTTAATCCATTATAGAAAAAGCTTATTGTCCGCCAAATTTCATAGTCATGATGTGGACAGGAATTCGTGAGATCTTTAAACCTTTCCTAACATTGGAAGAAGGTCTCTTCCTCTTTCTGGGTGAAGTTCATGATTGGCTTCCTTAAAGTGTCAGTTTTATGAAACGGAAAAAACTTTTTGAGAAATTTTTGAGTCATCTCAGCCCATGTGCCGATAAATCGTGGCTTTAAGAAGTGCATCCATGTCTTAGCCTTCTCCTTCAGTGAAAATGGGAACAATTTGAATCAGATTATGTCCTCATACACGTTTAAAAAGTGTAATGTGGCGGCTATCTCATTCTTTAATGTATAAGTATGGACTTTCAGAGTCTAGTCCATGTAATTTAGGAAGGAGTTGTATCACTCTAGGTTTAACATCCACATTTCTTGCATTAAGTGAAAACACCATGCAAGAAAATGTACTCACTCCTACCTATTATAAATAATCTCACAAACTACAAGGTAGGTGAGCATTATGCACCTCATTCTCATCTTGAACCTCTTCATCTAGAAGTTAAGGTTGATTTGCAGTCATTACTTTAATTAATTAAGATTGTCTCAAGTGGTATCTAATCTTATGATGGATAGGCAACCCTTCGACTAATCTTCCTTCACTCAAGAGACATTGTGTTGTCACGAACCCACTTGGGCATAAACACGCACAACTCTGAAGCACTAAACAACTAAAACCTAGAAGAAAGAAAACTAAAATAAATAAGAAATCTACAAAAAAAAGAGAGAATTGGAAAGAGGTTACTGGATTGGAGTTGCTATGCTAAGATCCTAAAAAACAGAAAACAAAGTTAGTTTCTAAAAATAATTTTAGAAAAAATCTTAACCTAAAAGAAAAATGTAAAAATTTAACCTTAATCTTAACCTAATTCTAATACCAATTAATCTCAGAAAAAAGTAGTCGTAGTCCTCGACAATGGTGCTAAAAACTTATTCACAACCCTAAGTGCAGGGTCGCGATATAGTAATAATTCAGTGAGACCGAGGTCAAATCCACAAGGACTAAACTTGTACGTAATCTGAAAATAACTAGAACTATAACTAGAAAAAGATCTAAATTGAATTTTGGAATAGTTGAGAGGAATTGTGAATAAAGTATCAATAATCAAAAGGAAACTAGAGCGCCAAGGATCCACTTGTAACTATCAGGATGTTACCTTACTTGATTCAACAGACACAACTGGAATCAGAGTCCTATCTTATTCAATTAGAAGATGAAGCAATTAAATCAAATCTCCAAACTTTTCATTGATCTAGTCCTTAATGAAGGAGTATTATGATGATTGAAAGGGAATTCATTCATCCACCATGCCCAGGAGACAATGATGAATTACGAGTTTTACCAATCTCACAATTTCAAAACAAGAAAAGAAAATATTTTAAGCTATCACAGCATTTATTGTAATTTGACTTACAATAAATCATAGAAAACTGAAAATATAATTCTTAAATTCAAACTAGAAATCAATAACGTTCAATATAAATAGGAATCAAAGTAAATGAAGCATCAAAATAAACTACAGCTTCACCTCTTAGCCCTAGCAAAGAGATTAGCTAGTCATAGCTAACTCAAAAATAAAAGAAAAAGTAAAAGATATACTCAAATCAATGAAGAAATTAAAGTGAAAGAACGTTGTTAGCACCCTGCCTAAGCCTTCTCTCCCTTTCTAAACCCTCGAAGATGCTTTGGAGCATCCTAGGGAATCCTATTTATTGTTGTGGAACTCAAACTTTCATCCCGAGTTGAAAAAATTTAGAAACCACCTCAAATTTATGCACTTTGTACAGTTTCCAAAATAGACTTTCAGAACTTTCATTTTTTAGACTCAAAGTTTCAGAATATGTTTTTTCAGGACAATTTTCAGGAATATTTTTTTTTAGGACAATTTTCAGGATTTCATTTCTTTTTCTTCACTTCAAATCTTCGATTCTCTTCATTCCTCACTTAGTTTCCTTGGATCTTTGGCATGTGAATTCTTTATTAATGACTTTCAAATCTTCATTTAATAATCTTTTGAGCATAAATCTTCCTTTTGGTATAAATTTCACCTTAAGCTCTCGAAATCACCTCGTACATGAAAACGTGCATAATTAGATTGATTAAGCACTATCATGTTTATAAAACCAAGATATAAATAGGAAAAAATATACAATATTTCACGCTCAACATAGTTCCCTGTCTTTCCACATGAATGACATAATGAGTTGACGTATTTTTTTTCTAGTTGAAGTAGTTGATTCAATCAACACAAGTGGTGAAGAGGAGTTAGATTCATTTGTTTCATATCCTAGACATCTCATGTTTTTGAGTTCCTACCTAGGCCTAGAAGTCTTTCTAACTTTTAATTCTTTGAGTGAATTTATGACTTAGTTCTGCTGTATTATTAGATTTTTTTACTTCTACTTTAAGACTTTTGTTTTCTTTTTTTAGTTTCTTAACTTTTGATTTTAGAAGATCAATTTTCTTAATTAGTTTTTCAATAGTAATACAATTATTAGCAGTTTCTTCTTCACGCTTGATTCTTTCAAGGTTGTACTCATCTTCCTTTTTATAGATCTTAGGAATGACTGTAGTGGTGGAGGTTGTTCACAACCCTAAGTACAAGGTCACGATGTAGTGATAACTCGGTGAGACCGAGGTCAAATCCTCAGGGACTAAATTTGTACGTATTCTGAAAGTAACTAGAAGTAGAACTAGAATTAGAAACTAATATAAATTATAGAATAAAAGAAGTAATTTTGAATGAGTATCAATCAATCAAAAGGAAACTAGAGCACCAAGGATCCACTTATAGCTATCAAGATGCTACCTTACTTAATTCAAGAAACCTAATTGGAATTGGAGTCTTATCCTATCCAATTAGAAAATTAAATCTCTGAACTTCTCATGGATCTAGTCCACACATGAAGGATTATTGTGATGATTGGAAGGAAATTCATGCATCCACTATGCCCATGAGATGATGGTGAATCCTGAGTTTTACCAATTTCATAATCTCAAAACGAGAAAAAAAGATATTCAAAGCTATCACAACATCTATTGTAATTCGAGTCACAATAAATCATAGAAAACTGAAAATATTCCTTAAATTCAAACTAAAAATTAATGACAATCAACATAAACCAGAATCAAAGTAAATGAAACATCAAAATAAACTACAGCTTCACCTCTTAGCCCTAGTTAAGAGCTTAACTAGTCATAACTAACTCAAAAACAAAAGAAAAAGTAAAAGATGTACTAGATAATCATCCTAACATGCTACAAGATTTACGTCTTAGTCCTAGTTAAGAGGTTTAGTTAACCATAGACATAATTGAAACTAAACCCTTAAAGAAAACATTAAAAATAAATAAGGAAAGGAAAAAAACTCTTAGGAGGTTACTCCACGCTTTGGATTTGCTCCTTGAAACTTAATTTATGTTTAAAACTCCTCAAAGAACCCAAATTTATAGCCTTTGTTAGACCATCTTCAAAAATCACATCAAATTTATGCACTCTACGTAACGCCTTCGATATCATCGAACGTAAGTCAGATCCGGAAGTCGTGCATTTTCACACTACGTAACTTTTCATATCATCGAACATACCTTCGATGTCATCAAATATACTTTCGATGTCATCGAAGGGTGTTCGATCAATCGAGAATGTGTCCAGAGTTTTCTAGCGAATTACTTCAAAAATCTATAAAAATCTAGATGTCATCAAATTGCCTTCAATATCTTCGAGAAATGCATCCAATTTGTCCAGTGACCAAATCGATTTTCATGTAATTTTTCAATGTCATCAACCCATGTTCGATGTCATCGACGATCGATGACATAGACAGTGAAGTTCAGATTTTGTAAATTTCTGCACTTTGCACTTTCGAGTTCCTTCCTTCTCCTCTTGGTTTCCTTAAATCTTGGGGTTTTGAAATCTTCAATCTTGGTGTCTTAAGATTCATCCCTTGCCTTGGTAACTCTTGAGCATCAAATCCATGCTTTTAACATTCTTTTCAATTCAAGCTCTCATATTTACCTTGTAATACAAAGTATAAAATATACCCATTGAGCATTATTATGTTCATAAAACCAAGATATAACGTGGGAGAAATATGCAACATTTGCTGCTCAATAGAGGTCATTAGTATTTTCAATGATTTTTGGTCTATCTCACTTTCTGACTCACTTTTTTCTAAGTTAGAGTCATCAGTGTCATCCCATGTGGCTGCCATAGCCTTCCCTTTTTGTCTCTTGGTGGGACACTCCGTGGATATATGATCATACTTAATGCAGTTATACATTGGGGTTCTTTGGACTTGTTGAAAAATTTGCCTATTTGGTGCTTGTGGTCCAATTGTTTCCGTTTATTGTTGTATGGTTTTCCATGGTTCTTGTTAAAGAATCTTTTGAACCTTTTAGCTAAGAGGGCAACCTCCTCATCCTCATCTTCGTTCTCACTTCCATCTTCCTCTGTTATAGTTATGGTTCTAGAAGCCTTAAGAACATTGTTTTTGAATTTTGTGGGTGGTTTGAGATGTAGTTTAAAAGTTTGTAGAGAACCCACTAGTTCTTCTACTTTCATTTAATCGATATTTCTACACTCTTCAATTATGGTGACTTTGGAGTCAAAACGTTCCAGTAAAGATCTCAAAATTTTCCTACATATTTTAGGTACCGGATTTTCTCTCCAAGTCCCCCCATGTAGTTACATATGATATTTAATTTAGCGAAAAACTCCATAAATGTCTCATCCTCTTCCATTTTTAAGTGTTTGAATTGAGTTATCAAGAGTTGTAGCCTTGACCTCTTTACCGTGTTGGTTCCTTCATGGGTCATTTCCAATAAATCCCATGCTTCTTTTGATGTTCCACATAAACTGATTTTATTGAATACTTCTTGTGAAATTGCACAGTAAATAGCATTCATGGCTTTGGCATGACTTGTTTTATTTTATTTATCAAAGGCAGTGCATTTTTCTTTTGGTTTTTGGGTTTAATAACGGTTATGCCATTTTTAAGTACCACTTGTTCAGTTGGTAGCACATATCCATTCTCAACAATTTCTCAAACGTCATGGTCTAAAGATTGTAAAAAATACTTTATTCTTGCTTTCCAATATGCATAATTTGAATTATAAAAAATAGGTGGTTAAGAGACCGATGTTCCCTCTCCTTTGACCATAATTCCAACTTCAATTAGGATCTCCCTTTAGGTTATTAAACCCTTTAAGAGGAACACACTCTGATACCAATTGAAATTTTGGTAGGACCGCTATTACCGAAGTATGGATATATGATCAAATGTCGTAGAGGGGAGTGAATATGACTTTTAAAACTTTAATCCTTCTTAACTAAAAATTCTACCAATTTTAACATGAGTTAAGTAAGGTAAACATAAAATCAATTTAGATAGTGAAAATCTAACTGCTGTATCATATCAAACATGTATTGTGCATAATTTAAACATTTAATCAATCAATACATATGCGCACAAATAAACATAACAACAGCACAATGACATATAACGGTTTGGCTATGTGCCTACTCCACTCCCGGCTGACACACTCTCCCTTGGAGTGTGCCGGATTTCACTATCAAATAGTTTTAAATCAGGTTGACCATTAACTTTCACAACCTATACAAGGTTACCTAAGGAGTCTACACAAGACAACCTTAGAAGCCAACACAAGGCAAACGAGTCCTATACAAGGACATACTACGAGCCTACAAGGCAAACAAGTCCTACACAAGGACATACTAAGAGCCTACGCAAGGCAACCTATGCTTACACAAGGCGAAACCTACACAAGGCAATTACAAGAGCCTACACAAGGCAATCACAAGTGCCTACACAAGGCAAACGCAAGTGCCTACATGAGGCAACAACGTTCCATACAATGACTCAACACATTTTCCCACAGGAGTACTATGAAGGTCTTAAGATGTTAACCACTGAATACCAGTCCTACACAAGGAAAGATCTTCAAGGTCACTGGACTCTAATGACTTACTTTTAAGTAGATGAGCCCTGTTATTAGCACACGCTGAAGATGATCTTCCTTATTGATGGAGGGTCTTCAGCTTTCATGATTCGCAATAGCTGTAGATGCTTCCTATGCAAGTCGTTGGTGTTGGGTCAAGGTATTCTATTGAATCTTCTCTATTAAATGTTGGTTATTAAGTAAGGGAGAGATTCCAGAATATTAACCATTTAAAGGATTTCAGCTTAATAATTTTCCATTAAAAGTGTTGCCAAAATATCCTTGAATGGTGGAGTTCATTCTTCAATCCAATCTATTAATTTAACAATGATTGCATTTAAGAGGAAATTAAAGGATGAGATCCTATGAGAAAAGAGATTTAAGATGGAGGGTAGATCAACTATAGCAATAACTCTCTTAAATCTCTCTTTTTCTCTCTTTGGAACATAAGGAGCAACCCTCTTTAAATAAACAATAAAGTTCAAATAGTAAAAAATTGGGCGGAAATTTGTTTGCTTTCGATGTCATCGAAGGTCGATCGATGTCATCGAAGTTTCTTTCGATGACTCGAACTGACTTCGATGTCATCGAGATTTTCTACCGAAAGAACTTAAGGTTTACTTGGAGAGTTATGAGATTCAAAATTCGATGTCATCGAGATTACATTGATGTCAACTGACTCTGATGTCATCAAGATTTTCTACCGAAAGAACTTGAGGTTTGCTTGGAAAGTTATGAGATTTAAAATTCGATGTCATCGAGATTACATTGATGTCATCGAAGTTTGAATTTCAATGACATCAAATGGAGTTGGATGATATCGAATAATTCCTGATTTTCTTCATAAACTCTCTAGACAAATTGGTTTCAATTTCGACGTCATCGAGCCTTCCTCAATGTCATCAAAGTTTAAAATTCAATGTCATCGAATGCAATTCGATTACATAGAATAAATCATGATTTTTCTTTTGAGCTTGCTAGACATTTTGTGTATATAATTCGATGTCATCGAGCCTCCCTCGATGTTATCAAAGTTTAAAATTTGATGTCATCGAATGAAGTTCGATTACATCGAATAAATTCAAAGATATGTCGAATGCTTGCTGGACAGATTTGGGCACAATTTCGATGTCATCGAATCAATGTTTAATGTCATCAATAGTTACAGATAAACCTTGTACATTTTCATATGTTCTTGCAACTTTGTTTTACATTTTCTAATCTACCAGAGATGTTTTCCTGGATGGTTTTGGGATAGATTAAAGCATTTTAAAGTGATTATTACCTGAGGTGTTTTAGTCATAGGATGTAAAGTTTTCATTTACATTTGGATACCTTTGACACATTCATTTTGTTGAGTCTTCAGCATGTAGTCTTCATGTGGGGCTCACTGGACTAGACTCTATGACTCACTTGTCACATTATTTAACAAACCAAGGCACTTTCAGCTATGTCATGTCATGAATGGCGTTGTCGATAATTACCCTTTTAGATACATCTCCACTCGCGATGGTGGATATGTCGACATGCAGTGCTTTGTTAACTTTAGGTACACTTTCATCGCTCTCTTCAAACGGAAAAGAGGCGTGTTGTATGATTACTGGACGAGTATATTCTTCTATGTCATTGGTCATCCTGTTTGGCTGAGTGGGTCTAACTTGAAAGCTGGATGGTAACGTAAGAACCATGTTGTAATGAAATGTTACTAGTGGTAACAACCCAAAGACAATTTCATTGCACAAACTTTGCTCCCCTAGTGTTTCAGATCCCATCCTCTCGATTTGATTAGTGTATTCATCAACCGTAAGTTCGGCCGACAGATCGGTAGGCAAGGAGATGTTTAACATGTTAGCAGTTGTTAGAGGTCGATGAGAGCTCATTGGCTAGCCATTCCTTTGTTGGGAAGTATTCTTCACTGAGGTAATCTGACAAGTTACCGCAACTATTTTCCTCTTTGAGATTCACCAACAGACCCGTGTCGTCAAGGGCCTCTTAACCTTTTGACATTGCAATGGGTAACACTATTTCGACTATGTTCACTTCCAATTGTTCATTAGGAACAGGGACCCTTCAAAAAGGTTAGGGCACTTTTACTTCTAGTCGAGGAAGTATCATCTCCTCTTCTGCTCCCCTTCTTGATGCAACCCTCTGTCTCTGTTATCTACACTTTTGAGTCCTCATTAGTCTTTCGGTATTGTTAGAAACTTTGGGTGAGTAATTCGTTTCCATACCTCTTCACGTGTAATGGGGATTTAACCATCTTTGGCAAGGGTGGACCCCATCATGAATGGCGACTGGAGGCCAATTGTTGTGGGTGGCGACGGTCGGGGCCATTATGACAATGCTTATCTCAACTCATGGGAGTGTTCTTTGAGTGGGATGTAATCTCCTGTTCACATCAGTTGCAAATTTGAGGACCTTAATAAGTTCTTCGATGGCCATTGACTGATCATCTTGGTGATGACAAATCCATCAACGCCCCTTGCATGGATAGACCAGGCATTCTTCGTTGACCGTCTTACCTAATATCAATCTTCAATATTGGCTGGTTCCTCAGATTAGTTGTGACAATGTTTACTTCAATGTTGGATGGGAATAGGTCGATGTCTATCAACATTGCTTCTTCACCATTTTTCAGGTATTTTAATAACCCGCAGTCGATGTAGTCCTGAATGATGTTCTTGAACATAATACACTTGTTAGTTGAGTGGAATTGAGTTTCATGCCACTTGCAGTACTCAGTCTTATATAATTCATTGGTCAAAGGTATCTTATGATTTATAGGAATTTTAATAAATTTTCTGGCCAACAAAATATCAAATAGTTCCTCTGCTCGGGTGATATCAAAGGTGTAGACCTTCTGAGCCTTTTGTGTAGTCGAAGCAGTCGACTCCACTTTAACCAATGTTGAACATACTAATGGCTTCTTAGCTACTACTTCAGTAATTACAATCTTATAAATAGAGTCGTTGTAATATATTCCTAACGACAAGTTCTTCTGCCTAGCCCCTTCTTGCAGGAGCTCCTCGTAATGAGAAACCTCCTTAATTAGGTCATATAAATCAACAAATTCTGTACCTATGAATTTCTTACGGACCTTATATTTTAGTTTGTCTTGTGCGAGTTGCACAAATTCGGCCTTGATCACAACAACCTTACATGGGCTCTTTGTTAAGGGTCAAATATTGCATATTATCCCCCATTTATATCTTAGTTTTACGAACATAATAATGTTTAATGTTCTATTTTACTCATGTTTATGTTGCAAGGTGAATTTAAAAGCTTGGATTGAAAAATGTGTTAAAAGTATGGATTTGATGCTCAAAAATCACTAAGGAAAGGGATAGATCTTAGGAGACCAAGATTCACATGCCAAAGATCTAAGAAAACCAAGTGAGGAATGAAGAGAATCAAAGTTATGAAGTGAAGAAAAGGAATCCTGAAATCGTCCTGAAAAAATATATTCTGAAACTCTGGGTCATTTTGTGAAATTGCACAGAGTAAAGTCTATTTTAGTAAACTGCATAAATTTGAGGCATTTCTAGAGTTTTCCAACTAGGTGCAAAAGTTAAAGTTTCACAACTATAAATAGGACTCCATAAGATGTTCATAGGCATTTTCTTAGTTTTAAGGAGTTGAGTGAAAGGGTGGAGAAGCTGTCATCAAGAGTTTTTCTTTTTCTTACTTAGTTGTTTTCATGTTTTCTTCTAGTGTTTTAAATCCAATCATATTTATGGTTGGTTAAACCTTTTTGCTAGGGTTAAGAGGTAAAGCTTATAGTATGATGAGATATATTTTATTGCTTTGATTTATGTTTATGTTAAACTCCATGGATTCTAATTTGATATTTAAGGAATACTTTTAGTTTTTAATGGTTTATTGTGACTCAAATTACAGTAGATTTACAATAGCTTTGAGTATCTTCTTTTCCTGATTTGAGATTGTAAAATTAGTAAGTCTTGTTATTCATTATCGTCCTTTGGGCATGGTAGGGTGATGAAATTCTTCATAACCTTCATAATTCTCCTGCTTTGAGATTATGAGATTAGTAAATCCTATTGTTTGCCATTGTCTCCTGGGCATGGCTTGGTGATAGAATCCCTGCCAATTATCATAGTTTTCCTTCATTGAGAATTTGGTCATTGGAAGTTCATATTTGGTTTTATTGATATATTTTTCAATTGGATAGGATAAGACTTCAATTTTAATTGTGTTACTTGAATCAAGCAAAAGGGCTACCTGATCACTACAAGTGGATCCTTGACACCCTAGTTCTCACTTTTAAATTCTTAGTTCTAATTACTCTATTTACAATTACTGTCTCAAATACTTCAGAATTAGTTTCACATCTTCTTCTAGTTCCACTTCTATTTAATTTCAGAAACGTACAAGTTTCAGTCCTTGTGGATTAGACCTCCGTCTTACCGAGATTATTACTACATCGCGACCCTACACTTGGGGTTATGAACACTCTTCACCTGCTTGAACCACATAATATATCTCTTGCATGACTCCCCAAACAGTTGTTGGAATCGTGTGAGATTGGTCATGGTAATCGCCATTTTCCTAAAAAGAACTGAGTGTGGAATTTTTCTTACAACTCTATCCAAGTACGTACCAAGTCTGACAATAAGTTTGAGTACCAAGTAAAGGCCATTGCTGTCAATGAGTGAACGAATAACTGTAACTTATAGTAATCATTGTTAGATGATTTGCCACACTGCTTCGTGAAACAACCAACGTGCTCAATGGTCGACTAACCAAGTTCGCTTGAGAACAAGGTGAAATTTGGTTAATAATTTCTTGGCAACGGATGTTGCCGATCTACTTGCTCGGGGGTATGGCTTGGATATATGGGGATAGTGTTGCAGCCGAGTACTTGGCCAACAACTTCTTGGACAATTTGTATTATTTGGTCATGATCCACACGTTGAGGCTCTAAGGCTAGTGGGTGATTCGGACCAAACTATAAGATTATCTTAGAATCTAAGGCCCTGTTGTGGATTGAACCACTTGATGGGTCCATGACTCCTAATTTCAACTATAAAATTCCTAATCTCTTGCTCAGGTCACCTAACTTCCACGGGAGGTAGTACAATTCTTACCTCCAGGAGAGGAACATGAGTTGAGTTATGTTGTAAAGGCAACATAGGTAGTAATAGGACCGCGTTGCCGACCTAGCTTCCATCGATATTGTGTTGTGTTGCTGGTGGTGTTCACTCCATTATTAAAGCCACTGGTCATTGCATGGCTTCATTCTAGCTAGCCATGTACCGCTTGATGCTCTTGACTTAAGCACAAAATTGTTCCCCTTGTGCTCTTTTGTATTCTTGCACCATCTGAATGTTCATCTAAACATCCCGAAGCACAATAGATACATCATTTAGGAGCACGATTCGAGACGTGGACGGCCTCGCTGAGTCTCCAGTCGAGTTATTATTCAGATTTAACGTCTCAGGGGGTGTAGGAACATACATTTTCTCTATTGGAGGTGGTGTGGTTGGTGTAGAGGGTTCAACCCCTGCAATACGAGCACTCCTTCTATGCATTATCGGCAATATCACAATGGTATCCTAGAGACAGTGTCCCACCGAGCGTGTTAGGAAATTATTCGCTGTTGTCTATGCACTGGTGCACGAGCATGCCATAATTGGAATTACGGCTCCAATTCGAACCAGACAACAATAACCCCAAGCACTAAGATAGGCAGACACGTAGTGTATAATCGAGATCTAAAGAGATCGGCCACCTATTCAGCCACTCGCTCAATGTGTGAATTAGATCAGACGATATTCAGATGGTGGGGTTCATCTTCTGATGATGGATTACACCTTTGCCTTTCTGTATGGAATGACTTTTTAATACAAAATGAAATGAAATGAGAAAGAAATCCTCATAGTTGATCGCGAAGAATAGCTAAAGAATACATTTCTAATGTATTAACTGAGTCTACGTGCAAGCATAAACTCGAATTACAGCTAGAATTACTAGCTACTAGGTTACTACTACAGATTATATTAAGGAATATAAATCAGTAAGCTTGTAAAGTAAAGATTACATTAAGGAATATAATTTGCTTAACAATCAAAGTAAACAATTACACAAAGGAATATAAATCGACATAATAATTTAAAAGATAGATTTGGTTTGTTTGGGTTGGTGTAAGACCATTTTTCTTTGTTGCATTCTCATTTTATTTATAGCTTTGATCTAGCCGTTTTGGATCCTTCCCACGTTCTGATGGTTGCCATAATCGCTCTCCATTATTGAATTCATTTGCTGCTCCTTTTGTCACTTTTCCTGTAACTGTTTAACATCATTGCCCTCTGGAGACTTTATTGCCACTTGTCCTAGTAACTGCTCCAAGCCTCCTCACTGAATCAATTGCCTTAGTAGTACATGGCACCACCTGATATGTCTTGGCTTCCTATTGAGAAATCTCCTTTGTACATATCTGTAGATCTCTGAGCATGGCATGTTTATCCATACAGATCACATGTAACTCCATGTGATTGGCCGTAATAGGGTACAACAGTAATGAGGACGAACAAGGCCCACTTGTTCCATCACCTCCAACAGTTGGATTTTTTTACCCTTGGCAAATCCATAATAATTGGCATTGAATTCACACTTGACATAATGAATTTAAAATATATGAATTTACAGTAAATAAAGTCCACTTATAAGGAATGTGGATTGCATCTTACCCCTACCGCCCAGGGTAGATCGATGGAGAAGCCCGCCCCGGTGTATCTACTAATCCACGTCGTCCATCCATTTTCTCGAATCATTTTAAGGTAAGAGCCTAGAATGAAGTAGATCCGATGCTTAAGTGGACCACACCAAATTGGACACTTGCGTTGCATTAAATGGACAAAACATTAAATGTAAGAGTCATCTATGATGTGGTCCACTTGAGCATTGAACATGCCTTATTTTCAGGCTCACACCTTAAAATGATTGAAAAAAAGAATGGACGGGTAAACAAATACACGATGATGGCCTTTCACAAATCTGCTTGGACGTTAATCCATCCAAGCCCTTGCAGAATGCAATTCGCATTCATTTACAACCACCCCACACCTCCTTATGAAACACATCAAGGGCCTGTTTGGATTCACCTATAAGAGGGCGTTGTATCATATTATAACTTAATATTTCCAAATATTCCCATTATGTAGCGTTTGGATAAGAGCGTACAAGTGCTGTATCCTATGCGCGCAATTTCATACCGTTTCCAAAAAATTGAAAGCACGGTAGAGTATTGTCAGTGGGTTCTATTACTGTCAATACTTCGTATTCATTGCACTATATTCACAGCGGATGAAAGTTTGAAATTTGTACGATTACAAGATATTTAGTACTTATACAGTGTTAGATCGGAATCGTTCATTTAGTACATTTCAACGTGAAAATCATCTGGGCTAAAAATCAGAAAGTTCCATACGTCAAACAGGTCACCCAACCAAATTAAGATTGTACAATACATAGACATAGTCATCCTATCCAAACATTGATCTGTATAACGTATTGTATATTATGCCAAACAATGCCTCCTATCCAAACATTGATTAGTATCTGATTGATTTGGATGTATTCTGAAAACCGTCTAATGTATACATGAACAATACCCAAATACAATATAATACAATACCATACGCGATTCCAAACAGCCCCAAGTTGAAGGGTATGAGCTCAGGGATGATGTAGATCGAATTCTCAGGTAAACTACATGGTGTTGATTGAATGGCCATCATTAAAAAAAATTTGGGAGCCACAGACATTTTGGACCAAACTTATATTTGTGTTTTCCATCTATCCAAGTTTGTATGACCTAATCAACAGATTGAATGTCAAAGTAAATACTAGAGTCGGTCTCAGGAGGCTTTTAATGGTGGCCATTCTATCACTAATGTTTTACCGTGATGGGTCTACATGAGATTTAGATTTTCTTAATTTTTTGAATCAAAACCTAAAAAAATCTTTAAAAATAAATGAATGGCTATGATAAAACACATACATTATATTGGGGCCCACAGTGCAGCGAGCACCAGCCACGGGCTGGCAGCGTCACTGGCCAAATGCGTCTGGAAAGGTTCCGCTATGCAACTTGTTTTTGTCAAATTTTCTTACCCACTCTCCTATTCCGTGGATGCAGGTGCAAGGTGTGTCCGTTGTGACGTGATAAATTTAATATGTACATTCATTTCTCAAGCTTATTTTAAGACATGTGACTAAAAATATTTAAAACTTAACTAGTGGAGAAAGGAATTTCTATCATTGAAATCTTCCTAAGCTCCACTTGATGTTCCAAACCTTTTATAGGGTCATCTTGACTGGATGAAGTGAAAACACCGAAAACTTGGATGGCCATAAAACTTTTATGGCCATATAAATATTCCAACGGTGGTTATTAAATCTCTATTGTTTCTTCTCGTGTGGCTCATCTGAGTTTTGGATCCACCCTCTTTTGGGTCGTATGTTTTAAAATGATATCGAAAAACGTACGGACGAGTTGGATTTCTCACAAACATCTCAGTGGGCCGCACCCAGTGACATGACGTGATGAGAGCGGTTCCCTTTCTAGCACGCGTGTTCTCCGTAACCACGTGCGAAGTGACTGGAGTCACGTTCCCCATACAAATTCACCAGTTTGGTTTGGCGCGAAAGTGCTGTCTTTTCTGAATTGTCTCCTCTCTTCCGAGGCAGCGGCAATGGAGACAGCAAGAACGGTTAAAGACGTGTCGCCTCACGATTTCGTGAAAGCTTATTCAGCTCATCTCAAGCGATCTGGAAAGGTATCTCTCATTTCCATCTCTATCTATGTCTCTTTCTTCCATTCTTTCCTGAATTTTTCTTCCCTAGAAATGACAATTCTTTGTAATGTCCATTCCTAAATTTTCGAAATTTAGTGTTTTCATTTTCCAAATGTTCACTTATCTGACATCTGACCCGTCCAAAACGTTGGGCCCTATTAATTTTTCAGTAAGGTCAGATCATATGTATATATGCTGTATTAGATGTCGGATTTGCATAGGCTGGAAATTAGGGGGATTTCCGAATTCCGGCGGCGCCGATCGTTGGTCTGAGTGAGATCGGGTGAGGGAAGGATAGCTCTCACCTTGTCAGGAGTGTTGGAGAAGGCAACGCTTTCACTTATCAGGCGAGCCGTGTTGTAGGCTGGATCAGATAGTTGGCTTTCCATTGCTTTTTGTAGGACTAGGGGGGTTTTTGAATTTTGGCGACTTTGATCGTTGTTGTGAGGGTGATGAGAGATGAAGAGGAGGGATGGATAGGTCTCACTTTGTTGGGAGCGTTGGAGAAGGCAATGCTTCTAGAGCTGAAGTCGTCTTGGCTTTGACAGAAGCGATTCACCTATTCTCATCAAGGCTCTTGGGCTGGCTTTTGTATAAGGAGATTCTTGGAGCATCATTTTGTGGGCACTGAAAGTTTGCTATTGGACTCTAGGCTAAACATATTGCTTTAACCTTTTCAGGAGGAAAAGGTGAATGGCTTTGGCCAATGTGTTAGTTAGAGGGGTAGTTTGTCACCCTTCTCGCTGTTGGGCATTCTTTCCCTTTTTTCCTGATGTATCTTTTTTTATTTCTGAAAAATGGGGAACACCCACTCGCCTTGTTTCCCTAAAAAAAGGTGTGGGCTGCTTGCTGATTGGACTGGTTTGTTGTTTTTTACACTAGGTAATGGGTCTACCATTTTGGATGGACTGGATGCCTTAGAACATGTGGCATGTTGTTGCATGTGCCCCAGGTGTATGTTAATATACTCCTTGTTGAAGCGATGATCATTCCTCATTTTGTAACATATGTTTTCCCTTGTTGAATGTATTTTTCTTGTCCTTAAACATACATTATGGTGTCGAATCCTTGATTGCTTGTCTAGAATAACTGAGAGGGTTCTTGGATCATAGAATGATGCCATTTATGAAGGAGAAATGATATATTGGTTTCCGCTTGGAAAGATTCAAGACATGAATTTTGGTTTCAACATGAACATTCTGTCCCTAAGCTTGGAAGCCCACTAATCAGGTGGGGCCACATGCGTATGTTGAGCATAAGCTACTGGTGATTTTCTTTCTAACCGACTGTTTTTTTTGACTGACTGTGCCCTGCTGATGAATGGATTTGGCCTGATTTGATGACAATGTCACGTTCAGGGTCAACCCCACCTAAGGTTTGTCCTTGATCTTGCACATGTGTGCCTCGCAGGCTTGTGTTCCGAGGCTCTCTTTGATTTCACCTTGCATGAATAGCTGTATTCCTTGTCATGAGGATATTGTGGAAGATAATCTTTTATTTTTTTATATTCCTAATTGAATATGGAATTGGTGGGTGGTTTTTCGATTCCTTCTTCTTCTTCTTTTTTTTTTTTTTAATTTTTTTAATTTTTTGGAAAGGTATATATATATATATATTTTTTGAAAGGTAAACTTTTTTTGAAAGGTAATTTTTTGTGAAAGGGTGTTTTTTTTTTTTTTCTTTTCATTTTATTGCCATAAACAAATGACCCCAATTCTAGAAGATGTGCCACTCTACATGCCAAGTGATATGCACATCCATATGCTAGGCAATCATTGTTGATCGGGACATTCCTTTAATAACCACAGTGTATGTGACGTGTGGCAGTAGCACAATATTCGGCACAAGTGAACAACCCCTTAGTGTAGACAATATGCTTGGGAATCCTTGTCATCTGTTTAATAAACTCATAGCACCTGACAAAATGCTTTTAGCAACTGGATATTATATTATATTCCATGCTAGATTATCTCCCTTATTTGCGTACAGGTACATGAATTTTTTATTTTTATTTTTCCCATAATGGCCCTTACGACCCTGTAACGGACTTTACGGCACCATGAAAACATATTATGCATCTGTTGGAGTCCATCGAGTGTGCTTCAGTATTTTGTTTTTAAATGCTTTTAAAGGAGGTTTTTACTACCCATTCGCTAACCTGTTTATAGGCAACCCCATCCAATGCTGATGTGTAGCTCTTGCCCTTTATGCTGCAAACTCCTTGACCCATTTGCCTATGCAAAGCTACTGCATCTTTCAAAATTAGGTGATCTTCAGGAATAACATGAATCTATGGGATGGATTTCATTAAGTCTTGATTATCTTCGATTTTTTTTTTTTTTTTTTTTTTAATATGAACTACTATCCTACTACGTAGTTCGTCTTGCTTCTTTTATTCCATACAAGTCTAGATGATAGAACTAATAAGTTATATTCTATTAAACTAAGATGTGACTAGATGCCTCTATGTTAATGTGCAAGCATGCCGTGTACCTGCACCTTGTCTTCATTTATTTAGTGGCTCTGAATTCAGATAGATCAGGCATTTTGTGGCTTTGATGCATAGATGCTTACCTAGGAATGAGTCCCACCTGTAGTTGCACACAGTGTGAGATGAAGTCGCTGAAAAATTTGTTGTGGGAGATGGAACAGGGAGGCATCTATTGCAAAATGTTATGAAGTATAAATGGCAGAAAAGTGGGAGCAAGAGCATGAGTTCGAAGTGTGATTCAAAGCTGGAGTGCCACCTAGTTAAGAGAATCCTGCAACAAAGGTGACTCTTGCCATAGCCTAGGAGCGGACTTTTATCTCCCTAATTAGCTACATGGGCCCTATGATGCGTATCCATTTTCTTGTGGGCCTTGGATAATGGTCTGACCAGTTTGTGGGCCTCACGTGAGTGTCGATTAGTCAGTGGACTCTAGTTATGCAGTCAAACTGTGGTCTGCAAGTTGATAGGTTTATTTGTTTAATTGGTTGGTTGGGTGTAGAGTTAGTGACTCGTTGAACGGTTACCCTTTAGTATTTTTGTCACTTAGGTATGCAGTCAAACTGTGGTCAGGTGTTTGATTATGTCTGGAAAACATGAAATTGGTCCTGTTTAAAAACGTATTGAGTTAGCTCTCAAAGAAGTCCAAAATCATGTGTTTCTGATATGGACTGAGTTATGACCCATTTATGAAAGGTTTTTATATGGAAGGCCTGTATGGTTGTGATGGGAATGGGATTTGGGAAAAAATAGTATTTCTTGAATATTTTATTGAAAGGATGGTTAGGACTAGACTCAATGAATGGATGAAATTGAAGCAGTGGGAAGTTAAAAAAATTCTTTCGTGAATAACTGAATGAAAATTACTTTGAGAAAGCTGGTGGTGGTGGTGGGGGTGATGATGATGTTAATGTTAATGGTGGAGATATTCTCTAAGTTTGGACAATGGTTCCCGAAGACCTATTGGGTAAGATTCAAGCAATTCGTCATGCTATGATCATACATGGTTGTGATGCTTTGCATCTGTTTGGATGTTGCCTAATCATTATTCAGTGATCTGATAGGGATCCAATTAAATTTAGTTATTTACAATTAAAATTATTGCATTAATTTGTTCTAGATCTAAGATTATGACTGTGGGCTGATTGGGACCATCTAACAGTTTCTAACTTTCTGCCATATATTGGAGTCGATTCTGACACTATTTATTTGTCTTTGCCTTTCTCTGTGCTGTTCTGAAGACTAACCACTTTCAAAGTCTCTCTCAAACTTGTGCATGAATGGTTGAAAGGTTAAACAGTTCAAGGATCAGTGTTGTTACCAATTTTCAAAAATAAATAAAGGGGATCTTTGTTGTCATGTGGTGATCACACAATCGCATACATCAACTCAAACTGCATATGTGATGGTTGCATATGCCATGTGGGAAGTATGCCATGGCATGCTAAAGTATGTGATGGTTGTGCAATGGCATAATTGCATAACCATGGCATACTCTAGTATGCGATGGCATAATGGCCAATGGTCATATTTCTTGTAGATTGTAATAAGTTGTAACTTGTAAAGTTGTAGAATTGTAATTGTATTGTATGCATCAATTCATCATGATTCAAGCTATTAATAAAATTTCACTGTTAGTAGTTTTTAATAATTAATTCTCTTGTAGTGTAACTTGTTGATTGTTTAAATATGTTTTGTTACATATAATATAAGTGGTCTGTCTAATAGTCAAACTTCAATGAAAAGTAAAAAATACCGAATCCAATCACTTGTAGTAATTAGACAGTTTTTCTTTAATTTTTAGAAATTTTTTAATGATTTTTTCTATTTTTTATTTTTTTAAAATTTTCAAAAAACATAATAAAAAGAAGCCATTAGCTAGAGTGATTGCTTATGTGATGGGTTATGCAATTATATACAATTTTGACAACATTGTTAAGGATGCAAAAAGGGTATTTTCCTTCTGTTGGAAAGAAGCCCATATATATTAGGAGTGAAAGATGTACTTATTGTAGGTAGTGAATATCGATACTATTGACCGAGATATATTATCGCTTGCCAGCTATACGAAACCCACAAGATATCCATTGGAAGTTCAAAAAATACCGCAAATTTAGATATCGCGTGATATATCGGCCGACATTGCGCTATATATCATAGATTTCGCGCGATATCTACGATATCCTTGATATCCTCACGAGTCACTCATTGGCGTTGATTGCTTCAATTTCCCTCTTTCTTTGCCAATTTTTTTTTTCTCTTTGAATGAGAAGATATGGGATATCTTGGAGATTCCGGCGAGAAATCAGGCTAGATTGAATGTGATCGAGGAACCATCTCGCTTCTGGAACCCTTGCTTTCGGAACCCTCGCAGCCCTCTCCCTCTCTTCTAGAGCTCTCATGGCCCTCTCCCTTTTCGAAAGGGGCTGGCGTTTGCAATGGAGGGACGCATATTAGCTATCGAGGTAATTGGATTGCGTATTGAGTTACCCAGTACTAACTCAGTACGCTCTCATCGTATCAAGTAAACTCTGTTGGGCCCACATTGAATGCATGTTGTTTATCCACACTGTCCGTCCATTTTTAAAAATCATTTTAGTGGTTGATCCCAAAATTGAAGCATATCTAAACCTCAAGTGGACCATACCACAGGAAAGAGTGGAAGTATTGATGTCCACCTTTGATACCTTTCTAAGGCCCCTAGAAATGTTTATTTGTCAACCAAGACATTCATAAGATAACACAGACATGGATGAAGGGGAATAAAAAATATCGGCTTGATCTAAAACTTCTGTGGCCCCCAAGAACTTTTCAACGGAAGAAATTCACAATGTTTCTGGTTGTGTTCCACTTGCAATTTGGATATGCTTCATTTTTGGGATAAAGCCCTAAAATTATCTGGGAAAATGGATGGATGGAGTGGATAAAATGTATATATGACGGTAGGCCCGACAAAGTTTATGCAGTATGCTAAGGGTACTGAGTTACTCATTATGCAATTTGCTTCCGCTATTGAGTAATGTACATGCTAATGAAGTGATGTCGCCAAGTTTTGTGGGTCCCACAATAATGTATGTGTCGTATCCACACTGTCTATTCATTTGGAAAGATTATTTCAAGGCATGACACAAACAATGAGGTAGATCTAAATTTGTAATGGACCCCACCACAGAAAAAAGTGGAGAGTAACGCCCACCGTTGAAACCTTCCTGAGGTCCACTGTGATGTTTTTTTGAGATCAACCCATTGATAAGTTAAAGAATATTTTAAATAAGAGAAAACGCAAATAACATCTTGATAAAAAACTCTTGTGGCCCTTTGAAGTTTTTAATGGTAGGCGTCACTCTCTCCACTATTTTTTGTGGTGGGGTCTACTCGAGCTCTGGATCTCACTCGTTCTTTAGGTCATGCACTAAAATGATCTCTCCAAATGGATGGACGGTGTGGATACAAAAAATGCATCATGGTGGGACCTACAGAACTTGGTGATGTCACTTGAGCATCGTTGGTTAATTTGGGTCTGAAATCGGCCTCGTTTACCTCGGTTAGAAAACTCCGTGGGGCCCACCGTGAATGTATGTGGTTCATCCACGCCGTCCAACCGTTTTTACAACTCATTTAATGGGTTGAGCCCAAAATTAAAGCATATCCAAAGCTCTAGTGGGCCATACCGTATGAAACAATGGGAATAATGATTTGAACCGTTGAAACCTTGTCAGGCCCCACAGTGATGTTTTTCTGTCGTCCAACCCGTTCATAAGATCAAAGAAATAGGGATGAAAGGAAAACATAAATATAGGCTTCATCCAAAACTTTTGTGGCCCTCAAGAATTTTAACGGTCCAAATTCAAGAAACAAGTATTAATTAATCAGAAGTCATGATTGTCATCTTAGATTGATGATTTAGTGCATCTAAACTAGGCCTATGATTTTGACTGTTTAAATTGATGTACATATGTGCAGATGTGTACAGAGGGAGCTGCATGTTCATGGAATTTCATAGTCAACAGAAGTATCAATGTTTTTTGCGAATGTTGGTCTCTGTCGTGAAATTCTAGGAATGCTACTATTTTTATTTTTTTTTGGGAATTTTGGTGGGCCATGGAAGGTTACTAAGGGTTGTTTTGAAAAGGGACAACCTTGTGAAATGTTGGCCGTTGCATGTGATTGGGCGAACCCCACATGCATGCCCATTTCAGATCCGCGACATCGGTCATGTGGAGCCCACTTTTTTAACAAAGGAGAACAAAATTCAGGCTGTTGAGGCCTTTACTTTGAGTACAGATCGTTCATCTTTTTTTCTATCCATCTATTTCTTCTCTTAAAGATGCGTGGCGCACTTGATGAATTGATCATTGTGATTCTTGGGTCAGGATGCATTTTCTAAGGATGCCATTTGATGAGTGGACCAGATCTTGCATGTGCCTGACTGGTGAGCAAATGTCTAGTGACCAGCCTCTTCAGTTTTATCCTCGTGCACATCATGTTAGCCTTTCATCAAAACCTTATCTCCAAAATTTGGAAATGGGCCAACAAGACTATCGGTCCCTAAGGCTCCCATTGGTGAAAACGTGGGGCCCACTTGTTTTCAGTTGCCGACGGATCTAACGGTGGTGTGGGGTCTCATACTTTTCTCTGATGCTAACTAACGTGACAAAAACAAGGTGGCCCACAAATAGAAAATAATAGACTCACGGATCTAAATCCTATGCTTACAGTTGGTGAGTATTAAATGGACGGCAAAGAATGGTTAACTTTCTCTTGCCTATGTGCATATTACGGCCCAACACCAGATGACTAAAGTCACGTGGCTGGTTATTTGTCATTCCTTAAAATAATCTGAAAAAATGGATGGGTGGCATGGATATACAACACATGCACCAAGGTGGGCCCTAACAAGTATTAATATAATATTCATTTATAGATAAAATATGTTGGGAAGAAGAGGAAGGGAGAAACCTAATATAGGGTGGGGGTATGGCCGGCCTACTCCCGATGATGGATTCGGGAGTATTTGTAATTTATGTGGCCATGTATCGAGGAGTGGTGTAGTAAGCCGTTTGAAGGAGCATTTAGCGGGAGAGTATTGCAATGTTGTGGATTACCCTAAGTGTCCACAGGATGTGTGAGAAGAGATGAGGGCCATATTGAAAAAAATGTGAAGACAAAAGATGAACGACATGTATGGGAGAGGGAGATTAGGGAGGAGTTAGGGCGACCACCATATATAGGTGACAAGGATGTAGTGGATCTTGATGGTGTTGATGATCTCGAATATAAACATGCAATTCAAGAGTTCATATGGGATCAGTGGGAGGGAGATCAACAGAGGAGGTGGGACACGAGTAGGCCTAGATTTGAGGGGTCTATCCATGAGCGTGGTGGGGGGAGTGGAGCAGGGGAGAGGGGAGGGTAGTAGGCGAG
Organism: Magnolia kwangsiensis; assembly: GCA_037074715.1. Classification (NCBI taxonomy): domain Eukaryota; kingdom Viridiplantae; phylum Streptophyta; class Magnoliopsida; order Magnoliales; family Magnoliaceae; genus Magnolia; species Magnolia kwangsiensis. Next base: position 64,328,259 of record CM073589.1, read on the forward strand.
AAAGATCATAGGGCATGGGCAGGAGTAGTAGCGTGCGGGTGTCGGATCTACTTTCAGATCCGAAGATATACAAAGAGGCAGGGGGGATACAAAAGAAAATAAAGGACATGTTTAGTGGAGGGGATGTGAGGAAGAAAGTTGGAAAGTTTATAGCAAAGTTTTTTATATACGATCAAATCTCCGCGAATGCCGCCGCAAGCCTGCACTTTAAAAATATGATAAGTGCAGCATGGGGGTGAGGGTGTATAGCCACCCACTCCCATTAAGATCATGGGAAAGTATTTGGATGATGAATATGCAGAGAGATGAAAACATACGTCAATTCGTATAAGCAGTCATGGGAGATGTATGGCTGCACCGTCATGTGTGACGGTTGGATCGGACTGACGAAGATGTCGGTCACAAATTTTATGGTCTATTGCAGGGGACGAGCAATGTTCTTAAAGTCTGTAGATGCAAGTAATAAGATTAAAGATGGTGACTACATTTACAAATTAATGCGCAACGCCATGCAACATGTTGGGAGGATAAACATTGTGCAGTTTGTTACGGACAATGGGAGTGCATTTGTCAATGCGTGGAAGGATATTTAGAAGAAGTATCATATGTATTGGACCCCCTGCACAGCCCGTTGCATCAATCTCATGCCGGAGGTGATCAGGGATAGGTCGGCGGTGAAGACCGTAATTATTGATGCACGGCTCATCACAAACTTCATATACAACCACACCTGGTTATTAGCCGCGACGCGCGAGAGGTGTGGTGGGGATATAGTGCGTCCCGGAGCGGCGCGATTCGCCCAAAATTTATAGCCTTAAGTAGCCTTCTCAAACACAGACAAGCGTTACAGGAGCTTTTCGCCTCTCATGATTACGAAGAATGGAAAAACAGGTTGACGAAAGTAACATGAAAAATTGAGGAACAAAGAGGAAAGACAACAGGTCTGTAGATCTATCTTGCTACAATAGATTGAAACCCTTGGGGCCATCTCTTTGGAAGAGAACGGTGTGGGATTTTGCATATTGGAGTCCATTGGCTGCTCCATTTTTCTACTGCTGCTCTATTTTTGCCTTTCTTTCTGGGAGACAACAACAATGTGAAACCTGACTCTGGACGTTGTGATCAAGAGTTTTCCAAGTCTTCAGTCTGTCCAAGAAATATCTGGGCAAATCTTCAACCTTCTGAGGTTTCAGTTTTAGTTGCCACCGCCATATCGAGATTTGCGAGAAACAGATGTGGTTCACATCTCAACATCATTTTTTTGAGAGACCAGCATACAACATTCATTACAGTATTTGCTAGTTGCGACAGGTATTTTTAAGGGGTTACTGATCTTCCCTTCTATCTATAGTTTCAAGCATTCTACTAGCCCCTTGATGATATTATTTATGTTTCCAGTGAAGTGAGTACCCAATTCTAGGAAGTTACAACTTGAGCTTGTTGAATTTTTTTGAAGTGTTTAAAAAAAAAGAAGGTAAAATCTAACTACAGTATACTATGGTAAATTCATACTGGCAACATCAATGACATTGCGTGTACTATATCTTTGTTTTGAAATCGGAGTTATGCAGTTATTTGCAGAACCTAGGGAAATAGTTCCATTGTGATTCCACAATCTTGTCAATTTTCCCTGACTTCTGTTATTCTGTTTTTTGGGTAGATAGAACTGCCGGATTGGAATGATATTGTGAAGACTGCTAGATTTAAAGAACTTGCTCCATATGACCCTAATTGGTACTATATTAGAGCTGGTACTGAGCCTCTCCTTCTTTTTTTTCTTTTTTTTTTTTGGCATAATCACATTTTTTTCCCTTTTTTTGCCTAAATGTTCTAGTGTCAACTTGTGAAAAAAGTCCAATGCCTGTCTTCTATTTAGCAATGATTCATCTTTATATCTATTTCTAATGGTTAGCTTCCATGGCAAGAAAAATATATTTGAGGCAAGGAATTGGAGTTGGTGAGTTTCAGAAGATTTATGGTGGGTGCAAGAGAAACGGGAGTCGCCCACCTCATTTCTGTAAGAGCAGTGGTTCTATTACCCGTCACATCCTCCAACAGCTTCAACAGATGAACATTATTGACATTGATCTGAAAAGGTGAGTGTTTTGTCAATTTCTCTCTCCATCTCAGTGAGTCACAGTATGTTGTCTTTTGTGATGTTAGAAAACCACATTGATTTTTTTATTTTATTTTATTTTATTTGTAATTTTAATTTTTATGGTTGTTAAGAATCCAAGATCTTTAGATCTCTGATATTGAAAAATGATAAAGAATATTGAAAAATGATAAAGAGGAACTGCGACAGGTGTGCATTGTAGAAGTTTTTGCCAGTTATCCCTCAGTGAACACTAGTAAACATGCAGATTGAGTGGTACTGTTGATCTAGGGCCATCATGTGGATGGGTTAGAGCCACAAATCCCAGCTCCTAAGCAATTCTGTCTTCCATTTGTTGTGACTTGTGAGTGATGCATTGAATGTTTACCATTTCTTTGATTTTCAAAAAAAGAATTTGGACCATATCTCTGTTTTGAGTGAACTGCCCCTTCCTTTGGCACTGATTGGTAGGATGACATAATCCAAGATCACCGTGAAATTGAGTTGCATGTACAACAGAGGTGTTGGTACTAGCACGCGTCATGGTAGCAATCCTCGAATGAAAATTTGAACTGGATTTTTATTGTCTGCATGTGTTTGATGTAACGTTATCGCTTTTGGTCTTCAAAAGGGCGAAAAAGTAATTTCTGATAGAATCTCGATTGGTTCTAGTAGATGATGCTGATGTCCTAAAAATTTGCCAATTTTTTGATAGGGGCTTAGGAGTTGGTTTGTCAATTTTTTGATAGAGGCTTAGGAGTCAGTTTCTTTGGACTTCATCTATAGGATAAGTTGAGTCAATAAATAACTAGTCAAGTTTGTCATCTGCTCGAGTGATGTTTTTCAAATCTGTAAACTTCTCATTGTTTTGGCTGAGTTATGCTTGAAATCGAATCAATGATTTGCTAACTGATGGCAGATTTTCTCTGCAACATGCATGCTTTTAAGGCGTACTCAGAAACAATAGTTATAGGTTGCTGAGAAAATTCATCATCTTCTGAGGTGTGAGAATGGGTGCATGGGGGTCCATCACAATGATCTAGACTGTTGATGTGATGGGCCCTATTCTGAACAAGCGATCACTCAAAAGTGCATGTTGGAAGATCTGAACCTTTTGTTCCCTGGTCTATCGTCAGTTGAATGTAGAACACCAGATTATTTCTTGACTATCTTTAAATCTGGAGATTTTTGGGGCATCCTTTATCCATGATGAGCCTCGTATCAATGGTCAAGACAGCTTGACCACAGAACACAGGTGGAATAATGTGCCCAGTCAAATGAAACATTTATTGAGAGGCTCAGCAGCCCCTACAATTCCTCACTTGGAAAATGCATTAAAGTGATTACGTTAAACTCTGTTGATGTAATGTTTTTTTTCCCTTGGATAATCTTAGGCTGAATATTTTTCTTTTTGATCTCAGTGGGAGGAGAATCACTTCCAGTGGTCAGTGGGATCTCGATCAAGTTGCTGGCCGGATTGTTGTCACTCTAAGTAGTGAGTTTTTTCAGCATGCATTTATATTTTGGAGCTTCTGCAGGGTGTTCTCAAATGACTTTGTAGGTTCTTGATTCAATGGTTTCTGAGCCTTTTATGAGGGTTAATGATATATAGAGGCTTGTTTTGTTTGGTGAGCTGACAAGTACATTCAGATGACATGATATACATGGTTCGAAATTGGGTTTTGTTATTTTTGAAGTTTTAAGGTATGCATCCTGTAGTGCATAGTGCTTAGCTCTCATTAAGCCCATCCATTTTGCATGTATGTTGTCAATTGGTTGGGTCCTGCCATTTGGATGCCGTTTCCCCAAAAATCCAGCTTGCACGTGAAGATGCCGTCTGCCCAAAAATCCACATAGATGCCCTTTACACATCCAATGTGGATGGTTGTTCATCCATTGTGGAACTTATCAACTGTTAATTGTGGGCCACTTAGATGATGCATGGTGTAGCTTGGCTGTCATGAATTTTAAGCTGACTACACCATGACTTACCAAAATGATGATTCGGTGGCTGCTGGTGTGGTGGAAATGTTTGGGCGAGCACCTGAAAAGAACATATTGTCCCTGTCAGCTTGCATAAATGATAGGCTGCTGGTCAAGCCTCCAGAATCTGTTTCTACCTCAATCCCTACCCTGACCTCAATGGAAACATCTGCTTTGATATTATGTTTGTAGAAATCTGTGTGCGGCCTTACCATTTTATTGTTGGTTCTTCTACTGATCATTTGCCTAGCCCCGTCATCCATATTGCCAGCTTTTAAGTTGCCTTTCCTATAGAATCTTGTAAATGATGCACACGAATGGGTTATCCACGGTAATCTGACTAGTGTTTGCATAATGACTGCTGCTTGAGAAAACTCAAATCTATTTTCTTTATTTTCTTGCCTGCCTATCCAAATAGGCCCCAAAATGGAGTGATTTGGATGTATTGTCTAGGAGGAACTTTGGTATAACGCTTGGTAGAGCACCATTTTTTTCTCTATTTGCATCATGTGAACAGGTGTGGGTTCCGTATCTCTAAAATGGGGGTGGTGGGATTTGGGCGACCTTTGCAGTCCATTAGGGAGGACAGATGGGCATTGCGGACATAGGTAGAGCAACTCCCTTGACTGAGTTTTGCAAGAGGGGTTGTCCTTGGTATGGTATGGTACGGTATGGTATGCTATGCCATCCAGAAATGTTCATGCAGAGCTGTGTAAATTATTTGCTGTTTAGACGAGACCCTTGGTTGGTTGGTCCTGGATGAAAAGGTCAGGACATACATAAGGTAGGTTGTTCTTCAACTAGGTGGGGTCTTGGTGAGAATCAAGTTGTGAGTCCCACTTTGCTTCTTGTGACCCGGGGGGGACCTTTCAAAGGGCGTCACTAGGGCATGTGGGCCCCTACTGACACTGCCATTAGCGAGTTTTCTGTGGCTCCCACAATGATATGTGTGTTCCATCCCATCCATTTTATTTTGCCAGCCAAGAATGAGGTCTACAACACTAGAAACAGTGGTGATTGACCCCCGCCCACCATTAAAAACTTCTTGGGTTATACAAAATCTGATGTGATTTCCCTTCATCCGCTCTTAATGATCCACCCAATCAGGATGAATGGCAAATAAAAATTACAATGGGTCAAGGAAGTTTTTAATGGTGAGCATTCAATCACCACTATTTTCCTATGGTGTGGTCCACCTCAGATTTGGATATGCCTCATTGTTGGGTTCATGCCCTAAAACTATAATAATAATAATAATCTAAAATGGATGGATAGTGTGGATAAATGCACATACATCATCACGGGGCTCACAGAGCACTATCCAGTGGCCACTTTGCTAGTGGCAATGAAAGTATGCAATACGCATCCTATATAATTAAAATGTGGGCCCCACGCTGTCCTGAGCTTACCGGTACCATTTACCATTGCAACTCACCGTATAGTGTTGCCGGTACCATTTACCGTTGCAGTACACCAGATAGAGTGTTCCTGTTGTTGGTCTGATATTACCTCGCCATTGCGGATTGTGTACTGTAGAGCACATCACTGAGTTTGGTACTATGTATAACGTGGCAAAATTCTGTTGATCCCCACCATGATGTATGTGTTTTATCCACGCCATTAATCCATTTTTTTTTTTCAGGCCATTTTAGAGCAAGAGTCCAAAAAAGAGGTAGATCAAGTGGACCACTCCACAAGAAAATGGGGATTGAATGGTGGCTACAATTGAAAACTTGTCTGGGGTCACAAGTAATGGATCAAGCTGATTGAACCGTTGATAGGGGATAAGCAATCTGGATCGGCCTTAGGAACCGTTGACAGGGGATAACCAACCTGGGTCGGCCTTAGATTTTAGGCTGTGGCCTGGCCTGGTCCTTTGTAGATGGAGGCAGATATCAACATCTCAGAAGATAAAAGACTGGTTTGTACTCGTGGATCCCTTCTTTATGGAGGTTTGTTATGTGCACAAACGCGTGTGGTGCGAGATCCGAGCTTATACAAATTTTCCCATAAAAAATAAAAAATAAAAAATCTGGCCCACTCAGCACGTGGGCACAACACTGGAAGAAGAGGTTAGAATTTGCAATTGAGTTGTCACATGGGTATTGAATTTGCAATTTAGTTATCACATGAACGATTCCATTACATCCATTTTAGCATTGGTTATCAATTTTGATGAGTGGTAAAAAAGAAAAAAAAAAAAAAAAACAAAACAAAACAAAATTGCCAGCAGTCCAAATTGAAGGGCAAAATCAAAATTGTAGTGTGATTTTGGTCTCTCTATGCACCATGGTCAGATCGACAGTTGGAAAAACTCTATTTTAGACTTTTTTTTAAAAAAAAAAAAAAAAAACAAAAAACTCTAGTGGAAACTAATCGGACCGGATCCAAATGCCACAGTGGGTCTACACTGAATTTGTAACTTTGCTATCGTTGTCCATTGGTCTGTGGTGTGGGCCAGCTGACAATGATTGGATCAGCCTATTTTTTGTACCATCCCAGCTAATTATGGGATCTACCTCTTGGAATAGTTGGATAGCAATCATAAATACATCCATCCACTTGACGATCGGATCCTGGTGGGTCCCACACAGATAGACTATTATATGATGAAGCACATGGTTGATTCGTTACCCTCATAGAAATTGGATGGGAGGCAGGAAAATGTAGCATATGAGTCTATGAGAGGCAATTCAAAGTAGCTTATTTTTTGACTAGTGGTGTTTTTGATAACTATGCTTGTTGGGTGCCATGGGCTCGAAATCATTGTCTTCACAGCCAGGCCCATTTACTTTTGGGGACAGGCGTAGAATTTACGCCCAATTATTTTTTGAACCAGAAAAATAATGCCCAAGCTTCTTCTTTTATTTATTATTATTTTTTGAATTTTGAAAAACTCAACAAGTGGACTTGATGTTCAGCCAGGTTGATTCAAAAGACTTGGACAAGTAAGTCTCTTTACAGGGAATAATAATAAAAGAGGCTTTACATCCATTCAGGTGGGCCCAACAAAAAAGAATAGAGCCACACCTATCATTTGAGTGACTCAGTTCAACTAGTTGTGCTTCTCGCAATTGAGTTTCATGGTGACTTGTCTCAAAATTGAGTCAACTCGGCCGAGTTTCAAGTCGGAGTCATAAGGTATGAGCCCAAAAATGAGGAGCGGATTAGGTGAGACCTCGGCCTCACCCATGGAGCACCACCTTTATGTATATATTTTGGATAATGCCTTAAAATTCCTTAAAATGATCATGTTTCCGTGGTTATTTTCCATCCAATCTGTTGACAAGGTTGCCTGGACGAATGGAAAAAAACAAATATGCTGCTGATCCAAAACTTTTTGGGCCCATTAATGGGGTCAATCACCACTGTTTCGTATGGTATAGTACACCTGATAATTGGATCTATTTCATTTTTTGGATAATTCCTTAAAATGATCTGAATAAAACAGATGGACGGCATGGATACAGAATATATACGTCAAGGTGGGCCCCATGGTAAGGGCCGCACTGTCTTGGGTGAGGCCAGAGTCCCTCCTAATCAATCCACTCTCCATTTTTGAGCACATACCTTAAAATGAGCTGGCAAAATGGATGGATGGCGTGGATAAAACACATACATCGTGGTGGGGCTCACAGAGCTTTGACTCCGGCTAGCTGGTCACCAGCCAAATCGCATCCCATGCAAAGCACTCTGATCCTGACACTTCTAGTGATCTTGCCATGTCTGAATTTTGAAGCCAAATTAACTGTTACATTACCAAAATCTCCCTCTGTGTGTGTGTGTGTGTGTGTGTGTGTGTGTGTGTGTGTGTGTGTGTGTGTGTGTAGTGACAGGCAATCTCTTAAAAGATAAAAAGTGATGTATTTATTAATGTGGCTTTGATAGATCTCACTAGGCATCAAGAGGAAAGAATCTAGACCATTAAATTAGTGGCCATATATGTCTCTGATTGACTCTTAACCATTTGCTCACCCAAACCTCACTAGTGGCAATCTCTTAAAAGATAAAAAGTGATATACTTATTAATGTGGCTTTGATAGATCTCACTGGGCATCAAGAGGAAAGAATCTAGACCATTAAATTAGTGGCCGTATATGTCTCTGATTGACTCTTAACCATTTGCTCACCCAAACCTCACTAGTGGCAATCTCTTAAAAGATAAAAAGTGATATACTTATTAATGTGGCTTTGATAGATCTCACTGGGCATCAAGAGGAAAGAATCTAGACCATTAAATTAGTGGCCATATATGTCTCTGATTGACTCTTAACCATTTACTCACCCAGACCTCACTAGTTGGATTTAGTAAATTGTTGCAAAGGGCGATATTAAAGAAGATGCAATTTCCAAAACGAAGGACATAAAATATATGGATCCTTCTTAACCATTTACTCTTGCTCAGGTGGTAGACACTCAGGAGTTCCCTGTCAAGGGTTCGAGTATCCATAAGTGGTGAAATTCCACTAGCGTGGGTGTGTGGGATGTGTGTGCGTGTGTTAAAAACCAAAAAAAGAAAAAGAAAAAAAAAGGAGGACATAAAATATTGTTGTTTCCCAATCACCACAATAACGTGTTTGAGACAAAACAAATCCAATTCCAAATAATTGAGAAATTTGCAGATTTGTTCATTGTTTATTCCAAAAGAATTGCAATTAAATTGATTGCTTAACATACAGTTGGACCAAAAAAGAAAAAGGAAGAATCTTCATATAACGTATGAAGAAAAACATATTGTTGTCAACGTTTGCCAAAATATTCTCCTGTCTTCATCTCTCCTTACCATTTCTCATCTCATCAGTGTTGATGGCCAAGTTGATGTCATTCCATGACATGCATTTGATCTTCTTGTGCTGCGGATTATGGAACTTGGGCTCTTTTGGTATGGTTGGATTTTTCAATGACCTTCAAAATACAACAACAACAAACCCCACTTATCTAAATATTTATACTTTTTATGTAAATATTTTGTGCACACAAAGCTAAAATTTACAACAGGCACACGCATTTCTGAACATATGTAGCACACATCTGCACCACATGCACACACGTGCAGAATGATCCCATGCAAATAATCTGCATCTGCACATAACAATTGCTGTTTTAGATTTGGAAACAATCCAAATCATTGATCTGGAATGTCCAATTGACTTGGATTGTCCCTTGGTCCAACCAACTACTCTTCATGGACCATCTATAACCCGAAATCACTTGTCCGGACAATCCTCAACATCCCATTGTCTGTCTCGTTCTATAATCTACCCATTACCTAATGCATGGTTAGAGAGGGCTTCCAGTCAAAGTGATGATGATTCTTAGAGAGCCACAGAGAATCCATACTGTCTATATCCATGCTTTATTTTTGTTGTAAGTGATCTGGAGCGTCCATTGATAACACAACTGTAGAGTCCAACCTATTCTTCATGGACCATCTAATAATAGCCCAAATGACTTTCTCTGACAATCCTTACCATCCCATTATTGATCTCTCTCTCTGACCTCTCTATTTTTGCACAGTTGATTATTATTTTTGTCATAAGTGATCGGGACCTCACATTTCACAGGCCATCCACTAATTAGATCACTTGTGTGCATATTAGAAACATAATTCTTACCTTTTTGGTATAAAAGGCCTATCAAAATAGGGCATTGGTTGAGCTCTTGGCACCAGTTCTTTCCTCAACCTTCTTATTTCTTCCTCTTCTTCCATCTGCAGCAAAACTAACATATTTTAGCTTCTAAAAGCACTAATAACTGTAGATCATGCATGAAATGAAATTTACAAAAAGTGCACACTATTTCCTAATACCATACGCATATGGTTAACAACACATGAAGTGAAATTTACACTAGTTACACTAGTATTCTTGCAAATTATTTCCAAATACGATATAGCAGACCTTTAGCTGCCTCTCTCTTTCTAATCTGTACTGATCCATTAAGGATATCTTCTCAGCAACCTGAAAAAAAAAAAAAAAAAAGGAAAAAAAAAAGAAGCAAAAAGTTCATTATATTTTTTTCCAACGCTCATGAATGTTATCAAGTGATCAAATACAACTTTGCTGCATTTCATTTTTTCTTTTGGAATTTTTGTGAAAACAGGTTACTAATGCCTATAACCATCTGTAGGTGATGATTCCTTCCCTCTCTTATACAACATGAGAAAGTTACCTGATTATCAAATTCTGCACGCTCTACTGCACGTAGATCACTGTGAAGTTTCAAATTGACCGGCTTTGTGCTTTCTTTCACTGGAGGCTTCACCAAGCACTATAATGGCACATGCATCCAAATCATGTAAGGGTCACTATAACAATCAATAAAATATAGTATGCATGCTTAACATGCTGTACTTACCATATGAATAAATTAGAGGTATTGTTCTCTATTAGGGACTACTAGGGAATTTCTATTCGACACAGTTTGTTACATTTGGGGCTGTGGTTTAATTGCCCATCCATAATTGTGTTAGGTTGTCCTCCATTATGGATGGGCCAGACAAAGAATTTCAACACAGACAGCCCACATTCAATATAAAATCATGATTGCCCGGGCTATCAGATGAATGGTCTAAATCACCATGAGCATCACATGTAGAAACTCCATGCGCAACAGAGAAGTTCCTTATTAGTGATTAACAAAGAACCTCTGCTTACACAGTAATTATAGATCACATCCTGTGTAAAAAGGTGGTGGGGGCACAAGAAAAAAGTTAGTTTTAATAAAAATTTTAACAAGCGATAGGTGCAGCCTTAAAAGAGATGTTTCGTAAGTTATGCACAGTGGATAGTATATGTTAAACAGATGTAAAAGAGAGTGACATTCTGGAGAGGAGAGTGATATTCAATAGACAGTGCGTTATGCATATATACATATTACTTACATATTTTACACATACATGTGTGTGTGCGTGTGTGTAATATATGTATTGTACACACACACAAACATATACATATGCACATGCACGCACGCATAAAAACACTTAGAGAGAGAGAGATGCTTAGATACAACTAGTTGTGTCCAACTAGGTGGTGTGTCGGACCAATTGTCTCGATGCTCAGACACTAGTTGTATGTTCAACTAGTTAGTGTGCGGGACCCAATCATGTTTGTATGCCAAGCCGCCCCTCTACAATGGCACCCCTGCAATGAAAATGGGACGCCCCAAAAATCAGGTTGATAGATGGGACCCATATGAATGTAGAGGTTTTTGGGTGGTTGTTTATTGTTTTCTATGGTGTGGACCATTTGTAAATATATACAATGTACATTCAACTAGTTGTGTGTCAGCATCTCTCTGTGGGTAAGGGGTTTTGTTTGTCGACGTTAGCAACATCCCTAAACCTTTTAAATAGCACACAGGGTGACCTATCGTCGATCTGAATCATTCATTCGTTCATACAACTAGGAGCAAGCCATGGTGAAAAAATCATGCAAATCGGGTGAAAACGGACAGCACAGATTGACTGGAGAAACAAAATAAGTCCAATCATCATCTTAAAACATCTAGTAGATAGATCTCACTTTGTATTTCTATGATTCTAACCATGTGATTCATGACATGTAAACAGGGGACAGTTGTAACAAATCAAGCCATTGTGCAAGAAGCATACCAATCAGATGATCCTAACCCTTTGAATGGGACATATTTGCTAGAACCATCCATTGTTTACAAGCCATAAATCACACGGTGAAAGATAGATCTCACTGTGTATTTCTATGATTGGACCGGAGAAAGATCAAGTAGATAGATCTCACTTTGTATTTCTATGATTCTAAAGTAAAATTTTGATTTGATGATTCTAACCATGTTATTCATGGCTTGTAAACAGGGGACAGTTGTGACAAATCAAGCCATGGTGCAAGAATCATACCGATCAGATGATCCCAACCCTTTGAATGGGGCACATTTGTAAGAACCATCCGTTGTTTACAAGTCAAAAATCACATGGTGCAAGATAGATCTCACCATGTATTTGTTAGAACCATCAGTTGTTTACAATCCATAAATCACATGTAGATCTCACTGTGTATCTCTATGATTGGACTGGAGAAACATCTAGTAGATAGATCTCACTTTGTATTTCTATGATTCTAAAGTAACATTTTGATTTGATGATTCTAACCATGTGATTCATGGCTTGTAAACAGGGGATGGTTGTAACAAATCAAACCATGGTGCAAGAATCATACCGATCAGATGATCCTCCTAGCCCTTTGAATGGGGCATATTTGTTAGAACCCTCACTAGTTGACAAACCATAAATCACATGGTTAGAATCGTCAAATTATGATGTTAATTCAAAATCATAAACATACAAAGGGGGATTTGTCTACTACATCTTTCTAGATGATGATTGGACTTATTTTGTTTCTCCAGTCAATCTCGACTATCCATTTTCACGCTATTGATTGGAAGCTTAGGATCACCTGATTGGCATCATTTTTGCACCATGGCTTGCTCCTAGTTGTATGAATGAATGAATGGTTCTGAATGGCAATAGGTCACTCCGTGCGCCGTTTAAAGGTTTGGGGATGTTGCCAAGGTCCCCGTGAAGGTGGGGATGAAAAACCACACACACACACACACGAGAACATGCTAATTTAGCTTTGTAGCCACATCTAACTAGTGAGGAAGTTGGGTCCCACCATGAACATGTGTTGGGAAGCAGAATGATCTATAGATTAAGCTAAAGGTGCTTCGAACCACATGGCAGGTCAACTTACGACTTCTCTTATCTTTCAAGCGATGTCGGCAATGCTTCAATTCCCCTTGACTTTTCCTATTCAAGGATGGTTCTCTTTCCAATGTTTTCCATGTGCTGGAAGACCTACTCTTAATAAGTGATTTGCAAATTGATTGATGAAGTTGAATTGGACTCCCTACTTAACCAGAATGTCAAATCCAATAGTTATCAACCGTGGACAAGACCACTGTGCACGATCAATGAGAATTAGGCTATGATATTGCCTTAAATGTGTACAAAGTAAAAGAGGAAATGAATACGGAGCTTTCAGATAGGCTCGATTAGTGTTGCCTGTCACAATCTTTAAGGTGATGTTCACCTTTTACTGATAATCAAATAGATTTGGAAGAGGGTTAACAACAAATCTGCCTCTACGATAAGAAGCCCAACTTCTCAAACCTGAGAAATGTGCCCCCTTCAATTTGCAAAATCAAGGACAATACCCAACACAGTGATAAACTAATATGGCCATAAAAGATATTCTAAATACTGTTAATGATAACTAGAATTACAAAATAGCATTAAATAGAGAAACAACCTACAACCGAACATAACGATCAACTAATATGCCCAGACTTAGACAATGCAGAATTCTGATAATAATGATCAGAAGTCTGAAGCAGCATAAAACAAAGGTAGGAAGGAATAAAATGGGAAAGAGATTTAGAAAGTAAAAGAGGGTTACTGTTTTTGAAATAATGAGCTTTTAAGTTTTATAACTAATGTTCAATACATTTTTCTAATATGGGGTCAAGAGCGGCTTTTGTTTTCTTGAAAATGACTGTCTTTTCTCATCTTGCCCTTGCAAGTTTTTTTCCTCTCTGCCTTACCTTTCTAATAGTCCCATTTCATATGATGAGAGGGAGTGAATGAGGCATATAAAAATTCCTGAAAATGACCGTTTTTTCTCATTTTGCTCTTGCACGTTTTTTTCCTCTCTGCCTTACCTTTCTAATAGTCCCATTTCATATAGGAGAGGGAGTGAATGAGGCATATAAAAATTCCTTTTCCTTCATGGATTACACATTTGCATGAGGCTATGAGCTTGTGCTAAGGTGCTTTGCACGTGTGGGCACTTGGCTACTTGAGGCATTGTGGTGTGTGCAAGGGCTCTTGAGGCACACTTTGCAGTTCACATGTAGTTGATATTCACCCCTACCAGTAATCAAATCCAATTGCAAGAAGATTAATAGTTAATCTACCTCTAGGATACAACAGAAGTCCAACCTATCTGACTTGAGATATGTGACCTTTGACTTACAAAATCAGAGGTACCCACCAAACACAATGATAAACTAATATGCCTAGACTTAGAAAAATTTAGAATTCTATTAATAATAACCAGAGTTTTGAAATAACATAAAAATAAAGGCAATAAAATGAGAAAAAGATTTTAGAAAGTAAAAGAGGGCTATGAGAAATTGTAGATTGATGATCTCAAGAAATAATCTAGTTCTAGGTTTGCATAAAACTGGATATGTCACTTTGGAGGTGCCATTAATGTGAATGTTCAACCAGTTTATACACAATCACAGCCCAGAGCAGAAACCCATTCTGGTGTCTTTTTAGGATTTGCAATGTTTACGGAAACTTCTCCACTTTGACCACCCATTCTAGTGTTTATTAGGCTTTGCAATATTTACGAAACTTTTTAACTTTGGAGGCGCTCTTGATGTGACTGTTCAGAAAGCAACAATCCTACAGTTGACGTCATCTCTACAAAACTTTTTCACTTTGCCACTCTCTTAATGTGACTGTTCAGAAGCAACACCTACAGTTGACCTCAACTCCTTAATAGGATGCATATGTGCAAACATAAAGTGCACCTTAAACGACCCAAGTCCCTCACATCCGATGTGGAAGGTAGATAGAAACAACAAACAAGACTAGTTTGAGAAAGGACAAGAAGTTACTTTAAGAAAAAACAAAATGCCACCTTTGATCAGATAACATGAAAACATCATTGTACCCCCCCCCAAATATTTCAAAATATTAAGAAATGACACACTCATAGTTTTTCTTTTTACACACACACACACACCCACCCGTGAACAAGCTCATAGCCTTATGCCTTTCCCATTTGAACATGCCAGCACTCTTGTTAGTATGGCACCCATTTGTGCCTTTCCCATCTGAACATGCCAACACTCTTGTTAGTATGGCACGTGTGCATTTGTCCCACTCAGTCCATAAGTCCCCGATCCAAAAATCAGGTGGTGGACGACATTATACAAAATGATTATTTTTTTAGAAGTTTATTTACTTCTACTTTATGGTCCATCCAAGGAACTTCCTTCCTTGACTTTAGTACAAGAAGATGTTAAGTGTGGCCCACCTGGTGGACTGCTATGATCTTGCACACAAATGTAAAATTAGCATGTGTTATAACTCATCATAGATTGGCAGGGCAATAGTCATGTTTGGGCTTACAAATCCTTATTATAGACTTGAATATCAGTGATGCCAATTAAAATCTATATAACAAATAGTTACATAATGAAATGAGGGCATTTGTTACCTCTGGTTCATCTGTTGTCCATGGCAGGCCTTGTGCGATTGGGATCCGCTGTTTTTTCTCCTCCTCCATCATTTGCTCTACTTTCTTACGGAATTCTTCTCTTTTGAATCTCCCTCTTTGCTGAAATGAAAATTAATAGACTAAATTATGGAAATAAGGAAAAAAAAACAAAAAATTTAAGCTCAAAAGAAGAATTCGACATATGTATCATGATTTGAAAAGAAAACAAGATGACTATTTCAAATTGAAATTATATTGTGTTGGTGCTCACAAGTGCAAATTAAACTGGACTTTTCAGTATATTGATTGAAATCATTTGAATCTTCTAAAAGTTAAAAAGGCTCTCCAACTACTCTTGAGGCAAAAAAGCAAACTCATGAGTCCACCTACAATTTTATGTAAAAGAAACACATTGAAAATCCAATAAATCCATCTAGACCGTGCATGTTAGGTCCAACCCACAATTTATGGGCCACCTTGCAAGCATCATCCCGATCCATTGATCTTGTCCATTAGATCATTGGACCTCTTTTTCAAAGTAATTCTTCAGAATTATAAGCAATCCCTGATGACCCCACTTAATGGATGCTTCCACAAATTGTTTATTGGGGCCTACTTTTCCACGAAAGTTCTTGACCACCATTTTTTTTGCCATTGATCAGATGGTCAAAATTTCCCAACCTTTGTGATTTTATAGTCGGCCCATGAAAGGAGGTTCAGTCCAAATCGACAGTCAAGATCAATGTAATTCTTCAGAACTATAAGCAATCCTTGATGGCCCCAACTAATGGATTGCTTACATTGGTTATTGGGCCTACTATTCCATAAAAAATATTGATTGTCCATTTTTTTGGGCCATTAATCAAATGGTTGATGTGCAATTGTTCTGATCTTTCTTGGTGACCCATGAAGAGTAGTTCAGTCCAAATGGACAGCCGAGATCACCTGGTTGAACTGTCCAGGTGTCCTATACAACTAGGAACATTGTGCTTTGGGAGCATTGGATTAATATCCGAAAGAAGATAACTCTAGTTTTAAAACAAGGTTAATCATTGCGGGGGAGCTGATTTCAATCTCCAAGTATTATCTAGATTCAAATAGGATATATTTAATCATCGCCTATACTAGAAAAGCTACTCAATACTTCTGATGTTCCCTACTGTGGATGGACCATGCACCAGCTATACAAACTTCAATCATTGTTTCTTTTCTTTGAATGAGGACCAATGCTGCATGGTTTTCTTATCTTTCAAAAAAAATAAAAAAAATGCTGCATGGTTTTCTTAATCATCACTTAATTTGATTGTCCCATTTTGGTTTTGCGGTGTTAAGTACATCCATGGTGAATGCATAAGATAACTGTAAGGTGGGCCACTTTCAGGAACTTTTAAGGCCTGATGATAAAGTGAGGATCATATCATTCCTCTGCACAAATATCCAACCTCAAAATGTAGATGGGTGCTGCATTTTTATTTTTATTTTTTCCGTAACTATCATAAAAATGTGAGCCACTGATTCAATGTGCAGCATTTTATTCTTAACTGAGAAGTTACTCCAATCCATGACAAGCCCATCATATCAACGTACTGGATCACTGTAAAGCAGGTCCCACTTTTGTGAACTCCGAGCCTGACGATCACTTAGTTCTTCCCCCAACAATACCCAATTCACTTTATCGAATTTAAATTTTAATGAAGCTAGAATAATTCATATGGTATTTAAAATAACTTGGGTGGCACATGTACCTCAGTTCTTAGCTTGAATGGATGTAGGCTGGTGACTTTCAGCTGTTTCTCCCATTTCTTTCCACCAGCTCTTCCCAAGGACTCAGAGCTCTGAAATATAACAATTTTCAAATTTCAAAACTGAAAACTAGATCTACTACAATTTCTAGAAACCCTAACACCAAGTAAAAATGTAGAAAATAAAAAATAAAAAAAGTTAGAAAACCAACATAAGTTTCTTACATTTTGTCGGCTCCTGCCTCCTCCAGAAGTCCTGCTCCCAATGCTATCATCCCCAAAAAAGGAAGAAAAGATCAATCAAAACCAAAACAATGGAACAATAACCACACAAACAACGAAAAAATGATCATCATTACATAATCACTCACTAACCTCCCATTGCTGCTGTCGAAAGAAGAGTAGACCCTTGAATCCATATTGAAATTCTTCAAAGTGATGAAAAGATCAGATGATGATAAAGAAGAAACTTCTGCCTCGGGGACCTTTCCATGCAATCCTGGCAATGCCCATTTCATACACTTCTTGCTTTCATATATCTCGTCGCCTTCTTTCCCCTTTGAACCATTTGAATTCGGAATCGAAAGGATACTCTCAAAGGCCTTAACCAAATGCATCACTCTTCCAGACTCAGGAATGCTATTCCGGGCTTCTTCAAGGAGCCTATTCCTCATCCTCTTCATCTTGGAACTCCCTGCTTCCTCCATGAACCCAATCTCATCAAGCTCCGGGGATTTTGATTCATTTGGCAAGAACCCGAATGCCTCTTCAGTTGTCTCGATATCCTGATTTTTCTCTGCCTCTCTATTTCTATATTTTCCATCCTCCTCCAAAACATTTGAGTCTGCTCCGGCATCATCAACCCGTGCACGGAAGAACTCCTGAGAGGCATGAAGGTTCTCATGAGCAATACAGGGGCATTTCTTGGAATTTGTCGGCTTCTCTTTGCAATTGCAGGTGATCGATGCCGGGGCGGCCCTCTTCAAGTTCTTCTTAGCAACTACAAACCTCCTTTCTTGAATGCTGCTCTGGAAAGAACTGATACGAATTGGGTCTTTTGGAGCTGATTTCTTCAATTTTGCAGAGCCGATCGAGTGGGAGTTGCCAGATTTCTGCAAAGGGCTATTGGGGTTGATATTCTCTGAAACTCTGCCAATTTCTGGAATCTGAGATCGAGATGGATGTCGGTCTTTTGAAGGGGTCATGGTTCCGTTGATCCTCAGGGAAAAATCGGAAATTCACAGGATATCGAAGGGAATTCGTTTTCTTCAAGAGAGGGAGAGACGTTGGGCTTTTGGATGCTGTAACGGCTAGTTTTTGAGGCGCCTGTTTATTAGCGTTGGGTGCTAATTTTGAATTTAGGTCACTTTTTAGCCGTTGGATTAAGCCGGATCCGCTCCCTTACTTGATGGACTCGGTTCAGGAAGGGGCCCGCATATGTATGTGTCTTATCCACGCCGTCCATCCATTTTAACAGAACTTTTTAAGGTTTTAACGCTTAAGGCAAATCCAAGGCTTAAGTGGACCACAACACATAAAACAGTGGTGATAATGACGGCCAGTGTTAAAACCTCCATGGGTCCACCCTTATGTTTATTTGTCAGAAGCACACTGGCTATATGGTTGCTGTATTTTAGTCAGCAAGTTCCGTGGTCTGATAATGAGGAACGTGTTATATTCAAACGGTACATTCATTTGGTAAGCTCGTCTTATGGCTTGAGATAAAAAATGAGACAGATCTAACTGTTTAGTGGACTTACTTCAAAAAGAAGTGAGGATTAAACGTCTACCATTAAAATCTTTTATGGGTCACAGAAGTTTTGGATCAGTATAAAATTTGGTTTTCCTCTTAATTAAGGCTTTTTTGACTTTATGAATAGATTAGATGGAAAATAAATGTCATGGTAGGCCCTATAAATTTTTTAAGGGTGAAAATCATTCTCCGCTACTTTTTTGTGGTTTCAAAACGATCTTTAAATATGATTTGTTTTTTTGGATAATAGCTTAAAATGATCTCTAAAAATAGGTGTACGGTGTAAATGTAATAAATACATCACTGTGGGCCATGTAACTTTGATCTCCTTTGAACCGTTCCTAGAACTCGGAGCTCGAGGAGCATCAGTGCTCGTCTTTGCACCACACGTACCTACAGCATATGAGGTACACCAGCCAATCTGCTTCCTTATTTGTCATCCAACCTCATCAGAAGGTCACATATACCCGGATGTAGGGTAAAAACAATTATAAGCTTGATCCAAAACTTCTACACCTCCCGATAAGTTTTTAATGGTGGGTATTCAATTCCCACCGT
The DNA here is from genome assembly GCA_037074715.1 of Magnolia kwangsiensis. Lineage (NCBI taxonomy): Eukaryota > Viridiplantae > Streptophyta > Magnoliopsida > Magnoliales > Magnoliaceae > Magnolia > Magnolia kwangsiensis. The sequence goes on from CM073589.1 coordinate 64,347,654, forward strand.
ATTATCCACTTTAGCGTTGAATTGAATTTGTCTATTTTTGGGAATTATATACTACTTTCAAAAGGGATGGACGGTGTGCATAAGACACATACATAACGGTGGCCCGCGGAAACCTCACTTGGACCGAGACCGTGGAGGCGGGGATGGACGAAACAATACGTATGGGATTGCTATCCAAGGCTATATATTAGTGAAATAACCCTACATCTAAACCCAATACCAGATGAGAAATATTATTATTTTCGAAAGTGTCAAAATATGTAAGAGAATTGCGAGGGATTTTTGATGCCATAGTTCAACATGCACAGGATGTACACTAATATTTACCAATAAATTAGTAATTTTGTACACAATTAAAATTTACAAAAGCATAAAAATTAACAAAAATAAAACACATATTCAAAAAGAATAATGAGGCCAAAAATCCTCAAATATAGTATTTAAAACAAATGGGCCACAAACGAGATTAGACCGCGCCTACTCCAATAAAATTTTCGAGGTCTCCAAATCTATTGGCATCTGACGATTTCATTAATATGTCAGTAAATTATCGCTCGGTAGGCACGTGATCCAACATAATTTTATTTTCCTCTACAAGCTCATGTATAAAGTGGTGCCGAACATCAATGTTTTTTATTCTTAAATGTTGGATTGAATTTTTTGAAATGTTAATGACACTTGTATTATCGCAAAATAATGTCATTGTTGATTGTTCAATGCCATAATCCAGCGACATTTGCTTCATCCAAATAAGTTGTGACAACAACTATCGGCCGTAATGTATTCGGCCTTCGCAATAGACAAAGATATTGAGTTTTGCTTCTTGCTATGCCAAGATACAAGATAGTTGCTGATGTAAAAACAACCATTGCTAATTGATTTGTGATCATTAATATTACCAGCCTAATCGGCATTTGAATACTTGACAATGATGGTAGGTGTATCAAACAAGTACCATAAGTCGAAATCGGTAGTCCTAGCCACATATCTTATGATCCTTTTGACTGTGGTTAAGTGTGATTTTTTAGGATCGACTTGAAATCTAGTGCATGCACCTATGCTAAAAAAAATGTCCGGCTGGCTCACGGTTAGGTATAGCAAGCTCCCTATCATGCTGAGGTACAAGTGTTGATTCACACTCTTGTAATTTGCTTCTTTGGAAAGTTTTAGTGTGGTGCTCTTGAGAGTATAATGAATACGACTAGATTTAAGTCCAAATCTTTTTACCAATTCCTTAGCGTACTTGGATTGACATACAAAAATTTCATTTCGCATTTCTTTCACTTGTAACCCCAGAAAGAAATTGAACTCACCAATCATGCTCATTTCAAATTTTGATTTCATTAACTCAGCAAACTCATGAACAACATCTTCACAAGTGGATCCAAAGACTATGTCATCAACATAAATCTGGGCGATTAGCAAGGCATTCCCAATCTTTTGTGTAAACATTGTTTTACCAATATTGTAAGACCCGTGTCCTAGTCTGTACCGTTCCGTTGGCCTCCGCGGTCATTCCGATCGAAATTCGGCAATCCTCGACCCGTTTCTGATGTTTGCGCGCGATCCTAAGCTGAGACCTGTATGCCAAAGTCGGCTAAAATTGAAACTTATACCTTAGCGACTGCGCCGTCGCCGCGGTTCTAACGCCGTGACTCGCGCACCGACCCGATACCAAGGGTAGAAGATGTAGGCCCGCGTTCAATTCGAAGAAAACACCGCGCGTTACGAACTTCGAGGGAATCTCTATGAAATGTCTCATCAATCAATCAATCACTCATGTCAAGTATAAGTCAAGTCACTCCATACCCTAAGTACAACAACCTATCCCTCTTTCTCCACAAAGTCAACTCTCTCTCTCTCTTCACCCATCCCTCTTTTACCAAAATTTCAACCCAACCCATACCTCTTCTTACAACACATCACTCCACCCATCCCCATCACCTCATTTTCTCTATCATTTCTCATATCTCCCAAGCATTCCAACGTCCAAGCAATTCTAACCTTCCCAAAACACCAAGTGTAGCCCACTCTCTCATCTCTCATCCTCACCATCAAGATCTCATCATCCACTGTTAAACCTGAAGGCAAGGAGCTAAGGAAGCTAGGGGAGCAAGAAGAAGGAAGAGAGGTGGGTGATCCATTATTTATTTTCATTTTAAGGGTCCACTTGTTGTGGGACCCACTTGATGTATGTGTTGTATCAATAGAGGGCCCATAGTGGCGGGGTCCCTCCTCTCCATCGCCGTTCTTCTCTCTCTTCCTCTCTTTTCCTTTCTTTATCCTTTCCCTAGAATGAAGTGGGCCCCACCAACTCATATTAAATCTATTCCATTCATCAAATGGTGTGGTCCACTACATTTTAGGTGATATGATACATATATACATACATATATATTATATTAATATATATACATATTTATGTATATGAATATGGTGGGCCACGCACATGTGGGACCCACCATGGTGCATGTGCTGTATCAACATTGTCCAGCGTCCAGGGACGTTGGACGTGCAGCCATGGACGTGGTTGGCAAACGTGGAGTGTGTGTACAGACATGGGTGTGTACTCACAGGGAAGTGTGAAGTGATGTGGGTGTACTAAGCATGGGGTGGGCCACTCATGCAGGCCCCACATTGATGCATGTACTTAATCCAAGCCATCCATCCTCTTCCTCAGATCATTTTAAGCGTTGAGCCAAAAAATGAGACCGATCCAATTATCTGGCTGGCCGTGGCATTAAGAATGCTAGTATTTTCCGTTAAAACTTGGAAAAATGATTGCTGGGGTCCACAAGAAGCTTGGATCCACCTAAAACTTGGTTTGAACCCCTAATTTTGTGGGACACATTCAATAGATGGGATAGATCCGGTTAATGTGGGTCCCACCTAGGAAAACAAAAATAAAATACATTTGCAATATTGACGTCCGGAGGAGTCTGGACGTCCAACGTTGAAAAAAAAGGTGGCCCCATTGGCTCCAGTTGTGGACCCTACCATGATGTATGTTCTATATCCATGCCGTTCATTTAATAGGTCCCCTTTAATGATGTGTTGGCTCTAAAAATCAGTCATAAAAGTTCTCGGATGGCCCACACCATCATCATTCATGTGATGGTATGTCAAACCACATGGAATCAAATGCTGGGGTTCACATGCAGTTTAGACCCACCTGAAACTCAGTTTGGACCATTAAATTGGTGGGACACACACAATGAATGGGATGAATTTTCCTAAGGCGGGCCCTACCTGCGAAAAATCGTAAGAAAATGGTTTTTTTTTTAAAATAAAAAAAATAATAAAAATATAAGAGGCAACAGCAGCTATCGAGGCGCAAAGATGCCAGCGTCTCTTTGACGCTAGCCAGTGGGCCCCATCTGACGGCCCCACCGTGATGTGTGTGTACGGCCCCACCGTGATGTGTGCTGGCCCACATTACAGGCGACAGTGTTGAATGAACACCCACCGTTAAAACGTTACAGTGGGCCCCTTGGTTCATGTGACCATATCAATAGGTTGGCTGGAAAATAGACATTTTGGTGGGCCCCCTATTCATGTGACCTTATCAACAGCTTAGATAGGAAAATAAACATTATGGCGGGCCTCACATGAGGCTCACTTTGGTAAATATGGGCCCATGTATTTAGGGCCATCTTGATGTACTTTTAGGCCCATTATTGAGGCCCACTTGGATGCATATGGGCTGATGTGTTTAGGCCCATCTAGATGTAAGTTTAGGCCCATTATTGAGGCCCACTCTAATATATATGGGCCTATGTATTTAGGCCCATCTTGGCATGAATATAGGCCCAATGTTGAGGCCCACTTTGGTATATATGGGCCCATGTATGTAGGCCATCTTGATGTGTTTATAGGCCCGTCGCTAGGGCCTACCTTGATATACATAGGCCCATGTTATGAGGCCCATTTGATGTATTTGTGGCCCATTGTTGAGGCCCACTTTGGTATATATAAGGCATATGTGATTAGGCCCATTTGATGCACATAAAGCTCATGCGATTGGGCTCATTTTAATGCATTCTAAGGCCCATGGGTGATGACCCATTGCAAAGTACCTAAGGCCCATTGGTGAGGCTCATTGAGGTGGCCCACTTGATGAATATAAGGCCCATGAGATACGGCTCATTTGATGTATTTGAGGTCCAATGGGATGTACCTAAGGCACATTGTAATGTGTGATTCCGCCATGATTTATTTAATGATATTTAATATTTAATGATATTTAAGGCGAGCCGAGCCTTGGGAGCAATGATGGTTAGATGCCCACATTGTTAGGATGATGTCGGTTAAATGTCAGCATTGTCACTCTCCCTGAGGCCCATTGGTAGGCCCATACTTGTAGTAAGTAGGCTTTCTAGGCCCATCTTTGTTATACCCAAAGCCCATCTTTATATACATGTATAGTGTAGATCCATGATTCATAAACATACGCATCATATGTATGACTGATATGTGGAGTGACTGATCATAGCATATACCTTCGACGGAATGTTTATGGGCTCCCTGATAGGCGAAGTTTCCCTACATGAGTGCATGGTACACGTAGGATTGTTGCATGACTGGTAGTGTGACTCATGCACTTGCATTTGTATGATTGTGATTATTGTATGCCCTAGCGACATCAGGGCTATAGCCTCCACAGACACATCGTGGGTGGCTGGGTTGGATATCGAAAATGTTTGGTTCTAGCATACGGGTGCCATAGATGTCCCTGGGTGAAAATCTTTAAACCCGATGGTACCAGAGGATGACTCCAACGTCGAGACTGAGTGGATACACGAGTGTGTGAGGACCATATACCAGTAGGCCGCGTCTCCCACTGTGTCGTGGTCGGTTGGAAAGGGGTATGACCTTACCCGCCTGAGTGAGGGGGCAACTTCTAGGATGAGTTTGACCAGCTTGGGGAATCGGTCCGGTATTGACGAGCCGGGCCCGATATTAGCAGGCGGATAGTGAGGTCTCTTCCGCTCTCCCAGTTGTGCGTTCGGATAGGGACGACAAGCTGGCGTAGAGTGTACTAGACCCCGGTGATTATCCAGAATGAGAACTGTACTGATATATGATGAGGATTGACACACTTGAGTTGCATCTCACATCACATGGTCTGGATATGGCCGATAACATTCATATCTTGCACCGCATAGCCTTGGTATGGCTGATTGCATTCATGTATTCATCAGCATGATTTCACATTTTTCTGACCTTGCATTCTGAGCATGCTCTTATTGCGCACATACGTACATCACCCTCTAAGCTTTCTATAAGCTTATGCACCATTGATACATGTAGGTGACGCCAGGACACAGCCTTAGTCTTGCCATCGTTGGAGCGTGCAGCCGAGCTTCTGGAGTTTTTGTTATTGTCACTATCTTGTATTTTCCTTTCCTACGCATTGTACCTAAAGTTTTTGATCATATTGAATTTTGTGATGATGTTCTTGTAGTTATTGTTCGTGGGATATGCTTATGTTATGCTCATTACGAATTAAATGGAGATTAGAAATCCTCCTTATAGCATCTCAGGATCAGAACCTGGTATATGGGTACCGAGAGCTGAGAATGGGGTACTACGGAGGCAGTCAGTGCCAGATTCGGCGATCGAAAATTTTGTGAGCCCGGTTTCCGAGTTTGGGGCGTGAAAAATACTCCCCCTATTAAAAATGGTGGTTAACAAGAATTGTGTTAAACGCTCATACCACGCTCGGGGTGCTTGTTTAAGATCGTATGACGCTTTGCTCAATCTGTACATGTGTTGAGGATATTTGGGATCAAGAAATCCTTAGGTCACTCAGCGTACACTTCTTCCTCAAGTACACCATTGAGGAAGGCTCTCTTCACGTCTATTTGAAACAATTTGAATTGCAAAGCACATGCAATGGACATGAGTATTCTTATAGACTCAAGATGCGCTACCGAGGCAAATGTTTCATCAAAATCAATGCCCTCAATTTGCGAATAACCTTGTGCAACAAGTCTTGCCTTGTTCCTCACTACATTCCTAAATTCATCAGACTTATTCTTAAAGATCCATTTGGTTTTGATGATATTTGTTTTTAGTGGTTTGATAACTAGTTACCACACCTCATTTCTTACAAATTGTTGCAACTCATCTTGCATTGTTGCAATTTTTTCACAATCCCAAGTGCAGGGTCGCAATGTAGTAATAATCTTGGTGAGACCGAGGTTGAATCCACAGGGATTAATTTTGTACGTTTCTTAAAGTAATTAGAACCAAAGCTAGAAGAAGATCTAAATTAGAAATCTGAAATAAAGGGAGTAATTGTGAATATTGTATATGGAAACTTATGAATTTAAAGGTGGGAATTAGGGTGTCAAGGATCCACTTGTAGCTATCAAGATGTTACCTTATTTGATTCAAGAAACACAGCTGGAATTAGAGTCCTATCTTATCCAGTTGGAAGAAGAGATGATCAAGTCTCTTAACTTTCATTGAATCAGTCTCAAGAGATGAGAATTGTGAAGATTTGGAAGGGATTCCGTTTGTAAGGCCTGTATCCTAGTACGTACCGTTTCGTAGACTCTCGCGATCCTCCCCGTTGAATTTCGGTGACCTGCGACATATAATCGGTGTTTATGCGCGATCCTAAGTTGCATCCTGTAAATCTATGTCGACTCGACTTGAAACTTGTACCCTAGTGATCGTGCTGTCGCCACGGTTCCAACGCCGCATCTCGCACGCTGATGCGATGCCTAGGCCAAGAGTTATGGGCCTACGTATATCTCGAGAAAACGTCGTGCGCTGCGAATTTTGAGAGAATTTCTAGCACTTTTCACATCAATCAACTCAAGTACACATCCCATCACACTCATCCCTTTCTCACCCACAAGTCAACAACATCCATACCTGTCTCATCCCTTTCTTACCAAAAAGTCAAGGCAACCCATACCTTCCCATGTCATATCCCTTACGTACCACTCCTCTCTCTCTCATTTTCTTACTCCATCCCAAGAAACCCAAGGAGAGGAAATCGTCTAAGCATTCCAAGGGAGGAGAAGCTAGGTGTGGCCCACTTCCTACCCCCCAATCTCTCATCTCCACCCTTAGATCTTCATCTTTCACCATCAAAGGGAAAGCTTAGGAGCTAAGGAGCCCAAGGAGTATAGAAGAAGCAGAATCGGTGGGTGTTTTATAGGCTTAGATTTTTATTTTGATGATGGGCCAAGTGGGGCCTATCGATTGATGGTATGGATCCAATTTGGGACCCATCTTGATGTATGTATTGTAATCCTAGGAGGGCTCATAGTGGTGAAGCCCTCCATCACACGATTTTTTTCTCTCTCTCTCTCTATCTCTCCTTCTTTCTCTCTCCTTTTGTATATGATGGCCCACCTTGATGTATGATCCATGCTGTCCATTTCATGGGCCACACCGCTGCCCAAGCTAGGCCCACCTCGTTGCCATGGCTGGGGCCTATTCTAGCTGTCCATCTGGTCTGGCATGGATGAAGGAAAACTACAAATATCAGCTTCAGGCTACACGTGGGACCCACCATGCAATGGTAGTGGATTGGTTGATGTACCTTACAGCAGCTAAATAGCTGATGTATTGTCGTCAATAAGTTTTGTGGGCCCCTCCGTGCAGCGTGTGTTACATCTAAACCGTCCAACAACAATATAGCTACTGGATTAACGTCAGTAAATTTTGTGGGTCCCATCATGTGGTATGAGTTATACCTACACCGTCCATCTAATGGTGGACCCCACCATGATGTCAGTGTTTTATCCACATCATCCATCAAGAACAATGGGACCCTCTGACGTGTGTGTTTTGATCCACACTGTCCACCCATAATATAGGCAGATTTAAATATCAGGTGGGGCCTATCGTGCTGTATCCAGCACGTGGGACCACCACGGTGTATGTGTTTCCTTCACACCATCTAGCTGAGGACGGTGTGGCCCACTATGACATATGTGTTTCATCCTAACCGTCCATCTCTCTCTTGTGCACGTGAGATATGGGTTTTATCTGCACCGTCCGTGCAGTGGAAACCCACCATGCATGTGTCTCATCCAGCCGTCCAATCAGGTGGGACGCTGTTGGATGTGTTTCATCCTCACCGTCCATCCAACAGGGATGGGACCCATTCGATGTATGTTTTGTATGTACACCGTCTAACAGTGGATGGTGGAGCCCATGATGTATGTGCGTCACCCACACCGTCCATTGCCCAGACGTGGGGCCCCACCTTGATGGATGTGTTGTAATCCACACCGTCCACACTGACGTGGACCCCACCCTGATATGTATGAGCTTTATATCCACATCGTCCACACGTGGATGTGGGGCCCACACTCGATGTATGCATTGTATATCTGCACCGTTTAGCGGTTTGGACGGTGGCACCCACCTAGATGTATGTATTTTGTATCTATACCGTCTGTCCCTGGACTGTGTTGTGGGACGCACCTTGATGTATTGTTGTATATACACCGTCCAGATGAACGGTAGGACCCTGTTGATGTATGTGTTGTCCATCGTCTAGCAAAGGACGGTGGAACCCACATGATGTTTATGTTTCGTCCATCCCAAGACGTGGACCCCATATAATGTATGCATCCACATCGTCCAAGCATTGGGACGATATTGCTGCACTGTGATGCATGTGTTGTATCAGTGTTGTCTGGTAAATGGGACCCACATGTGATGTATATGAGGCATTTGATGAGGCCCAATGTGCTATATTTGTGGCCCATTTGGTGAGGCTTATTGTACTGTATTCGTGGCCCATGGTTTGTGGCCCATTGTGATGTATTTGAGGCCCATGGATCGTGGCCCATTGTGATGTATTTGAGGCCCATGGATCGCGGCCCATTGTGATGTGTTTGAGACCCATAGGTTGTGGCCCATTGTGATGTACTTGAGGCCCATGTGTTGTGGCCCATTGTGATGTATTTGTGGCTCATTTAGGGAGGCCTATTGTGATGTATTTGTGGCCCATCTGATGAGGCCCGATGTGATGTATATATGGCCCGTGAGTGAGGCCCGACATGTTGTATATGAAGCCCATACAATGCAGCCCACTTGATGTGATGTATATGAGGCCCATGTGATGTGGCCCACTTGATGAGATGAGGCCCATTGTGATTGTATGCAAGGCCCTTATGTGAGGCCATGGGCTTCACTATATGTTTGGCCCTATGAGGGCCACTCCTTGAGAGCAATGTTGGTTGAATATCCACATTGATGGGCAATGATGGTTAAATGTCCACTTTGTGACCTTCCTTTTGGTCTCGTTAAACCCATTCTTAATATAAGTAGGCCGTCTAGGCTCATCCTTGTTATGAGGAGAGTACATCATCATCATATAATATGCTTAGTATAGCTCCACGTCCATGCCCATGCGCATCATATGTATGCTTGATATGAGAAGTGATTGATCATAGCACTTGCTATTGAGCAGATTATTATGTGACTTCCTGAGAGACGAAGTTGCCCCACATGAGGTTTGATGCATGACTAAATGGTATAACTCATGCATCTCGCATTTTGTGATATGACCACCGTACACCTTAGTGAAATCAGGGCTGTGGCCTTCACAGGCACATCGTGAATGGCTAGATGGGATACCGAAAATCTTTTCTACATGGGGTGCTATAGATATTCCTAGGTGAAAGTCTTTAAACCTCCGTAGCCAGGAGATACTCTAACGTCTAGACCGAGTGGATACATGAGTACCCGAGTACCAAGTACCAATAGATCGCGTCTCCCAATGTGTTGTGGTCGATTGGAGGGGGTGTGACCTTATCCGCCCGAGTGAGGGGGCTGTAAGTTGGGCTGAGTTTGACTAGCTCACAAATGGGTCCGTTATCGATAAGCTGGTAGGCATTGGTATACTGCTGACAGGCGGATAATGTGGTCTCTTCCACTCGTTGAGCTGTGCGGCTAAGGAGGTGGCAGTCAGTGTGGAATGTATTAGACCCCGATGATGATCCTAGAGATTTACGGTACTGATATGTGGACTTATTGAGTAGGAGTTGCATACTCAGCATTTTACTCATGCATTAATTCATTCATTCACTATCCACTCGGGCTGGTAGTGCGTATCTAATTATTATGTGTACCTTCGCAATGACGAGGATTTCGGTTGGGGTGCACAACCAACCTGAGATCAGGAGTTTACTACATTGAGTCTGGCTATCCAAATTTAGGTATGAGACTGGTTTGGATAGAAGTCCCTTGTGATGGACCCCCTAACCTACGATACTACGTACTATCATTCCGACTTCACATTCTAGCTTGGTCATTCTATTCACACCGCATATTGCATTGCATCCTCAATGCATAACATTTGGTTTACTATGCTTCTACATTGTATAGCTTGAATAATGTTGATGGTATTATTGGCTTGCCAGGATCTTCATATTGTATTACATCCGCGACATATGATATTTTGGGTTGCTATGTTTCTGCATTTATATGGCCTAGATGAAGTTGACGGTATTCGTGGACTCATCAGGATTTGTATAGTGTATTGCATCCTCAGTATATGATATTTAGCTTACTATATCTCCGCATTGCATAGCTGATCTACATTGCTTCCTCAATATATGCTATTGACTTATTATGTTTTTACATTACATAGCCTAGATAAGGCTGATGATATATATGACTGACATGTTTTCGCATTTCTCTAATATTGAATACTTGAAACTTACCCTACACACACACTTAGACCCTCTAAGCTTTCTATAAGCTTATGCACGATAGATGCATGCAAGTGACGTTAGGTCACAACAGTGTTGAGCTCAGAGCGTGCAACTGTTTTCTGGAGCTTTGATTTTCAATATATGTATTTCCCTTTCAGTACTGTATTCAACTATTTACATTTGTGAATATGTAATGATGATGTTTCCTTTGTGATTTGGGTAAACTTGTGGTTATGCTTCTTACGAGATAAATGTACGTTAGAAAATCCTACTTGTAGGATCCCAGGATTGAAATTTGGCGTATAAGTGCTGAGAGTTGAGAATGGGGTACTACAGAGGCTGTCGGTACCAGATTCGGTGATCGGGAGTTCTGTGAGCCTAGTTTTTGAGTTTGGGACATGACACTATCACCCAACTATGCCCAGGAGACTATAATAAATAGTAGGATTTACCAATCTCACAATCTCAAATAAGAAAAGAAGATAGTCAAAGCTATCGCAGTGTCTATTGTAATTTGAGTCATAACAAATTATAGAAATCTGAAAATATTCCTTAAAATCAAACTAGATATCAATGAAATTCAATATAAACATGAATCATAGCAAAGTAAACATCTCAATCACGCTACAAGCTTCACCTCTTAGCCCTAGCTAAGAGGTTTAGTCAACCATAGACATGAATAAACAAAAATCTCTTAAGGAAAGCATAAAAATAAACTAAGGAAGAAGAAGAAAACTCTTGGCGACATCTCTCTACCCTTTTGTTCTACTCCTTAAACCCTATAAGATTCTTTGGAGCATCTTAGGAGCTCCTATTTATAGTTGGGGAACAACTTTCGCACCGAGTTGGAAAAGTCCAGAAATCGCCTCAAATTTATGCAGTCCGCGCAAAATCTACGTAACCTTCGAATGGTCGAGAGTCATCTTCGACTAGTCAAGATTCATGTGAATTAAAAAGATAATGTCGCTAGGGTTCAAGTCGAAGTTTCTTGGGCTAGTCGAACCAAAACTGGTGCTAGTCGAACCAGAACTCGGGCTAGTCGAATTTCACGCTTATTCCTTTTCTTCACTTCCAATATTCGAGTCTCTTCATTCCTCACTTGGTTTCCTTAGATCTTTGTCATGTGAATTCTTCAATCTTAGTCTTCTAAGATCTATCCTTTGCCTTGGTGATTCTAGAGCATCAAATCCATGCTTTTAGCTTTCTTTTCAATCCAAGATCTCAGATTCACCTTGCAACATAAAAATATATAAAATATATAATTAAGCATTATTATATTCATAAAACCAAGATATAGATAAGGAAAAATATGCAATATTTGACACTCAACACAATCCAATATTCATCTTTGAGCGCTTCTGCAACATTTTATGGCTTAATTTTAGAGGTGAAGCAGAGATGATTAAATGTAGCCTCAACTTGTCGTCGAGTTTTCACACCATCTTTAGGATCTCCAATGATTTGATTGAGGGGATGATTCTTAATAACATGTATGTTACCAAACGGTTAAGACTCCTGTGGAGAAGTGGATTTGTTATCTGATTTACCTATAATGCATGGTTACACATCATCCTCCACATCAATGGTAGGACCATTTTTTTCATGTGGTTAATCATCAACAATCACATTGACTATTTCTTGAATTTTAAGAGTCCTCAAATTGTAGACTCTATAAGCACGACTATTCAATGAACATACCAAGAAGATGTTGTCGTCGCTTTTAGAATTGAATTTACCTAGATGTTCCCGGTCTTTAAGAATATAACTTTTGCTACCAAAGACACGGAAATATTTTACACTAGGTTATTTTTCATTCCATAGTTCATACGGAGTTTTGTTTAGACTTTCTCTAAGATATACACAATTAATTATATAGCAGGCAGTGTTGACGGCCTCGGCGCAGAAACTTTTTGGCATATTTTTACTATTAAGCAACATCGAGCCCATCTCTTGCTACACCCTATTTTTCCTTTCCACTATTTTGTTCTATTGTCGAGTTTTTTGGAGCTCAGAATTCATGTTGCATTCCATTTTCATCACAATACCTTTGAAATCGGTCATTCTCAAACTCTCATCCATGATCACTTCGTATTCTGTCAATGATATATCCTTTTTCAGTTTGAAGCCGCTTCGCAAGTTTCTTAAATTCTTCAAATGCATCATATTTTTCTTGAAGAAAATCGACCCAAGTGAATATGGAGTAATCATCCACTACTACTAGAAAATATGTCTTGCCTCCATGGCTCTCAACTCTGGTGGGCCCTACTAGATCCATGTGCAATAAATCTAGAGGTTTTGAAGTTGCTACAGTGCTTGTCATTTTATGTGCAGCTTTTATATGTTTTCCTTTAAGACAATCACCACACACAACTTTCTGCTTCTTCCCAATCTTAGGAAGTCCCCTTACCAAATTTTTCGAGTTGAGTGGAGATAGGTTTGGGTAGTGTACATGCCCGAGTCTTTGGTGTCACAATTTAGATTCATTATCTTGAGTCGTGTGACATCTAGTGGACAACACATTTTCTCTGTTGCTTTCAATCACATAACAGTTGTCACTTGTGTGGAGACCTTTCATAATTAATTTACATATGTGGTTCGAGATCTCGCACATGTCCTTGAGAAAGTGACTAAGTGTTCTTTGTCACAAATTTGGAAAATACTCGAAAGATTGTATTTCAGTCTCTCATCACAAAGAAGATCTTCAATCTTGGGCAATCCAAGCCCAATTATTGTCCCTCATCCAATAATCTTAGCGGTGCTCCCATCTTCGAATGTAACCGACCCATCATCAAATTCAGTGTAATCATAAAAATGGGTCTGGTCACCAGTCATATGCCTGGAGCAGCCGCTATTAAGATACCATTTTGAATTACTGCTCGCTTTAAGTACAGTATGAATCACAAGGCAGTTGTTCTTACTTTTTTCCCCCATTTGGTGACCATCCTCTTTGGAGATGATGTTTTCTTTTTGTTTTCTCATTAAGGCTAGTTATTCATGGGTGCTTTGGATTTATTGGGCAACTGATCCAGATTCCCTTGGTTCACCAATTCTTTGGTCTTTTGATTTAGTTAAGCTACTTATTTCAGCAATTCCTCCATTATTTTTATCATTTTAGGAGGAGTGGGATATTTCTTCCTCACATTAGGTATTTTCATTGGAGGACTCTTTGGTTTTTGCACCATTTTTTCGGTTGCTTTGAATTTACCTATATTGCTCAACTCAGAAGTGGAGTGGGGTTGTTTAAACAATAGACATTCAAAATTGTAATGTTTCATGTCTCCACATGAATGGCAGATAGGAGTAGCTTTTGTGTTTCTGCCTAAAGAAACTTATTTCTTAGTCATAGGAGGCGCAAGAGAACGGTTGGATTTACTTGTTTTATAGCCTAAGCCTCTCCTATCCCTAGAGTTTCTACCCAAGCATAAGAGTCTTTTTTCATCACATTGGGAGAATCTATAACTAAGTTCAGTTGTGTGTTTAGATTTCTCAATATCTAGTTTCAGTTTTGTATTTTCATATTTTAGTTTTTCATTTTGTCTCTAGATGTTTAATATTTTTCTCCAAACTCTCAATCTTAAGTTTAACATCTGCTGCCTCTTTTCCAAGCATGGTTTTTTCAGATTAGAAATCAACATTATCATTGGCCAGCTTGTTATTGACAGCAAATTCCTCATCCAAGACCTCTTTTAGTTTTTTGATTTTACTGTTGGCCTGACCAAGCTTTTTGAGGGTGTTTATGATGTGAGTATATGCTAGTCATAGGCCAGTTGGATGTTGTCTTCTTCTTCTTCTCTTTCATTTTCTTCTTCATCTGAGGAGGAGGCCTTTTCAAGTCATTGATAATCTCCTCATTGTCTCCTAGATCCGGGATTATTGTAGTGGTGGAGGCCATAAGAATTTTCAATGATTTTTGGTCCCCATCACTTTCGGACTCACTTGTTTTTTATTCGGAGTCTTCGGTATTGTCCCATGTGGTTGCCATAACATTTCCCTTTAATTTCTTTGTGGGACATTCAGTAGATAGATGGCATATTTTTTGCAATTGTAACATTGGGGCTCTTTGAACTTTTTGAATGATTCGCCTATCTGGCGCTTATAGTCTGATTGTTTCTCCTTATTGTCGTATGTTCTTCTGCGGTTCTTGTTGGAGAATTTTTTGAACCGCTTGGCCAAAAGGGCTACCTCCTCGTCTATATTTTTTTCTTCATTGTCCTCTTCTGATTTAACTTTGTTTTTAAATGTTTTGAGGGTTTTTGGATGTTTTGAGGACACTATGTTTGAATTTTGTGTGAGTTTTAAAGTGTAGCTCAAAGGTTTGTAGGAAACCCACTAGTTCCTCTACTTTCATTTCATCAATGTCTCTACACTCTTCTATGGTTGTGACTTTGGAGTTGAAGCATTTCGGTAGGGATCTCAAGATTTTCCTACAGATTTTAGGTACCAGAACCCTCTCTCCAAGTCCCCACATGGAGTTACATATACCATTCAGTTTTGTGAAACTCCATGAACATCTCATGTTCGTCCATTTTAATGTTTTCAAATTGGATTGGCAAGTGCTGTAGCTTTGAGCGCTTTATCGTGCTTGTTCCTTCATGGGTAGTTTTCAATAAATCCCATGCTTCTTTTGAAGTTCCACACATACAAATTTGCTTGAATTCTTCTTGTGAAACAACACTGTAAATAGTGTTCATTGCCATGGCATCGCATGTTTTCCTTTATTTCTCATAGTTAGTCCAAAATGCCTTTAGTTTTAGTCTAGAGATGGTAGTGACATTATCAAGTACCACTTGTTCCATTGGTGGCACATATCTAGTCTCAACAATGTCCCAAACATCATGGACAAAGGATTGTAAAAATATGTTCATCCTAACTTTCCAATATGCATAGTTTGAACCATCAAAGCTAAGTGGACGAGAGACCGATGTTACCTCTCCCTGGGTCATATTTTCAACTTCAGTTAGGATCCCCCTCTAGGTTGTTAAAACCCTTCAAGAGGAACCCTCTCTAAAACCAATTGAAATTACGGCAAACCGTTATTAGTGAAGTATGGAATTATGCCCAAGTGTCCTGGGGGTGGGGGGGTGAATATGACTTTTTTAAACTTTAATCCTACTTAAAAATTAATTCTACCAATCTAAACAAAAGTAATCAGGATTAATATAAAGCTATTCACACTCAAAAGATAGGATAGTGAAAAATACAATAGTTACAATGCATCAAACATGTAGTGTACAAAAATTAATCATATCATGAATCAACACGACATAGACAAAATCATGCATCACAAATATACCAATATATATGTTCACAACCCCAAGTGTAGGGTCATGATGTAGTAATAATCTCAGTAAGACCGAGGTCAAATCCACAAGGATCGATCTTATGCATTTCTAAAGTTAACTAGAAGAAGATGTAAAACTAATTTTGAAGTGATTGAAAAAGTAACTGTGAATTAAATAATTAAAACTAAGAATTTATAGGTGGGAACTAGGGTGCCAAGGACCCACCTGTAGTGATCAGGGAGCCCTCTTGCTTGATTCAAGTAACACAATTAGAATTGGAGTCATATCCTATCCAATTGGAAAATATATTAATAAAACTAAATCTTAACTTCCATTGACCTAATTCTCAATGAAGGAGAACTATAATAATTGGCAGGGATTCCATCACCAAACCATGCCTAAGAGACAATGGCAAACAACAGGATTTACCAATCCCATAATCTCAAAGTAGGAGAATTGTGAAGATTATGAAGGATTCCATCACCCTATCATGCCCAGGGATGATGGTGAACAACATGGCTTACTAATTTCATAATCTTAAATCAGGAAAAGAAAATACTCAATGCTGTTGTAGATCTATTGTAATTTGAGTCACAATAAACCATTAAAAACTGTAAGTATCTGTTGAGGTTCAAATATTGTAATTATCCCCATTTATAACTTGGTTTTATGAATATGATAATGCTTAATGTTCTATTTTACGATGTTTGTCTTGTAAGGTGAGTTTAAGAGCTTGGATTAAAAAGGATGATAAAAGCATGGATTTGATGCTCAAGAATCACCATGGAAAAGGATGGATCTTAGGAGACTAATATTGAAGAATTTACATGCCAAAGATTCAAAAAAACTAAGTGAGGAATGAAGAGAATCAAAGATTTGAAGTGAATAAAAGGAATCCTGAAATCGTCCCGAAAAAGCATATTTTGAAACTCGGGGTCATTTTGTGAAATTGTATAGAGTAAAGTCTATTTTGAAAAACTGCATAAAGTAAAGTCTATTTTAGCAAGCTACGTAAATTTTAGGCAGTTTCTAGAGTTTTCCGACTAGGTGCAAAAGTTGGAGTTTCATAACTATAAATAGGACTCCTTAGGATGTTCCTAGGTATCTTTGAGGGTTTAAGGAGTGGAGCAAAAGGGTGGAGAAGTCGTTGCCAAGAGTTTTTTTTTCCTTAGTTGTTTTTATATTTTTCTTAAAAGGCTTTGGTCCAATCATGCCTATGGTTGGGTAAACCTCTTAGCTAGGGCTAAGAGGTGAAGCTTGTAGCATGATTGGATGTTTTTATTGCTTTGATTCATGTTTATATTGAACTCCATGGATTCTAATTTAATATTTAAGGAATACTGTTCACAACCCTAAGTTTAAGGTTGCGATGTAGTAATAATCTCAGTAAGACTGAGGTTGAATCCACATGGACTGATCATGTGCGTTTTTTAAATTAACTAGAAGTAGAACTAGAAGAAGATGAAAAACTAATTCTGAAGTGATTGTGAGAGCAATTGTGAATTAAGTAATTAAAATTAAGAATTTAAAGGTGGGAACCAGGGTGCCAAGGATCCGCTTGTAGTGATCAGGGAGCCCTCTTGCTTGATTCAAGTAACGCAATTAGAATTGGAGTCTTATTCTATCCAATTGGAAAATACATTAATAATACCAAATCTAAACTTTCATTGACCTAATTCTCAATGAATGCGACGATTCCAGTCAGGATTGAAAGACCAATGAACTTGCCCATAGGCAGTAGGTCCTACACAAGGACTCTACACATATTCTCCCATAAGAGGCCCGTGAAAGGTCTTAGCGAGTTTGAGAACCAAACTCTGAATCCTAATCCTACACAAGAAAAGGGCTTCAGACTCGATGGACTCTATTAATTACTTGTAAGTGAGTGAGCCCCATTTAACACATGCTGATGATGATCTTCTTGCTGATGAAGTGTCTTCAGTTCCCTTGAACCGCAAAAACTTCCAGATACTCCAATCGAGGTATGAGGTTGTTAGGTTAGGGTTTGGTTTGATCTTCTCTAATTAATGATGAGTCTTTAAGAGTTAGAGAAGATTCCTAGAAGCTAAGCATTCAAAGATCCCAACACAATGATTTCTCATTAAAGAGTACTACTAGATGATCAATGAAGGCCAGAGCTCATTCTTCAATTCGAGCTTTGAATATACCAATAGTTGCCTTTAAACCATGGATTGGATGATGAACTCCTATGGAAAAGAGGGCCTGAGAGGAAGGATAATAACTCAGGTAATAACTCTCTCAAAGCTCTTTTCAATACTCGCTCAAAAAGCCAAGAAGCAACCCAAGTGTTTATATAATGTCAAATCCCCAATGGTAAGAAAATGGGTAGAATTTGTCGTTGTTAATGCCATATAAGTGTCTTCAATGCCATTGAAGTTTCCTTCAATGTCATTGAACCTTCTTCGATTGCATCGACTTCTTGCACTAAGGTTTTCAAATAACTGTAGAACATATTCTGTCCGATGCCATCGAACATCCTTTTAATGCCATCAAAATATGAATTTTGATGTCATATAGAGATGGCTCGATACCATCGAGATTTATTGTGAAAAAATCGCTTTGGTTGCTAGACAGATTGAACTAAATTTCGATGATATCGAATAGCCTTTTAATGCCATCAAAATATGAATTTTGATGTCATTGAGTGGCTTTCGATGCCATTGAGAATATATGATTTTCCTTGAAAGCTTGCTGGACAAAATGGTCCCATTTTCGATGTTATCAAATTGTGTTCGATGCCATCAGTAACTTACTTCGATGCCATCAAAAGGGTTCAATTGTATCGAGTATACTTAGAATTTTTCAAAGCTTGCTAGAGATATTTGGCCTTATATCGATGTCATCAAAGTGTATTCGATGCCATCAAACTTAAGTTTCGATTGCATCAAACTGCCTTTGATTCCATCGAGCTTATCCAAGATTTTGTCAGTTTCATTACTGGACTGACAGGCCTCTGTTTCGATGCCATTGAACAAGTGTTCGATGCCATAGAAGCTGCTCGATTGCAATCAATAGACCATGGAATTTTCGTATTTGCTTTTATCTTTATGAGCTTTAAACAAACTCTAATTTAAGCTTACCAAGGATTTTACAAATATGGTTTTGGGCAAGTTTAGATTTATTTTAAGTGGGTTTTTTACCAGATAGGATTTGGTTGGGAAGAGGCTTAATATACCTGTAAAGCACACTCAACTTCTTCAACTTGGAGAGTCTTTGGTCTTGTAGTCTTCATATGGGGCTCACTTGACACTAGGACTCAATATTCACATACATTAACAAACAAGGGTACTTTCAAACTTGTCAAGTTACATTTTTAACAAGCCAAAAAAAAGTCCAAATTTGACCTCAGATGAGGGAGTTTTGAGGGTATTTGTGGGAATGGGAGATGTTAGAAAAATTCAGGACTGATGACTTTGACCCCAATTTTGGATGCTTGAATGGTCTCTGAATGTGACGATTCTAGTCAGGATTGAAAGATCATTGAATGAACTTTCGAATGACATTAAAATCGAGCCATTCCAACATGTAATGTGATCATTTTCGTTGGAATGTGCATTTTTAAAGAATAAGAATTGAGATTGAAAAATGATGATCGGAGAGTTCTAACGTACTTTTAAGATGTTTAACGGTCTCTAAATTAAGGGATTCATGTCTCTTTGAAAATCTTGTTAAGTTAATTTTCCAACGAGCTAAAAACCTCTAAATGCAACCTCTGATGAGGGAAGCTTTTCAAGTTACTATAACACCCTAAAAATTGGGGGTCGTGCAGACACTCGGCTCCCAAGTTCCCGAGTATCACTTATATTGATTTGTTACTAATTTGCACTTACTTAAGCTCAATGTGCAATGTGGAATTGCTTAAAACATGAAGTACAACTACAACTAGTGTACTAAACTGAAAGATACTAAATATATATACAAGTCCAAAATAATATGAATGAGTCGCACAAGGCGTTGTCCAACAAAATCACAAAAGTATGTCCAAAAAGAATGATGAGCTGGGTCCAACACCCAGCGATCCATGATCTGTCTACTATGCCGATGGAGAACCGCCCATCAGCTAGAAGTAGGACAGCTCATCCTCCTCATCAAGGCTCGTGCCGTTAGACTCCTCGTACTCTGCGTCACTTGTATCTACGAGAGAGTCTGGTTGGTGTTTTAAAACACCATCCCAGAGTGGGAGTGAGTGATTAACTCAGTGGGTGCTATTAATCTTAAGTTACAACAGACATCAATTATATTATGAATTTAATGAAAGGAAAACATCTATAAATCCTTAACTAATCTCGTTAATGCATGTGCATGATAAATGATATGATGCATGACCTCGCCACAACACTCCCTTGAGCGACTCCGTCTAACGATTGCACATGACCAACACTCCCTCATTGCAACCTCAACTATCGAGTAACCAAATCCTAGATAATGTAATGCATGAATAATGTTAACCAAGTATCTAGTTAATTTTGTTCATCCAGTAGGTTGAGAAAATTGGTACACCCCACGATATCGATGTCCTTAACTAGTTATGAGGCCAAGGCCCCTCAACGTGTGAGGCCAAGACCCCGTAATCCTTGATCCCATCGGGTTCTCCATCCCCGATTTCAAGCACATGGGGAGTGCTGAGAAGAGGGATTGCTCGCGGTCACTACGGGGGGGCTCGTCACCCCAGCGTAGGCCGACATCTTAAACACAGTGTCCCAATCCACCATGCCCAGCTCTCTAGACGGTGGATCAGTTTCAAATGGTTATCAATGGGCTTCAGTGGGCGAAGGGTGTTCTAGGTTCTATTCAGGCATGAGCAGACATGGTTAACAATCATAGTTGGTCAGTAATTGGGCTAGACCATGCAAGTTCAGGCGAGTACGTGATGGATGATATCGGCGTAAGCGACCCACCTAGTCTAACTACTGTCGCCCATTCGCATTTATCCAAACCTGCTAGTTTAACCGTAGGATGGTCCTACCAATGGGACCACCTTCACTCCCTCAGTTTCCTGACCAACTTAGGAATTTAATGATATTTAATAACACTTCAACAATTCATGATTTATCATCTAACTCAAGTAATATCATGCACTCATACCTCAACATAGGAATCTAGATTTTTCTATAAATGCAAGTCCTAACAATATTATTAAATGAATGTGCATGTGTGTTGTGAGGGTTAGCGGAGGGATCAAGGGCTATAAATCATTTTAAGCACCAACATGCAACAAGGAGTAATGCTAACATAATATACGTCGAGGACTTATGCGAGCACACATACTATACAACAAGGATTAATGGGACATACAAGCTATATAGAATCATCACACAAGAATCAAACAATGAATGAACATGCATTCACCAAATTCATGCTCGATCATGTTAATGAACGACATGCAATACAAAATCATTTCATATCATTTAGGGAATCTATCATGTAGGGTTTGGCTAGGGTTTCTCTAGATTATCTAAATACTTCACCAAACAATCATAATCATTAGATTCATACTAAAATTGGTGCTAGGCCACCTAAGAACAATATTTCACACCTATGGATCGCCGAGATCTTGGAAACGACTTAGGAATGTGGATTTTGGGGGTGATCGGCCGGAACCCCTAAAGCAAACACTCGCATGTTAGAACTCCACGCAAATCCTTCTTAACACAAGGATTTTTCTAAAAAAGATAAGAGATTTACCTACCTAATCGGCGAAGAGACGTTTTTCCGGTTGTGGGTGAGGGATTTCCTTGAGGGAGAGGTAAGGAGTTGCAAGATTGAGCTCCTTTGGGCCTCACTTCAACTATGACCCACTTTCTCTCCCTTCTTTACTCTCCCTTCCTCTCTTCTTCCTTTCTTCTTTCTCCCTTTTCTCTCTTCCCTCTTTCCTTTCTCTAGGAAAAATTCGTATAGGGAGAGGGGTGCCCAAAAGAAGCCCCTTTTATAATGTCAGATTTGGTGCAAATGGCCCCAAGTGTTAGGTTTTTACTATACTAGCCCTATAGGAGGATTTTTCTAGCCTCTAGGGCCCACTATGGGGTGTACATATTGATATACACCATAAGATAGTTATCCCTAATGATGATCTACGTATGGACATGATCGGCCCACCATTTGGATGCGTTGATTGATAGATATGATTAGAAGTCTGTTTAACGGTCACCGATGGTCGATCAGGGCTGCGGCTATACAGATATGAGTAGAGAAATATCCTTACTCCACATGTGAATTTTGATCACAAATCGACGGTTCGAAATCCTTAACTTTGTGTGAGAGTGGACAACCCAATTCACTTAAGTTTCAGCTTCTTCTTTTAGGGTATTTGCACTTCTCATATACTCATCCTTTGGCTCAAGTTGAGCGGTTCTGGACAGTACCTAGGTCCGACTCCCGCGATGGACATCAAGCCCAGTAAGACGGACATTATCCTATAGTTTTAGAACTAGTGGCCCACCAACGAGCGGTCTAGAGCTTGTTTGAAAAATCGGGGCATTTATGAAATGAATTAGGTATTGAGATTTCTCATGGGTAATGATTAGGGTTTAAGTTAACTATGTTCATAGTGTGGCCTATTTATAGCTAGTGAAAGTGAAGATTTAGTCATGATTACTCTAAGCCGTCGATTTTAGGTTAAAAGAGTAACGGGGTTGATTTGGTCTATTAGCTACGATCCGGGCCTTATTTGACTCGGCCCGAGTTAGATCTTTAATTTAGTCATGATTGTCTTGATCAGTTAGCAATGGGTCGGTTGGATTTGGGCACTATGTGAGTAAATCATGGGGCTACACCTGATGTTCAAGTGATCGGGCGAATTTATTAGCTTCCTACGGTTGATTAATTGGACTGGTGCAGTTCTTTACTGGTACCACCCCTGTATAAACTAACATTGAGTGTTAATGGTCATTAAGTGATATTATAAGTTAATTAATAAAAAAATATTTTAAGGATTTTTTGAAAATCCAAAACAACAAAAATTCAGGATGTTACAGTTATCTTCCTAATGAGATAAAAATCATCCCTATCTGACCTCTGATGAGGGAGTTATGGGGGTTTCCGTGGGAATAAGATATGTTAGAAAAATTCAAAACTAATGACTTTGACCCCATTTATAGATGTCTGAATGGTCTCTGAATGTGATGATTGATGGAAAGATTGAAAGAGCACTGAATTATCTTTCCAATGACCCTAAAATTAACCCAATTCAACATCTAACAAGGGAATTATAAGAATTTTTGTTTCATCATGCAATTTTGAAAGATTAATGATTGAGTTTGAAAAATGACGATTTAAGACTTCTTACATGCTTTTGGGATGTCGAACGGTCTCTGAATCATGCTATTCTTATCTCGTTGGAAATCTTGGCAAGTTACCTTTCTAACAAGCTAAAAATCATCCAAATCCAACCTCTGGTGAGGGAGTTATGAGGGTTTCCATGGGGAATAGGAGATGTCAGAAAAATTCAAGGCAGACGACTTTAACCCCACTTTTGAATTTCTGAATAGTCACTGAATGTGATGATTCTAGTCAAGATTGAAAGAGCACTAAATTACCTTTCCAATGACCCTAAGATCGACCCAACCCAACTTGTAACAAGGGAGTTATGAGCTTTTTCGTGGTATTTTGCGATTTCGAAGGATTAATGATTGAGATTAAAATTGCCAATTGGAGACTTTTACGGTGGTTTTGGAATGTCAAATGGTCTCCGAATCAGGCAATTCTTATCTCATTAGAAAGCTTGTTTAGTTACCTTTCCAACGAGCTAAAAATCGTCTAAATCCAACCTCTGATGAGGGGAGTTATGAATGTTTTTGTGGTAATGGGAGATGTTGGAGAAATTCAAGAACGACAAATTTAACCCCACATTTGGATCCTTGAATGGTCTTAGAATGTGATGATTCCAGTCGAGATTGAAAGAGCAATGAATTACCTTTCTTATGACACCAAGATCAATTTGATCCGACATGTAATAAGGGAGTTACGAGAGTTTGCATTGGATCATGCGATTTTGATAGATTAACAATCAAGATTAAAAAATGATAAAGATTCTAGCACGATTTTGGAATGTTGAACTGTAACTCCCTGGATTTTTACCAACCTGGAGTTAGGCGTCCTTAAGCAATGGGTCAATCATAGCACCTTGGTAACTTCTCAAAACTCGAGTCCAAAGCCAGAGAAATCATTTAGAACCTAATTCTTTAGAAATTTAACATGTATTAGCCACGCTACACTAGATTTCCTGTAAAATTAGCACCAACCACTTTAAATACGATCTGTAAGACCCAAAACCTCTAGAATTGTTAACGCTACGTCACCCTGAAATCTAGGATCCAACTCTAAACCCAGTTGCTCTCGGGAATACTTTGTAACTTTGTATTGGTTCTAGACCGTACATCGAGAGTCTGATATCTATGAATGTAGACCATTACGACCGCCTAGTTGGACTTGACAATCACCTAGAAAATTAAGCCCAACCGATGTCCTGAGACCATTTTATTGAGCCCGGAGTGAAGAGAGTAGGAAAAGGAAGATTTTTAGAAAATCAATTATATTTTTAAAGGAATCTGGAACGTTTCACTTGCGCGTTATTTTTAAGCGTTCTGACCGTTAGAATTTGACCCAAATTCACCCTCGGATCAGGATAGGTGGCCCTTACATATCATAGTACTTGTGGCCCTGATCGAGTTTCGATGATCGCTAAACTGAAACTGGTCCGCCACAGTCGATCTGGAAACCCGACCAGACTGGAAACTTAGCTTGACCTAGATCTGATATTAGAGAGCTTAAGTCCGACCGCATTTAGTAACAGGACCTCTAGAAATGCTCCGTTGGATCGGAACAGACCTGATTTGGTTATAACCTAAGTATACCTTGGCCTTAAGTCTATTTTCATCAAGTTTAGGCTTATAAATAGGGCTTAAAACTCTCATTCCAAATTCCATACGAATTTCTAAACCCTAGCTTTCCAAGAGGGAGAAAAGAGACAAAGTGAGGGAGAAGTTGGTGCTGCTTCCTGAAATTCTTTCCAGCTTTGCTACGTGCCTAATCCATCTATCCGTATAGCTATTCTGACGTTTCTGATCTCATTCTTAAGTAAGAAATCCTAACCCTAACCTGTTTTGAAGCTTAGACAAGCTGTAGAAAAGTTGTAGTTAACCTGTTTCATGCTATAGGTAATGTATCTGCCGTCGACGAAGACACATCGTCTGAATCATATCGAATACACATTTTTTGGTTTAAGGTGCGGACTATATGTGCTTAGGTTATGGTTTTCAATACTCTCAATGATAGTTAATGATTTATTCATGTTGTGGATGCAATTACACATGCCAAATGTGCAATCCATTTTGCTTTCCGTATACGTATATTTTATATTGTAAATACCGTATTTCATGAATATGTTAGAATACCTGTATATATACGGAATCTGTTATTTTGGTTGCCATGATAAATTGTCGTTATTAGATGCTTGATATGTATGAGGCAACTCCTAGGCGAAAGGTCTTACCCTAGTACACAATGGTGTCGACATACGTGAGGTATGTTGAATAGTGTAAGCTAAGTGTTTGTTTAAATGTATGAATGAGATGGTAATTAGTACAATGTGCATGCTAAGATGGTTGAGATATGGATTTCAACCATAGTGTTTGTGTGTATGATTCCCTTCATGAATCATGTAACTTAGGTTATCCATGCTAAATAAGTGTATGATTTCCTCCATGGATTATGTACTTAGTTGAATCATGTTAAATGAGTGTATGAATTCTTGCACGTACTGTATTTACATTCAAGTTATATTGGATATATCTCATATGCCTGATATTGAATTTGTATGTGAATGGGGCTGTACTACAGTCCAGGTAATCGGTAAGCATACTCCAAATGGTGGTTGAGGTCGTTCGCCACATAGGATGAGTTTAACGAATCTGAATCGTGCTTGGGATGTTCGTCAGTGGTTAGGCCACACGGAGTGCTTATGCATTCCATGTCGTTCAAATCAACGTGCGTTTGGCCTAGTTGAGCTTATCAACTAACCCGATTGACCGATATTTGTTCACCATGTTTGGTCGCTATTGCTTGAACCTAAGGTACCAAACTTACCAGTGAAAGGCCCCTCTAACCTTGGTACCTCGATCTGCTAAGACTCATGAGCGGATTATGGTGGTATGGGACATTATATGCATGTTTTCGGCCTACTCTGATTGGTGACGAGCCCTTTGTAGTGACCAGTGAGCACCTATACTCGTGAGCAGATTATGGTGGTATGGGACACTATATTCTTGCTGTCAGCGTACATTAATTAGTGACGAGCCCTCTGTAGTAACCTCGAGTATATCCTAACAGTGCATAAGGGCAAAGAGTCTTGTTGCAGTATGTGGGATATAACTAGGCCTGTATTGATAAGGTGATGGGGGAGAGGAGCAACGATTACGCGCAACAGCCTTGATAGCCCTTGCAGTGACCTAGAACCGTAACATCGTATGAGATTATCTCGGACTGACGACCCGAGAATGGATCACCATTTGGGTAATAATACAAGGGAGGTACCTTAGCTTCCCAATCCTGCTGTATGAAAAGGACTAATAAGAACTTGGTAAGCATATTCATAACACCACATTGCATGTGCTAACGGAGTTAGTGATAGACCACTGAGGAAGTGAGTCATGCTGCGATCGTTAGATGATATTGTAGAGGGGATTATGTGAGGGCATGCATCATTCTTCATATCATCCTTGCATTACAAGAGTATCTAGGACCTGTTTGATTGTACTGCCTTATCATTACTGCTTGATTGGATTGATAACATGTTAACCTTTGCTGTATATAGTTTTCACTGAGTTGATCACTCATTTTCACGTTACGGGACGGTGTTGGCCACACCAACCAGTCCCTATTTTAGTTTCAGATGGCGACGATGCTTGCGAGGTAGAGTCGCTCTTTCTTAATGATGTTGAAGAGGATTTCTCCTTTATGCAGGTTCTGATCGACGGGGTTTACAGGGTTATTGATTAGATGCCAATACACTTGGTATTTTGCCTTTTATTTAAACACTCATGTATATTCTTTCTTTCCATTTTTAGAGTATACATGTATTTAGTTAACCTGGTAACATGTTCACACTCTGGAGACTTATAACAGTATATATATGTTATATATACTATCACAGTCTTCCGCTCGCATAATTTAAATGTCTCTGGAGTATGATATGTTGTTTTGGTCTAATCCCACTCATGTTTTCTGCACTAATATGAACAACATTCATCCATCATTGAAAATGTTACATAAGTGATGTTCTGGAACTCGGGAGTGGAGTTTATGCTCGACCCCCGATTTTTGAGATGTTACAGATGGTATCAAAGCATGATTTGGATTAAATTGGACCTGGATTATGGTCACACACCGCACGTTGACGTTAATTTAATGTAGGAGGGTACGAGAACAATATAGAAACAAGTTTAGGACCCCCAGTTTGTTTGTCGGTGAAAGTTTACTGAAAACGATCGCCGAGATTGAGTCCGTACACACTCCTGATCACACACAACGACCCCAAATCACTTCTAGACCGTCAATTGATGGGTATAGATTGCGTTTTATCCCATTCTAGCCGTTAAAAATCACTAAGAGTGAATAGAGGTCAGGTTAGTGCCGAAATGATCCGAAACGGCTCAAATCAGAGAAGGGGGCCAATAGATCTTCTTCTAGGGCGTTCCAGAGTGGGACCCCAACTTTTTCTGGACCCAGGGGGTGGGAGGACCTCGCCTAAATGGCGAGCCCTCACCAGTTTATCCAGTGGTCGGCGAGGGCCTCGCCGGTCAGTGGGCTCGGCCGGACGGGCCGTCCGGGCCGATCGTGTTTGGGGCTTAGTGAGACCCTATGGTATAGGGTTCGACCCTTATTTCATCCCCATTCTATCACTTCCTTCATAAAGTGACCCTCCAAGCTTTCTTTTTCCTCCAAACTTGCTGCCTTCTCTCTCAAACCTCCCTTTCAAGCACTCCTTCCTTCATTTTTTATTATTTCCATCATCCCTCCACTGTTCTCAATCATATCCAGCAGCTACTTCCTTCATTTTCTGCGATTGGATCTCCCAAGCTTTCATTTGAAGCTCCAAAATGTGCCAGCCCCCAACCTATCCTATCTTACCCTTTTCTTTCCGCTATTTTCCCTTTCTTTGACCAATTTCATTCCTCTTTCAGACTTAGATCCGTGGAGACCCAAAGATCTCAGCCCTTCCCTTCATTTTCTTCATTTTTCATGGCTCTTTATGAGCTAGTTATAGTCATCTTCTCGATCTTTATGCTTTACCGTCGGGCGAGACCAAACACAGTAGCTCAGTACATAAATAGTGACCATCTAGTGCTAGGACATCTAGAGTTTTGGACCTAGAGTTAGTACTCCTAGATTTTGAAAGAGCTGACGATATAGGAAGTCCGATTCCAATTAGATAATCTTGATCCTAAGCGATAGAACAATTCCCTGTAGTAAAAATGGTATGAAACCATTTAGCGTATAAGCTTAGACTTTAGATTTCAGCTAGTGAGTTACAGACTAGACTACTAGTTGTATTAAGCAGTGTAAAGATTGAATATGCTAAGGAATTGTAGGTTTGCTTTGGTTGGAGTAGAACTTCATTCCTTCGATAGATCCCCGTAATACTCAGAGGCATCTTTAGTAACTCTTAGGAAAGCTGTTTCGATTTAGAGACTATTCATGCATAGGGAAACTTATATATCCCTCAGATTGAACTTAGGTCAAAGCAGCACGCCCCTTAGAATTGCCTTCCCAAGGACTTAGTACAATCGGGGACACGGAGTAGAGAAATTATATATAAGCGAAGTATTCGCGATTTGAATCGAATTCTCAATCCTAGTAGTTACCAATAAATCCAATGCTTTGATCAAGCAGAAGATTGGCATCGACTAGGATTAAAAACTGATACAACAAATTTTCTATCCTAGCTAGACAAAAAGTCTATGTATCTGGCTCAAACCCATTATATAACTTTTCTTCCTTGTTGGCCTGACCACCTACAACCAAAAGTTATTGCTTTGCCTTTGCAAAATGTTGAGGACATATAACCAATAGAGATTAGACATCTTGTCGCAAGCTCACACCTACCCTTGAACTCAACCACAATAAAGATTAGGCTCTTTTCTACAACCATAGGTACCAATGCCATAAAACGCATCATTAGCAAGGGAAGATCAATGTAGTGAGAAGTTGATTCTCATTTAATGTCAAGGATAGGCCCTAAATTACACCTCATTCCGACATACGGATCGAGACATAGGTTCTTGCGCCTTGTGTAGAAATATTTTTAAGGGGAGTAGAACCTTATGAGCCCAATCTAGTTAATACAACTATTAGATCAGAGTGGCGCAGCGAAAGCGTAGTTAGCCCCTTCCCTACTGGTCTAATCCCACTCATGTTTTCTGCACTAATATGAACAACATTCATTCATCATTGAAAATGTTGCATAAGCGATGTTCTGGAACACGAGAGTGGAGTTTATGCTCGACCCTCGATTTTTGGGATGTTACACGAACGGTCTTCGAATTAGGCAATTCTTATCTCGTTGGAAAGCTTGTCAAGTTATCTTTCCAATGAGCTAAAAATCATCCAAATTCGACCTTTGATAAAGGAGTTATGAAGGTTTTCATGGTAGCAAGAGATGTTGAAAAAATTCAGGATCAACGACTTTGACCCCACTTTGCGATTCCTGAATGGTCTTTAAATGCGACAATTCCATTCAGGTTGTGTTTAGACAAGAAACGAAGGTATTTGATTTGGGGATTATCTTAATCAATAGTAACAAAGAAAAGATAGAGAGAGCAATCATCAAAAAATATATTTCATTTACTCTGAATTCATTTACATCCTCTTATCCCTTAATTCTAAGATTAGAGTATACAAAGTACAAATATTAAATAAGTTTAGATATTGAATCCGGTAGCATTCCAGCTTGTGATGTATCCATATTAGTAAGAGAAATTTTATGCAAATTCAAACGTCTTTCATTCTTTTCTTCAATTTATCTAAAAGGGAAGCTTCTTGTGTAAGAATGTTAATTTCGAAGAACAACTTGCAGAGAACAAGTCATAGTGGTTAGGAATTTTGAAAGAACATCCACACCACGTATCATTCCTGCGTAACAAACATATTGTTGTGTGGGCTGACGTAATGGACTTCTGTCCATTTCTCGTCCTTTCTTCCTTCTTTTCTTCTTCAAAGTGCCTGTTAGGGATACTTCAGAGGTCTTCTTCTTTTAGAGAGCTTTGATCTCTTATTGATGTTAAAATATGAGAGGGAGTGGGGTATTTATAGGCTTTCACACGTGTAGATCCTCGAATTCTATGCCATGAGACCCACTTTGCTCAACACTTGAACTTTTCTGCGCACAACCGTTGTTCTTATCCTTCATAGTGTTGCACAAACCCGCATAACCATTGTTCGCAACAACAATTATGATTTTTCATTCTTCTCTTTTTTCTATACTTGATTTCCTCATAATTCTTATTCATTTTATCATTCATCATTCATTTTTTATGCTCCAACAGATGCCCCCTTAATCCTTTGTTTGTTCTCCTTCCATAGAACAAAGAAATAGGATTAATCACTTCTTTCATTCATATCTCCTTGTCATTGCTCGGGCCCACGCAAGGTCAATCGGGTCCTGCACAATGTCAATTGGGTCTGGCCTCCTATAAATACAAGACTTGACTTTATTTCTTCATTCTCACTCTCCTGCCCAAGCTCTTTGGGAATCAGACATCCCCACACAATGATTTGTCATTGCACGCAACGTCTGTGCAACCAATCTTGCCTACACGCTTCCGTGCAACCGATCTTCCCTGCGTGCCCTTGTGCAACTGTTTTGTTTTGCACGCAAGAACCCTTTGCAGAAAATTTCCCTAGTCTGAGAACTTTTTCCTGATCTTTGAAATTTCTAAGTCTTGGGACTTTTTCTTCTTTCTCTTCAAGAATTCTTTGACCAAGTCTTACATACTAATCAATCTCAGATGGCTCAAACCAAGAGAACATATCGTTTGATAGAAGAACCTACTTCTCAACCTTCTCATCCCGAATTGTCAAATCCACCATCTTCTTCCCAAGTACCTGAGTCTTTTCCATCTCCTCAACCAAAACAACTAAAGAAGAAGTGATTTAAGATCACCAGTAAGTGCTCGGCTTACATCAAAGAACCTGTCCTCCCAAATTTTGACTTTATGGATCGCATTAACACACTAGCCTCTTCGATTCAGAGAGCGATCATAATAGGAGATATAGATAAACTGCCTCGCCAAGGTTGTGACATTAACTAGGAGGAATGGATAAAATCAATAACTCACCTTCAAACAGATAGCTAGAGACTGCTTGCAAGGGAGGACACTCCACCCCCTTCTTTATTGAAGAAGAAGTAGCGACGTAACAAGGTTGAAGAGTTCCAAGCAAAACTAAAGGAGTACAACAAGAAGAAGCTCCAAAATTCTTAGGAGATGATACGATACATGCAAGGTATTATTAAACTCGAGAGTCCCTTCAGTGGACAAATGGTCATCATCCCTCTGAATCTTAATCGTCATCAATCCATCATTAACAGTGAGCCCTCTGATCAGATGAATAAAGAGAGACTCATGTTCACTGCAAATTGGGTGCAAAAGGAATCGCGAATCTTAAAAAGAACTTTATATGCTAGAGGATCGAAGTAAAGGATACATTATATCCATTCGATGAGATTCTTCATCCCCTCTCACAACCCTCATAATCTATTTCCGACCCACTTTTACGAGACTGTTAAGAAGCGATTCAGAGATCGTGATTCTATTTAGGGTAACGAAGAATTCAGGACTCGAGGTTTCCTGTCTTCTCGTTCTCATTATTCTGAGTGGGCAAAAGAGATTTTAACTTAGCATGTTACGGACTTAATAAAAATCGGCTTATATTATGTTATAGAAGTCACATCAGAATATTTCTGCAAGGACACCATGTTGCTCAAAGGCTTCCTCAACTATCGGTGTCTAGTCATCAATTCTTTCCATCTCCTCCCCGGTGAAGTTAGCGTCACACTATGGGATCTCCACAGAATGGCTGGTCTTCCACTGACAGGAGAATTCTTTAACTAATTCATGCCTACGAATGAAGAACTTGCACACTTCTCTTCTCCCAGTTGAGAAGCCTCTATCACAGAGAGAATTATTGAACCTTTCAAGGAAATGTCCAAATTTTTGGACATACATAAAATTTCTCCCCTTCAATGGCTTGCTCACTTTTCTCAGGGCCTTCGGTAAACTTCCTTTAAGACTTTTAATTGATCATTTTTTCTTTTTGTATATACATATCTTGCATTCTTATTATATCCCTTATTCTTTCGCAGCTTCAGAAATTGTCAATCCAAAGATCTGATCAACTTGTGTCAGAAGATGAGAGATCGCCTTAAATATAGTACTTTCGGTGAACTTGCAGCATTCTTAGCCTACTGGCTCAGTATAATCATTCTTCTAAGCTCAAAATGGGTTGACGTTATACGACCCACAATGTTTGTAGTTGCCGAAACTATGGCAGAAGGCGATAAGTATTCACTTGCTCCTCCTGTTCTTTACTCTATCTACAAGGGCCTCGAAGAAGTTGCAACTCATGTAAGGTGTCCTGCTGTTGGAGCATCCTCAACATATGCCCCTTGGCATTACCTTACTAGCTGGTTGGGTGTTTATTTCCCCTGGACTTTCGATGCTCCAGAGAAAGCATATGTCAATCCCTCATGCCTTCCTCTTTGTTTCTTTTAAAAGAGAGCGATGACCAAAAGGACATATGACTAGGTGATTAATCAGATATTGGTGACTAACAACATCGACTTTTTCCAATTCTACTTACCCTGTTACACAAAAGACACATATATGGTGGATAACAAGTCACTCACATCAGGCGAGCGAGCCTTCTATATTTCAATCCAATCTTGTAGTCCTCCAGTCAGGGAAGGGATAAAATTTTGATGAGAGCCCTACTATCCAAGTAGATTTGCCTGACAATTTGGCTTCGATCAAATAATTCCTGAAGACTGTGGCACCGTAACTCGAAGAATGAGAAGTTATGGTGTCAATCCATACAATTGGGCCATGATCTAGTAGTAACTATTGGCTAGCCGTATCGGTTACAACTTTACGATTCCCAGCTACAATCACTTGGTTCGTGCATCATATGGCTGGTCAAGGTGGTTGTCTCACTAATTTCATCTGGTTTATCAATGCCTCCTAACAGATCATCTGGTATGGGTTCCTCCTCCAAAACTAAAGGGATGAAAGCTTGATCAGGTCATCTTTGTCAGAAGATATAGTTAGAAGAGCCTATCTGTGAGTTAAAACCTGCAAACACTCTGGAAGGTTGGATTGCCTACGAAATCCTTATGGATTTTGAAAAGTCATCTCATAGGCATTCCATGAAAATTGTTAATGATGTTGCTAAACTTAGTGTTAAGACATCTTTGTACACAACCCCAAGTGTAAGGTTGCGATGTAGTAATAATCTCGATAAGACCGAGGTTAAATCGACAGGGACTGAACTTGTACGTTTCTGAAGGTAACTAGAAGTAGAACTGGAAGAAGACGTGAATCTAAATATGTTAAAGTAGTTAAAACTGATAAATTCAAAGGTGGGAATGAGGGTGCCAAGGATCCACTTATAGCTATCAGGATGTTTCCTTATTTGATTCAAGGAATACAATTGGAATTGGAGTCCTATTATATCCAATTAGAAGATATATTAATAAAATCAAATCTAAACTTTCATTGACCTAATTCTCAATGAAGGAGAATTGGGAGGATTAGAAGGGATTCCATCACTAAACCATGCCCTGGAGATGATGGCTAACAACAGGAGTTACCAATCCCACAATCTCAAAAAAATAATAGAAGATACTCAAAGCTATTGTAAATCTATTATAATTTGAGTCACAACAAACCATTAAAAACTAAAAGTATTCCTTAAATATCAAATAAGAATTAAAGAAGTTCAATAAGAATAAGAATTAAAACAAGAAAAATATCCCAATATGCTACAAGCTTCACCCTTAACCCTAGCTAAGAGGTTTAGCCAACCATAGACATGATTGGATCTAAAATCCTCAAAGAAAGCCTTAAAATTAGGAAGAAAGGAAGAAGAAACTCTTGGATGATGGATCCACCCCTTTTCTTTGCTCCTCCAAACCATAAATATCTCAAAAAGTCCGTAGGAAACCCATATTTATAGTCTAGTCCACATAAGATCTCAAAACCACCTCAATTTATACAGTCTGCTTAACTCTGCGTAACGTGTTCGATGACATCGAACAACCTTCAATGTCATCAAATGTAAGTCATATTCCTGAAGTCGCTCCTTTACGCATTGCATAAGTTCTTGTGTCATCGAACCTTTCTTCAATGTCCTTAAATATGACTTCGATGTCATCGATCAGTCTTCGAGTAATCGAAAAAGTGTCCAAAACAGTCCAGCGAGTTGCTTCAAATTCTTCCATAAATTTGATGACATCGAACAGACTTTAATGTCATCGATCATTTCTTCGAGTCATCGAACATGACTTCGATTCATCGAGAATTACTTCCAATATGTCCAGCAACCAACTTGCTTTTCATGTAAAAATTTGATGGCGTCGACCTATGTTTGATGTCATCGAACAATGGCTTTGATGTCATTGAA
Source organism: Magnolia kwangsiensis (assembly GCA_037074715.1). NCBI lineage: Eukaryota > Viridiplantae > Streptophyta > Magnoliopsida > Magnoliales > Magnoliaceae > Magnolia > Magnolia kwangsiensis. The sequence continues at coordinate 64,382,320 of CM073589.1, forward strand.
CTGTGGTCAATGACTCAAATAATCAAGTGAATTTTAACACTTTGTTCTTTCGACTTCCTTCCTTTTTCACTAGGTTTTCTTGGAATAATCTTCCATCTTCAAAGTTCAAAACCCTTTTTTTAGAAAACAATCTTTTGTGCAATCAATTATGAATGAGTAGAATTAAGGTGAGAAAGTAGAATTTTGAAAACCTAAAGCCAAATCATATAAGCACTCAATCAAATAGGTTCTTTATTGATTAGATCAGAGCCTAAGTTCATATATCAAGTTTCTCAATGTACTTAGTGAAAATCAACTTACTTCCCATAATAATACTATCCTTTCATAATGTTAGTCATGCTCATTACTTCAAGAATGGTTGAAAACTTAAGTACTGATTCTGAACTTATCCCTTTTCCTTCTTTTTTCAGTTTTTGATTTTGTATCGATGGTCATTTGTATTCATTCATTCTTTTCAATTCCACTCTTTTCCAAATTTTTTATTCTTTTCATTCTTTTCGTTAACCTCTTTGTCAATCTCACTATTTTTTAACTAGTTCTTTTCTTCTTTTAAGGTGGATAAAATTCTTCAAAATTGATTCTCACCATCTATCAATGATTCACATACTAACAATTAAAAATTCTAACATGATTCATAAAAACTAAATTGAATGTGTTTTGTGATTTAGATTAACATGATATCAAACTTCCCCATAGTCAATTAAATGTATGAACTTTAGATGATAAACTACTTAGTTGATCAAACTCTAACAATTCAAAATTCACTTCTCTGTCCCGTCATCATACTCAAAGCATCCTTAAGTGCACAACTATTGCTTTCCAAATCAGTTTTTATTTTGAAAATTTTACTCAGAAACTAAGAAAGTACTGATTAGTTTACCTAATCCACACCCCCAACCTAAAATCTACATTGTCTTTAATGTACAAGGTATAAGCATGCGATGCAAAAGAGGTAACGAAATGAAAAGAGCAGTGATGGGAAGATAGTACTTGAAGAAGGAATTTTGAGGCTTTTTCCAAGTATCTCTACATTAAGATGGGTTAGCCAAAACACTAAAACAAGTTGAAAACAAACTATCTTAATCCTAATATCTATGTAAGCAATAAACTTAAGTACACCTCCATTAGACTAGGAGGTCAATCCTGGTAAATAGGATCAATCAGAGGTATGGAGATGTCTTCCGAATAAAATTTCTCAACAAATGGCTTTAAATAATGTCCATTCACTTTGAAAATATTTTCATTCATTGGATTCTTTATCTCGATGGCCCCATGAGGATAGACATTAGTAACAGTAAAAAGGCCAGTCCAATGAGATCGGAGTTTACCTAGAAAGAGATGTAATTGAGAATTGTACAAAAGGACTTTTTGACAAGTTAAGAATGATTTTCGAAGGATGTTCTTGTCATGGAACACCTTCATCCTATCCTTATAAATTCTCGAGTTCTTGTATGTGTCATTTTGAATTTTCTCGAGTTCATTTAACTGAAGTTTGCGTAGCGAGCTAGCGTTGTCCAGGTTAAAGTTTAGGTTCTTGACAGTCCAGTAGACTTTATGTTTCAACTCCACAGGCAAGTGGCAAGCTTTCCCATAGACAAGTCTAAAGGGAGACATTCCATTGGGGGTCCTAAAAGGCTGTACGGTAAGCCCATAAAACATCGGTCAATCGAATTGACCAATCCTTACAGTCAGGGTTAACCATTTTCTCCAGAATTTATTTAATTTTCCTATTGGAAATCTCAGCTTACCCACTTGTTAGTAAGTGGTATGAAGTGCTCACCTTATGAGAGATGTCATATTTCTTCATTAAATTTGTAAATGGCCTATTACAGAAATGTGAGCCTCCATCACTAATGATGACCCGAGGCGTTCCGAACTGGGAAATGATGTTTTCTTTTAAGAATTTAATGACCATTTAATGGTCATTATTCCAGCATGGGATTGCTTCAATCCATTTAGTGATATAGTTTATTGCTAGCAAAATATATAAATTCTCAAAGGATTGGGGGAATGGTCTTATTAAATCGATGCCCCAGCAATCAAATATTTTAATGATAAGAATTGAGTTTAGAGGCATCATATTTCGATGTGACAATGCACCCAATTTTTCACAACATTCACAAGCTTTGCAAAACTCAAGAGTGTCCTTGAACATAGTGGGTGCTTCAACAAAAAATGAAAAGTATTTGATTCAGGAATTATCTCACTTAACATTGACTAAGGGATAAAGTGAACAGAATAATCATTGCATTTTATTTATATTCTGAATATTTTCACATCCTTTTTGTCCCTTGATTCCAATATATAGTCGTTATAAGTGAAAGTGTAAGTATTGAAGGATTCAAATATGAATTTTGACAGCCTTCTGACATATAGCATTCAAGCCTCTATAGGAGATGAGTTGTGCAGATCTTTTTCCTCATATATATATATATATATATATATATATATATATATATATATATATATATATATATATGAATAAAGAATACAAGGAAAACTTGGAATATCCTAAAGGAAATCCTTCAAAATCAACAGAAGAATGCCCATTCTCTGAGTCACCCGCGCAACTCGGCAACGTGTTGCGTGGCTTGAGGAGGTACGTGGGCCCGAGCAACTCAATGCGAGTCACGTGGTTCAGCCTCTCTCTCTCTCTCTCTCTCTCTCTCTCTCTCTCTCTTCCTCCTCTCTGCGATACCTATTAAAGGCACCAATCTCCTGAAAATCTGATGATCTCAAATGAGGGGGTAGGGGTTATTTATAGGCCTCTGCACGTGTGAGCCCTTGAATCTCGTATCATGGACTCCACTTTAAATTATTTTGCGTGCTTCAATATAAATATTCCATTGCTCAGTTGTGTTGTCCTACGTAACTTTGGTGAGTTGCAGGGGTTCATGCAACTTGCACCCTGCGTAACTCGTTTCTCTGCGCAACTATGGTTTTTTTTACAATCTTTTACTTCAATTCTTTCCTTCTTCACTTCTTTTATTTCTTTTTTTCTTTCCTTGTGCCTATTTCTTTTACTCATTTTTTATGCTCTAATAGATGCCCCCTTGATCCAATGTTTTGCCGGATCATTAGGCAAAATGAAGGATCAAAACTATTTCGTCTGAGAATCAAGTTGCACGGACTCTCACAACTCATTAGATTGGGTCTGCTCTTCCTATAAATACCGTGCCTCCTCTTTCTTTCGTTCGCACTTTCTTCCCAAACTAGAGCTCTCCACCATGCGTTTCTACCTTCTTGTTGCCCGCGCAACTAGTTTGTACTTAGTTCAATTCCTCCATGTTCTGAAATTCTTCCGAATTTCCCTTTTGAATCTTGAACCCCTTCTTTTCATCTCGAAATCCCATATTCGGTCTAATAGCCTTCATCCTTCAAGCATGAAACATTCAAAGGCTTCGTCTTCAAGAAAGAAGCAATACTCATCTTCTTCAGAATCAAAACAAACTCTCGAAAACACTTGGGATTGTATAGAGATTCATGAAGAAGTTTTAGAGTTTTAGAACTCTTCTGAGAACGAATCAGCTATCATTCCCATGAATTTACGGCATCATTGGTCGATTTCGCATAGTGAACCCTTTCATTAAATGACTCATAACAGTCTTGTTTCTATAGATAACTAGATTATGATAGAACCAAGACTTCTAGCAGGATATCTGGAAGAGAATATATCCCACCAAAGAGCTAGTAGAATTCAGAAGATGAGATTTGTTTGTCCATGCTACGATCCGCAATAACCTTTTCCTACTCATTACTTCAAAACGACTTAACAATACTTCTTTTCTGAAAGATTACCTTGGAATACAGAAAGATTCTTGACAATAGGTCTTCTGTCTCCACGTAACTTTTATAGTGCTTAGGCTCGGGCTGTTGCTCGAAAACATACCACTGTTTTGGAGCAGATTAACCTCTTTTCCACAATCATAGCTACATCAGAACATTTCTATGAAGATGCGACTATCTTCAGAGGCTTCCTTAACCATTGGTCTCCAATTACCAACTCATTCCATCTTCCTTTGGGCGAAATGAGTATTATCCTATGGGATCTCTTTTGCATAGTAGGTCTTCCTATCATGGTGAATATCTTTGACGTATATATACCTACAAATGAAGAATTTGCTCTGACTTCCGTAAGGGACAACAAATCTGAGGTTTCAAAGACCACCCTTGAACTCTTTAGGGAACTGGATAATTTCCCACAACCTTATCGCATTAATTCTCTTGAATGGCTGGCTCATTTTTCTCGAAGACTATGGTATATTTCTCTCTTTCTATTTTCTCTTTCTGAAGTCTTCATCTTGTATACATTCTTATCGTCTTGCCTTAATAACTGTATCTTCATCTTGACAGCTTTGCAGGTTATAATCATCAGGAACTCAAGACCATTTGTAAGAATATGAAGAGCACAATTGAATACAGTTCTTCTTGTGAGTTAACTACTTTTCTAGCTTAATGGTTGAGCTTAGTAGTATTTTCTGATTCAAAATAAATAAATGTTATTAGACTATCCTTCTTTGTAGTCACGGGTGCAATGGCGGAGGTCAGAGATATTCATTAGCTCCTCCGATTCTATGTTCCCTATATCGTGCTTTTGGGGATGTCATTTCTAGTTCTAAAAGTTGAATGGCCGAATCTTTTTCAGTTTGTGCTCCATGACATTTCTTCATAGGCTAGCTAGGAGTGTACTTCCCTTGGACCTTTGCTGACTCTGGAAGAGCATATTCAAACCCTCATCGGCTCCCTCTTCAACATTATCAACTAAGGAGGATGATTGAAAAGTCAAAGGGTTGGGTCACCCGAAAGATAGAGGATAGTGACCCTATTGACTATTATCAATTTCTGTTTACTAGCTATCTGAATGACATAGAAGTTGTCGATGATGATTTTATTTCTTCTAGTGAACATTCATTCCTTGTTTCCATCACCATCAGACCCAGTACTCTTCCACTGAGGGAGATAGAGGATAGTGACCCTATCGACTATTATCAATTTCTATTTACTAGCTATCCGGATGACATAGAAGTTGTCGATGATGATTTTATTTCTTCTTTCTTCTAGTAAAACATTCCTTGTTTCCATCACTATCAGATCCAGTACTCTTCCATTGAGGGAGGGTACCAATTTTGGTGCGAACCGTATTATCAGAACAAATTTGCTCTTCAATTTGGATTTGATCAAACTGTGTTGCAGACTTGTGATATAGTCACTAAGTCCATGAGGAGCTATGACATTGGACCATATAACTGGGCTCTAATATGAAGGCAACTCTTGAATACTAATACTGGATCATGCTTCATAATTCCAAGCTATAATTATCCCGTTCATGCCTCTTATTGCTTGATGTGCTAGTGGGTTCCCTAACATTACTTGGTAAACAATTGTTACGCAGTAGTTCATGCCATATGGATTCTTCCTCCTCACCTAAGAAGTTATCAGAAAGACTAAGGCATAGGTTACTTTGAAGAGATAAATCATGCCCCCATTCTAGGTCAGCTTTGCATAAGGATTTCTTCAGAAGATACTTGTTGAGGCATAAAAGAAATCAAATGAAAAGAGTTCTTTTCTGAAAAGAGGTTGTGTGCTACATCAGAAGAAGGTTGCAAAGCAAGGGTTGTGCGCAAGACCTAGCTGGACCACACTATAGAGGTCTGCATAGTGATGTGGTCCGCACAAAGGTGGTTCGCACAATAGGCTGGTCCATGCAATGAAGAGCTGTAAAGTAGAGGACCACATAACGGGGTTGGGCACACAAGCGGAGGTATTGAGGTATTCATACCTGTGAAAGGCTATAAATACCCTGTCACCCCTGTAACACCCCAGATTTTTGCCAACTTGGAGTTAGACGTCCTTAGGCAATGGGTCAACCTTATCACTTTCAGAGCTCAATCCCAAAGCCAAAGAAATCACTCTTCAACCCATTTCCTTCAAAACTCACCTTTCACCACCTCATTCTTCAAATTTCTCCAAGTACTTTTATATTAGATATGAATCCTTAAGTTTAAATAGTAAAGAACACCAACCCTAGAGTATTCATGATGAAGAACAATACCGAAGCTAAAACTTACCATGAATAGTAAATAACTGGGTAAAATGGACTTTTATCCTTAACCTTTTAGAATATAATAAAATAGATAGGTTGGTTGGATATATTAGCATCTCCTACCCCAAAATCATATGCTATATACCATAGAAATTCATTTCAGTTTGCAAACTGGCCCCGAAATTTCTCGAATGGAGTCGTGGGCCCACCCACGCTAATTCACAATGATCCAAGGTGGGCCCCATACTTTTTTGGGACCCTGGGGGTAGGGGGAACCCATCCCATATGGCGGCCATCGCCAGTTGTGAGTTTGGTCAGCGATGGCATCGCCGGTTCCGCGATGCATCGCCGGTCAAAATCATCGGTTGGGTCCGGGCTTTGGGCTAGAGGTGTTTGGGGGCTAGGGTAGCCCCCTGGTATGCGGGTCGTTTGTTAAAAATACCCCAATCAAGTACTTCCTTCACAAAGTGACCCTCCAAGCTCTCCTTTCGCTCCAAACGTCCGATTTTTGGTAAAAATCACCCTTCCAAACTCTTCCTTCTTTCGTTTCCACACACCCTCACTCCACCCTCCAAATTTCATCTCAAACAGAGATCATTATAGGCTACTTCCTTTAGAAATCTAATGAGAATCACCTAGTGCTGCACTAGACGACCTGTGAAATTCGCACCAATCACTTTCAATACGATCTCCTAGAGCCAAAAGGTATATGATAGGTGATGCTATAATACTGTAAAGCCTAGGATCAAACTCTATTCCCGATTGCTCTCTGGAGCACCTTAGAAACTTTGTATCGGCTCAGGACCGCACATCGGAAGTCCGATTACCCCGAACTTAGACAATCCTGACCGCCTAGTTGGACTTGACGTTCATCTTGAAAATCAAGTCCAACTGATGTCCTAACGCTATTTTACTGGGTCCAGAGTGAAGAGTGTGAGAAATAAATATAATTTATGAAATCTGGCACATTCGCTTGTGCGCTTTTTCTAAGCGTTCTGACCGTCAGAATCTGATCCAAATACAACCTCGGATCAGGGAATATTTTCCACTCAGGTCAGTATACTTGGAATCCCTGATCGAGTTCCCGTAACCGTTGAACTGAAACTGGTCCGCCACGAGCGATCTGGAAATTCGATCGGACTGAAAACTCTGCCTGACCTAGATCCAATGTCAGGAAGCTTAAGTCCAACCGTATTCAGTCGCAGGACCTCTAGAAATGCTCCGTTGGATCAGAACAAGCCTTCTTTGGTTACAAATAAGTATACTTTGGCCCCAAGTCTATTTTGATCATGTTTGGGCTTATAAAAAGGGCTTAAACCCTTGCTCTTTCATTCCATACGAATTTGGGGAGAGAAGAGAGAAAAGAGAAAGGGAGGGAGATTTGGAGCTCTCTCCTGGGAGTCTTCCTGCAGCTCCATTTTTCATAGCCGTCGCTTCTGCACCGCCATTCTGATATTTTCAGCTTCGTTCTAAGTAATAAAATCCTAACCTCAACCTGTTTTAGAGATCCCTTCGATACATGTAGTGAAGTAGCTGATGTATCTTTTGCTATAGGTCGCATTTACGCCGTTGACGAAGCGTACACGTTCTATTCGAATCGTTACGCTTCTACGATAAAAGGTATGGATCTTAGACGCTTTGATTGACTGATTTCAAAGCTTTCACTGTCGTTTAATAGTAGATTATCGACGGCAACGCCGTTTGACATGTACAATGTGCTGTCCATTTTCTGTTTCGTAAACGTACGGTAAATATGAGATTTAGGATATTTTAGGCATTTATAGAAAATACTGTATACGTCCGTATTTTGCTGAAATGCTTGACATATAAATTCATCGTATTATGATATTATGTATGCGTGTATAATCTGTTTAGCGAAGAGATTCGCCCTAATGCGCACTTTGGGTCAACATACGCTATGTAGACTAAGGTGTGTAGACTAAGTGTTCGTATAAATGTTTGTATTAGTATGTATTGAGTAAATGGTATTGTAGATTAGTTTTGAGAATGAATTCTCAATCCACATGATGTTGTATATGATTTCCTACATGTTTGCTATATGAAATGATTTCCTTATATGTATGGAATACATGTGTAGTTTGATTTTCTTACTTTGTATGTCATAACATGTGTTAACATGTTTGTATTATTGAACTTCAATTCTATTACTCTCATATGATCACTGGTATGGATTGCACATGTCTGGGGCTATGCTTTAGTCCAGGCAGTCGGTGATGGATTGAATTAGTGGTGGGCTTCTATTCACCACAGAGGACGCGTAGATGAACGCGAGTCGTGTTTTGAATTGGCCGCAGTGGTTAGGCCACACGAAGTGTTTTATGCACTTCATGTCGTTCAGCTTGAGATGCGCTCATACTAGTCGAGCCCGTCAAGTAACCCGACTGGCCATTGTATGTTCACCATGTATGTGTCATAACTACTTGAACCTAGGGTACTAAACTTACCATTGGAAACCCTGTTAACCATGGCACTTTGATCCATAAAGACTCATGAGCCGGGCATCGTGGTATGGGACACCGTGGTCGAGCTGTCGGCCTACGCTAGGGCCACAAACCTCCCCGTAGTGACTAGTGAGCACCCTAATCTGAGCAGATTATAGTGGTATGGGACACTATATTCTTGCTGTCGGCCTACACTGATCAGGTGACGAGCCCTTTGTAGTGACCTTGAGTTTATCCTGACACCGCATGGGGGCGACGAGTCCTGATGCAGTCTTAAGGATAATTAGGATTGTATTGATAAGGTGATGGGGGAGAGGTGCAACGAGTGCGAGCAACAGCCCTGTTAGCCCTTGCAGCGACCTACAAATTTAACATCGTATGAGATTACTAGGAGTGACGACCCTAGACAGGATCTGTGTTGGGATTGATATAAGCAAAGTACCTTAGTTTCCCAATACTGCTGTATGAAAAGGACTAATAATAACTCGGTAATCATATCCACATCATATTGCATGTGCCTGGAAGATGTGGAGCACTGAGCGGAACGCAAGCATGCCGCGGGCGTAAGATGGTGCCGTATGAGGGAGAATGTCGGTGAGGGCATCCATCATGTCATCTCATGCATATATTAACAACAGTATCTAGAAATGTTTGATTGATTGCTTTACTATTATCGCATGATTGATTTGAGAACATGCTTATCTTTACTCTATGATTTCACTGAGTTAATTACTCACTCCCACGTTACGGGACGGTGTTCTAGACACCCACCAGACTCTTTTGTAATTGCAAATGATGGCATGGCCTGCGAGGTGGAGCCAGAATTGATGATGATGAGGAAGATCCCTCCTTTATGCGTGTTCTGATTGAAGGGATTATAGGGAGGTTGATTAGACACCATGACTTTTGTCATTTATATATTTTTTTTTGGACCACTCTTGTATATTCTTTTTGATCATTTTTGGAGTATACATATATGTATTTAACCTGGTAACATGCTCACACTCTAGAGACATACAATAGTTTATATATGTTATACATACTATTACAGTATTCCGCTTGCTAATTTACCTGTCTCTGGAGTATGATATGTTGTTTTGGCTTAGTCTCAATCTTGTTTAATGCCATTCTACAGACAACATGCATTTATCATTATATATGTTGCATAAGTGATGTTCTGAAACTTGGGAGTTGGGTTTCTACCCGACCCCCGATTTTCGAGGTGTTACAGATGGTATCAGAGCATGATTTGGATTAAACTGGACCTGGGTTATGGTAACACAACGCACACCTACGCACTCTGACTTAGGAAGGGGGCGATGGAATCTATAAACCATATTAGAATCCCAAGTTTCACCAATGGGTGAGATTTACTACCAAAGAATAGATGCAGGTGTAAGGTATTGCCCCTAGATTAAGTGTATCCCATGATTTTTAATACCATGTTTAGAATGTATATAATTAGAAGTAAATCCCAAAATTTTCCTTTTGAATTACACTAAGAAATTCTTCATCTTGGGATTTGGAAATCACATCTCCTACTTCCCAACTCAAGACTCATTTTCCAAAGTCTATGAATCGATTTTAATCCCCTCCCACCCTCCTACCAAATATGTCATTCCTAATCCCGAGGTGGGATTAGCAACGCTATCCATTTAATACAACTTCATGCCACTAGCCCAAACAGGCCCTTAGAGTTTTGGACCTAGAGTTGGTATTCCTAGATTTAGAAAGATCTGACACTATAGAAAATCTAATAAATTAATGATGTAAACCCTAGGACCTTCTTAGTTGATATGAGCATATGTGTAGTGCTCGAGCGCAGCTACGTTTAGGTTTGGGCAACTCAAATTTAACTAGACAACTTCTGGCCCTAAGCTATAAAACAAATCACTTAGCGTATGAACATAGATTTTAGAATATAACTAGTGAATTACCGCTACTCCTAAGTTACGACTAGGCTATTAGTTATACTAAGGAATGTAAAAGGCTAATTATGCTAAGGTAATAGAATGATAGACTTAGACTTAGTTAGTCGACTTGATTTGGTTGGTGTAGAACCTCATTCCTTCGATAGATCCCCTTAATACTTATAGACTTCTTTTATGACCCTTAGGAAAGTTGTTTTAACTTAGAACCATTCACTCTCAGGGAAAACTTATCAAATCCCTCAAGTTGAACTTAGAATAAACCAACACACCCCTTAGAATTGCTTTCCCCAAGGGCTTATTGCATTCGAGAACGCGGAGTAAAGGAACTGCATGTAAGCGATGTATTCGCGGTTTGAATCGACTTCTTAATCCTGGTAGTTGCCATTAAATCTAATGCTCTGATCAAGCAGAAGATCGGCATCGTCTAGGACTAAGAACTGATACGGTAAATTTTCTGTTATAGGTAGAAAGTCTATGTATCCGGCTCAGACCCACTACACAACTTTTCTTTCGTGTTGGCTCGACCACATATAACCAAAAGTTATTGCTTTACCTTTGAAAAATATTGAGGACATCTAGCAAATAGAGAGTAGGCTTATTTCTATAACCATAGGTATCAATGCCATAGAACGCATCACTAACAAAGGAAGACCAATGTAGTGAGAGGTTGTTTCCCATTTCATGTCAAGGATAGGCCCTAAGTTACACCTCGTTCCGATATATGGATCGAGACATAGATTCTTGAACCTTAAGTAGAACTAAGTTTTAAGAGGGGTAGAACATTTTGAGTCCAATCTAGTTAGGTCAGCCAATGCAACCGTTGATCAGAGTGGCGCAGCGGAAGTGTGGTTAGCCCCTTCCCCACTGGCCCAGGATCGAAACAGTTAATTTAGGTTATACGTAAGGTTAGGTCATTAAATAGGTTTAAACCTTCCTTAGAACGTCAATACCAAGGTCTCTTTAAGTACTCATTACCCTTAGCCAATTTCGGGGATGAAATTTTATTTTAAGGGGGGTAGATTGTAACACCCCGAATTTTTGCCAACCTGGAGTTAGATGTCCTTAGGCAATGGGTCAACCTTATCACTTTCAGAGCTCAATCCCAAAGTCAAAGAAATCACTCTTCAACCCATTTCCTTCAAAACTCACCTTTCACCACCTCATTCTTCAAACTTCTCCAAGTACTTTCATATTAGACACGACTCCTCAAGTTTAAATAGTAAAGAACACTAACCCTAGAGTATTCATGATGAAGAATAATACCAAAGCTAAAACTTACCGTGAATAGTAAATAACTGGGTAAAATGGACTTTTATCCTTAACCTTTTAGAATATAACAAAATAGATAGGTTAGTTGGATAGATTAGCATCTCCTACCCCAAAATCATATGCTATACGCCATAGAAATTTATTTTGGTTTGCAAACTGGCCCTGAAATTCCTCGAATAGAGTCGTGGGCCCACCCACACTAATCCACAATGATCTAAGGTGGGCCCCATACTTTTTTGGGACCCTAGGGGTAGGGGGAACCCAGCCCATATGGCGGCCATCACCAGTTGTGAGTTTGGTCAGCGATGGCATCGCCGGTTCCGCGATGCATCGCCGGTCAAAATCATCAGTTGGGTCCGGGCTTTGGGCTGGAGGTGTTTGAGGACTAGGGTAGCCCCCTGGTATGCGGGTCGTTCGTTAAAAATACCCCAATCAAGTACTTCCTTCACAAAGTGACCCTCCAAGCTCTCCTTTCGCTCCAAACGTCCAATTTTTGGTAAAAACCACCCCTCCAAACTCTTCCTTCTTCCGTTTCCAAACACCCTAACTCCACCCTCCAAATTTCATCTCAAACAGAGATCATTATAGGCTACTTCCTTTAGAAATCTAATGAGAATCACCTAGCGCTGCACTAGACGACCTATGAAATTCGCACCAATCACTTTCAATACGATCTGTTAGAGCCAAAACGTATCGGATAGGTGACGCTACAATACCGTAAAGCTTAGGATCAAACTCTATTCCCGATTGCTCTCTGGAGCACCTTGGAAACTTTGTATCGGCTCTGGACCGCACATCGGAAGTCCGATTATTGCGAACTTAGACAATCCTGACCGCCTAGTTGGACTTGACGTTTCTCTCGAAAATCAAGTCCAACTGATGTCCTGACGCTATTTTACTAGGTCCAGAGTGAAGAGTATGAGAAATAAATATAATTTATGAAATCTGGCACGTTCTCTTGTGTGCTTTTTCTAAGCGTTCTGACCGTCAGAATCTGATCTAAATACACCCTCGGATCAGGGAATATTTCCCACTCAAGTCAATATACTTGGAATCCTTGATCGAGTTCCCGTAACCGTTGAACTGAAACTGGTCCGCCACGAGTGATCTGAAAATCCGATCGGACTGAAAACTCTTCCTGACCTAGATCCAATGTCAGGGAGCTTAAGTCCAATCGCATTCAGTCGCAGGACCTCTAAAAATGCTCCGTTGGATCAGAACAAGCCCTATTTGTTTACAAAATAAGTATACCTTGGCCCCAAGTCTATTTTGGTCATGTTTGGGCTTATAAAAAGGACTAAAACCCTTGCTCTTTCATTCCATACGAATTTGGGGAGAGAAGAGAGAAAAGAGAAAGGGAGGGAGATTTGGAGCTCTCTCCTGGGAGTCTTCCTGCAGCTCCATTTTTCATAGCTGCCGCTTCTGCACCGCCATTCCGGTGTTTTCAGTTTCGTTCTAGGTAAGAAAACCCTAACCTCAACCTGTTTTAGAGATTCCTTCGATATATGTAGCGAAGTAGCTGATGTATCTTGTGCTATAGGTCGCATTTACGCCGTTGACGAAGCGTACACGTTCTATTCGAATAGTTATACTTCTACGACAAAAGGTGCGGATCTTAGACGCTTTGATTGACTGATTTCAAAGCTTTCACTGTCGTTTAATAATATATTATCGACGGCAACGCCGTTTGACATGTACAATGTGTTGTCCGTTTTTCGTTTCGTAAACGTACGGTAAATATGAGATTTAGGGTATTTTAGGCATTTATAGAAAATACTGTATACGTACGTATTTTGCTGAAATGCTTGACATGTAAATTCATCGTATTATGATATTATGTATGCGTGTATAATCTGTTTGGCGAAGAGATTCGCTCTAATGTGCACTTTGGGTCGACATACGCTATGTAGACTAAGGTGTGTAGACTAAGTGTTTGTATAAATGTTTGTATTAGTATGTATTGAGTAAATGGTATTGTAGATTAGTTTTGAGAAGGAATTCTCAATCCATATGATGTTGTATATGATTTCCTACATGTTTGCTATATGAAATGATTTCCTTATATGTATGGAATACATGTGTTGTTTGATTTGCTTACTTTGTATGTCATAACATGTGTTAACATGTTTGTATTGTTGAACTTCAATTCTATTACTCTCATATGATCACTGGTATAGATTGCACATGTTTGGGGCTATGCTTTAGTCCAGGCAGTCGGTGATGGATTGAATTAGTGGTGGGCTTCTATTCATCACAGAGGACGCGTCGATGAACGCGAGTCGTGTTTTGAGTTGGCGGCAGTGGTTAAGCCACACGAAGTGTTTTATGCACTTCATGTCGTTCAGCTTGAGATGCACTCGTACTAGTCGAGCCCGTCAAGTAACCCGACTGACCATTGTATGTTCACCATGTATGTGTCATAACTGCTTGAACCTAGGGTACTGAACTTACCATTGGAAACCCTGTTAACCATGGTACCTTGATCCATAAAGACTCATGAGCCGGGCATGGTGGTATGGGACACTGTGGTCGAGCTGTCGGCCTACGCTGGGGCCACAAACCTCCCCGTAGTGACCAGTGAGCACCCTACTCTGAGTAGATTATGGTGGTATGGGACACTATATTCTTGCTGTCGGCCTACACTAATCAGGTGACAAGCCCTTTGTAGTGACCTTGAGTTTATCCTGACACTGCATGGCGGCGACGAGTCCTGATGCAGTCTTAAGGTTAATTAGGTCTGTATTGATAAGGTGATGGGGGAGAGATGCAACGAGTGCGAGCAACAGCCCTGTAAGCCCTTGCAGCGACCTACAAATTTAACATCGTATGAGATTACTAGGAGTGACGACCCTAGACAGGATCTGTGATGGGATTGATATAAGCAAAGTACCTTAGTTTTCCAATACTGTTGTATGAAAAGGACTAATAATAACTCGGTAATCATATCCACATCACATTGCATGTGCCTGGAAGATGTGGAGCACTAAGCGGAACGCAAGCATGCCGCGGGCGAAAGATGGTGCCGTATGAGGGAGAATGTCAGTGAGGGCATCCATCATGTCATCTCATGCATACATTAATAACAGTATCTAGGAATGTTTGATTGATTGCTTTACTATTATCGCATGATTGATTTGAGAACATGCTAATCTTTGCTCTATGATTCCACTGAGTTAATTACTCACTCCCACGTTAAGGGATGGTGTTGCGAACACCCACCAGACCCTTTTGTAATTGCAGATGATGGCGCGGCCTGCGAGGTGGACCCAGACTTGATGAGGAGGAGGAGGATCCCTCCTTTATGCGTGTTCTGATCGACGGGATTATAGGGAGGTTGATTAGACACCATGACTTTTGTCATTTTTATATTTTTTTTGGAGCACTCTTGTATATTCTTTTTGATCATTTTTGGAGTATACATGTATGTATTTAACCTGGTAACATGTTTACACTCTAGAGACATACAACAGTTTATATATGTTATACATACTATTACAGTCTTCCGCTTGCTAATTTACCTGTCTCTGGAGTATGATATGTTGTTTTGGCTTAGTCTCAATCTTGTTTAATGCCATTCTACAGACAACATGCATTTATCATTATCTATGTTGCATAAGTGATGTTCTGGAACTCGGGAGTTGGGTTTCTACCCAACCTCCAATTTTCAGGGTGTTACAACCCCTCTACAATTCATTCATTAGAGCAAGATTCGAGTAGAGGAGAGAGATCTAGACTTCAAAAAAATGCAGGTATTGTTCGTACCTGTTGTATGGAACAGGGCCTATGGGGCGACAACCATGGCAGCGCGCAACGAGCGACAATGTGCAATGCTTATATGCACACAACACCACTGAGGCACAGTGGTTCTGTGCGTGCAACCCTTCTGGTGGTATATTATTTTCTCTCTTGAGTATAGGATAACTTCATTCATGTTAGAGGCTCCTTGATTATCAATCAAAGATCACCGAAAGGCCCTAACTTGGAGCGAAAGATCAATCAAGATACGCACCAGCATATCAATATTGCCACATTAAAATCATGATTTAATACTTGTTTTATGATGTTGTAAATGTTCTGCTTTGGAATCAAAGGAAAGAAAGGATGTAAATGAATTCAGAATGAATAAATATTGTGATTGTCTCCTCTATTTTTCTTTTGTTAACTATCAAGTGAATGAAATCCCCCAAACTAAATACTTCTGTTTCTTGTCGAAATAAAATGACAACTCTGCTAGGGAATATATTCACTTAATACTAACTTAAGGATTATACTGAGGATAGTCACCACTGTTTGGCATCGTCCAGATGCCAAAATGGTGACTCTTAGTGGGAAAATCCTCCCTTTCATCTCCAAAGTAGAATGTAATCTTATTCAAGTACTGATTTACGCCTTCTTTTATAACTGAACAGAGATTCGGAGAAACTATAATAAACCAATGGCAATCAATCAGAAGAAAATAGTCTTCTACTTCACTGTGACAGGGTTTGTCATCGAATATGCCAATAAACATGCTCAGTGTCGCAAAGAAAATCTTTGTCAGGCAAGCGCGTGGAACAACGAACAGCTGTTGCAGTCATAGCCGCCTCGCTGATAACACAAGAAGAAAGGAATGACTGGATTGTTGTCACACGTAGGAGAACAATAACATGGAATGTCACTGCTGCCGAGACAGGTTCACCATCGAGAAGATTTAGGGGACTAATAAGATGAAATACAGTCAGGAAACACCCTGAACTCGCCCCACTGGCAATCTACCTTGAGAAAACTGCAGTCCCCTTAGCAATACATGATTTTCTTGCTCTACCTACTAGAGATGCTCGATGGACAAAGAGAACAAAAAGGCAAGTCATAGCTGACAAGCTCGCCAGTCTTCGCCTCGCCTAAATCAACTGGCTACTCTGGAAATACAAGAAGATCAGATGAGTCTCCTCTTTCAGCAACCCCCATAGCGTCAATGCATTCTCATTCGGCTTCGACCACGTCTTCGTTAGGGAATCGGGAGGCGGCTGTGCATATGGCCAAGACAAACCAAGGGCCTTCCCCAACTACAGAAGATCGCATATCTAAAATGGCGCAGGCATAGAGAACGTTGATAGACGAATGAAGAAACCTCTAGGAAGCCCTGGCAAACCTCGCACATAATATAGCCTGAATGAAGGTACCCCCAATGACCAACAATGCAAATGAGCAAGAACAGCAACCACCGAGAACAGGATCGCTTGGTTCTGCCCCTACAACGAGAGCAATGACTCAGGAAGAAGTACGACAAGTCATTGAAGAAGCAGTCGGGTTAGAAAGGGAACATGAGGGTACAGGAATATTCAGATATCGGACGTCATATCCAAGAGAAGTAGAAGATATTCCATTCCCGAACAATTTAAAATACCTTGATTTTCAAAAATTCAATGGGGATGGATCACTGGAGGAGCATTTAATGCACTTTATTAACAATATGGGTAACTTCTCCACAGTGCCCCAATATTGCCTTTAGTTGTTCGGGTCTTCTCTGATAAGCAAGGCATTCAGATGGTATTCCAACTTAGCACCCAGGTTGATGAAAACATGAGAATAAATGCAAGATACATTCATGTCAAACTTTTTTTCGTCAGAACGTGACATCAGTATCACAAAACTAGCTTAAGTGCGACAAAGGGAAGGAGAGCCTATGAAAAAATTTATAGATAGATGGAAGACCTTGGGGGCTTCTTGCAGGCTATTGCCAGAAGATAAAGAGAAGGTGAAGATGTGTCTGAATTCTATGGAGACAGGTATAGCATTTGGTCTCACTAGTGCTGACAACAAAACCTTTCGCGACTTGGCCATAAAAGTGCACACCTTAGAACTGATGACCGAAAAAATGTCAGCATTCAACTACAAAATAGCTAAAAGAGGACCTCAAAAATTCATTACAAATGTAGTCAATCATGAGAAAAGAAGCCAGGATACGAGAGAAATAAGAGGCAAAAAGACAGAAAGGAAGGAAGCGTCGAATTGTCCCAAAGGAAGGTTTTAGGATAAAAGACCTCAATCGTTAAATTTTCATGAGGGTTTTACGTTCGAGAAAGAAGACGTACTCCCCATTATGAACCAATTGCTAAAATTCAGAACAATCGAACTGCCTCTATCAAAGCGTCCTGAAGAATCATTGAAAATAAAAGAGAGATTTTTGTCATTATCACCGTCTGATAGGACCTCCGACAGAAAATTGCTACACGTTGAAATGCATCATATAGAGGATGATAAATAGGGGCGAGATAATAGTGGGAAAGGAGAAAGAAAGCGATGAAAGAGTGACAACAAATGTGCTTAATTTGTGAGAAGACTTTCAGGGAAGAACGAAGGTAGATCATCAGAAAATAATGGGGAAAGTTGCAGTGACTACCTTATGATCAGGGAAGAAAATAGTCAGTCCATCGAATCCGAAAGTTAAAAAGCCAAAAGCAAAAATAATCAAGAACCATTCTAGCGGCAACAATGGTAAGAAAGAAAAAGAGAAGGAAACAGGGAAGGTAACTTATGATATCATAAGTCACCTGAAAGGCAAACCGGCTCAGCTGAGTGTCTATGATGCTCTAAGATTGTCAAAAGACTCTCGACAAAGCCTGATTAAAGCCTTAGCTGACGATGATGTTAGAGAGGAATTGTTGATTGAAATGAGGGAGGAACAGGAAGATTGTATGCCAGTTATCTACTTTTCTAACGATGACCTAATTTGTGGTGGGGAACATAATAGGCCATTGATGATTATGGGTTATGTTTGCGGCAAACACGTCAAGCGAATAATGCTTGATAATGGGTCTGCGGTAAACCTATTATCACTAACGGTGCTGAATGAATTGGGATATCGCCGTTCTAACCTGCACCCTAGTGGAATGATGATACAGAATTCAATCAAGACAGACAACGTGCGCTTGGAAAGATCACAATAACGCTGGAAATAGGAGAGTTAACTACAAATGTTGTCTGCCATGTTATAAATGCAGTGACAACATATAACCTCCTTCTGGGGAGACCGTGGATGCATCAATATGGCATCATACCTTCCACCTTACAACAGTGCTTTAAATACTGCAAAGACGGGGTGCAACATAAAGTGTTGGCTGATGCAAGGCCATAAACAGAAGCTGAAGCCTTCTTCGCAGACGTCAGTTACTTTGATGAATTTCCCAGTAAAGAAGAAAAAGGGAACGATGAAAATAAGGCCCCAAGAAATATTTACATGGAAATAATGAAGGGAGAAGAGACAGAATCGTCTGGAACAGCGAAAGCAAGAAAGAAATTTTATTTTGTGCCAAAGCATCTGCAACAGCCGGAATAGCCACCGTTAACATTACTGTCATCAGAACAGTTAGAAATTCTACAGTCTAATTACACAGTACCGCTACCGTATGCCGAAAGGAATAAACCATTTCCACTCATCCCAAAGAGGTTCCATGTCAAGTCCAACGCGAAATACCTAGAGCTAATTGAATTTTACACCCCATCAGAAGTAAAAATAGAAGAAACGATCAGCAGTGACACAAGTCATGGTAAATCAACATCCGAAGATCTTAAAAGTATAGCCCAACTAGTAGGAAAATCATGAAGAATATGGGTTTCGATTACGATGAACCAACTGGTTTAAACTACGAGAAGGGAATTCAGATCCCAATCGGAGTCAGTTAGAAAAGGCAAGAGAAATTTTAAGGACTGGGGACAGAAGCTTCAGTAAACATGGTTACAGCTGACCAGGTAAAAGAAACAGATTCTGAGATGGTCAGAAATCCTGAGACAACTCCAAAGTAAATAGAAGATGGAGGGCAACCGACAATTGACAGTTTGTGAGAAATGAATTTGGGAATAGAAGAAGAACCGCGAAATATGTTCATAAGTGTCAGTCTACCTAAAGAAGAAATTGACCAGTATATCAAGCTTTTGAAAGAAAATAAAAGACATTTTTACCTAGACATATGCAAAAATGCCTGGTCTAGAACCGTCAGTGGGAATGCACTGATTGAACATTTTCAAAGATAAAAGACCAATCAAGCAAGCACAAAGGTGATTCCATCTAGACCTGGTTCCTTTGGTAGAAGAAGAAATAAACAAGCTAATAAAAGTTAGGTTCATTAGAGAGGTCAAATATCCTAAGTGGATATCAAACGTCATCCCAGTAAAAAAGAAGAATGACAAATCGGGGTTTGTGTCAACTTCAAAGACCTAAACGAGGCTTGCCCAAGAGATGATTTTTCGTTGCCCGTCATAGAGTTGTTGGTTGACAGTATGACACAATATGCTGTGATGTCCTTTATTGATGGCTATGTAGTTATAATCAGATAAGAATGGCTCTCGAAGACGAAGAGGCAACTACATTTAGAACTTCCTTGGAAATTTATTGCTATAAAGTTATGTCATTTAGTCTCAAGAATGTGGGCGCGACATATCGAAGGGAAATGCAGAACATATTCCAAGACATGATGTATAAACATGTTGGGTATTACGTGGACGATCTAGTAGTTAGATCAAACCACCATGAGGAACACTGTGGGCATCTAGCTTCAGTCTTCCACCGACTCAGAAAGAAGCAGCTAAAAATGAATCCAGCCAAATGCGCATTTGGAGTATCATTAGGGAAATTTCTCAATTTTGTTGTGAGGCATAGGGGAATCGAGATCGATCCAGCAAAAATTAAGGCTATTCGAGATATGCCGCCCCCAAAAATGTTGAAAGAACTAAAAAGTTTGCAAGAAAAATTAACGTACATTTGCCGATTTATCTCAAATCTGGCAAGAAGGTGCTAACCATTCTCTCATTTAATGAAGAAAGGAATAAAATTTATATGGGACAAGTCTTGCTAGAATGCCTTTAATGCGATAAAAGAATTGTTGAAACAGCCTCTAGTGCTAACGACTCCAGTGAAAGGTAAACCTCTTATTCTTGTTTTGAATAAGAAACAAAGGCATTCGTTTAGGAGAATTCATTCATTCAATAGTTAACATAAGGGAATTAAAAAAAGGACAATCACAATATTTATTTATTTCAAATTCATTTACATCCTTTCTCTCCCTTGATTCCAAAGTAAAATGTTTACAGAGTTATAATACAAAACTCAAAATGCGAATATTGAATCATGATCTTCAATATGTTTCAGTGTATCGGCATCAATATGCCGGTGTGACATATGTCTTGATTGCTCCTTTGATCTAATATGAAGCTTTTCATTAATCTCTGGTTGCTGAAGAAATCATACATATGTTGTTGCATATAGGTAACATTGTGCCTGGAAAACAGCCACTGTGCACTGGCATGCATTGCGCGCTCACACATGTTGTGCGCTCGTGCATGCTATACACTCGTGCACATTGTGTGCTAGCATAGTTTTGTGCTACACAATGCTTGTTCCACACAATAGGTGTAAACGCTACCTGTATTCGCCTAAGTTTCACTTCTCTCCTTCTCATTCTCTTGAATCTTGTGCTAATGACCCGTATAAAGGGGTGATGGGGTATATATAGCCTTTCCACACATGTGAACATGTCAATGTGTCCATTGTGTGCTCAATCCTGTTGCACGGTCACCCCTTTGTGCGAACCACCCATGTACGCTGTCCTTTGTGTGGACAACCCTTTGCACCGCCCTTTGTGCGGACCATCTTTGTGCGCTGCCCTTTGTGTAGACCATCTTTGTGCACTCCCTTTGTGTGGACCACATTTGTGCGCTCCCTTTGTGCACATTCCAGTGTGCGGCCTGGCCTGATGTAGCGCACAATGCTCCTGCGCACAACATAAGTTTCTCTCCTTTTTTATGCCTCAATAAATGCCCCCTTGATCTTGCATTTTTTATTTTTATCTACAAAATAATAAAATGTGGGATCAATCCTTCAACATTTTAACTAATTTACTCTCTTTTTCTTCATTGTGCGTAATTTTCATATCCACCCACAACGGGCAGCGTAAACCTATATAAACATGGTCGAAGCTCATTTCTCTCATTTCCTACTTTGCATTGACTTCCCCTCTACTCAATCTCCCTCGCACACCCTATTTACCTGTGCACACTAGATTCTTGCGCACAATAACAACTTGCGCACAACGATCACAACAGTCCTACGTACAACATGCATTTATGCATGTTAACTCCTTGCGCACTACAAAAATCTATTCTTGTGACTTTGGTCTTTTTACACATTTCGAACTTCTTCCAATATCTTAATTTATTAAACCTCTACATTGTAACTTTCACAGATCTTTAATGGCCTGTTCCAAGAGACCTCATACTTCCCCAGATGTTGCCGAACCATCAAACACTCAGTCACCTGAGACTCATACCCAAAAGAGGGCTAGATCTTTCAGAGGCTATTCTTCTTTCTTCAAAGTACCAATCCCTGCCATAATCAACTTTGGTGATCGAATTCAACGCATGTCTGACCATATCCGCACAGTCATTTTGATGAGAGAAATAGAAGGACCCCCTATTGAGGTCAAGAGTCCGATTGGGAGAATTGGCTAAAATCTACTGCCAATTTCTGGACAGACGAAAATCGTCCTACCCCTATTGAATCCTCCCCTTCTCCCTCGATTTCAGAGAAGAGGAGGAAAAAGAGTAAGGATGAAATCTTCCAAGAGAAAATTCATGAGCATAACAAGAGACGCTTCCAGAACACTTGGGATATGATCAAGTCCTAGGCGGATGCAATCAAATTCAAAAATTCTTAAAAAGATAAGACCATAACCATCCCTCTACACCTTCAGCGTCATCTGTCAATGATCCAAAGTGAACCGTTTGATTATATGACACAAAACAAACTCCTATATGTGTCAAACTAGGTCATAAAAGAGTTGAAATTTCTCAAAGGCTATCTCATGGAGAAATGCTTAGTCCAGAAGACAGGGCAGATATCGTATATGCATTTTCTTACACAATGCTACAATCCTCATGCCATATATCCCACTCATTATTTTGAGACAATCCAACAGCGTTTTCGCGCCCATGACTCTTTGTTGGGGAAGGATGAATTTAGGACGCGTGGTCTCTAGGTTGAACGCCCGTATTATAGTCCATGGACTAAGGAAATTCTAAAGAAATATAAGGATGCTCTTGTTGCATCGAACATATACAAAGCTATAGAAGCCACTTTTGATTTCTTTTCACAAGGATAACCCGATTTACAAAGGCTTCCTAAAGTATTGGTCTTCCACTAAAAATTCCTTCCACCTCTCGGTTGGCGAAGTGAGCATCACTTTGTGGGATCTGCACAGGATGGCAGGTTTGGCTATCTCTGGGTCTTTTTTGGACGAATATGTTCCTACAAATGAGGAGTTTGCTTATGTTTCTCTCGACAGAGTACCTAAGATTTCATCCTCCACCATCGAACTTTTTCGCGAGATGTCGTATTTCCCCAATGTTCACAAAATATCCCCATTCCAGTGGCTTACACATTTCTCGCAATTCCTACTGTGAATATTTTAACATCCCTTCTCTTTTTCAAATGCATCTTTATATATATATATATATATATATATATATATATATATATATATATATATATATATATATATATATATATATATATATATATATTCTTATTTTCATATCTTTTCTCCTTCCAGGTTTTCTAGCAGCTGCTCAGCCGAATCAGAAGCCACTCAGAAGAAGATAAAAGGTCCAACCAACTTCACTGCTAAAACTGAACTAGCTGCTTTCTTAGCTTATTGTCAAAGTTTAGTCGTTCTACCAAGTTCGAAGTGTTAAGATTCTATTCGACCAACCCTATTTGTAGTAGCAGGCACCATGGGGGAAGGCAAGAAGAAGTATTCTTTGGCCCCTCTCGTCCTATGTTCATTGTATAAAGCTTTTGGAAATGCTGTGGCACATTGCTCAAGCCTAGCTATTAGAGCTTACATCTTCTTTTACGTCATGGCATTACTTCTCATGTTGGATCAATGTATATTTCCCTCGGACTTATGGTGTTAGACCCATAACCTAGTATCCATTCCATTCCGTTAGGTCCCACGGTCCTTCCGATCGAATTTCGGTGACTCGTGACCTATAGGTAGAATTTTCAATCATCCCTAAGTTTCACCCTGTAAACCCGAACCGATTCGACTCAACACCTATGCCTTTGTGACCACATCATCGCCGTGGTTCCAACGCCATGTCTCATGCGCCAATCCAAGGTGTAGATCAAAAGATGTACCCCGCATAATATTTGGACCGTTAATAATGATGTGGGACCCACCTTGTTGCTTGTGCACATTTTCCTAGATGGGTGACCTCACCCTAGTTTCATCATTACATATATCTACCTAGCCTATTACCTATAGCCATAGCCTAGCAATCTCATTATGAGTTTTCTTCCCAAAGTCATCATTCGATTCTCTACCCTATGTGTTATGTTGGGTTCTCTTACCAAAACTCATAATGGCCTTACATCCTCATTATTTCACTTCAACAACTATCTCTCTTTCTCTCCTTTCTCCTTCATTTCATTTCTCTTCCTCCTTTGCTAGAGAGGAGAAAACATCCCACCTCCCTCCATTTTCCAACCCTCTCTTCTTTAGAATCCCACCAAATCCCGCCCTTATAATCCCATCTCAACCATAGATCCTTCTTCCTTGGAGTTAGAGAAGCATAATGTTGAAGAAAGAAGAAGATCCTTTAGGTGGGTGTTCTCCTAGGATAGATTTTCTAATTTTTCTTCCTTAGATCTTCATATTTCCTTCATGGGAGTGTGTAGGACCCACCAATCAATGGTGGAGATCCTACATGACTCCATGAGTGTGGCCAATGGCCCACTTTGTGCATGCATGTTGCCATGATGGGGTCATTCTCCATGGACCCCATCATGATATTTATCCTTTGATCTATAGTTTTTTGGGTCATCTAGACCCTAGATCCATGGTGGGGATGGTATCCCCACCTCATATTTTTAATTGTAGGGCCCATGCATGCATGGGACCCATGTGTATTTGATCATGTGGTTGTGATTGCTTGAGGACTCATAGTAGCGGAGCCCTCCCTATGGCCGAGATCTCCTTTCTCTCTCCTTCTCTCTCTTCTCTCCTTTCTCTGGTTTTCTGATATGTGTGGCCCACCTGATGTGTCCATGCATCCAGACCATCCAGCTGTAGGGACGTTCACGCCTAAGCTGTTGGACGTCCAGGCCCATCATTGTTGTCCAATTTAGTTTGCATGGTTTAGATGGCCATTAGGCCTGATTGTATGGTTGTTTTGAATGGGGCTTGGGTCTAGAGTATGTGTGACCCATCTAGGTGGACCTCACCTTGATGAATCTAAGATAAATCCCCCAATCAACCACATGATGGGCTAGAATGGAAAACAACATGTTGTTGTCTAGATTTCTTGCCCATTGCTGTATAATTTTGTATGAAGTTTAAGCCCTGTTTATAACTCTTTTTTCCCTAATTTTTTTGGGTATTCCTCTGACGTGTGGACCCCACCCTGTAGTGTGATGAAACCCTTTGCATCCACCCTTGATTAGAGCCCCATGAGATAGGCCCAAGTGAGCCTAGACAGTCTAGAAATCTGGACCGTCCAGCAACCCTATATGTTGAGAAAACATAAATATCAGTTAGGTTTTAGGGATGGTGGGCCACTCATGTGGACCCCACTTGTTGTTCATCCATGGGCGCATGTAATCCACCCATTTTCCCTTGATTGGGCAGGCCTGGGTCCACTCCATTGGGTGTACAAGATGAGGACAACAACATTCCAACAGTAGATTTTATTTTTTGTTTAAAAAAACCTCCCTGTCCAGATTTTTAATTCCTGCTTGTATGTATTTATGGCTTTTCCCCTTACCTTCCTTGTGGCCCACTTTGCTGGGACCCACCTCAGGTGTATGTGGACCATTCGGACCACCCATTTTTGGGGGTTACCATAGCTGGGCCAGCAGCCCACCTGCTGGACGTTTTAGCTAAGCTGATGTCCAGCAGGGGCTGGCCATTCCCCCCATGTGGCCCACCTTGATTATGTGTGTTGTCCACGCCGTCCTCCCCTTTGTGTGGCCCACTTGGACATGGGCCACCCCCTGGTGGGATGTCCACAAGTGGGGCCCACCTTGGGTATTTGTAGGGCTAGCCGTCCAGCCCCACTAGGACGTCCAGACCCACTTTGATTTATGTGTTGTATTCTCACCTTCCATCTAGTGGGGGCCCACAGTGATAATTATGGGTCATCATGAAGTTTATGTTCACTCAGAATTACCATCTGCTGGACCCCAGTAGGCCCAGGAAGTTGGGTGGGTTGGATGTCTAGTAAAGGCCTTAAACAAATTTTATATGTAGCTGGAAGCTATGATTTGTGAGGCCCACTAGATTGAGGGTGCTATGTACTCACTCTATGTAGGTATTTTTCTGTGATCATTAGACCCCATTAGTGCCTTGTGAGGCCTGCCTTTGGCTAATTGTTTGAGGATAAAGACAGTCTAGATTTTAGATGTCCAGCCTTGAGCCCAGTTTTATGTACGGGCTGCTTACTTATTGTGCTGGACCTTGTGGGCTGATATGTTGCATGTAATTGGATCCTTGTTGCCCATCTATCTTGCCTAGTCTTGGGCTGAATTGTAAGGCCCATCTTGGTGAATTTAGGATATGCCTTACCTATGTATTTGGGCATATGGGCTGCCCATGAGGCCCATCATAATGTATGTATTCGTTGGCCATGATACTTGGGCCATGGTTTTCCCCATTGAGCTCACGTTGATGTATGTAGGCTCTGGGCCATCTCTTGAGGCCCATCATGTGGTATGAGATGTTATAAATTGCTGCCCATTTTCTTTTCATAGTTGTATCTAGGCCATGGGCCTTGTTTTAGCTAGATTCCTTGTTGGGCTGCCTTTTAGGGAAAAATGGTAGTTAAATGTCCACATTATGAACCTCTCTAGGCCCTTTGTTAGATCCATTCTCATCTATTGGGCCCATAGTATTGCTTATCTAGACTTTGTGAGCCACCCCAAATCGTTGGGCCCCCACTATTGGTTATACTTCTTCCATACCATGTAGAATCGTCTAAGTACCTAGACCCGACCTTCCTAAGAGGAGAGTACATCATCACCGCATGCTATGCTTAGTTATCTACATGATTCATTCCCATGTGCATCATATGTATGCTTGGTTGAGGAGTGATTAATTATGGTACATGCCATTGGGCAGGTTGTTTATGAGACTCCTTGAGTGATAGAGTTGCCCCACATGAGCGCGGTGTATGCGCAAGATTGATGCATGGATGATTGGTATGATTCATACATCTCACATTTGCATGGCACGATTATTATTCGCCCTAACGTCATCAGGGTCATAGCCTCCACAGGTACATCGTGAATGGCCAGATTTGGACATCGAAAATGCTTGGTTCTAGCACTATGAGCATGTATGATGTCCTTGGGTGAAAGTTTCAGAATCTTTTTGGTATCAAGAGATGCTCCAACATCTAAACTGAGTGGAAACATGAGCACCGGTGCCAAATACCATTAGGCCACATCTCTCACTGTGTCGTGGTCAGTTAGAATGGGGTCTGGCCTTATTCACTCAAGTGAGGGGGTTGTAAGCTAGGCTAAGTTTGACCAGCATGCAAATGGGTCTGCTACCGATGAGCCGGATAGATTGGCAGACTTCTGGCTAAGTGGGTAGTGAGGTCTCTTCCGCTCGCTGGGCTGCGTGGTTAGGGAGGCAGCAGTCAGTGTGGAGTGTATTTGACCCCGGTGATTTCTCAGAGAGGAACTATACTGATATGTGGACTTGATATGAGGACTAGCATGATCGTATTGCATATTGCATATGGTATTTAGCCATATAGGCCCCACATCGCATAGCCATAGTATGGTAGCATTCATGCTTGGTGTAACATAGCCTTGGGATGGCTGATGACACTCCAACCTTGTATTACATAGCCTTGGTATGACTGATGGCATTCCTGCCTTGTATTGCATAACCTTGTTACGGCTAGTGGTATTCATAGCCTTGCCAGCATATTCTGCATACTCTGATATTGCATACTTGGCACCTGTCCTACACGCACTTACACCACCCTCTAAGCTTTCTATAAGCTTATCATGATTGATGCTTAGAGGTGACGTTAGGCAGTAGTTGAGCAGGAGTAGGAGCATGCTGTGAAGCTTTTGGAGTTTTATTATAGCCATTATATCTTTCCCTTTAAACGCCTTGTATTGTAAAAGTTTTTATTCATAGTGGATTTTGTGATGATGTTCCTGTGGATATTATTTATGGGTTATGATCTTGATTATGCTGATTATGAAACAGACTTACGTTATAGAAACCCTCCTTGTAGGATCTCAGGATCGAAACCCGGTATATGGGTGTCAGGAGCTAAGAATGGGTACTATGGAGGCTATCGATGCCAGATTCGGCGATTGGAAATTTTATGAGCACGGTTTTCAAATTTGGGGTATGACATATGGTGATCCAGAGAAGGCTTATGTTCACCCTGAACACCTACCTTTATGGTATTTCTTCAGACGGAAGATGGTGAGGAAGGGATATGAATAGATAGTAGACAAGATTGAAAATACAGAATCCATCGATTTCTTTCCCTTGTATTTGGATTATCGAGCTGAGGACAGAGAAGTTGAAGATAGTGACAGTCTAGAGCTCATTGAAAGGACTTTCTTCCTTTGCATTCGCTCTTGTAGCTTGCCTATGTGAGAAGGAGTAGAATTCTGGAGAGAGTCATATTATCCAAGTAGGTTCGCTAGACAATTTGGTTATGACCAATCCGTGCCTCAGGTAGGAGAAGAAGTTATGCAAACAATGAGAAGTTACAGGGTTGGCCCATATAATTGGGCTCTAATATGGAAGTAGCTTTTAGTGAGAAACTTTGGCTCCTGTTTCCTCCTTTCATGGTTCAATCATCGTGTAACAGCCTCATACTCTTGGATGCAATGATGGATGCACCATTATTACTTGGTGCACAATTGCTTTCTTGTGGACTGCCCTATCCAGGTTCCTCCTCCACAGTTGAGAAACTATAGACCAGAGTAAGGGATCAGATATTTCATTGAGAAGGATCACACTACTATTTCGGGAAAACTCTGTTGTAGGATTTCTGTAGAAGAGCCGATTAGAGAGATAAAGCCACTAAACACTCAGGAGGGATGGGTTGCTTTTGGATCTCCCCTTGATTTGATAAAGCGAAGAGGAAGACAGGCCACTCCTCGTGATGAATTTGAAACTCCAGGTGGCATTCTGCCTTCCCCCACTCATGAAAGAGAACACTAGCTTGATTATCCTTGAAAGGGCCTAGCTATATGCCCTAGAGGGGGGGTGAATAGGGCAATGCTAAATAAAAACTAATAACAGTGGAATAATAAAAGAAATAAAGCACAATGCTGAATTTAAAGTAATCTCAATAGCCTAAAATAAAGAGAATGATACTATATCAGTTCTAAGGACAACCTTACACCAAAAACCAAAGGTTTAAGGTAGGACAACCTTATTTCTAGAACGTCCTTGTATCACAAACCAATGATGAATAAAAAGCAATGAAATCAAAATAACTTACAGAAATAAATCCTAAGTTATTACAACATTCATCCACACTTGCTTGAAATAAAATGATTACAACATTCATCCACAAACACAAACCACAAAACTGAATGAATAAAGATATGAAAGAATAAAGAACATCCACAACACAATGATATATAGTGGTTCGCCTGTGTGTACACCAACTGTTATCCAACAGCCACACAGAATGCTACTCCACTCCTAATATCCTCACACAGGGGATATTAGCATGCACTATCAAAATAGGTTTCACAGGTTCACCTAAAACCTTCACAATTGTGTCTTTGATCTCGGGCTTACAAAATCTAAAAACCCCCACAATCTGAGTTTTCTGGCTCTCCTCAGATAACTAATACAATGAGATTTTTCTGGCAAATCTCAAACAAAACCAAAGAAAGTAAATTATAAAAATGTAAAATACCTGAATCACCTTTTGAAGTAGCCCGGTAGAACTAATCAGAGTAGAAGTTTGATTCAACGTTCAAAGTCCAATACTCACTTTAAGAATGGTTCTAAGTCTAATTGATTTTAAATCAAAAGGGTTAGTTCTATTTGATTTTGAATCCATGAAGAAGGAATATCAGAAATTCCCCTTTTCAAATAAGATTGGAATGTAGATCAAAATCAAATAAAAAACAAGCTAGCAAAATGAATATTAAATAAGCACAAAGTAGCTTAAAATAAATACAAACTTGTCTCAGAGTATAGCCTAAAGAATGCTTGAATAGAGTTGAATTGAATTGCTAAAACTCTGAAGTTCGTGCTCTATTTATAGCCTGAAAAATCCAGTCTACGACTGGTCTTAGGATCCTATGACTGGTCGTAGCTTCAAAGATTTTCAAAGATTTCCGCAGGATAAGGATTTTCTGTTCCACGACCGGTCCTGGGTAGCCTACGACCGGTCGTGGGCCACCTACGACTGGTCGTGGGTCACCTACGACCGGTCGTAGTACTCTCAGTTTAGTTACTGGAGTTTGAGTCATAGGGCTAAGACTGGTTGAAGGATGAGTCATAGAACTCACAGGACTGGTCGTAGGATGTCTAAGACTGGTCGTAGGACAACCAGAAAGATCTGAAAATCTTCAACAACCTAGGACTGGTCCGAAAAAACTTAAGACTGGTCGTAGCAGAGCTAGGACTGGTCTTGAAGTCCCTAGGACTGGTTTTAGAACAACCCAAACAAGCATATTAAAATATATGAATTATGTATCCAGAATGACCTATAGTAAAGCCCATCTTAAGGTTAATCTAAGGTCAAACAAACCTTAAAAGTGAGATGAACTTTGAAAGTCTGTAAACTCAGATGACCCTTAAGAGAAGCTTGAGAATATACGAATCTTGTAGTAGGCCTTCTTGAGCTTGATCTTGACTTGAACAAAGTCTTCTTGAGCTTGATTGTATCTTGAACATGCATACTTGAAGACGTCTATTCTTGAATTCTTCATCCATGACTTGAAACTTTCTTCATTTAAGATCATGTCTTGAAATGCGATGTCTTGAAGCAATGAATAGTCTCAAATAAGAAACACAAGATATACAAGACATAGATATAGGTTTTGGCACGACAAAATTTGACAACCAAAGGGATATGAAATCATAACACTTACAATCTCCCCCTTTGTCAAATTTGTGACAAAACACATAGCATAAAGAATAAGAAGGAATCATGAGCCATAAAATCACAAATTACTCTACTCCCCCTGAGTAATACAAATACTGCTCATGTAACCAATCAATAACATCAATACAAAATATTCTCATCCACATATCCTTCTCATTCAATCAATTACTCTCCCATTCCATCTTTCCATACTACTCCCCCTTTTTGTCACAAAATGACAAGGAAAAGTCACAATAGGAAAGAGAACATCAACATAGAGAGTAACAATAAGCAGATAATGAGAAAGACATAAGAAAGGACATAGCATATTTTAAAATATAAATCAGAAGCATCAAGCTATTATCAATCCACAATACAATATCTAAAAGACAATACAATAGTCAAAATAAAAGATAATGTTATACTATCCAGAAGATAATTCGCCTAATCAGATCCAGAGGAGGGAGCAGGGATAGTCGGATCAATCTGGTATAAGCCTCTATTGATGCGACGAAGATATTTTTGCATGTACTTAAATTGCATATCATGAGCTATACTCATGTTATCAACCTTCTCCTCCAATGCACGAAGGCGTGCATCATGACTAGATGGATCGTAATCAGGATCCTTTGGCGAATCAGTTTCTATACCATCAAATAAATCATCCATATTAACATCCTGTTGAGGAAGATTGCCAGCTTCCTCTTCATTTTCAGCTTCACCACCATCACCCCCAACACCACCTTCATCTACTTAGCCAGGAAGCAAATCCAGCTTCATCTTATTAAGATTGGAATTGTTGAAGATAAGATGATGAATTGGTGCCTCATTAATAGGTTTATCGACAAGCATATGAGTGGCTAAAATAGTCATAAGATAACCAAACGGAATATCACTATGATCCGGATGGAGACGAAACTGAATAATGAAATAACAAATCAAAGAAGGAAGACAGACCATGGTACTAAAAGTAATAGAATGCAACACACAAACCATGAAAGAAGTCAACTCGGTTTTATTACCGGACCGAGGATACACATTGGAAATGAAGAAACGATGTAACACTGTATATAGGTAATAGATACTTTGAAGGGAGCGCATTCCCTTTGTGTGTTCATTGTGCATCAATTTTACATAAATCTCTTGTTAACATGCATTTTTTCGATTCAGATGGTTTGTCATATAAAGTATGAATCGGTATACCTTCATCATTAACAAGTATATCCATAATACCTGATATCAAATGACGGTCTACTTTAAATTTCCTTCTCTATTATCAATTGAAAATGTTAAATTATTAAGAGAAAATTCTGAGATGCATGCTACTATTGATTGGGTAATGGACTGGTATGCAGGCCCACCCCAAAGTAAAATGTTAGTCCAGCCAACAGATTCAAGGACAGAGACAATACCATATGGAGCAATGTGATTGAGATCAGCGGTATACTCAACGATAACATTACGGACACGCAGATCCTGTACATCTTGAGAATCATCTTCTGGTGACCGAAGGTGCCGTTTAGTTATCGGTGTAGATCTAGATGAAGATGGACCACGAGATGTTTTCTTTTTTCCTCTAGCATCCATATTAAAAAAGATATACAAAGAGTAAAAGAAATGCACAAAAGAAAGGATGAGTTTTCTCTAGATCAGCAAATTGAGAAGAAACCCTTGCAAAACCCAATAAGAGATGAAATCTAGCTACACAATAATCAAATCAAATCAAAGCATCGACCTTTCAAGAAAAATGATGAAATAGGACTCACCTTGAAGAAAAATAAGAAATTCTATGACTGATCGAGCCACGACTCGTTGTAGGTCGGAGTGAAAATGAAGAAGAAAGAGATTTTCCTCAAATATATCACATTCACGAGCTCCACGACCGATCGAGTGTGGTTCACGACCGGTCGAACCACGACTGGTCGTGTACAGCCACGACCGGTCGAGTATCGACCAAAAAATATATTTTTAATGTAAAAATTTGAAATTTAAACACAAATATTAAATATAATACACTATGATACATGCAAGAAAGTATACTCAATGTAAAATGCACATACCAAGATTAAATTTCAATTTATTAAACCTGCTTTTGTCGAGCAGTTTAGTAAATATATCAGCAAGTTAATTTTCGGTTGGTATATATTCCAAGGAAATAACTTTTTCTTCAACCAACTCACGAATGTAATGATACCTAATGTCAATGTGCTTAGTACGTGAATGCTGGATTGAATTTTTAGAAATATTTATAGCACTGAAATTATCACAATGTAAGATCATTAAATCTTGATTAATTCTATAATCGTTTAGCATGCTTTTCATCCAAACTAGTTGAGTATATGCATATCCAGCTGCAATATACTCAGCCTCAGCAGTGGAGAGCGATATTGAGCTTTGCTTCTTTCTGAACCAAGAAACTAAGCAATTTCCAATGTAAAAACAACCACCACTGGTTGATTTTCTATCATCGATATTAGCGGCCCAATCAGCATCTGAGTACCCGGCTAATTGAACGCTAGTATCAAAAGGGTACCATAGATCCAAATTTATAGTACTTGCGACATATCAAATAATCCGTTTAACAGCAGTAAGATGTGATTCCTTAGGATTAGACTGATATCTCGTACAAATATCAACACTGAATGTGATATCAGGTCTACTTGCAGTTAGATATAACAAACTACTAATCATACTACGATATAGTTTAGGATCTATATCTTTACCTGAAGAGTCTTTTGAGAGTCTTAACGTTGTACTCATAGGAGTATCAAAGTTCTTACCATTCTCAAATCCAAACCTTTTAACCAAGTTCGTAGCATACTTGGTTTGCAAAATGAAAATTCCGTCAGGTTGTTGTTTTACTTGCAACCTTAGAAAGTAATTTAGTTCACCAACCATGCTCATTTCGAACCTTGATTTTATAAGATCTGCAAACTCAATAGACATGTTAGTACAAGTTGATCCATAAATAATATCATCAACAAAAATATGAACCATCAAAACATCATTGTTATGCTTCTTAACAAAGAGTGTCCTATCGACACTTCCTACTTGAAAGCTATGACTAAGTAAGAATTTAGTCAATTTCTCATACCATGCCCTGGGCGCTTGTTTTAGACCATAGAGAGCCTTTTTGAGATGAAATACATGGTCAGATAACTTGGGGTCTTCAAACCCTGAAGGTTGTTCAACATACACTTCTTCATGTAAATCGTCATTCAAGAAGGCGCTCTTTACATCCATCTGATAAATCTTAAATTTTCTAAAGCATGCGATGGAAATAAAAAGTCTGATTGATTCAAGATGAGCGACTGGAGCAAAGGTTTCATCGTAATCGATGCCTTCAATCTGAGTGTAACCTTGTACAACCAGTCTAGCCTTGTTTCGAATTATATTTCCAAGCTCATCAGACTTATTTTTAAAGATCCATTTTGTTCCAATAATGTGTTTATCTTTAGGTCTAGGAACAAGATACCAGACATCATTACGAAAAAATTGATTAAGTTCATCCTGCATAGCAACTATCCAATTTTCGTCAGATAGTGCTTCTTTCACGTTGACCGATTCTATTTGGGATGTAAAACAGACATAATTACATATGTTCTCAAGTTTTTTGTGAGTACGAACTCCAGTGAGAGAGTTTCCAAGTATTTGATTGGTTGGATGATCTTTGATAGTCCTTGGTTCAGATTCTTTTTTACTTGATGAGGTATCTTGATTGTCGATAATAAGAGCTTCATCATCATCTGAACTCGGAGCTGGTGTATTCAAATGATCATCAATGACCACATTGATAGACTCTTGAATCACACCAGTTCTCTTATTTAGAACCCTATAAGCTCGACTGTTCAAAGAATAACAAAGAAAAATACCTTCATCACTTTTCATATCAAACTTTTTCAAATTTTCACGATCACGTAAAATATAACACTTGCTGCCAAAAACTCGAAAGTATTTGACAGTAGGTTTCTTTTTAAACCATGATTCATAAGCAGTCTTATTATCAGATTTACTAGTATAAACCCGATTAATAATATAACATGCGGTATTAACTGCTTCAGCCCAAAAATTTCTAGAGAGCTTCATGCTATTCAACATAACATTAGCCATATCCTGAAGCACTCTATTTTTTCTTTCAACTATACCATTTTGTTGAGGTGTTTTGGGCGCAGAGAATTCAGGTGATATTCCCAGATTGCTACAAAATTTTTCAAAACTACTGTTTTCGAATTCGGATCCATGATCACTACGGATCTTACTAACATGAGAACTTTTTTCATTTTGGATTCGTTTGATGACCTTTTTCACTTCATCCAGGGTTTCAGTTTTATCTTTTAAGAACGATACCCAAATGAATCTGGTATAGTCATCTACGATAATCAAGATGTATTTTTTACCTCCTCAACTCTCCAATCTGGTTGGTCCAATAAGATCCATATGGAGAAGCTCGAGTGGTCTATATGTGGTATTGGAGTTCACTTTCTTGTGAGAGCTCCTAGTCTGTTTGCCCAACTGGTATTCACCACATATTTTGTCTACTTTTTACAATTTGGGTGGACCTCTAATTAGTTCTCTTTTGCTCAATCTAAATAAGTTCCGATAGTGTACATGTCCAAGGCATTTATGCCATAATTCAGTCTCAACGGTATGGACCATGTAACACGATTGAGTAGATGAGCTTGCATCACTAACGATGTAGCAGTTTTCAGAAGTTCTACGACCGGTTAATATAACAGAACCCTTTTCATTAAAAATCTCACAACCTTGATTAGAAAACTTCACACTATGGTTGTTATCACATATCTGAGAAATGCTAAGAAGGTTGTGTTTCAAGCCCTCAGCATACAACACATTTTTAAATAAGGGAAGGTTATAAAGCTGAACCATACCTTGGCCAATGATCTTACAATTGCTTCCATCACCAAATGTGACGACCCGTCAGTCATATCTTTTAGATCGGTGAATAAAGCTTTGTCACCTGTCATATGTCTCGAGCAACCACTATCTAGGTACCACTTTGAATGGCTTGTAGCTTTGAAAGCAGTGTGGGTAACCAAGTTGGCAACTTTAGGAACCCATTTCAGAACTGTTTTAGGTTTAGGAGAATAAATGGTATTTTTCTGTCTGTTGTTATAGGAGTGACCTATAGAGTTATACTTTTATAGCTCCTTGAGTAAATCAATTATTTTTTCAGTTAAAGGATTTCAGTTTTGAAAATTAAAGTTGACATGGCCACCTTTAGGTTTTTGAAAAGACCTTGAATTTTTGGAAAAACCTTGATAAGTATTCTTTTCTTTTGAGGTTGAAGACTCTCCTTTTACAAATTTAGGAGAAATGTTCTTTTGTTTAAGAGATGTATTCTTATCATAGCCCAACCCGGATCGATCGCCATATTTTCTTGATCCGGACAATAATTTTTCAATTTTGGATCACCTTAGGCATATCTCCATGTGTCTTTCAACCTCAGAAGAGAAGCTACCTCATTTTTTAGTTTCTCATTTTTGAATTTCAAATCTTCATTTTGGGAGGTTTTGAAATCTAAATCACATTTGGTCTTTTCAAAAGAATCAGAAATATGAGACTTTTCTAAAACAAGAGACTCATAATCTTTCTTAAGATTAGAAAATTTTTCTTTTTGTAATTTAAGCTTAACGGCAATTTTACAACTCTCTTTATAAAGGGCATTATAAGCATCCTGAAGATCATCTTCATTATCGCAATCACTATTCAGATTTTCTTCACTAGATATATCATCATTATCTGAATAGGTGATTTTGGCTAGAGTCATAAGGGCTTTAACATCTTCGCCCGACTCGGTTTCAGAATCTTCTGATTTAGAAGAGGATTCAGAATCAGACGATTCATCCCAAGTAGCCATCATGCTTTTCCTTTTTGATTTGTCCTTTTTAGGACATTTGTTAGCTAAGTGCCCATACTCTTGACAGTTGTAACATTGACTATCTTTCAAGGATTTTTGAGTTCTAGGTTTAGATCGTCTCTTATCATTTGACTTTTGAAAATTAACTTTTTTCTTTCTTTTGAAAATTTTGTAAAACGTTTTTGCTAAAAGCGCCATATCATCTTTGGAATTTTCTAAATCCGAAGTGCTCTCTTGTGAAACATTTTTAGATGATTTGAGAGAAATTGATTTTCCTTTAGGAGCTTTAAAGGATAACTCATAGGTTTGAAGTGAACCAACTAGTTCCTCAACCCTCATGGTATCCGTATCACGAAGTTCCTGAATCGCGGTCACTTTAGAATTGAACAGTTCAGGAAGTGAGCGTAATATCTTTGCACACACTTTATTTTCTGGGATTCTATCACCAAGACCCCACATAGAGTTCACAATGTCATTCAATCTAGTATAGAAGTCCATAAACATCTCATTCTCCTCCATATGAATTTCTTCAAATTTAGTTGTGAGGAGTTGAACTTTAGATTTCTTGATAATAGATGTACCCTCGTGTGTCATTTCTAATACATCCCATACTTGTTTTGCATTTTCACAAGAGATGATTCTTTTGAATTCATCTGGTGATAATGCACAAGTGATTACATTTAGTGCTTTTGCATTGGCACTACTTTCACTTTTCTGAAGTGTGCTCCAAAGAGAATAAACCGTTACTTTCATTGATTTTGAACAC
The DNA here is from genome assembly GCA_037074715.1 of Magnolia kwangsiensis. NCBI lineage: Eukaryota > Viridiplantae > Streptophyta > Magnoliopsida > Magnoliales > Magnoliaceae > Magnolia > Magnolia kwangsiensis. Next base: position 64,419,788 of record CM073589.1, read on the forward strand.
CATTAGTTACTTCAGTGATAGGAGGGTTCCATTCATTCACTATGACCAACCACACACTTTCATCCAAGGATTTGAGGAAGATCCTCATCCTGGCTTTCCAATAGGCATAGTTTGTGCCATTAAAAGGTGGTGGCCTAGTGACTGATAGGCTATTAAAATTTGACATCTTAATATAGCTTAGATCGTTAGCTCAGGAAATAAATCCAATAAATAAACAATAAGCACGAGCTATTAGGCTCTGATACCACTTGAAAGGGCCTAGCTATATGCCCTAGAGGGGGGGGGGGGGGGGGGGTGAATAGGGCAATGCCAAATAAAAACTAATAACATTGGAATAATAAAAGAAATAAAGCACAATGCTGAATTTAAAGTAATCTCAATAGCCTAAAATAAAGAGAATGATACTATATCAGTTCTAAGGACAACCTTACACCAAAAACCAAAGGTTTAAGGTAGGACAACCTTATTTCTAGAACGTCCTTGTATCACAAACCAATGATGAATAAAAAGCAATGAAATCAAAATAACTTACAGAAATAAATCCTAAGTTATTACAACATTCATCCACACTTGCTTGAAATAAAATGATTACAACATTCATCCACAAATACAAACTACAAAACTGAATGAATAAAGATATGAAAGAATAAAGCACATCCACAACATAACGATATATAGTGGTTCGCCTGTGTGTACACCAACTGTTATCCAACAGCCACACAGAATGCTACTCCACTCCTAATATCCTCACACAGGGGATATTAGCATGCACTATCAAAATAGGTTTCACAGGTTCACCTAAAACCTTCACAATTGTGTCTTTGATCTCGGGCTTACACAATCCAAAAACCCCCACAATCTAAGTTTTCTGGCTCTCCTCAGATAACCAATACAATGAGATTTTTCTGGAAAATCTCAAATAAAACCAAAGAAAGTAAATTATAAAAATGTAAAATACCTGAATCACCTTTTGAAGTAGCCCGGTAGAACTAATCAGAGTAGAAGTTCGATTCAACATTCAAAGTCCAATACTCACTTTAAGAATGGTTTTAAGTCTAATTGATTTTAAATCAAAAGGGCTAGTTCTATTTGATTTTGAATCCAAGAAGAAGGAATATCAGAAATTCCCCTCTTCAAATAAGATTGGAATGTAGATCAAAATCAAATAAAAAACAAGCTAGCAAAAGGATTATTAAATAAGCACAAAGTAGCTTAAAATAAACACAAACTTGTCTCAGAGTATAGCCTAAAGAATGCTTGAATAGAGTTAAATTGAATTGCTAAAACTCTGAAGCTCGTGCTCTATTTATAGCCTGAAAAATCCCGTCTACGACTGGTCTTAGGATCCTAGGACTGGTTGTAGCTTCAAATATTTTTAAAGATTTTCGCGGGATAAGGATTTGTTGTTCCACGACCGGTCCTTGGTAGCCTACGACCGGTCGTGGGCCACTTACGAATGGTCGTGGGTCACCTACGACAGGTCGTAAGACTCTCAATTTAGTTGCTGGAGTTTGAGTCATAGGGCTAACACTGGTCGAAGGATGAGTCATAGAACTCACAGGACTGGTCGTAGGATGTCCAGGAATGGTCGTAGGATAACCAGAAAGATCCGAAAATCTTCAACAACCTAGGATTGGTCCTGAAAAACTTAAGACTGGTCGTAGCAAAGCTAGGACTGGTCTTGAAGTCCCTAAGACTGGTCTTAGAACAACCCAAACAAGCATATTAAAATATATGAATTATGTATCCAGAATGACCTACAGTAAAGCCCATCTTAAGGTCAATCTAAGGTCAAACAAACTTCAAAAGTGAGATGGACATTAAAAGTCTGTACACTCAGATGACCCTTAAGAGAAGCTTGAGAATATACGAATCTTGTAGTAGGCCTTCTTGAGCTTGATCTTGACTTGAACAAAGTCTTCTTGAGCTTGATTGTATCTTGAACATGCATACTTGAAGACTTCTATTCTTGAATTCTTCATCCATGACTTGAAACTTTCTTCTTTTAAGATCATGTCTTGAAATGCGATGTCTTGAAGCAATGAATAGTCTCAAACAAGAAACACAAGATATACAAGACAGATATAGGTTTTGGCATGACAAAATTTGACAACCAAAGGGATATGAAATCATAGCACTTACAATCCCACCCCTGTAATTTCTCATGCCATAGAGCCCACCGCAACTACAATTTCCCCTATTACAGATCACACGGCAACCGCAGTCACCCCTTCCGTATGTCACACAACAACTGCGATTTCTCCTTTTACAAGTCATGCAACGGCTGTAGTTTCTCCTGCCGCAGATCGAATTTTGCTACCACATCACCTACAACTCGCTCACGTGCTAAGTCATTATCTCCCGAAGTTCTAGCACAACAATTCCCTTCTCCTATTCCAAATACTCGTCTTCTCCTCGCGAAGATTGCCTTCAAGGGGAAATAAACCATCTCGGAGGAGGATAGTTTATCAGACTATTCATCCAATACTCCAAGCAGCGAAACATCTTCTTCTACAAGTTTGACCATAGAGGGGATGTTCTGTTGGATCAAGAAGCTGATGTCGAGGTAGACATTGAAAAAGAAGGTGAGGTTAGGGCTAAATCTCCATCCCTTGAAATCCAATCCAATCATCCAAATGTTCCTCCCTCGATTTTGATGACTTCTTTTGAAGAAGAACAACTTGACTATGGAGGGTCTGGCTATTCTCCCGGAGTGAATATTTTCATTTGTTTTGATGCTTCATATTCTCCGTGCATCATGGAAACCACTGATGTAAATGCTTATGAGGCGTCTACATTGAGGGAAGCAGAAGTCCCTCTAGCGGAGATTCAAGTAGGAGTGGAAAATATATTTCTTCCCCAAAGTGCAGAGGTGAGTGAAGACATCACAGAGGTCACGCCAATGGTTACTGCCACGTCTTCTATCCCTATTCATGCTGATGAATCTCCTACTGTATGCCCTTCTCCTATCCAACAGGTAGTTCAAAGTCTGGAATTCTTTTCTGATCTAGTTGATGTTCCAACTCCAACGACCTTGGATTCCAGTACTGGAGGAGTTCACGAACTTTCTTTTAATGTCATGGTCGTGGCTACAGATGTGCCCACATCTTCTGAGCCAGGAACTCGTTCTATTCAAGCTACGTCTGCAATTGCCCCAGAGAGGGTATACTCTTTTCTTCTTTCTTTTACATTGTATATATAAAATCATTTCCTCTCTTTTTAACTATATTTTATTTTATTTATTTTTATTATATATTTTTTTAGTTATCACTATACCAACTCCGAGTGGCTCTGAAGGTTCCAACTCGGTGGCTATAGTTTCTAATAGGCTTTCATTGGAGAGATTGTCACCTCTTATGCTAACATTTTTCAAGAATGCCATCTCTGTCATCATAAGTGCTTTAGGGATCCAGCTCATTGACCTTTCTTGGATAGTGCTTTACCTGTTCTCGACCATTCAGCTCGTTTGGCCCATATCAATGTTCAATCTCTTCACAGCTCCTTATCACAATTCTATAATTCCATCAATAATCTAGAGGCGGCAAGAAATGTAATTGTTGCTCCAGAGATTTTAAATTGTCAAAGAGAATTGATGTTGCTTAATGAAAAGCTTTCTCGAACAGATGACATCCTCTCTAGTTGTGACACTGCTAAACATTCTCTTCACGAAAGGTTGAAAGCTTCCGACAAAAATAAGATGGTCATCGACAACCAAATTGCCCTTCTAGAGAAAAAGATTATGCTGCTCAAGATTCAAAGAGAAGAAGAGGAGTTGAACATTTGACAAGTCAAAGAAGAGCTTGAAAGGAATGCAGGGATTGTTGATCTCAAAAGGATGGAACAAGCGAGGAACAGGGAAGCTATTGCTTCTTTGGAATTGGAATTGGCCGGTGTTTATGATCATGCTAAGGTCATTCTTGAGGCTGAATGAATGACTACTATAGCACAAATTCAGTTGAAAGAATATTTGCAGCACTATATAACAACATTAGGCATGTCTGAGGATCTATAGAAATTGTATTTTCCATGTAAATTTCTCTGTTTCTTTTTGTGTGGTAGCGTATAGATGAATTATAATGTTTTATTCAAAGAAAACATATTCTTGGCAATGTAATCATCGATTTTGGATACATATTGATGCAATATTTATATGATCATGGTTCGTCATATCTACAATTCATCATAATTATGAATCAAAAAACACTCCTATGTGATGTTCATTTTAATGGGCGAAAATATTTTTTGTTTTAGAGTCAGTAGAGTCAGTTTTGCACACAGTTCAAGCTCTTGAGTAGTGGTGTAATCACAGTTTTTTAAACTCATAAATAGTTGAAGTCAAGTCTTATGTGAATGACCTCTTTAACTCTCTGGAGTTCACGAGGCTTATCACTGTCATGGAATTCACAAACCGCGATCCATCAAAGGGGCCCAGTGAAGCTACCGGGGGCGTGAACTCAATGGGATTTACGCACAAGGTTGGCCACAGTAACTCTCTAGAGTTCACGGGGTGTGCAAGGATACCTTCAGTACTAAATCCAAGGCCGTCAATCCATCAATGAGGGGGTTTTTTATCGAGACCCTGTCCTCATGAGTTACTACTGAAATCAAGCCAAGGACCTGGGGGTCTTATTCTATTCTCCATTTTTTCTCATCTATAAGTTAGGACCCATTCACGGGAAGATACTTTCATCCTCATCCATGGCGCTGTCGAAGAGCTATACAAACGGCATTGGTCTCATGCATGACTGGCTGTTGAGGAATTTTTGGCCTTTTAAGGCTTTTAGTCACTGGCTCCGTCCATTACCCGCATGGGTATTCATGTGATGTGGCCTATACGGACTTTTTATGGCCATTAACTCCACACTGTTGCCCGAATAATATATAGGTCTTATGCATAGTTGGCCGTATAGGGCTTGGCTTAGCTGCCTTAAACGATAAATTTTCATTGCCATCATAAGAATCCACACACGCTTGGTGCTTGGTTGCATATACTATTCCGCTGCCATGAATGGTGAATCAATAATTGATACATCGCCATAGCTTGTTATCGCCGATAATATTCTGATGACGATATTAACAATTTTTTGATAGGTGGCCAGTAATGACAGCGATGGCTATCGTTGATGCTTAATCTTGACATGCTCGAGAATTCACCCTTTATTCATCATATATGAAAGAAAGATTATAAGGCTCCGTGTCACACCCCAAACTCGGAAACTAGGCTCACAAAATTCTCAATTTCTGAATCCGATGCCAACAGCCTCCGTAGTACCCCATTCTTGGCTCCCGACACCCATACACCAAGTTTCGTTCCTAGGATCCTACGAGGAGGATTTCTTTTAACATTAATTTGATTCATAATGAGCATAACCCATGAACAATAATGACAAGAACACCATCACAAAATCCACTATGATCAAAAACTTTAAGTACAATGCGTATGAAAGGGAAATACAAGATAATAAAAATAGCAAAAAACTCCAAAAGCTCGAATGTATGCTCCAAACTGCGGACTGTATGCCCCAACTACGGCAAGACTATGGTTGCATCCTAGCGTCGCCTACACGTATCGATCATGCGTAAGCTTATAGAAAGCTTAGAGGGCAGTGTAAGTGTGTGTGTGTAATAAGAGCGTACTCAGAATGCAGGGTCAGAGAAATGTAAAATCATGCTGATGAGTACATGAATGCAATTAGCCGTACCAAGGTTATGCAGTGCAGGATATGAATGTTATCGGCCATATCAAGACCATGCGATGTGAGATGCAAATCAAGCATGTCAATCCTCATCCAAATCCTTATACAACTCATCAAATATCAGTACAGTTCTCATTCTGGATAATCACCGGAGTTTAGTACACTCCAAATGGCACTGCCCCTCTCCCAGCTGCACAATCTAAGTGAGAGTAAGAAACCTCACTATCCACCTGGCCAATAGTCTATCAATATCTATCTGGCACGTCGATATTGGACCCTTTCACGAGCCGGTCAAACTTAGCCTAATAATGCCCCCTACCCTCGGGTGAGTAAAGCCACACCCCTTTCTAATCGACCACGACATAGTGGGAGATGCAGCTTCCTGGTATTCGGCCCTCGTGCACTCATATATCCACTCAGTATTGATGTTGGAGTCATCCTCTAGTACCATCAGGTTTAGGAATTTTCACTCAGGAACATCTGTGGCGTCCAGATGCTAGAAATAGTATATTCGGTATCCAATCCAACCATCCACAATGTGTTTGTGGAGGCTATGGCCCTGATGTCGCTAGGGTATACAATAATCATAATCACACACATGCAAGTCCATGATCACTCTACCAGACATGCAATAATCCTGCGCGTACACCGCGCTCATGTAGGGCAACTCCGCCTATCAGGGAGCCCATAACAATCTGCCTGAAGGCCAATGCTATGATCAGTCACTCCCATATTATGCATACATATGATGCGTATGATCGTGAATCATGGATCTATACTAAACATGTTATGTGGTGATGGGCTCTATTCATAATGAAGATAGGCCTGGACAGCCTACACACTACAAGTATGGGCCTAACAATGGGCCCTAGGGAGAGTGATAATGCGGACACTTAACCAACATCATGTGGACGTCAAACCATCATTGCTCCCAAGGCATAGTCCGCTATAAAGGTCAACATATATACCATAGTGGAATCACACTACAATGGGCCTTAAGTACGTCTTATTAGGCCTCGACCCATGGGCCTCCAATACATCAAATGGCCTCATAACATGGGTCTCGTATATATGTCAAGGTGGGCCTCAACAACGGTCCATAAATACATCAAGATGGGCCTAATCACATGGGCCTTTTTTATATCCAGGTGGGCCTCAACATTGAGTCTCATATATCACATCGGGCAGAATCAGTTGGCCGATCAAATGGGCCATGCCAATCATCCATCAATGGAGATCATTATAAAATCATTAAATAAATAAATAAAATGAATCATATCCAAAGATCATATGGACTATATTACAACTAACAGTGGTGATATTAACTTTCCACTTTCAACTCCTAGTGGGCCCACCACAACATTTAATTTTCCATCTAGACTATTCCCATGGTCACAAGGACCTAGGGAGAAACCAATGTCATATTGATCCAAAGCTTTTGTAACCCAAAAGGGGTTTCAATGGTAGGCATTCACTCCACTATGTTTTGTAGTGTGGTCCACCTGATAATTGGATCTGTCTCATTTTTATCTCAATACTTAAAATAAACTTTCAAAGTGGTTGAATAGCTTGGGTGCAACACATGCATCATGGTGGGTCCCACCGTCCAATGGTGTGGAGGTGAGGATTGAACACATACATTATTGGTGGTTCCCACCAAATGGACTAGCAGTGTGGGTATCCATACATGCATCAGTGTGTCCCACGTGGGGTCCACCATAATGTTTATTTTCCACCCAATTTGTTGATTAGGTCACGTAGACCCAGATGAAGAGGAAAAACAGATTTTATAATGATCCAAAACTTCTTTGACAACCCCAAGAAGGGTTTCAATGGCAGCCGTTCAATCCCCTGTTTCATGTGATGTGGGCCACCTGAGTTTCTCATACGGCTGAGTTTTGGGGTGGCCCACAGCTAGAAGGGAGGGCGTCCCAATGCAAGGTGCTGATGTTCAAAAAACATCATAGTGGGGCCCACGGCTGGGACACACGGTCCCTGGCCATGCACATCCAGCACAGGACGCTACTGCATCCTGACAGTAAGCAGCAGTGTAGCTGCTTTATTTTTATTTTTATTTTTTAAATCACGTTTTTCTGCAGTTTTCCCTAGGTGGGGCCCAGGTTAGGCAGATCCACTCCAGCCATTGCATTCCATGGCTCAAGATAGACAAATCAAGCCCAATATGGGATATGTTTTGTCGTGTAGAAACATCAGGATGGGTTTCAACGGTAGAAAACAACATTTTCTATACTATGGCTCACCAAATAGTCAGATTTGCTTCATTTTTCGGCTCAACGCCTAAAAGGAGCTGGGGAATGAGATGGACGGCGTGGATTAGTCTCATACATCAAGGTGTGGCCTACTTGAACAGCTCACCCCAAATGCTCAAATATAAATATTATATATATATATATATATATATATATATATATATATATATATATATATATATATATATATATATATATTATTAGCCTGTTAGTACACACCCATGTCAGTACACGCACTTCATGCTAGCCATGCACCCTATCCAACGTGCAAGGACGCTAGACGGCATGGATATAACACAAGCATCATGGTGGGTCCCACATGGACGTGGTCCACCATGCATGTATATATATATATTAATATAATATAAAAAATTTATATTATATATCATTTAACCCAGCGTGTGGGACTTCCCACCAACCCAGCAATGGATGGTGGATTTTCCCTGAAATGAGGTGGGCCACACCATTTGATGGATGGAGTAGATTTAACACGATCCGGTGGCACGCACTTCATTCTAGAGGAGGATACAGAGAGAGAGAGAGAGAGAGAGAGAGAGGGGGAGAGAGAGAGAGAGAGAGAGAGAGAGAGAATGACACATGAAGGGGAGGGACCTCGCCACTATTAGGCCCTCCCAAATACAATGCATACATCAAGTGGGTCCAACATTAAATGGGCCCTTAGGAATCAAAATCAATGATGGATCACCCACCTATTGCACTCCTCCTTGATCCCTTGGACTTCAATGCTCCTTGCCTTCACTTTCGATGGTGGTTGATGGAGTTTTGATGGTGGAGATGAGAGGTGAGAGGGTAGGGAAAGTGGGCCACACTTGGCTTTAGGAGGGTGAGAACTTGGACGTGGGATGTTGCTTATGGAGCTAGAGAGTGGAGATAAAAAAAAATGAGAGAAAGAGAGAATTAATGAATGAAAGGGATGGGTGGAGTGGTGGTTGTAAGGAGAGGTATGGATAGGATTGAAAATTGAGTAAAAAGCTAATGGGTAGGGAGAGAGAGTTAACTTTGTGGAGAAAGATGGATAGGTTATTGCACTTGGGGTATGGAGTGTACTTGACATTGATTAATTAATTGATTGATGAGACATGTTTTAGAGATTCCTTCGAAATTCGCAACATGCGGCATTTCTTTAGAATAAACACGGACCCACATCTTCTGGCACAGGTATCGGATCGGTGCGCGAGTCACGGTGTTAGAACTATGGCGATGGGACGGTCGCTATGGTACAAGTTTCAAGTCGAATTGACTTCGGTATATAGGACTCAGCTTAGGTTTGCGCGCAAACATTGAATACAGGTTGAGGGTTGCTAAAATTCGACCAGAAGGACCGCGGAAGCATACTAAACGGTACGTACTAGGATATGGGTCTTATAACTCTCCCCTCCAAATAAAAATTTCATCCTTGAAATTTACACGATCATTATAAATAATCATAACTCATAATAGAAGAGGAAACAAGGTATCGTCATATAAATCGGAGACAACATACTTGAAACAACATACAATCAATCATCAAAGAGATTGGGTAGCGCTCTAGAATCTCGACCTCGCTCCCAAGATGCCTCATCAACAGAATGGTGACCCCACTGAACCTTCACCAAGGGAATGACCTTGGTTCGGAGGACCTTCTCCTTCCGATCAACGATACACACTGGCTGCTCAATGTACGAAGCGTCCTCACGAACTTCCAACGGTTGTCAATCGATAACAGGAACTATGTCTGACCCACACTTTCTTAACATAGAGACGTGGAAAACGTTGTTGTTGTCTGACAACTAAGATAGCAAGGCAAGCCAATAGGCCACGGCGCCAACACGCCCAGTGATCTCGAAAGGTCCTATAAATCTCAGGGCAAGCTTTCCCTTCGCTTCAAATCGAACTACGCCTTTCATGGGCGAGACCTTAAGATACACATGGTCTCTTACATCAAATTCCAAGGGACAACGCCAGTGATCAGCAAAACTCTTCTGTCGGCTCTGAGTTATGTGCATCTTCTGCATAATGATATCGATAGCCTCTGACGTCTGCTGCACAAGATCGGGACCTAGGAGATGCCGCTCTCCAACCTTTATCCTACAACTTGGAGATCTACATGGTCTGTCATATAATGCCTTAAAAGGAGGCATGCCAAGGGTCGTCTGATAGCTGTTGTTATATGCGAACTCAGCCAATCGCAGGTGCTCATCCCAGCTATCCCCAAAATCAATCACGCAGGCCTGAAGCATGTCCTCAAGGATCTGATTGACCCTCTCGGTCTGGCCATCGATCTACGGATGATATGTGGTGTTGAGCTACAAATCAGTACCCATCACTCTCTTAAAGCTCCACTAGAACTGAGACGTGAATTTTGGGTCTTGGTCTGAAATGATCGAGACAGGAACACCATGCAGTCTCACAATCTCATCAACAAATAGCCTTGGAGCTGGTCCGAATGTCAAGTCTCACAGATCGCAAGAAAATGTACCGACTTCGTCAAATGGTCCACGACAACTTAAATAGCGTCATGACCGCGCTGAGTCCTTGACAAACCCATGATAAAATCGGTAGAGACGTGCTCCCACTTCCACATCGGGACGCTCAACTGCTACAACAGCTTAGGGGGTCTCTGATGATCGGCCTTGACACGATGGCATGTATCACTCTTAGCCACAAAACTGATGATCTGGGACTTCATCCCCGCCCAAAAATACTGTCTCCTCATATCACAATACATCTTCATTGAGCCAGGGAGGATAGAAAAATGCGATCGATGTGCCTCGGTCACAAAGTCTCTGCATAACTCAGGAATATCTGGGACACAGAATCGGCCTCTGAAACGAAGTCCACCATCAGATCCAATCTGCCAATTTGTCTGACTCTCAGATGCTGCCTCTGCTCAGTAATTCTGTAATGACTCGTCTGTCTGTTGAGCCTCGATCACCCTTGCGACAAGAGAGGGTTGAATCAAAAAGCTCGATAGCTGAATGATAGAAGACTGTAGACCAAACTTGAAGTCGTACTCTGCTATATCCTCGAGCATCCTCCACTACTGAATCATCATATGTGCCACCAAGCCTCGTGATTGACTACTGAGGGCATCCACCATCACATTTATCTTTCCTGGGTGGTACTGGAGGTCAAAATCATAGTCCTTCAGAAGCTCCATCCACCGTCTCTGCCTCATGTTCAGCTTGGACTGAGAGAATAGATACTTCAAGCTCTTGTGGTTAGAGAAGAGCTCGAACTTGACCCCATACAGATAGTATCTCCACAGCTTCAGTGCGAAGATGACTGCTGCCAGTTCCAAATCATGCGTGGGGTAGTTCAGCTCATAAACCTTGAGCTGACAAGACGTGAAGGCTACAGGTCTATCGTGCTGCATCAAGACAGCACCTAAACGAATATATGAGACATCGGTAAATACAACAAATTCATCACTCCTAGAGGGAAGAGTGAGGATAGGAGCGGACGTCAGATGGTCCTTCAGCTCCATGAATGCCTGCTCACATGTGTCAATCCAAATAAAATCTGTACCCTTCTGAGTCAACCTGGTCAATGGGGCTGCAATACAAGAGAACCCCTTAATGAAACGCCGATAGTATCCCACTAAACCAAGGAAACTGCAGATCTCGAACGCAGTCGTGGGTTAGCCCCATTGACGCACTGCCTCAACCTTCGAGGGGTTCACTTCAACACCACGTGACCGAGGAACTTCACCTCTTCTTACCAAAACTCACACTTCTCCAGCTTCGCATACAGCTGGTGGGCACGAAGGGTCTGCAACGTGATCTCCAAATGCTGCATATGGTCCTCATGGGTCCTCGAATATATTAGAATGTCCTCGATGAAGACTACAACAAACTGATTGAGATATGGATGGAAGACCTCGTTCATCAACTTCATGAAGACCGTCGGTGCATTGGTCAATCCTAAGGACATAACCTGAAACTCAAAATGACCATAATGTGTCCTGAAAGCCATCTTCGGGATGTCCTTCTCTCGAACCTGAATCTGATGATAACCAGAATGTACGTCAATCTTCAAAAAGAACTATGCACCCTGCAGCTGATCAAAAAAATCATCTATCCTCGAGAGTGGGTACTTATTCTTAATTGTGACCCGGTTGAGCTCGCGGTAGTCTACGCAGAGCCTCAACGAGCCATCCTTCTTCCTGACGAAGAGTACCAGTGCTCCCCAAGGCAAACTGCTGGAAAGAATGAATCCCAACTCACGCAACTCGTCTAATTGCCGCTGTAACTCGCGCAATTCCATCGGTGTCATACGATACAAGGCCTTCGAAATAGGCGTTGTACCGGACACAAGATCGATCTGGAACTCAATATGGCAACGCTGTGACAATATTGGAATCTCCTGGAACACGTCGGGGAAATTACAGACAATCGGCCACTGATCGATACAAGTGACAACAGGCTCCTCAACGGCGTAGGAATCAAGCAAGATAACTACTCTCCTCAGGGCTTTGTAACGAACTGAAACTGCAGTAAGTCTGGTATGCAGAATGTGACTGTCCTCGCGGAACAATCCAAGATGGAGTAGTACTTGGTAAGCCAATCCATGCCCCAGATAACGTCGAAGTCTAACATCGGCAACACATACAAGTCGGCGGGTAAGAAAATCTCTCTCACTAACATGGGGCAAGATGAATAGAAGAGGCTTAATATTGTAGTCTTCCCCAAGGGCGTCAATACAATCAATCCCTCACTTGTAGATTCGGTCGGCAATCCAATCGATCGGTAAAAATTCTCAAACATGAATGAGAGTGAAGCACCGAAATCAAATAATACTCAGGCGATGCATGAAGAGACTGGAAATATACCCTCAACGACTCTTCGAAAGTCTGAGGATCCTGCTAAGCCACATAGAACCTAACTTGAGCTGGCTAGGGAGGTGTTTGTCCCCTCTGAGGTCCCTGGTGTTGTTGTTGCCTCTGCGGCGGCCTGCACTGTTGTCTCTGCTGCTGATGGGGCCTCGACGGCTAAGGTACTGTGGTCGTTGCTGCTCTGGTCACTGTTGCACTAGAGGCTAGTGTTGTAGAGGCTGATATGATGCTCTCAGCTACTGCTGCTGAGGTCAGGGATACTCACACCTATGGTATCCTATCCCATCGCATCCATAACAAGTATAAGAAAGCTACCTCTAAGGTGGTATCGTTGGGGGTGTCGATGGTGTTGCTGGTGCTCTAGCGGATAGGTGATTCCTGTACCTCTACAGTCGTCGATGCTGCTGGGAGCTACTGGAGGGGGCTTGACTCTTCCAACCTCTCCTCTAATCTTGATCGCTCTGTGTGTTGGCCCACTTTATCTCGTAAATATGAGCCCTCCGCACTACCGCCTGAAAAGTCAGGAGCTCATGCCTAATAACACGGCCGCGAAGACCGTAACGTAAGCTGTTCTCAAAACGGCGGGCCTTCCGCCCCTCTTCATCAACCAAATAGGGTACGAATCTCGATAACGCCACAAAACGGGCAACATACTGTGCCACGATCATGCCCCCCTTCACTAAGGTCTCAAACTATAACGCTCGGTGGCGATAAATGTGGTCAGGGAAATACTGCTGCTCGAATCGATCTACAAAATCCTCCCATGTCAATATAAAATCTGGCTCTGCAATACGTGTAATAGAGGTCCACCAGTGCTTAGCCTCACCCTATAGAAGAAATACTGCCAACCTAACCCGTTGTTAGGTCGTACGTGTTATAATATCAAAAATCTTCTCCACATCAGAGCGCCACCTCTCAGCTGCAGTCGAATCTGGCTCGCCCTAGAAACGTAGAGGGTCGAGCTGTCTGAACTTTCGAAGAAGGGCACTTGCACGCTCCAGCTCTACCTGCTCTAGCGAAATAATTGGGCGCCTGCCCTATCCCTGAAGCACAACCGTCACAACCTGCAATATCTGCTCTAACTGGAAGGCGCTCACAGGTACGGTCAGATCCGCACAAGTATTAGGTGGAGGAAGGACACCTCAGGCTGGGGAGCAGGGATCTCTAGGGGTGGAGCGGGAATTACTGGTGATAAAACTGGAGCCTCAGGTGGTGGAGCGAGAGTCGATCGGGTCACTCTCCTGGACGACATATCCTATAGGAAAGAATAAGGACACCAATCAACCTTGAAAATCTATCGAATACACGCACATTAGGAAAATAAATCTGAAGGTTACTCGGAACCTAATCATCCTAAATTCATAGCAAACGCATGATGTTGTTTTCAGTTATTACCAAGTTATGCTCTGATACCAACTTCTGTCACACCCCAAACTCAAAAAATGGGCTCACAAAATTCCTGATTTCTGAATCCGGCATCAACAGCCTCCGTACTACCCCATTCTCGGCTCCCAGCACTCATACACCAGGTTCCGATCCTAAGATCCTACGAGGAGAATTTCTTTTAACATCAATTTAATTCATAATGAGCATAACCATAAGCATAATCCATGAACAATAACCACAAGAACACCATCACAAAATTCACTATGATCAAAAACTTTGAGTACAATGCGTATGAAAGAAAAATACAAGATAATGAAAATAGCAAAAAACTCTTGAAGCTTGACTGTGTGCTCCAAACTGTGGACTATATGCTCCAACTACGACAAGACTATAGCTACGTCCTGGCGTCACCTGCACGCATCGATCGTGCATAAGCTTATAAAAAGCTTAGAGGGTGGTGTAAGTGTGTACACAATAAAAGTATGCTCAGAATACAGGGTTAGAGAAATACAAAATTATGTTGATGAGTACATGAATGCAATCAGTCGTACCAAGGTTATACGGTGCTGGATATGAATGTTATCGGCTATATCAAGACCATGCGATGCGAGATGCAAATCAAGCATGCCGATCCTCATCCAAATCCTTATACAGCTCATTAGATATCAGTACAGTTCTCATTCTAGATAATCACCAGGGTTTAGTACACTCCAAATGGCACTGCCCCTCTCTCAGCCATACAGTCCAAGTGAGCGTAAGAAACCTCACTATCCACCTAGAAAATATTCTGTTAATATCTATCCAGCACGTCGATAGTGGACCCATTCACAAGTTGGTTAAATTCAGCCTAGTAATGCCCCCTACCCTTGGGTGAGTAAGTCCACACCCCTTTCAAACCGAACACGACACGGTGGGAGATGCGGCCTCTTGGTATTCGGCCCTCATGCGCTCATATATCCACTCGGTCTCAACGTTGAAGTCATCCTCTGGTACCATCAAGTTTAGAGATTTTCACACAGGGACATCTATGGCGCACCGATGCTAAAAACAGTATTTTCGGTATCCAATCCAGTCATCCGTGATATGTCTATGAAGGCTATGGTCCTGTTGTCGCTAGGACATTCAATAATCATAATCACACACATGCAAGTTCATGAATCACTCTAGCAGACCTACAACAATCCTACGCGTACCACTCGCTCATGTAGGGCAACTCCGCCTATCAGGGAGCCCATAATAAACTGTCTATAGGCATATGTTATGATCAGTCACTCCTCATATCAGGCATACATATGATGCGTATGATCATGAATCATGGATCTATACTAAACATATTATGTGCTGATGGGCTCTGCTCATAACAAAAATAGGCCTGGACGGCCTACAACTACAAGTATGGGCCCAACAATGGGCCCTATGGAGAGTGATAATGCGAACATTTAACTAACATCATCCTTACAATGTGGACGTCAAACCATCATTGCTCCCAAGGCATAGTCTGCTATAAAGGTCAACACATATACCATGGTGGAATCACACTACAATGGTCCTTATGTACGTCCTATTGGGCCTCAACCCATAGGCCTCCAATACATCAAATGGCCTCATAACATGGGTCTTGTATATATATATATATATATAGGTGGGCCTCAACAACGGTCCATAAATACATCAAGATGGGCTTAATCACATGGGCCTTATTTATATACAGGTGGGCCTCAACATCGGGTCTCTTATATCACATCGGGCAGAATCGGTTGGTCGATCGAATGGGCCGTGCCAATCATCCATCAATGGAGATCATTATAGAATCATTAAATAAATAAATAAAATGAATCATATCTAAAGATCATCTGGACTATACTACAACCAACAGTGGTGATATTAACTTTCCACTTTCAACTCCTAGTGGGCCCACCACAACATTTAATTTTCCATCTAGACTATTCCCATGGTCACAAGGACCTAGGGAGAAACAAATGTCATATTGATCCAAAGCTTTTGTAACCCAAAAGGGGTTCTCCACTATGTTCTGCAGTGGGGTCCACCTGACAACTGGATCTGTCTCATTTTTATCTCAAGCCTTAAAATAAACTTTCAAAGTGGTTGAACAGCTTGGGTGCAACACATGCATCATGGTGGGTCCCACCATCCAGTGGTGTGGACGGTGAGGGATTGAACACATACATCATTGGTGGTTCCCACCAAATGGACTGGCGGTGTGGGTATCCATACATGCATCAGTGGGTCCCACGTGGGGCCCTCCATAATGCTTATTTTCCACCCAATTTGTTGATAAGGTCACGTAGACCCAGATGAAGAGGAAAAATAGTTTTTATAATGATCCAAAACTTCTCTGACAACCCCAAGAAAGGTTTCAATGGTAGCCGTTTAATCCTGTTGCTTCATGTGACGTGGGCCACCTGAGTTTCTCATACGACTGAGTTTTGGGGTGGCCCACGGCTAGAAGGGAGGGCCTCCCAATGCATGGTGCTGATGCTCAAAACACATCATAGTGGGGCCCATGGCTGGGATGCATGGTCCCTGGCCATGCACGTCCAGCGCAGGATGCTGCTACATCCTAACGGTTAGCAGCAGCGCTGCTACTTTTTTTAAAAAAATCACGTTTTTCTACAATTTTCCTTAGGTGGGGCCCGCGTCAGGCAGATCCACTCCAGCCATTGCATTCCATGGCTCAAGATAGACCAATCAAGCCCAATATGGGGTATGTTTTGGCATGTAAAAAATCAAGATGGGTTTCAACGGTAGAAAACACCATTTTCTATACTATGGCCCACCAGATAGTCAGATTTGCTTCATTTTTCGGCTTAACACCTAAAATGATCTGGGAAATGAGATGGATGGCGTGGATCAGTCCCATACATCAAGGTGTGGCCTACATGAATGGCTCACCCTAAATGCTCAAATATATATATATATATATATATATATATATATATATATATATATATATATATATATATATATATATATATATATATATATATATATATATATATATATATATATATATATATATATATATTATTAGCTTGTTAGTACACACCCATGTCAGTATACGCACTTCATGCTAGCCACGCACCCTGTCCAGCGTCCAGGGACGTTGGACGGCACAGATATAACACAAGCATCATGGTGGGTCCCACATGGATGTGGCCCACCATGCATGTATATATATATATATATATATATATATATATATATATATATATATATATTAATATAATATAAAAAATTATATTATATATCATTTAACCCAGCATGTGGGACTTCCCACCATCCCAACAGTGGATGATGGATTTTCCTTAAAATGAGGTGGGCCACACCATTTGATGGATGGAGTAGATTTAACACGATCCGGTGGCACCCACTTCATTCTAGAGGAGGATAGAGAGAGATAGAGAGAGAGAGAGAGAGAGAGAGAGAATGACACTTGAAGGGGAGGGACCCCGCCACTATTGGGCCCTCCCAAATATAATGCATACATCAAGTGGGTCCCACATTAAATGGGCCCTTAGAAATCGAAATCAATGATGGATCACTCACCTATTGCACTCCTCCTTGATCCCTTGGACTCTAATGCTCCTTGCCTTCACTTTCGATGGTGGTTGATGGAGTTTTGATGGTGGGGATGAGAGGTGAGAGGGTAGGGAAAGTGGGCCACACTTGGCTTTGGTAGGAAGAGAGCTTGGACGTGAGATGTTGCTTATAGAGTTAGAGAGTGAAGATAAAAAAAATGAGAGAAAGAGAGAATTAATGAATGAAAGGGATGGGTGGAGTGGTGGTTGTAAGGAGAGGTATGGGTAGGGTTTTAAATTGGGTAAAAAGGGAATGGGTAGGGAGAGAGAGTTAACTTTGTGGAGAAAGAGGGGGATGGGTTATTGTACTTGGGGTATGGAGTGTACTTGACATTGATTGATTGATTGAATGATGGGACATGTTGTAGAGATTCTTTCAAAATTCACAACGCGCGGCATTTCTTCAGAATGAATGCGGACCCACATCTTCTGGCATGAATATCAGATCGGTGCACGAGTCACGGCGTTAGAACCATGGCGACGGCATGGTCGCTAGGGTACAAGTTTCAGGTCGAGCAGACTTCGGTAAGTAGGACTTGGCTTAGGTTCGCACTCAAACATTGAATATAGGTCGAGGGTCTCCAGAATTCGACCGAAATGACTGCAGAAGCATACGGAGCGGTACGAATTATCATAGGGTCTTACACTCTGTCTTTTAAGGTTGTTTCATCATTTCATCTATAATTTCCCCTTCTTGATTTAGAAGTATTATTCTAATAATCTTCTAGATCAAAATCTCTTCCGTTGTTAGGGACAATATTTCTTAATGAAGTGGGCATTGACCAGTATACTGATGCCTCGTTCATCCTGATCCATTACTCTGTATGCCCCATTAGAATAAACTTCGGTTATAATGTACAACCCATCCCATTTAGGGTCGAACTTGCCCCCTGTCCTGCGGGTGACCATTATCAGTCTTTTCAACATCAGAACCATATCAACTTTCTTGAAGGATCGATGCTTTACTTTCTTGTCAAAGGCAGTGGAAATCCTAGCCTGATATAACTGCAATCGCTGCTGGGCCATAAGTCATTTTTCATCAAGCAGATCCAATTCTATCAGTCTTATTCTTGCATTCTCATCGTCAATAATTGATTGGTGCACTTCTATCTTAAGTGAGGCAACTTGCGTCTCAATTGGTACGACAGCTTCTACCACGTAAACCAGTGAATACGAGGTAACATGTGTTATCGTTCGATGAGTGGTCTAGTAGGCCCATAAAGCTTCTTGTAACCTTTCATCTCAATCACGCTTATTCCTAGTCGCTGTCATTTTTAATATTTTCACAATCATCTTGTTAAATGCCTCTACTAATCCATTGGCAGGTGGATAATAAGGTGTTGAGAACGAATGAAGAATACTGAATTTAAGACATAGCTTCTCAATGCCCTATTCTTGAAAGGAGTGCCATTGTTAGTGATGGTTTTTGTCACGCCCCAAACTCAAAAATTGGGCTCACAAAATTTTCGATCGCTGAATCCGACGCTGACAGCCTCCGTAGAACTCCATTCTTGGCTCCTAACGCCCATTCGCCAGGTTCTGATCCTGGGATGCTATGAGGGGGATTTTTAACATCAGTTTGATTCGTAATAAGCATAACCAAAGGCATAACCCACAAACAACAACCAAGAACTCCATTACATTTTCACTATGATCAAAAACTTTACAAGTATAATGAGCATAAAGGAAAATATAATGGTAAGGAACAAAAACTCCAAAATGATCTGCAAGTACTCCTGTCTCAGCGCTGCTGCGCCCCAACGTCACCTGCACGCAACGGTCGTGCATAAGCTTATAGAAAGCTTAGAGGGTGGTGAAAGTGTGTGCGTAAGGAAGAAATATGATCATGCAATATCAGAGTAATGCGGAATATGCAGATAGATCTATAAATATAATGAGTCGTACTAAGGCTATGCGATGCAAGATGCAAGTCAAGTATACAATCCTCATCTAAGTCCACATGTCAATACAGCTCAACTCTGAGATATCACCGGGGTCTAGTACACTCTAAACTAGATCGCCGCCTCATCGCGCACAATAAGGTAAGTGGAAGAGACCTCACTATCCATCTGTCAATATCGGGCTCGACTTGTCGATAGCGGACTCATTCCTCGAGCTGGTCAAACTCAGCCTAGCATTGCCCCCTACACTCGGGCGGGTAAGGCCGCACCCCCTTCCAACAGACCACGACACAGTGGAGAGCGCAGCCATCTGGTAATTAGCACTGAACGATCATCTACTCACTCGGTCTAGACATTGGAGCAACCTCTTGGTACCATAAGGGTTTAAGGACTTTCACCCAGGAATATCTATAGCACCCCATGTAGAATAAGATTTTCGATGTCCAATCCTGTCAACCACGATCTGTCTGTGGAGGCTACAGCCCCGATGTGGCTATCGGTGCTGCTGTGGGGGTCTTTGCTACTGTTGTGGACCTCTCTACTGCTGTGGACCTCTCTACTGCTGCTGGGGACTGGGACACTCCCATGAACGGTGTCCCGTTGCACCGGACCTAAAACAAGTACCGGTGAACTGTCTCAGAGGTGGTGGTGAGGTGTTGAAGGTGCTGCTGGTGCTTGGAAGGCTAGGCGACCTGTACGCCTCTGCTGCTGTGGTCGACGCTGCTGAGAGTCACTGAAAGGAGCCTGCCTCTTCCGGTCTCTCCTCTGATAGCGATCAGATTGAGAACCAGCCCACTCAGCCTCAAAAATCTGGGCCTTCCACACCACTTCCTCAAAAGTCAGAAGCTCATGCCCAATAACACGGCTGCGAAGACGATAACGTAGGCCGTCCTCGAATCGACGGGCTCTCCGATCCTCGTCATCAACTAGATATGGTGCAAATCTGGACAGTGCTACAAAGCGAGTCGCATACTGAGCCACTGTCATATCGCCCTGCACTAGGGCCTCGAACTCCAACACTCACTGTCGTCGGATGTGATCAGGGAAGTACTGTCGGTCAAACCGATCCAAAAAATCCTCCCACGTCCATATAAAATCAGCGGTTGTTGC
Source organism: Magnolia kwangsiensis (assembly GCA_037074715.1). Classification (NCBI taxonomy): domain Eukaryota; kingdom Viridiplantae; phylum Streptophyta; class Magnoliopsida; order Magnoliales; family Magnoliaceae; genus Magnolia; species Magnolia kwangsiensis. Next base: position 64,440,584 of record CM073589.1, read on the forward strand.
TCAAGAGACTGATGCCCACCAGTGTTCAGCCTCACCATGGAGAAGGAATACAGCTAATCAAACTCGCCACTCGGTCTTACATCCCATTGTCTCAAATATCTTCTACACATCAGCGTGTCATCTCTCTGCTACCGTTGGGTCTGGCTCACCCTAGAAACGCGGGGGATCGAGCCGTCAAAACTCTCGAAGGAGGGCACTCACGCGATCATGATCTACCTATGCTGGTGAAACAACTGGCTATCTGCCCTGCCCCTGAAGTGCAGCCGTCATAGCGTGTAACATCTGCTGCAACTGTGAGGCACTCACGGATATGGTCAGGTCCGCACCAGCCTCTAGTGGAGGAGCACCATACTCAGGATGGGCAGTAGGAATCTCTGGTGGTGGGACGGGCATCGTAGGTGGTAGTGCGGGAGTCGCAGGTGGTGGAGCAGGATCCTCAGGGGGTGGTGCGGGAGTCGATCAGGTCACTCTCCCACGCGCAATGTCCTACAGGAAAGAGTGAAGGCGCCTATCAACTGGAAAGCTCTGGAAGGTACGCACGTTATAGGTCTGTAACGGAAGGTCGTGAAGCTATCCGAACTTCAGGACATAGCCATTCTACACTCGTAGTAAATATGTAATGTTGTTCTCGGTTATTCCCAAGTTATGCTCTGATACCAACTTCTGCCACGCCCCAAACTCAGAAATCGGGCTCACAAAATTCCTGATCGCTGAATCCGGCGCCGACAGCCAACGTAGAACCCCATTCTCAGCTCCTAGCGCCCATTCGCCAGGTTCCGATCCTGGGATGCTATGAGGAGGATTTTTAACATCAGTTTGATTCGTAATAAGCATAACCAAAGGCATAACCCACAAACAACAACCAAGAACTCCATTATATTTCCACTATGATCAAAAACTTTACAAGTACAATGAGCATAAAGGGAAATACAATGGTAAGGAACAAAAACTTCAAAATGATCTGCAAGTGCTCCAGTCTCAGCGCTACTGCGCCCCAACGTCACCTTCACGCAACGGTCGTGCATAAGCTTATAGAAAGCTTAGAGGGTGGTGAAAGTGTGTGCGCAAGGTAGTAATATGATCATGCAATATCAGAGTAATGCGGAATATGCAAATGGATCCATAAATATCATGAGTTGTACCAAGGCTATGCGATGCAAGATGCAAGTCAAGCATATAATCCTCATCTAAGTCCACATGTCAATACAGCTTAACTCTGAGATATCACCGGGGTCTAGTACACTCTAAACCAGATCGTCACCTCATCGCGCGCAATAAGGTAAGTGGAAGAGACCTCACTATCCGTCTGCCAATATCGAGCTCGATTCGTCGATAGCGGACCCATTCCTCGAGCTGGTCAGACTCAGCCTAGCATTGCCCCCTATACTCGGGCGAGTAAGGCCGCACCCCCTTCCAATCGACTACGACACAGTGGAGACCGCAACCATCTGGTAATAGGCACTCAACGATCATCTACCCACTCAGTCTAAACGTTGGAGCAACCTCTTGGTACCATAAGGGTTTAAGGACTTTCATCCAAGGATATCTATAGCACTCCATGTAGAATAAGATTTTCGGTATCCAATCCTTCCAACCACAATCTGTCTGTGGAGGCTACGGCCCCGATGTCGCTAGGGCGTACAGTAACCATATCACACAATGCGAATCACACTATCCAATCATGCAGCAAATCCTTACACGTAACGTGCGCTCATGTAGGGCTATACCGCCTAATCGGGAGCTCATAAACAACCTGCCCGAAGGCATATGCTATGATCAGTCACCTCTCATATCAAGCATACATATGGTGCGTATGATCATGAGTCATGGAATTAAATTAAACATGTTATAATGAAATGAACTATCCTTACAATGCAGACGGGCATGGACTGCTTATACACAATAAGTATGGGCCTAATAATGGGCCCTAAGGAGAGTCGTAATGTGGACATCTAACCAACATTACACTCGCAATGTGGATGTCAAACCAACATTTCTCCCGAGGCACGATCGTCGTAAACATCGTTACATAATCTGAGTTGGGTTTACACATTGCAATGGACCTTAGGTTCATCCCATTGGGCTTTACATATATATCAGATGGGCCATATCATATGGGCCTTTTATTCATCAAATGGGCCACATGAATGGGCCGCACCAATGGGCCTTATGTGCATTGCAATGGGTCATAACCCGTGAGCCTTAGATTGCATCAAATGGGCCCAATCTCATGAGCCTTATACATATCAAATGGGCCTAATCCTGTAGGCCTTATATAAATCAAATGGGCCTAAACCCCTAGGCCTTATATAAATCAAATGGGCCTAAACCATAGGCCTTATATATCAAGTGGGCCTAAATCCATAGGCCTTACATGCCAAATGAGCCACATCTAATCATAGGTGGCCCACTTGATAAATAGATCGGCATAATTCTTCAACTCATGCTTAAAAAAAATGATCTTTCCAAGTGGATGGACGGTCTGGATGCATCACATGCATCATGGCGGGGTCCACTGAGGTTGGACGATGCACATGCATCACCGTGGGCCCCAGCACCACCGTCCGTTGGACGGATAAAATACAAATATCATGGTGGGCTTCCACCGTCCGCCTGGATGGTGGATATAAAACACATACATCATTGTGGGTCCCATGTGGGGCCCACTGTAATGTTCAAATGCCATCCAAACTGTTCATAAGGTCACTCTGACCTAGATGAAGAGAAAACACAAATTTCATTTTGATCTGAAACTTTTGTGGACCCAATTTTGGGTTTTAAAGGCAGAGGTTCAGTCCCACTCTTTCGTGTGGTGTGGGCCACTTGAGTCTTGGATTAGATTGAAATTTGGAGGGGGCCTGCTGTTGGGGATGTCCCACCTCGTGGACAGGTTGGATGATAAATAAACATCACGGTGGGGCCCACATGCAGGTCCGTGGGCCCCTGACGTCCACCCGCCCAAACATTGCACGTAGCAGCGTGCAGCTGTTGCCGTTTGTCAGAGAGGCAGAGGCGCTGCCTCTTGCCTATTTTTTTATTATTATTTCTGCTTTCTTGAGAAAAAAACACATGTGAGGCCCACTTCTCGAAGATCTATACCGTCCAATGGATTTAGGAGCCCAAAATACACTGAACAATACTAATGTCCAACATTTTTTATGGGTAAATACAACAAAATGGGCCCTAAAAGCCTTTGAAGGGTAAGAAATACCATTTTCTATGGTATGGCCCGCCTGATCATCGGATTGACCTCATTCTTTGGCTCAACGCCTAAAATGATCCAAGGAATAGGATGGACAGCTTAGATTGTTCCCATACATCAAGGTGGGGCCTATACAAGTGGCCCACCCCCATTACCTTAAAAGGCTAATATGTGTTTTCCTTTACACAGGGACGTCCAGCGTCCCAGACGCTGGACGGTTTGGTCGTTGCAGAGAGGTGCATGTGGGCCACCACATGGCAGATGATGTGGGTACAAAGTATATAAGGTGGGCCCCACTTGTATAGAGTACATGCCTCATGGTGGGGTCCATTCAAGTGGGCCACACAACCATATCATGATGAAAAAAAATATGAAAAATGAAGGAGAGAGAGATAGAGAGTAGGACACGCTTGTGATGGAGGGCTCCGCCACTATGAGCCCTCCCTTGTAAAACAAATCATACATCAAACGAATCCCTTAACACATGGGACCACCAAAAATTGAAAATTAACGGTGGAGATCCTTTCCCCACCAATATGGATGGTCTAGATGACCTTCATAATGCCATGAAATAAACATCATGATGGGGTCCATGGAGAATGGCCCCATCATGGAATGACCATGATGATCAAAGTGGGCCATCGGCCACACCTTAGGGTCCCAAGTGAGATCCAAACCATTGATCGGTTGGCCTCACTTGGCCCATCTCAAAAACATGAAAAACTGGTATTAACTTACACCCACCGTTCGATCTTCTTGCTCCTATGGATTCCTTAGCACCTTAGCTTCAACTTCAATGGAGGAGATGAGAAATAGATGGCTAGGATGGGAGATCTTGGGATGGACAGGTGGGCCACACTTGGAGTTGGAAGACTTGGAGAAATTCTCATACGTATGGGATTTTTCTTTGTTGCTTGGAAAGGGTTTGAAAATGAGAGAGAGTTGTAAAGGGAGAGAGAGGTGATGGGGTGATGGAGTGATGGGAGAGAGATGGGTGTGTAAGACACCTTTTGACTTTGGTGGCCTTTTGTGTAAGAAAGACATGGGTTTGTAAGACCTTTTTGACTTTTATGGCTTATTTGGAAAAAGGTGAAAGGTGATGTGTACTTAACATGTACTTCACATGTGATGGATTGATTGATTGATGGGATTGATGTGACATCTCGTAGAGATTCTCTTGGGTTTAGCAACGCGTGGCATTTTCCTCACACCGAACGTTGGCCCACATCTCTTGACCAGGGTATGGCCTCGGCGCGCAAGTCGCGGCATCGAAATCGCAGCGATGGCACGGTCGCTATGGTAATGGTCTTGGGTTGAGTCGATACGGTTTGACGGCATATGAATCAGGGTCGCGCGTAAATATCGGTTAAGGGTCGAAGGTTACCGAAATTCGACCGCAGAAGTCTACGGAATTATACTTACTAAGATACGGGTCTTACAGTTTTCTTTGGGATGCCATGATGATAAATTATTGCGTGTCAGATGGAATTAACGACGTCCTTCTCTTTAACACTTCGCAACACAATTGCTTTGATCCACTTGGAGAAATAGTTCATTGCTACCAATATATATTGTTTTCCTTTGGACTACAGTGGATTTATGGGGCCAACAACGTTGAGTCCCCATGCAACAAAAGGCCAGGAAGTAGCCATCTGATGAAGATCTTTAGGGGTATATATATGATATCCCCATGAATTTGACATTCGTGGCATCGCTTCGCATAATCTAGAACGTCTTTAAACATTGTGGGCCAATAATATCTCATTCGATGTACTCAATGGAATAAATTTTGCCCAGCCCAATGCATCCCACATTCCCCAAAATGTGCCTCTCGCAATACTTGACCTGCTTCCTCCTCGTCTAGACATCGCAACAATATTTCATTGTAAGATCTTCTATATAATGTCTCATTACACATAACGAATCTTTTCAATCTCTGTTTAATTTGCAGTTTTAACAATTGATCTTCTGGCAGGATATCATACTTGAGATAATCAACAAAAGGCTGACGCCAATCGTCTGTTGTCACCTCTAGACACGATATGGGGAGTCCTTCAATGGCTTCACTGATGATTTCTGCTGAAGGTAAAAATCTTCTTTCTTCAATTGTTACCTGCAGGGGGCTTCGATCTGGGCAAGATAGCGCTGCTGCTAAGCTAGCCAAAGCATCTACCTTTACATTCTTGCACCATGGTACATGTTTGATTTCGACGTGTAGGAATTGTTCTAACAAATGTTGTGCTTTTTGACAGTATGGCAGAAGCTCTTGTTTTCTTGTTTCAAACTCAGTCATCAACTGATTTATAATCAACTTAGAATCCCCATAAATCCGCAGTGTCTTTATCTTCAATTCGTTGGCTATCTCCATTCCAATGATGAGGGCATTATACTCGGCTTTATTATTCGTGCATGCAGTGCCCAATGTGAAAGAATAAGGCAATATCACTCTGACACCTACTCTTGTTGCTCGTGATGCACCATCAAAAAAAATTTGCCATGAATTTGGTGATTCTATCATCATGAATTGCTCATCAGGAAATTCATCAAGAATGACCTCATTATCTGTTACTGGGTGAGCTGCCAGAAAGTCTGCCACTGCCTGCCCCTTTACCGCCTTCGCTGACTCGTATGCAATTGTGTATTCTGATAGCAACAACATCCACTTTACCAATCTTCCTGATAACATCGGCCTTGTTATTAAAAACTTAATGGGGTCTGCTCGAGATATCAGGATTATGTCATGGGACAGACAATAATGTCTTAGGTTTCGGACCACAAATATCACTGCTAAACATACTTTTTCAATCAGCGTATAATTGCATTCCATGCCTATTAAAGTTTGACTCAGACAATAAAGGGTTGCTTCCTTCCCATTTCATTCACTTGCACCAACAAGGGTCCTAATGAATTCTCGGCCATTGATATGTACGGGATAAGAGGTTTACCCTTCACCGAGACTGTTAGCACTGGAGGCTGTTTCAACAATTCTTCTATCGAGTCGAAGGCATGTTGACAAGACTTGTCCCATATAAATTCCGTTCCTTTCTTCATTAAGTGAGAAAATGGTTGGCATCTTCTTGCCAGATTTGAGATAAAGTGGCGAATATATGCTAATTTCCCTTACAAGCTTTTCAATTCCTTCAACTTTTTCGAGGGTGACATATCTCGAATAGCTTTAACTTTTCCCGGGTCGATCTCGATTCCCCTGTGCCTTACAACGAAACTGAGAAATTTTCCTGACGATACCCCAGATGCACATTTAGTTGGATTCATCTTTAATTGCTTCTTTCTGAGTCTGTGAAATGCTGAAGCCAGATGCTCGTGGTGTTCCTCATGATGGTTAGATCTAACCACCAGATCATCCACATAGCACTCAACATATTTGTGCATCATATCTTGAAATATGTTCTGCATTGCCCTCTGATATCTTGCTCCCACATTCTTAAGACCAAACAGCATAACTTTATAACAATAGATTCCTAAGGAAGTTCTAAATTTTGTTGCCTCTTCGTCTTCAGGGGCCATTCTTATCTAGTTATAACTAGCGTAACCATCCACAAATGACATGATGGCATATTGTTTTGTATTGTCAATCAACAACTCAAGAATTTGCAACGCAAAGTCGTCTTTCGGACAAGCTTCATTCAGATCTCTGAAGTCAACACAAAACCTAATCTACCCACTTTTCTTCTTTACTATGATGACATTCGATATCCATTTAGGATATTTGACCTCTCTGATGAACCCGACTTTTATTAGCTTGCTTATTTCTTCTTCTATCCGAGGGACCAGGTCCTGATGAAATCGTCTTTATGCTTTCTTGATCGGCCTTTTGTCTTTGGAGATGTTCAATCGATGCATTGCCACTGACGGTTCTAGGCCTGGCATTTCTGCATATTTCTAGGCGAAGACATCTTTATTCTCTTTCAGAAGCCTGATATACTAATCAACTTCTTCTTCTAGCAGACTGACACTTATAAACGTATTTCGTGGTTCTTCTTCCATTCCCAAATTTCTCATAAACTATCAATTGTCGACTGCCCCCCGTCTTCCATCTACTTCGGAGCTGTCTCGCAATTTCTGACCATCTCAAAGTCTGTTTTCTCTGTCTGGTTTACTATAACCAAGTTTACTGAAGCTTCTGCCCAATCCTCGAAACTTCTCTCGCTTTCTCTGATTAACTCCGATCGGGATCTGAATTCCCTTCCCATATTTTAAGCCATCTGGTTCTTCATAATCAAAGCCCATATTCTTCATGATTTTCCTACTAGATGGACTATACTTCTTAAGATCTTCGGATGTTAATTTTTCATGACTCTTGTCACTGCCGACTATTTCTTCTGTCTTTACTTCTGAAGGGGCATAAAATTTGATTGGCTCTGGGTATTTTGCACTGAACTTGACATGAAATCTCTTCAGGATGAGCGGCAATGGTTTACTCCTTTCAGCATATGGGAGCAGTACTGTATAATTAGATTGCAGAATTTCCAACTGTTCCCATGACAATAATGTTAATGGTGGTTGTCCCGACTATCGCAAATACTTTAGTACAAAATAAAATCTCTTTCTTACCTTTTCCGTTCTAGATGATTGTCTCCTTTTCCTTTAATATTTCCATGCAAACTTTTCTCTTCCTTGTTAGCAAATTCATCATAATAACTGGCGTCTGCGAAGAAGGCTTCAGCTTCTGTATATGGCCTCGCATCATGTCACACTCCAAACTTAGAAACCAGGCTCACAAAATTCTTAATCGCCAAATCCGGTACCGACAGCCTCCGTAATACCCCATTCTCGGCTCCTAATGTCCATATGCCAGATTCCGATCGTGGGATCCTATAAGGAGGATTTTTCAATGTACATTTAACTCGTAATAAGCATAACCACAAGTATACCCAAATCACAAAGGCAACATCATCATCACATATCTACTAATATAAACATTTGAATACAATGTTGAAAGGAAAATACATATATCGAAAGCAAAGCTCCATAAGTCAACCATATGCTCAAAGCTCTACGCTGCTGCAACCTAATGCCACCTGCACGCATCTATTGTGCATAAGCTTATAGAAAGCTTAGAGGCTGGTGAAAGTGTGAGCACAAGGTAAGTGCCAAGTATTCAATATAATGCCATAATCATACAATATCAGAATTACTGGCAAGATCATGAATCATATGATATTAAAGTAAGAGGAAACATACTGGTAAGTCCACGGGTCATACAATATTAGAGTACGTAATGCAGATCATAATGAGCCAAATATCATATGCTGAGGGTACAATGTAATATGTAAATCCTGCTGAGTCCGTCTATGCCATATAAGTGCACAAACATAAAAACCCAAAATGTCATATCCCTGCAGATGTAATGCAATATGCGATGTGAATGAAATGACTAAGCGGGAGTGTGAAGTCAGGATAATAGTATGTAGTATCACAGGCTATGAGGTCCATCATAAGGGACTTCTATCCAAACTAGTCTCATACCTAAATTTGGATAGTCATTGGGTAAACTCCTGATCTCAGGTTAGTCGCGCTCCCCAACTAAAATCCTGGCCATTATGAAGGCACGTGTAACAAATAGTTATACACCACCAACCCGAGTGGATAGTGAATAAAAGAATGAATGAGTATGCAACGCCTACTCAATAAGTCCACATAATAGTATTGTACATCTCTGGGATCATCACCGAGGTCTAGTACACTTTACACCAGCTGCTGCCCCACCAAGCGCACAACTGGATAAGTGGAAGAGACCTCACTATCTACCTGCCAATATCGGGCCCGACTCGTTGATAGCGGATCAATTCCTCAAGCTGGTTAGACGTAGCCTAACATCCCTCAGGCAGGTAAGGCCACACCCCCTCCCAACCGACCATGACACAGTGGGAGACGCGGCCTCCTAGTGTTCGACCCTCATACCCTCGTATATACCCATTCCGTCTCGATGTTGGGGCATCCTCTAGTACTAAGAGGGTTTAGAAAATTTTACCCAGGGCTATGGCGGTCTAATGCTAGTAACAGATTTTTGGTGTCCCATCTTACCATCCACGACATGACTGTGGAGGCTACGGCCCTGATGTTGCTAAAGCGTACAGTAATCACCATCACACAATATGAGATGTATGAGTTATGCAGTCCAATCATACATCAATTCTGCTCATACCGTGCGATCATGTGGGATAACTTCGCCAATCAAGGAGTCCCATAAACCACTTGCACTATGGCATATGTAATGGTCAATCACACCTCATAACAAACATGCAAATGATGCGTATGGGCATGTATCATGATGCTACTCATAATCAGTATCGACAATCGGCACCGATAATCGATAATCAGCCTCGATAATCGGAATCGACCTAACAAAGGGTCTAAGGGAAGGTCACAATGTGGACATTAAACTATCATTACCCATCAATGTGGACATTCAACCAACATTGCTCCCAAGCAGTGGCCCACATAAAGCTAAACATAAAGTGGGCTCATGGCCTCATACAAAAGCCTAATATACATCGCAATAGGCCTCATACAAGGGCTACATACACATCACTATGGGCCACATCATGGGCCTAATACACATCATGATGGGTCGCATCACATGGACCTCGAATACATCACAATGGGCCTCACTCATGGGCCTCATACACAACAGGTGGGCCCTGCTCATAGCCCTCAAATACGCAACATGTGGGTCCTACACATGGGTCTCATATGCATCATATGGGCCTCATATACGCCAAGTGGGCCTCATCAATGGGCTTGATATACACCACATATGGGCCTCACATATGGGCCTCAAATATACATCAAGTGGGCCGTAAATACATCACATGGGCCTGATTCAAAGGCTATAAATACATCACGACGGGCCTTACATAAGGGCCTAATCATATTGGGGTGGACCCTGCACATTCCAAATGGGCTCCATACACATCATCTAAGCCTCACGTGGCAGCTAAAATGGATGGACGACATGGCTGTGAAGTACATCAAAGTGGGTCCCACCGTCAAATGTGAAATTGCAGTAAAGACCGCTTTAGTTAAAGTAGGAATATGCCAATATGTCCTAGAAGGGGGTGAATGGACTTTTTAATAATTTTATAATAATTTAAAATCATATTACTCTAATCCTAACAACAAGCATATATTAGGATTACTCAAGAGTAACTCTACTGGCTTCCAAGCCCGGTAGAGGATCCAATCACAAACTATTTGAGAGATGAACAATATGTAAATTAGTTTATGATGGATATAACTGTGAGTGCGTGTGAGGTATGATCTCAGATAATCAAATATGAAAGTATTTAAGGAAATCACATAAGAAAATGGAAGATAATAACAAACTCAAACACAATCATTTTTATAGTCGTTCGACTACTTGTCTACTCCACTCCTAGTAACCACACTCAACCTTTGAGTGTACCAGATTTCACTAAAGAGGTTTCACACGGTTCTCCCCAAACCCAAGGTTTTAAATCAAGTTCACCTTTAACTAGTACAACCTACACCTGGGCTGACAGTTTATGCTCCCACGAGCAAGGGTCAACACATAACACCCAATTTTAAGCACATTGGCCAAGGATCCACACAAGGAACTTCACTATTTATGCTCTCACAAGTAAGGGTCAACACAAAACACCCACTTTTAGGCACACTGGCTAAGGATCTTCTATAAGACCCTAACTATCTATGCTCTCCACAGAGCAAGGGTCAACACAATGTACCCACCATGTACACTCCCGCCAAAGGCCTCCTAGAGGACTTGCAAGGGGTGAGAAATACCTTAAACTCAATCCTACAAAGGAATGATTACAAGGGTCCTTTAAACTCTAATAACTTACAGATGAGCAGATGAGTGCCTTTTAGCTTGTTGTCAAAGATCTCCTCCTTTGTTGATGAAGAGTCTTTTGCTTCCTGAACTGCAACTCAGAAGATGTACCAATGTATGGCAACGGGTTAGGTCATGGTTGTAATGGAATCCTACTCTATTGAAAGTTTTCCTATATTGGAAATAGAGCAATTCTAATCATCTATGTATTCAAGGCATCCCAGCTTAATGATTTACCATTAAGATGGTAGCTGGAGGATCCTTGAATGCAGAAGTTCATTCCCCAATCTACCCTATTGAATATCAATGATGAGGGTGGATTGGAGGATGAACTCCCTTAAGAGAAAGGGCTTTGGGTAAATGATCTAAGGTTAAACACTCAAAAGCACTCTCTTCTTTCTCTACCAGCAACTAAAGACAAGTTCTCTATATATAAGAAAAAAGTTCTAACGGATATAAAACGGTCACATTTATGATAGAGTTCGATATCATCGAGCAGGGTCGATATCATCGAGTGTATGCTGTCGATTGTATCGACTGACCACTCGATGACACAAACTCAAATGTCGTACGCTTTTGAAACCTTTTGCTAGCTCGTCGAGGAAATCGAAACTTGTGTTAATGTCATCGGATTTCAAACTCCGATATAATTGACACGAGGATCGATTCCTCGACATTTGAAAATGAGAAAGACATTGCCTTTAATATATTTCAGGTCAAGGATATGATCGAGACACACTCGATATCATCAGAATTTGAATGTCGATGATATCGATACTGGGGTCGATGCATCGATAAATCCCAAGGATTTTCCAGTTAAGTTTACTGGACGCTTTAGGTCCATTCTCAATGCAATTGATCCAAACTCGATATCATTAATATTTGAATATCTATTCTATTGAGTGAACCTCGATCCAAGATAAAAAAACCACCTAAAATATGTTGGTAAACTGTGTCCAAGACCGAAATCATCGTAGGCCTTCCAATATCATCGAAAGTTGAATTCTGAGGATATCGAGGGGTACTTCAATATATCGAAGGTCTTTATGATTTTTCATAAAAAAAAAATTGACACAAAATCTCTGCTGTCGATTTTATCGAGTCAACTTTGATAGACTCAAGATTCAAATTTCGATGTTATCGTTACAACTATCAATACATCGATAATTCCGTCCAGAAGTATATGCGGTTGCTGGACAACTTATGTCATCATTCGATATTATTAAGTGATCTTCGAGGACATTGACAATATTTCTCGATTATATCGATCAGACTATCGATAAATCGACAGAGGTAGAAAACTTAGAGATTTTTTTGAATTTTGAAAAAAGTTTTTTAACTCAAAAAAACCTATGATATTCTAATCAATTTTAATGGTTTTAATTACCTTGTGTTTTGGGACATAGGATGTGAGGCTTAGATTTATCTTTGGTGAGTTCGAGCACACATCCGGTTGAGGCAGACGATTGATTGATCTTCCTATGGAGCTTCTCTATCTAGCGGACTCAACACTCATACTAATTGACAAACCAGGGCACTTTCAAAATGGACTGTGACAATACAACGCATACATTATGGTGGGCCACACCTGTCTAGCTAACAGAATGGACAGCGAGGCTGAAAATACATAACATCAAAGTGTGCTCCATAGCAGACGAACAGTGTGGAATACATTACATAATCAAGGTGGGTCCCACCTGCCCACAAATGTCACACATGTGGGGTGGGCCCACTCCATCAAATAGATGGACGCTATGAATAAAACACATACGTTAGGTGGAGTCCCACCGTCCTTTGCTGGTGGATGGTGTGGATATACTTCACATACATCATGGTGGCTGTTGGGAGATATTCCAGCCAACTTACTTCCGATCTGGGTGGGTCCCACGTGGGGCCCACCACATGCATATATAATTATATATAATATTATATTATAAAAGAAAATACAATGTCCAGAGGGTAAGAACGCCTAGGACGGACGGTTTGGATTTAAAACATACATCAATGTGGCTACTAAAAGCTCCTGCCCATCCCTGCAAATAGGATGGACAATTTGGATGGAAATCATCCATCATGGAGGTCCATGTGATGCACTCATTATGTCACCAAGGTGGGCCCCACGTAACTGGATGACATGGATGAAACAATACATCATGGTGGTTTCCACCGTCCAGCCATCTAGATGGTGGAATAAAACTCATACATCACGGTATGCACCACCGTCTAGTCATCTATACGGTGGATGCAAAACAGATGGACGACTTTGATAAACACATACATGTGGAGTCCACACGTGTGTGGGTCCCACAGCTGCTCTGTAGCATAGATGAATCACATATATCAAGAGTGGGGTCCACAGGACCGTCCAACCTGTCCAGCACCGTCCAGATCATCTGAACGGTGTGGATGAAACAAATACATCATGGCATGGCCCCACAGGGCCGTCCAATCTGTCCAGCACCGTCCAGATGGTCTGGACGGTGTGGATGAAACAAATACATCATTATGTGGCTCAATAATAGGTGGGTGGTTGGGATCCAACACATATAATCACATGGGACCCACTGAACTTCCTGACATCAGTTAGCAGATGGATCCCACCATCTGGATGGTTAGATATAACACATGTATCACGTGGGACCCACAAAACCTACTGACGTCAGTTAGCCGTTTGGGGTCCACCATCAAATGGTTTGGATGCAACATACGCATCATGGTGGGCTCCATGGTGATGGATGACGTGGATATGTCACATGCTTCGGGTAGGTCGCACATCAAGAGGGAGAGGGAAAGAGAGAGAGACAATCGTGAGAGGGGAGGGAGCCCGCGACTATGGGCCCTCCCTATATACATACATCAAGATGGGTCCCACATATGTGGGCCCTTAAATCAGAAAATTAACAAATAAAAGCACCCATCGTCGATCTCCTCTTCCCTTCTTCTGCCAACCCGATCTAGGGCTCCAAGGAAACGATTTTAACATTCGAGATGATCTTTGGAGGGTGGGGATGGGAGATAGGAAGTGGGCCACACAAAGCTCTCTCATGGAGCTTGCTTGGATGTGAGTTGCTTACTTGGGAGAAATGAGAGAGATAAGAGAGATGAGAGAGATGAGAGATGTGAGTGATGGGAGTACTTGTGTAAGAGAGATAGTTAACTTTGGGGATGGGTGGTTATACTTGGGGATGGGTGTGAGTGATGGGAGTGATGTGTACTTGATTGATATGATTGATGAGATTGATGTGATGTTCTCTAAGGATTGCAACGTGCAGCGTTTTTCCTCAAACTAAACACGGGCCCACATCTCCTGGCCCAGGTATCGCCTCGGCGCGTAATATGCGGCGACGGCGTGGTCGCAAGGGTACAAGTCTCGGGTCGAGCCGACTCTTAAATACGAGACATGACTCGGGATCACACGTAAATACTGATAACAGATCGTGGGTCACTGGAATTCAACCAAGAGGACCGCGGAAGCATATGGAATGGTACAGGCTAGGATACGGGTCTCACACATCAGCTAATACTTTATGTTACACCCCGTCTTTATAGTACTTAAAGCACTGGTGTAAGGTGGAAGGTATGATTCCATACTGATGCATCCATGGTCTTCCTAGAAGGAGATTATATGTCGTCACTGCATTTATGACGTGACAGACAAAATTTATAGTTAACTCTCCTATTTTCAGTGTTATTGTGATCTTACCAAGTGCACACTGTCCATCTTAATTGAAGCCCTGTATCATCATTCCACTAGAGCGCAGGTTAGAACGGCGATAGCCCAACTCATTCAGCATTGTTAGTGGCAATAGGTTTACCACGAACCCATTATCGAGCATTATTCGCTTGACCTGTTTACTGCAAACATGACCCATGATCATCAATGGCCTATTATGTTCCCCATCACAAATTAGGTCATCGTCAGAAAAGGAAATAGCTGGCATACAATCCTCCTGTTGATCGTTCTCGATTTCGATCAGTAATACCTCTCTAACATCATTTTAGATAAGGCTTTAATCAGGCATTGTTGGGAGTCTTCTGACAATCTTAGGGTGTCATAGACACTCAACTGAGCTAGTATGCCTTTCAGATGGTTTATGACGTCATATGTCACCTTCCCTGTCTCCTTCTCTTTTTCTCTCTTGCCATTGTGGCCATTGGAGTGGTTCTTGGTTGCTTCTACTCTTGGTTTTTCACCTTTTGGATTTGGTGGACTGGCTATCTTTTTCCCCGATCGTAAGGTAGTCACTGCAACTTTCCCCATTATTTTCTGATTATCCGCCTTTGTTCTTTCCTAAGTCTTCTCGCATAGTAAGCACGTTTGTTGTCACTCTTCTGTCCCTCTCTTTCTCTTTTCCAACTATTATCTCCCTCATGTTTATCATCCTCTATATAATACATTTCAGCATGTAACAATTTTCAGTTGGATGTCCTACTAAACGGTGATAATGACAGAAATCTCTTTCTTTTGTTTTCAACGATTCTTCAGGGCGCTTTGACAGAGGTAGCTCGATTGTTCTAGCTTTAAGCAACTGGTTCATCATGAGGAGTACGTCCTCTTTCTCAAATGTAAAACCTTCGTGAGAATTCAACGATTAGAGTTTTTTTTCGTAGAAGCTTCCTCTAGAACGATTTGACTCTTCTTTCCTTTATCTTCTTACCCCTTATTTCTCTTGCATCTCGGCTTCTTTTCTCATGTTTGACCACATTTGTAATCAATTTATGAGGTCCTCTTCTAGTTATCTCATAGTTGAACGCTGACATTTTTCTAGTCATCAATTCCAAGGCGTGCGCTTTTGTAGCCAAGTTGCAGAAGGTTTTGATGTCAGCACTGGTGAGAACAAATGTTATTCCTGTTTCCATTGAATTCAGGCACATATTTGCTTGTTCTTTCTCTTCTAACAACTGCCAGTAAGAGGCCCCCAAGGTCTTCCATCTTTTTATAAAAATTTCCACCAGTTCTCCTTCTCTTTGTCGCACTGAAGCTAGTTCTGTGATGTTAACATCACATTCTGACGAAAAAAAATTTGACATAAACACGCCTTGCATTTGTTCCCACGTCCTTATGGACCCGGGTGTTAAACTATAATTTCATCTAAATGACTTGCTCATCAGAGAAGACCCGAATAGCTGAAGACAATATTGGGGCACTGTAGAGAAATTCCCCATATTGGTGATAAAATGCATTAGATGCTCTTCCGATGATCCATCCCCATTGAACTTGTGAAAATCAGGATGCTTGAAATTATTCGGGAATGGGATATCTTCTACCTCTCTTGGATATAACATCTGATATCTAAACCTTCTTGTACCCTCACATTCCCTTTCTGACTTGACTACTTCCTCAACAACTTGTCGTACTTCTTCCTCATTCACTGCTCCCGTAGTAGGGGCAGATCTATGCAATCCTGTTCTCAGCGGCTGCGACCCTTCGGGGTGCTGTTCTTGCTCATTCACGTTATCGGCAACTGGGGGCACTGCCATTCGGGCTATGTTATGTGCGAGAGAGTTCCCAAAGCCTCCCGGAGGTTTCTGCACTCTTCCATCAGCGCTCTCTGTGCCTATGCCATTTCGACTATGCGATCTTCTGTAGTCGGTGAGGGCCCTTGATTTGTCCTAACCATATAGACAGCAACCTCTTCATTCCCTAATGAAGCGATAGTCGAGGCCGAATGTGAATGCATTGACATTATGGGGGGATGATAAAAGAGGAGACTCTTCTGATCTCCTTGTATTTTCAGAGTAGCCAGTCGATTGAGGTGACATTAAGATTAGCAATGTGGAGATTGGCAAGCCTGTCAGTAATGACTTGCCTTTCTATTCTCGTGTTCACTGAGAGTTTCTAGTAGGCAGAGCAGGAAAATCGGGTATCGCGGAGGAGATGACAGTTCTCTCAAGGTAAATTGCTAGTGGGGCGAGTTCAGCGTGTTTCCTAGATGTATTTCATGTTATCAGCCCCCTCACACTTCTTGGCGGTGAAGTCGCCCCAACAGCGGTGACATTCTGAGTTCCTATTCTCCTACGAGTAACAATGATCTAGTCATTTCTTTCTTCCTGTGCTACCGACGAAGTGGTTATTACTGCGACAGCTGCTCGTGGTTCTATGCGCTTGATTGACACTGATTTTTCCTTGTGACACTTGGCCTGTTTATCAGAATATTCAATAACAAACCCTATTGTAGTGAAGTAGAAGACTGTTTTCTTCTGAATGATTGCCATTAGTTGATTGTAATTTCTCTGAATTTGTATTTGGTCATAAAAGACAGCATAAGTCAGTACTTGAATTAGATTACAATCTACTTTGGAGATGAAAGGGAGAATGTTCCCCAGTGGAGTTTCCATTTGGTTTCGAAAAAGAAACAAAGGCATTCGATTTGGGGGAATTCATTTATTCAATAGTTAACAAAAGGGAATAAAAAAAGGATAATCACAATATTTATTTATTCTGAATTCGTTTACATCCTTTCTTTCCTTTGATTCCAAAGTAAAATGTTTACAGAGTTATAATACAAAACCCAAAATACGAATATTGAATCATGATCTTCAATATGTTTCGATGTATCGGCATCAATATGTCGATGTGACATATGTCTTGATTACTCCTTTGATATAATCTAAAGCTTTTCATTGATCTCTGGTTGCTGAAGAAATCATACATATGTCGCTGTATATAGGTAACATTGTGCCTGGAAAATAGCCACTGTGTGCTGGCATGCATTGTGTGCTCATGCGTGTTGTGCACTTATGCACATTATGCCCTAGCATAGTTGTGCGTTGCACAACACTTGTTCCGTACAACAGTTGCGGACGCTACCTGTATTCGCCTAAGGTCCACTTCTCTCTTTCTCCTTCTCTTGAATCTTGTGCTAATGACCCGTATAGAGGGGTGATGGGGTGTATATAGCCTCTCCACATGTGTGAACATGTCCATTGTGTGCTCAATCCTATTGTGCAGTCACCCCTTTGTGCAAACCATCCATGTGCATTGTCCTTTGTGCAGACCATCTTTATGCGCTTCCTTTGTGCACATTCCAGTGTGCGGCCCGGCCTAATGTAGTGCACAATGCTCCTGCGCACAA
This sequence comes from Magnolia kwangsiensis, assembly GCA_037074715.1. Lineage (NCBI taxonomy): Eukaryota > Viridiplantae > Streptophyta > Magnoliopsida > Magnoliales > Magnoliaceae > Magnolia > Magnolia kwangsiensis. Next base: position 64,458,693 of record CM073589.1, read on the forward strand.
CATAAGTCTCTCTTTTTTTATGCCTCAACAATTCTATACATATTAGCAGCTAAAAATTCATTCGGAGCCTTATTAGCACAAGTGAATGAAAATGGAAAAGAAGCAGTGCTTTATTATCTAAGTCGGATTTTAATAGGCGCAGAATGTAATTATTCACCAATCGAAAAGGTATGTTTGGCACTGATATTCGCGGTATAGAAGCTAAGACATTATTGTCTGTCCCATGAAATAATTTTGATATCTCGAGTAGACCTCATCTAGTTCTTAATGAGAAGGCTAATGTTATCAAGAAGATTGATAAAGTGGATGTTGTTGATATCGAAATATGCGATTATGTATGAGCCGGCAAAGGCGGTGAAGGGGCAGGCAGTAGCAGACTTTTTGGCAGCTCACCCAGTAACGGATAATGAAATCGTTCTTGATGAATTTCCCGATGAACAAGTCATGATGATGGAATCATCAAATTCATGGCAAATGTTTTTTGATGGTGCATCTCGAGCGACAGGAGCAGGTGTTGGAGTGATATTTATCACCCCCAAGGCGATTTATTGCCTTATTCTTTCACATTAGGTACCGCATGTATGAAAAATGAAACTAAGCATAATGCTCTCATCATTGGAATGGAGATAGCTAGGAAAATGAAGATAAAGACACTATGAAGCTATGGGGATTCTAAATTAGTTATAAATCAATTAACAACTAAGTTTGAAATAAGAAAACAAGAGAGTTTGTCATACTGTCAAAGAGCACAATAATTGTTAGAACAATTCTTGCAGGTCAAAATCAAGCATGTGCCACAGTGCGAGAATGCAAAGGCAAATGCTTTGGCTAGCTTAGCAGTGGCACTATCTTGCCCAGATTGAAGCCCCCTATGAGTAACAATAGAAGAAAGATGATTTTTGCCCTCAACAGAAATCATCAATGAAACCGTCAAAGCACTCCCCATGTCGTACCTCGAGGTGACAACAGATGATTGGCGTCAGCCTTTTATTGATTATCTTAAGTATGATATCCTATCGGAAGACCAAATGTTGAAACCGCAAATTAAACAGAGGTCGAAAAGATTCATTATGTGTAATGAGACATTATACAAAAGATCTTTCAGTAATATTTTACTACGATGCTTGGATGAGCAAGAAGCAAGTCGAGTATTGCAAGAGGCTCATTCCGGGGAATATGGGGCACATCAGGCTGGACTAAATTTATTCCATCGAGTGCATTGGGTGGAGTATTATTAGCCCACAATGTTTAAAGATGTTATATATTATGTGAAGTGATGTCACAAATATCAGATTCATGGGGATATTATACATATATCCCATGAAGATCTTCATCAGATAGCTACTTCCTGGCCTTTCGCTGCATGGGGACTTGATGTTATTGGCCTTATAAATCCGTCGTCATCCAAAGGAAAGCAGTATATATTGGCAGTAATAGACTATTTCTCCAAGTGGATAGAGGCAATTGCATTACAAAATGTTAAAGAAAAGGACATCATTAATTTCATTCGACACGTGATAATCTATCGTCATGGCATCCCGAAGAAAATCATCACTGACGATGGCACTCCTTTTAAGAATAGGGCCATGGAGAAGTTATGCCTCAAATTGAGTATTCATCATTCATTCTCAACACCCTACTATCCACCAACAAATGGATTAGTAGAGGCAGTCAATAAGACGATTGTGAAAATATTGAAGAAGACAGTAACTGGGAATAACGTGATTGGGATGAAAAGTTGTAAGAAACACTATGGGCTTACAAGACTACTCACAGGATGACAACACAAGCTACCTCGTATTTTCTAGTTTATGGCGTAGAGGTTGTCATACCAATTGAGACACAAGTCGCCTCACTTAGAGTATCAGTACACCAGTCGATTACAGATGATGATAATGCAAGAATAAGGCTGACAGAATTGGATCTACTCAATGAAAAATGATTAGGGGCTCAACAGTGATTACAATTATATCATGCCAGGATTTTCGCTGCCTTCAACAAGAAAGTTAAGCATCGATCTTTCAAGAAAGGTGACATGGTTTTCGTTGAGGTCAAAATCTGTACCACCCTCCACTCAATGCTATGAACCTCGAACGGACCCTGGTCCTGCACGGAAAGGTGATCAAAGGAGATCCTGACTTAAACAGGGGACCCTTTGATGTCTAAGTAAAGTTAGGGAATCTAGGTCTAAGTCACATAATGTAGAGAGAGGGTGCGAGATATTGCATACCTATTACAATAGGGTCCCTGGTATTTATACATGTGGGTCGGGTGGATCGTGTCCGTCAATCTCAGCATGATCTACTCAGTCAAGTGGATATTACAATCATGGAGATATTCCATAATCTTTAGATCGTGTAGCGCATCGTGTCTTAATGAAGCATATCTCCAAGCGTGATCTTCTATCACATCCACATTAGGACTAGTTTCCAACTCGGTACTTGGAGTATCTTCATCCGGGCTCGGACCTCTTCCTATCCGAGTCCGAGGCTGAGTACATGTGGTCAAAATTCATTGTCGAGTCAACGGGGTCGGAGTCTATTAGGCGTGCTTATTTAGGGCTTAGCTCTCGATCTCTAGGTCAAGGATGAGTCGGTTGATCCGAGACCGTAGCTTTTTGGATGAAGACGAGGACGAGGACAAGAGCTCAACTTGACCAACCTTCTTCGGATGAGGATGAAGATGAGGATGAGGACGAGAGCTCGGCTCGGAGAACCTTCTTTGGATGAAGATGAGGATGAGGACGAGAGCTCGTCTTACCCGGCCTAGGGTTGTGGTCCAGAGGTTTGTTTGCACCTGACATGATGTTCTCCTTCCAAGGCCCTATTAATTAGTTTAGATGGCTTGGGCCGACCCTGTTTGACCCTGTCCATATTTTTCCATAGCAGTTTATACTTATAGGTGGATAATGTACCTTGGGATAGATCCACCAAATATTAGGCAAATGAAAGTGTCTGTTAGCTGAGGTCTGACTTATCACTTTTTTATGGCACTTCAATAGGTGTTTCTTCAGAGTTGTGGTCGACCCGTCTACTTGTTTAGCATATCAAGCCTTGTAGTACTTGCATTGTATCTTCACCGTGCCATTATTTAGTGTTACTTCTTCAAAATCTTCCCACATTACTGATATTTTTTTTCTTTTACTGAACTCTAGGAGGTACTAATCTCAATGGACACATCTTTATCTTGTATACCTAATCCTTCATCTAAGATCATCGAAAAAGTGACTAACAAACCACTAAGGTTATTGAGAATTTCCTCATTAGCCATCTATTAATTAAAAAATACTAAATCAGACTAGCACTATAATGCCTTAAAAGTATATATTAAATTCTAAATTAGTCACTCATCTAAGGTTGGATAGATTGTAATATTTTCATATTCTCATTTAAATGCCCATGCCGAAATTCTAATAGCATATCCCCATGTCTCTCCAAATAAGTTGATCTTCCATTTCATTTCCATGCCAAATAGTTAAGCAATGTGAAGATATTTGACATGAGAAATAAAAAGAAAGAAATATATCCAAATAGCAATGAGGAGATGAATTGCGGAACAGGTGTGAGCATTTTAATATGTTATAATAAATCATACTATCTATCTAACCTTAAACTATCCAAAACATGACAATTTGAGTGATTTCTATGCCACCAAAAACTCACTCTATATATGTCTAGCCACAGAAATTCTCAAATAGGAACTATTTGTCTAATTCACAAAAATAAACCACATTAGGCTAACTGTCTAATGCACAATAATAAGCTAAGAAATAAGCAATGTAATCCACAATTCATAAAAATAAATCACTAATTGTCTTATTCAAAAAAATAAAACACATTAGCCATTCAAGGTTTAGGGATTAGGGTTTTAAAGTTTAGGGTTTAGGTTTAAGGTATGGGTTTAGAGTTTAGAGTTTAAGGTCTAGGGTTTAGGTTTATGGTTTAGAAATGGCTCAACTCAAGCCAGTCTGGATGCACCATAGCTAGCCCGGCTGCACCCGAGCCAGCCTGGATGCACTACACAGTCCACACCTAGCCCGACCGCACCAGACCCGAGACAGTCCGGACACACACCATAACCAGCTTAGATGCACCAGATTTCAACCTTAAGCGACCCCAATTTCACAACCCCCTCCCCCAAATAGAAAATAATAAATGAGAAACTATAGAAATTAGTAAATTACCTTGATTACAGGCAGAGCTAGGTGGCTAGGTGAGTGCGGTCCGTTTGGACGAGGTGCTGCCTGAGTCAAGATGAGCGGATGCTGAACTTGGGAAATGAGGGAGGGAATGAAGATAAAGAGGAGGGTGGCCAATGGCTAGTAGTGATGGCCCTAGTGGGTGGCTTCTAGGCTCGAGAGAGGAGGAGGGAGGGAGAGAGATCGGGTCGAGGGCAGCCATGCGATGGGTAGGGTAGGTTAGATAATTAGTTATACACACACTCACACAATCTAAACATGTGTTGGGTTTCAGATTGAGTCGAGTCTGATAAAGTCGAATTTTGGGTTGAGTCGAATCGAGTTAGTGGGTGATTTAGACTCAACTCAATTTGAGTTCATTGGGCAAAGTCTATTCGGTTCGGATTGACTCACCCACTTGGTTCAGGTTACCCAATACCATTCTAAACTAAAGCCTATTTGGGATCAAGGAAATGATAATGTGAATTTTGGTAAATCCATAAACTTGTCAAATTCATGGATTTACATTGGATTTTGATTTGGAAATTTCCAAAGTCTATTGTTTGGGAAGAAAATTACAAAACCATGGATTTGGAGAGCAATTATTTCAATATTGGAGCATTAATTGCAAGGAAATACCTATTAGGAATGTTTTGCTGGCAACCAATTATATATAGAATAATGTGCACCTTGCTATGTATGGGCCCACTATTTGTGTATGCATGATTCCAACCCATTCAACAAGGTTGCCCCATCATGAAAAATAGGATGATCCAAAAATCATGCCAATCCAATCATCATATGGGCCACATGATAGAAATAAGTGGATAACCACCCTAAAACCTTGAAATTGATTTAGTGATCCATTTGGTGGTTGGATCGGCATAATTTTTTAGGTATCCCATTTCTATTAATGAGGAAACCATGTCAAACTGATTTTAGGTGGGCCCCACCAAGTGCTTTTATATGTTTTAGGCATGTCTTCACTTGATTTTAGATGGTATCCCACCTGAGTTCCATATACGGTTGATTTTTAAAATATCCCATAATTTAAAGGGGACCCATCAAATGCATGGTGTTGATGTTCAACACGCATCACAATGGGGCCCATACAACTCGACCTCATGGGAAGTTCCCATGAACTCAGACCGCATAGAACCATTTCCCATATGTGTGTGTGTGTGTGTGTGTGTGTGTGTGTGTGTATACACATACACACAAAGGCATGCTCACATGCCCACTAGTTCTCACCCAAACTCGTGAGAACTTTTTGAGAACTCATCACATGTAATGTGAACTTAAAATATGAACGGTCCATGTGACGCAGTGCCCCATAAAACCTTTGAGGCCCGACTTGCACCCTGATCCAAAACTCTGATGGGCCATAACATAAATAGAGGCAAATTAAGGAAGGAAACTATTTTTGTTTGCCATGGCCTACCAAAGTTTTCAAGCAAGGTTAAAGTTGGGCCCTAGGGGTTTCATGGGTTGCTGCATCACGTGGACCCTTCAAATTTTGGGCTCACATCATTTGAGATGAGTTCTCCAAAAGTTTTCACCAATTCTCGTGAGAACTAGTGTGCAGGTGAGCATTCATATGTGTGTGCATATATATCGGGAAAAGGTACTATGCACTTGAGCGCATTTTACCTTCCCATGAGGTGAGTGTTAGTAACACGCTAGCTATCCGATGGTGAAAATTTCAGACGGACGGTGAGATTTTATATGGAAAGTGGAGAAACAAAACTGGTGAAACCGGTTATTAAAATAATTGAGTATATACTCGGCCGTTCAAAAAGAGAATTTTTCCCCATTTCAACCCTAATTGTCCATCTATTTTTCAAGCTCATTTCATGTCATTTTAAAAGAAATCGATTGCGTACTAAGTTACTCAGCTCTTATCGTACTTAGTAAACTTAGTTGGGCCTACTATGAATGTATGTAGTTTATCCACTCCATCTATCCGTTTTTCTAGCTCATTTAAGGGGTTGAGCCTAAAATTGAACCAAATCCAAATCTCAAGTTAATCATATCACAAGAAATAGTGGGAATAATGACTTTAACCATTGAGACCTTTTTAGGCCCCACAGTGATGTTTGTTTGTCATCCAATCTGTTCATAACAGACATGAATGAAGGGAAAACACGATAATAAGTTTGATCCAAAAGTTCCACGGCACACAAGAATTTCTCAACAACAGAAGTTCAATTCACACCATTTCCTATGGTGTCGTGCATTTAATACTCAAATATGCTTCATTTTTGGGTTCAAGCCCTAAAATTACCCGGTAAAATAAATGGACGTAATGGATAAAATACATAAATCATGGTGAACCTCACAGAGTTTACTCAATACGCTATCCCCTTCATTTTAAAAGGCATAATCAAGGTCGACGTTGATGTCAACCTCAAGGAGTTCCGAGATGTCAGCCTCCCTTCCCAATGCTTTGAGGAACTTCTTAGGACGTACCTGACACGACAGAAATCCTCAACTGCACTTTGGTTTTAATTGAGGTGGTTAGATCTTTAAAATCCATGCCATTTATCCATTTTACCAGCTCATTTTAGGATAGAGTTCAAAATTGAAGTATATTAAAGAAAGCTCAAGTGGACCACACCATAGGAAACAGTGGGGATAATGCGTCCACGGTTGAAACCTTTCTAGGAGTGGGGGCCATCTTGATGGATTTATTATATATCCATGTTGTCCATCCATTTTTACTGCTCATTTTAGGTGTTGAGTTTAAAAATGAAGCAGATCCAAATTCCAAGTGTACCACACTATAGGAAACAGTAGGGATTCAATGCCCACCATTAAAAACTTCTTATAGCAACAAAAGTTTTGGATCAAGCTGATATTTGATTTTTACCTTCATTTATCTAGGTTTTTCGACCTTACAAACACATTAGATGGCAAATAAACATCACAGTGGGCCTTAATTGATTTTAATGGTGGATGCCCAATCAAGATTGTTTCTTAGGGTGTGGTCGACTTGAGAGTTGGGTTTGCTTAATTTATGAAATCATGCCCTAACTTGAGCTTGAAAAACTGATGGACGGTGTGGATATACAATACATATATCAATTTGAGCCCCATGGTCAGGGTTGCACAGTGTTCGATCAGGCTAAGGCCGCACCTAATCTACTCATAAATTGAGAAACGGTGACTGCTTGAGGAATCATGCCTTGAGTTCAATAGTTCTATTGGTAGGAACATAGGTCTTTCATCTACGCCATTGATCAAATGGACGACAAAGTTTATGGCTCATGTGTCGAAAATCATTTAATAATAAGATCCGATCTATCAGATATATGGTCCTTCCTTCTGTCGCATGTTGTCGTTGCTATACATCTACTTGTAGATCACTGATTGAATGGATAGGATTGTCCCATCAATGATTTTTTTTTTTGGGCATGGACCATCCATCTATGTATGATTAAATCAATAGCATGGATCACAGAACCATGCCTAGGGTGGAGGATGGTTTATAGGTTAGAGGATTGTTTACTTCCTCACTAGGAATGCAGATTCTATTTGCCACAAGCAGGATTTTTACTATAGGCGGTGAGTTCATTTTAGGACATTTGACAAAAAATGGATGGATCCAATACTTAAATTGGTCCACTTTCTTTTCCTAGTTTCAATAGTAGGCATTTTCTCCAATTTTCCCTCCCGTGTGGTCCACTTGAGTCTTGGATCTAAATTATTTTTCATCGCATGTCTTAAAATGATATCAAAAAATAGATGGGAAAGTCGGATTTCTCACAAATATTAGGGTGGGCCCTACCTAAGTTGCAGTGCAGGAATTGTGAGCAAAGAAATATGTGGTAGTTTCAATGTAAGAACTGTGAGCAAAGAAATCTACATCTCTTGCTGCACTAATTACAAGATGGGGCTATTTTTGTCTCATTTTAGGTAACTTTCCTATTGTAGAGCCATGCAATGAATATTTTCAAAATTTTTTCCTTTTGGAGCATTTGACCACACCACAGGGCTATATAAGTGGCTCTGCCAGCAAGTATGATCTTTGATACTTTGTTCAACAATCTTTAGAAAGACTTAAACATATATTTGTGAATAAAAATTGGAAACCACATCCAACCCACATGCAACATCCATAATAACCAATACATGACTAAGGAATTGAAATTTACATGTATTGTCATATAATTCGATGTACAAAGGATATGCTCAAGAAGTAGCTGATTACAATGACCTTGTAAAACAAGGAAAAATTTATAATAAAAATTAACAAAGTCTCTATATATTGCCACTTTTAGTCAACATTGGTTGCCATCCCTACATAAAACACCATCACTTGCAAATCAAAAACTCCAACAAGTGTGGCCTCTGACTTTGTTCAGAAAAAAAAAAAAAAAAAAACAAAGTCTCTCTAATTACTAAGTAATTCAACAGGGCCAATATTGCAAGGAACCACCATCATTCTTCTGCACCTCGAAACGAATTCATTGCATCTGCACCTACAAACACATCCAACGAATGATCTGGCACTTATAGTAAAGAAGTAGCTTGGTGCATGTTTGTTAGATGTGTTCAATGAAGGAATGAACATTACCCCAAATGCAAGGAAATGTCTGAATTATCCTTCTCAAACATGCAGTTATACACCATAACAGGATTCATTACATTGCGCTTCATGTTGGAATATTTCCTGTGAATGGGATGAAAATCAAGGTATGGAGGTATCGGATGTTCAACCGATGGCACCAAACCTCGTAGCTCTTCAACCTCCAAGAAAGATTGAAGTTGAAGACAATACACTTAAAAAATGCACATTATTGCCATGAAATGAAAGTAGCATTCACTTAGGAAAACATTAAGTAAAATGAACTTAGCATTCATTTAAGATAAAATCAAAACAATGCACATCAATGTGCTGAAAATGAAATCAATCCACATCGTCGACATTAAGAGTAGTGGATGCTTTAACAACTCCATGATCTATCTTAGCAAACAATTTCAACTTATTCCTACATATAGAACCACTTTAAAAAAAAAAAAAATCATTTATTCATCCATTGAAACTTAATATTGAAAGTATGTAGATGTAGATTCATTTATCAAATGACAATGCAATAGAGGTCTATTATCCTAGAATTAATACAAAATAGATAAAATGTAGGCATGAAAAGGAAAAGAACCTATACTTAGTTATTGTTTAAATAAAAGGGATAGAACTCATACATGTAGCCAATAGCGCAGGCTTGTAGACATTTACGAAATCATGCCTTTGGTAGTGATCAATCTAATAATGTGAGATTACATAAGTACTTAAAATCAAAAGTATATACTAAGTATTCATTTATGAAATGATATTAATAGTTTTTTTTTAATTACATTGATTAAACAGCATACCACGACCCTGTCCTATACTCTTTCCTCTTGGCTAACTAAATGATTTTCCTTTTCTTCTTTCAACATTAGTGAAAAAACTGTGGAGATAATGAATCTAGTTTAAAAAAATGCAATGTATGTAAGAAATTGAATAAAAATACAAGAAAAAAATATATATACCTGCCTTCTTCAGATGCATTATCAAGTTGGTTATATACATGACAATTTCGTTTATCATGTTCAATAACCCACTTGTTACACCCACGACATAATTTAGTATTCTCCTCCCTACAAGATTTAAATCTTTTAATCGTTCAGCCTTTAGTACTAACAACTATCAGATGAAGTACTATGTAAGAGTTCTTAAAATGTGCATTGACAAATAGATTGCTTTCACCAATCTCAATATTCTTGCCGATATTGGTCTCATCTTCAACTCTACATTTTTTATGAACATTTGCAATCATAATGTTGAACTGTGACTTACAAAATAATCAAAGAAGGCATTCATGCCTTCACTCCATTGTAACGTTGATATCCCTGCATAAAATGTGTTCTTGACATAAGCAGGAATTCACTTTTTACGTATCGTGTACAAATCTTATAGCTATTTATTTTCTTCGATGTTATAATTTGCAATCATTTTCAAACATAATGAATGAATTAAATTCAGTTTCCTCATCGTACATATATATACAATTTCTCCAATTAGTGTTGAATGATGGATTCTCATTAATAACTTTACCTAACTTCTCTAGAAGCTTCCGAACAATGTGTCACATGCACAACCTATGCTAAGTATTCAGAAATACACTATCAATTGTAGAAGCAATTCCTGGATCCTAATCTATGATTATGGCCTTTGAAAGCTTCCCACCCATAGCTTATTACCATGCTTAAAATAACCATTTGAAATCTTCAATGGTTTCACCAAATAAAAGCCCATGACCAAATAAGATAGATTGCTTATAATGGTTAACTCCAATGAATGGACCAAAAGGCATATCAAATTCATTTGTCTTGTTTGTTGTGTCAAAATATACAACGTCACCAAAAGCTTCATAGTGCATTTTTGAAATATTATCTGCCCAAAAACAAGATGTCAATCTATATTTATTGTTAATTTAAATTGCATAAGTAAAATTATCATCATTCGTGTGTTAATTTTGAAAGTAACGAAGCAACTCTTAAGCATTTTTTCCATGTTTGTCACGACTTTGAATTTTAAGAGCATTCTTTACATCTTCATCAATAAAACCCATTTTCTCAGGCCCTCCAGCTTCATTTGTAAAAAAATTTAACACTTTAGTTAGACCAATACCTGCTTTTCTCATGTTATCCATGACAACCTTATGAGAATATGTAAAATGCCGATGTGATAATAAACAATGAACCTTGGACTCATTAAATTGTGACTATGTGCTTCCATAAATGTCTCAACTTCCCATATATCCGATCCCTTCATGCGAACTACAATCTTTGTCATGCAATCGCATCTTGTCATAGTTCTTGGTCTCTTCTTATGATCTATTGCTTTTATATACGTGCGATTTCGATTCCTTTCCTCAGAACATATGAAACTTCGCATAATTGTTTCACATGTTTTTATATTGTTCAGTGTAGAACCTTTTCATATACTAATTCCATACCATCTGGCATACTCATTATAGAAATCAAATGCAACATTTTCAGAAATGAACACTATACCAACTATTGGTTTCACTTCCTTAGGTGCTTCTGAAATGAATTCATATGGACGTGAGATTGTTTCTTCATTACAGTTTGTCTGGTGTTCATCGCCAATTTGATTATTACCTATGACATTATCAATATACATGAACCAATAACGGGCTCATTTTCATACTTTACACCTGCGTTAGTGTAACGCCCGTGAAAAATCCGTACTTGGGTTCGAGTACCGATTTGACCCGAAATCGCGTAAAAATAATTTCCATGGAAATTAAACGTAAGTTAGCTAGCGCAACGCTAGAGTAGCTGGGAAATAGTCCCTGATCACTTTAAATACGTTCTGCAAGACCCAAATCGAGTAGAACAAACAACTCTACAATACTCTATAACCTCGGATCAAACTCTAAGCAGGTCTGTTCTCTGGACCATATTGAATTTTTGTATTGGATTTAGACCGCGCGTCGAAGGTCCGATACCTCCTATCTTAGACCGTTAGAACCGCCTAGCTGGACTTGACAATCATCTCGAAAATCAAGTCAAACCGATAATCACAGACTATTTCGTAGAACCCGGACTGAAGCGACCACGAATGGGGACGAATTTGGAATTTCAAATTCAAATCTGGCACACGACTTGACGCGTCAGTATTGAGCGTTCTGACCGTCATAATTCATCCAGATTACACCCTCGGATCAGGAAAAATTTCTATTTATTATCATGAGACTTTCAGCCCTGATCTATGTGCGGTAACCGCTGAACTGAAACCGGTCCGCCACGTGCGATCTGCGAACCCTGCCAGACTGAAAACTTAATACGAGGTACATCTGGTACCCATGAGCTTAAGTCTGATCGTAATCGACCAGGGGACCACCAGAAAGCCGTTTTTGGACCGAAACAGCCCCGAAATGGATAGGCATCAAGTAAACTTCGTCCCGGAGCCTATTTTCGGCAATTTCAAGCTTATAAAAGGGGTTGAAACCCTCATTTCTCCTTTCCATCTGAAATTCACAAACCCTAGAGAAAAAGAGAGAGAGTTTGAGAGAAAGGGAAGAGGAGATTTTTCCCGCTTCCGACCCCTGGCAGTTGCTGCTTCAACACTTCATTCCAATCACCTGGCTGGTGATTTCTACACTTTTTCAGGTATAGAATAACCCCAAAAACTTGCTGATTTAGGGCTTACGTAGATTCATGGCATGTTAGCTAACGTAATCCATAAATCAGGTTCTCTTACAGCCGTAGACGAAGCGTACACGCTCCGTTCAAAATTCCGCAACCGTAAGAGACTAGGTGAGGATTTTAGACGCTTTGATTGACGGTTTACAACGCTTTCAATGTCGTTTAATAGTAGATTATCGACGGCATCGCCGTTTGACATGTACAACATGCTCTCCGTTTCCTGTTTCATAAATTAACGAAGAATATGAGATTTAGGGCATTTTAGTCATTTGTAGGAAGTACGGTCTACATGCATATTTTCCTGACGTGATTGACATGGTTTGTCGCCGCATTAGAGAGTTAGGAATGATTGCATAATCAGTTTGGCGAAGAGATTCGCCAAGTTGCGCACTTTGGGTCGACATACTATATGTGGACTTAAGTGTGTAGTGTATGTGTTTGTATAAATGCTTGTACTAGTATGTATTGTATTGAATGATGTTATGTAGTAGTTTGAGATTGATTTCATAATTAAAATGCTGACCTAAATGATTTCCTACATGCTTACCTTATGCATTATTGCACTACATGCATAGAAAGTATGCCTTGAAGATTTGCTTAAGTTAAATATGCATAGAAAGTATGCCTTGAAGATTTGCTTAAGTTGAATGTTATAACATGTGCTAACATGCTCATATGCTGTATTTTAATTCCAATACCTTTGTATATAGTGTTAATGTAATTCCATAGATGTGTGGGACTTGACTTAGTCCAGGCAGTCGGTAACCGAGCGAATTCGTGGCTGACTGGTCATAGCCACGATCGACGCGTCGATGAACGTGATTCATGTTGAGAGTTGGCGGCAGTGGTTAGGCCACGCGAAGTGTTTTACGCACTTCATGTCGTTCAACTCGAGATGCGATCGCGCTAGTCGAGCCCGTCAAGTAACCCGACTGGCCGATGTTTGTTCACCTTGTATGTATCATAACTGCTTGAACCTAGGGTACTGAACTTACCATTGTAAACCCTATTAACCGTGGTACCTTGATCCACGAAGACTCATGAGCCGGGCATGGTGGTATGGGACACCGTGGTCGAGCTGTCGGCCTACGCTGGGGCCACAAACCTCCCCGTAGTGACCAGTGAGCACCTAGACTCGTGAGCAGATTATGGTGGTATGGGACACTATATTCTAGCTGTCGGCCTACACTGATCAGGCGACGAGCCCTTTGTAGTGACCGCGAGCGTATTCTGAGTCCACGGGAGGCGACGACCCTTCTGTGCAGTAGAGTACAGTAGGCCTGTATTGATAAGGTGATGGGGGAGCGGTGCAACGAGTGCGAGCAACAGCCCTGGCAGCCCTTACAGTGACCTACGAAATATACATCGTATGAGATTACTAGGAGTGACGACCCTAGACAGGATCTGTGTTGGGATTGATACAAGGGAAGTACCTTAGTTTCCCAATCCTGCTGTTTGAATGGACTAATAATAACTTGGAAATCATATCACCATAGCATTGCATGTGCCTGGAAGATGTGGAGCACTCTAGGGAGTGTGGCATGCCGCGGTCGTAAGATGTTGCCGCATGAGGGTGACCGTCGGTGAGGGCATACATCACGTCATATCATCTTGCATTAACAACAGTATTAGGATTGTCTGATTTACTGCTTTACTATTATCGCGTGATTGAATTGTGAACATGTTAATCTTTGCTCTATGATTCCACTGAGTTGATCACTCATTCCCACGTTACGGGATGGTGTTTGCAACACCCACCAGACCCTTTTGTAGCTGCAGGTGAGGACGAGATCCAGGAGGTGGAGCCAGAGATTGACGAGGACCAGGATGAGTTCTCGTATATGCAGTATCATGACGGCTTCCCGTAGGCGACCTGGATCGAGGGGACATCAGTGGGACTTTTCTTTTTGAACATTATTCTTTTGTTATGTATATGTACATGAGACTCAGTGATGTAGTCATACTTTGGAGACAGATGAGATTACTTTGTTTTTCCATACAGTGATATATACATTGTTTAGTCTTCCGCTTGCTTTTATCACTGGATCTGAAGTATGAATTGCAGTTTTGGTATACTTTTACTCATGTGGATGCTTTAAATCAGACAACATTGAATCATAACCATTTTTGTTGCATAAGTGACGGTCTGGAACTCGGGAGTTGAGTTTAAACACGACCCCCGATTTTCAGGGTGTTACAAGTTGGTATCAGAGCATGAATGAGAGTATACTGGGCCTGGGTTATGGTCTTGCGACATACGCTGTCGCTTCCTTTGACTTAGGTGGGTGCGAGAAGGGTCTAGAAACACATCTAGGATCGTAGATTCGCCGATAGGCGAAGTCTATTAGGATCGATAGCAAGATCGAGTCTGTAACGCATCTCGGGTCGCGTAAAGCAACCCGAATCACTTCTAAGCTTTAGGAAGTCGGGTAGAGACGTCCTATGAGCGGTTTTAAACCGCAAAAGTGAATCCTTGGGCCGTGGGATGACCACGACTCCAGTAATCAATCGTCAGGGCTTAAAAACCCCGTTTCACCAAAAATCTTCAAAATTCCTCCTCTAAACACTCCAATCTTAATTTCTTTCCTATCAATTTCATGTTAGGCATCAAACCTAATGTGAAAATAATAAAAATTAGTACTTTCATAAAATTTTACAGTGAATAGTAAAATTTTATGAAAAATGGCCATAAGGCCATTCTAACTTCACTTTCTTTAGCAATTAAGGAGCTAAATAGGTGTACTGGCTCCTTCTACCCCAAATTCATATGCTGCATCATATGGTTTGGTATTCGAGATTGCGATGTGAACCTGGAAAGCCCCGAACCCATGTTTGGGCTTATACAGACCAAATTATTGTGAACTAAGGGGTGGGACCTAACTTTTTGGGACCCTGGGACCATGGGGGACCAGACCCATGGGGTCCCACTGGCCAACTTCAAAGTTGGCCGGCGATGCCATCGCCGGTCGGGCGATGCATCGCCGGCCGACGGTGTCTGTTGGTGCCGTCCTTCGGGCGCACCCCCTTAAATGAGGTCCACACCATCCCTAGGTACCTCCCACCTCACGAAAACCCCCAAATCTCACCTCTCCTTCACAAACAGCCCTCTACATAGCCCTAGTTTCGATTTTCAGCAACCCATTCCAAATCCCAACGTCCCAAACCACTCCTAGAACCTTCCTTGGCCAAAACCGACCACCATCCATCACTTATTGGGTGTTGGCAGCCTCTTTCCTTGAAGATATCACCATTTGGAGCTCCAAAATCTCCCAAATAGAGCTGAAATCGTGAGGTGCTCCATCCCATCTTTTTGTTTGTATTTCTCCCTGAAAGTACAGCCTTGGGAAGCTTGAAGCATCCCTCTACGATGCCTAGATTTCCTTTTTTCAGATTGGGCAGCCATTTCTCCACATTTTCAGCATTTTCCATAGCTTTTGTGGAAGCCATTTTGGGCCTTTTGTCACTCTCATCCATCATATCTTTGATGGGTAAGAGGAAAACCGTGACAGACGAGGCTGGGCCGAGCCGCCCTGCTCGATCAAGAAGACCGCGGGGTGGTGCCGTAAGTTCAAGCGCCGCCGCAGGTCCAGCTGCAGTCCTGGAGTGCCGTACAAAGCGGGATTTGGATCCCTATGCACACCTTGGACGAACCATTCTATCAGAGATGCCTCATGGTGAATACACTGATCGTAGAGTGTTATTTGAGGCAGACGTAGATGGGCGATTGTTCGGCGAGTATCTGTTGTTCGAACGCATTGAAGCTGCGCACTGGGGACCGATCTTTGAAGCTCGCGCTCGTGCTAATGTGAGCACTGTTCGTGCCTTCTATGCTAGCATCCAGAATCCTACCTTGGAGCCTTTGCAGTTCAAAATCCCTTTTGGTAGAGATCGGATGGCTACGATCGACGTCCGATTGATTGCGTGACTTCTCAACGTGCCTCTAGGTGATGTGCATCCAAGTGAGAAGAATTTGAGGACTAGACGTGAACGAGATCGCCGCACCAGGTTTCTGTGCGGTAAGTTGGTTCCATGGCAGCCTAATAATAACCTCAAGGCGACGTACATGTCTGAGGATTTGCGCCTGCTGCATCATATCTGCACGTTCAATGTCTATCCCAGGTCGACGAACCGCATTGAATGTACACGTCTTATGGTCGATTTCTTATTTCTGGTGGCCCAGGGAGAGAACGTATGTATGGCCACTTTTATCTTACGGCAGATAGTTCTCATAGACAGGTCGAGAAGAACATCCGAATCGCTTCCCTTTGGCCGACTTATTTGCAAGATTGCACTTGAGTTTGCCTATAGACTTGGACCCGAATTGCCGGTATCGATTCACACCATCGATGAGTCGACAATGGTTAAGATGAAGATTGGGTCGCAATATCGTGAAAATTAACTTGAAAGGGATAGTGGGGACGACTTTGATGAAGAGGAAGATCAAAGCGAAGAAGAACCTAGAGCAGAGGTTCAGGAAGAAGCTCAGGAAGAAGCAGAAGAGGAGGCTCAGGATACTGATGAGAGCCCTCCTCCTTCTGCGCAGACTACTATCGACGACCGCATTGCTCGGATGGAGGAGAGTCAGACCGCTTTGCAAAGGGAAGTCCAAGAACTTCAAGCGGAAGTCGCTGATGCCCAGGCTGTTACAAAGAAGAAGTTTGGCAAGGTGACTCGCACCTTGAAGGCAATCCTGTGTTGCTTACAGGATAAGGGTGCTCCTCCTCCGTCACCAGACTCCGACTAGCGATGCGATCTTTGATGTTGTTATTAGTAGTTAGCCATTTCATGTTTTATGTGTGTAAGCTTGTTAGGGCTAGTGCTTTGCTTATGTTGCTGTTGCTTAACTGTCTTAATTTTCCATGTAATTCTAGTCATGATGCTTGTAAGGATATATCCCTTGTATTGTGACAATTTTGATTAATTGAAATGCATGGAATGCCTTTGACTCTTTAAGTGAATGTTTGCGGTGTAATTGTGCAATTGAGACTGATAAGGTTGCACCCTATTTTGAATATAGGGAATGCCACCTAAGACTACGAGGAGCGCGGTTCGGCTTTCATTGTCAGAGCAGATGGATCAGACTCCCTCTCAGTCTGGCACTCGTCCGGACCCTGCTGTGGGCCCGATTCCTGAGGCGATTCGATCGTCTCAGCCTGCTGTTGGTCCTACAGATGGACCACCGCCATTTACACCATCAGTTAGAGAGCCACAGCACACGTCTACTTCCACACTGCATCCGCCACAGCCTGCTCCACCCCCTGACAGATTCGAGCAGATGATGGCTATGATGCTACAGCAGCAGCAGCTTCTGACCACCATAGTTGGGACTTTAGCCCAGGGTGGGGGTGCGACTACATCTACTCCACCTGCACCACCTGCGCATCCAGCTGAGGATGCCTATACTTACGCCCAGGATGAGGGCATAGCCCATCCTGCGCAGCCTGCTTTCCCTGCGGGGAATCCTGCCGACACACGGGGCCTTCTGGAGCGATTTCAGCGCTTGCGGCCTCCTACTTTCACGGGTTCTCACAGACCCGAGGAGGCTGAGTTCTGGCTCGACCGAGTGTCGAAGATTCTACGGATGTTGCACTGTACCGAGGCTGAGCAGGTAGAGCTGGCTACCTTCCTGTTTGAGAGAGAGGCCAGTATGTGGTGGGATAGCATATTACGGACTGTTGCCGCAGATTTCGTATGGACGTGGGCAGCATTTGAGTTCCGCTTTCATGAGAAGTATTATCCCCAGACCTACAGGCACGAGAGGGAGAATGAGTTTCTCCGTCTCAGGCAGGCAGCGATGACAGTTACCGAGTATGAGCATCGGTTCACAGAGTTGGGCAGGTACGTCCCGACGATTCTAGCTGATGAGCAGATGCGCATACGGCGCTTTTTGGAGGGCTTGCGACCAGATATTTGGTCGAAGATGTGCTGTGTCAGTTTTCCCTCCTATGCGGAGTTGGTTCACATGTCCATGCGAGCAGAGCAGGACGTGGATCGACTTGCGCGATCTCGAGGCCCGACTACTTCCAGGCCGTGACCGGATTTACCAGACAGGCCCTTCGCGGGCAAGAGGCCTCGCTTTGATCCTCCTACCAGGACCACGGCGCCTGTACCACCGTTTCGGTGCCCTGATTTATCATGCACATACTGTGGGAGGACGGGCCACTTAGCGCAGAGTTGCTTTTCGAGGATGCGGGACAGTGGGTTCTCGCCGCCACAGAAGATTGATCGTGTACGTCCACAGGCGATATCAGCACCGCCAATACGGTCAGCTCCTGCGCATCCTTCTTTCAGACCTACAGTATCGCAGATTCGACAGCCTCCACGGCCCTTGACACAGCGGCCGAACCGGCCACAGCAGGCTCGAGTTCATGCACTGACCGCTGAGGCAGCGACGACACCGACTTTCCAGCATTCAGCCTTCGAGGTCACGGGCCATATCGGAGGTACTCCCGTTCTTGTCTTGGTGGACACTGGTTCCACGATTTCTTTGATATCGCGTGCCGTAGTCAGACGTCTTGGGTTACAGACTATCACTATGGATAGCGTGCGAGTCCTTGCAGCTCATGGAGATTATTCGGATGTCACCCAGATGTGTGAGGGTTGTTTAGTTGATCTGGGAGGCAGGACGATGACTCTTGATCTGGTCGTCGATCCCTCGCTCGTTTATCTCGACGTCATTCTTGGCATGGACTGGTTGACTGCAGCGAGAGCCGAGATTGACTGCGAGGCTCGTGTGGTGACGGTGTATGAGCCTGAGGGCACGCCTTTCACATTTCCAGTGCGGGTAAATCTTCCTTTCCGCATTCTTAGCTACGCCACTCTATTGCGCGACGCTGGTGCCCAGGTACTTGAGCAGACACCAGTTGTTTCTGAGTTCGGGGATCTGTTCAGGAAGATCCCTGGTTTGCCGCCCCGACGTGAGATCGATTTCACTATCGATCTGGTTCCTGGTTCTACACCCGTCTCACTACCGACTTATCGCATGGCACCATGTGAGATGGAGGAGTTGAGGACGCAGATTGATGGTCTGCTAGAGCTTGGCTTTATACGGCCTAGCGTGTCTCCTTGGGGAGCACCGGTCTTGTTCGTGAAGAAGAAGGATGGTTCGCTGCGATTGTGTATTGATTATCGCAGGCTGAACCAGCTCACGGTGAAGAACAAGTACCCTTTGCCCAGGATCGATGACTTGTTTGATCAGTTGAGAGGAGCGCAATACTTCTCGAAGATTGATCTTCAGTCAGGTTATCATCAGCTGCGCGTCAGAGATGAGGACGAGCAGAAGACAGCATTCAGGACCAGTTTTGGTCACTACGAGTTCCTCGTGATGTCGTTCGGTCTCACGAACGCACCGGCCGTGTTCATGGATCTGATGAACCGGGTATTTCAGCCTTTCCTCTATCGATTCGTCGTTGTCTTCATTGACGACATTTTGGTGTACTCTAGGAGTTGAGAGGAGCATGAGGAGCACTTGCGTTTGGTCCTTGATACGCTCAGACGACATCAGTTGTTCGCACAGTACAAGAAGTGCGACTTCTGGAAGCAGGAGGTGAAGTTTCTGGGACACGTGGTGTCCAAGGATGGCATGGCAGTTGACCTGTCTAAGGTAGCTGCGGTGCAGGACTGAGAGCAGCCTGGTTCTGTCACTGAGGTGAGGAGTTTCTTGGGTCTCGCTGGTTACTATCGGCGCTTCATTCAGGACTTCTCGAAGATCGCGAGACCCTTATCTCAGTTGACACAGAAGGACGTGAAGTTCGCCTGGAATGATAAGGCGGAGTCAGCTTTTCAGGAGCTGAAGGACAGACTTACGTCCGCCCCTGTGCTAGTATTGCCAGAGCAAGGGGTTAAATACACTATATACACTGACGCGTCTAGCGTTGGGTTGGGTTGTGTCCTTATGCAGAGGGACAGGGTAATTTCGTATGCCTCGAGACAATTAAGGAAGCACGAGGAGAATTAGCCTACACACGACCTGGAGTTGGCAGCCGTGATATTCGCACTGAGACTCTGGAGACATTACCTCTACGGAGAGGAGTTCGAGCTCTTTTGCAACCACAAGAGCCTCAAGTACATATTCACGCAGCGAGACTTGAATATGAGGCAGCGGCGATGGATGGAGACGCTGAAGGACTTTAAGTTTGAAGTCTCTTACCATCCTGGGAAGGCGAACCTTGTGGCTGTTGCGTTGAGCCACAAGAAGGCGATAGAGTTTGCGGCTCCGCTGATGGTTGCCGAGTGGGATATGGTGGAGTTTTT
This sequence comes from Magnolia kwangsiensis, assembly GCA_037074715.1. Taxonomy (NCBI): domain Eukaryota; kingdom Viridiplantae; phylum Streptophyta; class Magnoliopsida; order Magnoliales; family Magnoliaceae; genus Magnolia; species Magnolia kwangsiensis. The sequence goes on from CM073589.1 coordinate 64,479,343, forward strand.
GCGAGACTTTGAGCAGAAACTCACCGTAGAGGAGCCATTCGAGTTCATCGCACACGTACAGGTGCGATCCCAGATCGATGACCGAGTCATCGAGGCGCAGAGGGACGATGCGCATCTTACTGAGCTTCGAGAGCAGGCCAGTGATGATGCTGACGCCGATTGGCGAGTTGGTATGGATGGGGGCTTACGTTACCGTGGCCGCCTATGCGTCCCAGATGTCCCTGACTTGAGACGAGAGATTCTCGAGGCTGCGCATTCTACTAGACTCGCGATGCATCCAGGCAGTACGAAGATGTATCGTGACGTAAAGAGGACGTATTGGTGGGAAGGTATGAAGACCCACATAGATGAGTTCGTGTCCCGTTGTCTCACTTGTCAGCAGGTGAAGGCAGAGCATCGCCGACCACCTGGACTTTTGCAGCCTATGCCGATTGCAGAGTGAAAATGGGATTTCATTTCCATGGACTTCATTTCTGGGTTGCCGAAGACGAGGAAGGGGCATGATTCTATTTGGGTGATCGTCGACCGATTGACGAAGTCGGCGCACTTCCTACCGATCAGAGTTACGAACTCTGCAGACGAGCTGGCTAGATTGTATATCCGAGAGATCGTGCGTCTGCATGGAGTTCCGTTGGAGATCGTGTCGGACAGAGACACGCGGTTCACTTCTATTTTCTGGACTCGTATTCAGGAGGCTATGGGTGTGAAGTTGAAGTTCAGTACTGCCTTTCACCCACAGACGGACGGACAGACGGAGCGAGTGAACCAGATCCTGGAGGACATGTTGCGAGCTTGCGCATTGGACTTCAAGGACAGTTGGGATGACTGTCTTGCATATGCAGAGTTTGCGTACAACAATAGCTTCCAGGCGAGTATCGGCATGGCACCTTATGAGGCGCTGTATGGGCGACCTTGTCGCGCACCGCATTGCTGGTTAGAGGTCGGTGAGTGTAGCTTGATTGGCCCAGAGTTGGTGCAGGCAACGTCAGAGAAGATCGATATTATTCGACGTCGGCTTCTTACAGCGCAGAGCAGACAGAAGAGCTACGCCGATACGAGACAGAGACTACTTGAGTTCACAGTCGGGGATCACGTGTTTTTGCGAGTTTCCCCTATGAAGGGAGTCCTTCGGTTCGGGAAGAAGGGGAAGCTGGCACCGCGATTCATTGGTCCATTCCAAATCCTCGATCGTGTGAGAGCAGTGGCTTACCGATTGGCTTTACCCACGCCCCTCGCGAGCGTCCACAACGTATTTCATGTTTCTATGCTGAAGAAGTACATTGCTGATCCTTCCCATATCATCAGATGGGAGCAGGCGCAGTTAGGAGAGGATGTTACTTATATCCTGCGACCGACACGCATCTTAGACAGGAAGGAGCAGGTACTGCGTAGCAAGGTGATTCCCCTTGTGAAGGTACTATGGACGCATCATACTGAGGAGGAGGCTACTTGGGAGACAGAAGCCGAGATCAGAAAGAACTACCCACAGCTTCTCGAGGAGTACGAACAAGTACAAATTTTGAGGACGAAATTATTTGTTAAGGGGGGTAGATTGTAACGCCCGTGAAAAATCCGTACTTGGGTTCGAGTACCGATTTGACCCGAAATCGCGTAAAAATAATTTCCATGGAAATTAAACGTAAGTTAGCTAGCGCAACGCTAGAGTAGCTGGGAAATAGTCCCTGATCACTTTAAATACGTTCTGCAAGACCCAAATCGAGTAGAACAAACAACTCTACAATACTCTATAACCTCGGATCAAACTCTAAGCAGGTCTGTTCTCTGGACCATATTGAATTTTTGTATTGGATTTAGACCGCGCGTCGAAGGTCCGATACCTCCTATCTTAGACCGTTAGAACCGCCCAGCTGGACTTGACAATCATCTCGAAAATCAAGTCAAACCGATAATCACAGACTATTTCGTAGAACCCGGACTGAAGCGACCGCGAATGGGGACGAATTTGGAATTTCAAATTCAAATCTGGCACACGACTTGACGCGTCAGTATTGAGCGTTCTGACCGTCATAATTCATCCAGATTACACCCTCGGATCAGGAAAAATTTCTATTTATTATCATGAGACTTTCAGCCCTGATCTATGTGCGGTGACCGCTGAACTGAAACTGGTCCGCCACGTGCGATCTGCGAACCCTGCCAGACTGAAAACTTAATACGAGGTACATCTGGTACCCATGAGCTTAAGTCTGATCGCAATCGACCAGGGGACCACCAGAAAGCCATTTTTGGACCGAAACAGCCCCGAAATGGATAGGCATCAAGTAAACTTCGTCCCGGAGCCTATTTCCGGCAATTTCAAGCTTATAAAAGGGGTTGAAACCCTCATTTCTCCTTCCCATCCGAAATTCACAAACCCTAGAGAAAAAGAGAGAGAGTTTGAGAGAAAGGGAAGAGGAGATTTTTCCCGCTTCTGACCCCTGACAGTTGCTGCTTCAACACTTCATTCCAATCACCTGGCTGGTGATTTCTACACTTTTTCAGGTATAGAATAACCCCAAAAACTTGCTGATTTAGGGCTTACGTAGATTCATGGCATGTTAGCTAACGTAATCCATAAATCAGGTTCTCTTACAGCCGTAGACGAAGCGTACACGCTCCGTTCAAAATTCCGCAACCGTAAGAGACTAGGTGAGGATTTTAGACGCTTTGATTGACGGTTTACAACGCTTTCAATGTCGTTTAATAGTAGATTATCGACGGCATCGCCGTTTGACATGTACAACATGCTCTCCGTTTCCTGTTTCGTAAATTAACGAAGAATATGAGATTTAGGGCATTTTAGTCATTTGTAGGAAGTACGGTCTACATGCATATTTTGCTGACGTGATTGACATGGTTTGTCGCCGCATTAGAGAGTTAGGAATGATTGCATAATCAGTTTGGCGAAGAGATTCGCCAAGTTGCGCACTTTGGGTCGACATACTATATGTGGACTTAAGTGTGTAGTGTATGTGTTTGTATAAATGCTTGTTCTAGTATGTATTGTATTGAATGATGTTATGTAGTAGTTTGAGATTGATTTCATGATTAAAATGCTGACCTAAATGATTTCCTACATGCTTACCTTATGCATGATTGCACTACATGCATAGAAAGTATGCCTTGAAGATTTGCTTAAGTTTAATATGCATAGAAAGTATGCCTTGAAGATTTGCTTAAGTTGAATGTTATAACATGTGCTAACATGCTCATATGCTGTATTTTAATTCCAATACCTTTGTATATAGTGTTAATGTAATTTCATAGATGTGTGGGACTTGACTTAGTCCAGGCAGTCGGTAACCGAGCGAATTCGTGGCTGACTGGTCATAGCCACGATCGACGCGTCGATGAACGTGATTCGTGTTGAGAGTTGGCGGCAGTGGTTAGGCCACGCGAAGTGTTTTACGCACTTCATGTCGTTCAACTCGAGATGCGATCGCGCTAGTCGAGCCCGTCAAGTAACCCGACTGGCCGATGTTTGTTCACCTTGTATGTATCATAACTGCTTGAACCTAGGGTACTGAACTTACCATTGTAAACCCTATTAACCGTGGTACCTTGATCCACGAAGACTCATGAGCCGGGCATGGTGGTATGGGACACCGTGGTCGAGCTGTCGGCCTACGCTGGGGCCACAAACCTCCCCGTAGTGACCAGTGAGCACCTAGACTCGTGAGCAGATTATGGTGGTATGGGACACTATATTCTAGCTGTCGGCCTACACTGATCAGGCGACGAGCCCTTTGTAGTGACCGCGAGCGTATTCTGAGTCCACGGGAGGCGACGACCCTTCTGTGCAGTAGAGTACAGTAGGCCTGTATTGATAAGGTGATGGGGGAGCGGTGCAACGAGTGCGAGCAACAGCCCTGGCAGCCCTTACAGTGACCTACGAAATATACATCGTATGAGATTACTAGGAGTGACGACCCTAGACAGGATCTGTGTTGGGATTGATACAAGGGAAGTACCTTAGTTTCCCAATCCTGCTGTTTGAATGGACTAATAATAACTTGGAAATCATATCACCATAGCATTGCATGTGCCTGGAAGATGTGGAGCACTCTAGGGAGTGTGGCATGCCGCGGTCGTAAGATGTTGCCGCATGAGGGTGACCGTCGGTGAGGGCATACATCACGTCATATCATCTTGCATTAACAATAGTATTAGGATTGTCTGATTTACTGCTTTACTATTATCGCGTGATTGAATTGTGAACATGCTAATCTTTGCTCTATGATTCCACTGAGTTGATCACTCATTCCCACGTTACGGGATGGTGTTTGCAACACCCACCAGACCCTGTTGTAGCTGCAGGTGAGGACGAGATCCAGGAGGTGGAGCCAGAGATTGACGAGGACCAGGATGAGTTCTCGTATATGCAGTATCATGACGGCTTCCCGTAGGCGACCTGGATCGAGGGGACATCAGTGGGACTTTTCTTTTTGAACATTATTCTTTTGTTATGTATATGTACATGAGACTCAGTGATGTAGTCATACTTTGGAGACAGATGAGATTACTTTGTTTTTCCATACAGTGATATATACATTGTTTAGTCTTCCGCTTGCTTTTATCACTGGATCTGAAGTATGAATTGCAGTTTTGGTATACTTTTACTCATGTGGATGCTTTAAATCAGACAACATTGAATCATAACCATTTTTGTTGCATAAGTGACGGTCTGGAACTCGGGAGTTGAGTTTATACACGACCCCCGATTTTCAGGGTGTTACAGTTAGGTTGTGACTTCATTTCCCCAACCACAAGTTCAAAGTAAACTCTAGCGGTTAACCAAAAGCTATGAAATAAACATGAGGGAACGAAAATTAGTACAAGGAGTTATAAAGAAAAAACGAACAAGTTTTAAATTTTCAAATATGAAAAAATCCTTCCAATTTGATATGTTTCTACAATTAAATGGTATTTTTTGCATGCTCATTTGTTTCAATTCCTTAAAATTATATAGAAGGGAGTTATTTGATACTTTGGTAGAATATGACATTTGATAAACAGACACTACACATGGTGAACATTAATTCAAATAAAACCAATAAAATTGTAGAACTGACAGTCATGTGGACTAAACACTTGTTTGTTGAAATCAGACTCCAAAAAATTGACCTCAAATAAGCACGATATTGGTTCATGATATGACTAAACCACAACCCACAACTTGGATTAATTTTCATGCATCCCACAACTTGGATTAATTTGCATGCATGTACCAAATTTAAAAATTTATCTGTATCATCTATCACACTCCACAATTAACCATGTGCTAAAGTCTCCCATATCTGAGTAGGTCCACCATATGGGAAATTTTGTTTGTCAAGTCTACCCAATATGATCCACTAGATTAGGCTAAAGGTAGTTATTGTTATTGTTATTTTACTTTTTTCTTCTGTATTTATAAATAATAATTTTAGTGCTCTCATTTTTATTTCGTAGCTTTTGGTTAACCGCCAAAGTTTACTTTGAACTTGTGGTTGGGGAAATGGAGTCACAACCTAACGTAGGTGTAAAGAATGAAAATGGGCCCCTTATTGGTTCATGTAGTACTGATAATGTAGGTGATAATTAAACTGGCAATGAACTAGACAAACTATAATGAAAAAATAATCTCACCTCCATATGAATTCATTAAAGAAGCACCCAAAGAAGTGAAACCAATGGTTGGTATGGTGTTCATTTCTGAAAATGTTGTATTTGATTTGAGTATACCAAACGGTATGGATTTAGCATACGAAAAGGTTCTACATTGAACAATATGAAAACATATGAAACAATTATGCGAAGTTTCATACGTTATGAGGAAAGGTATCGAGATCGCAAGTATATAAAAGCAACAGAACATAAGAAGAGACCAAGAACTATGACAAGATGCGATTGCAAAACAAAGATTGTACTTCGCATGAAAGGATCAGATAGATGGGAAGTTAGGACATTTGTGGAAGCACATAGTCACAATTTGATGAGTTTAAGTATGTCATGGATAACATAAGAAAGTGGGTATTGGTCCAGCTAAAGTATTAAGTTTTTCTACAAATGAAGCTAGAGAGTCTAAGAAAATGGGTTTTATTGATGAAGATGTGAGGAATGCTCTTAAAATTCAAAGGCGTGACAAACATGGAAAAAATGCTCAAGAGTTTCTTCGTTACTTTCGAAATAAACATATGAATGATGATAAGTTTACTTACGCAATGCAGATTGACAATGAATGTAGATCGACATCTTATTTTTAGGCATATAATATTTGAAAAATATACTATGAAGATTTTGGTGACGTTATATGTTTTGACACAACATACAAGACAAATGAATTTGATATGCCTTTTGGTCCATTCATTGGAGTCAACCACCATAAGCAATCTATCTTATTCGGTGATGGGCTTCTGTTTGGTGAAACCATTGAAGATTTCAAATGGTTATTTCAAGAATGATTATAAGCTACGGGTGGGAAGCTTCCAAAGGCCATAATCAAAGATTTCAAATGATTCAGCAATTGTTGCTACAATTACAAGTGTATTTCAGAATACCGAGCATAGGTTGGGCATGTGGCACATTATTCAGAAGCTTCCAGAGAAATTAGGTAAAGTTATTAATGAGAACTTATCCTTTAACATTAATTGGAGAAATTGTGTATATATGTGCAATGAGGAAGCTGAATTTGATTCATTATAGTCGAAATGCTTGCAGGTTATAACCTTTAAGAAAATAAATGACTACAAGATTTCTACACGATACGTAAAATGTGGATTCCTGCTTATGTCAAGAACACATGTTATGCAAGGATGTCAACGATATAATGGAGTGAAGGCATGAATGTCTTCTTTAATTATTTTGTAAGTCATAATTCAACATTATTAAAATTTGCACAAGGATATGATCGCTCTTTACAAAAACATCAATATAATGAGTTGAAAGCATATTGTGACACTTTCTATAATACACATGGAGCAATAACCTCTATCGATATTGAAACAAAGATGATAAAAATTTATACAAGAAAAGTATTTTATGACTTATTTATTAATAAGTTGGTAGTAAGGGAATGAGCATTAAGTAAATACAATATATTCAATTGTAGAACGAATGATAAAATATATACAATTTTTTAGAACCATGATGAACAGTTCAATTCTTGTACTTGTCAGAGCTTCGAATTTTGTGAGATTGTTTGCAGGCATTTATTAGCTGTGTTAAAGGAAGAATCTATCATCAAAATGTCATTTCATTATATACATACAAGGTGGACACACAATGCAGAAAAAAAAAAACATAGAAGTGACTCAACTCCTCTATCTTCAAACGTTGATGAGTCAACCCTCTTGGGGCGGAATGAAATATCTCGTATGATGAACTATTTAATAAATGAAAGAACAATGACTCGATAAATAATGGAACCCGTGTTGTCAGCTTTATGAGATTTGATTGCAAATGTTTGTCAAAAATGTAGAATCGAAGATGAAGCCAATATTATTAAGAATGTTGAGGGTGGTGAAAAACTTAAATCCGACAAGGAGGAGAATAGTAAGTTATGTCGTGGGTGTAACAAGTGGTTATTGGACATGATAAATGAAATTGTCTTATATATAACCAACTTGATAATGCATCTGAAGAAGCCAAGTATATATATATATATATATATATATATATATATATATATATATATATATATATATATATATATATATATATATATATATATATATATATATATATATATATCTTGAATTTTTATTCGATTTCTTACATACATTGCATTCTTTTAAACTAAATTCATTATCCCCACAGTTTTTGCACTAATGTTGAAATAGGAAAGGAAAAAACAGTTGGTTGGCCAAGAGGAAAAAGTATGGGACAGGGTCGTGGTAGAATGTTTAATCAAGGTAATTAAAAAAATAACTATTAATACCATTTGATAAATGAATGCTTAGAATATACTTTCGATTTTTAAGTACTAATATAATCATATAATCTCACATGATTAGATTGATCAGTACCAAAGGCATGATTTCTTAAATGTCTACAAGCTTGCGCAATCGACTGCATGTATGAGTTCTATCCCTTTTATTTAAAGAGTAACTTAAGTATAGGTTCTTTTCCTTTTCATGCCTATATTTTATCTATTTTGTATTCATTCTGAGATAATATAACTTTATTGCATTGTCATTTGTTAAATAAATATACATCTACATACTTTCAATATTAAGTTTCAATGGATGAATAACTGAAAATTTCGTTAGTGGTTCTGTATGTAGGAATAACTTGAAATTGTTTGCTAAGATAAATCATAGAGTTGTGGAAGCATCCACTGCTCTTAATGTCGATGATGTGGATTGATTTCATTTTCATGAAAATAATGTGCATTTTTTTTTAAATATCCTAAATGAATGTTAAGTTCATTTTACTTATTATTTTTTCCTAAATGAATGCTACTTTCATTTCATGACAATAATGTGCATTTTTAAGTGCATTGTCTTCAACTTCAATCTTTTTCGGAGGTTGAAGAGCTACGAAGTTTGGTGCCATCAGTTGAACATCCGATACCTCCATACCTTGATTTTCATCCGATTCACAAGAAATATTCCAACATGAAGCACAATGTAATGAATCCTGATATGGTGTATTACTAAATGTTTAAGAAGGATGATTCAGACAGTTCCTTGCATTTGGGATAATGCTCATTCCTTCACTTGAACACATCTAACAAACATGCGCCAAGCAACTTCTTTACTATAAATGTCAGATCATTTGTTGGATGTGTTTGTAGGTGCAGATGCAATGAATTCTTTTCGAGGTGAAGAAGAATGATGGTGGTTCCTTGCATTGCTAGCCTCGCTGAATTACCTTAGTAATTGAAGAGACTTTGTTATTTTTCTTTCTTTTCATTTTTTATTATTATTATTATTATTATTATTATTATTATTATTATTATATATATATATATATATATATATATATATATATATATATATATATATATATATATATATATATATTCTGAAAAAAGTCAGAGGCCACACTTGTTGTCGGAGTCGTTGAATTGCAAGCGATGGTGTTTTATGTAGGGATGGCAATCAATGTTGACTAACCGGGGCAATATGTATAGATTTTGTTAATTTTCTTTTTCTTTTTTTAATTTTTCCTTGTTTGATAAGGTCATTGTAATCACCTACTTCTTGAGCGTATCATTTGTACATCAAATTAGATGATAATACATGTAAATTTCAATTCCTTAGTCATGTATTTGTTATTATGGATGTTGCATATGTGGATTGGATGTGGTTTCCAATTTTTATTCACAAATATATATTTAAGTCTTCTAAAGATTGTTGAACAAAGTATCAAAGATCATACTTGCTGGAAAAGCCACTTATATAGCCCTGTGGTATGGTCAAATGCTCCGAAAGGAAAACATTTTCAAAATATTTCTTGTATGGCTCTACAATAGGAAAGTAGCCTCAAATGAAAAAAAATCGCCCCATGTTGTAATTAGTGCTGCAGGAGATGTGGATTTCTTTGCTCACAGTTCCTGCACTGCAACTTAGGTAGGGCCCACCCTGATATTTGTGAGAAATCCAACATGCCCATCTATTTGTTGAGCTCATTTTAAGACAGCGATGAAAGATAATTTAGATCCAAGACTCAAGTGGACCATATGAGAGGGAAAATTAGAGAAAAATGCCTAATATTGAAACTAGGAAAAGAAAGTGGGCCAATTTAAGTCTTGGATATGTCCATTTTTTGTCAAATGTCCTAAAATGAGCTTGCCACCAACAATAAAAATCCAGCTTGTGGCAAACAGAATCCCTAGTGAGGAAGTATACAATCCTCTAACCTATAAACCATCCTCCACCCCATAATACGGTCCCTTGACGAGGGCATGGTTTTGTGATCCATGCCATTGATTTAATCATACATAGATGGATGGCCCATGCCTAAAAAAAAGTCATTTATGGGACAATCTTATCCGTTCAATCAGCGATCTGCAAGTAGATGTATAGCAACAACAACATGCAACAGAAGGAAAGACCATATATTTGATTGCTTGGATCTTATTATTGAACGCTCTTCGGCACATGAGCCATAAACTCTTGTCCATTTGATCAATGATGTAAACGACAGACTTGTGGTCCTACTAGTAGACTCAAGGCATGGTTCCTCGAGCCGTCACCATTTCTCAATTTAAGAGCAGATTAGGTGCGACCTCGGCCTGACTGAACATTGTGCAACCCTAACCATGGGGCTCAAATTGATATATACATTGTATATCCACACCGTCCATCCATTTTTCAAGCTCATTTCAAGGCATGATTTCATAAATTAAGCAGACCCAACTCTCAAGTCGACCACACCCTAAGAAACAATCTTGATTGGGCATCCACCATTAAAATCAATTAATGCCCACCATGATGTTTATTTGCCATCTAACATGTTTGTAAGGTCGCGCGGACCTAGATAAATGAAGGTAAAAATCAAATATCAACTTGATCCAAAACTTTTGTTGTTATAAGAAATTTTTAATGGTGGGCGTTGAATCTCTACTGTTTCCTTTAGTGTGGTCCACTTGGAATTTGGATCTGCTTCATTTTTAAACTCATCATCTAAAATGAGCAGTAAAAATGGATGGACATCGTGGATATATAATAAATCCATCAAGATGGCCCCCACTCCTAGAAAGGTTTCAATCGTGGACGCACTATCCCCATTGTTTCCCGTGGTGTGGCCCACTTGAGCTTTCTTTAATATGCTTCAATTTTGAACTCGGTCCTAAAATGAGCTGGTAAAATGGATAGACGGCATGCATTTTAAAGATCTAACCACCTAAATTAAAACCAAAGTGTAGTTGAGGATTTCTCTCGTGTCAGAGAGAAGCTCCTCAAAGCATGAGAATGGAGGCTAGCATCTCTGAACTCCTTGAGGCTAACATTAGCGTCGGCCTCGATTACGCCTTTTAAAATGGAAGGGGATAGCATACTGAGTAAACTCTGTGAGGTTCACCATGATTTATGCATTTTATCCATTCTGTCCATCTACTTTACCGGATAATTTTAGGGCATGAACCAAAAAAATGAAGCATATTTGAATATCAAATGGACAACACCACGGGAAACAATGTGAATTGAACTTCTATTGTTGAGAAATTCTTGGGGGCTATAGAACTTTTGGATCAAACTTATATTTGTGTTTTCCCTTCATCTATGTCTGTATGATCTTATAAACAAATTGGATGACAAATAAACATCACTGTAGGGCTTAGCAAGGTCTCAATGGTTGAAATCATTATTCTCACTCAGTCATAAAGTACCTTGTTATTGGTGTTGAGAGAGAGAAAGAGAGCTTGGGGGAGTGGCCGAGTGCAGGCGTACGGTTGAGACTTGGAGAGTGAGAGAGAGAGGAGCTCGGACGCGGCGGGTTGGGTAAGGAAGGAAAAGGGTAAGAAAGGGATGTACAGGTAGGATAAGGTTTAAGTTTAGACATCTAGTTAAAAACGTAAAATAAAATAAAAATAAAAAATAAAAAGAGTACGGTTTGAAGAGATGCATGATTCTGCATGTGGGCTGCCTCTGGTTTGGATTGAAACCGTCGATCAGATGGGTCCCAACGCGAATGGGGATTCCCTGCAAACATCCCAGATTGAGGATCCTTTGATCATTGTCTACATGTTGAACGTGACCATTTCTCTTTAACCGTCTATTTGTAGGTTTCGTCCAACCACCCACAGGACTATTAAAAAAGAAAAAGAAAAAGTGGTTTGCTAGAATGCATCCCAGCCGTTGAATGTTGGTCATATTCCGGTGATCCAAACCATTTATACGATGTTTCTCACTGAAAGCAATAAAAGGACCCAATTGGACTATTTATTTGGACCGTACTTACTGCTGATTGGAGGATAGAATCAACGGTTAAAAGAAAAAGGATCCCAAGGGCCCTAGATTCGAAGCATGAGACACGTTATCTGAATGAGCTAATCTTGGAACAAGGGATGCTATGGCCAATGAGGGAAGTAACATCTGAAGGACTAGACACCCAACAATCCAGATCAACGACTTTGAGGCTCTGAAGTGAATAATTTGAAGATCCTTCTCATATAAGCTTCCCAAAGCAACGGTGGCCAGTAGGTTGACAAAAGGTAAGAACGCAGAAAGATGGAAGGCTGATATGCCGGCCCACCAATCACTGATCATTGGAAAATTGGTGCAAACGACAATGATGTTTGGTGATGAAGCTGGAGGATATTAAAATGGATAGCGAACCGTGTGCTGCGATTACTGAAATGCTTCAGAAATGGCTGATGATCAGTAGCTTAGAATGGCCATGAATGGAGCAACCCCACCTGCCCAAATGAAGACATCAACAAGATCCCAAGGGCATGTTTGGACACTCCCCCCAAAGAGGTATTTGAGGCTGTAGACGCCCTACCTAAATTCACATACCTTCCCTCACTGACCAGAGATTTGGATCCCCTTCTGAGAGATCTTGCATGCCCAAGTTTTGCCAGAGTCCATAAGTTGCCTCTTAATGAGCTGACGGTTTAAGTCTGTAAGTTTGACCCCCAATGTCTAGTTATCAGAGAGTAGAAGTTATCATAGAGTCGAAGTAGAGGATATACCCCTGTAGGGACTTGAAATCAAGTCAAAATGCCCCTCAAGAAAGGATGCTCTGGCATCTAGGAAACCCAAGAACTGCCATACCTATTCCTAGATCATGCTCAATACAAAGTTGCAGAAAAATCAACTTTGTATCCGACCATCCCTTTTGTAAAAAAAGGTGTCGGATCTATCATTTTTCTTCTTACATTTCAAATCAACTTGCATTCCGGCCCACACATTCCAATTACATTAGAGCACTTGCCTTCTATTTTATTTTTGCAATCTTCTCTCCTATCTACATCCTTTTTAATTTTATTTATTTTTATTTTTTGCTTACCTTAAGTCTTAAATTCCGCCAGGCACGAGTATATGTAACAAGCTAAAATTCCTCTGAATTCTCTTTTTTTTTTAAAAACATAAAATCTCGTAAAATAAAGATCACATGATGTATGACAGTATAAGCAAAAAAAATTCAAAGATTCATTTGGTTAGTGCAATTCCAAAAACCAAACATTCATTTGGTTAGTGCAATTCCAAAAACCAAACACCTACATCTAAATCAATTTTACACCTCATCTATGCAATTGATAAGCAAAAGTGAAAGAGATCGTGGCTACGCAAGTGGCATTCACAAAATAACAACTCCATTGGAGAATTCGTTAGCCACTAGCCAAGGCCCGACTTGAAACATGGGATTTTACAGTTTTTGGGAGATTTCACAATTTCAGCGCATTTACTTTCCAGCCCTCTAGTGTATACTGTCCGTTTACTTTCTCACATTCCAGTAAACACCTGTCCTTTTTTACTTTCCTGTCAAACTAACTGACATTTCAGTAAATATTGTTTACCTGCTAACCAACTAACATACTCGCATTTCAATGTACACTGGTTCATTTACTTTCTTGTCGTATATTCTGTTATTCCAGTTAAACTGGTCCCATTTACTTTTCTGCACTTTATTTTCTGTTCTAATTATCAAAAAAAAAAAAGAGCAAGGAAAGGTGGAAGCAAACCAGTGCACAAAAGGCAGAAGGAAACTCACAGTTCACTTTTCCCCTCTAATGCGCACTAATCCAGCTCTACATATTTACGATGTTCATCCTATACTTTCCGGACTCACTTTTCTTTTTATCAGTACATTAAGAAGAAAAACCATGTATATATCAGAAAAGAAAAATACAAGACAATGAAGAGAGAGAAGGGATAAGCATGCGCAGTAAAGAAAAAGAAGAATGCCCTTCTAACACCAGACCTAAAAGTCAGCTGTCAGGATCTCCGCCCTCCGAATTCCGCTTCCACCCACCATATCGTCATCCCAACTCATGCTATCATGTCTATCCAGGGTGAATCATCCGCTTCCTCTGGACCACTTAGACGCCATCGCAGAACCCCCAGCTTCTCTCTCCATATCTAAAGTAGCTCTCAACTTGCAAAGGTTGCAAGTTGAGAGGGACTCATGACACACTTCCTTCAAGGCAAGGCCAGCCCGTCAATCCAAAGCGCACCAGTACAATTGCTGATCACTCCAATCAATCTGTCGGTCCAAAGCCCAACTTTGTATGCAACCAATCAATCCCAACCAACTCCCCTTAAAGAGAATCAGTCTCAGTTCCAACCCTCACATGTTGGTCAAATCTATCATTTGCCCCCTAATGAGAGTCATTCTCATTTCCAGCATTTACATTCTAATCAATTTCTACATTCTCCCCTTAATAAGAGCCAGACTTAATTCCAGCCTTTACATTCCAACCCTTTTACTTTTCAATTAATTCCAGCATCCTCCCGCTAATGGGAGCCAGCCTCATTCTAGTCAATTATATCCCAGTCAATCACATGTATATTCCAGTAGGTAGCATTCTCCCGCAAGCAGGATTTCTTTTCATCTGTATTCTTCCCTCCCAGTTCCAATCCAATAGACTCCATTGAACAACAACCAGACCCAACCTCCTCCGAGAGGGGAGTCATAGGGGTGTGAACAAGGTCGAATGCTATGAGGAGGAGCGAACACGTACACTGCAAGAGAAAAATGACTCCAGTTAGGCCACTCTGAAATTAATCTGCTCTAGAAACATTTCGAGGAACATCTCAATACCATGAAAAGCAAACTTCATAAGCAACATGGGATGGATCTACAGTGTACTAAATTCATGAATCTTTGCCCCTTTCTGGAAGCTAAGGTGCCTCAAAACTTTGAGGTACCAAAGTTCAAACAATATGATCGCACATGATGCCCCGTAGCCTACCTCAAAGCATTCTGTGGAGAACTTGATACCATAGTTGGCAATGACGGGGCGTTAATCCATTTATATCAAAAGTCCCTAAAAGGTGACTGCATACATGTCGATTGATTACCATTATTTCAAGACATGGGAAAACTTACCCAAATATTTGTAGACCGTTTCGCTTACAATCTAAATATAGCACTCAGAAAGCCAGATTTTTCTGTCTTAGGACAGAAATGATGAGTCATTGTCAGCTAACATTAGACAGTAGTGGGCCGTGGTCGCCAAAATGAAAGCGCCCATTGATAATGAAGAGCAAATCTCCATGATTATACACTCTGCAAACTCGAGCATATCTAGATACATTATCTCGTATCTGTATGTTAACTTCACTCAACTCATCCGCGTTAAGGAATAAGTCGAAGCCAGAATAAGAGCCGGAACAATCTCCTCTTACTCACATCACCCTAGAAAAGTGGAATCAAGTGGATAAAGAGCCTAAAGAATACGAGAACGAGGATTATGATGTCCCTATCCCTGTTCAACAAAAGATGACTTGCCTTCGTCCACGATGCACCATTCGCCCCTCAGTAGGGACAGCGACATTAACATTGACAACTATAAAGATGGAACCCACAATATTCCAATCAGAATTAACAAATGCGTACGATTCAGGAACCTAGACACTTCACTCCATTGACTCAATCTTACAAGGAAATACTAGTCATGTTAGTGCAGAGGCAACTTCTTGCCCCACTACATCTTAGGCCCCCTCCAAATCCCATGTCATTGAACTATAACGAAAATGAGTATTGTGTGTTCCAACAATCCAAGGGTCACATGACAAATTGTTGTTTTACATTAAAACATACAGTCCAAATTTTCATCGACCAAAGGAAAATTCGATCGCGACCTCGAACACAGCTGCCAACAATATACTCAAGAATTCCATGCTATGTCAACTCGATTGTCCCGAAATGCAGGATGATTATGTTCGAGTTAATGTAACTGCACTTCCAGCTATGAAAAAGCCCATTACAATTAAAGTGTCAAAATAAATAAATAAATAAATAAAAACTCGAGTGGCAAAAAGATAATCCGAATGGCTCTAGTTCGAAATGCTTATAAGCTTAATGCATTTGTAACACAGGAGATTTGTAAAGCCACAAAATGTGCAGGTAGCTGCCCGTTAGAAACACTTTGTCTTACAAGCAATCCTAGGGAATCGTATGGCATCGAGATCTACTTTTCCATATCCAACTAGGTTATCCTTATAAGGCCGTAAAAAGTGCAAGGGTTCTAGCCACAAAAAATTCATACTCGTAAACACACTTGATGTTCAAATACTGATCACAACGTGAAGGGTTTGCAATTTAATGGCCTGTAAAGCCACAAAAAGCCCACGGACAAATCGAGACATTTTCCCTAGCCCTCTGGAGATACCCAAGTTATTCTTCCACCGGATGAGCTCTCGACAGTGACACTCCAATCGGAATAAACCAAACTGCATCTATGTCTAACGCAAAAGGTGGGGTGTCCACTCGTTTTGGTATTCAGTTGCATGCAACCTCTACCGAAGGGGGGACATCTATAGACACTCCACCTGAATTAGCATACCATCGGGCTCACCACGAGCCGATGGTCACGTGGCGGATCTCCTTCTGACAGATCTTGCATGCCTGAAATTTGTTAATGCACTTATTTATTTATACACTTATTTTGTCAATCATATGAGTCCGTGTTATGTAGTCAGTTGAGCCATAAGAAGTTGAAGATCAAAGACATAAGATGACATTGAGTATCAACGAATGAAGAACAGGTAAATGAGATGTCTTGGTGACCATAACCTTAGACCCAAAACAACCTTAGCCTCTAGATTATCCTAACATTTATAGATAAATCTTGATTGATCATTCTTTATCCTTAGGAGCTTAATTGGAACATGGTAAGTTATGCTAAAAGAGGTATTAAAACAACAATTCTTTATTGTTATAAAATACAGTAAAAAAACAACAATTTTTTAGGAGTCCTCGATCCCATCGACAAAAGGTCTTGCTAGAATTGAAGACCATTTCGATGCGATTGAAGAAATAATCCAACAGCCATATAGAAAATTCCTAGATTTTCTTCATGGGATTGAAGGACAATTCAATCCTATCAAAAGAACTTCAATCCCGCCGAATGGCTTTTCAATCCTATTAATATAGTCATTTTATACCCGCTGGAAACATTTTTCTATAAAATGGGCATTCAGTTATTGGAAAAAAAAATGATGATTTTTGAGTGAATTAGAAGCCTTAGTATATCCCAATACTTCCCAACACGCATCTTCAATGTATTTAATCAACTCTTATGAAGATAGTCTTGTTTCCTTGCATTCTATAAAGGATAGACATCAATCCAATAGGAAAACCCTCTCTCTCAAACCTCTGGAATGCCCATAAAGGTTAATTCTCATTTGGAAACTAATTAAACCTTTAATTATACGAGATTCAACCAAACCATTCACATTACCTTTGTAGCCCCATTGGAGTATCAAGTACAAGGTACCCGATTCAAGGAAGTGGAAGAAGACTGACTTCAAATAACGTGGGAGCACAAGAGAAGTTGATTAAAGCACAGGAGAGCATCTCAAGAAGGAGCTATAAAGGGGCTCAATTTGACAAGTTCTCAATTGCAAGATTCCACATACTCTCTACTTGTGTAGGATTGAGTATAGAGTTTGTGATCCAAACTCGCATAGGTTCTTATGTAGGACTATATCACCACTAACACGGGTAATGTAGGACCCGTATCCTAGACCGTACCGTTCCGTAGACTTCCACAGTCTTACCGGTCAAATTCCGGCAACCTTCGACCCTTAACCGATAGTCACACGCGACCCTGATTCATTCACCGTCAACCCAAGTCGACTCAACCCGAAACCAATACCATAGCGACCGCGCCGTCGCCGCGGTTCCAATGCCGCGACTCGCGCGCCGAGGCGATACGCTGGTCAAGAGATGTGGGCCAACGTTCGGTGCGAGGAAAACTCCGCGCGTTGCGAAATTCAAGAGAATCTCTACAATGTGTCACATCAATCCCATCAATCAATCATCCATCAATCCATCACATGTCAAGTACATGTCAAGTACACATCACTCTCACCCCTTTTCCCAAGCAACCACAAAAGTCTTCCAAACCCATGCCTCTCTTACACAAAATGCCTCAAAAGTCAAAAAGTGGCTCTTACACACCCATCACCACATCCATCACTCTATCACCCATCATTCCATCTCTCTCTACAACTCTCTCTCTTTCTCATTTGTAAAAATCTCCAAGCAAAAAGAGATCCCACGTATGGAATTATCCCTCTCCTTCTAAAGCTCCAAGTGGCCCACTTTCCTACCCCACCATCTCTCATCTCAACCCTCCATTCCTCATCTCATCCATTAAAGTTAAAGCTAAGGTGCTAAGGAACCCCTAGGAGCAAGAAGATCGGACGGTGGGTGCTAGATTATGGTAGTTTTTTATATTTTTGAGATGGGCCAAGTGAGGCCAACCGATCAATGGTTTGGATCTCACTTGGGACCCTAAGTTGTGGCCGATGGTCCACTTTGATCATCATGATCATCCATGGTGGGGCCATTCTCCATGGACCCCATCATGATGTTTATTTCATTGCATTTAAAGGTCATCTAGACCGTTCATATCGGTGGGGAACGGATCTCCACCGTTGATTGTCAATTTCAGTGATCCCATGCATAGAGGGATCCATTGATGTATGATTTCATATAAGGGAGGGCTCATAGTGGCGGAGCCCTCCATCACAAAGCGTGTCCCACTCTATCTCTCTCTCCCTCTCTTTTCTTTTAATTATTTATTTTGTGTGATGAAATGGCCTTATGGCCTACTTGGATGGACCCCACTATGGAGCATGTATTGAATCTAAACCATCTAAAGGAGGGGCCCACTTTACACATGTATTGTAACCTCAGCACATTACCATGTGGTGGCCCACCTAAACAAGGCCCACCCTAAATGTATTTGATAAGGCCATTATAAAAAATAAAATAAAATAAAATAAAAGGAAAACGTCCAGGGACGTTGCTGGACGCTGGAAGAAAAGAAAAATAAAGGGGAGCCTTTTTGGGAGGACCACTAGTATAGGCCCCACCTTAAGATAAGCATTCAATCCAAGCCGTCCATCCTCTCGCCCATATCATTTTAGGCGTTGAACTAAAATGTGAAGCTGATCCGACTTTCAGGCGGGCCATACCTTAGAAAACAGTGATCTCCACCGTTTAAAGTCCCCTAGATTTCTTCCACACGCCGAAACAGGCCCAAGTTTGGACTCTGTTTGTCGATATCGGGCCGGTGAATGCAATGGACGGGGTGGATCCAGTTGATACGGGCCCCAAATGCCTAAAACCCAAAAAAAAAAAAGGTTTCAATTATTTTTAAAAAAAAACACCAAAGAGGCATTGCCTCTGCCTCTGCCAGCGCCCGTCAGGCAACAGGCGCTACCTGTAGCGCGTCGTGCGGGCGGACGACCGAGACCCACGGCCTCCAGCTGTGAGCCCCACCTTGATTTTTATATGCCATCTAAACCATTCTTGAGGTGGGTCCCCTCCTAAGGTGGGTCCCCGCCAAATTTCGATCCAATCCAAATCTTAGGTAGCCCACAACACAGGAAATAGTGGTGATTTAATGGCTGCCCTTGGAATTCTTTTTGGGCCCACAGAAGTTTCGGATCAAGTTAAAATTTTTATTTTTATTTTTTCCTCTTCGTCCAGGTCCGTGTGACCGTATGGACCGGTTGGATGGAAGACAAATATTATGGTGGGCCCCACATAGGACCCACAGTGATGTATTTTATTTGCCTCCACCGTCCGCTGGACGGTGGAGCGCACCTAATGCATATGGCTTCTTCACGCCATCCCCTGACTGCATGACAAATAAACATTTTAGTGCCCCCTCCCCCCCCCCCCCCCCCCCCCCCCCGGTCCACACATTGGACAGATGGCAAATAAACATTGCAGTGGGCCTTTGCCATTTTGGACGGCAAACAAACATTTCAGTGGGCCCTTGCCATTTTTGACGGCAAACAAACATTGCAGTGGGCCCTTTGCCATTTTAGATAGAAAACAAACATTTCAGTGGGACCCACCATGATGCGTGTGCAACATCCAAACCGTCCACCCACTTGGAAGGATCATTTCATGGCATGAGTATAAGAATGAGGCAGGTTTATGATCAAGTGGACCATTTGTGTTTGGGTGTGACCCGTTTGACATATAAGGTCTATGGGTCGGTTTAGGCCCATTTGATTCATATAAGGTCCATGGGAGTAGGCCCATTTGATTTGTATAAGGCCTATGGGTTAGACCCATTTAATTTGTATAAGGCCTATGGGCTAGACCCATTTGATTTGTATAAGGCCTACGAGTTTAGGCCCATTTGATGCAATCTAAGGCCCACGGGTTATGACCCATTGCAATGCACAGAAGGCCCATTGGTGTGGCCCATTTATGTGGCCCATTTGATGAATAGAAGGCCCATTTATGTGGCCCATTTGATGAATAGAAGGCCCATATGATATGGCCCATTTGATATATATGGCCCAATAAGATGAACCTAAGGTCCATTGCAATGTGTAATCCCAACACGGATTAAGTAGCGATGTTTACAAAGATCGTGCCTTGGGAGCAATGTTGGTTTGACGTCCAAATTGTGAGTGTAATATTGGTTGGATGTCCACATTACGACTCTCCTTAGGGCCCATTGTTAGGCCCGTACTTATTGTGTATAGGTCATCCAGGTCCATCTGCATTGTAAAATAGTTCATTTCATTATAACATGTTTAGTACAGTTCCATGACTCATGATCATACGCATCATATGTATGCTTGACGTGAGAATTGTCTGATCATAGCATATGCCTTCGGGCAGGTTATTTATGGGCTCCCGATTAGGCGGTGTTGCCCTGCATGAGCGCACGATACGCGCAGGATTTGCTGCATGATTGGATAGTGTGACTCATGCATTTTACATTGTGTGACATGATTGTTGTACGCCCAAGCTACATCGGGGTTGTAGCCTCCACAGACAGATTGTGGTTGGCAGGATTGGATACCAAAAATTTCATTCTACATGGGGTGCTATAGATATCCCTGGGTGAAAGTCCCTAAACCCTTATGGTACCAAGAGGTTTCTCCAACGTCTAGACCGAGTGGGTAGATGAGCGTTGAGTGCCGATTACCAGATGGTCGCGCTCTCCAATGTGTCGTGGTCGGTTGAAAGGGGGTGCGGCCTTATCCGTCCGAGTGTAAGGGGCAATGCTAGGCTGAGTCTGACCAGCTCGAGGAATGGGTCCGCTATCGACGAGTCGCTCCCGATATTGGCAGACGGATAGTGAGGTCTTTTCCACTTACCTTATTACGCGCGATGTGGCAGCAATCTGGTTTAGAGTGTACTAGACCCCGGTGGTATCACATATTTGAACTGTATTGATGTGTGGACATAGATGAGGATCTGTATGCTTGAGTTGCATTGTACATCGCATGGCCTTGGGATGGCCGATACCATTCATGTCTTGCACTGCATAGCCTTGGTACGGCTAATGATATTATGGATCCATCTGCATATTCCGCATTACTCTGACATTGCATGTTCATATTACTACCTTGCGCACACACTTTCACCACCCTCTAAGCTTTCTATAAGCTTATGCACGACCGTTGCGTGCAGGTGACGTTGGCTCGCAGCAGTGCTGAGGCAGGAGCACGTTGCAGATCGTTTTGGAGTTTTTGTTCTTTACCATTATATTTTCCATTTTGCTCATTGTACTTGTAAAGTTTTTTATCATAGTGGAAATGTAATGGAGTTCTTGGTTGTTGTTTGTGGGTTATGCCTTTGGTTATGCTTATTACGAATCAAACTAACATTGAAAACCCTCCTCGTAGCATTCCAGGATCGGAACCTAGCGAATGGGCACTAAGAGTCGAGAATGGGGTTCTACGGAGGCTGTCAGCACCGGATTCGGCGATCGAAAATTTTGTGAGCCCGGTTTCCGAGTTTGGAGCGTGACAGGTAAGTACGTGTGTAAGTCCTTATGTAGACCTCTGACAGGAGTGTACTTGTATCAAGTCCTTGTATAGGCCTCCGACGGGAGTGTATGTGTATAAGACCTTGTGTATGCCTCTAATGGGAGTACACGCTTGTAAAGATTAGGGGTGGACCAATTAAAAACTTTCAAGATAGTGAATACCGGTACACTCGATAAGCGTGCGTTCGCCGGGCGTGGAGTAGGAAAATTGAACCACTATATATGTTTGTGTTTGTAATTATCATTTAAGCACAATTCTATTCATGCTTATGGGTTTGATTAGTTAAATCTTTCGAATGCTTGAATTTGATTATATACTAGGCACTTGTAAGCACACACAAGCATATATATATATATATATAGACTAATTGCTTAATTGGCATATTTTTTGTAATCTATGTGATTGGACCCATTTTGGCTTAGAAGCCTTGGTGTTATTTTACCTTGTTTAAATTGATAAATTGTTTAAGTAGACAATTACATTTTGTTGTAGAATTTTAAATTGGTCCTAATCACACCCAATCTAGGACTTAGCTATAATTTTAAGATTTGACAAGCTTCCGCACGCGTTGTGATAGAAAATCTATGCAATTTCAAAACTTACCATGTAACACCCCGAATTTTTGTCAACCTGGAGTTATACGTCCTTAGGCAATGGGTCAACCATAATGCCTTGGTAACCTCTCAGAACTCAATCACAAAGCCAAAGAAATCATTTTTCAACCCATTTCCTTCAAACTCTCACATTTCACCACCTCATTCTTCAAACTTCTCCAAGTACTTTCATATTAGACACGAATCCTCAAGTTTAAATAGTAAAGAACTATATGTAAACGAAAGCTCACTGTAAGCGGTCGTCGAGATTGAGTCCGTGCACACTCCTAATCACACCCAACGACCCCAAATCACTTCTAGACCGTCAATCAAAGGGTTTAGGCCATGTTTCATTCCATTCCAAACCTAGAAATGAATGTCCTTAGGTGGTAGGTCAACGCCAACATCTTACACTCAATCTCAAAGCCTAAAACCTCTTTTTATCCAATTCCTTCGAAATCTCACCCTCCGCCACTTTATTCTTCATTTGTTTTCTAAACACATTCATAATACACACCAATCCTAGGGTATTAATGATGAAGAACAATATCGAAGCTAAAACTTACCGTGAATAGTAAATAAATGGATAAAATGGGTCTTGAACCTTAACCTTTTAGAATCTAACAAAATAAATAGGTTAGTTGGATAGATTAGCGTCTCCTACCCCAAAATCATATGCTATATGTTACATAAACTCATTCCGGTTTGCAAATTACCCCGAAAATGCCTCAAATAGAGTCAGGGGCCAAACGATCAACTTTCAGAGGGACCCAGGGTGGGCCCCACACCTTTTTGGGACCTGGGGGACAGGAGAACCTCGCCCAAATGGCGGGACCTCGCCAACCAGACCAGTGGTCGGCGAGGACCTCGCCGGTCAACGGGCCAGTCTGGATCCGGGCTTCGGGCCGATGGTCTTTGGGGGTTAAGGTAGCCCCCTAGTACACGGGTCGTCCCTTAAAAACATCCCAATCACCTACTTCCTTCACAAAGTGACCCCTCAAGTTCTCCTTTCTCCCTCAAACGTCTGATTTTTGGCAAAAACCACCCCTTCAAACTCTTCCTTCTTCCGTTTCCAAGCACCCTCACTCCACCCTTCAAATCTCATCTCGAACAAAAATCAATAAAGGCTACTTCCTTTAGAAATCTAACGAGAATCAACTAGCGCTGCACTAGATGACCTATGAAATTCTCACCAATCACTTTCAATACGATCTACTAGAGTCAAAACGTATAGAATAGGTGACGCTAGAATACTCTAAAACCTAGGATCAAACTTTAAACCTGGTTGCTCACAGGAGCATTCGGAAACTTTGTATCGGATCTAGACCGCACATCGAAAATCCGATTATCCCGAACTTAGACAATCCTGACCGCCTAGTTGGACTTGACAATCACCTTAAAAATTAAGTCCAGATGATGTCCCACGACGATTTCCTTGAGTCCAGAGTGAAGAGTGTGAGAAATGTTAGAAATTAAATATAAATTATGACATCTGGCACGTGTCACTTGCATGACATTTTCTAAGCGTTCTGACCGTCAGAATTTGATCAAATTTTATCCTCGGATCAGGATAGGTTGCCCTTACATGTCATAGTACTTGTAGCTCTGATCGGGTACCGGTAGCCGTTGAACTGAAACTGGTCCGCCACGGTCGATCTGGATTTTCAATCAGACTGAAAACTCTGCCTGACCTAGATCTAATGTCAGGGAACTTAAGTCCGACCGCGTTTGATAAGAGGACCTCTAGAAGTACTCTGTTGAGATGGAACAGTCCGTATTTTGACATAACATAAGTATACTTTGGCCCCAAGTCTATTTCCGTCGATTTTGAACTTATAAAAAGGGCTTAAACCCTTACTTTCTCATTTCATACGAATTTCCTAAGCCCTAGGAGAGAGAAGAGAGAAAAGAGGGAGAGAGTGGGGGAGAAGATGGGGTTTCTCTTTCATGGATTCTTCCCTGCTACTCTTGTGCTTCAACGCCGCTTCTGCACCGTCATTCCGGTGTTTCCAGCTCCGCTCTTAGGTAAGAAATCATAACCCTAACCTGTTCTAGAGTTTCAAATAGCATAAGTGATGATGTAGCTAACCTATTTCATGATATAAGTTGTCGTTGAGCCGTTGACGAAGACTTATCATCTAAATCGACTCCGTTTCACAATTGCTGGTTTAAGGTGCGGATTGTAGACGCTTAGGTTACCATTTTTCAAAGCTTTCAATGTCGTTTAATGGTAGATTGTTAAAAAGAATGTTGTCTGACATGTAGAAATGCTGTCTGTTTTTCATTTCGAATGCGTACGAAGAATATGAGATTTAGGATATTTTGGGTATTTGTAGGAAATACCGTATACGTACGTATTTCGCCGATATGATTGCCATGAGTATTTACCGTGTACCTATACTAGTTATACGTGTATGATCTGTTTGGCGAAGAGATTCGCCGTAATGCACATATTGGCCGACATATGCTATGTAGACTAATGTGTGTAGACTAAGTGTTTGTTGAAATGCCTAAATCAATATGATTTATGCCTGCCATATGTTTTGAATGTAAGAACATGATTGTTGTGTATTAGACAACTCCTTGATATAAGGATCTGTCATATTATATATTGGAATCAACATACGTCAAGTGCGTTGGACTTGAGTAGTCTCAGTGTTTGTATAAATGTATGTATTAGTAAGTATTAAGTAAATGGTGTTGTAGATTAGCGTTGAGACTAGATTCTCAACTACTATGATGATGCACATGATGTCCTCCATGCTTGTTGTATTTGAATTGACTACCTTAGGTGTGAAATACTCGTGTATGGTTAACTGCTTATGATGTACGTTATAACATGTTGATAACATGCTAGAATTACTTGTATTTCAATTCTGTCTCTCTCATATGATTATTGATTCATATTACATGTGCTTGGGGCTATACTCTAGTCCAGGCAGTCGGTAACAGTTTAGAATTCGTGGTTGGCTTCTATTTACCACAAAGGATGTGTATAACGACCCCGAGTCGTACTAGAGTTGTCGGCAGTGGTTAGGCCACACGAAGTGCTTGTGCACTTCATGTCGGTCGATTTAACGTGCGCTCGTGCTAGTCGGACTCATCAAGTAACCCGACTGACCATTATATGTTCACCTTGTATTCGTCATAACTGCTTGAACCTAGGGTACTGAACTTACCAGTGATAACCCCTCTAACCTTGGTACCTCGATCCCCTAAGACTCATGAGCCGGGCATGGTGGTATGGGACACCGTGGTCGAGCTATCGACTTACGCTGGGGCCACAAACCTCCCTTTAGTGACCAGTGAGCACCCTACTCTGAGCAGATTATGGTGGTATGGGACACTATATTCTTATTGTCGGCCTACATTGATAAGGTGATGGGGGAGTGGAGCAACGAATGCGAGCAACAGCCCTTTATAGTGACCTTGAGTTTATCTTAACACCGCATGGGGGCGACGAGTCCTGATGCAGTCTTAAGGATATAAACTAGGCCTGTATTGATAAGGTGATGGGGGAGTGGAGCAACGAGTGCGTGCAACAGCCCTGGCAGCCCTTGCAGCGAACTAGAAATATATCATCGTATGAGACTACTAGGAGTGACGACCATAGACAGGATCATTTTTTGGGTATTGATATAAGGGAGGTACCCTAGTTTTTCAATCCTGCTGTATGAAAAGGACTAATAACAACTCGGTAATCATATTCATATCGCACTGCATGTGCCTGGAAGATGTGGAGCACTGAGGGAAGAAAGCATGCCGCGGATGTAAGATGGTGTCGCATGAGGGAGTATGTCGGTGAGGGCATCCATCATGTCATTTCATGCTTGCATTAATGACAGTGTTTAGGAATGTTTGATTGCTTGCTTTACCATTATCTCTTGATTGATTTGATAACATGCTAACCTTTGCTCTATGATTCCACTGAATTAGCTACTCACTCCCACGTTACAGGAAGGTGTTGCGCATACCAAACAGTCATTGTTTTAGTTTCAGGTGATGGCGCTGCTTGTGAAGCGGAGCCGGACTTGTTTGATGATGAGGAGGATTTCTCCTATATGCTGGTTCTGATCGACGGGTTTACAGAGTAACTGAATAGATGTCAATACACTTGGCAGTTTGCCTTTTATTTACACACCCGTGTATATTCTTTTCTTTCTATTTTGGAGTATACATGTAATTAGTTAACCTGGTAACATGTTCACACTCTGGAGACCACAGTCTTCCGCTTGCTAATTTAACTGTTTCTGGAGTATGATATGTTGTTTTGGCTTAGTCCCAATCTTGTTTAATGCCATTCTACAGACAATATGCATTCATCATTATCTATGTTGCATAAGTGACGTTTTGGAACTCGGGAGTTGGGTTTCTACCCGACCCCCGATTTTCAGGATGTTACATACCAAGTGTCCACCATCAGCTCCCAATGAGTCAACAATCTAAGTCTATAAATTCGACCCCCAGCGTCCAGTTCATAAGCAGAAGAAGCAAAGGAGAGACCCCCGAGGAGACTTAAAATCATGTCAAAACGCTCATAGAAAAAAAAATAATAATAAATAATAATAATAAAAGAGGAGACTTTAGCATCTAGGAAGCCCAAGAATTACCATACATATGCCTAGATCCTATTCAATACAAAGCCAACTTCAGAAAAGTTAACTTGTCAGAGAAAATCAATCGGTTCAAGAGTAGGTTTGGAATCGGGGATATCCGACAATCCCTTTTACAGAAAAAGGTGTTGGATCTCCCTTTTTTCCTTCTCACATCTCAAATCAACTTACATTCCAATTCGCACATTCCAAGCACGTCAACAATACATGCACTCATATTTTATTTTATTTTGCAATCATCTCTCCTATCTACCTTCTTTTTTATTTTATTTGCCTACATAGAGTCTTAAACTTAAGCAATAGGGCTAAGTCCCATTTATTTTCTTTTTTGCCCACCCAAAGTCTTAAATTCTGCAAGGCATAGTTAGATGCAACAACTTTGAAATTCCTCTGAATCCCCTAAAAAACCATAGATTCTAATAAAGTAATAAATGCATATCATGCGGGCAAAAAATAGTGCCTAACCCTTTCTCCGTAATTGAGGCCCTTAAAATCTATGGTTGCAAACCAACCACGGGAGTCACTTTAGTTGAGAAATCGTAAGATTCCTTAACCTTTAAGCGATTATACAGTTTTTAGCTAGCCATTAATTCTAAGCTTCATTTGGCTATTGGCGACCCCAAAAACCAAACACATCTCTATATCTGAATCAATTTCACCCCAATTACGCAATTAATAAGCAAAAATGAAAGAGACTGCAGCTACGTGAGCGGCATTCACAAATGCCTAAACAAAGTTTAATACAAACAACAGTTGATGCATTATGTTTGGATGCACTTCGCAAACCTCCATCTCATCTTCTGCATGGCAAAAAATGGTAAAAACACTGACTTGGCAAAGACTAAACAGGTGGATTTTCCCGAGTCCACTGAAGATTAAAACCCCCATTTTCACAAACTCCCCTCTGAGGAAGTGCATCCAGATGGGCCCTAAATAGTACACCTCATCTCCATCACCAGTCCTCAACAAGAAGATCAGCTAGTTGGACTGAAATGGGATTTGATCAAATGGAAACACAACTTCAGTGAACATCTCAAGCAAAAGATCCAACTTCCCATGGTCCATTGGAATGATGGTTCTGAAAATTGTACACATGGCATATACGTAACTTGAACCGTTTATAATAATAATAATAAAACCTGGTTTCCAATTTACATAGCTCATGAACAGAAAATTAGACTGGTTTGATTCCCTAACTTGATGATTGGTGGACATTAAATGGGCAGGACTTGATCATAAGTCAGTGGTCCAATTTCAACAAACAAAAGAGCATTCATTGATCGACAGCTAGTATGGTTTCATGGGTCCTGAAATTTATACCGTTTAATTTGAGTTAATGCATACCATGTGTGCAATCTCTAGGAAGGTTTGCTAGAATACAACCTGACATATTACAACATGATAGGCCAGGACTTTAACAGTTGGATTTAGATTCCTTTCGATGTCCCAAAGCACTAAGCCTCCTCTTTGATAGGATGCCTGTAAAAACTCTCAGATTGAATGCTTCAACCTTTGTATGTTACAAAGGTCATGTTAACTGTCCATATTCAAAGTAGAAGGGGCCAATTTATCAAAGACTGAAATAATTCAATTTAAGAGCTTTTATCTGTTTTTTATCCAACCATAAAAAGTGAGACCCATCATATAAACAGTTTGGATCATCAGATGTCCTGGATTCAAAGGCTACAGTCCCCACGTATCGTACTGTAATAAGTTGAGAAGTATTCAAGCAAACCTCTCTTGGAGCATATGTGCATCAAGTACCAAATAACTCAACTTAAATTGGAAATTCTTCCGCATCTCCCTGGAAGAGAATAGGGTAGCAGATTATCTTTCCAACAACGGCATGGATTTGGAATCTCTAGCATTAATTTTCTTCTTGAACCCATGTTGGCTTCAACACAGATCCTCAAGATAATTTCTACTTGCCACTGTAGCCTTCTCTGGTGGACCTGCAATTTCTCATACCTCCAATTATGGCTACTGTGTGGTAGGAATGCATATGTTCCAATCCGCTCATCAAGTGAGCCCGATTGTGTGTTGTTCCATGCTCTAGAGATCAGGCCGGTCAGTTGAACTGTATGAAGAAAATGGATGGCTGAAAAATGAATGACCAAAAGTCCATAAATGGTGGGGTACCACCTGAAGAATGGCTCCTATCTTGCATACATGTACTCTTCACAGCTGTAAATTTCTATTCTGTCCGAGGGGTGCAGAAAGTGTGAACCATCCATATAGGAGTGGTGCCTTCATCAATTCAGTCCAGCTTGGTCGATGCCACATACAATTTCTACACTTCTGATTGCATGGGAGGACAGACCAAGAAGGTCAATGGGTAGGGTGTTGAGGAATCTTTGCTTTCTTGCAACTATGTGGTTAATTTGGAAGGAAAGAAACAACCAGATCTTTAATAACCAATCCGAATCAGTTCACTTCACCAGGTTACTGTAGCCAAGGAGTTCTAGGAGCACACCTGGGCGTTTTTGGCTACCTATGCATCGCCTGAGGTCCTCCTGCATGTGTTAGGTGTGCCCAGCTGCCATCTACATAATATTGTGATGTATATACATTTTGAGTACCTTAAAGAATGGTAGTTTGGGAATGTTGACAGACAGCCATTATGGGTGGAAATACGTCTTTAAGCCCACTTAGAGTACATTTTCCTCATTTCGTTTATATCAAAGCTTTGATTTTGGAAAAAGACCTCACCTCCCAAACATCTTAGATATATATATATATATATATATATATATATATATATATATATATATATATATATATATAAATTCATGAGATCTTCTCTTGATTTCTTTCTTGTTTATATATATATAAGGGGTAACACATTTTATTAAAAAATCTGATTGAAATAACAACCAGCAAGAATTAAAGCAGAAAGGAACCAAATTACATCCACAGTACAGATATTGCCACATTAATGCCTACTAGGCATGCACTAGCAGCCCAATCTAGAACCTCTCTCTCTTTGCTTTCCATAGAGTTTCTTCTGAAGGCTCATACTAGTTGCCGAAGCATCTCGCATTATGCTCCCACCATGAGTTCCATAGGACTACTAGCAAGCATAATCACAAGAGAACCCGGCTGGATTTGGCTAGGAGAACAGCATGCCACATCTGAAATATCAAATAATTGATCAATGGAGGATGGCATCATCCCGTCGAAGCCAAAGATGTTGAGGAGATGGGACCACACACTCCAGATGCAGCAGCAATGAATAAATATGTGGTCAACTGACTCAAGAGTCTTTCATGCAGAGGAGACGTGTTGGGAAGAGTCATAGCTCTCTTCTATAGATTGTCTATAGTAAGGATGTGCTTCTACCCCCACCAACCAGGTGAAAGTAGCCACCTTAGGAGGGACACCATAGAACCAAAAGGCGTGAAAGGGTCCTTCACCACTAGCGACTGCCAGTCCCCATTTTTTCGAATAAAAAGATTTTTCAGAAAATATTCCTGAAGGGGATGCAATCCAAACAATGCTATCCAAGGAGTCCAGGGAAGGATGTATATTATGAAGGTGCACCAAAAGCCTCGCAAGGTCCTCCACCTCATCATCTGACAGGGCCTGCAACACGGGGTACACCAAGCCCCACTCCCTACATCAGAGAAGAAGCCACTAGCCACAGAAATGTTTGGCGAATGAGACAAAAGAGCTAAGGATGGGAAATCCATCTTCAAAGGCCTGATTCCGCACCACGGGTCCTCCCAAAACCTGATCCAATCACTATTGCCGAGAGCAAAAGACATGCTGGTTTGACCAAAGGGGACACAGACATGATGGCCTTCCAACTTCCCTCCAAAGACTTCCCCTTTCCGTGCCAAATCTCTAATGCCACTTGCCAAGAAGGGGAGACATTCATCAAATATAGATTTCTAATGCCCACGCCTCGTTCAGATATAGGTTTGCAGACTTCTTCCCACTTGGCTAGATGAAATTTACGTTTTCTTCGGCACCTTGCCAAGGAAATCCCTTTTTAATTTGTCTAATCTCTCCAGACCGATTTAGGACATTTGTACAAGGACATGAAGTATAGTAGCAAATTAGAAAGGACTGCCTTGATGAGAGTAATGCGCCCGGCAAGGGACGTGTCTTCCCTTCCATTTTGACAATTTCCATTGCCTTAAACCCCTCAAGCCTTTAAAGAAACCTTTTGGTGATCTGTTAACCAATATAGAGTAGGAAGCTGACGACACACATTCATGCATCCAGCTGATCCATTTACTACCGCAGCCCATTCTTTCTTAGCATGTATGCGAAGAAATCCCATTCAAAGTGGTTGTATGCCTTTTCAATGTCTAATTTGCACACACCACCCTTAATTCCTTCCTTCTATCTAGAGTCAATGCATTTGTGAGCAAGTAACGCACTATCTAGAATATGTCTATTTGCAACAAATGCTCCCTAATTTTCTGCTATAACCGAAGGGAGCACCAATCTAAATCTGCTAGCCAATACTTTTGTTGCCAGGATCTTGTGGAGGCTACCAATGAGACTCATGGGCCGAAAGTCTGCAAGTGACTCTGCTCCCTCTTTCTTTGGGATTAAAGCAACAAAAGAAGCCCCCAAACCTTTAGCAAGATTAACTCTACCGCTGAATTCTTTAACAAAGTCAACCGTGTCTTGTTTAATCGTGTCCCAAAAGACTTGATAGAAAGCTATAGGAAAGTCATCGGGCCCCGGGGCCTTATCCCCTCCTAATGAACTGATGGCACATTGGATTTCTTCTTCCAAGATAGGTTTCTCCAATGAACCTGCTTCCTCCATCGAGATCCTTGGTAAGGGCAAATGATCCAACAGTGGTCTCTTCCACCCCAGACTCGCTAGAAGATTGGAGTAAAAGTCTACAACTGCTGAGCATATTTGGTATTTCTCCTCTACACTTTGTCCCTCCACTAGAATGTTACTGATGTGATTTGTTTTTTGCCCGAGCACTAGCAATTCCATGGAGGAAGGAGATATTCTTATCACCTTCCTTGAGATAGGTTGCTCTAGATCTCTGCCACCACCTGATTTGTTCTTCGTTGAGAAATTTGGAGTACTCCGCAAGGTGAAGTCTTTTGTTCCGCTCATCATCCAAGAGACCAACCCCTCCACCTTGATGTCCAATTCGCTGATTTCACGAGTAATGCCTTCAGCCTTTTCGGATCTTTTGCTGAGGAATTCCTTTTTCCAGATGAACAGTTTGGCTTTGAGAAGCTTCAACTTTTGGGCCAGCTTAAAACCAGTCATACCTGAGACCTTGAAAGATAGCTACCAGCCTTTTACCATCTTCGT
Organism: Magnolia kwangsiensis; assembly: GCA_037074715.1. Taxonomy (NCBI): domain Eukaryota; kingdom Viridiplantae; phylum Streptophyta; class Magnoliopsida; order Magnoliales; family Magnoliaceae; genus Magnolia; species Magnolia kwangsiensis. The sequence goes on from CM073589.1 coordinate 64,511,749, forward strand.
GAAGTTTTGCACTTCTAGCCATGCTAGTTCAAAGAAAAATGGTTTGGGGGCTCCAACTATCCGCCTCCACTTCCAACAAAATGAGTCGGTGATCCGAGCATGTTCTCAGTAAACCCCTGGATTTTACCAGAGGATATTTTTCCACCCAATCAGCTGACAATAAGAATCTATCCAGCCAAGCCAAGAATGGGTTTTCTTTACCATTAGACCAAATGTATTTCCCTTCCCCCCAATTGGAATATCCACCATTTCGTTTTGACCGACCCAATCTTTAAAACCTATAATGCTTTTGGTGACTATCCCTCTATTAGACTTCTCGTGGACGAACCTTATGACGTTGAAATCCCCCCTTACACACCAAGGCAGGTTGAAAACAGCTCTCACCTGGTTCAATTCTGACCAGAACAGATTCCTGTGGGTCGGAATGCACGGTCCATATACAGTAGTGAACGACTATTTGAACTACGAAGAAATCTCCCTAAGAACAGAAGGAACCTATATGAGAGCCTCCCCCCCCCGGTTGATCCTTCAGCATTCAAGGATAGCCAACCCTTGTTCTTGATGTCCCAGATAGAGTGCCGAGATTTGGATTTTATATTTTTTACATACCTCTTTCACCTGGTTCCTTTTGTCTCGACTTCCCAGCCCCCTGATGTTCCAAGTTAAGACCTTCATTAGTAACCAATTCTCATATCCCTGCATTTTTTGCCATTGCAACAGCTGTTGGTAGCGTAATTCACTGAGCTCTCCAGGCTCAACAGCTCTCTCCAACCCCTGGGAAACTCTGGCCTAGATTTTTGCATCTGAGTTGCCTCAGAGTTCCAACTGCTTCTTTCCTGGAGTAAATTTATGAAGGCATGTACGTCATCATCCTCTGCACCGATGGACATCCTTACTGACTTTCCGACGCACTCCAGCATATCTTTGTACCAGTGACATTGATCAAATGCCCTAATAGTGAGAGGGAAGATACTAATGAGAGGGAAGCAGGATGACATTGTTGCTCACAGGGAGCTCCCTCACCGCTTGCAATGGAATGATGTCAAGCGCATCGTCAAAGAAATCCCCACTCGCCGCATCTTCAACGAGGTAGAAAGACTCTCATCTACCTCAAAGAAGTGCACCGAGCCTCCACCAGGTCATGACTACCCTCGACCATCCTCCCATCTTCAGATAGAAAGTCTTGTGAGAGGCGATCTCAGAGAACACAGAGCCCTGGAGGAGTTGTCGCGTGATTATTACAAGAAGAGGATTGATTGGTAGGACTGGAAGGAAAAGAGCCTTGAAGTGCGAACATGCAAGGAGGATACATGAGAGGGGCCCAATAAAATCCCCACGTGCAACAGACCCAGGGTAAAAGGCGACTCATGCGATTGGGCACAAGATAATAACTGGAGGGAGGGGACCGACCCTTGCCACGTGTCAATAGAGAGCGATGCAATGACGCACTAATAGTTGGATTCAAGCCTGCTGAAAGAGATAGATAGAGAGAGGGGGTTGCAACGTTTCGACATGTGGGTCGGATCGGAGCTTGCTCCAAACCTGACCCCTAAAACAGCAAGACCACATGAGAGATCTTGCAATAGCCAACCCTCAGTCTGAACCTCCATTAGTGCCCGATTATCCAACCCAGCCTGAAAGAGAGAAGGGTCTCCCGCCACCACCTCTCTGGCATTGAACAGGCCTCCCCGAGCCACGTCATCCAACAATAGACAATCGCCATCCCCATGCGACTCGTGCCCTTCATGAGGGGAAATTTGAATCCGGGTCTGCCACATGCCCCTACCCCTGAATTCCTCCCCATCGCGAGTTCTGCGGGAGCATGGAACCGGAACTCCTTCATCGAACCCATCGCCATGACCACCAACATCTTCCCGATCTACACCGCTGCATCTCCACTCATCGGCCCATTTGCACCGAGACCCCCCACTGGGCTCCGTGACCACCCCCACCACCACCTTTGCTTCTTCGATCCAAAGATCAATCGATTGGGGGTCCTTCGAACGCCTTTTGATGCGAACCCTAGCAGCACTGATCTCGTTTCCATAAGCAGTATATTGAGATTCTTAAAAACAATTTTAAGTTTCCGTTTATGTCATACAAGAGATAGTGACAAATTGGGGATTTTACGACAATTGAAAATTTTAGGTTACAAGATTTTGAGATGTTGACATTTTGGATTTTTAGGGTTTGGAACATTTTGGAATTTTAGCCATATTTCGATCTTGGGTTGGGAATTTGAGGGAGTTGGGGCAATTGGGAAACTTAGGATTAGGATTTAGGAAAATTGGAACATTGTGGCTTAGAATTGAGGAACGCAAGAAAAAATAAATAAAAATAAAAATGGAGATATGGGTTTTGAGCTAAACGGAATTGATAATTTTACGAAATTAAGGTTTATAAGTTTGAGAAATTAAGGAAATTTGAAATTTTACTTCTATGGATTTGCTAGAATGTTTGAGTAGAAGTAGGCATTTGGAAGCGGTGTCTAACTATCATTCTATTTAAAATACAAAATAACTTTATAATTAGCTTTATTTCATTATGTCATCACTCTATTTAAAATTCATAATAACTTTATAATTAGATTTATTTCATTATGTTAATTTAGTTTTCAAACTATAACAATAAAAAAGAAATTAATATGTTTCCTATATATGATTTAAAAATTAATTTCTAAAAAGAAATCCTGGAATCTCCAGGCATACTCCTAGGTATGCCTAGGCTTTTTGGCCATTCCAAGGGAAGTTGCACCCAACACCTTTAACTACACTGCACCAGGTGATTGAAAAAGTCTTAAATTATGTTAGTTCCTGGGCTAGATCTTCAAAGGAGTTCATGGGTTATGGAAAAGATGATTTCCTTCGGGGATGGGATCTTGCTCTGCTGTACCGTGAGTGTCAATGTTTGTTTCATTTGGGCTCTTGGGTGTTAATAAAGTTACTTTAAAGATGAAAAAAAGAAGCACGGCCTGATAGAACTGAATAGAAATCAGAATAATCAAAAGAGGATTCATGTGCAGAACTTTCTTTTCCTTGCGAGGGCCCACTTAGTTTCTAATACAGTACGGGCTAAATCTTGCTTACCTTCTCTGTTTAGGCCATAGAACACGGTCCTGAAGTTAATACTGCTTGGGAGAATTCCACTATCCAACATTTCATGGATGAGCTGCAACGCTTCTTCCGATCTCCCGATTCTACAAAGACAAGTTACAAACATCGAGTAAGTTCTAAAATCAGGGAATGGTCCTTTCAATTTCATCCGACGGAAGACATTCCAAGCTTCAGAAATCCTCCCCTCCATTGCATACCCACGAATCAATGCAGAGTAAGTGATCACAGTCGGTTCGCAGCTGTCCTCTACCATTTGGTTAAACATTTCCAGAGCTTTTCCAATCTGCTTCCCCTTGAAAAAATGCACTATCAATGATGTGTAAACATGGACAGTTGGAACAATCCCACCTCGTTTCATTGCATCAATTTTCTCCAAGGCTTCGTCCAACCGCCCTCCACGTAGAAGTCCATGAATTAGACTCCCATAAATATATCGATCTACTGTTACTCCCTGGGTGCCTTCTAATGCGAGAGCCTCCTCCAGTCTCCCAGCTCGGCAAAGAGCTTTAACAAGCAATGAATAGCTTGTTTGAATTGCAAACCCGCTGTTGCATAGAGATTCAAAGCATCTTCTAGCATCCAACAACCTCCCCACTTCACATAAACAAGAGAGATAGATCTCACACAGTTCTTTATCTGGTACATATCCGACACATGTCATCTCTTGGAATATTTTGACCGCTTCATCTACCTTCCGGCCTTTCTTTCCACAGAGAAAAATGATCAAATACTTGTATGTGCTTCCATTTGGTTTACACCCTTCAACCTTCATCTCTCCAAATTTCTTTAGAGCAATCTCAGTCAGGCCAGCCCGGCCATATTGGGTGATCATGATGGTCCACGTATCTGAAGTTGCCAAGCACTCTTTTCTTCTCATTTCAAGATGGAGTTTCCTCATATGCTTAAAATCTTTCGCGCCGCCGGAGATTTTCATAGCCATGTTGTAGGTTTCCGATGTGTGCTTGTAGCCAGATCGCTGTCCTACCCATGAGAAAAGCTGCAAAGCGGCATAACCATGTTTCTGACAATTATGGAGAATCTCCAGGACGAGCTCTGGTGTGAAATGAACTGTACTCTTCTCCAAGACTTTTTGCATGGCCCACCAATCTTTTGAAGAAGACAAGATTCTACATACTTCATCAAGATCATGGCAGCTGTAACCTTTTTTCGGTGGGTCCATTACACTAATATCAGTCCTTGCTGGCTGTACTTGGTTGAAGTCTAGGTCCTGCTTCACTGAGTAATACAGTTTCTCAGGTAGTGTACCGAAAACATCGTGGGTCCCATTGCAGGAATGATGATGATCGATGGATAGATCTTCTAGTTTGTCATCTTGATTGTTAAGTTCAAAGGATCTAAACATCCACTTGACTCGCCCAGCTTTCTCCAATTCCCCTTTCTGTTGTAAAGAAGATGAAACCAAATGAAATACTTTATGACTGGCATTTATCTTCAAATCCCACATTTCATTCAAAAGGCTGAAAGCCTCCTCTGTTTTAGAAGCTTTACAGAGCTCCTTAATGAATACTGAATAAGCTTTCCGAGTTGGCCCAATGCCTTTCCTCTTCATACAATCAAAAGCTTCCCATGCTTCGGAAATGCGGCCATTCTGCACGTGCCCTGCAACCATGGCCGTGATCGCCACGGCATCTGGCTCAATTCCATTTCCCAACATCTGCCTATAAATCTCACAAGCTTTTTCATACTCGTTTGAATAGAAGAGATGCTGGATCATATCAGTGTAAGTCGACACTGTAGGAAAGAACCCAGATTCTTTCATAGTACTCAGCACTTCAAAGGCCTTAGAAAAATCATCTTTTCTCAAGTGCCCATTGACAATGGCCTCATAAGCCTTCCCATCTCCAACAGAGTTATGCCCTGTAGCATTAATGATTTCCAAAGCATCATCAACTCTGCCTGCCCGACACAACCCTTTCACCAGAACTGTGAGATTTTCAGGCTCGGGCATTGGGCTTTTGTCTTTAAGCTCATCAATCCATTGTAGAGCTTCATTCATCCTCCCAGACAAACAAAAGCTCCTCAGAATACAAGTATAAACTTCATTTTCCGGAATCTCAGCAATCTTCATCATATCATCCCCAACTGTACGAATTGCTTCTATATCTCCTGCTCCCGTTAGACAACACATAAGAATACAACACAACTTCCTGTCTATGCTCAAGTTTTTAGAAACCATCTCCTTGTAAAATTCCATAGCTAGCTCGGCTTTTCCCACATTACAAAGGGCATTAATGATCGATTTGTAAGCTTTCTCATCAGGTTCACAACTGGATTTCCTCATCTTCTCAAAGGCTGACAATGCGTTTCCAGTCATTTTTGCCTTCCCATAATGAGAGATTAGAATCGTCCAGGTGTTAATGTTCTTCGGACAGGATTCCATACACATTTCCTCTACCAATTTCTCCATCAAATCGAAATCTCTCGCCTCTCCAGCTATGTAAATCATGGTATTGTAAGTCTCCGTCGTGTGGCAAAACCCATGCTGGAGCTTGACCCAATTGAAGAACCGAAGAGCTAAATGTCCTACTTTAAAGCATCTCTTCAGCACTTTCTCCACAATCTCTGAATTCAAATAAAGGCTTGAATTCTCTAAACATTTCTCCATGGGAATTTGAGGGTTCTCGGCTCGTACAATCTCTGTAATCCTATGAACAACAGGGCTTATATCTTCTACCAATTGATATCCCAAGTGGGTTGTGTCCGACACTGAACTTTCACATACAATTTCTTCAGATGGAGGATTCTTTTTCTGTCCAGCATCGTTTCCACAAACAGATGGGATTCCGACACTTTGGCTCCCCATCTTATTTTCAGATACTGATGTTTCACATATAGATCCCTCGAAGAGATGTTTTCTCATGTTTCCAACGCTGTTTTCAGTTCGTGTAGTCTCTTTGATCTTTTCATTGACAGGTGGGGTGCCGACGTGTCGTCGCCGTATCTTCTGATTTCTGAGGTGGGATTTTCTGGATATCGACATTTCAGAAATAAACCCATCTGATCGACAGTTCTTTTGGTCTCTGAGATCTTTTGCATGCCCCATGCTCTGTTGGGTATTTCCACAAACAGGTAGAGTGCTGATCACATGTTGGGGCCTTATCTTAGGAATTCTGACGTGTGTTTCTTCAAAGATTGGAATTTCAGACGAATTTCTATCAATGCCGAGATTTTCAGTGCCTACAATCTCTGAAATCGTATGAAAGAAGGAGGTTGTATCTTTGGTTTCCGTCTCTGGTTTTTTCATGTGGATTTCTTCGGAGACTGGAATTTCCTTGGATGGATGAGTGGTTGGAGATTTGCGTTGTATTGAAACATGCATCCGTTGCGACTTGAACGGCTGAAGAAGCCGATTTTCTGCGTTAGAAAAGTAAAGAAATGAATGGAATTTGGGCAAAATTCTCATTAGTTTTTTCTAGGGTGAGGGTATCCATGAAAGAAAAAACCAATCCACAAAGCAGAGGTCTGACTTACTACGTGAAATCAACGGACCGGAATCGTCTACAACAACTTTGCAACCCACATGCTTTAAATTTGAATCCACTCCGTCCATCGGGTGAGAAAATTTATTTTAACGGTAAAACACAAGATATCAGATATAAAATGAACTCAAACGGGGACACATCAATGAGAAAATTTTAAAACTTCTCCTAAAACCTCTTAAGTTCACAGGCTGTTGCCTACCTGATTCTGGGATCAATATGATTTTTTTAATTTAATTTTATTACGGTGATTTACGTCAGATTAATGGGTTTGATGAAATATACACATTATGGGGGCCACAAACATGAACCTACGGTTGGCATCCCTGTTGACAATGTGGAGCCACAACTGGGCCGCATTCGACCGGTCGTAGGACATCTACGACCGGTCGTGGGACGTGTTCGACCGGTCGTGGGGGAGCCACGACCGGTCGTGGGAAGCGTTCGACCGGTCGTGGGTTCGAGCTCTGGCACAACTTAAAGTCCAGCGAGTTGTGCTGTTTTTTTCCCGGGGCCTAAGACTGGTCGTAGGAGAGCTACGACTGGTCGTAGCGGCCTAGGACCGGTCGTAGCGGAGCCAGGACCGGTCGTAGGTTACGCAGTTTGTTCCGCGAAACTGCGGATTTGAGTCCTTTCGCAACCGAGATGGGGAAGGGAAGTTGCCTAAACTATAAATAGGGGTTCCTAGGATTTTTCTAGAGGATGCATGAGATGAGGAATATTGGAAAATATTTCTAAAGGTTTGGGCTCAGGGTTTTCTATATTCTTCCAAGGGAGAGGTTAGTATTTTGCCTTGTAATCTTTGTTTCTTCATAGTGGAAGTTTGCATCCGTGGTTTTTTACCCTAGTTTGGGGTTTTTCCACGTATATCTTGTCTTGTGGTTTGTTTGGATTGCTTTGATCTGTTTCTAATTTATTTTCATCCGTTTATCGTTTGTGGGTGAGGCCTGAGATTGGATCTCGGCCCACTGCGTTGTTGGCGTGCTGCGCAACAACTGGTATCAGAGCTATTGGTTTAGTTCTATTGGGAGCGATGGCGGAAGATGGAAAAACTAGAATTGAGAAGTTTGATGGTTCAAACTTTGCCTTCTGGAAGATGCAGATGGAGGATTATCTGTATCAGAAGGACCTCTATATTCCTCTAGAATGAAAAGAGAAGAAACCAGAAAATATGACAGATGATGAATGGTTTTTACTAGATAGGAAGGCTTTAGGAACGATCCGACTCTCTTTGTCTAAGAGCGTCGCCTTCAACATATCTAAGGTGAAAACGACAAAAGAATTGATGGAATCCTTAGCCATCATGTATGAAAAACCCTCAACATCCAACAAGGTTCATCTTATGAAACAGCTATTCAACATGAAGATGTCAGATGGTGGGAGCGTGGCTGAACATCTAAACGAGTTCAATACAGTCACGAGCCAGTTGGAATCCGTTGACATCGTTTTTTACGATGAGGTCAGGGCACTATTGATCTTATCCAGTCTGCCAGATAGTTGGGATGGTTTGGTGATTGCTGTGAGCAATTCTTCAGGGTCGACAAAGCTGAAATTTGATGATGTGGCCGGTTTAATTCTGAGCGAAGAATCTAGAAGGAAGGCATCAGGAGTTTCAGGGGATTCAGGGAATGCTCTAAACGTTGAAGGAAGAAGAAGATCGCAGAACAGAGGAGGCAATAAACACGGGCGTTCTAAGTCGAGGAAGAAGTCCAAGGGACCGAAAGACAAAGACGGGTGTTGGCATTGCGGCAAGAAAGGGCACATGAAACGTGATTGTAGGGCGCTTAAGAAACAAGATGGAAGCTCAAGGAGGGAAGGATTTAGTGAATCTGTCTGAGGAGAGCGACACAGAGGCGTTGATCTTGTCTCTTGATGCGAGGAATGAGTCTTGGGTTATAGACTCGGGTGCTTCGTTTCATGTCACTTCATATAAGGAAGTTCTGCGTGATTATGAGTCAGGTGACTTTGGGAGAGTCTACCTGGGTGATGATGAGTCGTGCAGTATTGTTGGAAAGGGGGACGTTCAAGTCAATTAGAAAGACGGAACGGTTTTGAAACTGAAGGATGTCAGACATGTACCGAGTTTGAGAAGGAATTTGATCTCAGTGGGGCAGTTGGCCGATACCGGTTATGTGACGACATTCACCAGTGATTCCTGGAAGATCACAAAAGGTGCCTTGGTGATATCTTGAGGCAAAAAGGAAGGCACCTTGTACGTGACTTCAGGATCGTATGGTTCACTCTCAGTCGCATCAACTGGAGTGAATGGACAGTTATGGCATCAGAGGTTGGGACATATGAGTGAGAAAGGGAAGAAAGTGTTGTTGTCAAAAGGGAAGCTACCAGGGCTGAAGTCTCTTGACTTGGAATTCTGCGAGGACTGCATATATGACAAGCAGAAGAGGGTAAGCTTCAAGAAGACAGGACGCGCTCTAAAGACGCATCTATTGGAGCTTGTACACACTGACGTGTGAGGACCAGCACAGGTATCATCCCTTGGTGGCTCACGTTATTTTGTTTTCTTTATTGATGATGCTAGTAGAAAATTGTGGGTTTATTTCTTAAAGCATAAATCTGATGTATTTGATGCGTTTAAGAAGTGGAAAGTTATGATAGAAAACGAGACAGGTAAAACAGTAAAGTGTCTCAGATCTGATAATGGGGGAGAATATTGTAATAAGAGGTTTGAGGAGTATTGTGCAGCAAGTGGAATCAAACATCAGAAAATTATTCAAGGAACACCACAGCAGAATGGTGTGGCTGAGCGCATTAACAGGACCATCCTTGAGCGCGCCAGGAGCATAAGGTTATATGCAAGGTTGTCCAAGACCTTTTGGGCAGATGCTGTAAATACTGCCGTATATCTTATCAATAGAAGTCCCTCAGCACCATTGGATGGTGGGCTACCAGAAGAAACGTGGACTGGGAAAGAAGTGAACCTTACACATCTTAGAGTATTCGGTTGCACTTCATATGTTCACATTGATGTAGAGCACAGAAACAAGCTGGATGCGAAGTATAGGAGGTGCACGTTTATAAGCTAGGGACAGAATGATTTTGGCTACATGTTTTGGGATGCAGAAAACAGAAAAATCATCAGAAGCAAGGACGTAGTCTTCAACGAAAAAGTGATGCATACGGACAGTGTGCAGGAAAATAAGGCCGAGAAAAAGGAATTCGTAGAGTTGGAAGAGTTACCGGACATGGGTGTTACAGCGCCAAAGGATGATCATGCACAGGAGCATCATGAGGCAGAGCCACAGACACCGGTTGTGAGGAGGTCTACTCGGGAGAGAAGACTCACGGTCCGATACTCACCCTCCTTACATTATCTACTGCTGACAGATAATGGTGAGCCAGAATGTTTTGAAGAGGCATTACAGTCAGATACACGGGTTAAGTGGGAGCAAGCCATGGATGAGGAGATGAACTCTCTTGAGTCTAATCGTACATGGGAGCTAGTCACTTTACCTAAGGGTAAGAAAGCTCTTCATAACAAGTGGGTTTACAGACTGAAGGAGGAGCATAATGGTTCGAAACGGTACAAGGCGAGACTGGTTGTAAAAGGTTTTTAACAGAAGGCAGATATCGATTTCACTGAAATATTTTCACCGGTAGTGAAAATGTCTAAGATTCGCATGGTTTTGAGTATAGTGGCTACAGAGAACTTACATCTAGAGCAGCTAGATGTTAAGACAGCCTTTCTTCATGGGGATCTTGAAGAAGAAATATATATGCATCAGCCGACAAGATACGTGGCACCAGGTAATGAGAACAAGGTGTGCAGACTGAAGAAAAGTCTATATGGCCTGAAGCAAGCCCCGAGGCAGTGGTACAAGAAATTTGATAGTTTCATGTCGGGAAACGGTTTTAGGAGATGTCATGCAGACCACTGTTGTTACTTGAAAAAGTTTGATACGTCGTACATCATTCTTCTTCTGTATGTTGATGATATGCTTGTGGCCGATTCAAGCATGAAGGACATCTCAGATCTCAAAAGACAACTGTCTAGAGAATTTGCCATGATGAATTTAGGAGCTGCAAAACAAATAATAGGCATGAGGATAAAGCGTGACAGGAAAAACAAGAAACTGATTTTATCACAGGCAGAATACATAGCCAAGGTACTTAATCGATTCAATATGGGAGGTGCTAAGCCGGTTAGCACTCCATTAGCCAACCACTTCAAGCTATCTAAGGAGCAAGATACAAAGACGCAGGAGGAACAGGACTATATGGCCAAAGTCCCATATGCGTCAGCGATTGGGAGTCTCATGTATGTTATGGTGAGCACGAGGCCAGACATTACTCAAGCAGTGGGAGTTGTTAGTAGGTTCATGAACAACCCCGGGAAGGAATATTAGGAAGCTGTGAAGTGGATCCTCAGATACCTTGTGAGTACTAAGGATGTAGGGTTGTCTTATGGTGGATCGAAAATCAAGCTGCAAGGCTACGTGGATTCAGATTTGGCAGAAGATATCGACAGCAGAAAAAGCACTACAGGTTATGTCTTTACTCTGGGCAGTGCTGCAGTCAGTTGGGTCTCTCAGTTACAGAAGATAGTATCTATCAGTACGACAGAAGCAGAATATGTTGCGGCTACAGAAGCATGCAAGGAGATGGTGTGGATGCAAGGTTTTATGGAAGAGTTGGGTAAAAAGCAAGTAGATTGCAAGCTGTGTAGTGACAATCAGAGTGCAATACACTTGGCTAAGAATTCAGCCTTTCATTCAAGGACCAAGCATATTGCCATCAGATATCACTTCATACGTTCGTTACTGGAAGATGGATCGATTATTCTGGAGAAGATTCATATAAGTGAGAATCTTGCAGATATGTTGACCAAGGTGGTCACAAGGGAGAAGCTGAAGCTCTGTTCAGCTTTGATTGGTCTTCAGGTTTGAAGATGGGGAGGTGGTGCACTCCGGATGAAGAAGACGAAGGTTTATGGTAATGTGTCTCCAAGTGGGAGATTGTTGAGAATGTGGAGCCACAATTGGGCCGCCTTCGACTGGTCGTAGGACGTCTACAACCGGTCGTGGGGCGTGTTCGACCGGTCGTGGGGGAGCTACGACCGGTCGTGGGAGGCACTCGACCGGTCGTGGGTTCGAGCCCTGGCACGACTTAAAGTCTAGCGAGTTGTGCTGTTTTTTTCCCGAGGCCTAGGACTGGTCGTAGGAGAGCTACGACATGTCGTAGGGGCCTAGGACCGGTCGTAGCGGAGCCAGGACCGGTCGTAGGTTACGCAGTTTGTTCCGCGAAACTGCGGATTTGAGTCCTTTCGCAACCGGGATGCGGAAGGGAAGTTGCCTAAACTATAAATAGGGGTTCCTAGGGTTTTTTTAGGGGATGCATGCGATGAGGAATATTGAAAAATATTTCTAAAGGTGTGGGCTCAGGGTTTTCTATATTCTTCCAAGGAAGAGGTTAGTATTTTGCCTTGTAATCTTTGTTTCTTCATAGTGAAAGTTTGCATCCGTGGTTTTTTACCCTAGTTTGGGGTTTTTTCACGTATATCTTGTCTTGTGGTTTGTTTGGATTGCTTTGATCTGTTTCTAATTTATTTTCATCCGTTTATCATTTGTGGGTGAGGCCTGAGATTAGATCTCGGCCCACTGCGTTGTTGGCGTGCTGCGCAACAAACCTACGGTTAGCATCCTATCCCCATTTTTCCCTACGGTGCCGCCCATTTGAATTGTGGATCTGGATGTTTTTTTTTTCCACGATCCAAAAGTCGATGGTAGAACCTGATGGACGGAGTGGATTTTACATATTCAACATGATGGGCCCACAGGGTTAAGTATTTTACGCGCAAAGTAAAACAGGAATCGCAGACGATTCTGGTCTGAGTTTGCGACTTGAACTCGAACCAACACCCATTACCGATCTATCACACGTGGAAGATGGGCCACGTGTTAGGGATACGATCCTCTCATAAGATGGGCTACACAGATTAGATGCTTTCTCCTGAAAGTCAGGTCGCGATCGGTTGGGATCATCAGGTGGACCAGACGAGTACCAACTAAATAGACGGTCAGGATAAAGTGACCAAACGTCCAACTTTACTGTACACCGGCATAGATACGGCTGATTAGCGGCCCAGATGTTTCACATTTATGCCACGTGGCTTTGTGTGAGAGCAAGTTCCGGCGGTGTGAGTGGCACTGTGCCCAAGCGATCAGTTTTTACAAGTGTGATCACGCTTACGCAATCCAAACCAGTGATCTTATGGGACCCACGTTGGGAGAAGATTAAACGGGGGTACATGTGTGGCACGATGATCATGATCTGATCATTGGTCAGGTGTGGCCCACCATTACATTGCTTGACTCGATCGAATTTCAAGCTGCTCCATTGATCTGGTGTCTCGGCGTGTATGAGAAAAATGGACCGTTAGATCAATGGTCTATATTCACCTTATGACTAGCCCACCTGAGCGAACTGGCTTCTTTTGTGGCTTGGAGCATGTTATCAGTATGGCCCACCTGATGATTGCACCGGCATGATTTTCAGGCTACTGCATTTTATCAGTGTGGCCCACTTGATAAGTGTACGAGATAGCCTCTCTCTTTGCAATGTATACTAAAATGGCTCGACGACTGGGACGTCCATCTTTTCAGCCTTACCATGGATGGACCACCGTAAAATTACCTGACTGAATGGACGGTTCTGATGATGGATTTTATAAGTTGAATGCGGACCATTAAAAAGATTATTTCTCTCTTATCCTTGGTACGCATGTGGCCCATTTTATTTTTTAAGCTGTTTGATTTTCTTACTGTAGTGATAATTCGAGATAAATGGGTAAATTACCTTTGTATTTTGTAGGCTGGATTCTCAAATGTTGACACGCACCGTCATTTATAGCACTCGTCATCTAACCCGATGAGAAAAATGTTAAATTTGTGGGGGACAGTATTTTGTACGTTCCTCATCCACGCCATCCATCCCCTCATAAAGATCATTTTAATTTATAATACTAAAAATTCGGCAGAACAAAAGCTCGTGGACGACACCACAGGAAACAATTGTAATTGAGCTCTTATCATTGAAAGCTTCTTGAGGGCTTCATAAGTTTTGGATCAAGCTGCATTTTTGTTTTCCCTTTATCCATGACTGCCTGACTTTATGAACAGGTTGGATGACAAATAAACATCAACGTGGCCCCATGAAGAAAACAGCTTTCAACTGTTTGCATTTTTAAGATCAGTATTTTCTAAGGTGTGGTCCACTGTCAATTTGGATCTATCTTATTTTTTGAATCATACCTTAAAATGTTATTTTAAAAAGTATTGATGGTGTGGATAAGTCACATACATCATGATAGGGCCAACAATTTGAAATAGGTAATAACATAGTTTTTGTGGACCGACTTTGGAGAATTCTTCGCTGAATTGAAACTGGTGGAGTAGGTCATAATTATTTATTTTTAGCTGTTTATCCTAGGTGAATTAAAAATCAAACAGCACTGTGGATCGGCTTGATCTTTGATACAAAGCATCTTTATAATGGCAAGGACCATGAGTGGCTAAATCTTTCATACGTGTGCTCATATCAGTTCAAGTCTAACACGTGAGCAATGGACTTGAGCACTGGAATTATCATCTTTCAGGCCCAGCACGACCAGGCCCACTACGTGAGGGAGGTGGTATCTTGGATCTAGAAGAACCCAATTATAATAAAGTCATATTGTGATGTGGAAACAGCATATAACAAAGAAGAAGAAGATCATCGTCTTTCCAATTAATCATAATCTTGAATCCATGAGGATAGTAGTTAAATCTAAAATGAACTTAAAAAAAAAAAAAAAAAAAAAAAAACCAGACAGAGAGAGAGAGAGAGAAAACTTATATATTTTTATTGAATAATATGTGTATGGTTTTTCAATTGCACGATTAATAAAGAAAACACAAACTCTAATTCAAAATTATCTAAAATAATAAAAATCTATCTTCAAAGCTTAATTTTCTACAAAAATAAATGTTTAAATAAATCTTACAGAGTATTCCTGGCATTATTGCAAACAACTTTTAAAATAGACGAAAATCCTAAAACTACAAAAATAAGGAGGTCCGATGAAAATGCATTTTTTTTAATAACAATTTTCTCATAAAATCACAATCTTAAACTGGGGCGTGCATTTTCTTATGAAATGGATGAATTCAACCAGCATAGTAGGCTAGTTAACCTTGAAAGCATCATTACATAAAGATCATTAGGTCATACATTTCGTGATGATGCCCAAGTCAAAAGTTACGGTTATTTTATGGTCCACACTTCAAACGATAATTTCTTCTTATCTAGAATAAATTTTGTTGAACCGGACATGCCTGGAGCCCAGTTACATCATTCCCTATGTAAGACCGAGCCCAATTCAAACGGACTACATCTACTTCTGTTTTAGGATTTTTTTTTTGCCGAACTATGCTAAGAATATATATGCGGCCCACTCTAAATTAGTTCCGTCAACTTGAAAAAAAACTCGTCTCCAAATTATTTAAAGTATTTAGCTCATGATACTCATACAGGTCTGTTATATTGAAAGTTCGTGAGATTTTCAGGTCCTTGGAAAGATCAACGATTTAGACATTATCATTAATTTTTCTGAGTATCGAAACAAGGCCCATCTTCTTATTCTTCAGCTTATTAGATGTCCCAGTTGGAAACCTCTCATGCAAGTGAATTAGTACATTATCACCCACTTTAAACACCATTTGGCATAGATGTTTATCAAATTCTTTGTTATTCTTGGCATTAGATTCCTGTAACTTTTTTTGGACCTCGGCATGCATTGACACCATACATTCTGCTATATTTTATGCGGTCACATTTATACCCGGTTACTTAAGCAAAGAGCCCAAGTTTAATATATATCTAGGAATATGACCATACATCACCTCAAATGTTGACTTGCCAGAACTTGGTATCGCGATCTAAAGTAATAGTCTTGAAGATATTGTGTAGTTGCACAACCTCTTTGAAAAACAGATTAGCAACATGGGTCTCATCTAGAGTCATCTTCCACATGTGGATGAAATAAGCCATCTTAGAGAACTTACCAACCATCACAAATACTGAATCCATACCTTGCTAGGTCTGCAAAAAATCTAGCATGAAGTATATAGACAAGTCCTCCCAAGGGACGTCAGTTACATGTAAAGGCCCGCGTTTTATGATTTCTCATTAAATGTTTGGCATATGTGGCATATTTGCATTGCTTTCCCAATATCCATCTTCAACTATGGTTATAAGTATTGCTCCTCCAAAAGGGCTATCATCTTGTCTCACCCTAAGTGACCACTGAGGTCATTGCCATGTAACTCCTAAATGATGCTCTTTCATAGTAAAGTCCGTGGAATGCATTGTTGGTTTTCTTTAAGAAAAAATTATCTCGGGTATGCATGTCACTGGGATGACATTTCTAGTATTTAGCCTACGCATCCTTGAAGTTGTTGTCATCTGTATATAATTCTTTGAGGCACTCAAACCCTACAACCTCGTTACTTATGACAACCAATAAGACCACTCATCTATTAACTACATCAACAACTTTATTCTGTTACCCTACTTTATACTTCAGCACAAATGTAAATTCATGCAAGAAAGAAATTCGTCTGCCATGCACACGATTGACATTAACTTGACAGTTAATATATTTAAGGGCTTAATGGTCTATATAAAAGATAAAATCCCTCTAGATTAGATAGTGTCTCTAATGGCACAGGGCCTGGACGATTGCATACTTATATTTCAATAACTTCTTACGAGCCTCACTTAGCTTCTCACTATAAAATATTACAAATATGCCTTCTTGAGATAGCAGGCATCTAATACCTACATAAGAAGCATTGTACTCTAGCTCGAATAGCTTATCAAAGCCTAAGGAGCACCAGAATTAGCTTGGTAGACAATTACTCCTTAATCTTTATAAAGTTTCGGTCTGCCACCTCAGTCCACTGAAACTTTCTTTTCTTCATATTATCAATTGGATTTGCGACTATGTTTCCACATCGATAGCACTTGTCTGGTTGACGTGGAGTATAGGGGTCAGGGTTTCTACTTGAACCAACATCATTGGTTTAGGGTTTCCACTTGAACTAACATCATTGGTTGTTACTCTTTAAGGTCTAACTTAGCTTCCTAAATATCGGTTCATGGTTGGAGGAAGTTGAGAACACTCTTCATAGGATCCTTCTCTCGCGACTATGTTGTATTGGGTGAAAGTTCAATAGTAGTCATCTTGTTTAAAGCATAGTTTCACGTATTGAGATACTCCAGTTGCATCTCTACTTGGGTAGCCAACTTGATTGCCTCATTTATTGTCCAGATGAGATGCATCTGAACCTAATCTTGGATCATCGTACATAATCCACCAGTAAATCTAGTGACCTACTAGGACTCAGTCTTAACCAGATCATTTCTCGTAGACAAGTAATAAAATCCTCTGTGTACTCTCACAGTTGGCTACCCTGTCGATAATTTTGGTATTGCTGAAACAATACCTGTCACACCCCAAACTCAGAAACCGGGCTCACAAAATTTTTAATCGCCGAATTCGGCGCCGACAGCCTCCGTAGAACCCCATTCTCGGCTCCTAGAGCCCATTCGCCAGGTTCCGATCCTGGGATGCTACGAGGAGGATTTTTAATATCAGTTTGATTCGTAATAAGCATAATCAAAGTCATAACCCACAAACAACAACCAAGAATTCCATTACATTTCCACTATGATCAAAAACTTTACAAGTACAATGAGCATGAAGAGAAAATACAATGGTAAAGAACAAAAAAACTCTAAAGTAATCTGCAAAGCGCTTCTGCCTCAACGCTGCTGCGAGCTAACGTCACCTGCACGCGACGGTCGTGCATAAGCTTATAGAAAGCTTAGAGGGTGGTGAAAGTGTGTACGCAGGGTAGTAATATGATCATGCAATATCAGAGTAATGCGGAATATGTAAATGGATCCATAAATATCATGAGCCATACCAAAGTTATGCGATGCAAGACATGAATGATATCGGCCATCCCAAGGCCATGCGATGTGAAATGCAACTCAAGCACACAAATCTTCATCTATGTCCACACATCAATACAACTCAAATCTGGGATATCACCGGGGTCTAGTACACTCTAAACCAGATCGCCGCCACATCGGGCGCAATAAGGTAAGTGAAAGAGACCTCACTATCCGTCTGCCAATATCGGGCACGACTCGTCGATAGCGGACCCATTCCTCGAGTTGGTCAAACTCAGCCTAGCATTGCCCCCTACACTCGGGTGGGTAAGGCCGCACGCCCTTCCAACCGACCACGACACAGTGGAGAGCATAACCTCTGGTAATCGGCACTCAACGCTCATCTACCCACTCGGTCTAGACGTTGGAGCAACCTCTTAGTACCATAAGGGTTTAGGGACTTTCACCTAGGGATATCTATAGCACCCCATGTAAAATAAGATTTTCGGTATCCAATCCTGCCAACCACGATCTGTATATGGAGGCTACGGCCCCGATGTCGCTAGGGCGTACAGTAACCATATCACACAATGCGAAATGCATGAATTACACTATCCAATCATGCACCAAGTACTGCGAGTATCGTGCGCTGATGTAGGGCAACATCGCCTAATCGGGGTCTCATAAACAATCTGCTCGAAGGCATATGCTATGATCAGTCACTTTTCATATCAAGCATACATATGATGCGTATGATCATGAGTCATGGAACTATACTAAACATGTTATAATGAGATGAGTTATCCTCACAATGCCGATGGGCCTGGACGGCCTATACACAATAAGTACGGGCCTAATAATGGGCCCTAAGAAGAGTCGTAATGTGGACATCCAACCAGCATTACACTCGCAATGTGAACGTCAAACCAACATTGCTCCTAAGGCACGATTGTCGTAAACATCGTTACATAATCGGTGTTGGGGTCACACATTGCAATGGACCTTAAGTACTTCCCATTGGATCTTAAATACATCAAATGGGACATGTCATATGGGCCTTTTATTCATCAAATGGGCCACATAAATGGACCACACCAATGGGCCTTAGGTATATTGTAATGGGTCATAACCCATGGGCCTCAGAGTACATCGTAATGGGTCAAATTACATGGGCCTTGTGTGTCTTAAATGGGCCTAATCCCATGGGTTTCATACATATCAAATGAGCCTAATCCTGTAAGCCTTATCCATCAAGTGGGCCTACATCCATAGGCCTTATATATCAAATGGGCCCAAATCCATAGGCCTTATATGAATCAAATGGGCCTAAAACCATAGGCCTTAGAATATATCAAATGTCCGAACCCAGGGGCCTTATAATACGCCAAATAGGCCTAATCCCATGGGCCTTGGAATATATCAAATGTCCAATCCCATGGGCCTTATAACATGCTAAGATGGGGTCCACACGGACTATGGATCTGGCCCATTCTTAAACTCATTTCACAAAATGAGCTGTTAAAATGGAAGGGCAGATTGGATACAGCACCTGCATCAAGGGTGGGGGCCCACATGAAGGCCCACCATCAAGAATATAATATACAAATTATATATATAATATACAACATTATGTATAATATAATATTATACATAATAATATATATATATAAATACATACACACGTTGCACACATGCATACAGCACACACACTCACACACACTGCCACACTCACACACGTGCGCACGCAAGCACACACACACCTCGTGGGCTCCACCTCCACTGCCCGCTGGACGGTGAGAGGAAAACACAAATGTCAGGTGGGCTCCCACCGTCCGCCTGGACGGTGGATATAAAACACTTACACCACTGTGGGTCCCCTGTGGGTCCCACCTCAATGTTTAGATGCCATCCACACCGCTGTTAAGGTCACCTGGACCTGGATGAAGAGAAAACATAAATTTCATCTTGATCCAGAACATCTGTGGCCCACAGAAGGTTTTCAATGTCAGAGGTTCAATCCCACTGTTTTCTGCAGCGTGGGCTACCTGAGTATTGGATCTAGCTGAAAATTGGAGGGGGCCCACTCTGGGGTGGCCCACCTCATGAACAGGTTGGATGACAAATAAACATCACGGTGGGGCCCACGGCAGCAGCCGTGGGACGCTGCCCGCCCGCCTGCTACAGCAGCGTGCAGCAGCGTGCAGCTGCTGCTGTTGTTGTCAGAGGCAGAGGCATTACCTCTTTGGTTTTTAAAAAAAAAATCAATGAAAACCCATTTTTTTGGGGTTTTTCGAGTGTGGGGCCCGCTCTAAGAGAATCCACTCCGACCATAGGATTCCTCAGCTCGTAACAGTTGAAACGAGTCCAAGGTTTGAAATTTTTGGATGATTAGAAATATCAGGCGATTATTTTAATGGTAACCACCAAGGTTTCCTATATTATGGCCCACCAGATGATCAGGTCAGCTTCATTTTTCGGCTCAACGGTTCAAATGTCCCAGGGAATGAGGAGGACGGTGCGGATTGAATACATACATCAAGGTGGGGCCTATGTGAGTGGGCCACCTCATAATCTTAAAAGCAAACATGAATTTGTGTTTTCATGGAATCGTCCAGCATCCAAGGACGCTGGACGGCTGTATACCTCAAGTGGTTGTACACGTGGGCCATCAATGATGGATGGTATGGGTATAATACATATAAGGTGGGCCCCACAAGTAGATGGTTCGGATAGAATACATGCCTTATGATGGGGTCCATTCAAGTAGGTCACACAACCATATTATATATAAAAAAAATGAAATAGAAAGGGAGAGAGAGAGATAGAGAGATAGTGGGTGGGACACGCTTATGATGGAGGGCTCCGCCACTATGAGCCCTCTCTTGAAGAAATCATGCAATCAAACGGGTCCCTTTATACATGGGACCACCTAAATGGAAAATCAACGGTGGGGTTCTTTTTCCCACCAATATGAACGGTCTAGATGACCTTCCTAATACAACGAAATAAACATCATGATGGGGTCCATGGAGAATGGCCCCATCATGGAATGATCATGATGATCCTAGTGGGCCATCGGCCACATCTTAGGGTCCCAAGTGAGATCCAAACCATTGATCGGTTGGCCTCACTTGGCCCTTCTCAAAAGCAAGGAAAACTACTATTATCATGCACTTACCGTCTAATCTTCTTGCTCCTATGGGTTCCTTAGCACCTTAGCCTCGATTCCAAAGGAAGAGATGAGGAATGGATGGTTGAGATGGGAGATGATGGGGTAGGAAAGGTGGGCCACACTTGGAGCTTGGAATGCTTGGAGAGCTCATACGTATGGATTTCTCTCCTTTGAATTTTTTTGAGTTTAAAAATGAGAAAGAGAGAGTTGTAAAAGGGAGAGAGAGATGTGTGATGGATGGATGTGGTGAGTGATGAGTGTGTAAGAAAACCTTGACTTTTGTGGCCATTTGTGTAAGAAAGGTATAGGAGGTGTAAGAACTTTTTGACTTTGAGGGCTTTTTGGTGTAAGAGAGGTATGAGCTTGTAAGAGATTCTTGACTTTTGTGGTTGCTTGGGAATGGGTGAAAGGTGATGTGTACTTGACATGTACTTGACATGTGATGGATTGATTGATGGGATTGATGTGACACCTCGTAGAGATTCTCTTGGGTTTCGCAACGCGCGGCGTTTTTCTCGCATTGAACGTTGGCCCACATCTCTTGACCAGGGTATCGCCTCGGTGCGCAAGTCGCCACATCGGAACGGCAGCATGGCACGGTCGCTATGGTAAAGATCTTAGGTTGAGTCGATGCAGGTTGACGGCATATGAATCAGGGTCGCGCGTGAATATCGGTTAAGGGTCGAAGGTTGCCAAAATTCGACCGGTAAGACCGCGGAAGTCTACGGAATGGTACGGACTAAGATGTGGGTCTCACAATGCCTGGTCATAGTCGATCGGCAAGAATCGTGTTCGCATCAACTACTTCAATTGTTGTCACATGTGGATTGGAACTTTCATTTATCTAGTTCGTAAGAGGTTAAGTTATTCTCACCAAGTTGATGCCCTACCTTTCAACTTGTAGGCCATGAGCTTAACCTTTTTCTCCTCAGGAAGCTCCATATAGTCGAAGAATCATTCAACTTCAAGAAGTCAATGGTGGAAGTCCTTGATGTGAAGTTGGTCTTTGAAACTGGAGAGGTTAACCTTCGTCATGTAATCTCTATCTCACTCCTACCTTGCACCTCTTCGTTCTTCTCTCCAAAGAATCATATCATCAATTTCTCCATCGATAAACTCACCATTATCGAGTGGTGATCTACAATTCATTATTTTTGTTACAACATGAATATGATGATCGCGATCTCCATCCTCAACCTTAGGTTGATCATCATTAAGAACATAGGCCTATCCTAAGGTCTTCATCAAATGATCAATCCTTGCTTGCAGTCCTTACAATATGGCTTGCAGATTCTCCCGCTGGAAAGCTTCAAACATTGTCATTGTCATAGGATTCTCCTCTAAAGCACAATCCATGGGATTATTGCCTGAACCATTGTTAGATGCATCAAATCGAGGAAAAGCCTTGTTCCGATACTAATTGATGTAGCAAAAGAGCGTGTTGTTGGGGGTCTTACACAAAACCTTAGGATCTAGCCTCCTAAAACAAACCAGAATTATGGATAATAAAACAATGAAATAAATCAAAGCATCAACAACACATCACACAAGAGATTTTATGTGAAAAACCCTCAAAGAGGTAAAAACCACGGGACCTCGTCCAGATCAATAATCCACTATAAAGCAGAACATCACAACCTATCACAAGCACATCTTTCTATGATCAAACCTTCATCACTCACAAGGGAGTGGATAAACAGTAAGAGAAATAAAGAAAACAGAGAGATCTCACCGATTACAAGGATGTAGAAGCGCTGAGATATGGTAGATCACCTCTACGAGCATAACCTCCTTTCCACAAGCTTCCTCTCTCTCTCTCTCTCTCTCTCTCATCTTTGATAGCCCTCTTGTATTTTTCGTGTACAGCATACCCTAGAAAAACTCTAGGGACCCCAATTTATAGTTTTAGAAAACTCTCTTCCGCATCCCAGTTGTAAAAGAACTCAAATCCGCAATTCGTACAAAATCACAAAATGAATCTGTGTAACCACGACCGGTCGAGTGCCACCCACGACCGATCGAGCACCCCGGAGAAAATAGGATCTGTTTAACCGGACCCAAGTCTTTCATCGCAAATGACTTGCCCAACTCTTGTTTCAGCCTGTCGATCTTCTTGATGTCTTTTTTCATGATGAGCATGTCATCAACGTATAACAGCAGAACTAAGAAATCACCATATAAGAACTTGCATGTGAACACACAGTGGTCTGACTCTATTCTATCATACCCATGTTGTAACATGAACGAATCGAACTTCTTGTACCATTGTCATAGAGCATGTTTCAGCCCATACAAGCTCTTCCTCTGCCTACACAATATATGCTCTTTGCCCTTGACTTCGAACCCCTCTGGTCAGTGCATGTAGATCTCTTCTTTCAAGTCACCATGGAGGAAGACAGTTTTAACATCTAACTGCTCTATCTCCAGATCCATGCTAGCCGCCAACCTAAGTAACACCGTATGGATGTCATCTTCACCACTGGTGAGAATATCTTCTCGAAGTCTATGCCTTTCCTCTAACCAAACCCTTTCACCACAAGTCTGGCCTTGAACCTCGTCTGTGAATTCTTCTACTCAACCTTCTTTCTGAACACTCATTTGTTACTCAAAGCTTTCTTGCCCTTAGACAGTTTCACCATGTCATAGGTGTGGTTCTTATGCAAGGATTTCATCTGCTCTTGCATAGCTTTCAACCACTCCTCCTTATGCTCATCGGCTAAGGCCTCAAAATAATCTTTCAGCTCTCCCCCATCAGTCAACATAATATACTCATGCGACGAATACTTCTTGGATGACTGTCTGTCCCTAAATGACCTCCTCACCTGTGGCTCAACAGGTGAATTAAGTGAGGGTTGCTCCCCTAGTCCATCTTCTGAAGGAACTCCCTCGTCCTCTACACCTTACTGTACTCTCTCGTTGTTGAGGGTTAAATATTGCATATCAGACCCCAGTTATTGACTGGATTTACGAACATGATACCGTTTAATGGCCTACTTTAATCATGTTTGTGATGTAAAGTATATTTACGAGCATGGACTGAAAAAGAGAGTTTAAAGCATGAATTTAGCGCTCTAATGACACCAAAGGCAAGGGACGAACTCCAGGGACTAAGATCGATGGAATTACACGTCAAGGATCCACGAAAATCGAGAAATTGAAGCTCAAGTGGCTCAAAAATCATCCAGAATGCAAGATTACAGGGTTCCCACTATCAATTCAGCTCAAAACTGCATACCATAAATTAACCGTACACGTCGAGTTTCATCCATTGAATCCCTCTAAAAGTGACCCAATGGACAGATCAGCCCCTTAAATCCTCAAGTGGGGCCCACCTGCTTCCTTGATATGCTTCACTTTTGGTCCCAATGCCTGAAATGATATGTCAAAGCTGATGAATGGTGCGAATTTCTCACGACCATCACAATGGAGCTACATGTACATCGCAAGTACACAAAGTGCATGTACACTCAATGTACACTAGATGAGAATCTCGGTCAAAACTCAGTTTGACCGAGCTTTCCTTCTCAAAAATGGAGTTCCCGTTTTCGCTCCAGCGTGCGATGCTGTCCGTGTGGGCCACTGTTATGGCCCACCATCGTGATCCGAAAGTCTGATCCGAACCGTCCATGTGACTCTTGTGGTCCATATTTCCCTTACCTAAGTAACGAAAATTCAAGGTACATCGGAGATTGATTTTTAACCACCTAAATGTAGGACGAACGACAGCAAGCAAATTTTAGTGGACCGCATCAAAAATAATATAATCTCACCATTCTCGGACGAATTTTCGCCAGGAATTCAATGTACAGTGTGGATTTCTCAACCGACATCAATCGTGGGTCCACCAACCACCTCAGTGCGTGAATCCGCAGGCTCTGTTTCGCAACAGAGGCTGCGGGTGATCGCTGTGGGCCCCACTCATCGTCCATATGATGAATTTGAACCGTCCATTCACTCAAGGGGGTAGCCATAACTATCACCTAGCTTTCCTTTTTGGCCCATGCACGTGTACGCACATGGATCGGGATTAAATGCAGGAAGGACAACTGGGTTACAATTCAATGGGCCACACCTAACACGATCTAAAACCATCCATATCCGAATATTTTTTTCTTGTGATTCTAGTCGATGGCATAGATTTCTCGAAAGAAAAATGAAGTGAGCCCCATCAAGCTTCAGCGCAGCTCCCTGCGTATGGGTTACGCACATATCGCACATCCAGTTTTTATGGCCCATTGTACGACCTTGTCTATGATCAGATGTAGGATCTGAACCGTTCAAAAGATCTGCAAGGAGGTGTTTACCCCAGCCATGGAGAGAAATCGGATCATAGGACAGTTTCTGCCCGAAAATCTAAGTCGAAAACAACTCAATTTGCGGTTTCTCATCTGTTGTTGCGTAAGATCACACACGACTGCCTCTCCTTGCGTAAACACAGCCACCGACCTCCTTATTGTATAAAAGGGAGAGAGAAAGAGGAGAAAGGGGATCTTGGGCTGGACGTGGAGCTGGGTTAGAACATGAGAAAGAGAGAGAAAGATAGTTGATTATTGTTTTCTCTTCTTTTTCTTTTTATTTTTATTTTTGTTTTTGTTTAAGAGATCCAGCCCATTCATGTCTACCTGAACCTCTTAGCTACGGCTAAGAGGTGAAGCTTGTGGCGTGATGGGAATGATTCTATAGCCTTGATGCATGTTATGAACTAATTTTGATTATAGCTGATTAATAGAAATATTTTTAGTTTTTAATGGTTTTTTATGACTAAAATCACAATGGGTCTGCGATAGCTTTAAGCATGTTCCTTTCTTTTTATGTTTATGATGTCAGGAAGCCCTGTTGTTCACCGTTGTCTCCTGGGCATGGTCGGATGAAAACACCCTTCCTAACCTTCATACATGTGATTGGTTGGTAATTAATTTAATTCTGTTGTTTACTTTGTCTCCTAGGCATGGTTTGGTAATGGAATCCATTCTAATTCATATACCTTTCCTCTCTTGACAACTATATCAATTTAAGTTCAGTTGGATTTTCATGGTTACACCATTCAACTGGATGAAGATGGACTCTAAGTCCAGTTGAGTCTTTGATGCAAGTATAAGATCTCCCTGATCTCTACAAGTGGATCGTCTGAATCCCTAGTGTTCTTTCCCTGAATTCCTTAAATTTTAGATAATTATTTCACAATTATTCTTCAATTTACACTCGAGTTAGATTTCATCTCATTCTAGTTCTAGTTCTAGTTAATTTCAGATTACGTACAGGTATCAGTCCCTTGGGATTTGACATCGGTCTTACTGAGTTTATTACTATATCACAACCCTACACTTGGGGTGTGAACACCCGTCATCAGGCACCACTGGAGGAATAACCGAATCCATATCCTCTAGGTCACCTGAACTAGGCTGGTTCTTCTCTTGCTTACCAATGTCTTCTATACAGTGATCTTCAAAGAATACCACATCTTTACTCCTGACGAGCTTCTTCTCTATCGGATCCCACAATTTGTAACAGAACTTTTCATTACCATACCCTAAGAACACACACTGTCTGATCTTCATATCGAGCTTGGACCTCTCATCCTTTGGTACGTGAATGGATGCCCTACATCCAAACACCCTGAGATGACTGTACGATGGATCCTGTCCAGTTCATACCTTCTCAGGTACTTCTCCATTCAACGAGGCTGATGGAGACCTATTTATCAGATACACCGCCGTGTGCATTGCTTCTCCCTAGAACATCTTAAGAAATTTCGCATGGGATAAAATGCATCTGATTCTCTCAAAAATGGTGCGATTCATTCGCTCAGCTACACCATTATGTTGGGGGGTCTTGGGAACCGTCTGTTCATGCCGTATACCCAGGGACTTACAGTACTCGTGAAAGTCACCAACATATTCACCACCATTGTCCGTGCGGATGCACGTCAATGATTTGCCTCTCTCTCTTTCGACCATAACATGAAACAATTTAAACACACCAAAGACCTCGTCCTTGGATTTCAAAGAATAAACCCAAACCCTCCTATATTCATCATCTATAAAAGTAACAAAATACAATGCCCCACCAAAGGTTTTTGTCCTCATAAGACCACAAACATCAGAATAAACCAAATCTAATGCATGCACATGAGAAACAGATTTAACAAAATGAAACTCTATGTTGTTTTCCTGATAAACAATCAAGACAGGTTTTGAGAGGCATACCTGTCACGTCTGGAAGGAGCTGCTTCTTCGCTAGTAGCTGAAGCCTTTTTTCACTCATGTGACCTAGACGTCTGTGTCACATGTCAATAGCTGAATCTTCTGTTGCGTTCAACCCAGCCTTGCATATACTGACACTTACCATATACAGGGTGCAACACTTCTTTCCTCTGGCTGTGATCAACGAACCCTTGATGAGCTTCCAGTGCCCACTAGCAAACCGACTTTCATAACCATCATCATCCAACCTTCCCGTCGACATCAAGTTGAGGTGAAGGTCTGGGATATGCCTCACATCCCTGAGAATCAATGTGCAACCCACATCGGTCTTCACACAAATATCACTGACTCTTACGATCTTAGATACACAAGAATCTTCCATCTTCACAGTCTCATAGTCACCTGAATTTTAGCTTGTGAAGAAATTCCTGCATGGAGTCGCGTGAAAAAAGGCTCTCGAGTCTATCACCCAGTCGGTGTCCTGACTCGTAGCCGTGAGACATACATCATGATCTGCAGAAAGAATAATTACAACGTCGCCATCTGAAGCGACCGCAGTGGAATCTAATTCATCTTCTTTCTCCTTTCCTTTTCCTTTCTTGTCGTTCTTAGCCTTACGACATTTATGATTATAGTGGCCCTTCTTGCCACAATTCAAACATTCAACATCTTTTCTATTAATCGACTTGTCTCTTGATTTATCTTGGGCCTTCCCGCCCTTCCTATTCTTTTCTCTCCCCATTCCTGTGTCACAAGGACCTATTGCTGAGTAGACCCCTGAGACTTCCTCCTTGTCTCCTCATTGAAGAGACAGCTAGTCACGTGTTTCATGGATATCTTTCCTTCTAGCGCTGAGTTACTTAAAGACACCACCAATGTCTCCCAACGGTCAGGAAATTAACTAAGCAATAGCAAAGCCTGCAATTCATCATCCAGGACCATCTTTATAATAGAGAGCTGGTTCACTATATTGCTGACCTCATTCATGTGCTCGGCCATAGAACCACTATCCTTAAACTTGAGATTCACAAGTCACCTTATCAGAAAATTTTTATTACTGGCTGTCTTCCTCTCATACAGCCCTTCTAGTTTCAGCCATAAGCTAGCGGATGAGGTCTCTATAGACACATGGTGAAACACAGAATCATCTAGCCATTGTCTAATAAACCCCACCGCCTTTTGGTCCATCTTCTTCAAATCATCATCAAATATATCCTTGGATTTTGCTGATATGCATAAAATTGGAGAATATATGTCCTTGCAATAAAACAAGTCCTTTATCTTAGCCTTCCATATGGTCCAGTTAGAACCATTGAGGCTAATCATCCTTGATGAGCCACATTCCATAATTTCAAACCAATCCTACCCATTCAATGAACCTAGCTCTGATACCACTTTGTTGGGGGCCTTGCACAAAACCTTAGGATCTAGCCTCCCGAAACAAACCAGAATTATGGATAATAAAGCAATGAAATAAATCAAAGCATCAACCACACA
Organism: Magnolia kwangsiensis; assembly: GCA_037074715.1. Classification (NCBI taxonomy): domain Eukaryota; kingdom Viridiplantae; phylum Streptophyta; class Magnoliopsida; order Magnoliales; family Magnoliaceae; genus Magnolia; species Magnolia kwangsiensis. The sequence goes on from CM073589.1 coordinate 64,540,187, forward strand.
CCACACAAGAGATTTTACGTGGAAAAACCTCAAAGAGGTAAAAACCACGGGACCTCGTCCAGATCAACAATCCACTATAAAGCAGAACATTACAACCGATCACAAGCATACCTTGCTATGATCAAACCTTCATCACTCACATAGAAGTGGATAAACAGTAAGAGAAATAAAGAAAACAGAGAGATCTCACCGATTACAAGGATGTAAAAGCGCTGAAATATGGTAAATCACCTCTACGAGTATAGCCTCCCTTCCACAAGCTTCCTCTCTCTCTTTCTTTCTCTCTCTCACACCTTTGATAGCCCTCTTGTGTTTTTCATGTACACCATACCTTAGAAAAATCCTAGGGACCTCTATTTATAGTTTTGGGAAACTCCCTTTTACATCCCAGTTGCGAAAGGACTGAAATCCGTAATTCGCACAAAATTACGAAACAAATCTGCGTAACCACGACCGGTCGAGAGGAGGTGTAGGACCCGTATCTTAGCCCGTACTGTTCCATATACCTCCGCGGTCCTTCCGATCAAATTTCGGCAACCTTCGACCTTTTCTGACATTTGCGCGCGATCCCGAGTCAGATCCCGTATTTCAGAGTCGGCTCAACTCGAGACTTGTATCTTGACGACCGCACCATCGCCACGGTTCCGATGCCGCGTCCTGCGCGCTGAGGCGATACCCAGGCTAGGAGTTGTGGGCCCGCGTTCAGTTCAAGGAAAACACCGCGCGTTGCAAATTCCAAAAAAATCCATCACATCAATCACATCATTTGTCAAAAGTACACCCATCCCTAAGTACAACTACCTATCCTCAAAAGTCAACTTTCCCATCACCTCACCCATCTCTCTCCCCATCACTCCATCACTCTCTTACCCATACCTCTCTCTCTCTCTCTTCACATCACATCTCTCATTTCTCTCTCTTTCATTCTCTCTCTCATTTTTCCTCCCAAGCCACCCACGTCCAAGCTTCCCATGAGAGAGCTAGTGTGGCCCACCTTTCTACCATCTAATCCCACCCTCTAAAATCGATCTCAACCGTTGAAATTATATCTTTGGAGCTCTATCATGCATTGGCGGAAGAAGGAAGGGGAGATCAAAGGTGGGTGCTTCCTTCTTTCTTTCTCTCTCTTTTTCTTTTGCCTTGTGGGTGATTTTATGATTTTTCCCGTTGTTTTTTTTAATTATGATTTGAGGACCCACTTGGTGGGATCCATTTTGATGTATGCAATGTATAGGGAGGGCTCATAGTGGTGGGGTCCCTCCTCTCTCTCTCTCCCTCTCTCTTCTTTTTTTTTCTTGATGACAATGATGATTGTATGGCCCACTTGATCCATCCTGTCCACGAGATGAACCCCACCTTGAAAATGTGTGGATGGTGGGCTACGTGTATGTGGACCCCACCTTGATAGACGTATAACACTCAGACCGTCCAAGCCATGGAGCTTCCAGCAGCAAAGGCTGCTGGACTACACCAAAGGAAGTATAAATATCAGCTTGATTCAATTCCTGATGGCCCACCCACGTGTGCCACCTTGATGCATGTGTTCATCCCCACCGTCTAAGACAGCATAGGACGTGTGAGGTCTGCTGTAATTTTGAGGTGATCCACACCGCCCAAATCATGGGACCACCATGATACGAGTTATATCCAGGCCGTCAACAGGTCCCTGGACATGCGGGAACACAAATGGTAGCTTCATCCAACTGTTGTGGCCCATCCATGTGGCACCACAACATATGGGTTTTTAACCCATGCTGCCCGTCCGTTGTGGGGCCCACTCCACACGTGTTGTACATGTGGAGATGGGGCCCATCAGATGTATTCGTTGAACATTTCACCATCCAGCTGGACAGTGATTGGTGAGAGCCACCTTCCTATATATGAACATCCAAGCCGTCCATCCATTTTTACTATGTTTGTGGGCCACGTTGGCTGGACCCCACCTAATGGTAGTTCTGATCTCACCGTCCATCTGAGGACGGTGGGAGATCACCTTGATGTTGTTTATCCCCACCATCCAATCTCTGGACGGTGGGAGTGGATCGGCTGATGTACCTTACTATCACGTGTCAATAGGTCCTGTGGACCCCACTCATGATATATGTGATTCATCCATGCTGCAAAGCGGCTGTGGGACCCATGCACGTGTGGACTCCACATGCATGTGAATATCAAGCCGTCCATCTGTCTAGCGTCCAGGTCTGGATGCTGGAACCAATTTGAAAAAAAAAAAAAGAAAAAAAAAAAAGAAAAGAAAGAAAGAATAAAGAAAGATAAAGTAATATAATATTATATTATATTATATATATACACTATATATATGTGTGTCTGGTGGGCCCCATGTGGGACCCACCTTGATGTACGAATTTTATATCCAATACGTCCGTCCATTTGAGGACGTGGCCCCCACTATTTGATGTATTGTATCCAAGCCGTCCTTCTGGATAGTGCTAACGTCAGCCATGATGTGTGTTTTATTCCACACTGTCCAGATAAGATGGACGGTGGAGTGTGCATGATGTACGTGCATCCATAGGTGGGACCCACGTTGATTTCATCCAGACCGTCCAAACCAGGGACGGTGGGTCCCATGTAGCTAATGCTGCTGTTTGACATCAGCCAATCATGTCAGTCTGATTAAAGGTATGTGATTCATGCCAGCCATCCATTTGAGGACGTAGACCAACCATGATGTATGTACCATATCTATACCTTCCACTTGGATGAGGTACATGCAACATCATGGGTCCATAGAGCACCATTAGTAGTGATGTGGGCCCATGCCTTTTGTGGGTGACGGATTGCATGTATACATGTCATGTTGTATGACTTGAACGCATGACATGTGTGTATGTACACATGAGATGCATCACAAGTTAGTACCTATAATAGTTGTATGCATGCATACATGTATGATGAGTGTGTGATAAGGTGCATGACACTATGTTATCTGTTATACATGCATAGATGCTAGTAATATATGCATGAGTGATATACATGCATGGATGCAAGTCATACATACATGAGTAATAGGTTACGTTGAATGCATATGTGACGTATATGGGATGGACACCTGATCCAAACTATGGTAAGAAGGCACGTGCGAGGCTTGAGGTTGAGTAAGCACTCCCTGATAATATTATTTGAATGCATGTCTGCATAGGAGCTTAATCGTACATGTGAGTACATTACATGCACCTTCAGGGCCCTTGTTAATGAGATATATTTGAGGCCCACCTTGATATATTTATGGCCGCCCATGAGGCTCACCTCGATGAATTTGTAGCCTGTCCATGAGGCCCGATGTGTTGTATAGGAGGCCCATGTAATGCCGCCCACTTGATACTTATATGGCCCATGTAGTGTGTTTGAGGGCTTATGAGCAGGGCCCACCTGTTATGCATCTATGGCCTTTACCGAGGCCCAATATGATGTTTTTATGGCCCACCTTGATATATTTTTGGCCCATCCTTGAAGCCCACCTTGATATATTAGTGCGGCCCATTGGTGTAGCTCACTTGATGTGTATGAGGCCCATTAGTGTCGCCCATTGTGATGTATGCGGCCCATCGTGATGCGGCCCATTGCGACGTGTATAAGGCCTGATGTGCTGTATGTGAGACCCATGTGATGAGGCCCAAGGTTACTGTATATGGCCTATGTGATGTGGCCCTCTGTGATGTATATTAGGCCCATGTCAGAGACCTATTGTGATGTATCTTGGGCGTATGAGTGAGGCCTGATGTGAAGTATATGAAGCTCATGTGGGCAGCCCCTTGTGATATATGTTAGGCCCTTGCGTGTGTGGCTATGGGCCCACTTTATGTTTGGCTTTATATGGGCCACTCCTTAGGAGTAATGTTGGTTAGATGTCCATATTGATGGGCGATGGCGGTTGGATGTCCACATTGTAACCTTCCCTTAAGCCTTGTTAGGCCATTCTCATCATTCCCTTAGTGGATTAACCCAAATAAGTAGGCCTCATTCGCCGTAGACGGATGACTCCGTGTTATCAGATTTGATATAACCACGGTCGAGTGCTGATCTTTATGCTATAGTTGATCGACTGATCATCTATGGACCCCGTTTTGTTTATCTACTGATTACTGGTGCGATTAACGTGATCAATTTACCGACTCTGATTGTCGATCGATTTCGATTACCAGACCGATTACCAATTTCGATCGACGTGACCGATTTGCCCACTCTGATTATCGATCGATTTTGATTGATGTGACCGATTACCGATTCCGATCGACGTGATCGATTTGCCCACTCTGATTACCGATCGTGGCCGATTATCGATTGACGTGCCCGATTATCGATTGACGTAGCCGATTGATTGATTACCAATCGAGGCCGATTATCGTGATCGATTACCGATCGTGGCCGATTATCGATTGACGTGGCCGATTATCGATTGACGTGGCCGATTGATTGATTACCAATAGAGGCCGATTATCGTGATCGATTACCGATCGTGGCCGATTATCGATTGACGTGGCCGATTGCCGATTCTGCTTGTCATGGCCGATTGGCCGATTTTGATTATCGATCGAGGCCAATTATTGAGATCGATTATCATGACCGATTGACGATTAGCGATCGAGGTCGACTATCATGGCCGATTGTCGATTTGCGATCGAGGTCGACTATCATGGCTGATTACCGATTAGCGATCGAGGCTGATTATGATAGCCGATTGCCGATTATCGATCGAGGTCGATTACCGAATCTGATGACGGATTGTCGATTCCGATTGTCGAGGCTCAATGCGATTTATATGCAGCTCGTATTTAAAGTCTGTTGTAATGTACATTCTATCCGTCCATAAGGCCCATTGTGATGTATGTTAGGCCCTTGTGAGAGGCCCATGTGACGTATATTAAACTCTTGAGTGAGGCTCATGGTGTTGTGTATTAGGCCCTTGTGTGAGGCCATGGGTTCACTATTTGTTAGGCTCTATGTGGGCCCTTCCTTGGGGCAATGTTGGTTAAATGTCCACATTGTCGAGGTCGACTATTGATACCGATTATGAGTATGTGATTACATAGCATCATGACCCATGCCCATATGCATCATCTGCATGTCTGTTATGAGATATGATTGACCATTGCATACGTCATAGTGCGGGTTGTTATGAGACTCCCTGATAGGCGGAGATTGTCTCACATGAGCGAACGGTTTGCGCAGGAGTGATGCATGACTGGATTGTATGACTCATGCATCTTGCATTGTGTGCTGTGGTTATTATACGCCCTAGCGACATCAGGGTCGTAGCCTCCACAGGTATTTCGTGGATGGCCAGATGGGACACCGGAAAATCTGTTCTACATGGGGTGCTATAGATATCCCTGGGTGAAAGTCCCTAAACCCTCTTGGTTCCAGAGGTTGCTCCAACGTCTAAACCGAGTGGGTAGATGAGCGTTGAGTGCTGATTACCAGATGGCTGCGCTCTCCACTGTGTCGTGGTCGGTTGGAAGGGGGTGTGGCCTTACCTGCCCGAGAGGAGGGGGCAATGCTAGGCTGAGTCTGACCAGCTAGAGGAATGGGTCCGCTATTGACGAGCCGGGCCCGATATTGGCAGGCGGATAGTGAGGTCTCTTCCACTCACCTTGTTGCGCGCGATGGGGCGGCAATCTGGTTTGGAGTGCAATAGACCCCGGTGATTTCCCAGAGGGGAACCGTACTGATATGTTGACTTATCGAGTAGGAGTTGCATGCTCATTCATTCATTCATTCACTATCCACTCGGGCTGGTGGTGCGCACCTAATTATTGTGTACCTTCGTTACGGCAAGGATTTCGGTTGGGCGCGCGACCAACCTGAGATTAGGATTTTACCACGTTGAGCTTGACTATCCAAATTTAGGTATGGGACTAGTTTGGATAGAAGTCCTTGTGGTAGACCTCGTAGCCTGCGATACTACGTACTATCATCCCGACTTCACACTCCAGCATGGTCATTTCATTCGCATCGCATATTGCATTACATCCGCAGGCATATGACATTTCAGGTTGCTATTTCTGCACTTATATGGACTGGATAGATTTAACAGGATTTGTATATTGCATTGCATTCTCGACATCTGATATTTAGCTCTTTATGACTCATTATCGCATAGTTGTTCTATATTGCGTATTCTGATATTGATTAACTTATAGACTTGTCCATACTTCCACTTACTCTGATAATTCCTGCTTTTGTTAGTGTTTCTGCTTATTTAGACATTGTATGGGTTATGGATTACCAATTTTTCCGGTATTGTATGATTATAGCATTGTATTGAATACTTGGTGCTTACCTTGTGCACACACTTACACCACCCTCTAAGCTTTCTATAAGCTTATGCACGATAGATGCGTGCAGGTGATGTTAGGTTGCAGCAGTGCTGAGCTTGGAGCGTGCAGTGGTCTTCTGGGGCTTGATTTTTATTTATGTATTTCCCCTTTCAGTATTGTACTCAAACGATTATATTAGTGGATATGTGATGATGATGTTGCCTTTGTGAATTGGGTAATCTTGTGGTTATGCTTATTATTAGTTATATGTACAAAAAAAAATCCTCCTTGTAAGATCCCAGGATCGGAATCTGGCATATGAATGCTATGAGCCGAGAATGGGGTACTACGGAGGCTGTCGGTACCAGATTCGGTAATCAGGATTCTTACGAATCCGATTCCCGGGTTTGGGGCGTGACAGGAGGCCATGACCGGTCGAGAGGGGGCCACGACCGGTCGAGTGCCACCCACGACCGATCGAGCACCTTGGAGAAAATAGTCCAAACTCGTTACACTTTGAGTCAAGTCAGGGCTTGACTTCATGACTGGTCGTGCACCAGCCCACGACCGGTCGTGCAAGGCTCACAACTGGTCGAGCACCGGTCAAAAACCCCATCACGTGTAATAAAGAAAATTTATGCGCTCGTATAGGTACATGAGTGTGTATCCTAGTGCACACCCTAAATCGAAAACATACTTTTAGGAGGTCAACACTTGAACTTGCACTACGTACACACACTTAGACCATCGTACACCTTATAACTGCACTCAAAACACAATATAGTTACGTATACTCGACTAATTGTCAAACCAACCATTGAAATAGTCACACATCACTGAGTGAAGATATCCAACCCTCCACTTAGCTATCAGACCGCCAGCACGTTAAACCAACTTCAAATCATCTCATTCACTTGTAAACATATCCACCTTTAAATTTATTTTGTTCATCTCATCTAGTACCCATGTATAAACCTAGTTAACCGTCGAATTCATGACCCAACAACCCCACTTCCAAGTACATGAACTTATCCACTTTTTCCATGCATTTCAAGCCTTATCTAATCATATATACCTGACCAATCATCAATTTAAACCATCCAGTAAACTCCTCATAGGTCTATTAATGATATCTAAACATCTGACTTCAATCTAAACATATTTATCACCACGAAAATCACAAATATCAATTTTGATCGTTGAATTGACGACCACCAAGATTTTAGTTTTACATCATCTTTGAACCCTAAACTATCTTAACCGCCCAATTGAATGGATGGAACGAATCTCTCTAGCAAAACCCACAGGCCCTATATACAAAACTTGTAACTTTAAAAAAAAAAGAAAAAAAAAAAAAAGAAAAGTAGTCAACGTTGACTGCCTAGACCCTAGACCTCACTGACCAAATCCCTTTAAGGATCGATCAAATATGACGAATGGATTTGATTTCCTGGACCCGATGTATAGAATTTGAAGGTGCAATACATGTGTTTGTGAAAATGCTGCATAGGCGAACTCAGATCGATCTTGGCTCGAACTGGCCCGAGCTGTTGATCGAATCAAGCCGTGCTGGCCAATTAGGCTCGAGGATCGAGCCGAGCTGAGTTCAAGCTGAAGTCAACTAGTGCCCAAGCCGAATCGAGCTGTGCCAAGCTCTACTCGGTTTAACTCATGTACACCTCTATCTATAATTCATTACTATTGCCACAACACGAACATGACAACTGAGATCTCCATTGCCAATCTCATGTTGCTCATCATTATGGACATAGGTATGTCCTAATGTCTTTGTCAAACGATCGATTTTTGCCTTCGGACCTTGCATAGCTCGCAGATTCTCCCATTAGAAAGCTTTAAATGTTGCCGCTGTCAGAGGAATATTCTCTGGAGCACCATTCATGGGGTTGTTGCCTAAACCATTATTATATGCCCATCGAATCAAGGAAGAACTTTATTTTGATACCAACTAATGAGGGAAAGAGCGTACAATAACAAAGAAGAAGATCACTATCTTCCTTAATTAATTAAAACCTTAAATCCATAAGGATAATTCTTAAGTCCACAAGAAATAAGAGGAAAACTCAGGTAAGTTTATTGAATAATGTGTGTATGAATTTTCAATTACACCACTAATAAAGAAAACCCAAATGCTAGTTTAAAATTATCCAAAATAGTAAAAATATTTATTCAAAGCCTAATTTTCCAAAAATAGAAATGTCTAAAAAAAAATCTTATCAAAGCATTCCCAACATTATTACAAGAAACTTCTAAAAAACATGAAAATCTTAAAACTATAAGAATAAGAAGATATGATAAAAATGAAATCTCTAATTATTTTTTTCCTAAAATCATAATTTTGAACTAGAGGCGTGTGTTTTCTTGGAAAATGAATGAATTTGGTTGGTATAGCAAGTCGGTCGACTTTATAAGCATCATTGTATAAACATTGATAGGTTGTGCATTTTGTGACGATGCTCGGATCAAAAGTTATAACAATTTTACGGTCCATACTTTAGACCACAATTTCTCCCTATCCAGAATGAATTTCTTCAAACTGGACACGCTTGGGACTAGTTTTGATAAACTACTTCTGCTTCTGTTTAAGCTTTTTTTGGTTCAATTGTGCTAAGAATGTATTTGCGGCCTACTCTACATCAACATGATCGGGTTTTCTTTCTATTAGGATTGTCCATCTAATGGGACACGTTATATATGGAAATTGATTCTAAGGCATGCATAAATGGATAGGGATTGCCTTGTGACCTAACCTTGTGGAGAGCCCACTATGATGTATGAGTTTTATCCACGTCGTTCATCCATTTTACTAGCTCATTTTATGGCATGAGCCCAAAAATGAAGTAGGTTCAAAGCTCAAGTGGAGAACTAAGGTGTATGACATATGCAGCGGAATGTGGAGAGAAAAGAAGAGAGAAAGGTGAGTAGAAAAATAGTTACTTGGGTACCTCACCTAAGTACCTACGTGGGTTTCTTTCATTAGTATAAGTTAAACAACCTAATATGCACACCATCTACTCCATCAGATAAACAACAGCTTAAATCAAGGTGATTCAACTCTTAGGTAGCCAACATATAAATGTATACCTAAAAATTTAATTGGCATGACCCATCTTGGAATTTTATGATTTTCGGGCAATTCTTTCATTACAATCAGGCACCTCAGATATGGATGGCAATAAACACCATGGTAGGCCCTATACAAAACTAACCATAAGCATTCCTTTCCAACATTTCCCCATGATGTGGTCTAAGTTTTGGATTATCATGATTTTTAGGTTTAATAGTTACAATGGGGCAATGTATATGATAGATAGGGTGGATCTAATAAAAGTTCCACCCACCTGGCTTTCTTTTTACAAAGGTAACCTTATAAGTACCTAGCTATAAGTTACCAAGTGTGATTGGGGAAATTAGTCGGCTCTAGTGAGAGAGAAAGTCTATGTGTGCTAAGGTTGTTTTACATTTCTTTTTAAATAAATATAAACCATTGAGTGACATTTGTAGATGAAACCTTAATCACATATTGTACAACATACACATTTTGAATTCTGAATAGATATCCATAACTTTATTTAAAATGTATTTTCATGTCCTTTAAGTATAGAACGTCATCCATTGGTGGGAACTAATTTTAGAGGTAAAAATGTCTCCCACTAGCTATATAATATAATAAAATAACTTTTTTAAGAAATAAAAATAAAATTTTTTATTAGATGACCTTTAATATATGAGGATATTCATTAATCATTTACATTCATTTCTTGTATATTCATGAACACTCCAACGTAAGAGTACAAAACACCCTCACTTTCTTTGGCAGTTCCCTTTTTTCTTTTTTGGCACTTTGATATTTTGGGAGTAGAGGGATGTGGTATTGACTTAGGTATTATAATATGCTTACACTAGAATCGCCACTATCCAAATGAAGCTTAAGAATCCACAGCCTACTGAAAATCGTAAAATTTCTTAAAGCCTAAGGAATCATAAAAACTTTCAGTTCAAATGACTCCTACGATTGTTCTATGATCGTTGATTTTGAGTAATGGTCTAGATGACGAAAAAAGTAAGGGGTTAGACAACCTTTTTCCGCCCGCGCAACATGCTGTTTCTACAAGATATTATGATTTTTTGGGATTTAAAGAGGTCGTCACTACATTAGGCCATACTCCATTGAGTTTTAGGACCGCGGGAGTAGGCAAAATAAAAAACAAAAAGAAGAATGCAAAAAAGAAAGGAGTGCATAAGCAATATGTGTATGTAAATGTTGCGAACGTCCTTGGGATATATTGAGGGGAGTATGTTTGATTTGAGATGTGAGAAGGAAATGAAAAACTAGACACATTTTTTTTTTTACAAAATGGATGGTTGGATGTCCCCAATTCTAACCCTCCTCTTTTAACTTCAATAACTTATTCATCTCAGAATATTTCATTCTCTTAGTTGGGCAGGGTAACGACTTTGTTAGGTTTTTTTTGGACTAGGCAGAAGTTAGAGAGGCTTTTAGCACATGCAATGGCCTACTGGCGACCGTACTCTGATAGTCGAATCACTCAAGCTCCCTCTTTAGTCGGCCTAGACTTCCCCCATGACCCTCTACCCCTGCCACTGTTCCTCATATGGTTTGTTGTGCGGGGTTTAAACATATCTTCCTCGTAGGGTATCTTCAACCAGTACCCTAGATAACCCTTATCTTCTTCCTTCTGGAAACATATCTTCCTATTCCATCTTTTCCTGAATCTCCCTTAATGGAAGAAATAAAAACTAGACACAAGGAATGCAAGAAAGAAAACGACACTAAAAGGAAATCATCCTCCTAAAACAATATCTTCTTACAAACTTGACAGCTTTAGTGGGGATGACATGCAGCATTGACCGGGCGAGTTAAAGAGTGGGTCAATTCGGCGTTCGGTAGAATGAGTTTGGCCTGGTAGCTTCTTGAGAGATATCCCTCATGGGACACGATAGCAATTGTCCCGACCTTTGCTTGACACTACCCTAACCTATGCGATTATAGACCTATAGGCTTTCTTTTTATGTCGTGAAAGTTTCTTTGGGTAAGGTAATCATCCCGCTGGCAGTGGGTGCTATTTTGCACAACGGTACCTTAAGTACTCGCTGTGCATTTTTAAAAATCCTTTTCTACCTTATAAACATTGTGTATGAGGGGTTTCAAGGTTTCCTAAGAGTCTATCTTTTAATGGACCTAGGCATCATTCAATCAGGTCTGGTGATTGTCTTTGGGAGGTGTCAGGGACCCTTTTACTGGACTTGTGTGAAATTTTGGTACATTTGGAGTCTGACAAATGTGATTTGATTAAAGTCGTGTTGATTCATAATTTCTAGGTATTTTGGATAATCAATTGATATATATCTGATTTATTCAGGTTGTGAGTCAATCAATCTGACCCGTTAACCATCTCTGCGTTGTGCCCATGATCATTTCTATTCAGCCATATGGTTTTATAAGGTATTTTGGGCTGGCTAGAGGTGGATTTATTAGAATAATGTGTGTTTCAAGCTTCTAGAAGGTCCTCGTGATTTGGTCGAAATCAGATTGGTTGGCCCCTTGATCTACCGATCTGGTCCACCATATGTTCTCGAGACTCACCTAAAAACTCATCTTGCCCGACTCATATAATCGCTTGATAGATATCAAGCCTCATGAAGACATTTTTATTGAAGCCTGACTAAAGTGAAATAGTAGTTTTAATCTCATTTCGGGTGAGGTGTCTACAATACTACATTAGGACAAAGGTTGAGCATTACTCTCAAAGTGGAAGAAGCTTCTTAAGGGAATGAGATTGCAGAGACGAAAAAAGTTCCACTAAAAGTATGGTTATTCCATGTGTATTGCACATTAAGATAGGAAGGAAGAGATATCTTGGGAGAGAGAAAGTAGTCATTAGAGGTCTCTTGAAATGATAAAATGTCTTGTTTACTAACACGTCTTAAAAATCCATAAAATACCCTATCTATATTAGAAATCGTGTTTACATCATTTCAAATCTTAAGATTTAAGGCTCTCCTAAACACTTATTATTAGAGAAAAACCATCCAAAACTGCTATCATTATATACAAGGATATGTCACAAAAGTGTAAAGGTAACGTAGTGGTTCTAAACGTGGAATGGAATTTTTTCTCTGCAACTTTAATTACCGAAAAATACCTTACACATGGACATATTAACATTTCTAGAGTCATTTGATGGGGAGCGGATTAGGTGTTACCCAGGTGAGACCTTAATGGGTGTTAACCTTATTGTGGGCCCACCTTGATGATGTGTTGTATATCACGTCATCCATCCGTTTTTCTATACCATTTTGCGATGTGGTCCAAAAAATTAAGCAGATCCAAATCTCAGGTGGACCACACCATATGAAATAGTGGTGAATGAACACCCACCATTAAAAACTTCATGGGGCCCATCGTAAGTAGATACATAATGTTTATTTAACATCAAATAAACCTAGATGAAGGGAAAATACAAAGATCATCTTGATCCAAAACTTTTATGGCCTGCGAAAAGTCTTTAATGTCTATTCGCCACTTTTTTCAATGGTGTGGTTCACCGGTGTTGTAATTTCGAGCCCACAAAAAACCCCTATCAATCCTAGGTATTAGAAATTTAGATGTAATACCTATACAAATCATGTGCTTTTTAGAAGCACGTTCAACGAAGATAAAGCAGTCAAATGGAACTAACCAATCAATGCAAAATGCACAAACACACAATATTTAATGTGAAAAACTCTTATGGGGAAAAAATCGTGACACAAAGTGATAGAGATCTCCACTATGATCAAAACTTTAGAGTTAAACCACTCACCTTCTTCGATTACAGAAGCACCCGACCTTCCTTTGTAGTACGTAACTTAGGAAAGCCTTAACTCTTGAGAAAATCCCTTCACAAGCCCTTACAAGTGTAGAAAACACTCACCTTGAAAACTCTTGCATTTTGAAAGAAAACACTCACATTAACAAGCCATAATCACAATTAGGCTCAAATACCCTGATTTTTGTAAAACCGCATAATTAAGTCAGAACCTGGTAATTAAACAGACATATCCCTGGCAGTCAAACTGACTTGGATCGATAGACCATGCTCTGCTCCTGAGAAAACCCACACTCCATGGGTCGAACCGACAAAACCTTGTTTCAACTCTCTGTTTGCATAGAATCTAAGGCATCCACACAAAAATATCCTCCTTAACTTATATTTTGCCAAGTCACCTTGAAGATCTTCGATACTAGCCTCCACCTTGATCGTAGACTGCTCACTGCATCCTTTACCTAGAACAATGCAAGGGTGCCCAATCTTATTAATGGCTAGTGAGAATGATCAAGCCCAAGAAGTACTTAAACTTGTTTGTGGTCACCAATTTTGTCAATATGTTCGCGGCATTCTCATATGTGTGAAAATTTTAAAACAAAATCTCTCTTGAAGTAATGAGTTCTTGTATCTTGTAGAACCTCACGTCGATGTGCTTGGGTCTCGCATGAAACATTTGGTTCAACGCTAGATTGATAGTGCTCTAACTATCGCAATGGAACCAAATCACCTCCTGCTTTAATATGAGTTCTCGTATCATACCTTTCAAACATAATGTTTCCTTTGATGCCTCCATCACAACCATATATTCCTCCTCAATTATAAAAAATGTTATCGTAGACTATATCGTATATCTCAAATATATCGATTTTCCTACTAATATGGAAACATATCCCGTAGTTGACTTCCTATTGTTTAGATCTCTTACATAATTTGAATCCACGTAGCCTATAACTCCACTTAAAGCTCTATGTCCTTAGAACATAATCCTAGTGTTGATTGTGTTCCTGAGATACTTAAGAATCCATTTAACAACACTTCAATGCTCTTGTCCCATATTTTTCATATATTTGTTGAGCACACTAACTGTCTGTGAGATATCTAGCCTCATGCAAACTATCGTATATTTGAGACTCCCTACTACATTCACGTATGGCACCCGTGACATGTTTGAAATCTCCTTTTCTGTGCTTGGACATAGAGTTGTACACAAGCCAATCTAGCTTGAAAAGCTCCCTCAGTTATGCTCGATGTAGCTCGGTTTGACTCGGCTTGAACAACAACTCAAGGCGAGCCAAGCTTCATATGGCCCGACTCATTTGAAAACAAGCTTAGCTTGAGCAGAATGGAGCTTGAATCAGCTTGGCTAGAAGTTTGATTTCAAGCTTGGTTAGCTCGAGCTCGGATCGGCTCGAATATTATATATATATATATATATATATATATATATATATATATATATATATATATATATATATATATATATATATATATATATATATATCCGAGCTCGAATATTATATATATATATAGGGAAAAGGTACTATGCACTGGACCTCAAAAGTTCGTCCCATGAGATCGAGCTGTGTGGGCCCCACCGTGATGCGTTTCAAACATCTACCCCATCAGTCAGATGCACCATTCCATCATGGGCCTAGGTCTCAAAAATCAAGTCAATCCGTGACTTGTGTGGGCCACACCACATACAGAAATGGAGAGGGGTCGTGCACCATTAAAACATTCATAATCATTTTTTGGGCCCACCAAGATGTGGTTTGCAAATCCAGCCCATCCATTATGTGTGTCCCACTTGAATGAGGGTTCAGACCAAGTTTCAGACGCATGCAAATTTCAGATGGGCCCCACCAAGTGCGCATATATGTTTTAACGGTGTCTTCACATGATTTTAGATGGTATGGCCCACCTGAGTTCCGTACATGGTTGATTTTTGGGATATCCCATAATTTAAAGAGGACCCATCAAATACACAATGTTGATGGTCGACACGCATCACAGTGGGGCCCACATAGCTCGACCTCACGGGAGCTTATCATGAGGTCGAGCGCATAGTACCTTTTCCCATATATATATATATATATATATATATATATATATATATATATATATATATATATATAAATTTAGAAAAAATCCTAAAGGTTGTGCCCTATTCATCCCTTTCTTTACCATTCCCATTACAAACCCAAGCCACTGCGCTTGCCTGATGTCTCTCTCTCTCTCTCTCTCTCTCTCTCTCTCTCTCTCTCTCTCTCTCTCTCCCTCTCCCTCCCTTCCCTAATTGGCCACTTTCCCGAGCTCGACTCAACTTCTCAATCTCTCTCTCTCTCTCTCTCTCTCTCTCTCTCTCTCTCTCTCTCTCTCTCTCTCTCTCTCTCTCTCTCTCTCTCTCTCTCTCTCTCTCTCTCTCTCTCTCTCTCCCTCCCTAATTGGCCAGTTGCCCGAGCTCGACTCAACTTCTTAGCCGCACGGTCTACACCCACCAAACTCTCTCTCTCTCTCTCTCTCTCTCTCTCTCTCTCTCTCTCTCTCTCTTTCTCAACAACAATATACCTCTAAATGTAATCTTTGAGTATTATTATTTTATTTTAATAAATGTAATTATTAAAAATAAATAAAAAAATTAATTTCTAAAATTAAAATTTAAGATTTTGAATTTATGATTTGTAAATTGAAATGATTGGGATGGGGACTAGGAGCTCGAATGATAATCTAAAGGGCGAGCTCAAGCTCAAGGAGAGCATGAACGAGTAAAGCCAAGCTCTAATGGTAAGTTCATGTGCGGGGCACGGACGAGTCAAGTCAAGATTGGCCCACCTCAAGTCAACTCGGCTTGACGTACAACCTGACTTTTATATATATATATATATATATATATATATATATATATATATATATATATATATATATATATATATATATATATATATATATATATATATATATAATGGGACTAATTAAAGGCAAAGTCAACTAGACCACAGGAAGGGGATTGAATTTTGTTGGTGTATTTTTATGGGACGGCTTCTCCGGAACGGATCTTCTTCCACCTGCATGATTAACAAGATCAAGGGGACCCTGGCTATAGCCGGGGAGCCTCCGATGCTTAAGTCAGTTGTCTAATCAATGGTAAAGGATTTTTCGAGTTCTGTATTGCGTACCTCCCTCTGTAAAAAGCTTAGATATTTATAAGTCTTGGAAATCCTCATCATACGAGGATTCTTCTCCTGATTATCCAGAGATTTACTCTTCTTCGCTGATTGCTCTCGATCCCGAGAATCTCGGGATCGGATACCCATATTCCTGGATTTTCAGAGCAGCATTTGCATTCATTCCACCTTCTCTTGTCTCGGCTCGGTCGTTACCGACTCTAGGAGAGCCGACCGACTCAAGAGGATAAGTGTTCTGCCTTCTCACGGATGAGATAGTCTCGGTGTTTGTCCGTCATCCTTCCTTACTCCGTGACCGACAGAACCAACTCGTTAAGTCAGTTTTATTCTATCGGGTGGGTGGCTTAGAACACGTTCGACCTTCAGTAGGCTTATGCAGACGAGGTTATCACTCAGACAGAGCAACTTTTATCGTCTTTTGCTTATGCCCCTAGGCCTATCCTTTATTCTCTCGGCTCTGACCGTTATCTCGGACTCTCCGGGCGGTGCCAGCAGATCCGACCTACTTAGAATCCGAGTCTCCAGACTTAACATATTTTTCCCCAACGGTAAGCCCCCCTTACTCCTTGTGTCGTCTACGGTACCAAGGGGTAACGAGTTTTCAGGTCAGTTCGTATTAGAGTCTGAGATAATGATGAGACATTTAATGCTCTTTGTGTCATTCCTAACGTACGACGATGCGTCTCCCGAGGCCACACGTGCGGCCAACCGTCAGGTCGTTTCGTCCGCGTATGAAATTCGGACGCGTGGCGACGACGTAACCGCTGTCAGTCAGCGTACGCCACGTGTCGAGCGGGAGAGTCGAGATGGACGACGTTTCACTTTTTGATTAAATGCTCTACCATGTGGTACGGCTATAAAACGGCCGAGG
This sequence comes from Magnolia kwangsiensis, assembly GCA_037074715.1. NCBI lineage: Eukaryota > Viridiplantae > Streptophyta > Magnoliopsida > Magnoliales > Magnoliaceae > Magnolia > Magnolia kwangsiensis. The sequence continues at coordinate 64,557,375 of CM073589.1, forward strand.
GGGAGGATCGTGCGAATTTTATTTTTGCCTTCCTTCCTCCCGCCCGTATCTTCTTCCGAGTTTTTTTTCCTCTTCTTCTTCCTTCCCTCCGCTGTCATTTCTTCCTCCGCCAACTTTCCTCGCATCCGCTGTCATTTTCCTGGTGAGTTCTTTCCTCCCATTTCTATAAACTTTCATGGCTGCGCGTGGCTCTCAGAGCCCCCGGGAGGGGATGTCCGGAGATGATCTCTGGGACGTTGCGGAACCACCCTCCCTACTGACATCGTTTGCTGTCGATGCTGATACCGCATTCCGACTTGTAAGAGGGGCCGACGACTTATCAGCTGAGCGCCCCGCTCAGGCCGGTCCGTCTAGTGGTGAAGTATCTTTGGTGACCCATCCAGGGAGACCCAACCTCGGGATGGATCAGCTGGAGGAGGAAGAAGGAGAAGACAAAATGGTTATAGGCGAAGGGGTGGCTGTTCCAGACCCCGTAAACCAAAGTGTGGAAGCCTTTGAGTCTTCTTTGAAGGGGGAAGAAGGTGAAGACGAGCCGAGTGGTCTTGTCGCCTCAATTTTAACTGAATCTGACCTAAACCGGATCATGGCTGGATATCATATCCCTGATTCGGTCGTGCTCCGTCTCCCTCGTTCGGGAGATTTGCCCGACCATCCCCCTGCTGGGATAGTCACAATTTTCCAAGTTGCGATGCAATGTGGCTTGCGCTTGCCTCTTCAGCCCATTGCTCGTGATTTCTTGTCCCGAGTCAAAATAGCTCCCGATCAAATTGTTCCGAATGCGTGGAGGAATTTGTTCGAGTGTGCCGTGCTGTGGGCCAAATTAGAATAGCCTTCGCTTACAGTCAACGAGTTCCTCTACCTCTACCAAGTCAGACCAAATCCAAACTTCTCTGGCCTCTACTTCCTGAGTGCGTGGAGAGGCAAAGGGGGGTCTTTGATAACTAACCCACCCACTTCTAACAAGTACTGGAAGGAGAGGTAGTTCTGGGCTTGCGGTCAATGGGAGTCGGCCAATACGTGGTCGTATGAGCCTCGAGTCTCTCGCGCGTTCCGGAGAGCAGGTGACTCGGCGACTCGGCCCGATAACCTCTTTATTTTTTTATTTTATTTTTTACATTTTCTCATTCTGACCTCATAATGCCTTGCAAATATTTTGAAGAAGAGAGGGAAACTTGAGTCCGGGGCTTTAACTCGGATAAGAGAGCTGAGGAAGCTGAGCGCAGAGGAACGGTCTTGGAAGTTGCTGCTGTGACCCGAATGTCTCCATCTCGCTGGTCTAGACTCATTCGTCTCAGGTAACTCATCCCGCTCTGCTTCATCCTTTCGGTTTCCTGTCTAACTCGTCTTCGTTCTTCTTTTTAGACCTTCCCGAGGCTCGCCCCTTTCTCAGGTCGGCTATCGATAACATGGCCGAGTCTCGCCCATCCTTGAAGTCGCTTTCCAAAGTGAAGGCCCCTTCGAGGTCGGCTTTGTTGTCGGGGTCTCGACCTTCAAAACAGCAGAAAACCGCTGCAAAGGCTAAGGAGCCGGTTGCCCCGCCTACTCCTGTCCCTGCTGCCCCCCAAGTGGTCGTACTTTCTGACCCCGATAAGAGGGTGGATGAGGCGGAGCCGAGACTTCCGGTGTCTCAGTCGGCTCCCGAGCCGGCACCCGTCGCTAAAGAGGTCCGGAGGCCGAGAGAGGTCCCAAGCGGGGAATCTTCTAAAGGAAAGATGACTCAACAGGAGTCTCCCCTAGCCAAGGTCATCTCGGGGATGATCCCTTGGGCCCTCGCTCACGGGGAAGAGAAAGACTTCGCTAGCTACTACAATGCCCCGACTATGCAGACTCTCGGGCACACGGCGAGGTTGCTCTTTGAGGTAAAATCCTCTCTCTACTTTTTCGCTATTTTTGACTAAGTCCTTGTTCATAACTTATTGTCTCATGTTCGCAGCTGGCACCTTACCTTGTTAAAGACTGCTCGGAGCTGACTGCTGTCCAGAAACTCACGGCCGAGACAGAGACTGCGAGGAGGATTGCTGCCGAGGCGGAGGGTCGCAGAGAGATTACCGAGAGTCGAATCGGCATCATGACTGGCGATCTGTCAATCGCTGGAAGGCGGCCGAGGATGCCAGGAAAGCAACCGAGGATGCTAGGAAAGCGGCCGAGGAAGCACGGGTGGTTCTTGAAGGAGCCAAAGCCGACAACGCCCATCTGACCTCACTCCTAAAGGAGACTGAGGAAAGACATCAACATCTTCTTCAAGTCCACGGCGCGTGCGAGAGCACTCTCGCTCGGGCGAAGGCCGACGCTGCTACCCTTATCCAAGAAGCGCAAGAGGAGGCGCGCCGAGTTAAGAAGGCAGAAGGACGAGCTGTGGACGCCTTCCTTGAATCCTCAGAATTTGAAGAGGAGAGGGACCGCCTTTATCAAGGTGGTTACATGGCCTGCGTTTTGGAGATGAGGGTAGCCTTCCCCGATCTTGACCTCTCTGCCTTTGAAGTCGACAGTCCTATTGCCGAGGCTGCTGATGGTGAAGCCGCCGACGGAGAGGCCCCTGCCACCGACGCCACTGCTGACGAAGCCGATCCTTCGGGCGCTGCATAGGGGATAGTTCCCGACTGAGAGGGGCGTTTACTCTGTCGGAGACTGTATTTTTTTATTATTATTATAATCTGACATTGCGCAGTTAGAAAAAATGGAATGGAACTTCTTATTGATTTCAATTACATCTCTCTTCCATTGTTCTTTAGCACTTTCTATTCTGTCTTACGCGTAATAGGTCTTCAGATGTTCGGCATTCCAAGGATGAGGCAACAGTTGCCCATTTAAATCTTCCAACCGATACGTTTCGGGGCGGATGGTGCTTGAGACGATATAGGGACCTTCCCAATTGGGTTCCAATGTGCTCGCCCCTACTTCCTTCGTGTTTGGAAACATTTTTCGAAGGACCATATCCCCGGCTCGGAGTTGTCTGATTTTGACTCGGCTGTTGTAAAACCGAGACACTTGTCTTTGTCTGGCCATCATCCATATTCGAGCTTCTTCTCTTCTCTCTTCCAACAGATCGAGCCCGAGCGACAGGAGTTCATTATTTTCTCGTTCATTGTATGTGTTGACTCGGGCCGAGCAAATACCGATCTCAACTGGGGCAACTGCTTCCGAACCGTAACAAAGGGAGAAGGGAGTTTCTCCCGTAGCAGTCCGTGTTCTAGTTCGATAGGCCCACAATATACTTAGAAGTTCCTCGGCTCATGATCCCTTTGCTTCATCGAGCTTCGTTCGGAGATGCTGCTTTATAATTTTGTTCACAGCCTCGACCTGTCCATTCGTCTGAGGGTGATGAGGCAAAGCATACACGTTTCGGATCCCAAGATTGTTACACATCTCACAAAATTATTTGTTATCAAACTGCCTTCCATTGTCGGTAATAATTATTCGAGGTATCCCAAACCGACAGACGATATTTTTCCAAACAAAGCCTGTGATTCTTTGCTTGGTAATTTTTGCCAATGGCTCGGCTTCGGCCCACTTTGTGAAATAATCTACTGCAACCATAGCGAATTTAGTCTGACCCTTCCCCAGAGGAAAGGGGCCGATGATGTCGATCCCTCACTGTGCAAAGGGCCAAGATCCCTACATCGGAGTTAGTTTCTCGGGGGGTTATCTCGGGATAACCGCAAATCGTTGACACTTGTTTCACCTTTGAACGAATTGCTTAGAATCATGCTGTATAGTTGGCCAGTAGTACCCCTGTCGTAAAACTTTATTGGCAAGTGAACGTCCCCCTAAGTGGTTTCCACATATTCCTTCGTATATCTCCCGTAAAACATAGTCGGCTTCATGGGAGTCGACACATCTTAGTAAGAGAGCATAAAATTCTTTTTTGTATGGTACCCCATTTAAGATGGTGTAGCGCGATGCTCGTACCTTTAACCACCGCACATCGGTGTGGTCTTCCGGCAGTTCTCCATCGTTGAGATAACGGACAATTGGGTCGAACCAATTAGTTTCCGAGTCGATAAGAAGTAGAGCCGAGCCTATAGGCTCATTTATACTCGGTTCAGCTACATATTCGATCGGGACCGACCAAGGTATGTCATCTTCGTCGGCTAAGGCGAGCTTCGCTAATAAGTCAGCTTTGGCATTGTTAGTCCTGGGTATCCGAATTACCTCACATTTCTGGAATCTGCCGATTAATTCTTTAGCTTTTTCCATATATGCCTTCAGTTGCTCTTTCCGGGTTTGATAAACACCGGAAACTTGGTTAACGACCAACTGCGAATTACTGAAAACGTTGAGATGAGTGGCTCCTAAACTCGCTGCGAGTCTAAAGCCGAGTAATAAGACCTGGTACTATACCGTATTGTTCAACGCTTGAAATCCAAGTCGCAAAGCATACTGCATATAAGTTTGATCGGGAGTTTCTAATACCACCCCGGCCCCGCTTGCTTTGGAGTTGGATGAACCGTCGACGAATAGCTTCCAGGGAGCTGGGTCGGGCAATGGGCAGAGAGAGGAAGAAGCCACTGGTTCAGTAACCTTCTCAGAATCAGGTATCATGTTATAATTGGAGGCCACTTCAACAAGGAAATCGGCGACAGCCTGCCCTTTTATAGCTATCCTCGGCCTGTACTGTATGTCGAATTCGCTTAATTCGACAGCCCACTTCGTAAGTCGGCCAGAAGTTTTCAGCTTTTGAAGAATCTAGCGTAATGGTAAGTCGGTTACAACGATGATGGTATGAGCCTGAAGTATGGCTGGAGTCGCCGCGAGGATACTACCAGAGTTAAGGCAACTTTCTCGAGCTAAGGATACCTTGTCTCTGCTGATAATAAGGCTTTGCTGACATAGTACACTGGTAGCTGCCTCCCTTCGTTCTCTCGTATCAAGGCCGAGCTGACTGCTGCATCGGATACAGCCAGATATAATAATAATGTTTCTCCTAGCTCGGGCTTAGACAGCAGTGGTGGGGATCCGAGGTAAGTCTTCAGTTCTTGAAATGCTTTTTCACATTCTTCCGTCCACTCCATCGTTTTTCGTCCCTTCAATTGCTTGAAGAACGGGAGACATTTGTTTGTGGCTCAGGACAGGAAGCGGTTAAGTGCGGCTACTCTCCCTGTTAACCTTTTAATGTCTTTGATTGTTTTCGGAGACTCCATATCATGTAAAGCTTTGATTTTCTCAGGAATCGCTTCGATTCCTCGCTGGCTAACGAGAAAATCAAGAAATTTTCCTAAGCTTACACGAAAAGCACACTTATTAGGATTCAACTTCATTTTATACTTACATAAAGTCAGGAATATTTCTTCCAGGTCTGCCACATGGTCAGCTGCTTGTACACTTTTGACGAGCATATCGTCGATATATACTTCCATCGTTCGGCCGATCTGCCGATCGAACATTTTGTTCACTAACCTTTGATATGTTGCTCCGGCGTTCTTCAAACCAAATGGCATTACTCGGTAACAGTAAAGGCCTTTATCGATAACAAAGGTAGTTTTTGATTTATCAGTTTCATGCATTACAATTTGATTATAGCCTGAGTACGCATCCATAAAATTAAGCAATTCATGACCTGAAGTATTGTCTACCAGCTAATCAATGCGAGGAAGAGGAAAGTTGTACTTGGGACAGGCTTTATTCAAATTTGTATAATCTATACAGACTTACCACTTCCCATTTTCTTTTCTCACTAGCACGACATTGGCTATCCACTCTAGGTAGTATATCTCCTCTACGAATTTGGCTTTAAGGAGCTTGTCAACTTCCTCTTCGATGATAGCGTACCTTTCTGGGCCGAGAGGACGCCTCTTCTGTCGGATGGGCCTATAAGTCGGGTCGATATTGAGTCGGTGCGTTATGACGGAAGGGTCAATCCCGGGCATATCTTCGTGGCTCCAAGCGAATATATCGGCATACCGTCGGAGTAAGCCGATCAGGTTCTCTTTAAGAGGTGAACTCAGAGACGAGCCAATCTGCACTACTTTGGACTCGTCTGTCTCGATTAGGGGTTCCGAGACGAGTTCTTTCATTGGCTGCCCCCGTTCGTGAGATCCGATCCGAGGGTCCAGCGATTTGATCATCTATACTTCCGTTGGGGCTTTGACCGCGGTGGCATAGCATCTTCGGGAGTCTTGTTGATCCCCTTTCACGATTCCTACTCCCGACTCAATATTTCATGGAAAGATGGTACGTAAATACCACAGCTTGGAGGAGGCTAAGGGATGGTCGACCGAGTATAGCATTGTACACCGATAGTTGGTTCACGACCAAGAAGTCGACCATCCCCGTTATCTGGTGTGGCGTAATTCCGGCAGTGAGTGGTAGTGAAACGACTCCCTCGGAAAGCACCTGTCCACCCGAGAATCCTATGAGTGAAGTTGGGACCGGTCGTAAGGTCGATCGTCCTATGCCCATTTTATCGAATGCTTGGGTGAACAGAACATCCGTCGATGATCCCGTGTCCACTAATATTCAGAACACTTTTCTATTGGCGATGGTGAGGGCGACCACGAGCGCATCATCATGAGGATGACGAATGCCTCGAGCGTCTTCCTCAGTGAAAGAGATATAATATTTCTCTCTTCTCTTTTCTTTTGAAGGCCGAGACAACAGAAGAATCTCGGATTCTGGGAAATTGATACTCCTGGCGTGATTCTTCTGTGCATTGTTGGAATCCCCACCACCTTGATGCCCTCCAATAATCGTTCGGATCTCTTCTGCGGGCCGATCTTCACTTGGTCCTGCCGGAGCACCGAATCCTTCTGTATATTTTCTAAGTCGGCCTTCTTTAATTAGCCGCTCGATCTCATCTTTCAAGTGATAACAATCACTTGTGTTGTGACCGTGGTCACGATGATAGTGACAATACTTGTTCTTATTCCGATGATTCGGATTTTCTCGGAGTTTTCTGGGCCAGTTGACGAAACCTTTTTTCTTGATTTCCATTAATACTTGTTCCTGAGATATGTTCAGGGGGATGTATGTAAAAAATCTCCTGTCGGGTCGCTTTCCAGACCTACCGTCGTCTCGTGTCCGTTCATCTTTTCGCTTTTTCCCTCCGGCTGAGTCGGCTTCTTTTTTGGCCGGCTCTTTAACTAAGGATTTTGCATTCTGGACCTTCTCTCGTAGGAGTCGGATCTCTTCAGCATCGGCGTATTTGTCCGACAGAATCATAAATTCGCCCAAAGTCTCAGGCGGATTCTTGTCTAGTGACGCCAAAAAGGGTTTATCTCTCACCCCTTGCATGAGAGCGTTAAGAGTTGTCTCCTCAGAATGCTTTCAAACCTACAGAGATTCGAAGTTGAAGCGCTTAATATAGTCTTTCAACAGTTCTCCTTCCTTCTGAACTATATTGTTTAGATGTACAGGTGGCTTTAACTTCTTCTTTCCACCGATAAAATTATTGAGGAAGGCGTCACTGAGTTCGGCGAACGACTTAATTGACTTTGGTTTTAATTGGTTAAACCAAAGTCGGGCCACATCAGTCAGGGTAAGAGAGAAGGCTCGACACATAACAGCATCCGAGGCATCGTGCAACTCCATATAGGTTCTGAAGCATTCAAGATGATGTATTGGATCGGTCTTTCCGGAGAAGGGAGTTATCTGAGGTAAGCGGAACCTCTCCGGTAACCATGCCTGCATTACTTCGTCCATAAATTGAGAAGCTTTTTCCTCGGATTTGATCGGGTTCGAGTTCCGACCGTTCTTGATGTCTCTCATCTCTCGTTCCATCTTTTCCCGGACCTCTTTTTTGAAGTCTTGCATGTCGGCTTTCAAGGGTTCCGCACTCTCCGCCGTTCTTCTACAGGAAGCCGACTTCGCCTCCTCTGATCTATTCTATGTCGCAGATCAGATGGAAGCAAAACGGTCATTGTAGAGCGAGCCGGCGCTGGCTAACTCGGTCCTTGATGCTGACTCGGTCCCTGATGTTACTCGGTCCCTGATGTTGACTCGACTGTCGAGGCGACTGTGGAGCAACAGGCTGCACTATAGATGCTGGCGGGAGAACCCGTGCCGACTCGTGACGCGGCTGCATCTGCTGATTACACAGTTGTTCCAACATGTGTTTCATAACAGCCATCTCGGAACGCATTTCTTGAATTTCTCGATCCAAGTGAGCATTCCCTCGGTTAGGCTGGCTGGTAGTCGCAAGTAGTGCTGTTGGGGGAGCTCCCTGAGCTGTGCTGGCAGCGGCCTCCCCCGCTTCATACAGATCCATCCTCCTAGTTCTTACCATTTAATAAATCGCAGAAAATGGTTTTTTGTCCGTTTCCCACAGACGGTGCCAAACTGTTGGTGTATTTTTATGGGACGGCTTCTCCGGGACGGATCTTCTTCCACCTGCACGATCAACAAGATCAAGGGGACCCTGGCTATAGTCGGGGATCCTCCGATGCTTAAGTCAGTCGTCTGATCAATGGAAAAGGGTTTTTCGAGTTCTATATTGCGTACCTCCCTCTGTAAAAAGCTTGGATATTTATAAGTCTTGGGAATCCTCATCATACAAGGATTCTTCTCCTGATTATCTGGAGATTTACTCCTCTTCGCTGATTGCTCTCGATCCCGAGAATCTCGGGATCGGATACCCATATTCCTGAATTTTCGGAGCAGCATTTGCATTCATTTTGCCTTCTCTTGTCTTGGCTCGGTCGTTACCAACTCTAGGAGAGCCGACTGACTCAAGAGGATAAGTGTTCTGCCTTCTCACAGACGAAATAGTCTCGGTGTTTGTCCGTCATCCTTCCTTACTCCGTGACCAATAGAACCAACTCGTTAAGTCAGTTTTATTCTATCGGTTGGGTGGCTTAGAATACGCTCGACCTTCAATAGGCTTATGCAGACGAGGTTATCACTCCGACAGAGCAACTTTTATCGTTTTTTATTTATGCCTCTTGGTCTATCCTTTATTTTCTCTGTTCTAATCGTTATCTCGGACTCTCAGGGCGGTATCAGCAGAGCCGACTTACTTAGAATCCGAGTATCCGGACTTAACATATTTTTTCCTAATAAATTCTAGCTTGAAAACTTCTCAGCGCTCATTATAATGTTTATTTGTTTATTTTCCACCTGTTCGTAAGTTCTCCGTCGACCTGTTCACTGAAAAATATAAATATTAGCAGGATCCAGAATTTCTGTCCTCCCGAAAGGTTTTCAACGGTAAACTTTTAATCCCCACTGCTTTGTGTGGTGAACCTCAAATATGTCTTCTTCTTGGGATCATGCCATCAAAATGATTGGTCAAAATGATGGACGGCGTTGATAAAACATATACATCACGGCGGACCCCACAGAGGCCCGGCCAGGACCGTCCGTCCCTGGCTAGGTCCTGGTGGGGGCGGCGTATTAGGTACTACCCTTGCCAGTCGCCATCCTGCACGTATTGCCACCCATTGGCGCTCACAATTGCTACGATGATCTGAACCGTCCATACTCTCGTTATTTCCACCGCAATTACGCTGTCTTGATGATTCATGAGCCGTTAAAAACCCCTTTTCATTGCTTCCAACTTATCTACAGCTGGTGATGGTCACAACCATTTTTTCAACATAATTTTATTATAATGGCATACGTAGGATATACTCTACAACATGGACGGTTCCGATCATAGTACCACTCATCATGTGGACCCATGCGGGACGGCGACAGATAGAGGTTGTCAGTCGCGACAGAGGGAAAATAGAATGAGCTGGTCTAAAACCGCCTAAGCGGATGTGGATTGCGCGCAAAGGAAAGCAGAGAGAGGAAGAGAAATGGGTTGGAAATGGAGTGATGACGGATCGGGCGATTCACCTGAAACGAGTTCTTCTCATCATCCTATAGGGTTTGGAGGAATTCGCGATCTCGGAAACCCTAACCCTAGATTGGACGACGGAGCAGATCGATGCTCGACACGGAGGATCGTGAAATCGCAATGCAAGATCGATGAGGTCGAGCCAGGGAAGTTCGTCCGGAGGTGCGAGAAGACCGAGCAGCTCCTCAGGGATTGTGTTGGAAGGTATTTATTCATCTGATTTTCTATTCCTATCGATCCTATGGATTTCGATGTAGGCAGCTTCTTTTCTCATTGAGCTAAATATTCGTATTGATTTTCTGCTGATTCCAGTGCATGTTTGTTAGCTTATTATTATTATTATTATTATTATTATTATTATTATTATTATTATTGAATTGTTTTGGAGAATATGATTTTATTTTTTTATTTTTATTTTTTCATTTTGGTTTTCTTGATTGATTTGGGTTGTTTGGTTTTCGGTTGTAATTAAGTGTTTGATTTTTTGCTTGTTTTTGGTTAATGGATTTGGTCTGCTTTCATCGTTTTTTTATTGGTTTGGGTTGAGAAATGAATTGGGTTTCTCTTATTTGCTATTTGTTTGCTTTTTCTTTACCACTGTTTCCAAGGATTTTGTTGTAGGAAATGAGGATTTGCAAATGATATTGATTTTCTGCTGTTGTATACTCGTTCCTTGCTCATTCTATTGCCTTGGTTAAGGAAATGAGTACAGATTTTGCTGATTGGTTTCACTTGTGATATCTCGATTGATTTTGGTTAAAAAATGAACTGTGTTTCTCTTAATACGCTGTTTTTCTTGTTGTTTATTCATGTTTTCCCTAATATGATTGGATTTTGTTGCAAGTAAGGAGATTTGAACTGTTTTCGATATTTTCAGAACTTTTTGTCAGCGTTTTTTATTTTATTTTTCCTTCTTCTTTTTTTCTTTTTTTTTTTTTTCCAGTTGTAGAGACTGGTTATCAAAAGGGCACAGCTTTCTTAGGGGTTAGGTTCAAACACAATTTTAAAGCTAAATATTGTTTTTTGTCCTCATGAAGAACTGCTGAATCAAACTGTAGAATCTTGAGTTAGCTCTTCTTCTTCTTCCTCTTCTTCTTTTCTTTTTTCTAATCGGTAATGAAAATTTCACTTCTCAAAAAGAAAAAGAAAAAGGAGGTACCTATCCATTGAGGCAACTGATAGGACAGCAGAAATGATTGGTCATGCCTGTTTGAACATAATTTGGCCTGCCCAGGCACCCACTCGAACATGACCATTCATAGCATTGTTTACAATACAACCTTCCACCACAATACTGAAAAGAATGGGAAAGAGGATTTCATTTCCTCAGGCCCCTGGAATTATTGAATAAATCCTTAAAAGTGTCGTTAACCAAAATTGTAAATGAGCCCATGAATGCAACCTTTAACCCATTTTATCTTCTCACCAAAAACCCATCCAAGCTAGCATGTGAAGGAGAAGTGAGTAATACGTGTTACTATATGCCTTCTCCATTTCCAACTTTCAAAGAATACATAGGTTGCCATTTCTTTTTTTGGATCCCATACAATCATTGTCTGGAAAGACTATATTGAATTTGCCACCCATTAATGAACTCTCCTGAAATGGATGATAACATACCTCCTGATTTTTCCCCAGTCGATAACATAGCCCATGATCTTACTTATCCTATTAGCAGTGACTGCAACCGCAAATTTGCACAAGCTGCCAACCAAACTTACCGGTCTAAATTCCACAAACTTGGGAGTAACAATAGTGCTTGGAAATTAGCATGCATGACCACTCTCAGCATGTAATTTTCATAACACACATCTATGCTAAAGGATCCATGATAGTAGGAGTGCTCGTATTTGTGATTATGTTGGGTCGCACTTCGATAAGTGCATTGACGGCAGCTATGATCCGATATTAGTAGTGGCAATGGACTGAATTGGTCATATTATAGCTCTTGGTTCCATTATAAGTATCTAATAGAAGTTTCAACTCATAAGATATGTGCTAGATATGCCCTCTCCATCATAAATCTCTCCATGATAAATATTACTTTGTCACATGTGACCCAGATGGGAAAATGTTAGAGTTAATCCTAAGATGGGTCACATGTGACCCGTGTACGGATAATGGATTTGGATAGTTTGTATTAATATGATGAGCATCCGATGGCTCCCATGGGACTGGTGCAAATGTTTAAAATGCCCCACGAGTACTCAAATTTTATTATGTGAAAATTTTTGAGGAAGCATAGCTTTTTCTCTAACGAGATGTGTGGAGATGTAAGAGAAAATGAGTTTGGTTATGGGTAGAACTTTACCTTCTATCATTTATACCTACTTTCAGTTTAGGATTTCCTTTGGCAAGGTGGTGGCTCTAAAGGGAAATTCCATCCGCTGAATTGGAAGGGGATTTTGTTGTCCTTCTGTAGAGGGGGGTGTAGGTATTAGACGTCTCAATGTCGCTAACTTTACTTAGTTGGGCAAGTAGGCCTGACGGTTCGGAGTGAAGGAGACCGGTCTATGGAGGACAATCATTATTATCATCCACTATGGGTTTGTGGATTAAGGATTCATTCCTCTATTTTTCATCATTCCTTTGGAAGGTTGTTGCTTGTGTTGTGAACAATGGTTTTGCCGGTCTGAGCTTTGTCGTCGGGGATTGGACTAGGGTCAGATTTTGGGAATACGTTTGGTGTGGAGTCCTTGCCTTGGAAAAGTAAATTGCTATCTCTTAGGGGTAAAAGTACCTTAAGAAAGGCATCCCTCTCTATTTTATGTCCCTCTTTCGATGCCCAAAAGTTGTTCTTGTGAGAATGGTTAAGCTGATAAGGTATTTTCTCTAGCAAGGTGGTGTCTCTAAGGGGAAATTCCATCTGTTGAATTGGAAGGAGTTTTGTTGTCCTTTTGCAAAGGGGAACTTTGCTTTGCTGGGCAAGTTTGTCTTGTGTTGCAAGGCGGAGGAGACCAGTCTGTGGAGGACAATCATTGTTGCCAAGTATGGTTCATCCTCTATGGGTTGTTGGATTAAGGTTTCATCCCTCTATCGTGTATCCTTCCTTTGGAAGGCTGTTGCTCGGGTCACAAACAAGGTTTTTATTGGTATGAGCTTCCCTTCACCATTGGGGATGGGACTAGGATCAAATTCTTGGAAGATGGTTGGTGTGGAGAGTCCTCACTCTAATTGGCTTTCCCTTCTTTGGCCATTCTTTGTCCTATTGCTGATATCATTGTCACCAATGGGTTCTCGGGCTAGGATGCTGGGGATATGTTGGTTCCTCGACGAAATTTATCTTCAAGATTAATGACATGGTGTGTCTTCTTTCACGTTTGTGAAGGAATCTGCCTTCTCTAGGAGTGAAAGATTCTCTGTATTGGCGTAATGGCAAATCGGGAATTTTCTCGGTGCAATCATTCTACTTGATCTTGTCCCATTTTGAGAATTTGGGCTGTAGTGATCACATTGGCCCTGTCTGATCCTACGGAGCTTCTCAAAAAATTGCAGCTTTTGCATGGCTTGCTTGCAGGAATAGGATTCTAACAGTTGACAACCTTCGCAAAAGCACTATGGCGTTGCCAAATGTTTGTCTCCTTTGCCTTAATCTTGCGGTGTCAATGAATCACTTTTTTATTCACTGCCACTTCTCCATGGTTGTCTGGCCTGGTATTTTTCTCTATTTAAATGTTTCTGAGGTCATGCCAAGCTTAATTGAAAGCCTCCTTTGTTTATGGCATGTTGGTGTAGGGGGGTGCATGGGTAAATCTAGATGGAGGGTCACCTTGCTAACTGTTCTTTGGGCCATCTAGGGTGAAAGGAATAGTCGTTGCTTCTACAATAAAAGCGGTGCTGCTGTTGGGGTCCTCAATCGAGTTGTTATGCATATCAGGGATTGGGTGCCCTGAGCGCGAGGGTGTTTTGTGTTTGTTTGGGCTTGGGTGTCCTGTGGGCTGCTCTTGTATTTTTATTTTTTTTCATACTTCAAGCATTTATTAATGGCAAAAATATGCCTGCTATCAACCTCTTATATTCTTATGTTTAGGTGGATGTAATTTGCAAGGTGATTTTGTGCTCACATTCACCACCACAGGTGAATTTGACAGATTTTGACCCTTTTTGTTGAGTCGATTCTCAACTTTGGCTTTATAAACTTTAAAGACATTCAAAGCCTCTGATTTGTTGTGATAAAGTATAGGTAATCGTAGTAAGAGTAATAGAGTCATGTCCATTCAGTAAGAGTAATAGAGTCACGTCCATTTTAGGAAGTCATAGGAATAGGCCACAGATGTGTGGGTGTATCATCTCTAAGAGACAAACTCCTAATGGTATTAACTTTCTCATTTTCGTCTGTTTTGGGGGCTCTAAGGAACCACCGTGATGTGGTTATATCCTCATTGTCCATTCATTTTGCCATATCATTTTAGGTACAAGCCCAAAAATGTGGTAGTTCCAAGGCTCAAGTGGACCACACAGTGGGGATTAAACACTTACCATTGAAAACTTTTTGCGGGCCACATAAGTTATGGATCACGCTGATATTTGCGTTTTACCTTCATCCAGGTCTATGTGACCTTATGAACGGGTTGGATGGCAATTAATCATCACGGTGGCTAGGAAGGTTTCAACAGTGGGTGTCATTATCACTATTACTTCCTGTCGTGTGGTCCATTTGATCCTTGGATATGCCTCATTTTTTAGGCTTTTACCCTAAAATGATATGGCAAAATGGATGGATCGTGTGGATAAAACCCATAAATCATGGTGGACCCTCAGAGCCCATATCCGTTCCTAGCTAGGGGTGGGCAGGGGTAGTACCCAAGCCACATGCGCCTTTTTACAGTTTACACAAACTATGAAGTGCCTAGAATTCCATCTTTCACAATCCTTTCCATCCTCTTGTGATAGATTTGTCCAAGGCGACTGTCATAAACATTGAGGAATGCTCTTTATTTAAACCTGTCTTTATACTAGCATTCATATTCACATGTATAGATTTAAGAGATTGGAGATTAAGGGTGTCGAGATTTTACTGGCATAGGTTAACACAATCTTTCTATTTCCAAAAGAAAAGGTATGACCAACATTGTCTAAATGTGATATTGGAACTAGATTGTCTGAATAGAAGGAACATAAGAAAGTATTGACAAGTTCTAAATAAAATCCTAACTGTAGCCTATAAACCCCTTGCCCTAGTGCCGTTGTCCATCACGAATTCATGATATAATGTTTTGCATCAATGGGTCTCCTAGCTTCTTAGAAATGGAGCTTGAAACATCGGTTGGCGGCTCATGAATTGATCCAACATGAATTCTCAGGTGCATTAATGAAGCTTGATTTAAAATAGAGATTACCTTTTCCTTTTGTTTTTCTATTTTGTTGCATATGCCTTATGCCCAATGCATTGCTTCTGGAAGTGACCCATCTTGTTGAAGAAGTAGCAGGGTTCATCCTTCTTGCTTTTGTCTTTCATTTGTGAATCATCGTCCACTACTTTTTGCTTACCTTTGTTCTTAGATTCGGTCTTTCCATTTCTGTGAGTTATTCTCGCAAGAAGAAAATGCAATGTGAGCACATTCTAGCTTAAGTCTCTCCCCTTTTGTCACTCACTATATGATCAACTCTGTCAACGACCACTTTTCCTTTCGGGTGTTATAGTTGACTTTATAAGTGTTGAATCTTAGTGAAGAAGTGTTTAAAGAGATAGACCACCAAATCCTTTGAGACGTCCAACTTAAGCGTCTTATTTTAGAAGCGAGGTTGGACATCTCTACAATATGCTCTTCTATGTTCCCTTGGCCGGTGTACTTTAACGAAATGAGCTTACTAAGAAGTATAGTCATTTTAGCCTTACTGGATTTCATGAACCATTCCCCAATCATTGCTACGAACACTCTCGCATTCACTTTACTGGTATAGCCCCAGGTTAGATATGGAATGCTTTGCTGTCATTAGACACATCTCATTAGATTACCCACACTTGGGTCCTTACTCTTGCTCGGGTGGTAGACTCTCAGGAGTTTCAACTCCCGGTCAAGGGTTCGAGTACCCATAGGTGGTGAAATTCCACTAGCGTGAGTGTGTGGGGTGTGTGTGTGTGTTTAAAATAAAATTTATAAATAAATAAATATTAAAAAAGAAGAAGAAGAAGAAGAAGAAGAAGATTACCCACACTTCTTGTACTTGGCCACCTCAGTTGCTGAGCTTGATTCAATCGGCTTCACTAGCGAATCTTCCCGCAAGGCTAGATCTAGTCCATACACTCTACAGTGATATATGGTTTCCTTTCACTCTTTAAAGTTGGTACCAGTAAGCGATGGAATGTTTATCAATTTGAAAGGGAATTGAAGAGGCTGTCATAATAGTGATTGGTGATATGAAGGTTTAAAAGCTCACATTAGAAAAAATATCTCCTTAAGCATGAATAAAGACTTTATCATGTGAAAGTTTATGATATCCTATATCTAATCAATAAAGCAACCAACTAGATTATCTAGGATGATGGTGCCTAAATGCCAAACCTGGTGAGAAACCTAGTGCATCATCACAGTCCCTTCATTTAGGCCGAGATTGCAACGTGCAAGTGGTTCTCTCAGCATGTGGCTAGTTGAATGCTCATGCCACTAGCCCGAATGATCCAGTACTCCCACCAAACAAGTGGTCGGCCATTTGGACACACTACCTTATCAATCCTTAATGCAAAATGACATCACTGGATGTCATGCTCTTTGAATTCAAGAACCAGCAAGTTTTCTCAATTGCTGTCATTTCAGTGGAACACAAGCAATTCTACCCTCCAATCCTTGGAAACTAGGATCACTTTTATTGCCTATAATGAATATTTTCAATGTCCATAAACAAAGAGAAGGGTAAACTAGTCAACTAGGTCGCTAATCTCTAGAACATGTGTGGCTCCTCAGATGAGCCAGGTCCTATGCATAAAATCAGCCTTTGACATGTTATTCAGGCCCAACAAGTGACCTATAATATTGCTTTAGTATTCAAAATGTTCTCCGTTTGGCTTGTGTGGCTCCTTAGATGAGCTGATAGATCAGAACAAGTTCAGTTGAACATGTTCACATATGTGATCCTAGACTAGCCATAACGGCGAGACATGTTCGATTCATAGAAATTAACCAACCACATGCTTTAGTGTAATCCAATGTTATCTCCATAGTTTGAAAAACTAACAAACTTGAATACTGGGTATAAACAGCCCATACTTGAGAAGCCTTAACTCCATTCATCTATAGAATGAGTGAGATACCCACTGGATAAGCAGCTGAAGAAGAAGCTTTAGAGCACGAACTAAAGAGAGAGAGAGAGAAAGACTTTCTATTACAAACTGAAGACAGCGCATGTTCCAACACTGAGTAATATGTTATATTTAATATTCTCCAGTGTTCTTTGCATGCCTTTTTCCTTTTTTTGTTAATGCATCCATAACCGACATTTGATCCTACTGTTCTTCATGGCTGAGGCACATTGCAAATGATCTTAGTTCAATAAGGTGGAAATCCAAACTGACCTTCCATAGCATTAATGTCGATGGACTAGGACCCAAATCATGTTTATGATGGTACTTTCAAGTTGGACTGGAAAGGAATGTGACTGCAATTTGAAGGATGCTTCCACACTATGAAAACTAAGGAACATAAGCCAGTGCATGTTGTCTCTCCTTTATTCAAGTTACTATTGCAATTCAGTTCTATGGTGAATCCAAATGCAGTCCTACATGTTCTATGCAACTTCTCGCTGTTGGCTACATCTCTGAATGGTTCCCTTACTTCAACGAGGTTTGCTCGAATACCTCCCAATGTATTGCAATATAGTACATCGGGACTTCAACCATTGGATTTAGGTTCTTTTCAATGACCCAAACCATTTATCTGATAAGGATTCTCTTGGATTGGGGAATGCGCAAAAAATCTCTCAGTTTGTATGTTTTGATCCTTTGATTATATGAAGGTTATGGTAACCTTCCATTATCAAAGCCAAAAGAACCACATTTCAAAGGGTCATGATGAAGTTGTGAGACTAATCATACAAATGGTTTGGATCATTGGAAGACGACCCTGATTCAAAGGCTAAAGTCCTGACGTATTATATTGCAATGTGCCCTGGGATGTCTTTGAGCACACCGCTACTTCCAGACCCTGCAATTGGTAGGAGAAAATGAATTTTCTTCTCATGTTCCCAGGCCTGCTGAAGTTGTGGAATCTAACACACAGTATACAGAGGATGATGTCACTGAAGAGATTACTAGAGGTGGTCCTCTACCATTTGAATCCTCTTCTCTCGACCCATTCTCCTTCCCTGGGCTCCGCAATGACATCGAAGCTCTCGAGCGAAGCATGTTTGGTGGTCTCAGCCGTTTCTTTGAGGCAGCCGAGGAGATGAAGAATGGGTTCATTCAGGCCTTTGGGATGCCCATGGAACCACCGCCATTCAATAGACAGAAAACAGCGGATGGACTATTTGAAGAGGCTTCCAAGCAGAGGAATGAATCCTTATATCCTGAATACTCTGGGCAGGTTAGAGATGTATGAAAGGTGGGTGCTATTTCAGTTCTTACTAGTGGTGTTTGGAAGAGCGTTGAAGATTTGTTTGAAATCCTCCCCTTCTTCATGGAAGTTATTTTCTGCCCTGAGATTCGAAAGTAGATTTTGTGTGAATAATTCCACCACCACCTGAGAAATGGATATTGAAAAAAACTATAAACCTGCTGTTTTAGTTTTCAGTAATCTGTAGTAGTGCTATTGGTAGAAGTGAATTAGCCCATGTTTAATATATTATCGCCTTATAATCTGTAAAATGGTTCCACTGCTCTTGAATCTGGACAGCAAAACCAGATATGATTGTGAACGTTCGGTACCATTTTATGATTAGGTGTGGAAATGGTTCAGATTGGGGCGAGCTCCAGACCTTGCCCACGCAACTGTTGGGTCTGTATTTTTGGCTGACCCCATTAAAATCTGGGTAGGGTCTAAGTCAAAATAAGCCGACCAGTCAATTTAGGAGGTGGGCTCACGTGGTAAATTGTGGTGGTACTGGGCTGCCATGGGTCCATGTCAACTGTCCATCTGATCCACCCATCCATCATATTCCCCTCATGCTTATTGTAGTAACAAGAAATCAGGTTGATCTAAGTCTTTGATTTGCCACAATGCAGGGAACAGGTAAGATCATCCCTAAGACCTCAAAATTGACATGGTGTGACCCACCTGGGTTTTGCAAAGGCTTGATTTTCCTATTGGGGTGCACCTTTTGAACGAATTAGATGGTATATACACAACTTGATGGTCCCTGCAAACAGTGGGGAAGGTCTTATTGGTTGGTGAGCCCTTAACCAAATGTTTTGGTGTGACCCGTCTGTGCTTCTGTGTGGACTGGTCACATTGAAGGAGCACATCCAATGGACATGGCCACCACTACAGCCTGGTGGTGTGCCTACCATCAAGGCATGACGTAGAACCCTCCATGCCAAAAGATCCGAGATGAGGATTGTGCTAGAAGAAGACTTTAAAAAGAACTATTTACGGAAAAATCTGTGAAAATGGACCCAAAACTAAGATTTCCAAGGTTATATGGGATCCAACAGAAACCCTTGTTTCCAAGGGCAAAGTAAGAGTCCAACAGTCCTATTCATTCGATATTAAAGATAAATGGTCCAATACTAATAGATAATTCGTCCAATAATTTGGTACAGTTGGTTAGGGTTATATTAAAAATAATCAGCTCATTTGGACAATATTGAAGACAACTTGTTTGATTATGCTAATATTGAATATCTACGATCTGATTAGGCCTATATTGAAGATGAATGGCCTAGGCAGGTTGAAATTAAAGATCAACCTGTGTGATCAGTTTGAAAATGAAGATCAATGGTCAATACGGCCAAATGATTCATTGGTTGTTGATGTAGATTTGACCAGAATAAGGCTATACATTGGATATTAGAAATGACCAACTAAATGCCATGTTCACAAGTATCAATTTTTCCAGCTATGAAGCGGCCAGGCATTAAACATCAACGATTTCTATTCATTTCAGAAAATGTTCATTTATTAAATTCTCTCAACTCAGGTGGAAGAAGACTGTCACGTCCATCCATCAGATTTGCATCCAGATGATGATAGGGTCTGAGGCCAAAAACCAGCCCTATCCACAATTCAGGTGGACCACATGACAGGAACATGGAAGCTTTCCAAATGTTCTCTGGGGTCCAATGTAGAGTTTATGTGCCATCGTACCCGTTAATCAGGTGCCCCTCACCAGGATAAAGAGACATGATCCTAAACTTATATAGGCACATTGTTTCCTGTGGTGTGTCCCACCCAACTTTTGGACATGACTCATTATCGGTGTACACGGTTAACGTGGATGGATTTGATCTCAAACAGACATCATGGTGAGCCCCCACAGAGCTTGGGTGTTGCAGATAATTCACGTCCCACCTGGATTTGGGGAAGCAGATTCCGTCCTCGGTCCAGGCAGGGGATCCGTGGGGTCCACATGATTTATGGGTTTTATCCACACCGTTCATCCATTTTTAAAGATCATTTTCGTATACTAGACCCAAAAGGGGACACATCCAATACTCAAGTGGACCACACCAAAAGAAGTAGCAGTGATAATGATGCCCACCGTTGAAACCTTCTTAGGCCCCACTGTGATGTGTACTTGTCATCAACCTGTTGATAAGGTCACATAGGCCTAGATGGAGGAAAAGCACAAAGCTTGATCCAAAACCTCCTGAGATAAGTTTTTTATGGTGAGCGTTCAATCCCCACTCTATGGTCTAATTCAGCCTTTGATCTACCTAATTTTTGGGTTCATACCATAAAATGATCTTGCAAAATGGATGGACGGTGTGGATAAAACTCATACATCACGGTGGGCCCCATAGAGCCCAACCTGGACGGATTATCATGTCTGCGTCATTATTGGAATAATGCCCTAAAATGATCTGAAAAAAAGGGTTGCCCCATGACCTGTACATAAATGGAGCCCAATGTGAGTTTCTTCTATCTTTGAAGTTTACAGTTGGGCCGAACAATAGAAGCGATGCCTTCTGTAACCATCATCATCTCATCCTCCACTCTACTCCGTCAAAAGACATCCTTATTGCAGACAACACTCTACACTAGTATGAACTTGAAATGCTTTGTCACCATCAGTTCTAAAACTAGGTGGCTCAAATCCAGGATCATACTTCTAAAACTAAGTGGCTCTACTCGAAACTCAGCTAAGTCTCTGTGAAACTCCCTCACAAGCTTAACTCGGCCGGGACTCACCAAGACTTGTTGAATCAGCTCAAGAACTCAGCCGACTCGAACTGAATTAAGACTCGGTAAGGTCTTAGAGTTGACCCGACCCAGTAGACCTCAAGTTTTTGAGCGTTTGAACTATGGTCAGGATTCCTGAGAAAGGAATATAACAGTCTCACAACAATTGTCTACCTGACACAATCATCAATCCGTCTACCTAACAAAACCTTTGTCCAGGACTTCGGATGGGTAATGTGAAAGCAAAAACATACACCAGGGATTCTACTGAGTCGACTCAAAACTCGGGTGAGTCAACTGGACTTGGAGAGATTCCAAGTTGCTGTGAAACTGGGAACTGGATCTGTATCAATCCTTACACAGAGACTTGTCGTGTGGACAGGACTTGCACTGACTCAAAACGAGTCACTGGACGAGTCATAGCTAAAACATTAACAAAATGAGAAGAGGGAAGTGAGGGAATTCAACCCTCAACTTCAGTTTCTCTATAGGAAGATATAGTTAACCCATCATCCAATCATTTGACAACGGGTTTTTTTTTTTTTTTTTTGAGTAAAACTTTATTAATCCCAAAGGGCAAAAGCCCAAGAATACAAGACCAAGAGGTATAAGAAACCCACAACCTGAGTCAGGTAAAAAAACATAAAGAAGGAAAGATATGAAAAAGAAAAACCTACACTTCAGGCTAAGGAAAAGAGATCCACCCCTAGATCAAAGATCAAGGGAGACCTCCACCTGGAATAGAGAAAAGATAGGAGGTTATATTAATTCTATCAACATTCAATATATATGACTATTACTAATTCAAATTATAATTGTTAAATATCAAGTCAAGTCGAATCCAGTCTTTTAAGTCCACCTGACCTGGCCAGACATGGAGTCAAATCTAGTTTTTGAACTACAGTTTTAACTCCATTTATTCATTTGAAAGATAGTGCATAACTCCAGTTTTGCTCTCTCATTGCTGCTTCGGACTCCCAAGCCCTGATAATGGAGGGTTGTGTCACATTTGGCAACTTTCTCACATGAATCCTAACAATAGGATTCATGTAGCCAACCCCATCTAGTAGGAATCACTGATTTAAATATCAATATCGATGCATCACGCTATATCGGCAATACATTGCGGCATTTTGTGTGATACAGCAGAGTTTGATAATTTCCCTGTATATCAGATTGGCCCTGTGTGATATCGATAGCAACTGCCAAGGTTGGGATAAGGTGTATATGATGATGATTTCAGAGAGAGTGCATGTGTAAAATAGCTTGGCGGTCAAATCACCTTCGATTGAATGGCCTTACTGAATGGAAAGAGAACAAAAACTAATAATAACCCTAGCACTACAAATTTCCTAACATTGAAATTTTAAATTTTACCCGATAACGCATGAAAATTGTACAGCCTCGCATCCAATTGCCTCCAACCCTCCCTAATAATCAAGGTAAAAAGATGATTTTCAGTACTTTCTCCATGCATGCCACTTCAGCTTCATCTGAAACCACAAAGGAGAAATACCCAGAACCCCACGTGCCAGCCTCGGATCAAACACATCAAACTGACTTCGCTGGAGAGAATCCAAAAGAACCTGTGCAGGCACAGCTGGGAGAAGTACCGGAAAAGCCTCGGTGGGCACAGATCCAGTCAACTCCCGAGCCTTCTGCAGATGGATACTAGCAACCGATGCGATCTCGTAAACCGCATCAGCCAGTGCCTGACTGGGTTCCACCCGGATTTCCGACCGACCTGCCTGCTGGACCAACAATCCATGATTCACTGCTACCTCTTTTGGTACATAAGAAAACTGTCCACTGCGACTTGCGTGATATGGTAGAGATTTAAGCAGCAAGAGGAGGCCACTTGCCTTTCCAATATGTGAGGCTGCATGATCGGCCACAGTAGATCGAATCCCACCAGCTTGGAGAGTCATATATAGGAGGGTAGACATAGTGTCCTCTGCATATTTCTCAAGGTCTCCAATTGTTTCCAGGATCCCATTCTCTTCCCTGCTTGCATCTTTTATCCGGGCTTCAACAGACCGTTTCAGCCAACTCTTTGTGACTTTGTGTTCTGAAATTACTGAAGAGAGGGCCTGAGCGATCGGGTGCTCAATTAACTTCTTGCTGAAGATTTTGTCGATTGCTTCTTGCCACCAAAGGAGGCGCATGAGTCCAATCTTGGGGTCGGAGGCAATGTCCATGGCTCTGGAGGTTTCTACATTGAAAGCACGCAATGCAAATGCAGCCTTCCGCACTGCTGGGGGGAGATGGAGGAGGCAGAGGTAGTGGTGGTAATCGTAGCTGCGCACTTGCTGTACACAGTAGGATAATGCTGCCCGAATGCTGTTGCTAGATGTGGAAGCGCCATTCATCAAATTCACAATGTGGACTTCTCTGCTGTGAATCCAACAGAAAACCTGAGAGGACAAATAAAAAGGACCGCACATTTAAAAAAAGAAAAAATGAATAAAAGCTCTTTCAAGATAGCAGCAAGGGTGGAGATTCTCAGTGTATTAAAAAGACTAGCCCCAGACAACAGCAACGCAAATGATGAAAAAAAAAAAAAGGATGAAAGATCCAAGAAGCACATGACATATCTGAACCCATTTTGGGTCCTCTAAATCAATTAATCAAACCCCTATTCTGACTGCCACATATACCAAATTACAAAAGATCAAATTGTAACTATAATTTTGGCATCTGATTGGGAAACATAGAATGAATGTTAAAAAGAAATTGGACAGCATTACAAATTGTGTGGTCAAAATATGGTGGTTTGAAATCATCATGTGGCTTATTTTCATCTTATCCATTCGGCACTTAAATTTGACAGTCTAAATTGGTCAAAACGTGCATAGCGTACAGTGGATGATTGCCTGCAAATTTACTACTTTGTAGCATCCCCGCTAGAATCTGATGCTCAAAATCAAGGCTCCATTTGAATGGCACATATGACATATTATGAAAAGTTCATCAGCCAAACCATCATAACCAAATTTAAAAACTAGAAATTATTTTGTTAGATGCGACAAGTATGTTTAAGAATATGCCTAATAATTCCAAATTTTAAAACTATAAATATCTTACACTATGGAGAATTTATACCACACCAAAAATTGTTGAACGAATAGACAAATAGAAAATTTATTTTATTTAGCAAAGTAAATAAATATGTTGTAAACAACATTATTAAAAAATATAAAAACACAATAAATAATTTACATAGAGGTGCTGAAATATTCCTTTTTAACCTAAAAAAAGAAAAGAAAAAAGATTAACTCGTTAAGTAAAATGAACGAGTATATGGGTTGACCAGTTGACATGCATGGATTGTGTAATTCCTCAGATAGAAGAAAAGGAGGGATGACGCAGGGAAGAGTGTGAGGAGGAAGATCACCGTCTCCCTCTAGTATGCAAGACCATGAATCTACAAGGTTAATCTTGAATCCACAAGATAAAAGGGAAATTTGAAATTTTATTATTCACAATTTCCCGACTACACCACTTGAAAGAAAACGAAAAAACAAGGGAACTTCGAAATTTTATTATTCAATTTCCCAATTATATCACTAAAAAAGAAAAAGAAAAAACAATAATTAGGATCCTAATTCAACTATAGAAAGAAGAAGAAGAAAAATACTAATTAGGAGTTCTAATTCAACTAAACTAGAATTTACCCAACATAGTAAATTTTACTAAAAATAGAAAGTCCTAATTTAATCATGTCAGATGATTCTTAGCATGATTGGAAGCAATTAGTAAGAAGATTGCATAATACTAAACTCTAAAACGAATGAGATATGTCCAAATTAAAACTTACTAAAAATAGTGAGTTTTTTCCTAACATTGCGATTTTGAATTGGAAGGAAGCATTTTCTCACGAAACGGACTGACGAGACCCACTACAGGGTCAGTTGATCCTAGATGGGTTTGTTATAGTAAAGATTCGTAGGTCATGCGTCCCATAATGATACCCAGATCAAAAGCTATGGCCGATTTACGGTTCACACTTCGAATAGCAATTTGTCCCTATCCGGAATGAATTTCTTCCAATCGGATGCGCCTAAGGCCTAGTTACATCATGCCCTATAGAGGATTGGGCCCGAATATGATGGACTGTGCCCACTTCCTTTCGGTCCAGCTCTGCCAAGAATAGGTCTACAAGTACAACCCACTCTACATTAGTCCCCTCCACTTGAAAAGAACTCGTCTCCTAGCTATCCAACGAACTTGGCTCATGATACTCATAACAAATCTGCCACATTGAACGTCCGCAAGATCTCTAGGTCCTCGGGAATATCAACAACAAAGGCGTTATCATTAATTTTCATGAGTATCGGGACTACGCCTATCTTCTTATTTCTCAGCTTGTTATATGTTCATCGGAAACCACTCCTTGCGTACGTGAATTGACACGTTATCACCTACTTCAAACACCTAGCGTCGATGCTTATCAGCCCCTTCCTTATACTTGGAGTTAGATGCATATAATTTTTTCTAAACATTGGCATGTATAGTTGTGATATGGTCCGCCATATTTTCCACAGCAACACTCATTCCCGGTCACTAGGCAACAAGACCAGGTCAAGTGTATGCTTGGGAACTCGACCATACGCAACCTCGAATGGAGACTTGCCGATGGACCGATTCTGCATCTTGTTGAAGGCGAACTCTGCTGAGCCAGAGTAAGATCCCACTGCTTAGGCTTATCACCAACGTAAGAGGTTCCCAAGTGTACGATTCACCACTTTTGTTTGTCCATTCGTCTAGGGGTGGTAAGCACTACTAAACTACAATGTGGTGTCAAATCGCCGCCACAAAATCTGACGGAGGAACTCGGTATCGTGATATGAGGTAATGGTCTTGGGGACGCCATGTAGTCGCATGACTTCTCCGAAGAACAAATTCACAACATGGGTCGCATTGAGAGTCTTTGTGCACGGGATGAAATGGGTCATCTTAGAGAACCTGTCAACTAGTACAAATACAAAATCCATACATCGTTGAATTCGTGAAAGACCTAGCACAAAATTCGTGGATAAGTCATCCTAAGGGCCGTAGGTACAGATAAAGGGGTGTAAAGGCCAGTGTTCTATGATTGCCCCTTAGATGTTAGACATGTATGGCACCTCTGCACCGCCTTCGCGACATCCCTCTTCAACTATGGCCAGAAGTATCATTCTTGTGGAATGCATAAATGGTTTCCCTTGAAGAGAAAACCATCCTGGATATGCAGGTCCCTCGACTGACCCACCTGGCATATGGCCCACGAGTTCTTGAAGTCGTCATCATCTGTATATAATTTTTTAAGGCACTCAAACCCCATGACCTTGTTACTCATGGTAATCAGTAAGGCCGCTTGTTTACTAAGCGCATCAACAACCTTGTTATGCTGCCCTGCAAAAAAGAAATCCATTTGGAATGCACATGATTGGCATTAACTTGACTGTTAATATATTTAAAGGCCTAATGGTCTGTATAAAGGATAAAATCCCTCTGGATCAGATAATGTCTCCAATGGCACGGGGCCTGGACGACTGCATATAACTCCAGCTTGTATATCGACCACTTCTTACAAGCCTCACTTAGATTCTCACTCTAGAATGCTACAGGCCTACCCTCTTAAGACAACATGCCTCCAATACCCACATAAGAAGCATCGCGCTCTACCTTGAATAACTTGTCAAAGCTATGAAGCACAAGGACCAGGGTAGTAGACAACTGCTCCTTAATCTCTTCAAAGCTTCAGTCTGCCTTCTCAATCCATTGTAATTGACATTTCTTCATGCAGTCAGTAATTGGGGCCACGATGGTGCTATAGTTCCTCATGAACCAACGATAAAAAGTCGTCAACCCGTGAAAACTTCGCACTTCATGAATAATTTTCAAAACTGGCCATTCCATAATGGCTTTCACTTTCTTCGTATCCACACGGATTCCTGTACACATCATCACGAAGCCCAAAAATAATAGGTTATCTATCATAAAACTGTACTTTTTCAAATTGCGGTGCAGTTTGTTTTCTGTAATCACCTGAAGCACCTACCTGAGATGCTCTACACCCTGGTTGTAAACTAGAATATCATTGAAATAGATTACTACGAATCGCCCAATAAACGGTTTTAGAACCTAGTTCATTAGCCTCATAAACATATTAAGCGCATTCAAGAGTCCAAAGAGCATAACCAGCCACTCGTATAGACCCTCCTTAGTCCTAAATGTCATCTTCCACTCATCATCCAGACGAATACAGATATGATAGTAACCACTCCTCAAATCCAGTTTGGAGAATATCTTTGCCCATTCCAGCATATCGTCCAGTTGTGGTATGAGAACCCAATACTTCACAATTATTTTCTTTATGGCTCGAATGTCAATACACATGCGCCAAATCTCATCCCCCTTGGGTGTCAACAGGGTTGGCACAACATATGGGTTCATGCTCTTCATCACTAGACCCTTATGGATCAATTCTTCAAGTTGCCCTCGAAAGAGCTCACACTCTTTCAGACTCATCCGAGCAAACTTGCTCTTGACACAGGGTCAATATGATGTTGTACATCCAGCATAGGGGGCAACTCATCGAGAAGGAATTTCTACAACACTAGTTTCAACTTCTCATGAATATTCGTGAGCTTTACTTTCCCTTTTACAACCAGTGTGTGTATCTCTTCACGTCTCCTCGAATTGTTTCACGAAATCCCATATGGTAAGGAGGGACTGCCCATTCACTATAGAAATCTTTGGTTGATTCTCAATTCTCATAGGGGCAAGGATAATCTTTCGACCATCTTTGAAAAAAATAAATATATTATTCATATCTCTATGCGTAGCATCAACATCATACTGTCATAGTTTACTAAGTACATGTGACAAGCTTCCATGTCGACTACGCCACACATTACTTCATCCTTAATAATATTTACCAATGAAGAAAGAAATACGACATCATTCGATTATCCTTGTCTCATTGACCTTCTTGATCCATCCAATCGTGCATGGAGATTGGTGTTTTTCTATCTCCAGCTGCAACTTTTCCACCATTATCTTTGAGACAATATTCTCACTGCTCCTGCCATCTATGACCGTATCATGGACCCTTTTGTTCAAGGTGCACCTTGTTCGAAAGATGTTGTTTCGTTGCAGATCTTCTTCCTTCTTCGGCACATGCAACTTCCTCACGATCAAAGACCTACCGCGATCTTCGTGTGTCCATTCGTCTCCTCCATCGTCCTTGACGTGTTCAACGTCATCTACTCCACATCTTCTGCTCTCCCATCATTAATAGCCAAATTAGCCATCTACCTTTGAGGACACATATTAGATCGATGACCAAGTTGGCCACATCGATAGCACTTGTCCGGTAGAAGCAGACCATAGGGGTTAGGGATTCAACCAACAATAGTGGTTAGTGGTTACTGCCCTCTGAGGTTTAACTTGGCTGCTCACTGAATCTCGATTTGCGGTTGGAGGGGATCGAGGACGCCCCCCACAAGTTCCTTCCCCTAGGGTCGTGTTCCATCTCGTGAAGGTCCAAAAGTATATACCCTACTTGAAGCGTAGTTCCATGCATTGGAACGGTCCAGTTGCATCTCTGCTTGGTGGCTAATTTGATTGTTTAGTTCATCATCCAGATGGGTCGCATCTGGATCCAATCTTAAATCGTCGCACGTAAACCACCGATGAATCTGGCGACTTGTTGCCAGTCAGTCTTGACCAGATCATTTCTTGTCGACAAGTGATAGAATTCCTCTACATAATTCCTCACGAATCGGCCACCCTGCTGACAATTCTGGTATTGCTGGAACAATACTTGATCATAGTCATTTGGCAAGAATTGTGTCCGCATCAACTGTTTCATCCACTGCCATGTGCAGATTGACACTTTCATCTCTCTGCCTGTTCGAGTAAGTTACAATTGTTCCCACCAAGTCGAGGTTCCACCCTTTAACTCGTAGGGCACTAGCTTGACATTTTTCTTCTTAGGACTCCCCATGTAGCTAAACAATCACTCAACTTCAAGAAGCCAACTGAGGAAATCCTCGATGTGAAGTTGGCCATTGAAGCTAGGGAGATCAACCTTCATTCTGAAATCCCTATCTCAATTCGGCCTGGCGCCTCTTCGTTCTTCTTACTGGAGAATCATATTATCAATCTCTCCATCATTAGATCCACCATCTTTGGGTGGTGGTCTGTGATTCGCCACCAGTATCGCACCATGAACATGACGACTACGAGCCCCAACGCCAACCTAAAGGCCACTCATCATCACAAACATGAGTTTGCCCTAAGACCTCCGTCAAACACTCAATTGCTGCCTACAGTCCTTGCATGGCTTGCAGATTCTCCCGCCAGAAAGTCTCAAACGTCACTATCGTCATAGGATTGTTCTCTGGCGCACCGTTCATGGAATTGTTACCCGCACCATCGTTAGATGCCGTCGAACTGAGGAAAGGCCTCACTTTGATACCAACTGACGCAAGGAAGGGTGTGAGGAGGAAGATCGTTGTCTACCTCCAATAAGCACGACCTTGAATCCACAAGTTTATTCTTAAATCCACAATATAAAAGGGAAATTCAAAATTTTATTATTCAATAATGCTCTGGGTTCCCGATTACATCACTTAAGAAAAAGAAAAAAACCTAATTAGGAGTCCTAATTTGACTAAACTAGAATTTACCCGAAATAGTAAATTTTACTAAAAATATAAAGTCTTAATTTAATCATGTCAGATGATTCCTAGCATGATTGGAAGCAATTCGTAAGAAGACTGCATATGCTAAAACTCTAAAACGAATGAGATACGTCCAAATTAGAACTTACTAAAACTAGTAAGTTTTTCCTAAATTTGCGATTTTGAATTGGAAAGAAGCATTTTCTCATGAAACGGACCGATGTGAGCCACTACATGGGTCAATTGACCCTATATGGCCTGTTACAGTAAAGATTCATAGGTCGTGCACCCTGTAATGATACATGGATCAAAAGTTATGGCTGATTTACGGTTAACACTTCGAACGGCAATTTCTCCCTATCTGGAATGAATTTCTTTGAACTAAATGCACGTGAGGCCTAGTTATGTCATGCTCTATGTAGGACTGGGCCAGGCTCAGATGGACTGCATTCACTTTCGTTCAGGATTCTTTCAGTCTAGTTGTGACAAAAATAGGTTTGCAGCCCGCTCTACATCAAGGGAGCACCTTGAACTTGCAATTGATACCAACCAAAGAGGAAACATGAGATGTTCATCCGTCAAGCCCACTAGTTGGATCCATACATGCGAAATTGATATATAGACCATTTATTCGTTTTTATGAACAAGCTACTTTTCTCAAGGAAGTATTGCCACTTAATGATGCACCCACCTACTTATCCTATTTTGAACGGGTTGACCCAATCAGACAGGTATGGATGAAGGAAAAGGATTGGGAGATCCTAGCTACCAGCGTTGAGAATGTTTTTTAGTAACTTAATTGCAGATGGTTCATGGTTTCTGTATTTCCTTTCTTGTCGTCTATTTGTAGGCCATAGATGGAAATGTTATGGCTGTCGCTAGACATGATCTTTGGGGCAGGATCCATCCACAGTGGTCTATGGAAACAATAGTGGTCTAGGTATGCAAACCATGTTCACAACTTCCAACTTGCCAAACACTTGGTTATCATTCTTCTTTTAGTCTAATTTATTTCCATATAACTACGATCCAAATATTAATTTCAAATAATATACAGGTGGAACCCATGATTCAGTGATTCAGACCATTAGTTTGGTCTCTCCATGGAACATGCCTAGAAATCTCTCCTACGACAATTCTACCCAATCAATAGAGCCCTATAAAAAAGATGGTTGCAGCAACATTCCACAAGTTAATAAAAAGAACCAGTTTTTTTTTTGCTTTTTTTCGAGCAAATAATGACAGATTCATTGAAAAAGATCTGAAGATCGAGATACAAACAGGGAAAGAAAAACAAAGAAAAGGCTCACAAAAACAAAACCAGGAACCACCGAGTAAACAAAATGTTTAACCAGAGGGAGCAACTAAGTGCTAATTCAGTAGACTATACCACTCAATAACTATATCATGAGAAGATCATCTAGGAAATTTCCCCTCAGGGAGTGCCACAATATGCTATGGGCTGGGCACCTAGAGTTCATTGTACCATGGCCTTGCTTGAAAGGGCCTACTAGTAGCCAAAGATGGGGGATGATGTTGAAGAGTATGTAAAGACTTGCCTCATTTGCCAACAGGATAAGGTTGAGAGGGATAAGCCGAGAGGGCCCATGGACCCTTTGCCTATGAACTTGGAATCGTATCGATCATGCCCTCAACAAGTTTTTGGGATTCTCTAATCTCCAAAGATCCTGTAGTTCCTTCCCTTCCAAATTTCCTAACAAACGGTGATAGGGACCAGCTTCCACAAAAACTTTTGTTTGCCTCAGAAAAGCACCAAGATTGTTGGCTAGTAGCTTCCACGTAGGAAATTTTCCGAAAATGGTCCTCCATGATAGGTCCCAACTGATGCATGGTCAGCATCGCTGAGTTGTGATGCCCACTTGTATGAAACTAAAATCAGAGTATATGTAAAGTGTAAACTTCAGCTGAAGATCATGCAAGAGAATCTTTGATGTCTCGCCAGTGTGACCGGTCATGTGTACTCTCAAGAAATTGGATGTCACATACATGCACCTCATATTAAACAGT
Source organism: Magnolia kwangsiensis (assembly GCA_037074715.1). Taxonomy (NCBI): domain Eukaryota; kingdom Viridiplantae; phylum Streptophyta; class Magnoliopsida; order Magnoliales; family Magnoliaceae; genus Magnolia; species Magnolia kwangsiensis. Next base: position 64,589,123 of record CM073589.1, read on the forward strand.
TCATGTAATGGACCCCACAAAAGCTAGCTCATAAACCAAAAATGACACTAAACATATTTCCTTAACCGGTTGAGCATCAAATGGATGGTTAATGTGGAGTTAATCAATGTCAAATCTGATCTGATAATCAAAGAGGTCACAAAAAAAGTAGAATGGTTTGCTCCACATGTTCAAATGTTAGCATTTGATGTCGGGCCAACAGAGAGGGATATGGAAGGGCACATGATTTTGAGCTCTAGTCCACTCATCACATAAGACCCATTGACAATGAGCTAGACCAAAAAGACAACAATACCCCATCCGGCCTATTTAACCATCCAACCTTCCATCCAAACATCCATCGATATTGCAAAATATCAACAACACATGATATATATATATATATATATATATATATATATATATATATATATATATATATATATATATATATATATATTTGAAAGGAACAACACATGATATTTCACCAACAAATCATCAACAATTGGAAACGAAACGAGAGATTGTGGTCTCAATATCGTGCATGTTGCAATATCGATAATATCAAGATATTATTAATATTATCAATGAGAAATTGAACAACACATACAACCATGTGCCCATGGAAAAAAAAAAATAATAATTTTTTTTTTCTAATAAACAAAATTTTGATGATATCAATACGTTGGCGATATTATTGAAATATCGTCGATACACTTATGATACAAGCATAACATAGAATTTACATAATCGAAAATATTGGCGATATTAATGCATTGGCTATACAAGCGACACCTATAATTTACGTAGTTGAAAATATTGACGATTACATTAGCAATATTGATACGTTGGCGATACTTAGCGATACATTGCTAATACCGTATCACTACTAGTGTTATCAGTATTGTTGAGCTAGAGATAAAGATAATATCGAGGATATTTCAATAATATCGGAGATAATTCAAACACTGCATACAATCAATATCTTAGAAAATCCATATAAGGGATTTGGAGAAGGTAAACCTTTCACTCTTGGGAAAATGGTTATGGAGGTTCAAGTCAGAAGAAGATTCCTTGTGGGGACTAGGGAGAGACTATAGCAAACAAGTATGGGTGTAATGAAAAAGGTTGGTGGGTTACGGACTCCTCTCTCTACAAGGCATAGCATATTTGGAAGGGGGCTGAAGGTGAAATTTAAAAAGGAGGTTTGGTTCTCCCTTGGTAATGAGGAGAGAAATCCAATTTTGGGAGGACACATGGGTAAGCAAGACCTCTCTCTAGTTGGCATTTCCAAGAATAGCACAGCTCTGTTGAGAAAGCTATATTTTGGTAGTTAGGTGCTTCATCCTTTCTAAAGATGCGGTCGTTTGGTCAATTCCATGTCGAAGAAATCTGCTTGATGAGGAAGTTGAAGAGTTTGTGGCGCTTCAGGACTAGCTTCAGCATTGTTTTCCCTGTTTGGCGGATTGATTTAGAATGTTATTCTCAAAGCCCAGGTATTCTGTATCGGTAACGGTGACCGTAATGGTCACCACCATTACCGATACGGGTATAGGCCGTAATAGCCGATACGGGGGCATAACAACCATTATGACCTCCATAACGGTTGAAAATTTTCTTTTGCCCTAAAAATTTTGAAAAAAAAAAATATCTAGAAAATCTAGAATAATGTAAATATTTCAAATATATATTCATTTTTTGTTTTGAACATGTTTATGGTAGTATGACGGTCCACTCTTTGGTGAGAGTGTTGTATCGGGCCATCTAGTAAATTTGTGAACATGATTATGTCTCTAATGTTTACACATCACAATCAAGCGTCAAAACTAGAAATTTAATTTTTTTTTTTTAAAAGAGTCATAAATAATACTTTTTCAATTTTTTTTAAAAAAAATGGCCATTAGAGCTTTTTTTTGTTCAAATCACTTTAATTTATAGTTTTAATATTAAAAACTATAGTAAGAGTGGTCAAAATCTATTGTAAAATGACCTAGGAGAGTTTTTGAAATGAGAAAAGTACAAAAAAAAAATGAGAACAAAACTTAATTTAAATAGAAAAGGTGGTCGTTTTTCGATCGTTAAGGGAGTAACGGTCGTTATGTCCCGTAATGGCCGATACGGTTCTAAAAAACCAACTGCCCCGTTCCACCCCCATATCGTGTAACGGTCATGGCCGTTACCTATCTGTATCAGCTTTTATGGGCGTATCGTAACGGATACAGAACACCTTCGAAGGACAAATTAGGTTGATACACATCTTTTGTGTGGTGTCCCTTGGCGAGTCAGAAGGAGGGTAGTGACTGTTGATCATTTCCAAAAAGGGTCAATGGTGGTCCCCTGTTGAAGTGATAAAGTCCCTTGATATACATTGATACACCACACTCTGACAGCTTAAGCTTTTGGAGTAAATGGTTGTTTGACATGGTATCAGAGCGGAAGGTCCTATGTTCAAATCTCAAGAGCAACAAATATGCCTCTATAATATATTATTCTCCCACAAGGGGTCATGAAAAAATCAGATCCGGCCCAAGGAACGGGAAATCAAGCCCGGCCTATCTATGGTGTGAGTGTCCCTCCACCCTTGTTAGTATGTTCCCGTGAAGAGTTCTCACCCCGCACGTGCCGGGGGGGGTGTTGAAGTGATAAAGTCTCTTGATATACAATGATACACCACACTCTGACAGCTTAAGCTTTTGGAGTAAATGGTTGTTTGACATCCCCAACTTGTGTGTCATGTGCATGGAAAATGCCAAATCAGTTGATCATCTTTTTATGCATTACCCATTCGCTTGCGAGGTGTGGACTAACTTCTTCAAGACATTCAACATGTTGTGAGTGACGTTGGAATGTATGAAAAAGTTGTTATTGGCCAAGCATGGTGTTGGCCTTAGGAAACAATAAAGAAGCATTTGGAGATTGGCATTGTTGGCGAGTCTTTGGGCGGTTTGGAGAGTAAGGCATGGTAGATGCTTCGATAATATAAGCAATTAGGCAGTGGAAGTCTCTAGGAGGACAAAGCTTTTCGATCTCTTGTATAAAAGATCTTAAGGATTTTATTTTCTCCTTCTTGTTTGGGTTGTGGTTTTTTGCGCTATCTTGGCACTTCTCTATAATAAAAGTTCATTAGCTTTCCAAAAAAAAAAAAAAAGATCAAATGCTGTCACACATAAGCTCTCTAATGCAAACCCGAAAGGAAAAACAAATAAATCAATAAGAAAACAAAGAGATTGTGAAAAAGATCCAACTATCCTCTAGCCGGATGCTAGAGATCACAAATGCAAGACTGTGAGCAAGCTCAACAGTCCTCTAGTCTAGAGAGATCACTTTCCTTCCCTTCAACAGCCACCATAGAGAAAAGAAGAAAATTTCATAAAGAGAATATTGATCGAGTTGTGTTATTCCATAGGACATAAGTCCTATTTATAATCAACCTTACAATCTGTAATAAAAGATATAAAATCTAAAAATCTATGAAATAGGAAAGTACTTAAGTAACAAAGCATTCTATAATTAAGAAAATACCTAAAATAAGAAGATACTTAGATAAGAAAATATTTAAGATTATTCCCTACCTAAAAATAAAGATATGAAAGAAAGTGCAGATTTCCTAATTTAGAGATTTGAGAAAAATGGAAAGTGATGATGGTTAAAAAAAGGAAGGTGGTCCTTTTCTTGTACATACGTGCGGAGTGTGCTCGCATGAGATGCGGGCATTTTCTTCGAATCTTGATCAATCGGCATGTGTGGCCATTTGGTTGCATCACTCTCACACTTGGGCGATATGCCCCAGGCCTGTATCATCCCATATCATGTATCAGAGGGGCCGATACGGATAGAATGCAGCCCTATTGGATCCAACATTTAAAAAGAAAACATAATTGGGACACGGCCCATCCAATCAACTAATCTGGGCTCTCCATTAGGTCAATTAATTTCACAGCCTACTATGTAAAATTACACCAATCGGCCAATTCTAACCATCCAAGCAAAATCCTACAAAATGGACAATAAAGATCATATATGAAAAATAGGTTCGTCTGAAAGACAATTTGAGCCACATGTCTGCTAGGGGCCATCATGGAGTTATGGTTCTAAGGGCCTGTTTGGATGCCTGTAAGTTGGGTAAGTGGGAAATCACTTACAGGGAAGTCACTTACAGGTGGTGTTTGGGGGAGAAAAATCGCCTGCAAGTAACTTACAACCTGTAAATCACTTACAGGCAAATCTACCAAAAAACTGCAAGGCGAGGGGGGTGGGAAGTCACTTCCCTGTAAGTCACTTACAAGCTCAACGGTCATATTTTTAAAAAGAGACGAAGAGGGAGAAACGCACCAACCCACCAACCACCATTATAGCCATGAAGCTCCAGCAAATGAAGAGGAAGCAGCAGCCATTGAAGGAACTCCAGCAAGCCTTGCAGCAGTTCTTCCAATCCACATCCTACAACACTATTACCGCAGCAAAGCTTCATTATTACCGCACCAACAACTGCCATTTACCACACTAACAACCACCATTGATAAGGTTCTATAAAAAGGGAATTGCAGGTTTCGTCTCTCCATCCCAAGCTCTCTCTCTCTCCCTCTCTGCAATCTCTCTCCCCCTCCCTCTCTACAATCTCTCTCCGTCTCTGCAATCTCTATCCACCTCTGCAATCTCTCGCTGGTAACCTCACCGTAATGCCTTCCGTCTCTTCTCCTCTCAAAACGGTAGGGTTTCATCCACCCTTTTTTTTCTCCTTTGAAAACGGGAGTGGTTTGGCGTTACTATATAAGGCACGCTGGCACACCTGCGCACGTGCGTATTTTTTCACACCTGTTTTGGGCCTCTAATCCGAACGGACCATGTGATGCAGCATCCCATGAAAACGTTTAGGGACCAATTTGCGCCCTGATTTAAAACTCTGGTGGGCCATAGAAAAGAGAGATGCAAATCAAGGTAGGAAAATGTTTTCTTTTTCATGGCCCATCAATATTTTAGATCAAAGTATAAGTTGGCTAATGCGGGTTTCATGGGGTTCTGCATAACGTGGACCGTTCGAATTTTGGACTCAAATCACGTATTATGAGTTCTCAAAAAGTTCTCAAAAGAACTCTTGCCAAATGGTGCACGGCTGAGTATTATGTGGGAAGGAATCATGTGCTAAGTAATGCGTAAACTCTGTGGGATCCACCATGATATATGTATTTGATCCACACTGTCCATCCATTTTAATACTTAATTTTAGACGAAGAAATAGATGGATGGTTTGGATAAACTAGTCCTAATTTGGGATTGCAAACTGGTCCTAAACATCAATAGTGCATCTTGAATATTTTTGCTTACATATCATGAAACCAGTCCTAATTTGGTTTCATAGCTGATTGTTACATACTGGGAATTTCATAATTTATTGGCTTAGTTGCTGTTCGCAGGTTCATATTTTCTTGATTTCTAGTTTCTGTTCATGGTTTCTTAAGCTTCCTTGAATTTTTATTATTTTCATTATGTGCATTGGTTTCTGTTTACAACTTCTCTTGTTTCTTGATTTCTTGCATTGGGCTTTTGCTCGTGTGATTTCTTCTGAATTTTTTCGTTTGATTTTATAAATTCTCTCTCCCCTCCTCTCTCTCATGGTACTTGCACCCTACGTGGATGTTAATCGGGACTGTCCAAATTGTGGCCCCCATTGAGGATGGAGTGTGGCCTGAAGAGTTATTCTGATCAAGTGATCTTCACTGTCTAATTGTGCTAGTTGAATTTGGATTGCTGATCATTGTCCTTTCTAACTGGCTATTTGATAGCAATTGATTGGATGTTCAAGATCATCCAATCAGTGTGACTGTCTACCCATGTTCAATCCATAGTCGGATTGCGATTGGGGCAGTCCGAATTGAGACTTGCATGCATATCACTTGTATGGCAGAAGAGTTGGCAAAACCATGACGTGGTCAGCTGCTTGAAATTGTTATGAGGAAATATACAATGTTCAGTTCAACAATAGTGTCTTTTACTCGGGCAGCAACTGTATGGTGGAGCTCAGTTCATTTGGGTGGCTCCAGTTGTTGCTTTAGAAGGTTGGAAATTGGGCTATCAATGGGACAGTTACCTATACTCGGGGTTGTTGCTGGATGGATTTGATTGCACATACACATGCCACTTCTATGCATAAACTGTGGTCACTTTGTATGGCTCGACCCAAGCACGACTTGACTTTAACAAGGTCCGCCACATGGAACCAACCTGAACCCAACTGTGGTCTCTTTGTATGGCTCTTTGTGACCTTGCCAATCATTTGTTTCAATCTTTAGCTTATCTTACTATATATTTATTCTTTGATTTTTAGATCTATTTGCGAAATGGATTCGGATTCTGAGATGGATTTTCATATGATATCTACAATAACTACGGCTTGTGCATTAATGACTATTTGGCTTGATAAAAATAATATGTTAGAAGAATCACAAAAACATCAACGAAATTGGACAGACGCACAGGCTGCGAATGCGATTATTAATGGATCGGGGCCAACGTGCTTCAACTACATTTGTATGCACAAAGACGCTTTCTTTAGACTTTGCGATATGATACAAGAAAAGAGTAACCTGCGAGGCACATTTGGCGTGTCACTGGAAGAAGAGTTAGTAATTTCTTCATATAATTAGCCATAATATTAAGAATCGTGTCATGCAACATCATTTTAACCATTCTGGAAAAACAATTAGTCGTCGCTTTAACAGCATGCTTAATGCAGTTGTACTTTTACAACGCGATATTATAAAACTACCTAGAAATGGTGTACCACCCGAAATAATGAATAGTAAGAAGTTTTTCCCATACTTTAAGGATTCTGTTAGAGCCATAGACTGCTCACATATTCCAGCGATGATCAGTATAAAAGAGCAAGCCAAGTGGTGTAATCGAAAGGGATTTATTTTTCAAAATGTGTTAGCAAGCTGCTCTTTTGATTTAACATTTCAATATGTACAAGCGAGGTGAGAGTGATCGGCATCAGATTCACGAATACTAGCAGATGCTCTTAACCGACAATACAAATTGATTGTCCCAGCAAGTACTGATCTAAGTAGACATATAGATATATATTTATTTATTAATAAGCAGATTACATTTACATGACTTATAAGGTGTGTTTTTTTAGGCAAATATTACTTAGATGCTGGTTTTGCGAATGCACCAAGCTTTTTAGCACCATTCTGTGGCGTTCGGTATCATCTAAAAGAATTTAGGCAAGGTTGTCAACCTAGGATAAAGGAAGAGTTGTTTAATCTTCGTCATTCCTCATTGCGGAATGCTATAGAACACGCTTTTAGAGTATTGAAGGCACGATTTCTCATATTGAAGATTGTTTCAGGCTATCCTTTAAATACACAAATCAATATAGTTGTTGCATGTTGTATCCTACATAATCATATTATCAATGAAAAACATGATCAAGAGCTTAATTTTGAAAATAACAATAATATCGGTAATGGTGAAGATGAAAATAAAAACAAAGATGGAGGGAATTTCAACTTGGACTTGCGTCAGCTATGTGGGAATCATATAAGTCAGAACAGAACATCAATTAGTTTTATATATATATATATATTTAGAATGTGGATGCTGATAGAAAGGTTATTGCAATTTATAATATTTCTACATCTATTTGCAATTTATATAATATTTCTATATCTTATGTGGCTTTACATGTTTGTAATGTTTAAATGTACAATGTTTTAAGGTATGTCACGAAATGCAAAGGCAAGCAGCAGTGGCCGAAAGGCACAAATTAACTGGACATCATACATGGATGAATGTATGGCAAACGCCTTAGTTGAGGAAGTATCGTTGGGAAAAAAATCTGACAACGCTTTTCAAAAAGCTAGTATGAATAAAGTCACAAAAATTGTGATAGAGACATTTTCTGTGCAAGTGGATGGAGAAAAGTACAGGAATCGGTTACGAATGCTTAAAAAGAAATATAACTTGGCAAAGCTTGCACTTAGCAAAAGTGGCTTCAGTTGGGATGGAGAAAGGAAATGTGTTACCGCTGAACCAGACGTTTGGGATGAATTCATCAAGGTGAAGTTCATTCAAAACTTGAAGTCATTCATATACAGTGAAAACTAACTAAATTCCATTTATTTTATAGGCAAAACCTGAAGCTATTCATATCAGAAATAAGTCATTCCCATTGTTAGCTCAGTTTGATATTGTATGTGGGGACGATTCTGCTACCGAGAACACAGCATGAACTACATCCAATCTTGAGGAAGAAGTCTTCCATTCAGCTCATTACATGGATGACATCTCATTGTCCTCATACCCCTCTGGATCATATACACCATTTGCACCACCCAATGATGTATGTTCCGACAGAACACAAGGTCAATATCAATATGGCGAAGGAAGCGGTTAAAGGGATGTGAGAAACTCTGTTCCAAGGCCATTAAAGAAGAAGAAGAATGCCTCCATTGCATCAACTGTTATTGAAAAGTTTGAACGCATGCAGGAAACAATGGATGAATATGTTTCATTCAAAACTAAAACAGCAGGAAGACTATGGGATGAGTTGGAGAATATGACAACCATTGATTCTAACATGATGTATAGGGCCTACACATTCCTTGCAGAAAGACCGCATTTTGCTTCTACGTTCCTAGATCATGTAAGTCCTATTCAAAGGAATGAATGGTTGGAGAGGATGATTCCCTAGTAAAAAATTTTAAATGTAATTTCTATAGTTAAAGAAGACATTGGTAATGTAATTTAATTATTAGATTTTCTATTAATGTTTTTAAGTTTATTCTCAATGCTTAAATTGAGTTATTACTCCTTATTATAGATATTTTGAATTTGTGGGCCCACTTTTATAGCCCACTTGATGATTGGTTTAGCTTACTAATTATCCCAAATATTCATCTTGATGGGCTTAAGAAAATAACATATTTGATCCTATGTTTTTTTTATATGATTATAACATTTTAGAACGATTCCCCAATCTAAGCTCTGCTCAATGTGAATATACAGCTTTCTACCTGTAAGTAACTTACAGGCTATCCAAACAGAAAATCTAACTTACCTTTAAGTGACTTACAACTTACATCCAAACAGGTTACATGTAAGTAACTTTCACCTGTAAGTGACTTACAGGTAAGTCACTTACAACTTAAAAGAACTTACAGGCATCCAAACAGGCCCTAAAGGATAGCGTTTGACAGGGGGGCCAGGACTTAGGCCCATTAGATCAATGGCCACGGGCTTCCAATCTTAGAATCCATGTCCCAAATCAGCTCGCCATTGGTGCGAATGAGTCAAGGAGTCCGGCCTAAACAATTGTCTGGACGACTGAAACGGCCAGGCCCTTGCGATGAACGGCTATGGGCTCTGCCAATTAAAAGCCCCAAATTTCAACCAATAGAGAAGAAATAAACCTTACCTCTTTTCTTCTTAGGGTTTGCTGGAGGGTTCGATCGAGAAAGAGAGAGAGAGAAAGAGAAAGAGAGATGGAGAGGTGGAGTGAATGGGCTCGATCGACAGAATGAGAGAGTGATAGGGCTCGAACGACGGAGAGGAGAGTGTTCGATCCAGAGAGAGAGAGAGGATTGAATGCTACGGTAACTCGCGCTATAACCACCAGGACCTACCAAGAGACCGCCGGTCCTGTCAGGGCTCTACAATGCTCATCGTGATATATGTGTTTTATCCAAGCCGTCCATCCGTTTTGAAATATAGTTTTAGAGTACGATCCCCATAAAGTACATCGAAAGTTTGAGTGGACCACACCATAGGAACAGCAGTGACAATGACCCAACCGTTGGAACCTTCCTTGGGCCGATGTTAATTTTACATCCAACCTGTTCACAAGGTTACGTGGACCTTGATGAAGGGAAAATATAAATATTATCTTGATTAAAAACTTCTGTAGCCCCCGGAAGGTTTTGGACAGTAGGCTTTAAATTCCTACTTTGTCCCGTAATGTTGCCATTTGAGAATTCAATCTACCTCATTTTTGAGATCATTGCCTGACATAGTTTTAAATCTACCTCATTTTTGAGATCATTGCCTGACATGGTTTTTCAAAATAGATGAATGGCGTGGATAAAACACATATATATCACAGTGCGCACAGAACCGTCCGTCTCTAGCCAGGTCTCGTAGGGTTAGTACCCAATCCCCCACCCCTACAGATGGTTTGACTGATGCTATGTAGGCTTCACTATTTTTTAAAAAAAATCTAATCTGTCCATCCATTTTTAAATCTCATTTTATAGCATGAGACAAAAGATGAGGAAAACTTGAAGTTCAAGTGGACCACACTATTGGAAACAGGGAGGATTTAACTCTTACCTTTGAAAACTTGTGAGACCCATGAAGGTTTTAGATTAGGCTGATACTGGTGTTTTCCATCATCCAGGCATGTGTGACCTTATGAATATATTAGATGGCAAATAAATATGAGTGTGGCCTTAGGAAGGATTCAACGGCCAATATCATTGTCCCATTGTTTCCTATGATGTGGGCCACTTGAGCCTTGTAACCGTCTCATTTTGAGGCAATGCCCTAGATTGAGCTGAAAAAATGGATGAGTAGATAAGGTGTCCACACAAAGCTTTGACATCAGTTTGCTGGGTGGTGTTCGGTCCTCAGCCAAACCTCGTCAGTTGATTTCACAGACTGAGATTAACATATACGTGGATAGAACCCTTAGGAGGCGGATTGCCAGTTCCACTGGAAGGTTCTCTACAGGCCTCATAATCATCATATGTTTTATCTACGCCGCCAATTCATTTTAAATTATTATTTTAAAAAATGAACTTAAAAATGATGCATACCCAAATCTAAAGTGGTCTACATGACAGGAAAATAGTAGTGATTCAGCTACCAACATTTAACCTTTCTACCAGCCACTGTGATGTTTCTTTGCCATTGAACCTGTTGGTTAGGTTATAAAGATTGGGAGGAAATTAAAACACAAATATCAGTGTGATCCAAAAGTTTTGTGGCCCTCAATCACCATTATTTCTTATGGTGTGGTCTGGCCCATATTTGGATCTGCATCAATTTTTTGGTTCACACCGCCAAAAATAAACTGCGATGGCCAGCCTAGATAAAACACATACATCATGTTGAGCCCACAGGCGACAGAGCACAGTCAAGAGGACTCCACACAGAGCACAGTCAAGACGACTCCACATACGGCAGTGTCAATAGGCAATCTGTGTCCAACTTTTATAAGATCAATCATATTGTTACCAATGACAGGAAGCTAGCTGGGGCTGCCATGATTTTTGTGAGAAATCCATCCCTCCATCCTTTTTTTTTCCTGATCATGTTGAGAGATGAACTCAAAATTGAGGCAAATTGAAAACTCAAGTGCACTTGTAACACCTTGAAAATCGGCACCTGAGTACTTAAATTTCAATCCCGAGTTTTCGGATGTTAACCAAATAAAATGCATGCGTGACATCATTCATATTCACACTCATTTTTCACACGAGTAATTAGAATAGCACAATTCAAATTAGCGGACCCAAAGCGAGGTAGAGATAATAATGATAAATAAATATGGGTCTAACAGTAATAATATAATTAAAATATGATGTTTACCCAAATGAGGATTATACAAGACACAATATACATACCAAAAATGATTAAAATGCAAGTTCTCAGTTTGGTCCAATCCTCTAAAACACAACGTCGGTGGTGCAAGCCACTGTAAGCCTATCCGTCTGAAATTTCGAGAGTACCTGCATCGATAATATCGTTTGATTGGTGTTTTAAAACACTGTCCAAGAGTGGGAGTGAGTAATTAATTCAGTAGTTCCATTAACATTAAGTTACACAGACTATCAAATCCACATGCAAAATTAATAAAAAGCAAAATAAGCATACAGTTCTTAAACACTCTTGTTAATGTGCATGCATAATACTATAATATGATGTATTCCCTCACCATCCAACACTCCCTTAAGCGACACCATCTAACGTTTGCAATACCCAACACTCCCTCATAAGGCAACCTCGATTGCCGAGTCACAAACCTAATTAATGCAATGCGTGAATATTCATGTTAGCCAAGTATTTAATTAAGTTCGTTCATCATGCAAGATTAGGGAAGCTAAAACACCTTCACTTAATCAATGGCTTTATCCAGATCACTTGACCCAAGGTGGTCATAGCGACTCTAAGCCTGCAATCATTGATTTAAATTTAGGTATCATCCATTTATCTCACAAATCAATAATTTCAAAGGTAAGGCATGATACCCAAAGGTATAAGAATCAACTCGATATGGGTTGTCACCCAAACACCGAGTATGATCACTCAGTTTCGAAGTGCAGGCTTGTCACATAACCCAATCACCACAAAAAATGGCTCGTCACCTAATTTCATTAATGTTTGGGTCGTTCAAAGGATACTCTGGCACGGAACCATCGGACGGATAATTTAACAGGGGTCATTTGAACAAGGACATATCACCTCCTGTGCTCGCTGGTAACTATGGGAAGGCTCGTCACCCCAGTGTAAGCTGACAGCACGGACACAGTATCCCATTCCACCATACCCAGCTCCGGAGACTTGGTTGCTCATTGGTCACTACGGGGGAGGTTCGTCACCCCAGTGTAGGTCAACAACTCGGATACGGTGTCCCATTCCACCATGCTCAGCTCATAAGTTTTAGTGGGATCATATCACTAATGGTTATCAATATGTCTCTCAAAGGTATGGGCTACTTCAGATTCAGGCAAACGTGACCATATATGGTGAACATACATAGTTGGCCAATTAGTGGACTAATTCAACTAACTTAAGCAAACTACGACGCAACCGGCATTGGGTGTAAGCATCTCGTATAGTCCAACTATTATCGGTTGTCCGTCTTTAGCCTGAAGCAGTCGGATTGGCCTAGGGCAGCTGATCCAGTAGAGTTGCCCTAGCGAATTTTTCCGGTTTGCTAGCCAACCCAATTACCAATAGACTAATATTTTACAGCATGCCACAATCAATTCTATTCAGGAATAGGCAACCAAGTAAACAGTATTTCAAGATATTCTAGCTAATATGGGCAAACAAATTGGCATGCAAGTGCATTATTCAATTATCGCATAATTTACCACAATCAACTAATTAGACGCATGTATCAGGAAAAAATATGGAACATGTGAGCATGAAATTTCATTGTATCCGGTCTATTCTAGCATGTAATTAATAATAGGCAACCATAAACAAAAATTTCACTACATAGAGGATAATAAGCCTAAGGATTAGTAACTAGTTAGCATGCAATTCACAAATTTCACTGCACAATCATTATTTGTGACATAAGTTCAATAATTGACAAACTAGAGGTAATGGTCCGCACATAGGAGTAGTCCGTCGATTTTTTAGTGTCGCCCCTACGGTTAGGGTCCATTAATTAGAGTGTCGGTGCCTTCTCTCTTGTTGTCGGGCTGTTTCCTTTTGGGAGCCCACTTCCGAAGGAGAAAAATATTCATATGATAGTTCTATTTATAGGCATTAAAAATTAAAATTCAGTTATCATTAATCATGCATGCATAAGTATTTGTGAAAGCCCAAACATGGGTACCTAGGAGAGACATGCAGAAAAACTATGCAGAAATGACCCTTGGTCATTTTTAGGTGTCCTACAATTAGGTGGGGCCACCTTTTGGCATTTCATTATATTCCTTTGGTAGCCCTATGTGTGGCCTTCAAAATACAAATAATTCAGTTCACCGAATTTGTGCATATAAGTTTTAGCATAAGGCCAAACATAAACATTTCAATTTTTCTACGTAGGATTTTCTGCACAACTACGCCCGATCCTATTTGAGATCAACTCCCCAATTATATGAGGTCTACTACTTTCGAAGGAAAAATGAAATTTGGTAGATTTATATATGTACTTTAAAACCCACAAGGTAACCCTACTTAATCGTGCATATATAATTTTTAATAAAGACTCAAACTTAGGTGCTTGGAAGAAATGTGCAGGAAACAGTGTAGAATTAGTTTTAGCCCCATTTTGAGTATGTCTCATGATCACAAGAGACCACCTTTCAGTGTGCAGTGAGGTGACCTTGGTAGTAATATATATGTACTTTAAAAAGTATAAATTGGGATCAACGGGTTGTGCACACATAGTATTTGGTATAGAGCCAAATATAGGTATTTTAATTTTTTGCACAACTGTGCCTTGTCCCATTTTAAGATCCATTCCTGGATCATATGGGGTCTTATTTGGCCCAAGTAAAATATAAGTTCTCTATTCATTGGTATAGGTTAAAGGTTCTAAGTGGTGGCCTACTCATATCTTGTGTGTAGGGTCCATTATAGAGGCCCAAGGTTGGTACAAAACACAAAAAATCAGACAATTTTCAGCAATGGGGTCTATCACAACTTATGACCCAATTTCTAAATACTCAGGGATCATTCCAAACAGAAAGGTGGGATATCCCATATCACTGATATAAGAATTAAACATCCCCCACATTGGTACCCTTAACTACAGAGCGTGGGGCCCACTACAAGGTGTCAAAGACGCCTACATACAATACAGTTAAGTACTGAGAAAAATTTCAGCAAACAGAGTGCAAAGGAAATGAAATGGATCCAATGGCAAGTAGGGCCCGCATGCTAGCAAACTATAAATAAGAGACACAAAACAATGTACATGGGTGTGTAGATTAGATGAAATAATAAAATATATAAATTGCAAGTGGTCACATACCCAAGTGGGTCAATAAGAGGATGAATGTTATGTACAATATAGATTTAACATGCACATCAAGTAGCACATGAAATGTATTGATCGAATCTCTATGATTAGATCCTCTATTGAAAAGTCTCATCTAATGGATGGTTTGGAAATAAGTCATTTATACTTTATATAGGTTTTCAACCATACATAGCCTTAGATTTATCTGGACCATACAAAATAATTCAAGGTTTATCCTTGCAGGAGTATCTATCGGTCCAAAATTTTTAAAATTTTACCATGAAAAAATCTGACCATAGGGACCATACATATGATTAATAAATATCTCAAGTAAGTTAGGAATAAATATCAAATATATCTGACTGTTGGAATCACAGATATGCCCCACACAAGAATGGTCATAACAAGCCCCCAGATATATTCTCGTATAAGGCCAAGATCTCAATCGTCTGAGCTCCGATCGAGGCTTATTATATACTGTTGGAAAGCTGCTTCGATTTTCTACGAATTCAACGGAACATATATTTTTATTGTATTCAATAAAGGAATGAAAATGGTTCCATTTTTGGCAAATCAGAATCCTGCATGTGTTGTTGGATAGCAGCCAAGTAAAGTTGATGCCATTGATGATTAGATTGTTGGATGGCTATGAAATTTTTCCCAGAGTTAGCTCATATTTTGGTTCATATTATTACCAAGTTTATGATTTTTAGAAGTTTCTCTCCAAATACAAAAAACAGGATTACAAGTGAAGGATGTTGATAAAATGTTCATCATGGTGGACCATACTGACGTGGGCCACCATGCTCGCCACCATAGCCATTAATACATGTAGCCATGAGGCTACACACTAGTGGGCCTCCCATGCATTAAGAAAATATAAAAGGTGGAAGAGGAAGATGAGGAGGATGGTGGGGTGTAGTGTAAGACCCGTATCCTAGTTCGTATTGTTCCGTCAACCCCCGCGATCATTCCCGTCGAATTCCGCCAACCTTCGACCCTTAACCAATATTCGCGTAACCCTGCGTCACACACCGTCAACCCAAGTCAACTCAACCCGAGACTTTTACCATAGGGACCGCACCGTAGCCGTGGTTCCGATGCCGCGACTCGCGCGCCGAGGCGATGCCGAGGCCAGGAGATGTGGGCCCGCGTTCAGTTCAAGAAAACGCCGCACATTTGTAAAATTCCAAGAGAATCTCCACAACCTTTCAAATCAATCCCATCAATCATGTCAAATGTCAAGTACACCTCACCTCATATGTCAAAGTACAACCCCATCCCCAAGCAACCCAAAAGTCAAACTCTCTCTTACACAAAGTACACCCACCACATCACTCACCCATCCCTCTCATTCTCTCTCTTTCATCCTCTAAGCAAGAAACCATCCATGGCTTCCATGGAGAAGCTAGGTGTGACCCACCTTCCTACCAATAAATCCAACCCTTGGATCATCATCTTAACCATTAAAAATGTCCTCTTGCAGCTCTAGAGTGCATAGGCGGAAGAAGGAATAGGCGATCAAAGGTGGGTGCTTCTTTCTTTCTTTATCTCCCTATTTTCTTTTATTTTGTGGGTGATTTTACTATCTGAGTTGTGATTTAAGGGCCCACATATGTGGGACCCATCTTAATGTATGTGTTGTTTCAAAGAGGGACCCTTAGTGGCGGGGTCCCTCCGCTACTCACGTCCATTCATCTCTCTCTCTCTCTCTCTCTCTCTCTCTCTCTCTTTTCCATACTCTTTGGTCCACCTTGATGTATGATCCATGTCGTCCGCTGGTGGTGGAACCCACCTCGCTGCCTGTCCAGCAAACATGCTTGTTGCCCGTCCGTTTGGACAGGTTTAGATGAAGAGAAAACATAAATATCGGCTTGATCTAAGACTGTGAGGCCCACCCTAGTGGACCCCACTGTGACGTATGGGTTTCATCCCCCACCACTCAGCTTCAACGGCCCAGATCTCAACAGGTTGTGAACTGACTGCAGCAACAACAACACACTCCCCTACTGACCGCCTGGACGAGGAAAACCACAAATATCAGCTTTATTCCAAGCTTCTGGTGGGCCCCACGCATGTGGACCCACCTTATGCATGTAGTAGACCCGGACCGTCCATCAGTGGGACGTCCAGCAGCCGGACGTTGCTGTTGTGTAACGTCATCAAGCTCTGTGGGAACCCACCGTTGATGCATGTGGAGAATCCACTATCCTCCTGTGTGGCCCACCCCACACGTGTGGGTGGGACCCACCTTGATTCACGTGCCATACCAGGAGCCCCACCATCCATTTAAGTCTGGACAGTGCTAAGGGACCACCGTGATGTATCTGTATCTGCACCGTCCATTGCTGGACCGTGCTGTGCAGAGGCCATCGTGATGTGTTGAATCGACGATCATCCATCCATTTCACCGGTGGGTCCCACACGTGTGGACTCACTTGCCACGTGGGGCCATCCTTAATGTATGTAATCTGTACCATCCAAATTTATCTGGATGGTGGGTTCTGGGCAGCCTTCTGTCATTTTTTTTATATATATATAATGTATAATATTATGTAATATATTATATTGCATTTTAAAGTAAATGTGATGGTGGGCCTCACGTGGGACCCACCTGGCGTGAGAAGCGGAGTGGCTGGGTGCCTCAACCAGCCATATAGCTGCTGTTGAGCCAGGGTCCCACTGTGGCACGTGTTACATTCACCACGTCCACCTGTCAGCGGACCACACCGTGATGGTGTGTTGTGATCCCAACCGTCCATCTAGCCCTTGGAGCCACCATGATGCATGTGTTGTATCCATACCGTCCAACCTTCTGTAGAGACTGTTTTATGGCTGTACAAGAGAATGAGATATACCTAATTTCATGTAAGGGCCACCATGCTCATGCTGCACGTGTGGTGGGACCCCACTGAAATGCATTGTGTCCAGCCGTCCTTCCAGTTTTCCAGATTATTTTGAGGGTTGGCCCACCCTGATTGTATGCGTTTTACCCAACCGGCCCATCTGGCTGGGTGGATTGGTGGGCTGGCCCATGCATTGGTGGACCCCACTTGAATGTTGTATTCGGGCCTGCACTGCCCTGGGGATGGCCCAAATACCATGCGGGTCCATCGTCGATTGGGCCAGCAGTCAGCAAATCTGTTGTGTGCATCATGATGTATATGTTTCATCCTTGCCAAATCAGTCATTTCGTGGCCTACCTGATCTACGTGTTTCACCTGCACCGTCCAGATCATGTGTACCCCACCTGATGCATGTGCCCTTCATGCCGTCCACCCAACTAGCACAGCAGGTGGGGGCCTTCATTGATGATGTGTTGTAAACACACCATCCTTTCATGGGACATCATAACCCATGCATGTGTGGACTCCACATGATGCATGTGTTCCTTCCAACCGTCCATCTGTTCATCCAGCTGATGGGCGTGGTCCACCATGATGCAAGTGTTTTATCCACTCTGTCTAGTCCATGGATGTGGACCACCACCACTTTGATATATGAGTTTCATCCTACCGTTCATCTGTACCATGATATGTGTTATATCCTGATTGTCCATCTGGACAGTGCAGTCCCATGGCTGCTGGTTGACTCTAGCCAGCTCTGTGGGATACCATGATGTATGTGTTATTTTCCATGCCATCTATTCGGTGAGCTACGTGGGGCATACCGTGATGCATTTGTGATCCACACCATTCATCTATCAAGTAGACCACACTGCATAAGCAGCATGAGATCGAATAGAAAATAAACATTATGATGGGCCCTGTGGATTTTAAACAGTGGAAATCGTTATCTCCACTGCTATTTAGGGTGTGGTCCAGATGATCTTTCATTATGATTCATTTTTGGGTATATGATCTCCAAAAAAAATAGATGTAGGGTGTAGATAGTTACGGTGGGCTCGATTGGATGTATTTGAGGCCACCTAGTGTGTACTTGAGGCCCATCAGTGCGACCTACTGATGCAGCCCACTTGATGTATACGAGGCCCATTGTGATATGTTTCCGGCCCATTTATTAAGGCCCTAATTAATGTGTATAGGACCCATTAGTGCAGCCCATTGAGCGATCCACTGTGATATATGTTAGGCCCATTGGTGCGGCACATTGTGATATATGTTAGACCCATTGGTGCGGCCATTGATTTAGCCCAACTGATGTATATTGAGGCCCATGGGTCATAGCCCATTGTGATGTATATTCAAGGCCCAGATATGAGGCCTATTGGGATGTAGTTGTGTCTCATATGATGAGGCCTGGTATGATGTATCTGAGACTCATTTGGTAAGGCCCAATGAGATATATTTTCAGCCCATAAGATGTGGCCCATTGTGATGTACATAAGCCCAGGTATGTGGCCCGTTGTAAGGTATTTGTGGCCCTTTTGGCGAGGCCCGATGTGGTGTATATGTGGCCCTTATATGAGGCCCATTGTAATGTACATTAGACCTTTGTGTAAGGCCATGGGCCCACTATATGTTTAACTCTATGTAGGCCACTGCTTGGGAGCAATGTTGGTTAAAGGTCCACGTTGTTGGGAAATGAGTTGGATGTCCACATTGTGACCTTCCCTTAAGCCTGGTTAGGCTCATTCTCATCATTCTCTAGTAAGTTAACCCAAACGAATGGGCCCCCATTGGTATTGCTTGGACTATCATCGGTCATCCATCTATAAGCCCCGTCTTGAGGTTGATTATCGTGACCGATTACCGATCGTGGCCGATTGTCGATTGCGTGGCCGATTACCGATTCTGCTTGTCGTGGCCGATTAACCGATTACCGATCGAGGCCGATTATCGTGACCGATTATCGATCATGACCGATTGTCGATTGACGTGACTGATTGCCAATTCTTCTTGTTATGGCCGATTGACCGATTCTGATTATCGAGGCCAATTATCGATCGAAGCCAATCATCGTCGCCGATTATCGATTCCGATTGTCGTGGCTGATCGCCGATTCCGATTGTCGAGGCCCAATGTGATGTATATGCGACCCGTATTTGAGGCTCATCATGATGCGTATCCAGCCCGTGTTTAAGGCCCATTGTGATACATTTGAGGGCTAGGCGATGAAACCCATTGTAATATATGTTAGGCCCATGTGAAAGGCCCATCGTGATGTGTATTAAACTCTTAAGTGAAGCCCATGGTGTTATATATTGGCCCTTGTATGAGGCCATGAGTCCACTATATGTTAGGCTTTATGTGGACCGTTCCTTAGGGAACAATGTTGGTTAAATGTTCACGGTGTCGATGTCGATTGTCGATGCTTCCTATTGATACCGATTATGAGTATGTGACTGCATAGCATCATGATACATGCCCATACATATCATCTGCATGTCTGTTATGAGATATGATTGACCATTGCATATGTCATAGTGACGGTTATTATGAGACTCCCTGATAGGCGGATATTGTCTCACATGAGCGCACAGTGTGCGTAGGATTGATGCATGACTGGATTGTATGACTCACGCATCTTGCATTATGTGCTGTGATTACTGTACGTCCTAGCGACATCAGGGTCATAGCATCCACAAACATATCGTGGATGGTCAAATGGGATACCGAAAATCTGTTCTACATGGGGTGCTATAGATATCCTTAGGTGAAAGTCTCAGAACCCTCTTGGTTCCAAAGATTGCTCTAATGTCTAGACTGAGTGGGTAGATGAGCGCCGAGTGTCGATTACCAGATGGCTGCGCTCTCCACTGTGTCGTGGTCGGTTGGAAGGGGGTGCGGCCTTACCTGCCCGAGAGGAGGGGGCAATGCTAGGCTGAGTCTGACCAGCTCGAGGAATGGGTCCGCTATTGACAAGCCGGGCCCGATATTGGCAGGCGGATAGTGAGGTCTCTTCCACTCACCTTGTTGCGCGCGATGGAACGACAATCTGGTTTGGAGTGTAATAGACCCCGGTGATTTTTCAGATACGAACCGTACTGATATGTGGACCTATTGAGTAGGAGTTACATGCTCATTCATTCATTCATTCATTCACTATCCACTCGGGCTGGTGGTGCACAACTAATTGTTGTGTACCTTCGTTATGGCAAGGATTACGGTTGGGCGCGCGACTAACCTGAGATCAGGAGTCTACTACATTGAGTCTGACTATCCAAATTTAGGTATGGGACTGGTTTGGATAAAAGTCACTTGTGATAGACCCTATATCCTGCGATACTACGTACTATCATCCCGACGTCACTTCGGCTTGGTCATTTCATTCGCACCGCATATTACGTTGCATCTGCAGTATTTAGTATTTTGGGTTGCCATGTTTCTGCATTGATATGGCCGATAGTACTTATGCCTTTCATCGCATCGCCCTGGTACGGCTGATCGCACTCATAGACTTGTCAGTATATTTCTACTTATTTCGATATTTTATGATTTATGGCATTGTATCCTCGGCATCTAATATTTGGCTCGCTTTGATTCCTCATTTGCATAACTGATTTTCACTGCCTACCCTGATATTGTATGAGCATGGACTGGTCAGTACTTCCGCTTACTTTGATTACTCTGATATTTCTGTTTACCTTGAATACTCTAATATTGCTGCTTACCTTGAATACTCTGATATTGCTTACTTGACACTTACCTTGTGCACACACTTACACCACCCTCTAAGCTTTCTATAAGCTTATGCACGATAGATGCATGCAGGCGATGTTAGGTTGCAGCAGTGTTGAGCTTGGAGTGTGCGGTGGTCTTCTAGAGCTTGATTTTCTATTTATGTATTTTTCCTTTCAATGTTGTACTCCAATGATTATATTAGTGGATATGTGATGATGATGTTACCTTTGTGAATTGGGTAATCTTGTGGTTATGCTTATTACTATTTAGATGTACAAAAAAAAAAATCCTCCTTGTACGATCACAGGATCGGAATCTGGCATATGAATGCTGGGAGCCGGAAATGGGGTACTATGGAGGCTGTCGGCACTGGATTCGGCAATCGAGATTCCTGTGAATCCGATTTACGGATTTGGGACGTGACATGTAGACTCACCTCAAATGGATGGATAGCTTGATGATGATGTGTGGTTTACTCCCTCTAGGTTAATGATGGGCCACACTTTAACTCCACCATCTCTCACCCTCTCTTAAAATCTCAAAATTTTTCTACATATAGCAAAAGGATGAGTGTAAGAGAGCTCCTACTCTTATATAGGGAATTGGGAGTTGAGGTGGCAAGATGATGTGGCAAGTTTATGGGGTCTTATTGGTGCTAAAAGTGATGTGGAAGGTGGTGTACGGTATGGGTAGTGGATGGATAAGGTGGATGGTGCTAATCATGCATTGGCCAAGGTGGAAGAAATCTAAGCATGCATTGGCTAATAGATGCATAAGGGTTCTGGGTTGTAGGTGATGTATGGTGGATGATGAAGTGAAGTGTTACAATTGGATGTTTGAAGTGATGTGGCATAAAACAAGGCATGTATTGGATACATGTATAGGATAAGGTGGACATGGGCCATGATTAGTTTATAAGACATGGGAAGAAGGCTAATGATGGATTTTGAGGTAGAACCCATTTTTGTCTCATGCGCATTGTCTTATATGTGTTAGCTTATTTTTTTGTCATGTAGTAATTATCCTATTTTGTGATAATTTTTTTGTTCAATAAATTGGGCTTTAGGCACACATAGGCTCAAGTCCAATGGGTCTAGCACAATAAATGTTGCTTATGTTACAGGATACGTAATTTTTGTCGTAGATTCGATGGGTCGTATCTTACTAATAGAGCGTCGGATTGACGCACGGTTTTTACCGTGGCAATCACAACAATGACACGATCCACATGATAGAGGTTTCGAAGGCATCTGGAACAAGTCACTCGGTCGGGTAGTTTTGGTGGATCCAAGGTCACTCCTTTTGGTCCCAAACACATGCGAATACACACATGGATATGCACTCATGTCGAAAAATTAAAGGTAACGGCCAAGAACGTCCAATTTCCAGTTGTAAAAAATCTGGGGCGTTATAGCACCACACAAAAGGAAACAGGAAACATGAAACAAGAAAAAACGAAGATTGAATATTCTTCATCGAAATAATAATGAAGCTACAAAAGTTTTGACTCATGTGGGGTGTGTGCGAGCATGTTAGAATCGATATAGCGGCTCAATTTAAAGTGATCAACTTTAACCCAAGCATCAAAATAGACAGATACGTCAAATTTAACATTATATAACCAAATTTAAGGAGATCGGTTGGCTACTCAACCACTCGTAGAATATTTGAGAATCATTAGGCAATTATCGGATAATGGGGTTCTTCCTTTAAATATAGGTCACACCTTGCTTTTCACAATAAATAATTTTTTAGTATACTTGTGCAATCAAACAAATGGAAAAACTCACAGTCAGTCACTGAAAACCATTACAAGAATGCTTCTTCTGAAATAACTACTTCTATTGGATAAGGATCAAGTTCAATATATATGAGCATAAACTTGGATTGCAGTTAAGAAAAAGTACCACTATTGGATTATCAGTACTCCTAAGATAGATGAAGCTAAGATAATTTGATAGATTTGATTTGTTTGTTGGACTTGGTAGTATTTTTTCCTCTACTAAACTTCCTACTATGTATCAATTTCTTCTGTAAGTATTCTTCAAACATTTCTTTTCTTTATTAGACGGTTATGGCAACCGAGGTGTCGTCATCTAGATCATTCTCTTATTATGTTTTTCATTTTGATTGTTTCTCTTCTCTTAGTCAAGTTCTATTCTTCTCGATCATGTACGTTTTGCTTCTGGATGTCTCGACTGCACTACTTTATTCACCTGATGATGTGCAACATTAAATCAATGCCAACTATGATTCCGTAAAAAATATTCCGAATATCTCAGAAAATCTTTTCATACACCTTTTATCTCTCGTGTATACCACATGTCATCCCTATTGGCTTGGTAAAAATATGGTGCAACATTGTCACCCATGTTATTTTACCTTTGGATAAAAGATGAAAGCAACATTGTTTGGTTGCCCAATATAATTAATATGAATGATTATTCGTCCATGTGTAAGTCCTTATTGATTTACCCTATCGAGGCTAAACCGTCAATCTCGTCACATTCCCTTATGTAACTACATTCCATAGTTTACTAACCCCACCATATTCCAATTTATAATATAATCCAATCAACCTTTGCCCACTAACCCAATCATATACCCTAATATAACTCTATTACACTCTCTACCAACTCAATTATATTCCTTAAAATACAATCAACACACTTTCCACCAACTCCATTACATCCTCTAATTAAACCTCATTATAAGTTCGCTAACCTCACATGTATGTGTGTTATATGCATGCCAATCATATGTTTCACCATATCATTTTAGGGTATGAGCCTTAAAATGTAGAAGATTGATTGCTTGTCTCTAAGTACAGAGGTTCGTAAGTAATATCCCGTGAATACAAGGTCGATCCCACGAGGAGATAAATTATGAGAAGGAGAAAATTAAATGCAAAACAAATTAAGTAATAAAAACTAAACTGATGATTTGATTTTGAGAGTTTTGAATGGATGTAATTCAACTGAATTAAAATAACACCCAAGCTTCAATGTTCCACACATAGGTTAATGTTTCAAAATTATGATGACTTAGATAACACAACTAGGATTCGAGCACTATGGTCAGCCTAATTAGAAAATAAAATAATTTAAACATTTTAAATAAATGATCTAAAAGATTAGAAAATCATGAATTTGCACCATTGATATATATATTTTCAAGCGCTAGTGATTTTAAGAATTCATATCTATAAGATAATTAATATCAAAAAAATGTAGCAAGTTGAGAACTTCTCCTATCTACGAAATCTAATTGATTCAGGGTAAGCCTATCCATCAATGTGGATCTCATATGGATCTCACATGAGGATAAAAAATTAAACCTAAACAATTGATAACATGCATACACCATTCTTCTCATCAATAAAATAATCAATCATCATAATTATGAAAACATTAAACGAATGTACTTCCCTTCTAGCTTGGGTTAGAGGAAATTTAGAAAAACATAATTAAATTGTAAAATAGAAAAATAACAAGAAAGAAATAAATGCAAATAGAAAAGATCTAAAAGAAAAAAATAATTTATAAAACTTTAATAAAATTGAAAACTCTCTAAAAACTCTAAATCTTATTGTTGAATGCTTTAAATGATGCTTAAGAATGCCCTGGGAAGCCTTATTTATAAGTGGTGAACTCCAACTTTCGCACCTAGTTGGAAAACTCTAGAAACTTCCTCAAATTTATACAATTTGGTAAAATAGATTTCACTCTGTGTACTTTTTCAAAATAACCCAGAGTTTCAGAATATGCTTTTTCAGGACGATTTCAGGATTCCATTTCTTCACTTCAAATCTTTGATTCTCTTTATTCTTCACTTATTTTTCTTGGATCTTTGTCATATGAATTCTTTAATCTTAGTTTTCTAAGATCCATCTCTTGTCTTGATAATTCTCAAGCATCAAATTCATGCTCTTAATTTCACCTTTGAAAACAAGCATGAGTAAAATAGAACATTAAGCTGATTCATGTTCGTAAAACTAAGATATAAATGGGAGAAATTATGCATTATTTGAGTCTCAACATACCTCCAGCCAACATTTTGCTAGTCTCGAGCAAAATAAGAAAAGAAAAATAAAAATAAGAATAAAAACTAATTCTATAAACAAAATTAAAATGAAAATAAAAATTATAACTATACCACTTTCGCAGGTAATCTCGATTGCATTTAGCATAAGTAATAAGCCTTTAAACCCCATAGGTTTCCTCTAGTGGACAAGTTATAGTCTCGTGAGGGTTTCTAAAAATGTTACTCATAAATATTGAAAATATGAAAAATAGTTCAACACTAAAAAATTTATACAATTATGTGTTCATTCATCATATCATTCCAAAATAAAATAATACTTACCATAAATCTAAAGTTAGTTAGAATTTCAATTTCCTAATCCATAATATCCTTGAGTTTAGAGACCTAATCAAATTTTATAGTAGTTACGATCCAATATACTTAGGTGCTCAGTGATACTAGTTTAACTTTGAGAAATATGCATGTTCTGTATCTTAACTCCTTTTAATCATTCTAAGAATATGAAATCTCTAGTTATCTCATTTTCTTCATTCCATTTCTTCTTTTATCATCATATCCGCATTATTATAGACGACCCTTAGATGAAGATTCACACCGGGTTTGCTTCATAACCTAAGGTATCGTACTTGTAATGGTAACAATAATGGATATGTAAGTATCCTTACTCTAGATTACTGATACAATTGTTATGGTCATTGCATTCATTCTCTATAATAAAATTTTATTTTTTCATCAATTTTTTTTCTTCAGTATTCTCTCTTTAAAGCATATATCAATGGTACTAGTTCATTCAACCTTGTTTGAATAAAAATTTATTATTTTAGTTCACATATCATATTCCTCACTTAGTTAGCTAAGGTGTATTGTGAATTCAGTACATCAACTTAAAACTCACTTTAAACTAGTAATTAGATAATTGAACTCATGTCCATAATTTTCAGTTATCAAAATTCTGACTACTATCAACTTAGACTAAGTATTAACTTTGCCTTTGAAATTCACATAATACCATGTTCATATATATATATATATATATATATATATATATATATATATATATATATATATATATATATATAATTTTAAAAATATTGAAAAAAATTCTCCAAAAACCTAAAAAATCTTAAACCTAAAAAATAAATTGAAACTTTAAAAAAAAAAACTCACATGAATGACTATCCACACCCCTCAACCTAAAATATATGTTGTCTCCAATGTAATGATAATGTAATATAGAGAATAATAAAAATAAAAGAAATTCTGAATAGTACCTACTATGAAGAACTCACCTGCTAGGTGACACTAAAAAAAATTGAATATAATACAAATCCTATATGAATGCTTCGTCAGATTAGGAGCATCAATCTGAATATTCTGGCTCATGAAGAAGGACGAACTCCTCTCCCGAATGAAAGTTTTTCACATAAGGCTTCGATATCTGACCATTAATCTTATACATGTTAAGGATTAAATATTGCATATTAGACCCCAATTATTACTTGGTTTTATGAATATGATAATGTTTAATACTCTATTTTAATCATGTTTGTGTTGCAAGGTGAATTTAAGAGCTTAGATTGAAAAGGGTACTAAAGCATAGATTTAATGCTCAAAAATCACCAAGGCAAGAGACGGATCTTAGAAGACCGAGATTAAATAATTCACACACCAAAGATCCGAGAAAACTAAGTTATTAAAGTTAAAGAGTCTTTAAAATCGTCCTGAATGCAAGATCACAGGGTTCCCACCATCCACTTGGCTCGAAACTTTATATCTGGCCCGAGGATCATAAAGTAACCGTACACGCAAAATTTCAACTATTAGATCTTTGTGGAAGTGTCCTAACGGAAAGATCAGCCATAAAACCACCGATTTGGGGCCCACCTGATCTCTGGATATGCTTCAATTTGAGTCTCAACCCCTCAAATTAAATGGCAAAATGAATGGACAGTGTAGATCTTACATTACATTACTATGGACCCCACCTTGAGTGGCGTGCACATGCAGTGTACACACACCAGCCGTGCACTGAACTTGGGGTCAGGTCAAACACAATTTGACCCGACCCATCTCCTTCTCTTACGCAGCGTGTGCACAGTGTCCCCGCTGGGACGTGTGGTGGCCCACCACCTTCGATCGTTTTAGTGATCTGAACTGTCCAATGTGTCCAGAGCGTGAGGCCGACCATAACCACAGACCCCACATGCAACCATGCACCAATCGCACGAATACCACATCAAACGCTGGATGAATGGAAGGAAGATTTGATCCCTTGGGCCGCATTAAACTCAAGCAAAACCATCCATTCCTCACTGAAATTTCACCACGAATTCAATGGATGAAGTAGATTTCTCCGTTAAAGCCGATCAAGGGTCCACTGAGCATCTCGCGCAGCCATGTGCGTAAGCATGCAAGTCCAAACGCACCCGTCCACCGTGGGCCGTTGTGCAATTATGGACACGGTCGAATCAGTGATCCAGACCGTCTAGAAGATGCAAAGGGTGGTCACGACCCCAACCATGGAGCCAAATCAGGAGTTGGGACAATCAGCCATTGCAAAAACCAATTCAAACACGGCTGCTTTCGTGCTTTCGCTACGCAGTCCGGTTTGCTACGAATTGCACTGCGTAAGTCTCTCCCATCGACTTCTCTCCTCCCGACCTACACTACTATAAGAGGAGAGAGAGAGAGTGCATAGAGGAGAAATCATCCTGGGACGTGAGATGTGAAGAGTAAAGAGAGAGAGAGAGAGAGTCGTGGACAGCTGACCATCAGTGAGGTTTTCTTCTTCTTCTCCTTTCATTACTTTTTTATGCTTTTGTTTAGAGATTTTAGTTGATCATGTCGATGATGGGTTAAACCTCTTAGCTAGGGCTAAGAGGTGAAGCTTATAGCGTGATAGGATCCTTTTTATGGCTTTGATTCATGTTTAAGTTGAACTACCTTTGTTTCTAGTTTGATTATAAGGTATGCTTTTAGTTTTTAATGGTTTGTTGTGACTTAAATTATAATGGATCTGCGATAGCCTTGAGCATGTTCTTTTCATTATAAAGATAATAAACTTGGGAACCCTGTTGTTCCCCATTGTCCCCTGGGGATGGTTGGATGATGAAATCCTTCCTAACATTCATAATTTTCTCAGATTGGTACATTCCGTTGTTTGCTTTGTCTCATGGGTATGGTTTAGTAATGGAGTCACTTCTAGTTCTCATACCTCTCATCCATTGAGAACTAGATCAAAGGAAGTTCAGATTTGATTTTTAATGATATATTTTTCAATTGGATGAAGATGGGATTCTGATTCCCGTTGTGTTTATAAATCAAGCATAGATCTCCCTGATCTCTACAAGTGGATCCTTGGAAACCCCAGTTTCCCATCTTTAAATTTTACAAGTTTTAGTTAAGTACTTTACAATTATTCTCTTACATTCTCCTGATTTAAATTACATCTTCTTCTAGTTCTAGTTCTAGTTACTTTCAAAATACATACAAGGTTCAGTCCCTGTGGATTCGACCTCGGTCTTACCAAGATTATTACTATATCGCGACCCTACACTTGAGATTGTGAACAGTATACATTACCATTACATGGATTCTCAATTTCAACAGCCTCATGAGTATATACATTCTTTGCAATAAAGGGGTTTGTCCATCTTGATCTTAATTTTCCTGGAAAGGACTGGAAACGGAAATTGTACAATAGGACCTTTTGCTGGGGTTCAAAATTTTTTCTTAAAAAATTTTTGTCATGGAAAGCTTTGGTCCTTTCTTTGTAGATTTTAGAATTTTCATAGGAGTCTCTCCTTAACTCTTCTAATTCATTCAACTCTAATTTCCTTTATCCACTTACTTGGTCCATATCAAAGTTTAATTTTTTTAGTGCTCAGTATGCTCTATGTTCCAATTCCATAGGCAAGTGGCAAGCCTTCCCATACACCAATGTATATGGAGACATTCCAATCGGGGTCTTATAAGCAGTCCTATAAACCCATAAAGTGTTGGATAGTTTGAGGGACCAATCCTTCCTATCTGGCCTTATAGTTTTCTCCAAAATGTGTGTTGATTTCCTGATTAGAAATCTCAGCTTGCCCACTCGTTTGTGGGTGGTATGGGGTGCTCACTTTATATTTGATGTCATATTTCTTCATCAAAGCCTCAAATGTCCTATTGCAAAAGTGAGACCTACTATCACTAATGATGACCTTTAGAGTTCCAAATCTAAAAAAAATATTTTCCTTGAGGAACCGTATGACCACTTTATTATCATTGGTCCTACTCGGAACTACCTCAATCCACTTTCAAACATAGTCTACACTAACCAATATATAAAGAAATCTGAAAGAATATAGAAATAGGCCCATAAAATTAATACCCCAACAATAAAAAAATCTTCATTGGTAAAATTGGGGATAAAGACATCATATTACGTCGGGACACTCTTCCCAACCTTTGACATCTATCATAAGTAATACAAAAAGTATAAGTGTCTTTAAACATAATGGACCAGTAAAAACCACACTGCAGGATTTTTGCAGTATTTTTCTTAGTAGAAAAATGGCCACCACATGCTTTCATGTGGCAAAAGGAAATAATACTCTGAACTTCATCCTCTGAGACACAATATCTAAAAATCTAATCAGTCTCATATATATATAAATATAGGTCATCCCAAAAGAAGTTTCTAACCCCGATTTCAAAACACTTTCTATCTTGTGACTTCCAATGATATGACATTTTTTTCGTCACAAGATAGTTCACTATATCCCCATACCAAGGCAATTTGGAGATCGCAAATAGTTGTTTATCAGGAAAAGTGTCCTAGATATGTATCTCCTTAGTGGAATCATCTAACATCAATCTGGAAAGGTGATCGACCACTATGTTTTCTACTCTTTTCTTATCTTTTATCTTTAAGTCAAATTTTTTGAGTAGGAGAATCCATCTCAAAAGTCTCAGCTTTGCATCCTTCTTAGATAGAAAATATTTTAGAACCTATTGGTATGTGAAAATGACCAGTTTGGATCCCAGAAAATATGACATAAACTTATCCAAAGCAAAAAGTACTGCAAGTAACTACTTTTCAGTTGTTAAGTAGTTCACTTGGGCTAAGTTTAGATTTTACTCTCATAGTGAATAACGTATGATCATTTATCTTTCCTTTGGTCCAAAATAGCCCCTATGACATAATCACTTGCATCACACATTAGTTCAAAAAAAAGTATCCAATCTGGTGGACGCATGATAGGTGTAGTGGTAAGAGATGATTTAATTTTATTAAAGGCACTTACACACTCATCTGTCCACTTAAATGAGACATCCTTTGGAGAAGATTAGTCAAGGGTCTAGTAATGGTATTAAAGTCCTTGATGAATCTTCTATATAAAGCAGCATGGCCTTGAAGTGATCTAATATCTCTAATAGTTCAGGGGATAGGTAGATTAGCTATAATGTCCAGTTTTGAGCGATCTATCTCGATTCCATTTTTGGAGATAACATGGTCCAAAACAATTCCTTTTTGAATAATGAAATGAATTTTTTTTCAATTTAAGACAAAGTGTTTTTCTTCACACCTAGACAAGACAAGAGATAAATTGTTAAGGTATTCCTCAAAACTATTCCCAAATACAGAAAAGTCGTTAATGAAAATCTTAAGAAACTTTCCAACCATATTTGAAAAAATACTTAATAAGCATCGTTGGAAAGTTGTTGGGGTATTGCATAATCCAAATGACATTAGTTTGAAAGCAAACGTGTCAAATAGACAAGTGAACATAGTTTTCTCTTGGTCTTCCAGGGGTATCTCTATTTGGTTATATCCAGAATACCCATTAAGAAAACTATAGAAGGCGTGACCTGCTACCCTCTCTAAAACTTGATCAATGAATAGTAGAGGGAAATGATCCTTCTTTATGACCTAGTTCAATTTTCTATAGTTAATGCAAACACGTCAACATGTGGTGACACATGTTGGTATGAGTTCATTATTAAAATAACCATTATTAGAATTTTGCATGATAGTTATTCTGGATTTCTTTGGGACTACTTGAGTTGGACTCACCTAAACACTATTGGATATTGGGTAGATGATTCTCACATCCAACAATTTGATCACCTCATTTTTTACAACTTTCATCATATTTGGATTGATATGCCTTTGAGGTTATCTAATTGGTTTAGTGTCCTCATCGAGGTGGATCCGATGGCTACATATGGAAGGACTTATACTCTTGATGTCAAAAATGGTCCAGCCCAAGGCGCTTTTATGGTTCCTTAGAATATTCAACAACTTAAGATCCTTGTCTAAAAATGAAGAGATCACCACAAGATAAGTTTTATTTCCAACCAAATATACATACTTAAGCTCATTTGGTAGTAGTTTTATATCAAGCTTTTGAACATTGGTTGGTGATGGCAGAGGTCGCATGTAATGCCCCATGTTTTCAGGACTCGAGTATATGACCCATTTTTCAAAAACCCGAGTGTTAACTTGAAAGGATGGTTAAATTCGAGTATATATTTTTTTTTCATTTATCAGAGTAAGCAGATGAGCGTAGAATGGACAAGTAAGCATAAAGAAAAAATTATAACTACATTTATAACATACAGAGGTGACACATAATGACTTATACAAACCAATGTCTCCACATTAATAAATACAAGATTACACACATGAAAAATATAAAAGCATATAAAACACATAAATGAAAGCCGTAAGATCGTGCAGCTTCCTTGACAGGTACAACCACGTGTCCTTGACCACCATAATGGGTCTTCATCAGTCTGAACTTGCATATTAATTAAGCCACCTGTGCTACCTATACAGTTATATTTTTGATGGATGAGTAGCCAACTCAGTGTGAATTTCCATCAAGATTACACACCGTTGTACTAGGTAAGCATAGTTATGAAAGCATATAAAACATACAAAATAATACATGATGCAGTCTTATTAAATGCATGGATGTATGAGTGCACATCAACTGGGGATGCTCATCCAGTTGGCTTTTGGGCAAAACCCATGTAATGTGGCCGGTCACCAGCGAAAGTACATAGTACATGCACAATGTCAAACTCATTAAAAGTGGGTCAATAGTTGATGGTCTGGAAGCTAGTGAAACGATACCCCAACTAAATCCTACTAGGCACGTGCTACAGCATCCAGAATTACCTACCCTTCATTACTCGAATGTTATGAATGCATAATTAGCCCAACCATTATTAATCCGTTTACAAACAGTATGTTTAATAAGTTCAAAGGTCACTATATGGAGCTTAGAGCCTAGTGTAGGCCAACAGCTCGGGCATAGGTCTCATACCACCATCCCCAGCTCATGAGACTACCATCTTAGGATGTTTAATAGAAACCTATCGACTAGTGGCCAATCATAATCCAGTATATGGGGCTTACCATTGCATGATTGTGTAAATAATACAATGAACCCATATAGAAAAAATACCAAAATAAAGCCACCTAGGGCGATATCAAAACAAGCCACTTAGGGCAAACATTGAAATAAGTCACATAGGGCGAGTATCAAAACCATGCGATAAAAGACCGTCATTGAAAACCACTTAGACACAACAACCTTGGATAGTAGACCCACATTAATGATCCATCTAGACCACCACTTAATAACCACTTACAATCACAACCAGTCAGGTTACATCCCAAGTATGGGTGTACATTTATAGGTGGGGATTTCCCACTGACGTACCAGTTTAAGTTTCAGAAGCAATCCATAAGTAATCCAATAGCATGAATTAAATATACAGGATAAACATTAGCATGTGATGTAGTAACTCAATTCCAACAATTAACACATGTAGTTATAGAAAGGAGATATCATTTATAAATTAAAATAAAACTATAACCTAAGTTAATGGGAGAATGAAAAGCTCAAGGGGAAGAATCATCACCTTATACTTTAAATCACCTTCTAGTGTCGCTAAGTACCTGCACCCTTAGAATTGTATCCTATCACAAATCATGAACTTATACAATTAGGTCTAAGTTCTACGTACTACCTAGGTTTAAGATCATGGCCTAGGATTTGAATTATTTATCTTAGAGTTTTTAATGTATAATTAGGATTTCATCTTAGGGTTTAGTCTTAAATTTAGATTCTAGGATTTAAACTCTACTTAGTGTATTAGTTAAAATTAAATCTTAATAATTACCAGATAACTATTAGAGTTAGTGTTTATATTAGATAATATGTTAATAATGATAGTTCATAGGTTCATATCTAAATATACCGATATTAAATTCTACACCTAGATCCAAACCCAACACACCATCTATGTTTAAAGTATTGACCTAGGGTTTAGATTACCTAGGTCTAAGATTTTATCCTAGAGTTTAGGTCTAGGCTAGATTTTTAGGGTCTTCAATGTAGAGTTTAGGGCTTCGTCCTAGGGTTTAGTTCTAAGTTTAGATTTAGGATTTTAGTGCTAATTAATGTGCATTTGATCGTAATGCTAGTAATACTAATAATCTCAAAATAACCATTAATATTATGAATATACTTAATATTAGCCAACACGACACTAATAATCATTGTGACGAGGATTCATGGTATGCTCTAATATCAATGATAATGTCTATTGAAGGCAAAAATAAAATACTAATTGTTAATAATGATAATTTTGTTTTATATGTAATACTAATATTAACATAGATAATTTAGTAGCTATTATCCATTCATAATATTCAAAATCCTAATAGAAATGGCAACAATGATAATCGAAATCGAAAGGATTCCAATATGGAAGAAAGACCTGAATTTACCTTAGTCAACTCGGTTCGAGTCGAGTTGGCTCGGCTCAACACAAGAACCCATCTCTTCTTCTCTCTTGGTTCTCTCTTTTTTTTTCTCCCTTTTCTTCTACTCCTTTCCTTCTATTTTCCAGCTGCTGGAAATCTAGTAAGAGTCTGGACCATGGTAAACCCATCTCGACTCGGCCGGACTCGGTTTCAGCCGAGTCAACTCAGCACCCACTCATCCTTTTATTCTTCTCCTCCTTTTCTTTTTCTCTGCTTCCTTTCAAACTCGCAACATCCAGCAACTCATTGGAAATGACAGGACCTAACCTGGTTTGTCCCAAGTTCAAATCGAGTCAGCGACTCGGTCGCCTGAACAAGAACGTGGTGCATCTGCACCACCCCAACTCTCTCTCCATTTCTCTTCCTCCTATCTTCCTAGCCTTCCACTAGGCTTGGAATGAACCAGTCTCGAGCCCCAATCGGTCTGATCATGGCCCAACTCGGCCAATTCGCCTTGAACTCAGACTGAATCCGGGTGTAGTGGTGTGGTACAGCAACTGCACACTGGCACCTTCTTCTTTCTTTCTTCTTTCGTTCTTCCTCTTCTCATTTCCTTTATTTGCTGCAGATCCAACAGTGGCAATGGGCCCTTCCTAACTCAGCCCAAACCTGACACAGACGTGTCGGTCTTAGTGGTGCGGTACCACGGCCCAACCGATCTCAGCCCCTGTTTTCTCCCTCTCCCTCTATTTTCTCTCTCTCCCTCATTCCTTTCTTTTCTCACTCTTTCTTTTCCAGTCAGAAACATCCTACTGAGGATGCCAATCTAGCCAGACTCGACTCTGTTTGAGTTGCTGGGTGCAGTGGATCGACGAGGAAGAAGATGATGCCATTAATGGCATCCTCGCCATCACCACATCTCCCTTCAATCTGCTTCCTTCAGACGGTTCGTAAGGGCCCCAGAAAACTTGTAAACAAGCCTCACTGGAGTTTGGAGAAGGTTTCGTTGATGGGTTTGGAGATGGAAGGCTGCGGCTGATTTTCTTTTCCTCTCTCAATCTCTCCCCTTTTTAAAAGAAAAACTAGCTTGGATGGTCCAGATCACTCTATTTGGGACGGTCAAGATGAGCTTTTGCTTGCTCACGCGGATCGCCGACAGGTTGCATGGAAGGCAGTTTCCATTTCTGGAAACTGTGTGCTTGTAGGTCTGTTCTATGGCCGAGATGGTGCACACACGAATGTGATCCAACGGCTGATATTAATAGGGATTGGTAGGACCTATACCCTGGAGATTATGAATGGTTTGGATCATGCACATGACCATGCCTGGTGGGCCACTGGAAATAAAAACGAACATCCGTCCATCCCCTGTTGCAGGCAAGGAGAGAGAGACTCTTTCCCTTTAAAGAGATTGCGGGTCAGACATGTTTGACTTGACTGGCAAGTCCCGTGCATAGTGGGTGCACCACGTCCTAGTGCATGTGCATCGCAAGTGTGGGGCCCACCACGATGTGCTTGATAAATCCACTCCGTCCACTTCACTTGGTGGGCCTAATCATAGATTCTGACAGAAGATCAGGTGGGTCTGAAGCTCAAGTGGCCACAAAACTTCCTTTGTGTACTATAAAAGGCATTTCCTAACCTTGCTACGTTTAGATCGACTCCAAAATTGAACGTTAACAGTTGGAAGGGTCAAAGGGGCCATCAAGCTAGGAATATATGGCCAACTTATGGACCATGTGACCCATTATCATGTTACACTAGTATCATTTGTTATTATTATTATTATTATTATTATCATCATCATCATTAGTATTATTATTAGTATTAGTATTATTATTAATATCATTATTATTGTCACACGTACATTATTATTTATTTATTTACCCTTCTTATCCTAGCTATATGTAAGACGTGAGACTACTCATTATGCATCCCTTAGTTACATGTCCAAATATTAGGGTTACTT
This sequence comes from Magnolia kwangsiensis, assembly GCA_037074715.1. Classification (NCBI taxonomy): domain Eukaryota; kingdom Viridiplantae; phylum Streptophyta; class Magnoliopsida; order Magnoliales; family Magnoliaceae; genus Magnolia; species Magnolia kwangsiensis. The sequence goes on from CM073589.1 coordinate 64,625,164, forward strand.
TACATTATAGTGGGTCGCTCTAAGTGGTTGTCTAATTCCCAATTTTGACATCCGGCTGATTTGTTTGATTCAATAGTAAGATCACTTAACTTAAGGGTGGAGATCCCTACCAATTGCGCTAAGGGTCCTAGGGTTCGTCTATATGAAGACCCATGGTTGAATTGATGGTCTAATGGTTTGATTGTGATGGCCAGGTGACAGCTTTATAAGTTGGATGTTGTGGATCCAATGAATGGTGGATCTGAGGATCTAAAGCCTACAATTTATAATGTATGGCTCAATCTGTCTCATAAGGTGGGGTTAGGCTTCCATTGCCATTTGGGTCTTAGTAACACAAAGGTTTTCCAAAGACCAATGTTACTTTTGGGATGAGATGATTGTCTGTTCTTGAGGACCGACGGTCAGGTGATTCGATACATGAATGAAGACCGTCCTAACCGGTCTAGATGGATAAATTGGGGACCATGGACACTGATGTGTAATATGAGTCACGCATGACCCCACGCACGTGTGATTTATTCGGATTTCCAAGGTGACACCTAAGTACTGAAAAGTATGGGGTGTTACATTGCGAGTCCTCGATAGATAAGATTTGAGTGCACGGTCTCCATTGGTACATACCAATGTCTTGGGTGGTAGTGCTCTTAATATCATGACAAATTTTAACAAGTACTTTTTCTAAATTAGATATTTTCAAGTCTTCAAAGACTTAAATCAATTCCTTAATCAAGCTAGGTTCTAATTCCTCTTCTTCTATCAAGCAATCCATAAAATTTAGCTCATAGATCTTATTATTGTCAATGGGCTGCTTATGTAGATTGAAAATATTTAGCTCTAGAGTCACGTTACCAAAAGACAAGTTCATTATTCCATTCCTGCAATTTATGACTGCATTTGAAGTTGCTAGGAATGGGCGGCCTAAAATGATGTGAACTTGAGCGCTAGCATTTATACATGGTTCAGTGTCTAGTACAATAAAATCCATGGGGAAGTAGAATTTCTCCACTTGGACTAGAGCTGGGCATCGCTCCGGATTAGTCTGATTGGGTTCAACTCGACCCGATCCGAAGTCTTAATGGCCTGACCCGAACTCGATCTGATCCGGGACCGAGTCAGGGTCACCTGACTCGGACCGATCCGATACATGGTTGGCCTGACCCAAATCGAGTCCGACTCGATTAGGGAAACCGAGTCCGACTCGATCAGGGAAACCGAGTCGGATCGGGTTCAGTAGGATTCAGATCTTATGAATTTAATCTAACTATTTCATGTGGTGTGGTCCACTTCAGCCTTTAATATACCGCCTTTTGTGCTCAAGGCCTAAAATGATATGTCAAAATGGATGAACGTCTTAGATAAAACACATACATCAAGGTGGGGCCCACATGGCTCTGAAAGAACTCTCCATTACTGTATCCATGATTTTATCGGACATGTGTTGACGTGCACTGCACGAAAGCGTAGCGAGTGCTTTTCACACAAGTGACTTGCTGTAACAACGTTAGCAAGTTTTATGGGTCTGATCATGGGGTATGTGTTAAATCCGAACCATCCATCCATTTGGCGAGCTCATCATAAGGCTTGAGACAAAAAATAAGACAGATTTAACTATCAAGTGGACCACACGAAATGTTTAACGGTGAAAATCATTCTCTACTACTATTTTTGGTGTGGTGCAGATGATCTTTGGATATTATTCATTTTTTGGATACTGCTCTACAATGATCTCTAAAAATATATGAACGATGTAGATATAATAAATACATCACTGAGGGGCTCATATAACTTTGATCTCCTTTGAATCGTTCGTACAACTCGGAGCTTGAGGAGCGTCAGTCTTGTCTACGCACGCCGCATACCTAGCCAGCTAGCCTAGGCTACGGAAGCGGATTGCGTACTGAGTAAACTCTGTGGGGTCCACCATGATTTGCATATTTTATATACTCCGTCCATCCATTTTAATAGATAATTTTATGGTTTCATCCTAAAAATGAGATATATCCAAATCTCAAGTGGACCTCACCATGGGAAATAGTGTGAATTGAAATTCTGTCGTTGAAAATTTCTTGGGGCCGACAGAAGTTTTCGATCAAACTAATATTTGTTTTTTTACCTTCATCCATGTCTATGTAATCTTATGAACAGGTTGGATGACAAATAAAAATCATCGTGGGCCCTAGCAAGATTTCAATGGTGGAAGTCATTATTCGCATTGTTTCTTATAGTGTGGTTCACTTGAGCTTTGGGAATACTTTTATTTTAGACTCAACAACTAAAACAATCTTGAAAAATGGATGGACGGTGTGGATAACCCACATACATTCATGGTAGGCCCAACTGAGTTTACTCAGTAGATAAAAGCGTTCTGAGTAACTCAGTATGCAATCCTATTTCCTAGGCTACAACAGTAGCTGGTGTGTGGTACTGACACCTGACGAAAACGGATTGATTACTCCCTGTGATCTGTGGGCCCACCATGATGTATGTATTTCATCGATGTCATTCATCCATTTTTATAGATCATTTTAAGGCTTGATACAAAATATTAGAGGGATAAAAATCTCAGGTGGACCACACCACAGAAAAATAATAATGATTGGATATCCTCCATTAAAATCCTCTTAAGGCTCCAAACCGGGTCAGGTTTCGGATCAGATCGGTCTGGATCAACCATGATCCGATCCCGATTCGAAAATCATTCGGATCCGAAATACCTAACTTGATCCGCAATGATCCAGGCCATCAGTTCGGTTAGGATAGGGTCGGATCGGGTCTAATCCACCGGATTGGATCTATTTTGCCCAGCTCTAACTTAGACTAACACGTCCTCCAAAATTTCCCTTGGTACCTTAATAGAGCGGTCAATGAGTTAGAGTGTAATTGTGGTTGGTTTAAGCTCGCCTAACCTCATTTGTTGGTAAATCGAATAAGCTACTAAGTTGACACTTGCACTGAAATCTAGCAAAGCATGCTCAATTTATAAATTCTCGATAATACAAGTAATAGTGGGACTTCCTGGGTCTTTGTATTTGGGTATGGCCTTTTGTTGAATGATAGCGCTCACTTTCTCAGTAAGGAATGCCTTTTTGTGCACATTTAATTTTCTCTTTACAGTGCACAAGTCCTTGAAATAGTTAGCATATGATGGAATTTGTCTAATGACATCAAGTAGAGGAATATTGACAGTAACCTTTTAGAGCACATCCAACACCTCTTGATATTTCATGGGGACAGTTGGGTTTGGAAGTCTAGATGAGAATGGAACTGGATATTCATATGACTTAGTCTCTTTGTCTTTTTGTTGTTGGGGCTCTTGAACCATAACTGGTTCATCATTCTCTTGAGATGGTGGCTCATCCTATTCTACTCATTGTATTATCTTGTTATCGACCTCTTTTCCACTTCTCAAGGTAATGATGGTCTTAACTTGTTCGTGATGTAGCTCACTTGGATTTGAATCTCCAATAAAATGTGTGTTTCTAGGGTTTAACACAAGTTGAGAAGGAATGGTGTCTTTTTCTCTAGCATTTAGTTGAGTTTCAATCCTAGCCACGACTGTCTTTAATTCCTAATTTGATTGGATTATATAGACTGATTCATTTGAGCTTAAGAGTTCATGAATGCGGTTAATGCATCCTCCACAGATGATCGTTTTGGCGATGGCATATATGGTGCATTGTTAGATGCCCCCAAAAAAAATTTTTTGAAGGCATTTGAGGTGCATTGGGTGCATTAATTTGTGGTCCATTCCTCCAACTAAGATTAGGATGGTTACGCCAATTTGAATTATAAGTGTTTCCATTTGGTTGCATAACTAACTTTCGATAGTTATTTATAGTATTTGCTTGCCCATGCTCATGCATGATTTCTTGTACAACTGAGATTGTTGAACAATCTTTTGTGTCATGGTCTGTACTACCACAAATACTACAAAAATTACCTAATGAAGTATTTGTTTTAACCATATCAACCTTCCTAATTTCTAAGGCTTCAACCTTTCTATTTAATGCAACGAATTTTGTATTAAGATCGTCTTCCTTTCTTAAGACATACATCCTCGTTTGCTCTCTAGGAATGGGTTTAGTTTGGTCTGGTTTAACAGAGACATCCCATGTCTGCGTATTCTCTGCTAACATGTATAGAAAATCCTAAGCCTCATTATGATCTGTAACACTCCAAATTTTCACTATTTTGAATTACCAAAAATCCTTAAATTTTTTTTATATAACTAGCCACGTCATCACTTACTGACCCTTGACACTCGAGATGGGCTTATACATGGCTGGTATTGATAAAGAACCATACTAATAAGATTGATCCAGCGTATAAAACCAATGAATCCAACAGATCACTTAAACATCGAGTTTAGCTCCATGATTTGTTCACATAGGGCCCAAATCGAACCGACCTATCACTGACTAATCAAGACAATCGTAACTAAATTAAAGATCTATCTGAAGCCGAGTTAGCTATGGCCTAAAACCTCAATTAATAAACTAAATTAACCCAATTACTCTTTTAGCCTAAAATTGACTGTTTAGAGTGATCATGACCGAATCACCATTTTCACTAATTTCGAATAGGTCATACAGTGAACTTATTTAATCCATACCTCAACCACTGTGCCTAAGAAATCTTTCTACCCAATTTATTCAAGAAGTGTCCCGATTACCCAAATAAGCTCTAGACCGCTCGTTAGTGGGCCACTAGTTCTGAAATTATAGAGTAATGTCCATATAACCCCTGTATCCTAGACCGTACCGTTCCATAGACTTTCGAGGTCTTCTCGGTCAAATTTCGGTAACCTTCGACCCTTAATCGGTATTTGTGCATGACCCTGATTCACACGCCGTCAACCCGAGTCGACTCAACCTAAAACTTGTACCATAGCGACCACAGCGTCGTCGCGGTTCCGATGCCGCGACTCGGTCAGGAGATGTGGGCCAATGTTCGGTGCGAGGAAAATACTACGCATTGCGAAATCCAAGAGAATCTCTACGACTTGTCACATCAATCAATCCCATCATGTCAAGTACACATCACTTTTCATCCTTTCCCAAGCAAGCCTCAAAGTCAAAAAGTCTCTTACACACCCATGCCTTTCTTACATAAATGGCCACAAAAGTCAAAAAGTCTCTTACACCCATCACTCACCACATCCATCACTCCATCACCCATCACTCTCTCTCTCTCCCTTTATAATTCTCTCTCTCTCATTTTCAAACTCATTCCCAAGCAAGAGAGAATACTCCATACGTCCAAGCCCCTCCCTCTCTTTCAAGCTCCAAGTGTGGCCCACCTTTCCATCCCAAGATCTCCCATCTCAACTATCCAAACCTCATCTCTCCCGTTGGAATCGAAGCTAAGGAGCTAAGGAACCCAAGGGAGCAAGAAGATCGATCGGTGGGTGCTTTGATAGAGTAGTTTTTCATGTTTTTAAGATGGGCCAAGTGAGGCCAACCGATCAATAGTTTGGATCTTACTTGGGACCCTAAGATGTGGCCGATGGCCCACTTTGATCATCATGATCATTCCATGATGGGGCCATTCTCCATGGACCCCATCATGATGTTTATTTTTCTTGTATACCTAGGGTCATCTAGACCATCTATTTTAGTGGAGAAGGGATCTCCACCGTTAGATTTTGATTTAATGGGCCCATGTGTAATGGGACCCACCTTGATGTATATTTTGTATCAAAGAGGGGCCCATAGTAGCGGGGCCCCTCCATCAACTCCGTTGTCTCTGATCTCTCTTTCTCTCTCTCTCTCTTTCTATGATTATGGCCCACCTAATATGTGTACATCATCCATGCCATCTACCGGTGGACCCCATCTATGTGGGACACACCATGATGTTTATATGCCATCCCAACCGTCCTTAGGGGGCCCACCTTGTAGTGGCTAACAGTGGGGGTGGCTGCCTGTGAAGTGTGATCTGACGTGGGCCCACCCAGCTCCGTAGTTCAGGTGGCAGGACGATTGAAGATACCTCGTTTTAACGCTGGGCCCACCCAGCTCCTTGGCTCGGTGGCAGACCGAGTGAAAGATGCCTCGTTTCTACGTGAGGTCCACACGTGTAGCTCACGTGGTAGGCAGTGTGAAAGATACCTCTTTTCAAAACTGAGGTATCGGTGGGGGTGGCTAACAGTGACGTGTGAGGGATGATGAGGTCTAAGGGACCCATCACCGTTCACCACCTTTTTTGGCGGGCCACACCATACTATATGTGTTTCATCCAAACCGTCCACCACTCCTGGACAGTGGGGCCCACGCCCGTGTGGGCCCTCCTTGGTGCGTGAGCACTCCCAGGTCCATAGCCCAACTGGCAGATTGAATAGAGGTACCTCGTTTCAACACTTGAGGTCATGGTATCGATCCCTTGGGGTGGCTAACATGAGTGTGTGTACTGACATGGGTGTGTAACTGACGGTGGGGTCTAGGGGACCCATCCACGCCGTCCATCCATTTAAAATGGCCCCACCATGATGCATGTATTGGGTCCACCGTCCATCTGACGGTGGGACACACCCCATGTGTGGGGCCCAACCTTGATGTACATGACCGTCCAGGCCACGACCTGGACATTTCTCTTATATAATATATATATTATTATATTATATAATATATACTAATGTATGTAATATATGCTATGGTGGTGGGCCCTACGTGGGACCCACCTCTATTGTGTCAGGAAGGAAAGAAAAAGAAAAAAGAAAGAAAAAGGTAAAAAGGGGCCACATGCCCTCTCTCTCTATGTGTCTCTCTCTACCTCTCTCTCTCTCTATCTCTCTCAAAATCTCTCTCTATCTCTTAAACATCCAGAGACTTGTGGGTCCCACCATGAGGCACGTGTGATCTGATGGTGGGACCCACCCTAAATGTAGGTGTTTTATCCCCCTGGCATGGGCCCAATATGTGCTTTATCGACACCGTCCGCTATTTGAACGGCGGGGTCCACCATGATGCATGTGTTGCATCCATACCATCCACCATTTATGAGATCATTTTATGGCATGGGAAAATGGGCGAAATAGATCTAAAGTGTGAGTGGGCCCCACCATTTAAATAGAGGACCGTGACATCCACCATTTTAAACTTTTAAGGGCCACCTGTGATGTATAAAGGCCCATGTGTAGAGCCCACCTGTTACATATTTATGGCCCATTTAGAAGGCCCATTGTGATGTATTAGGGTGCATGGATTGAGGCCCATCTTGATTTAACTGTGGCCGTCCATTAAGGCCCACCTTGACATTTATAAGGCCCATGAGATGGAGCTCATATTGATGTATTTGTGGCCGTTGGTGTGGCCCATCTAATATATATATAAGGCCCATGTTACGAGGCCCATTTTGATGCATTCTAAGGCCCATGAGTTATTGCCCATTGTAATGTACATAAGGCCCATTGGTGCGGCCCATTGATGTGGCCCACTTGATGAATATAAGGCCCATATGATATGGCCCATTTGATGTATTTAAGGCCCAATGGGATGTACCTAAGGTCCATTGTAATGTGTGATCCCAACACGGTTTATGTAATGATGTTTATGACGGGCTATGACTTGGGAGCAATGATGGTTTGACGTCCACATTGTAAGTATAATGTTGGTTAAATGTCCGCATTATGACTCTCCCTAGGCCCATTGATAGGCCCGTACTTATTGCGTCTAGGCCGTTTAGGCCCATCTGCGTTGTAAGGATAGTTCATTACTTTATTACATGTTTAGTATAGTTCCACGACTCATGATCATATGCGTCATATGTATGCTTGATATGAGAAGTGACTGATCATAGCATTTGCCTTCGGACAGATTGTTTATGGGCTCCCAGTTAGGTGGTGTTGCCCTACACGAGCGCACGATACGCGCAGGATTGCTGCATGACTGGATAGCATGATTTATGCATTTCGCATTATGTGACATGGTTACTGTACTCCCTAGCGATATCAGGGTCGTAGCATTCATAGGCGTATCGTGGTTGGCATGATTGGATACCGAAAATCTTGTTCTACATGGGGTGCTATAGATATCCCTGGGTGAAAGTCCCTAAACCTTTATGGTACCAAGAGGTTACTCCAACATCTAGATTGAGTGGGTATAGGAGCGCCGAGTGCCGATTACCAGACGGTCGCGCTTTCCACTGTGTCGTGGTCGGTTGGAAGGCGGTGCGACCTTACCCACTAGAGTGAAGGGGGAAAAAGCTAGCTGAGTTTGACCAGCTTGAGGAATGGGTCCGTTATCGACGAGCCGAGTCCGATATTGGCAGGCGGATAGTGAGGTCTCTTCCACTTACCTTATTGCATGCGATGAGGCGGCGATCCGGTTTAGAGTTTACTAGACCCCCATGATATTCCAGATTTGAGTTGTATTGATATGTGGACTTAGATGAGGATTCATATGCTTGAGTTGTATCTCACATTGCATGGCCTTGGTATGGCCGATATCATTCATGTCTTGCATCGCATAGCCTTGGTACGGCTAATGGTATTCATGGATCCATCTGCATATTCCGCATTACTCTGATATCACATGATCATATTACTATCTTGCGCACACACTTTCACCACCCTCTAAGCTTTCTATAAGCTTATGCACGACCGTTGCGTGCAGGTGACTTTAGAGCATAGAGCGCTGAGGCAGATCATTTTGGAGTTATTGTCCACCATCATTGTATTTCCCTTTATACTCATTGTACTTGTAAAGTTTTTTATCATAGTGAAAATGTAATGACGTTTTTGGTTGTTGTTTGTGGGTTATGCCTTTGGTTATGTTTATTACGAATCAAACTGATATTGAAAATTCTCCTCGTAGCATCTCAGGATCGGAACCTGGTGAATGGGGGCTGGGAGCCGAGAATGGGGTTCTACGGAGGCTGTCGATGCTAGATTCAGCGATCGAAAATGTAACACCCTGAAAATCGGGGGTCGTGTATAAACTCAACTCCCGAGTTCCAGACCGTCACTTATGCAACAAAAATGGTTATGATTCAATGTTGTCTGATTTAAAGCATTCACATGAGTAAAAGTATACCAAAACTGCAATTCATACTTCAGATCCAGTGATAAAAGCAAGCGGAAGACTAAACAATATATATATCACTGTATGGAAAAACAAAGTAATCTCAACTGTCTCCAAAGTATGACTACATCTCTGAGTCTCATATACATGTAAATAGACAAAGAATAAGTTCAAAATAGTCCCACTGAAGTCCCCCTCGATCCAGGTCACATACGGGAAGCCGTCGTGATACTGCATATACGAGAACTCATCCTGGTCCTCGTCAATCTCCGGCTCCACCTCCTGGATCTCGTCATCACCTGCAACTACAACAGGGTCTGGTGGGTGTTGCAAACACCATCCCGTAACGTGGGAATGAGTGATCAACTCAGTGGAATCATAGAGCAAAGATTAGCATGATCACAATTCAATCACGCGATAATAGTAAAGCAGTAAATCAGACAATTCTAATACTATTGTTAATGCAAGATGATATGACGTGATGTATGCCCTCACCGACGATCACCCTCATACGGCAACATCTTACGACCGCGGCATGCCACACTCCCTAGAGTGCTCCACATCTTCCAGGCACATGCAATGCTATGGTGATATGATTACCAAGTTATTATTAGTCCATTCAAACAGCAGGATTGGGAAACTAAGGTACCTCCCTTGTATCAATCCCAACACGGATCCTGTCTAGGGTCGTCACTCCTAGTAATCTCATACGATGTACATTTCGTAGGTCACTGCAAGGGCTGCCAGGGCTGTTGCTCGCACTCGTTGCACCGCTCCCCCATCACCTTATCAATACAGGCCTACTGTACTCTACTGCACGGAAGGGTCGTCGCCTCCCGTGAACTCAGAATACGCTCGCAGTCACTACAAAGGGCTCGTCGCCTGATCAGTGTAGGCCGACAGCTAGAATATAGTGTCCCATACCACCATAATCTGCTCACGAGTCAAGGTGCTCATTGGTCACTACGGGGAGGTTTGTGGCCCCAGCGTAGGCCGACAGCTCGACCACGGTGTCCCATACCACCATGCCCGGCTCATGAGTCTTCGTGGATCAAGGTACCACGGTTAATAGGGTTTACAATGGTAAGTTCAGTACCCTAGGTTCAAGCAGTCATGATACATACAAGGTGAACAAACATCGGCCAGTCGGGTTACTTGACGGGCTCGACTAGCGCGATCGCATCTCGAATTAAACGACATGAAGTGCGTAAAACACTTCGCGTGGCCTAACCACTGCCGCCAACTCTCAACACGAATCACGCTCATCGACGCGTCGTTCGTGGCTATGACCAGTCAGCCACGAATTCGCTCGGTTACCGACTGCCTGGACTAGGTCAAGTCCCACACATCTATGGAATTTCATTAACATTATATACCAAGGTATTGGAATTGAAATACATCATGTGAGCATGTTAGCACATGTTATAACATTCAACTTAAGCAAATCTTCAAGGCATACTTCCCATGCATATTCAACTTAAGCAAATCCTCAAGCACATATATTCCATGCATGTAATGAAATCATGCATTTTGTCAACATGTAGAAAATCATTTAGGTCAGCATAATAATTGAAAAATCAATCACAAACTATCAAATAACATCATTTAATACAATACATACTAATACAAGCATTTATACAAACACATACACTACGCACTTAAGTCTACATATAGTATGTCGACCCAAAATGCGCAACTAGGCGAATCTCTTCGCCAAACTAATTATGCACGCATTCCTAACTTCCTAATGCGACAACAAACCATGTCAATCACATCAGCAAAATATGAATGTAAACAGTACTTCCTACAAATGACTAAAATGCCCTAAATCTCATATTCTTCGTTAGCTTACGAAACGGGAAACGGAGAGCATTTTGTACATGTCAAACGGCGATGCCGTCAAGAATCTACTATTAAACGACATTGAAAGCATTGGGAACCGTCAATCAAAGCGTCTAAAATCCTCACCTAGTGTCTTGTAGACTCGGGAATCGAAGCGGAGCGTATATGCTTCGCCTACGGCGAGTAAGGAGCCTAATACATAAGATCCATAAGCTACATCGCTATGGGAACAAGGAAACTCAAATCAACAACTATTTAGGGTTTTTACTTACCTAGGATCGCGGTGGAATCGCCGGGAAAGCGGTAGAGGAGTGTTGCTTAAGCACGTGCAACACGTAGCACAAGTGGCAGGAAGAACTCTCCCACTCTCTCACTCTTTTCCTCTCTCCCAAGCTAGGGCTTCTCTCAAATTCGGATGGGAGAGAGGAGTGGGGGTTTCAACCCCTTTTATAGCCTAAAACATGCCCAAAATAGGCTTGGGAACAATGTTTACTTGGTGCCTAACCAAATCGGGGCCGTTTCGGTCCAAAAGGGCATTTCTGGAGGTCCCCAGGCCAAATGCGGTCGGACTTAAGCTCATGCATACTGGATCTAGCACACATCCAGTTTTCAGACCGGTTGGGTTCCCAGATCGCACGTGGCGGCCCAGTTTCAGTTTAACGGTCACCGCACCAAGATCAGGCCTATAAGTCTCGTGATATATAATAGATATTTTTCCTGATCCAAGGGTGTAATTTGGCTGTATTCTGACGGTCAGAACGCTCAATACTGATGCGTCAAATTGTGTGCCAGATTTGAATTTCAAATTCCAATTCTAACCCTATTCTCACTCTCTTCGGTCCGGGCTCAATGAAATAGCCTGTGATTATCGGTTTGACTTGATTTTTGGAATGAGTGTCAAGTCCAGCTAGACGGTCCTAACGGTCTAAGATAGGAGGTATCGGACTTTCAACGTGCGGTCTAGATCCAATACAAAGATTCAAAGTGGTCCAGAGAACAAACCGGTTTAGAGTTTGATCCGAGGCTTTAGAGCATTATAGCACCCTTGGTTCCACTCGCTTCGGGCCTTGTAGAACGTATTTAAAGTGATCAGGGACCATTTCCCAGCTATTCTAACGTTGCACTAGCTAACCTAGTCATATTTTCTAAAGGAATGAATTCTACGCAATTTCGGGTCGAGTTGGTACTCGAGCCCAAGTATGGATTTTTCACGGGCGTTACAGAAAATTTTGTGAGCCCGGTTTTCAAGTTTGGGGCATGACAGTCCATCTCACTGGGCTTGTGGTCGATCATGGGAAATATACTCAAACAATGCCTGGAAACAGATAATTTGTGTCATCCGGTCGGCACTTGTAAACTGCAACTCTCCCAAGTATTGGTAAAAAATCTGAATTTTAAAACAAATGGCACCGCCACTTAAGACAATAAATTAGGATATTTCAGCTGCCGGATTCCACCCAAATTAGCACCATATGTTGAAGATATTTTCCTGCACTCATTCGCCAAATCTGACCCCGATCGAGAAATGGTGACCTTTAATCGCAAATCAGACCATTGTGACAAAACCCCGCATCCATTTGTTTTCAAACTTTACCCAACCCTTCATCAGGCCATGGGGTACCTGCTCCATGAATTAGATGGGTCGTGGGGCTATCAGGGCAGCCCCAACAACCAGAAATGGGCCCTACAAGGCCGTTGGAAGCAATAATGGAACCCAGGGCCAAATGACTTAATTCCAGGGTATATAACTCATTTCAGCCTTCTCTCCCTCATTTGTACAACCATTTCTAGTAGCTGAGAGAGAGAGAGAGAGAGAGAGAGAGAGAGAGAGAGAGAGAGAGGAAAGATAAGGGAGAGAGAGTAGCGTGTGGGTGCATGTTGTGCTTGGGGACCGAAATTCCCCGCATAGTCATATCCACATTGTTGGGAACTTCGACTTGATCACCATAGGAACAAGCTACATTCAGTCCAAGGTAAAAATCTGAACTCCCATCCATCTCTCTCTAGCTATAAACTATATGCATGCACCTTATAGCAGAATTCGTATGACGCAGGGTTCCGGCACGTCAAGTTTACGGACCCGTCGACGCTAAAGCGACTCCAAGGACCTCCAATCTGTAATAAGTGTGGACCATTACCTTTAGGCGGCCGATTATCGTGCCTAGCGTAGATCTTAGTGAATGTGAGTGGTGTATGTACTTGCATGTTGCTGAATTTTTGGAACTTCTTAATTTGAAATATAAACATAGGTTTTCCCTAAAATTGGGAGAGGGATTTAGGTCCCGAGAACTCCCTGATGTGTGAATGTCGGTTTGTTGGTTCATTAGGAATCACACGTGTAATTCCCCAAATATATTGCTGAGTTGGTATCTTGAACTTCATCACATGCAATTGCTAGGCGTAGATTGGATGCATTGTTTGTCTACCTGTTGATTTACTGAAATTGTTGTGCTTAGCTTCCACTACCTTGCTGAATTATATGATTCATGTTGGCACATGCGAATTAAATTGTTGTGAATGGGTGTATGGCTGTCCATCTTTGCTAAATGGCTGGAATATGTTGATCCTGATCTGCAATTGCTGCTAAAATTGTAATGTTGACTCTTCACATGCGGATGTTTTAGTAAAGTCTAGTGTGTTGTTGTCCATATGCCTAGAATGTTGAAATATGCTTGTCACTTGTGAAATTGTCCCTGAAATTGTTGAATATATGTTATGTACCTGTGCACATGTCCCCTTATAGATCGGCTGATCAACTGAAATCCCTGGGGCAACCTTTCCGTTGGGACAGCCCACGAGCAAGTTTAGCCCGATTAGTCAAACCGTGACTTGTCGACCGTATTTGGACTACACGAGATGTCGTTCTCAAGCTGTACAGTCTGTGGTTCATCTTCTGGGGGCATATTAGCCCATTGATTGACCATCCTTAGATATTAACTATGATTGTACACGCCTGATTGAACCTAAGGTACCTTGTAACCCTTGCGCCCACTGTTAATTGTGGCCTACAAGACTCATGAGCAGGGGATGGTGGTATGGGGCACTATACCAGTGCTATCGGCCTACGATGGGGTGAAGAGCCTCCCCGTAATGGCGGCAGCAGGACTTTGAAGTCCTAATAGTTATCATATAAGCATAAGAGTTATGGGATTGACAAACCCACGAGGGCTAAGGATCGCGAGAGTCATACAGACACGGCCATTAGAGTCGCGCAATCGGATTAGGGCAATGTTTTCTGACCAAAGTATCTCGATTTCCCCAACCTGCTGGATAAATGAACCTACTTAATCAACTTGGCTAACATTTACATGACATTGCATTATTTACTTTGTCGATTTGGCAATCGAGGTCGCACTAAGGGAGTGTTGGTCATTCGCGATCGTTAGATATTGTCGCTCGAGGGAGTTTTGGTGGTGAGATGTATGCATCATGTCATTAAATCATGAATTGCATTAACCAGAGTATCTAGGATTTTATGATGAATGTTGTTCACTAAATTTACTCTTCTGTAAGATAATTTGTGTAACGTATTTTCAATGGTACCACTGAGTTAGCTACTCACTCCCACTCTGGGATGGTGTTCTAAAACACCAACCAGAGCCTATCATAGATGCAGGGTCGATAGAGCTCGATGTGTTGGAGGATGCGGGCATGGACAATGAGGAGGAGCGAGCGTAGACTTTCAGTGGTTTCTTCTTATTTATGTTTGGATGGTCGTGGGACATGGGCTAGGGCCCTAGTCATTTTGAGATATTTATTTGGGTGGGACTAGTTCTCGGTTTGGATTTTCTTGACACTATATTTTGGATATCTTACATATTTAGCTGCTCATATTTACATTTTATGATGTTCTCATGCTTATGGTTTACTTAACTCCTCATTGCTTATGAATAAACCCAAATGCATTAGAATCTAGAGCCCATTGGGGTATACGTGGCACCTGAAAATTTGAGAGCCGAGTTCATACTCGGCCCCACGAAATTCGGAGCATTACAGATGGTATCAGAGTATGATTCGGGGTTAAGTTGGGCCTTATGTCACGCCCCAAATCCGAAAATCGGATTCACAGGAATCCCGATTGCCGAATCCGGTGCCGACAGCCTCCGTAGTACCCCATTCTCGGCTCCTAGCATTCATATGCCAAATTTTCAATCCTGGGATCCTACAAGGAGGATTTTTTTTTATATATACATTTAACTAGTAATAAGCATAACCACAAGTTTACCCAAATCATAAAGGTAACATCATCATCACATATCCACTAATATTATCATTTGAATACAATGCTGAAAGGAAAATATATATATGTCAAAATCAAAGCTCCAGAAAACAGCTGCACGCTCCAAGCTCAATGCTACTGCAACCTAACATCACCTGCACGCATCTATCGTGCATAAGCTTATAGAAAGCTTAGAGGGTGGTGTAAGTGTGTGCACGAGATAAGTGTCAAGTATTCAATACAATATCATAATCATACAATACCGGAAAGCTATTAATCCATAAACTATATAATGACTGAATAAACAGAAACACTGATAAAAGCAGGAATTATCAGCGTAAACAGAAATACTGACAAGATTATAATCATGCGATAACAGAATAAGCGGAAGTATGAACAAGTCCATAAGTTAATCAATATCAGAATACGCAATATACGACAGCTATGCAAATGATGAGTCATAGTTAATCAAATGTCGAATGACAAGGATATAATGTAATACACAATTCGAAAGAGCTAACAAATATCATCACTCTCATCTAAGTCACAGGAATACAGAAACATAATAACCCACAATGTCACACACCGAAGATGTAATGGAATATGCAGTATATGGTGCTAATAGAATAACCATGCTGGAGTGTGATGTCGGGATGATAGTACGTAGTATCGCAGGCTACGGGGTCTACCACAAGGAACCTCTATCCAAACCAGTCTCATACCTAAATTTAGATAGTCTGACTCAACATAGTAAACTCCCGATCTCAGGTTAGTCACGCGCCCAACCGAAATCCGTGCCATAACGAAGATACACAACAATTAGTTGCGCACCACCAGCCCGAGTGGATAGTGAATGGATGAATGAATGAGTATGCAACTCCTACTCAGTAGCCTGTCAGTACAGTAGCTTGTCAACCGCTGGTATCTCGCCCAGTATGGTAGCTCGCCCAGGCCTTAGCCCCACCCACATCACACTCACCCACATCAGCGTTCGCCCACGTGCGCCTGTCCATATGCACAACAATGATGGGGTGTCATAATATCATGTCAGTCCTCATATCAGTACGGTTCCTCTCTGGAGAAATTACCGGGGTCTATTACACTTCACACCACCTGACGCTCCAATCAAGCGCACAACTGGGTAAGTGGAAAAGACCTCACTATCCGCCTATCAGTAGTCTGCCAATATCTACCCGGCTCACCGATAGCGGACCCATTCCTCGAGTTGGTCAAACTCAGCCTATCCATGCCTACTCCCTCAGGCAGGTAAGGCCGCACCCCCTTCCAACCGACCACGACATAGTGGAGAGCGCAGTCATCTGGAAATCGGCACTCAACGCTCATCTACCCCACTCGGTCTAGATGTTGGAGCATCCTCTGGAACCAAGAGGGTGTTTAGGAATTTTCACCCAGGGCCATCTATGGCGGCCCGATGCTCGAACAGATTTTCGGTGTCCCATCTGGCCATCCACGATATGCCTGTGGAGGCTACGACCTTGATGTCACTAGGGCGTACAGTAATCACAACACAATGTAAGATGCATGAGTCATACAATCCAATCCTACGCATGTCATGCGCTCATGTGTGATAATCTCCACCTATCAGGGAGTCTCACATCATCCTACCCAATGACATATGCAATGGTCAATCACATCTCATAACAAACATGCAGATGATGCGAATGGACATGTATCATGATGTTATGATGTCACATACTCATAAACGGTATCAATAACCGGCGTCAACCATGTGGACTTTTAACCAACATTGCCTCCAAGGAATGACCCACATCGAATCAAATATATAATGGGCACATGGCCTCACACAAGGGCCAAATATACGAAACAGGTGGGCCTGGTCATGGGCCTAACATATATCACAATGAGCCTTGCCCATAGGCCTCAAATACATCTGGATGGGTCGCACCCATGGACCTCAAATATATTACAATGGGCCTCAAATATACTTCGTAGGTGAGTCACATACCTGAGTCTAATACACATCAGTATGGGCTACATCACTATGGCCACAACCCATGGGCTTTAAATACACAATAGGTGGGCCCTACACATGGGCCTCAAATATATACCACGGGTGAGCCTCAATGGACGGGTCACCAATACAACAGGATAGGCCTAATGACATGGACCCCTTAAATATATCGAATAAGCCGCACCAATTGGGCCTTATATACATTGCAATGGGCCATGACCCATGGGCCTTGCATACATCACAATGGGCCTTGCAACATGAGCCTCATATATATTTAAGGTGGGCCTCAACAACGGGCCTCATACACATCAAGGTGGGCCTTAACAACGGGCCTCATACACATCAAGGTGGACCTCAACAACGGGCCTCATACACATCAAGTTGGGCCTCAACAACGGGCTCATACACATCAAGGTGGGCCTCAACAACAGGCCTCATACACATCAAAGTGGGCCTCAACAACGGGGGCCTCATATATGGCCTTAGCAACAGGCCACAAATATATCAAGATGGGCTTAATCAATCATATGGGCTAGATCAATCAAATGACCGATACGAGCAGGCCGATCAAATGGACCGATACAAATAGGCTGTGCGTAATGGAGTTATACTAAGCATGTTATAAAGTAATGCCCTATCCTTACAACGCAGCTGGCCTAGACGGCTTACATACAACAATACGGGCCTACCAATGGGCCCTAGGGAGAGTCGCAATACGGACATTTAACCAATATTATACTCGCAATGTGGACGTCAAACCAACATTGCTCCCAAGGTATAGCCCGTAGTGAATAACATTACGCAAACCAGGTTGGGATCACACATTGCAATGGACCTTAGGTACACCCCATTGGCCCTTAAATACATCAAATGGGCCATTTCATATGGGCCTTTTACTCATCAAATGGGCCACATCAATGGGCCGCACCAATGGGCCTTATGTGCATTGCAATGGGTCATAACTCGTGGGCCTTAGATTGCATCAAATGGTTCTCGACCCATGAGCCTAATCCCATGGGCTTTAAAATACATCAAATGGGTCCAATCCCATGGACCTTGGAACACATCAAATGGGTCCACTCTATGGGCCTTAAATTACATCAAATGGGCCTAATCCCATGGGCCTTGGAACACATCAAATGGGTCCACTCTATGGGCCTTAAATAGTTCAACAACTAGCTACATTCATGGACCCAATTAAATTCAACTGTGGTGGGCCTCAAAAGTGCATTCATTAAGCCCAACATTTAAGGAACTAAAGGTATAAATCATTTCCTCTAAGATTTTTATAATATGGTGGGCCCCACTCCTCAAAATTTCAGCCCAAGGCCAGCATAATTATAACATGTTGCTGTCCTAAATTTGGGCACTCCACTGGAGTGGGTCCAAGGCCTCTAAAACTCTGAAAATTGAGGGCCAAGGTCCCTCATCATGCATACAATGAGAGGAAACCCAAAAAGGTGACAACATGTACTTAGATAAAAAATCTGGTCCAAGTCACCTTTCAGAAAAGTATATTTAATAGGTATGAATATCCCCCAAACAGTCCCAAAATCTAGTCCAAAAACAACCAAAAATTGTCCAAAAAATTCTGGACAGCAACATGTACTTAGATAAAATTTATTATATAAGTTAAATAAAAAAGGAAATACATTAATGGGCCACACACATCAGGAAATAAAATGAGGGAAAAAGAGATAGAAGGACAATCCGGCCATAGAGAAAGGGGCTCCGTCACTATTGAGCCCTCCCAAGATCAATCACACCAGCACATCATACCTAGATTTACATTTACGACATAGATCTTGCACATGCATGGCGTATAATTAAAATGTATGGTGAGGATGTCATCCCCACCATGGTTATAAGGTCTAGATGACCCAAACATAATATGATATGAAATAAAACTACCATGATGGGGCCCATAAAGAAAGGCCCCATGCATGGATCATGCATGCATAAGGTAGGCCATTAGGCCACAACCATGGGATTGTGTGGGATCTTCACCATTGATTGGTGGGTCCTACACTTCCATCATAAAAGAAAGAAAACATCTAGGCTATAGAAATCATATTTTTTACATCTAGAGGAGCACCCACCGTTCGATCTTCTTACTCCTACGAGTTCCTTAGCACATTAGCTTTGATTTCAATGGAGGAGATGGGGAATGGATAGTTAGGATGAGAGTCATGGGGTAGGAAAGTGGGCCACACTTGAAGTTTTGAAAGAGAGGGAGAGGCTTGGAGAATTCTCATACGTATGAGATTTCTCTCCTTAGATTTTTTTGAGTTTGAAAATGAGAAAGAGAGAGAGAGAGAGAGAGAGAGAGAGAGAGAGAGTTGTAAAGGGAGAGAGATGGGTGATGGATGTAGTGAGTGATGGGTGTAAGAAAATCTTGACTTTTGTGGCCATTTGTGTAAGAAAAGCATGGGTGGTGTAAGAACTTTTTGACTTTGAGGGCTTTTGGTGTAAGAGAGGTATGGGCTTGTAAGAGATTCTTGACTTTTGTAGTTACTTGGGAATGGGTGAAAGGTGATGTGTACTTGACATGTACTTGACATGTGATGGATTGATGGATTGATGTGACACCTCGTAGAGATTCTCTTGGGTTTCACAACGCGCGGCATTTTCTTCACACCGAACGTTGGCCCACATCTCTTGACCAGGGTATTGCCTCAGCGTGTAAGTCGCGGCATCGGAACCGCAGCGATGGCGCGGTCGCTATGGTAAAGGTCTTGGGTTGAGTCGATACTGGTTGATGGCATACGAATCAGGGTCACATGTAAATATTGGTTAAGGGTCGAAGGTTGTCGGAATTCGACCGGTAAGACCGCGGAAGTCTATGAAACGGTACGGTCTATGATACGGGGCTTAGACCTTGGATAGTGGGTCTATCACAATGCCATTTTGACTTAGAAGGGAGCGATCGAACCTAGTGACATTAAAAGACCTTAAGGTCAAGCCATTCAGCTAATCTGAACACTGTAGTCTAAGCCTAAGGTTCAAGTATAAAAGGGACTTAGGCCATAAGTAGTGATCTAAATCACTTGTAGTTGAGAATTCGAAGATTTGAGACAATACGACCCAAAATGTGTGTAGGGCCCTCCCACATGTGGGGACCCCTCTTTTCTCCTCTAAATCACATAGAAGCCCTAGGGGTATCACCTAAGGCCATTTTTACTTCATTTCTTTCCCATCTATACTCTTTTCTACCCTTTTCACTCTCAAGTCATCACCCCATTCTCTTCCCAAGCTCTCAAAACCCAATCCTTAAGTCTCAACTCCTCCTTTCAACCCATCTCCTTTAAAAATCTTACCTTCCACTACTTTATTTTTCTAATTTTTCTAGTACTTTTCATGTTAAACACAACTCCTAAAGCTCAGGGGATGAAGAGCTTAATTAAACTAAAACTTACTGTAAATAGTGAAAATATAAATAAAATAAATTTTAGACCATTAACCTGATGGAAACTTACAAAATAACTAGGTTATTTGGATAGAGTAGCTTCTCCTACCCCAAAATCATATATGGCATGTCGAGTAACTCATTCCAGATTGAAAGATACACCGGTTTCAAATATCAAGTGGCAGAGCCACCGCCAGAACCGGCAGTCGGCCACCAAAACCACCAGAGGACGGCGGTGGCACCACCGCGCCGCCGATCACCTCGGAGGATGAGAATTTTCTATGATTTTCTGTGTTTTTTGACTAACTTCAAAAAGTCATATCTCCCTCAATATAACTCAGATTTAGGTGATTCAAAAGCCAGATTGAAGCTTGATAAGTTTAGTTTCATATCAAAATAAAATAAAAAATTTTAATATAGTTAAATCTAGGGTGTTTTGACAACTATCCAAAAATCGTTAGTTTTGGACAACTGTTACTTCTATAATTTTAATAATTTTTCTACAACTCTAAATGAACTGAAATTTTGTGGGATGACTTTAAACTTAATGATAAACCACCATAAAAATTTTAAAAATATTTTACTAACTAAAAATATAGAAAATATTACAAGAAATAAAAACATTATGTAATCACGTAGAAAATCATTGATTTTGGATAACTAATACTTCCTGAATTTTTATAATTTTTATGGAACTTCAAATGAAATGAAATTTTGTGAAATAAAAGTAAGCTTAATTATAGATTTCTATAAAAATTATAAAAATGATATAGTAACTAAATGTGACAAATATGTTATAAATAATAGAATGGTTAAAACCAAAAATTTCTACAACTTTGAATTGCCAATAGGCTAGTCATGTCTTTTCATATTAAAGTTCAGTATTTAGTGTCTATTTAAGAATTATTTATAATTGTGCTAGGAATCATTCTGTGATTAAATTTGATTACACACACACACACACACACACACACACACACACACACACATATATTTTTTGTCTAAGTTGTTTTGGTGCAATTAAGTTAGGACCCTTAAGTAGGATTAGGTTTCAGAGTTCAATACTCTATAAGCTTATATTAGAGGTGGCCTACGGTAAAATATTTTGAGTTTTCTTATTCTCTTATAAACTCAAGGTTCAAAGAATATCGAGAAGACGATATTCTCCATCTTTCCTTTTCTACGTCCTTATTAGCATTATTAGCACTCCAAACCTCCAGAATATCTTAGAACTCTCGATTCTTCTTTCCCTCTCGAAGTTAACGAAATTGAAGTACAGTTTGCTCATAACCCACTAGCCATAAGATCGAAGTGGCAATATATATATATATATATATATATATATATATATAATTTTATGTCATTAGAAACCTTTTAAAGATTATCTTTGACCATAAGTATATTGAGAGATTTATTAACCCTTAATTTGGACATAAATTAAAATGAGAACTCTCTTAGACCAAGACCTAAAGGACACCTTATAATAGGAGATTTGAACTTTTCAATGATGGGCATTCCCTAAACATTTAGATTGATTGAACTACGGAATTACGGAACTATACACCTGCGAAGCATTCGCGGCTTAACTCAATTCTCAATTATGGGCAACTACCAATGGACTCACTTCTTTGACCGAGCAGAAGACCAAGATCCACCAGGATTAAGAAGGGAAACAATGAGCCTTCTACCCTAATCAAGTAGATCGAAGTATCGGGTTCAAGCCCACTACAACCGTCTCTTAGCGTTGGTCGAATATTAAAAACATAAATTTTTACTCTAGATAGAGGGGAACCGTCATCATGAATCTAAATATTACAAAAAATGAATAAAATAAAAAATTTAATAAACCATTACGATAGAAAAGTTTTAAGGGGGGTAGGCTACAATAAGTCAGATTAGCATAGATAGAATGCACCCTACCATGTACATGAATAGGAAACCAACGAAACCTAGGCGAACGAAATTAAAATACCTTTACATATTTACATTAGGCAATTTCAAGAACGAAATTGTTTTTAAGGGGGGTAGATTATAACACCTCGAATTTTCACAATTTTGAATTACCAAAAATTCTTAATTTTTTTAATTTAATAACTAGTCACATCATCACTTACTGACCCTTGACACTCGAGATGAGCTTATACGTGGTTGGTACCGATAAACAACCATACCAATAAGATTGATTCACCATATAAAACCAAAGAATCCAACCGATTACTTAAACATCGAGTTTAGCCTCATGATTTGTTCACATAGGGCCCAAATTTAACCGACCTACCACTAACTAATCAAGACAATCGTAACTAAATTAAAAATCTACCCAAAGCCGAGTCAGCTATGGCCCAGACCTCAATTAATAAACCAAATCAACCTAGTTACTCTTTTAGCCTAAAACCGATGGTTTAGATTGATCATGACTGAATCACCATTTTCGCTAATTTTGAATAAGTTATACTGAGAACTTAGTTAATCCATACATTAACCACTAC
This sequence comes from Magnolia kwangsiensis, assembly GCA_037074715.1. NCBI lineage: Eukaryota > Viridiplantae > Streptophyta > Magnoliopsida > Magnoliales > Magnoliaceae > Magnolia > Magnolia kwangsiensis. The sequence goes on from CM073589.1 coordinate 64,648,133, forward strand.
GCCCAAGAAATTTTCCTACCCAATTTATTCAAGAAGTGCCCCGATTACCCGAACAAGTTATAGACCGCTCGTTAGTGGGCCGGTAGTTTCGAAATTATAGAGTAATGTCCATTTCACTGGGCTTGTGGTCAATCGTGGGAAATGGACTTAAACGATGCCTGAAAGCAGACAATTTGTGCCATCCAGTCGGCACTTGTAAAATGCAACTCTCCTAAGTATTAGCAAAAAATATGAATTTTAAAACAAATGGCTTCTACTTAGGACAATAAATTAGGACATTTCAGCTGTCGGATTCAATCTAAATTTGCACCATATGTTGAAGATATTTCTCTGCACTCGTCCGCTAAATCTGACCCTCGATCGAGAAACAGTGACCATTGATCGCAAATTGGACCATTACGACAAAACCTCGCATCCATTTACTTTCAAACTTTACCCATCCCTTCATCGGGTCATGTGGTACCTGTTTCATGAATTAGATGGGCCAAGGGGCCATCAGAGCAACCCTAACAGCTAGAAATGGGTCCCACAAGGCCGTTGGAAGCAATTAATGGAACCCAGGGCCAAATGACTTAATTCCAAGGTATATAACCCATTTCAGCCTTCTCTCCCTCATTTCTACAACCATTTCTCCAGCTAAGAGAGAGAGAGAGAGAGAGAGAGAGAGAGAGAGAGAGAGAGAGAGAGAGAGAGAGATGAAAGATGAGGGAGAGAGTAGTGTGTGGGTGTATGTTGTGCTTGGGGACCGAAATTCCCTGCACAACCATCTCCACATTGTCGGGAACTTCGACTTGATCGTCGTAGGAACGAGTTACGTTTAATCCAAAGTAAAAATCTGAACTCCCATCCATCTCTCCCTAGCTATAAACTACACACATGCACCTTATAGCGGAATTCGTATGACGCAGGGTTCCGGTACGTCAAGTTTACGGACCCGTCGATGCTAGAGCGACTCCAAGACCTCTAATCTATAATAGGTGCGAACCATTACCTTTAGGTGGCTGATTATCGTGCCTAGCGTAGATCTTAGTGAATGTGAGTGGTGTATGTACTTGCATGTTGCTAAATTCTTGAAACTTCTTGATTTGGAACATAGACATAGGTTTCCCCTAAAATTGGAAGAGGGATTTAGGTCCCGAGAACTCCCTGATGTGTGAATGTCGATTTGTTGGTCCATTTAGGAATCACATGTGCAATTCCCTAAATATATTACTGATTTGGTGTCTTGAACCTCATCACATACAATTGCTAGGCGTAAATAGGATGCATTGTTTGTCTATCTGTTGATTTGCTGAAATTATTGTACTTGGCTTCCGCTATCTTGCTGACTTGTATGATTCATGTTGGCACATGAAAATTAAATTATTGTGAATGAGTGTATAACTGTCCATCTTTGCTAAATGACTGAAATATGTTGATCCTGATCTCCAATTGCTGCTGAAATTGTAATGTTGACTCTTCACATGCGGGTGTTTTGGTGAAGTCTAGTGTATTGTTGTCCATATGCTTAGAATGTTGACATGTGCTTGTCACTTGTGAAATTGTCCCTGAAATTGTTGAATATATGTTATCTACCTGTGCACATGTTCCCTTATGGATCGGCCAATCAACTAGAATCCCTAGGGCAACTTTTCCGTTGGGATAGCCCACGGGCAAGTTTGCCCTGACTACTCAAACCGCGACTTGTTGGCTGTAGTTGGATTACATGAGATGTTGTTCTCAGGCCATACAGTTTGTGGTTCGTCTTGTGGGGGCATATTAGCCCAGTGAATGGCTATCATTGGATGTTAACCATAATTGTACATGCCTGATTGAACCTGAGGTACCTGGCGACCCTTGCACCAACTGTTAATAATGATTTGCGGCCCACAATACTCATGAGGCGAAGATGGTGGTATGAGACACTATGCCCGTGCTTTCGGCCTACACTGGGGTGACGAGCTTCCCCGTAGTGACCAGTGAGAAACAAGACTCGTGAGTTGAGGACAATGGTATGAGACACTATGCCCGTGTTGTCGGCCTACGCTGGGGTGACGACCTCTCCGTAGTGACCGCGAGCAGGACTTTGAAGTCCCAATTGTTTTCGTATGAGCTTAAGTGCTATAGGATTGACGAACCCATGAGAGCTAAGGATCGTAAGTCATACGGCCACGGTCATTAGAGCCGTGCAATCGGATTAGGACAATATTTTCCGATAAGGGTATCTCAGTTTTCCCAACATATTAGATGAATGAACCTACTTAATTAACTTGGTTAACATTTACATGACATTGCATTATTTACTTTGGCGATTTGGCAGTCGAGGTCGCACTAAGGAAGTGTTGGTCATTCGTGATCATTAGATGTTGTCGTTCGAGGGAGTGTTGGTGGTGAGAGGCATGTATTCTGTTATTAAATCATGCATTACATTAACCAGAGTATCTAGGATTCTATGATGAATGTTGTTCACTAAATTTACTCTTGTGTATGATAATTTGTGTAACTTATTACTAATAGTACCACCGAGTTAGCTACTCACTCCCACTCTAGGACTGTGTTCTAAAATACCAACCAGAATCTGTCATAGATGCAGGGTCGATAGAGCTGGATGTGCTGGAGGATGCAGGCATGGACGATAAGGAGGAGCGAGCGTATCATCAGACTTTCAGCAGTTTTTTCTAGTTTATGTTTGGATGGTCGCGGGACATTGGCCAAGGCCCTAGTCATTTTGGGATATTTATTTGGGTGGGACTAGTTCCCGGTTTGAATTTTCTTGGCACTGTATTTTGGATATCTTATATGTTTAGCGGCTCGTATTTACATTTTATGATATTCTCATGCTTATGGTTTGCTTAATTTTCCATTGCTTATGAATAAACCCAAATATATTAAAATTTGGAGCCCATTAGGGCATAAGTGGCACCCGAGAATTTGGGAGCCAAGTTCATACTCGGTCCCACGAAATTCGGGGCGTTACATGATCTTTGTCAAGAAAGGTTCCACCACACATCATCTCTATGAACTGACGGGTATCTATAATGAGCCCCTTTCGGAACGCATCAATCACGTGCCATGGTTCATAACCATGATATGGACAAGTAAGTAGAAGGTCTTTAAAGCGCTATCAAGCTTGGAAAAACAGTTCATTCCCCTTTTAGGAAAATGACATGATTTCTTGTTTTAGTGATGATATTAGGTCTTAGAGAGTTGAGCCATGCTTTGGCCCGATCCTTTAGAGAAAATGAGAATAACCTAAGGTTAAGTGCATCCTTATTGTCATTGTTTACTTGTAATATTGCAATTACTTCCTCGAAGTCCTTGAGGTGCAAATAAAGGCTTTTAGAATCCAAGCCATGAAATTTAGGAATCAATTGAATCACACCTTGTCTAAAATTAATGTCCCCTATGTGAGCAGGGAACACTATGCAAGATGGTAAAGTTGATCTCTCAGGGCATAGACGTTCACATAAAGTTCGTAGTTGATTTAACACATTCCTATGAACTTCATTCTCATTCGCAAGAGGAGGATTACGTTGATTTTCTCTGTTTTGATTTATAGTTGGATCTGACAGATTTGAATTTGGATTATCAACTGGGTTTGTCATGGAATCCAAATGATGTCAAGTGTCTATTTTAAGTGAATGATCAAGGCCTGGAACTAATCCACCTTCGGAGGAGAGTCGATTGTTTTGATCCATATTCTAATGGGACATAAATCATCCACACCATATAACAAATACCACTAATTCAAATAGCAAGTATGATACTTAAAATAAAAATAAAAACTTAACCAGCAACCCAGGCGGCAAAGCCGACCATGAGGGTTCAATCCACAAAACAAAATAAATCAATAACTCAGGCTGTAGAGCTAAGCATGAGGGTTCAATCCATGGAACAAAATAATTCAACAACCCAGGCGGCAGAGTCGACCATAAGAGTTCAAACCACAAAGCAAAAATAAAAAATAAATGAACAAAAGTAAAACTAATGCAGAAATTAAATTATGCTAATCTGTAAAATAGATTCAGTGGATGATCCCTATGATCAAATAACAACTGTAAGACAACCATAACACTTAGGTAATAAAATCCCAAGCAGGGCAACTTTATGTCACAGTTAGTGCATGAAAGACCCAACTGAATTTACTTTTAAAGAAAAATAAAAATCTACATAAATTTTGGCGGGTTTAGAAGAGAACTTACTTTAGAAAAGAATTTACCTTGTCCATCTTACACAGATCTAATCTATCTCAGTCTCTCCCGGCAATAGTGCCAAAAACTTGATTGCTAGTCTACAAGTGCAGAGATTCGTAAGTAATATCCCGTAAATATATGGTGGATACTACAAGGAGATGAATTGCGAGAGGGAGAAAATCAAATGCAAAATAAACTAAGTAATAAAAACAAAACTTATGATTTGATTTTGAGAGTTTTGAATGGATGTAATTCAATTGAATTAAAACAACACCCAAGCTTCAAAGTTCCACACATAAGTTAATGTTCTAAAATCATGATGACTTGGATAACACAAATAGGATTCGAGCACTATGGTCGGCCTAATCAGAAAATAAAATAATTTAAATATTTTAAATAAATAATATAAAAGATTAGAAAATCATGGATTTGTACTATTGATATATACTCTTAAGCGTCAATGATTTAAAGAATTCATATCTATAAAATAATGAATTTCAAAGAAATGTAGCAGGTTGAGAACCTCTCCTATTTAAAAATCTAATTAATTTAGGGTAAACCTATCTATCAATGTGGATCTCATAATGATCTCACATGAGGATAAAAAATTAAACCTAAACAATTGATAACATGTATACACCATTATTCTCATCATTAAAATAATCAATTATCATAACTATGAAAACATTAAACCAATGTGCTTCCCTTCTAACTTAAGTTAAAAGGAACTTAGAAAAGCATAATTAAATTGCAAAATAGAAAAGTAACAAGAACGAAATAAATACAAATAGAAAAGATCTAAAAATAAAAAATAATTTATAAAACTTTAATAAAATTGAAAACTCTTTAAAAATTCTAAATCTTGCTCTTGAATGCTTTAAATGATGCTTATGAATGCCCTGTGAAGCTCTATTTATAAGTAGGAAACTCCAACTTTCGCACATAGTTGGAAAACTCTAGAGACCGCTTTAAATTTACACAATTTGTTAAAATAGATTTCACTCTGCGCAGTTTTCTAAAATAATCCAGAGTTTTAAAATTTTTTTTTTTTTCAAGATGATTTAAGGATTCCTTTTATTCACTTCAAATCTTTGATTCTCTTCATTCTTTACTTGGTTTTCTTGAATTTTTGGCATATGAATTCTTCAATATTGGTCTCCTAAGATCTATTCCCGCTTGCCTTGGTGATTCTTGAATATCAAATCCATGCTTTTAGCACCATTTTCAATCAAAGCTCTTAAATTCACATTGTAATACAAACATGAATAAAATAAAATATTAAGCTGATTTATGTTAATAAAACCAATATATAAATGAGAGAAATTATGTATTATTTGAGTCTCAACAAAGATGAAATGTCAAGTAAACTATGCCACAAAAAACAATAGTGATTAACTGACAACTTTTTGGGTGCCACTGAAATATTTATTTGCCACCCAACCTGTTGATAAGGTCATGAAGATGTGAATTAAAGGACCAAATAAAATTTAGCTTGATCCATAACATTTGTAGGCCCCTAAATGCTTTTAATGGTCAATCACCACCATTTTTTTTGATGTAGTCCACCTGAGATTTGGATCAGCTGCATTGTTAGGCTCATACCCTAAAATGATATGAAAAAATGAATGCATCGCATGGATGCAATATACATACACCATGGTTGGCCCCCCAGTTAGAGATCTACTAAAGGCACGGCCTCCAAAACTCTATAACAAATATTAGGAAGAAAATAAGAAGAGCACTTATGGGATGACAGCTTTTGATTTTGATAGGCCCATCATGATGTTCCAGTCAGATCAACTCCCACCATTATACTTTGAGTTTGCTTTTAGATATAGGCAAAATAAAGTTAGACTGATCATTGATTTTCGTGGGCCTTACCAAAGAAAATAGTTGGGAGAGAAACATCCACCCTTGATTTTTTACGGGGCTCACCATGACAATCATATGAAATCCACTTCAACCACCAGATTAAACAAAATAATATATGCACTTGCCCCCAGAATCATACCCATATATTATTTAATCGGGCCATAATAGTGAAAATACTTTGAAGGGATTTACAGATACCGTCTATTTTTTGCGTCCATGGCATAACATGAGGTGACTCACCCGGCAGTTGAGTTTGATTTTACATAAACATTACAGTGGGGCTACCAGGGCCACCGATCCATTTGCTGGCAGGTCTAGATTGGATATTATACCACTAGGGCTAGTTGGAGATCGATGGTCCTGATCTGGGCACCATGGGGCCTATTTTAATGTACGTTTTTTTTTTTTATCAAGGTTATTCGTCATTTTTGAAAGGCCATTTTAGGTCAGATACGACACTTCAGGAGACCGCACTACAAAAATCAGCGGGGAATGAAAGTTTTGGATCAAGCCCGCATTTGTGTTTTCTTTTGACCCAAGTATGCGTGAACTTATGAATAGGTTTAATGTAAAATAAATATCACGATGGGCCTTGGGAAGATTTCTACGGTGGACACCTACTTCCTATGGTACGGTCTACCCAAGCCCTCGATTTGCCTCCATTTTGGGCTTATGAAATAAAATGATCTGCAAAAATGGATGGACGGCGTAGATAAAACACATACATCACAGTGGGCCCCACAGAGCTCCTGGTGGGAGTAGTAACCAATCCGGGTCGTTTTGGTGCATGGGGCACGAAGGGAGACGGTGGAAGGTTAAAAAAGTAGCAAAGTGTAAATATCATATCACATGAGCATATTTTTGTATGATTTTTATTTTCAAGCAAGATGTGTTAACACGTTAACACAGATGACGTGGCCCAATGGAATTCCAGGGGACAGGAATTCCCCGGGGAACAGAGGATCCGCACTGTCATTTTAAGTGGTGCAAAACTAACATTGGGTCCCGCACAAGTCACGCGCCACGTGGCGCGCCATGAGGGAAAGTTACTCCGCCATTCGTACCAATGCAAGTTACGCGAGTGATTTCGTTTATATTGGATCGGCCTCAAATTCATCCATTTGATTTTTTATTTTTTCGTATTTGATTTTTCTAATATTTTGGCATTTGTATATTTTATTTAATATTTTATTTGTATTGGTTAGAGTTTTATCTTTGGGCATTTCTTCGATTCTTTCATTTTCGCTCTCTCTCTCTCTCTCTCTCTCAAAGATTCTATCTTTCGGCATAATCTCAATCGAATACGATTTGGGTATTCTTTAATTTGTGAAAATTCGATGCTTCCGCTCTCAAAATTCACAAAATCTCCTTTGGATTCGGTCTGGGGTGTTTTCAATTTCTGTTTTTTGATGCTCTGGTCGTCTAAGATTCTGGTTTTCTGCAAAATCCCGGTGCCAAGGCGTGTTTGATTCCGAAGCTTCAATGCCTTCTCTCTCTCAAAGATTGGATTTTCAGCGGAATCGGTGTTAAATTCCATCTGGGACGTGCTTGATTTCTGAAAATTCCGAGAGAATTCAGTCCGAGACAGTGCTGGATTTCGATGTCGATAGCCAGGAGGAAGTTGGGAAGGATTTGAGAGCGATACCTGATGGGAAATTCATGTGTGGGGCCCAATATCACGAAGAATGGATTCTTACAGACGGTCGCATCCGCTACGGCAGGGCGGCTGTGGCGGGGCCGAGCACCGGATGAGAATATGCTCCCCGCACCTCCTAACGGAGATGCTTCTGCGGCTGAGAATGACACCGCTGCTGCAGCGCCGGCCGCTGACCTGAAACCGCCTGACCCACTGCCCGTCCAAAACAAGCCACCTGAACCAGTTAAGATGGCTGAGGTGGAAAATGAGCCCAAACAAGCTGAGCCCAGGCCGCCGGAGCCAAAACCAACGGAGTCCGGGAAGCCCAAGAAGCCTCACCATATAAAGAGAGTGTCCAGCGCTGGGCTTCAGATTGACTCGGTCTTGCAGCGCAAAACTGGGAATATTAAGGAAATCTACAGCTTGGGGCGGAAGCTCGGGCAGGGGCAATTCGGTACGACGTATCTGTGCATAGAGAAGGCAACAGGGAAGGAATATGCTTGCAAATCAATCGCAAAGAGGAAACTGACGACGGAAGAAGACATCGAGGATGTGCGGCGGGAAATTCAGATAATGCACCATCTGGAGGGCCATCCCAATGTGATCTCGATCAAGGATGCTTACGAAGATGCTGTGGCCATCCATGTGGTTATGGAGCTGTGCGCGGGGGGCGAGCTCTTCGATCGGATTATACAGAGAGGGCATTACACGGAAAAAAATTCGGCCGAGCTGGCTCGGGTGATTGTCGGTGTCGTGGAAGCCTGCCATTCTTTAGGGGTTATGCATCGAGATCTTAAGCCTGAGAATTTCCTTTTTGTCAACCAGATGGAGGAGTCGCCTCTCAAAACAATCGACTTTGGATTGTCGATATTCTTTCGGCCAGGTATACCAATAAATACTCCATGCTTTCGTCATCTTGGTATTCATGGTTACTTGATTCTTTGTATTGATCATTGTTTGTTGAAAGTGTACACAAGAACATAGCATGCACAATGCTTGCATCCTCAAAACTAACTTGCACACCCTTTTGAAATTATTATTAGAGCTCAACTCCACACATGGGACGACTGAGCCGTGCATCAGGTGGCCCCACTTGTTGATGCCTGCCCCAAAACTAGGCCAGTCCACTCATCAGCCGAGCCATAGATGTATGTTGAATGTGGACAACTGGCGAGTTTTTAAACTTTCCTTTGGTTTTATGCATGTGTGGCCAGGTGTGCACCTGATGCATGGCTATGTCCCACACAAGTCCCTCATTAGCAAATGTGACTGTGCGTTGGGGTGCCCCATTGGCTGAACGAAGCTCTTATTATGAATTTTGTTCTTGAGATCTCATACGTTGCTTGTTTTTCATGATTGTTTTGTGTCATTGACCTTGACCAGTATAAAGTTTCTAAAAGATCTAGATTTCTTCTAATAGGGAGATGCTATCGCGCCTCTTCATTTTGTACTAAAGACTTGCTGTAGACTATGGTACCGAACTTTAGGTGGTGCTTGGGTATTCTAGAGATTCTGCTTGAGTGGGATTTACTTTCACCCAGAAGAACTGAGAAGAACATTGCGCTCGTTTGGCTATATGTTTCAGCTGAGCGGGTTGGCTATTTTGGGTCCGTGACAGGAAAAAAAGCATTCTGCTTACTGCAGAACGTGCTCTACCAAAGGCTGTGCATTTTGAATGGTGTGGGCATTGATGTGTTTTCTTTTCAAATGCACTTCCAAATGCTGCCTTAAGCATGATGGAGTTTCTGTGCATTCTCTTGGAGTTCTAGAACTTAGGCTACCTACTTCAAACCTTGAAGTGAATTTGGAATAAACCCTTGATAAAAGCAAGATTTATCTACTCTTTATATTTCAAATGGTGTCTATATTCATCTTGGAGACAAAAGTGAGCGTTTTGATCAAAGCTTACTAGGTTCAATTTTGGCAGTGGGGTTTGAGTGAGTCCTTTTGACGCTATTGGTTCCATGGATTGTATCATGAGGGGATATACAAATCGGTGGGAAAATAAATGTTAATGATCTGACGGCCAAAGTTTGTACTTGGTAAGTGGCAGCTGATAAAATCCTGATGTAGAGCGGTTCGCGGACAATTTCATGGCCAAGATGGATCGGAAGAGGCACGGTCGGCGACAGAAGTGATCCGGACCATTGGACCTTAGATCGGGCGTATCTTGCAATCCGGAATGAGTTATCTGACGTAAAATATATGAATTTGGGGTAGAACGAGCTACTTTAGCCAACCAACCCCGCTACGCGGGGTTGCGCAGCCTGGATTTGCGAGAAACCCCCTGATCGACAGGCGTTTTCCCGTTTTAATTTCGTTTTTACTATAAATAGTAAGTTTTAGTTTGCTTATTGCTCCTCATCCGTTGGGCTTTAGGAGTTGTGTCCAACATGAAATCTGCTTAGGATAATTAGGAGAACGGTTTGGTGAAGCCAAATAGGACACTTACTATTTTTGGCTGAAAACCTTGCGCACTAGTAGACATCATGACCGTCTATAAATAGTAAGTTTACTATTTATAGTAAGTCGTGGATTCTAGGAGTTTTAGTTGTAGTTTAAGTCTGATTTCTTTCCTATTGCTTGGTTCCCTTATTTAAAGGGGTGTAAACTTGTTTTTATTCATTCATTAATCAATTTCGAATTTATTAGAAATTATTTTTATTTTCTACTTTCTTTCCTCGTGGATTCGAGAAGTTTCTGTGAGGAGTCCAGAGAAGTTCCGTGGATTCAGAATAATTATCCTCTTGAGGAAGACGGTGTTCGACCTCATCACGTTCATCCCTGCGTCAAATCCTTAGATGTGACCATCTTAGAAAAAATTGGGAGAATTGTTTGGCTAGTTATTTCTTTATATGCCAAAACTGCGATGAAATAATGGATCATTTGCTAATTCAAAGATTGCCTTTGGCACTTGGAATAACTTTTTCATTCTCTTTGCGGTGTCATGTATTCATCCATGGATGCTTTTGTTTCATGTTTGTTGTGTCCATTTGGAGACAGGTAAAACCTGGTGGCATATGCTTGTCCCATTCTCTGTCATACTTGGACTGAAAGGAATTGACGGATCTTCTACGGGAAGAGTTTCTTCCTTCAAGACTTTCAAGTAAAGGTCTTGTTTAATCATGAGGCTCTTTCAAGGAAAGAGTTTTGGGGGCTTTAATTGCAATTGATTTTAGTGGGGATTGGAGGAGCTACCATTTCAGTGCTTAGATTGTGCTCAATCCTCCAGGGATAACATCAAATAAGCATTGGGCTTCAGATCCGCTAAGGACAGAAGGTGCCCTGTCAATGGAGGAGACCTCACTGGACTAGATCTCGAGAAATCTGAAAGAAGCATAATAATAAAAATAATAATTGAAACCTAAAATGAATAGGTTATATGCCTCCTCATCATTTGTGCAGAAAAGACTTGCCTTTCTAAATTTTTTGGATAGTCCCTTTCAGAGCAAAACTCTTAATGTAGGTGAAGTGATGCATTTCTATAATTTTATTGAATGATATTCACGTTATCATTACCATAAGTACAGTAGCTATGTTTTGCATTGCATTTGTTTTTATCATTACCTATTAGTGTTCGTAGTATGCTTAATGGTGGTTTTGAGGACTGCATATATGTATAAGAGGTCTGAGGAGCAACCGATGTTGCAGTATCGATAATATCCGCCAATGCTATTGATATCGTGTAGTATCGATACAATATTGGGCCTAAGTTGGGAAACTTTCCAGTATCAGTTGATATATCATAGTGTATTGCAATGTATCACCATGTATCATGATGTATCGCAATGTATCTCAAGTAATGTTTAGCAATGTATTGCTATGTATCGCGATGTATAGATGACACCTTAAGTGCACCAGTCCTGCTTGCGAAAATATTGGAAATTGCCAAAAATCACAATTTATTTATTTTTTTGATGTTTTTTGCTCTCATTACATTCCTAAGGAAATTTCGACCACTATTTTTCGATTGTTCGGAGAGGAAAGGGGATTTGGTGGTGGAAATTGAGATTGGAGTGTAATTGGTAATCAAATTGGTGAGTTTTTGTGATTTTGAACAGTTTTTTCGTGTTTAAATTCCTTAGAATCAGTGGAATGAAGTTCATAATTTATGATTTTACATGATTTTGCGTGCTCAATCGAAATTTTGACCTTCCATTTTTTAATTGCTTTCATTTCACCCATTTTACTTGCAATTAGAGGTTGAAAAATACACATTAGAGTGCTTGGAAACTGTTTAACAGATTGATGGAACTTTTTGAAATTAAAAAAATATTTTAATTAAAAATGTTGAAAATTAATTAAAAATAATTTTATTTGAAAACAATTGGACTGGCTAGATGTTATGCATGCCTAATAGTTTGTATTTATGAGTGTATACTGAACTTAGCATCAGCCACAATTGTTTATTTATTTTAATTTTTTTTTTTATTTATATAAATTAGAAAGAAATTAGAAAATATATTTTAAATAAATGCACCATATATTGTAGGACATATCTAGTGTCAATATTTAGTACATTGAATGTGCTAATAAGTGATATGGATTATAGAAATATTAGTAATTTATTTATTTATTATTATATATGTATTGATTTTTAACACAATTGTATCACTTCTATTTGACAACGCATAGTTTAGTACCCTATACAAAGAAAACTTATTGTGTGTACCTGATTTTTGCAATCTTTTGAGTTAATGATGTTTTTTTAACATCCCCTGAAGTTTCAATGAAAAATTTGAGCAATTTCCCAATGTTTTCCAAAAACAACAATACATCATGTGACACATATGATATTTTGCTTGCGATAACCAATATGTTTTCGTATCCCAAGGGTGTGATACATATACGTCGATACTGATATTGAAAACATTGGGAGCATCTAGCTGGACGATAATGCACTAGTTTGACCATAACTTAAGAGTCTAACTAATTGCACATGAGTCCTCATGTGAGGTGAGAGATGTTGCTCATGATGGGTTTTCTATACATGTTGGTGTGTACGTCGGTGTGCTTGCACATAGAGAGATAAGAGATGTTGCTTACATGTTGGTCTCATAATTATGTTCAGACTTGGCATAAATTGTTGTCACCTGTGGTATGTATAGTTTTGGGAGTGATCCAGTTGCTTGAGTCTGCCAATTAAAGGTGAAGAAGGAGAAGACAGGTAAAGAAAGAGCACACAAGCATATGTATGTTGGGTCATGGTGTTAGATTATGCAGTAAATCAAAGTTACACAGTGTTCGAAATATTGGTATCGCATTATGTATCGCATCGTCGGGATACAAATATGTATTGGTTATATCGGGTAATTTATTGCACTTTTTGGGAAACATGGGGAAAATGGTTGATTTTTTTTAATGAAACTTTATGGATTGTTAAAAAAGACCTTAATACACACTTTTAAATTATAACATCTCAAAAAAGAAGTGCACATAACAGGCTTTCTTTATATAGGGTCCTAAGCTATGTGTTGTCTGACTGAACTAATGCAACTATATTCAAATTGAATGCATAACATTTAGAGTGTACGTTATGATTATTTCATCAAACACTCCTAAATACTTCGAAATTAGTCTCAATTGACAGCTGGTTGAAGGGAAATTTCGAAAAAAATAATATTTTTTTAATTTTTAATTAAAAAATTTCTGAAAATTGATAAGGACTTAACAAATCAGTAGATCAGCCCTTATACATGCTTGTTTTCATGTTTGGAGTGCAACATTGCAAGAAAATTGGGAGAAATTGGGGAAATTTTAAAATTTTCACAAATCGGACCACTTACACTCAAATTTTGAAATTAGAGTGCATGTGATGGTCATTTCATCCAATACTCTAAATACCGCGAAATTGGTCTCAATTGATAGCTGGTTGAAGGAAAATTTCGAAAAAAACATGGAGAATGTGAAGAACCAATGGATATCAAAATCAAAGCTCAAACTGTATGATTTTTCATTCAAAACATAAAGAACCAATAGATTTATAACCATTTGATAATGATTTAACATAATTTTAACAAAGAAAAAATGGATTATAAATTGAAAATTTTCACTGGATCGAACATGTAGGATATATCAGCACTACCTATGCATTTCATATCGCAAAGGTAGGATACAAGATATATTGTGGGATAAATTGGCTGATATTGTTGATATTTAAAACATTGGTTACACATTTTCCCTAATAGCAATGGGAGGTGACTTGTGTTTCTCACATGTTATGTGATGGTGACGCCACGTGCCTGAGTCATGCTTACTAGAGGATTGAATTCCTATAGCATTCTTATCAGGGTCATTAAACACACAAGTCTTGCGAACAACCGGCAAACATTTGAATCAAGTAGGGTAGTGAGAGAAGTGTCCTTGATCAATGATTCTGGGACGTAGTGACCTTGTGTATGATATTTGCAATATTGATATAAGTCATTGTGAGTGATGAGCGGTAGCTAGGCTTCTTGCATGAGGATGTTTAGTGCCTGGTGCATCTTGAATTGTATTGTTTGCATGTTAATAGACTGTGCAACTTCCTTTTAGTGCCTGAATTTGGTTCTAAATAGTCTAGTGGTGTGCTTTAATATGTGGCTCAAATAGTTCATTGAGATGGAGAAAAGCATTAGGGTCATTCCGATCTCGGTGATAGAAAGCTTAGAAAGAATCCAACAGAATTTCCTATGGCAAGGCAAGGGAAAAAGGCATCCGTATCATCTGATACAATGGGTAAATGACTAAATGATCAACAATCAAAGATGGAAGATGGCTTAGCCATTGGTAGAATTGGGATGGGAATTGGGCCCTTCTCTACAAGTGATGGTGTGTTTTAGTTGTGATGAGGCACTGTGGAGAAAATAGTTAGGAACAAACATGGAGTAGGAGAGGGGTTGGAAATTGGGGAGGAGAGAGGAAGTCATAGGGACTGGTGCCTGGAAGAACATCACTAAGTTGGGGGACTCTACAAAGAAGGTATGGCTTACTTTTAAGCAAGGTGTAAGATAGGGTAACAAAATTAGATTTGAGAGGCACTTGGTTGGATATTGAATCTTTGCTCTTGTCCTTGCATTTATAAGGTGGCGAATGGAAAGGTGGTTGGGTGAATGAATGTCATGAGTTCATTCTGGGAAAGCTTCCTTGGAATATTATTCTTTGGAAAAATCTTTTAGGGGAGGAGATGGGGGAATATATTAACCTTCTTATAAGGCTTGATGACATTTCATCATAGTTCATAAACCCAAAAAAATAAAATTAGACTTGACTCATGTCCAGCCAGGTTAGGCCGAGTCAAAGACTTGACTGAGTCTTTCCTTAACTCAAATTGGTATTCAGTAATTAAATTAGAAATATTTATAGTAGTAATAAATATTTAAAATAGTCATTTTGAGGTAAAATATATAGAATATCTGAAATAAACAAATGAATAGCTCATGGTGTGCTGGTTATAGACCTTTGCTCCCTTTGCTAAGGTTGTAAGTTTGAAACTCTTTGGCCTCTTTTAACATTTATAATCTATTTAGACTGGTTTACTGTATGTTTGCTAGCATATCTGTATTATTGTTTTGTAATCTATATAGAGAAGGGGATATTCATCCATTATCCTGGCTGAGATCTTAATCATTTGATCGTTAGTTTTTCATTCTTGGAAAATATACAGTGCTTGATTGATCTTTTATTTGGCCCGACAGATTGTACTTGTTGGGGCTACATTTTGGCAATCCAAACTGTTAGTATGGTTGATCCCATGGTAGATGGGATAATCCCCACCATCAAAAGATCCTATCTGATATGGCATCCATTTAATGGACCACTGGTTTCAATTGCCCATTTTTCATTGGATGGCAGGAATCATTTGATAGGAGAGACATGAAGGCATGGCCCATCCAATGATGGGGCCCAGCAGGTCAACAACTTGGGTCATTGAAAGCTGTTGCTGAACAGAAAAAAGTGTCTCTCGTGGTTGAGCATCATATAAATATATCATACATCTTTCTTTGAGTTTGGAAGGATTTTGCCTACAAATACCCATTGATGTAGTGAATGCAATTCATCTAGAAAAAGGAAGGCTTGAATAGATTATTATAGCTGATTGGCTAATAAAATTCTAGGTGTTGAAAGTGGACCTTGTTTATAGGAAACAAGGTTGTTGTTTTGCCTTTTCCACATTAGGAAATGTCATTGATGATGCTGACGGCGAGCCCTCAGTTGCTATGAAGATAGTCTGATCCTCCATCGGCAGTGCAAGAACATCAACATCGGCTCAAATGTCAGTGACTCAAATGCTATCTGCTGATGGGATCCCACTCTTCAATTTCCTCAGTTATGTGACGATTGTAGAAGTGATATCTGTTAACATGAATAGATTGCTGTCATGATCTATCTTCACTTTGTTATAATGATAGCAATTTCATTATTTATAAGATTAGGGGTAGATGAAGGTTTTCAATACATCCTTACTGGTATGCTCTGAGATGCAACACGTGGTATGGAATGCCAATTGTTGAAATGGGGTTGCAGCTGAGATGGGGTAGGACTTAGGAGTAGACCTCAAAGATCAACACTTTGAATGCAGAATTCTGAAAACCGTACTAGGAGGCCAATAAGGCTCTGAGTACTTTAGCCTAACTGCTTAAGTAGGAGTTGTTTCTTGAGGTAGGTCAGGACACAACTTAGGTAGTTAGATTTTATTGTAACGGAGGGGATTTATCATCTAGAGAGAGTGTTGTATTTTCTCATGTTTCTACTTTCTAAGGAGGTTAATGAGATGGATGGTTCTCTTGTGAAAGATGGTGTGACAAAATGGTCATGATTGGATTCTTGCTTCCCTCTCCTAGCCTTTTTTGTCTTTCTTCTTCGTTTGATAAATTATTAAGGTATGTTAAAATAAATTGTGGCTTTCTTTGTGGAGATATCAATAGGCCACTCCTGTGTGAAAATTTGGCACCCTATTATGGAGTTCTTACCATCTGATTGTGGCTACATCATTCTCACCTGATCGGAAAGACTATTAGCTTCGGTGAGTTCTATGATTTTCTTTCCTACTAGTACAAGCCTTCCCTACATTTTCTTCAACCGTGGCATATTCCATTTTCCTTCTCCTGATTTTGTCTAAATAAGAGCTCATTTTCCTACCTTAAAAAAATAAAAAATATTCTATTGCTGCTATCCCCATCTATCATTATCATGATTCAATCAAGGTTACCTTCCATTCAGTAAATTTTGTGTATAAATGAAGCTCGTCACCTTCAAATCTATTTTTCCATTCACAAATCAGTAAGATGAGTCTATCATCATCGTATTTTAAAAAAAAAGTAAATCCATCATCATCGTTATCACCATCATCGTTATCACCATCATCGTTATCATCTTAACCTTTCTCCAAGCAATTTGAGGTTATGGTTTTAAGCAGTAGTTTGGCAAGAGTTTTATGGTTAGCTGCCTTCAAAAATCAACTTTCCTCTTTAGTTGGGCTCTTGGATATGGCCGTTGCAGAAGCTTGCATCGATACCACTCACATGCAACATAGTCCCACTCAGTATCGACCTGTAGCCTAACTATTACACAAACACCCTAAAGGGTATGCAAGCAGTGTCTAGGAAGGGCCATTGTGATGCAGGACAAGTAACCACTTGCTCTAAAAGTTCGAACTGTTAGAGTATGACGAATTCACATCTCATGGGTTAGGACCTCGGCCGAATCCCCCTCGTGGGCTCGTGGGCCCTAAATCACATGGGCCGCCCACCCTGAGTGTGTTCCTGCATCCCATGGGCTACCCCACTCGAGCTCGGTGTAAAATGTCCTTGCATTAATCACCCCCGGTGAGGAGTATCGAATACGAGACCTCCATCGTGGACCCCAAATCACATGAGTCACCCACCCCGAGTGTATCCCCGCATCCCATGGGCTACCCCACTTGAGCCCAGTGTGAAAATGCCCCTGCATTAATCACCCTCGGTGAGGGGTCTCGAATACGAGACCTCCCGCTTTGATACCAATTTGATGCGGGACAATTAACCACTAGTTCTAAAAGCTCGAATTGTTAGAGTATGGCGAATTAATTCCTTTATCTCATAGCCCAGGCCCCACATCTCATGGGTTAGGACCTCGGCCGAACCCTCCTCGTGGGCTCATGGGCTCCAAATCACATGGGCGGCCCACCCCGAGTGTGTCCCCTCATTCCACGGGCTACCTCACTCGAGCCCGGTATGAAATGCCCCTGCATTACATTGCCAAGCAAATGGGTAAGCATGGGTCACCCACACACATGAAAGGTGTGAGCGGTTTGTACTTGGTTGCATAATACAGTAGGGAACCTAGTATACATTTTTTACCAACATTACTCACATCCCAACACGGTCGCACACTCTGCTACAACTTATGCAACTATGTGCACGTGCACCAACTCAAAGAGAAGTTTGCAAACTATATGTCTGGAGCATCCAATGCAGATGTATCCGTCAGTTGAACATGAAAGACAGCTTCAAGGAATACAATTACTATTGTAAGAGTTCCATCTTCAAGACTATGCTTCCATATAATGTTAATAAAACACATCTTTTAAGTTTAAGAGCACTCCAATTTTCTAACAAGATGATTTTTCTTAATCGCCATTGGGAATAAGGCATCGTGGTTCTGATATATGTGCTTGATGCTGATTTGTCCTCTCGAAGTGGGGATTTCTTCATATTATTATTGTTATTTTAATCCTATATTAATTGAGAAGTGAGTGACTACCCCAGTGAAAGGCGTAAAGGCTACTCTCAGTGGATCTCTAATAGGGAGATCTCTAAGAGGGAGTGGTCAGGACTTGTGTACATCGCCTAAGAACTGAAATAGCTTTTCATTTTACACGACCTTGCAAATATTCACAGGTTAAGAAATCAGTAAGATGATTATTTCTGCATCTGATATGGTCAATTTAAAAGTCAAAATGTTGCTGAGAGATCTTACTATTGATGATAGATCCTTACATCCATTTCTAAGAGTGTGACAGTTGGTGTGCAGGAACTTTTGGTTAGTACATCGATTTCAGTTTTTTTGAATAAATTTAAGGGAGAATGACTGAACATCCCCTGCTTATAAGCATTTGGGCAAAAAAAGTCCCAGACTTCATTTGTATACCAAAAAAGCACTCCATTTTGAAAATGGGTAGTATAGACCCTCACTGTCTACTTCCGTTAGGCCAAGGTACATATTTTCCCTTGCAGAGGAGCAATTGTTATGACCAAATCCAACCCTCTCCCCTTGTAAATGTGATACCTTTGTGTAGGATCTGGACAGTTCATGTAATGGGCCTATACTTTTACATGCCTGGTAAAACAAAAATACGCTGATCATATTTTCTAACAGGTTTATCTTATGGTAAAAATAATCAATGGTCCAAATTCAACAAGAAATTGCCTATTATCAGAGGTTAAGTTGTTCAATCAATCCAATTTTTGGATGGTGGCTGCTCAAAAGTGGGTCCATAATTTGGATATTTAATTTGAGTTAGTGTACAGCATTGTACAACTTCTGGGTGCCTTTTGTGTCAACCATCATACTCTGCCAGAGTATCAAACAACTCCATGGTAAATAACACGCCCAGTTCTCCTTTCATCTCTGCAAATCTGGAATCCATTCCAAGCTTGTCGACCTTGTATAACCTGCATGTACGGTCCGGAATGTGAAAATGGGTTAAAGTTATAACCAGAATTAATATTGGAAGGGATACCTAACTATCAGATTAGTAGCCGTCAAATGGATGGTTAAAATGAAAGAACCAATTGTCAAGTTAAATAAATGTGAGTTCTTATAAATAGAGCTACAAGGGTCCAATGAATCTAAGTTTGAGATGTACCTCATGATAATGGGTCCCACAATTGGGTGGTCTGGATTGAGATACATTTATGGCATGTGTACTTTGAATCATGCATGAGCGCAAATTTAAATCTCAACCACCATATTAATTTACTCCTAAATGGGCATCTTTATCATCATCTTCTTCTTCTTCTTCTTCTTCTTTTTTTTTTTTCCTTTGAAGGCTAAGATAATTTTATAAAGGGAGCAAAGATGAGGAATCAACACTCGAACAAACAAAAGAAGTATAAAATAGCTTCCCAGAAGGAATTCATGTTTATAGAGGAGCCATTCGCAAATGCCTTGTGTCGAAGCCCAAAAAACTGCATCTGCCTTTGCCTTCCAAAAAAACCTGTGTGGGGAACCGGATTGATTCCGGAAGCACTGGGTATTGCGCTCAATCCATATCGGCCATCGGCCGACAAGAAGCAAGAGACGCCAGTCAATTTTCCTCGTAGAGCAAGGGCAAATGTGGAATAAAATTCTTATTATTAACTATGGGGGCTCTTTATTACCAAACTTTGAAAGTAGGCAGCTTTCTTGGTACATTCATAAATACATGGATTCCTTTATCCACAAACTCATACACGTGTTTGCTCGTTCTCCCTTGATTTAACTATACCAAGGATTTCTTTTTCAACCGTTCTGTATGTTAACTGTCTTTACCCCCACATCCTTGATGTGTGTCCAAGTTGTTAGTTGTTCTTGGCCTTTATATTTGTTTTGTTTACGAAGTCCATATCTTATCTGTAGCTTCTGTTTCTACTTTTGAACTTTTCCTTTGAAAAGCTTGCATCATTTTCGGGTCCATTTTTTAGTAGACATTTTAAGTCTTTCTGATGGAAATTTTCAGTCATTGAAAGATGTTGGTAATAGGTAGGGTATAATTTAAGCATGCTTGGAATTCCAAGTGATTTGTTGCATTATCTTGGTTATATCATTCAACACCATGGACAAGTCAAGGAGGCAGTTTCTAATAGAATTAGAGCTGGCATGGATGAATTGGAGATGCACCTCTGGAATTTTGAGCGATCACTGCAATGCCAATGAAACTTAAGGGGACAGCTATTAGACCAGCTATACTATTTGTTGCAGACAGTTGGAAGGAGTTAAGATACAACGTGAACATTTGATGAATGTTATAGAGATGAGGATGATGAGCTGGATGTGCTGGAAGACTAGGAATGATAGTAAGGAGGAGGTTAACCTAAGCAACCCAAGAATAGTTCCTGTTGGAAATAAAATAATTGAGAGGCAATTGAAATGGCTTATCATGTTCTAAGAGAGAGAAAAAAAAAAGTTCTAAGAGAACCATAGAGAGCCCCAATAAAAGGAGGATGAGAGGAAGACCTAAAAGGACATGGATAGAGGTCATGAGAAGGGATTGGAGGCTTTTCACTTACAAAATATAGCTTCGTAGATAGGAATTTTGGCATAATAGGATAATTATATATCTTATTGAATAGAAAATCATATTTCAAGTTCTTTAATATTATCATTCTATGTGAAGGCTTCTTGGGCTTTGCTGAATTCTTGAAAATTTGACTACCATGAATTTCCTTGCTCTGCATTCGAACCTGCATTTACTCTTTGCACTCATACACGTATTACTTATGGAAAAGGGCTCGAACACTCTATCGTTACTCCACATGACTTCCATTCCTTGGCTATTGGCAGGCATGATCACAGTTAGTGTTTTCAATATCAATATCGATGCATGTATTGCACCCTTGGGATACGAAACATTTTGGGTATTAAATGTGTCATGTAATGTATCACTGTTTTTGGGAAACATTGGGAAATTGGCCAGACTTTTCAATAAAACTTTACGGGATGTTAAAAAAGATATTATTATACACTTAGAACTCAAAAAATCACAAAAACAAGTACACATAATAAGTATTCTTTGTATAGGGATCTAAAGTATGCACTGGCTGATGGAAGTGATGCAATTATATTCGAAGTCAGTTCATACATAATTTATAAATCGTGAAGAGATGTATGAAAGTCGAAAATCGGATGCCAAAATCGAAGGTCAAATTTCTCAAATTTCCCCAATTTTTGCCAAAATTGAAAATCGGAGGCCCAAATCCATGATTGAGCATGCAAAACATGCAAAATCATGGATTATGAACTTCATTCCACTGATTTCAAATGATTTAAACAAGAAAAAAATGTTCTAATTCGAAAAAACTCCGATTTCATTTCCAGCATTGCATGCTCCAATCTCAATTTCTGCACCCGAATCCCCTTTTCTCTTTGAACAATCGAAAATAAGTGGTCGAAATCACCTTATGGAGGTATGCAAACCAAAAAATTTCACAAAAGAAAAAAGAAAAGAAAAGAAAGAAAAACAAGATTTTTGGGAAATTTGGCAGTTTTTTCGTGTTTTTTTTTTTTTTTGCAAAGGAGGTTGACAATTATATCAACGATATGTATCAATGGTATCAACGCAACAATTGAGTTTATAACCATGATATTTTCAAAGTACCACAATGTATTAATATATCGCTGATACATTATGATATTTTGGGAAATATCTGCCAGGAACAAAATGAACTTAAGCTTGGTTTCATATCACCCACATATATCGACCGATACTATCAATACTGCAATCACTGATTAAAATTTCATTAACATAGGGTGCGTTCAGTAATGCTACCTGAGGCCACTTCTGGTAGTTTCTCCTACAATATAGAAGTTATTCCAAGTATAGAATGTCTTCTATTTTGAAAGAGAAGCTGATGCCAAATGCACCCATATAATCTCCACATAGAGAAGTTGCTAGAAATGTTACCATATGCATCCTATGTTAATGAAATGTTGAGGAAATTTTGATAACATCTGGTGGTGTTACCATATGCATCCTATGTTAATGAAATGTTGAGGAAATTTTGGTAACATCTGGTGGTGTTACCATATGCATCCTATGTTAATGAAATGTTGAGGAAATTTTGATAACTCAACATCTTGCAATTTCAAATTTCACTGAATGCTTGCTACGCTTGAGCTGCTTATGTTAAATAGGTAAGGGAGTATTGAACAAACAGTAATAATCATAATTAATATCTGGGGATGATCATAAAACCTATTGTATGTGAGCTTGATCTCACATGCAATATCCAAGGCATTATGTATCAGTAATGGTGGTTGTAACGGTCACTACCATTACCGATACAATTTTCTTTTACCCAAAAAATTCTGAAAAAATATCCAGAAAATCTAGAATAATGTAAATATTCCAGATTTGTATTCATTTTTTTGTTTTGAACATGTTTATGGTAGTGTAACGGTCCACTCTTTGGTGATAGTGTCGTTTCGAGTTGTCTAGTGAATTTGTGAACATGATTATATATCTAATGTTTACACATCGCAATTAAGAATTATAACTAGAAATTAAAAAAAGGCATAAATACTATTTTAATTTTTGAAAAAATGGGCCACAGAGCTTCTATTTGCTCAAATCTCTTTAATCTATAATTTTAATCTTAAAAACTATAGTAAGAGTGGTCGAAATCTGTTGTAAAATGATTTAGGAGAGTTTTTGGAATGAGAAAAGTGAAAAAATGAGGAGAAAAATGGATTTAAATAAAAAAAAGTGGCCGTTTTTTGACCGTTAGGAGGTAACGGTCGTTATGCCCCTTAACGGCCTTTATAGCCACCATAATAGTCGATCCGATCCTAAAAAACGAACTGCCTTGTTTCACCCCCCGTTTCGCCTAACGGTCATGGCCATTACCTATACGTATTGGCCTTTACGTGCATGTCGTAACGGATATGGGGACACCTTGGCAATATCTCATGTTGTTGGACATCAGAGCTGCGCATAAGGTGGGTCCTACCATGAAGATCACCCATACATGTTGCTCATCATTCAGGCCCTGTCGAGAAACGATGGAAGGTTTAGATCAGACCATAATTAGACTTGCCCATGATCTGATTCAATATGCCCAGTGGCTCATCACAAATAAACTGGCCTGATTTTTGCGCCAGGTAATTTTCATGGAGGGCCCTGCTTTTGCATGGCTTGTTGTCCCATAAACAATTAAAATGATGGTGATGATGAAGGTTATCGTGTAAGGTGCTGATTGGAGTAATCCTGCATTCAGTTGGGGAACCTTTAATACACATTCTGGTAGAAAGACATTGATGTTACAATTTTTCCTTGCAGGGCCATAGATTCAGGTCCCTTTCTACATCTGATCAGGAAATGACAGTTGTTTCCTTTCAGGGGAAATATTCAATGATGTGGTTGGGAGCCCGTACTATGTTGCACCAGAAGTGCTGCGGAAGTGCTACGGTCCGGAAGCTGATGTCTGGAGTGCTGGTGTGATCATATACATTCTGTTAAGTGGGGTCCCCCCATTTTGGGCCGGTGAGAATTTCTCCTGCTTGCATGTTCATGATGATGATGATGATGTTGCGATTCAAATTGTTTGCAACTAACCGCTCTCTCTCTCTCTCTCTCTCTCTCTCTCTCTCTCTCTCTCTCTCTCTCTCTCTCTCTCCTGTGTTGATTCAGAAACCGAACAAGGAATATTTGAACAGGTATTAAATGGGGACCTTGACTTTTCATCGGATCCGTGGCCCAGCATCTCAGATAGTGCAAAAGATTTAGTGATGAGAATGCTTGTTAGGGACCCTAAAAAGCGGCTGACAGCCCATGCAGTTCTGTGTGAGTTTCTCCTCATCTATCATGTGTGTAGAGATTCTAATGAGATGAGGTGACTTCTGTAAACAGTTCCTTTTTTTTTTTTTTGTTGTTGTTTTTTTAGTTTTTTTTTCTCAATGGTGGTATCCATCAAAGGAATTGTATCATACTAGATCAAAAGATATAAATGACATCATTAGTCTTGAGCCTGCGTGAGTGGAAACCATGGTTCTGTTATCAGATTGTTGATTTGATGGGCCCACCATGGTAGGCCATGCCCCCCTAAAATATTTCCAATAGCTAATCCTACATCTTCAAAATGGCCTGCAAATAGATGGTCAAGGAAAAATTGAGCATCTTTCCGCATTCAACAAGAAAAAGGAAAAGGTTGGATGGCTAGGATCTTCCAGTTTGGAAGATTTGGGGCATCTCCATGCATGGTGGTTCCACCCAAAACAGGCCGGTCATTCTAAGTTCTGGGGTTGAGTTGGAAAGAACCAGACCAAGTTGGCCGGATCTGTGGAATCTGAATGGATCAGATCCAATTGGATCTAATTGTAGCTTTGGGTTCAGGTGCCAAAATGTGACTGGTAAGCAACTGAACTCTCTCCTTAATTGTGTGAATCCAGGGAAACTTTGGGTTCAGGTACCGTTACCGTGGCCGGACCAGAAAGAAGTATAGTAAATGTGCAATCTTAAGGCCCAAGGATACTGTACATAACCTTAGGTTAAGGATCATATCATCCTACTGCTCAATCCCAAAATCTAGAAAATTCGGCATGAAAATTGTCTCGATCTCTATATATCGAAACCAAGATCTGTCCAGACCAACATTGCAATCTGGTGCCTACATCAACAAGTGGATAGTCCATCAGTTGAATTGTGCCATTTAGATATTTTCGAAATTCTCTGGTGGCACAGGTGGTCATTCATCTTTTTATAGTATAATGTGTATTTAATTTTGGAAAATGAGTTGCTAAGACCACATGCACCTCTACATCCAGTCCCACTTGTGGACCTGACTTGCTTGTATGGCATCCAAGCAGTGCATCATGTGGGGCTCATCTCCTAGATGACCTGGCTCAAGAACCAGTCTGTGTCACTCACCAGACAGGCCACACATGGACATTGTGGCTGTTGACATTTTCTCAAACTTGCTCATTGTTTTCATACAGATGTGACCCAGCTGATGAACTGACCAAACTGATCTGATGAGCTGTCCAAACTGATTTTGGGTCAAGTCATGTATGTGACCAAACTGGTTTGGATGTCCTAGAAATGGCCACTTGTAGGAGTATATGGGGCTACGCAAAACTCTTCAGACAAATTACAGATTTGGTCTTTTCCCGAAAAGGCTGTGTAATTTTTCTGTAAGGAAATGGATTTTTTTCCTTCTTCTTTCTTTTCTGTTCTGTTTTTGTTGAGATGTGATTGGGATTTCTTGCAGGCCACCCTTGGGTTCAGGTCGACGGTGTGGCACCTGATAAACCCCTTGATTCAGCCGTTCTAAGTCGCATGAAGCAATTTTGTGCTATGAACAAGCTCAAGAAAATGGCCCTAAAGGTAAGGCCATAGATAATTCAAGACTGCATAACTTCAATAATGTGTCCAACTAGGCATCTTATCAGAGCCCGATATGTGGGCACATCTACCCATGTATTTTAGAGGAAAACTTTGATACTTTGGCAAAGTGCGATGGATGGTGTGTGGACACAGAAATTTGTACGTGTCACATGCAAGTAATTCAAACTGAAATGGCCAAATTATGGGCCCCAGTTTAGACGTATCATAAACCAAAAATTACACTTATTTTATTACATGACTTGTGGATTAGTGGACATTAATTGGATGGTTGAAATTAAAAATATCTAATGATCCTATTTCAACGAACAAGTGTCCACAAATCAGATGTCTGGATTATTCGACCAATCTGATTTTGGGACTTAGTTGCAGTGAGTTCCACACTTTAGGTGGTTTAACTCGAGTTAATGTAACTTGAGTTAACATATGTGATGTGTACAATTTCCGAGGGCGTATGTATCAAGCATGACATGCTGCCCGAGTATCAAACAACTCCCCTATGCTTTTATACTAAACATGCTCAACGCAGGATATAAGCATATAGAGAAAGGTTACAATCAAACCTTGTTTCATGGAACTAAAGAGAGGATTCTTGGTTAAAAATTGTTGAACTAAATACAAATAGCATGTTATGAAAGGGATAATTGTATTGTATCCATTTCCATATCTGTATCATGTACTTTTGGGAAAACGAGTCTTTCCTGTTCTCGAATCAATATCCATATCAGTACCGATATCCAGGCATGTAGAGAAAGGTTGCAATCAAACCCTGTTTCGTGGAACTAAAGAGAAAGGATTCTTGGTTAAAAATTGTTGAACTATATACAAATAGCATGTTATGAAAGGGATAATTGTATTGTATCCATTTCCATATCCGTATCCCGTACTTTTAGGAAAATGAGTCTTTTTCCTGTTCGGGAGTCAATATCCATATCAGTCCCAATATCCGGGCATTGCAAGTCTAGGAATATACCAAAACACATGGAGCAAGGTAAATTGAGTTTTTCCTTGATCATAAAGTGGTTACATGTTTGTCTTGAATTGTCAATGGTTCTGTTGGATGATTCCATCATCCTTGACCCCCATGTAACTTAGGTATTGAAACTTGGGTTGTGGTGAAAAACAAACACAAAGTATTAGACATGGGTCCCCTGACCTGTGAACACATCTGTCCAGTTAAAGTGAAGACACTTGCTATCATGCAAATGTTAGTTCACAAGAGCACATAATGTAGAAAAAAATGTCTATACATGTCCTATCCATGGCATTGTCAGGCACACGACAAACACATTGACCCGAAAATGGGAAAAGAAAAACTCAACTGATCTTTCATTGATTGCCTTTTAGTATAATCTCAATATTGTTTATATATCATTATCACCTTAGCCTTCTCCTAGCAATTTGGGGTCGGTTTTTTACTGGGAGATAGTTTTATGATCGGCTGCTCGCCATGCATCAACCTTCCTCTTTTACCCAGCCTCATGGAACTGGCCATGGCAGAGGGTGAGATGGTACGAGTCTTTTCATGTTTTCCTTTAGAGGCCGAGTTTCCTATTTGTTTTCCTATTCGAAATAAATAGGAAACTATATATTATGCTTTCGTGAACTACTATTCATATAACAATATAGTAATGTTCAACTTTCTCAGGTTGCTGTCTGACGCCTTTCCATGTTTAGGTTGTTTAAATAGCATATGAATTATATTAAACGAAAACAAATTGTAAATTGAGAGTTTCTTCCAACAGCTACGTTAATATGGATGTGGCACGCATCCCTGTCTGGCATGGCATATTTTAGAAGGCCGAGTGTCATCATTATAATATAGGTTGATTCTTGTAAAGTTGGGGGTTTGTGTTTGAAAGATTCTCATTGTATGTTCTACACAACAAATACACTACAAAATTTTTTCCCCAGAAGTTTCCACATCAGACGCATAGCAAACATGCTTGTATAAGACAACGACAAGAAGTTAAAAATCATTTTCTTTTGTCATTTTTGGTTTTATCCATTATAACTTTTCACTATTTTCTTTCAACCCAATTGGATCATCATGGTGGTACTGATCTTGGTTTTTCATTATGTCGTACAAGTTGCAAACCTTCAGATAACATTTCTAATGTGCCGGTTTGTAAATGAAATGTGTCCCGTATAGGTCATTGCTGAGAGCTTGTCTGAAGAAGAAATAGCTGGCCTAAAAGCAATGTTCAGGATGATAGACACAGATAATAGTGGGCAAATCACTTTTGAAGAACTGAAGGCAGGTTTGGAAAGGGTGGGTGCTAAACTTAAGGAGTCTGAGATATATGCACTCATGGAAGCGGTAAGTGTCTGTTGACTTTCAGTTTTGGGAGTTTTAAATTACAGATGCATGGATGTGGTTTTCTTTTCTCTTGACATAATTCATCTTTGAAAATAGAGAATAATATGATCCTCATAGTATGCTTGGTTGGAATTTGGAATTCTCGGTTTTCAGTATTTCTACCGTTGATGTGGTGGGCAGCATCGTGGATGACCATGCCCCAAAAATCTCTCACAATGGAAGATCCTAGCTGTCTAATCTATGGCCTTTCGACTCTTGTGCAAAGTTGTATTCCCCTCTAAACCTTCTACTTTCAGGACACCCATCAAAGAACTTGAGTTGTTCCATCGAGGAAATGTTTGACGTGGTCCATCCACTGTGAGGCCCATCCATTCAACTGTCTAGATAACCAAACATGGCCCCCACTCGCATAAACAAAAACTTGATATAATGCTAATCCCTGGGCTTGGGATCATGTTAGTCATCTTAAAAAATAGCTGTGTTGTTTTTTGACTTCCTTGTGGTTTGTCTGCCTTTTCACAAATGAAATGCAGGCAGATATCAACAATAGTGGCACCATAGATTATGGGGAGTTCATAGCCGCGACTTTACACCTAAACAAGATCGATAGGGAGGATCATTTATTTGCGGCCTTCTCATATTTTGACAAAGACGGAAGTGGGTACATCACACAAGATGAGCTCCAGCAGGCCTGCGAGGAGTTTGGTATTTCAAATGCCCACCTTGAAGAGATGATCCAAGAGGCGGATCAAGACAATGTATGTGGAATCCATTGAGTTTTATTTTTATTTTTTATTTTACGAAAACAGCCTACTTGCAAGAGTAGGATTTCGAATCATAAACTCAGCTGGACATGCTGGTTCGGTTCACGTGTGCAAGATTTGAACAGTTCATCTGAAGGGCCTCACTGTGTATGTGGCATGGCCCTAAAATCAGGCCAGTCTGGACGCTGGGTAGTGGCCCACACTGCATGCATTTCAAAGAAATGGTGTTTAGAAGAACTGATCAACAGCCTATGTCTGATGAAACATGTGGCCCACCTGATGACCTTCCACCCAGATTTTTGAGCCAGGAAACATATATGGTGGTTCTCACCTGATGGATGGCCTGGATCTCGCACGTATGTACCACAATTGCATGTGGGAAGAGTAGCATCCGGACTCAATCTCACCCTTATGTGTGACATACAGGCCATTCATAAAGGTGGCCTTGCCAGGCTTGGCATCAGGTCATGCTTGGTGTCGTGACCTGACATCAAGCCAGTCCGCTCATCAAGTTGGCATCATGTGTGTGAAAGAAGGGTAAGCTAAAAGAGTCATCTGACAGTCCTCATTTAACATACATGTCTGGTCCACCTAATGACCAGACCAGTCTGATTTATGGGTCCACAACACATAACAATGTTGCCCACCTGATGAACGTGCTGGATCTGGCATACACATGCCACGCTAATGCACCCAATTGATCGTGAATAATCTTAGCAGGTGCTCTTTCAGTTTTGTATGCAATGAAAAGGGGAAGTGATTTCATAGGTTGGATCTTTCTTTTTTCTTATTTTCTTGCCAGGACGGACGCATAGACTACAATGAGTTCGCGGAAATGATGCAACAAGGAGATGCCGATTTTGCAACGAAGGGCCTGCAAAACACCATCAGCATTGGATTTAGGGAGGCACGAAAGCTTGGTTGACACTGACTGACAAATTTAAGGTTTTCCTTTCACTTTCCCCATTTTAATTTATAGAATCGGAATTTTTGCATACGAGTTGTAAAAATCGGGTCGGTGCCTTTTGCTTTAGAAACTGGAATTCAGGCAATTTACAATCCAAACACATTGTATTTTTCTTGTAGCTGATTTGGATTGGAAAAGATTGCACATCGATGCCTTTTGTTTTTAAATTCTTTTTCTCTCTTGTATAACAATGTTCATCTACTACTTGCTTCTCTTTCGTCTTAAATTCTCCTATTTTCTCTGCTTCTATTTCTGCACCGTATTGTATTATAAGCGCTTATCTTCATCACTTCAATTTTCCTATTCTATGCTACATATCTGATGTGATCAAGGTATAAAATAGAGAGGACCATCGTCGGCAAATACATGAGCTGAATGTGCCCAGTTGTTTTTTTCCCCAAATAGATCACAAATACAAGCTATTTGGACATTTTCTTTTGGTCAGTGATTTGGACTTTGGCTGGGCCTTTTACCAGATCAATATGGTACTGGTCAATATACCATAACCAAGGTCTACACATGGTATGTACATTCAGTCCTAACCGCCCAAATAGGGACACACTGTAGATTGGTTGGCTCCCAAAATTAGATTGATAGACATTTGGTTGCTGAATTTGGAACATTTACTATTTTTTTCTTTTAGACTCAGATGTCCACCAATCAGCCAGTTTAAGATCATGCTTTCAGTGTAATTTTCGAGTTGTAATCCATCCACAGTGGGTACCGCCATTTGGATGCTCGGCGTTTGGGTCATGACATGCCTACATTAGGGAAGAGTCATGCCTGGCACCTTATCATTTCCCTCTTCTTTTATATGGAAACTGCAAGGATCTTTTGGCTGAGTTTGGGAAGGCATCCCTTATCCATTGGGTCCAATATGTTGGTCGGATGACTTTCTGAGAGTGACCAAGAAAGAATGGAAAACAAAACCCAAATGGGTGGGTTATCGTTTTCCGACTCTTTTTTTTTCCCGCTCTGAGACAATAATCCATTTCATTTCAGGGTCGTTTGGGGGGCGTTTGGATCATAAGTTAAACTACTTATGCCTCAAGTATCTTATGTTGGTTTCTACTTATTAAGCTGAAGTGATTTAAGTAACTTTAAGTAAAAAAAGTTACTTATAATTGATCATAAACCAAACTTATCTCAAATAAGTTACTTATACCGCTGTAAGTAGAAAAAGTAACTTATTAGGTGGTATCCAAATGGGCCTTTGGTGTTTGGAAAATGAGCCCCAGTTGTGAATCCTTGTGTTTGGGTCCTCGGAAATGCTTGGAATTGGTTTCCTGTTGGAATCCATTTCCACCCCCAATTGGAAATTCACTGGACCAGCTAACTCGCAAAGTCCTGAGTAATGAATTCCCTGCCAACAGTCCCATTTTCAAATTCCCTCCCACGTGAATATTCTCAGCATAATTCATGTCAATTCTTTCCCGGTACCCGAGTACAGTTTCTGAATTCTAGAGAATTACATTCCGAGTATCCAAACATGACAAACAGAATCTCTTTTTTAAGGATTTTGTTTTTAGGAAATAAATTCTCTCATCCCTTTTCAATTTCTCACATCCGAAGGACCCCTCAAGTTGTTCTTGAAACAAACAAGATACTAGTTTGCAGAAAGGCATTTCCATCCATTCCTTGGATATTGAGGTGTTTTTAAACATACCCTTTATATTGATCCCTTCTATGATGGCTTGAAGAGCTAAATTAGATTTATGTTTCACGCTTCGAAAAAAGGCAGTTTTTGGACAGTAGTTCTGATGATGACATCACGTCACGTACACCCTTACGTACGTATTAGAGGAGGCGGGCCACACCACTTTCCCTGAGGCTAAGCGAGTACCCGTGATCGTGCAGAAGACCCCATGTGCATGTGCGAGCATCTGGAAGACCCCATACTGGGAAGATGCACATGGGCTACTTTATGGAATGATCTAGACCGTTGGATCGGAGGGACACGACGATGGGGCCATTGGATCGCACGGATTACATGATCGGGCTATTGATTGTTGATCGTCCACATCAGTTTTAGGCTTTATCATATTTTAGGATTTCACTTTTGATTGTTTTATATTTGTACACATTATAAGTGTTTTGGTTGCTTTTATTTAGACTAGGGCTATTTTCGTTAAAGTTAACAAGACGAGGATTACTGTAATTTTGAAACTTCTTGAATCTATAAAAAGAAGGGTGCGTGTGACTTCTCTCCCATTGAATTTTGTGATTAAAAAAAGAAGAGAAAAGCTATTGCTTTTTTTCCCATCTTCATGCAATTTGAAGATACCTCCATGCGATTTGGAAGGAAGATTGGTACGAGACTAATCTTCATCAACGGAGGTGCGAGATCTGCATCTATCCCTACACCATCTTCTTTTTTTTTCCCCATCCAGGTATTCTCTTCAGGGTCTTACTTTTCCCATCCCAAATTTTTGTTTTCTCCAAAACCCAACCTTCCCATTCCTCCATCCCCGAAACCAACCCTAAACCTAAAATCCCTAACTTTCCCCAAATTACCCAAACCCTAATTTTCACCCTAGGATGTATTAGGTTTCTTATTTTAAAATAGATTAAACCCTATGCTAATTGGATGTCCCTACATCCATTAGATCTTAGTTTCGTTTTATTTAATGATCTTATGTTATGATGTTCGTATCTTAGGCCAGGATTACACGATTTTCTTTTGATTTCATGATATTTGTGGTGAATATAGCGACGTTTGTGTGTTTTTTTTTTTTTTTTTTTTATATATATTGTTAAATATCTTAATTTAGTAACCTGTTCTCACATGTTACTTAGTTCATGCATCGTTCCTGCATCAATTTCTTTGTATAAGAATAATCTTGATTGGAATATTTGTTGCTTGTATTCGGGCCCGTTTGGATGCATGTCAAAATGGTTATTTGTAATGAAATGGTCCCGGCTCATTTGGAAACCTACTCGAGATCTCCGGATTCAAAATTACTCAGTGAACTAGGCGCTAAAAATTCTACTTGCTCAAAAACCACCCAGATTGGTTTTCAGCAAGATGATGAAAACATCAGTTTTCTAGGATAAAGCTTTTGGCAGAAGTTGCATTATAAATGGGCCCTTCAGGAACTGGGTTTTGTTCTTTATTGAGTGAGCATGATTCGTGGACCGTTGGAGACGTGTGTTCACATGGGCTCTCGTACTATTGAGTAGCTGACTTGAGTGAAGAGAGGGAGGGAGGGAGAGTGAAGAAGTGGGCTCTCGCTATTGAGTAGCTGACTTGATTGGGTTGCCAATTTCCATGTTTCAGCTCCCTGATTCGGTCTGTAGTGACAATAGTGGTATTGCCCTGTGCAAATCACACCACACTATAATTTGCAATGGGTGATGCATTTATAATCACTGTAATATGCCAGTGACATTGCGTGATGTTGGCCCACGTCGATGTAACACTTGTAATATGCAATGAGTAGCTGACTTGAGTGGGTTGCCAATTTCCATGTTTCAGCACCCTGATTTGGTCTGTAATGACAATAGTGGTATTGCCCTATGCAAATCACACCACACTATAATATGCAATGGGCGATGCATTTATAATCACTGTAACATGCCTGTGACATTGCGTGATATTGGCCCACGTCGATGTAACACTTGTACATTGCAAAATAAATGAATTTATTATGCACCGCATGGGCATTTAGATATGGCCTATACTTTTAATACTTTATTATAGGTGTCACGTAACTATTGCATGGAGGGATTCCTTTAATGTCATTTTGATCCTGACTGCTAATGCACCCAATTGAATAAGTGAAACTTTTGAGCTGGACTGATAATGCATTGTGCTTTCATCAATTGTTTTAGTGTTGACAATTTAGACCACTAGTGATGATTGCACTTGCGAAAAATTAAAATAAAGTATCTTGGATGTGTTTTCTGATTGACTAACATAGGGCCTCTCTCACCAATGTAATGATAATAAATGGCATCCAAATCAGTTGTAGTTAATCTCTTGAAAGAGAAATTTGATTGCAACAACTTTAATGACTGACACATGTTTGTTAGGATTATACGAGATGAAGAACATGTGTTGTACACGCTAAAAATCATTAGAAGAAAACTAAAATAGAAAATGAGAATATTCTATAGAGTACTCTATAGGTAGCACGACAAAGAAGACAAGAAATGGAAGAAAAATAACAGAGCTGCTGGAAATATTCTTCTTAGCTTCACATAAACTGATCCCCACACAAAATTTATGAGAATGCTAAGGAAATGTGGGATACTTTGATTGAGTCTTATGTTAAAATGTTGGATGCCAATATAAGAATAGCACATATGAAATTTGATGAATATAGAATGTTAATTGGATGATCCATTAAAGACCATATCATGAAGATGAAATAGATGATGGAAAATTTGCAAAATGTAGGTTGTGTTTTGACAAAGAATAGAAAAATTATAGATGTTTTGATCTTTGCCAGATTCTTAGGATCGTATTAAAGATATCCTAAATCACAATGATGCAATCAAGACTTTTTAAGTACTTAGCTCATCACCAGAAACATGAAGTTGAATTGAAGGCCATCTAGTATGGAGTAGCGTAGTTTTTATTGTTGATAGTCGAAGAAGAGATATTCGAGGAAGGAAAAGGTCTAAGAGAACAGGCATACAATGCTCCCAATAATCAATCCAATCCATTCTAGCATTTATCCATTCCTCCACGTGTTCATCCACACTCACCTCATTATCGATAGTAACCACTCCGATACCAACCATATCCACCTAGATACGAACTCATGAAACCTCTAAAATAACTACGCCCCATGACATGCATATTAAACCAATGCAACCGAGGAAAGATAATAAGAAAAGAGCCAGATGATAGGGAGGGTGATTGTTCTTGCTTTGTGTGGGGAAAACAAGGCCACTGGGGCAGGACTTATCTCAACTGTAAAACGATAAATTTTTCTCTACCCATAGGATATGCTTACATAGACATATTGATAGCTGATTTAAACTTTTAGGGGTCGTTTGGCACGGTGGATTGGAGGGGGTTTCAAATCCCCTTGGTTGTTTGGCCGCATAAAGTAACTGAGGATTGCCAATCTAGGGGGTTTCCAATCCCTTCTTTGAGGGGGTTTGTAATCCGCCGTGAGAGCTTGGATTAGACCTAAAATTATTTCAATAGTTGCAGGTGTAACATGTATGTCACTGTACACTATCATTCTATTGGGCACATGGCCCACTAATGATGATCAGCACCATCCAAACATTGTCCATGTAAATCAGCACCATCCAAATATTGTCCAACACCGTCCAAGCATTGTCCATATTAATCAACGATTAAAAATCGTTGGTTAGTCACTCAGACATGATCTTGTGCTTGCGGTCCATTTGAGACTTGGAATTTCATCATCTTCAGGCAAAACATATATTTCAGCGGGCTTATCGCAACCATAGTGTCAAAAATTATATATCTTACTAATTAGGGACATTAAAGTTGATTTAGTAATTAAATTCAAACCCCTATAAATATATAATGCATAGGTATTTTTGAATTAAAGTTGATTCACACTCCAGGGTGCCAAACACACCGGGAGGATTGCCAGTCCAGGGGGTTTCCAATCCTGGGGGTTCCGAATCCATTAAGGAATGGATTATAGACAAAGGATATATATGGTTTTGTGGACTTTTGGACAATCCTACTCCGGAGTCACAAGCTATATATGGAAAACAAGCATTGGAGGACATAATCAGAGTTGGTACTTAACATTTCACGTCAAAGATAAGATGGTCTTTATTACTAAATGCACTCCTTTTGCTTTAGGGATGTGAATAAATCTAATATCTATCACATATCTAGTTAAAAAGAATTTTAATATAAGATTTTGTAGAGAAATAATTCACTTAGGGAAAATAATGTAAAACATGGGATGAATCATCAGTAGACCTCTTTAAGCTAGATATTGTAAATAGTTTTTTTTTTTTTTCCTTTTATCAATATTAAGTAGCTTGGCTTTTGTTGGAATATTTGAAGCTAGTGTTGTATCGGAATATATTAAGTGGCATAACAGATTGGGACGTAGGAAAAGATTGGATAATGATGTTCGCACAAGATGGATTACTGAGAATGTTAACAAAAGTAGATTTGCCTTTTTGTAAGTATTGTGTATTAGGAAGGACAACTAGAAAATCATTCCAGACGGCTTGAAGTTAAAAACTTCTCCAAATTATACACAGTGATTTATGTGGACTCTTGAATGTGCTAGCTTGAAATGATAACCAATATTTTATAATTTTTATTGATGACTACTCATGATATGGAACAATCATTTTTGTTTAGAAATACATATTAAAAGAAGAGAATTAATTAGATAAAAGAATCAGAGTATTTAGGACAGATAATAGGTGGAGAGTACACATTAGAATTCGTCAAAATGTATTGTCGAAATGTTGGCATTGCTCAATAATATACTATGCCTTACACTCAATAAAATGATGTAGTTGAAAGGAGAAATAGAACTTTGCTAGATATGGTAAGATCTATATGATGGCTCACGTAAATCTATTAACTACCTTTTGAGGAGATGCACTGCTTATGGCTTGCCTATGTACTAAATAGAGTCATTCAAAATGGGTTTCCAAAACACCTTAAATGTGGACCAGTAGTAGACCGTCATTGCGTAAGATAGAGCATATTGGGAAGCTAAAATGAAAATATTGCCACCGAATAGAAGAGTAGATATAATCATGTGCTTTGAGATGTGATAAGGAAAATGAGAGATTCATTACTCTTTGGTGAAAGAGATGATCGAATCCTCCAATTTCGATCATACTTCAACTAATCGGAACCATAAAAAAAATTGGGTACTTTTTTCTCTTATTTTTCCTTCTCTCTCTCTCTCTCTCTCTCTCTCTCTCTCTCTCTCTCTCTCTCTTCTTTTTCTCTCAGCTAACAACTTACTGGTCTTCGTTGTTGGGGATTTTGACCTGCGGAATCACACAGATCTAGATCTAGGATAGCAATTCAATGGCACCAAACACATACAAGAGAACACATAGATTTAACGTAGAAAATCCTTTCGGAAAAAAAAATCACGGCACAAAGCGACAGATCTCCACTATGAAAATAGAGATTACAAAGAGAGAGGACTTACCCGATTCGAACAATCTCGAATCTCACCCTTGCTACACTCTTTGATTTTCCTAGATCACCTTTAGAAAGCTTTAAAATTATTTTCCATCTTACTAGAAAAATCCTAAGAATACCTACTTATAGTTTAGGCAATTTTCCTTTCGCATTCCAGTTGCGAAAAGACTCAAAATTCGCAATCCGCATAAAATCGCGGAACGAATCTGCGTAACCACGACTGGTCGAGCGGACTGCATAACTGGTTGAGTGCCACCCATGACCTGTTGAGCATGGCCCACGACCGGTTGAGCACCTCGGACCCCAAAATTTTATGTTTGCTAGACTTTAAGTCGAGCGGGCTACGACTAGTCAAGCCGCTCCCACAACCGGTCGAACCTGACCCACGACCGGTTGTGAACGTTCAAATTTAAGACATATCTTAACAATCTCCACCATGTCTTCAATCTTGAACTGTATAGCATCTTGACCTCTTCTCTTATTTTTACATCACATCATAGCTTCTCTTGCACACTTCGTCTTTCTTTTACACCATCGCCAGGCCCAGAAAAGTTTTATAAACATTGAACTTCTCTGCAGGAACGATATAGGAGAGCATGTCCATCGCATCAAAATCCACGTGCCCAACTATCTTTTCTTCTGTCTTCTCAAAAGAAAAAACGTAGTCTTTTAATCATCTCACCGCTACCTAATATTGCTTGCCGGAGTACTTGCTTACAACGCTGATAGCCTGTGAAATAACCGGTCTAATCCAAACCATGACATACACTGCCAACCTCATTCGAATAAGGCTCATGAAATATCCTACTTTTCTTCATCTGTTTTGGGACAGGTCCTGAGGAAAACTCGAGGAGAGACGCGTAGGGAACGCTCTTTGGCTTTACCTGGCCCATCACATGCTTGATCAATACCTACACACAAGGTATTCTTCCTGTGATTACCAAAGCCTACTCCTCCTTCAGTCTCAATGCCAAGAACCATCTTTGCAGCCCCCCGATTTTTCATCCATGAAGGAATCAAACCAGTGCCTAGGCGACAGGTTGAACCACGACCTCCTGCAAAGTCTTTTCTCAGCCCCTTTAACTTCAAACCGCTCTGGTTGCTTCATGTAGATCTGCTCTTCACTTTTCTTTACAGAAGTGCAGACTCCACATCCGTCCTTCCAGCTTAAGATCACATTGGCCAACCAGCGCCAATCACGGATCTAATAGATTCTCGCTATACCGTCGGCGTGAATATCTCTAAGAAGTCGATCCATTCTCTCTGAGTATAACCCTTCGCTACCAACCTCGCCCTGTATCTATGCTATATCCTCCTAAAGATCCACCTGCATCGGATTACTTTTCGGCCCACTGGAAGCTCCACCCACTCCCATATGTCGGTCTGGTACAACGAATCCATCACATCACCCATAGTTACCTTTCACTTCTCAGCACCAGGCTTACCTAGAGCCATCTGAATAGAAGATGAATCCTCCTGCGATATTGGAGTCGTCCATATGCTTCGTCGATATCCTTCGATCATGTTGTGTGATTCTTTTCACAGGTGGCTACTCCACTTGCTCTGTATCTCTGTCCGCATGTCTCAGCCTTCCTGCCCTGCTCGCTCATGTGGCCATGCCCAACATGTCACACACGTGCAGAGGTGGAATCCACTACATCCATTATAGCTCTACCTTTTGAAGTGCTCCCGATCAATCTGTACAAGTTACCGAGTCGTTGCGCTTTCATGATTACTCGTGCCCCCTTAGATACTTTAAGAGCACTATCAACACCTGTGTACTTATATCCTTTTGTCTCAAGCACACCAAGAGAAATCAGATTCTGCTTCAAATTAGGAACGTGCCTCACATCTGTCAAGGTACGCTCCACCCCATCAAACATCCTGATGTGCATCGAACCAACAACCACAACATTACAGACAATGTCATTGCCCATGAATACTTGTCCACCATCGCACTCCCTGTAGCTGGTGAATCAACTCTGATGAAGAATCATGTGAAAAGATGCCCCTGTGTCTAGCATCTACTCGTCCTTATGATCATCATATGGCCGTCCGAGCGAATACACAGATAAAACATCACCATCACATCCATCTGACGTGGCAGCGTTGGCCTCCTTACATAAAGCCTCAGAATCTTCTCTCTTTGATTTATGATTTTCACATGTCCTTCCTTCCCACAGTTCCAGCACTTTACCTTTCCTTTGCCCTTGCCCTTGGATTTGGATCTAGAACCTGAAGAACCTGTACCTTGTCTAGAATTCCTACCCACTGTAAACATTGTATCAGAAGATGTCCTCATGTCGCTATTTAGCTGTCTCATATCCTTCCCTTGAAGGGCTGAGATAATTGTGTCGACACTTAGGGTTTTATTCATACTGCATAAAGTGTCCTTGAATGACTCATAAGACGCTGGAAGAGAATTCAACAATATACATTCTTGTTCTCCATCTTTCATTAATTTTCTCCATATCCAGCAATTTGTAATCTAATTTATTAAAGTTATTGATGTGAGCCTCCAGATCTCCACCCTCTGCCATTTTGAAGTTATACCACTGCCGCTTCAAGTGCAGGCAATTTTCAGAGGATTTTTTCGCATAAACATCCTCTAACTTCGTCCATAACTTAGCCGCAGTTTTCTTCCCCATGACGTTGTAGAAAACCTCATTTGTGAGACATAAATGGATCGATGATAAAGCCTTCTTATCAAGAGTATTCCAATCATCATCAGTTATAATAGATTTTTACTCCTCAAAAGCACCATCTTTGTTTTGCTTGATTAAGGAACTCATCATCTTGATTTTTCATAATTCAAAATTATTTTTTTCTGAGTACTTCTCAATCTCATAGTTGGTGCTCGCCATTATTACTAATCCCTTAGATTCAGATTTGTGCCCCAATGATAGCTCTGATACCACTTGTTGAGGATTTTGACCTGCGGAAACACGTAGATCTAGATCTAGGATAGCAATTCAATGGCACCAAGCACATACAAGAGAACACACAGATTTAACGTGAAAAACCCTTTCGGGAAAAAAAAAATACGGCACAAAGCGACGGATCTTCACTATGAAAATAGAAATTACAAAGAGAGAGGACTTATCCGATTCGAACAATCTCGAATCTCACCCTTGCTACACCCTTTGATTTCCCTAGAACCCCTTTAGAAAGCTTTAAAATTATTTTTCATCTTACTAGAAAAGCCCTAGGAACACCTACTTATAGTTTAGGCAACTTCCTTTTCGCATCTCAGTTGCAAAAACGACTCAAAATCCGTAATCCGCATAAAATCGCAGAACGAATCTGTGTAACCACGACCGGTCGAGCGGACTGCACGACCGGTTGAGTGCTACCCACGACCGGTTGAGCATGGCCCACGACCGGTCGAGTGCCTCGGACTTCAAAATTTTATGCTCGCTGGACTTTGAGTCGAGCAGGATACGACTAGTCGAGCCGCTCCCACGACCGGTTGAACCTGAACCATGACCGGTCGTAAAGGTTCAAATTTAAGATATATCTCAACATTCCTCTCTCTTATCCTCTAGCCTCGACCCCCATCTCCCTTGGTCTCTCTTGGTCGAGTAAGGGAAGCTGTAGTTGTTGATGCTTGAGATCTCAAAAATGAAAAGCAAATAGTTAGATCGGGTGCAGAAGGTTGCCGGATTGTAGGGAAATCTCAACTTTTAGAAAGATTCTCCAAGGAGTTTAACCTATAGTGCGGGGCCTCTCTAACTGTTGAGTTCCAAACAAAGTTCATCTTCATTATGCACAAGCTCATTAAGGCCTAGATGCTAGCCAAGAGTGCTATTCTGCCATCATCAGTACTTGCTACCACAGGGCCTTTGGTGACATCATCATCTATGACATTACGAAGTGGTCTAGTTTTCAATAGGTCCCATGATGGCCTACGATCTCCAAGCCCACATTGATCCCAATGTCTTGATCATATGCTCGTTAGCAAAAAGCCTGACCTCGCGAGATGTTCTCCGTTCCAACTAAGGCTGGCGGAAGTACGCTAAGGAGGGGTTGGTTGCTGGATTGGATCGAAAACAAGATCTAATGATTATAACACCAGTAGCCGGAAATAGAGGAATCTCTAGGGTTCTTTTTATATATATTATAATTAGAGCTGGGCAAAAACTGACTCGGTCCGGCGGATCCCATCCGAACTGAACCAAAGGCCTATATCGGTGTGGTTTGAATAGGATCAGTCAGATCTAACCGTTCATCAGATCGAGTTCGGATCAATGTCGATCCAGAATCTGATTCGATTGGATCCGATCTAATCTGGTCATGTATTATGAACTTAAAATAAAGCTGTTGGATGTTTGCATCTTTAACTATTGAGAAATAAAGGGCTGGGGTTAAACCATTTCCCAAGAGAGGTGTCGTGAGGGCAATGTGGGTTGCGCATTGATGAGGCCTGCATTGGGCAGGTGTACCACCACAAGGCCTTGAAACCTGGTTCAGAAGCAGATTGGCTAGTGTACTAAGCGGATCTGAGTAAACTTTGTGGGCCCAAATGTTATTCATGCAATTTATCCACTCTGTCCATTTCTTTTAACAGATAATTTAGGGCTTCATCCAAAAAATGGTGTGTATCCAATCCTCAAGTGGAGCACACCATCGAAAACAGTGTGAATTGAGCATCTACCGTTGAAAAATTATTGGGGGCTAAAGAAGTTTTAGATCAAGCTGATATTTGTTTTTTTCCTTCATCCATGTCTTTTTGATCTTATAAATAGGTTGGATGACAAATAAACATTAGTAGGCCTTATAAAGTTTTCAACGATGGAAATCAGTACTTCTACTTTTTCTCGTGCTATGGTCCACTTGAGCTTTGGATATGCATAAATTTTGGGTTCAACCCCTAAAATGATCTAGAAAAACAAATGGATGGTGTGGATCAACCACATGCATTCACGGTGGGCCCACATGCATTCACGTTGTATCATACGCTAGATATACGGGCAGCGTTGTGGTCCTGTGGATAAACCTCAATTTGATTTCATGTATCACACGCAAGCCATACAACTGGTGTAGATACGTGTTGTCCGAAGACGAGCACGGACGCGCCTCGAGCTCCAAGTTGTACGAATGGCTCAAATGAGATCAAAGTTACATGGGCCCCACCATAACGTTTATTTTCCATCTAATTTGTTAATAATGTTAAAAATACATGGATGAAGAGGAAAAACAAATTTCATATTGATTCAAAACTTCTGTAATCTTCAAAAGGGTTTCAATGGTAAACGTTCAATCTTAATGTGGTCCATCTGATCTTTAGATTTGTCTTATTTTTCGGCTCAAGCCTTAAGACAAGCTCTCAAAATGGATGGATGGTTTGGATATAACACATACCTCATAGTTTGACCCAAAGAACTTGCTGACGT
Source organism: Magnolia kwangsiensis (assembly GCA_037074715.1). Classification (NCBI taxonomy): domain Eukaryota; kingdom Viridiplantae; phylum Streptophyta; class Magnoliopsida; order Magnoliales; family Magnoliaceae; genus Magnolia; species Magnolia kwangsiensis. Next base: position 64,690,435 of record CM073589.1, read on the forward strand.
CAATACACCACCAGCCAATTCGCTTCCGGTTTGGTATCACCGATCTCTCTCTCCCGATTCGAACGGTACCCAACCTTATCTGATTCGGTTTCCCTAACCGAGTTAGACTTGGTCTGGGTCAGACGAGCAATGCATCGGATCAGATCGAGTCAGTTGACCTGGACTCGGTCCCGGATCGGATCGAGCTCGGATCCGTTACTTAAAAATTTGGATCGAGTTGAGTTCGACCCAATCCGATCCAACTTGACTCGATGCCCACCTCTACTTATAATATGGCCTTCAATATACAATTGGGCTTATGGCCCATTTCTAGACAAATACTGGGCTTGAGGCCTAGTACTAAATTTCTTACACTCTCCCTCAAGTTGTAGCATATATATTATGTGTACCCAGCTTGTTAAAAATGTGTATGCCCAAAGCCCTAGGTAATTCTCAGGTGAAAATGTTCACAAGTTGTGATTTTCATTGGACATGTCCAGTAACATTTTTTTGACAACAATCTTTTCTCGAATAAAGTGATAATCCATCTCTGTGTTTGGTTTTTTCATAGAAAATAGGGTAGTCGGGGATGTGAGTCCTCGTGTGATTGTCACAATAAAGGACCACGAGCAACTCATTTAAGAGCCCGAATTCCTGAAGAAGTGATGTCACCCAAATCATTTTGCAAATAGCATGAACGGTGGCCTTGTTTTCTACCTCAGCATTGGATTTGTCCACCACATTTTGTTGCTTACTCCACATAATTAAATTACCTTAAACAAAAGTGCAATACCCAGAAGTGGATTATCTATTCGGCACGGATCCATCCCAATCAGCATCAGAGTACCCTCTCTACTCGAAGATGACCATAGACCTGTACATTAGTCCCTAACTTGGATATTCCTTCAAGTCGTAAGATACAAACCACAGCTTCCCAACGCTGGGTTTGGGGCCGGTGTGTACACCGACTAACTACCCCTATTGGAATGGGTATGTTTAGTCCTGTGACCGTAAGATAGATAAGCTTTTTGACTAGCCAACAATACCTTTCAGGGTTTTCAAACAACTCTCATTGATCATCTGCTAATTTGCAATTTAGCTCCATTAGGATCCGATTATACTAGTCTCTCAAAGAAGGTTGAGAATATGCTCTCTTTGATTGAGGGTAATCTTAGAAGCAGAGTGGGCCACATCAATTTCAAGGAAGTACCTTAAGTGGGCCAGATACTTAGTTTGAAATTGCTGCTGAATATAATGTTTAACATTTGTAATTTCCACTGCATCGCTGCCTGTGACTATGATATCATCAATGTACACAATTAAGATTCCCTTGTCATTTTAATTAACAAAAACTGAGTGGTCCACATGGAATTGACGAATGCCAACTAGAAGAAGAGCATTGCTTTCAAACCACATACTCAGTGATTCCTTGAGCCCATATATAGCTTTATGAAGTTTACAGTCGCTCCCTCTCACCCCTAAGCAACAAACCATGAAGATTGCTCCATGTAAACTTCTTTGAATAAATCTCCATGCTTTCTTAACATCTAATTGATAGAGGGGTCATGACTTGTGAGATAAACGATCAAACAAAATTAATTTGGCTACAGGTGAGAATGTTTCCTCATAGTAAAGCCCCGCAGTTTACATATAGCCCTTAGTCATAAGGCGCACTTTCAATCTTTTAATGGAGTCATTCAGTTTATTTTTAATGGTAAATATATCAACGGGTATCTGACTGTGTGTTTGCTAGGAGACAATGCGACTAACGTCCAAGTACCAGTGTGATGCATTGCTTCGATTTCATCTTCCATAATAATAATAATAATCTAAAATATAATGTGCCACACTATCTGCATGTGCCCAACATGGACCCCACTGAATTTAGAGACATTGCTTACGTTGAAATGATGGCCTTTCGGCCGTTGGTTCATGGGTATTTTTTGGAGGAATGAGGTGGATGGCCACTCCTGTGCTTGTTTAATGTGGACCATTGCACTTCCTTTCTTTTAGCTTTTAATTAATCAGATGCGTAGCACATTCTGATTGGAATATCACCCTATGCTGTGGTGGCCCACCAAATCAACAGCCCTGATCGCTACTCACTACACGTGCTTGGCATATTTGGTACAGATCCATTTGGTGGCGATTGATGCACGTAATAGTCGCTATATATGCTTAGCATATCTGGTACAGATGTGCTCCATTGGTGGTAAGTGGATCTCGACCTTCCATATCCATGGGTGGTCCACAAATTTTTTTTTTTTAAAAAGCACATTGATCAGACTATCCTAGCCAACTTTCCTATCGACCATCTGATAATTAATCTTTCTCATGTTTTACCGTCCACTAGGAAGGCCACAGATTGACGATCGTCACCGTCTTTTGCTTCCTATCTATCTAGATCACAAGATACACTATCTATGATGCCAACCGTCCCCCGTTTATTATTATTATTATTATTATTTTTATATTTAGTTTTCAGGGGAATATTAGTTGCTGCTGCACGTCTGCAGGTGCCAAAAAAAAAAAACACCCCCGCACGTGCAAGATCAGAGCCATTCGTTCACAATGCCCCCTTGGTGAATGCTCTGCATCCTGAAAGCTTAGACAATCACCCATCAGGTGGGCCACATGCGTTAAAACTTAAAAAAAAAAAAGAAAAAGAAATGCCACAGCTGGCCTAGTTATGCCATGACAAATGAGGGTCTTTTTCTTGTCTGCGAATTAATTAATAGTGTTTAATTGTCCACATCTTTCCATGATAAGATAAGGTAGTTAGATGCATGCATCTAAGTGGACCACCAAAATTATATTTAGTTAAAAAAAGCCCAACAAATTTAGAAATTAGTAGGTTTGTGCTTATCGTAGATTTTCTTAGAAGCATTAGGATATAATATCAAATCAAATGGAATGTGTGGGCCCAAGTAAGGGACCACATAATCAAGAACCGAGAATTCCTTAGTGGGCTACGATGGATCTTCTATTATTTTGTGTGGCCGTTTATTTTTCAGACCCAGGGGTTGATGTTGGTAGCTTGAAATGGGCCTTTTTCAAATCTCAGCCCTTCCTTTTAATTTGTCGGGTCCATAGGGATAGCGACCTGTTTTAAGACAATGGGGCCCACGTGAGCCTAGGCACGTTGAACTGAAGATCCAAACCGTTGATATGATGGGACTCACTGTTGATAGAGATTTCCCCGAAGATCTTCCCGATTAGAAGATCCCAACCCTCAAAAAGAGATAAACACTGGGAAAAAGAATTAAGCAACAGTCCACGTTCAAGAAAAAAAGGCCGAGCATAGGTGTATTTGATGCTTGCCGTTCATCGAATGATTTGGAATAGCATGCATGGATGTACTTTGGCCTACCGTAGATGCCTATGATGGAGATGGACCCCACCACGTGGAAGGCCCCTTGTGTAGAACTCTCCAGCGCTCATGTTTCTCCCAAAAAGAGAAACCAACACAGGCGTACATGGTCATGGTGTGTGACATTACACGTACGCGGTTGCACTCACTTGCCATAGTAAATGTTCGTTGTTCCTCGACTCCATCTTAATTCTTGTTCGCTGCAATCTTGACCATACACGTGTCAGGATAAGAAAAGGATATGCAAGATCAAGCCATTAATCAAGTTGGACCTGGACTGTGTTTATCATAGCCTCAAAATCAGGTTGATCTGGTCATCACATGGGCCAGACATAAGGGTTAAATGCGGACCATTGGTCAATTTTAATCTTCCCATTTCTTCATACACGTGGCCTAATCAGTCACGTTTTCCTAACTTTTGAAGAACAAGTAAGAGTTGAATGGCCGAGATCTCAGGTGGACATGTGACATTCGAACCTGTAGTGAAAGTAGGGTTTGGGATCCTATTAAGGAGAAGCGGATTGCTTACTCCCCCTGCCATCAGCCCGGTGCTTGGTGGTCGGTGCTCTGTGGGCCTGTAACACCCCGGATTTTGGCCAATCTGGGATTTGACGTCCTTAGGCAGTGGATCAATTAAAACACCTGAAAAATCGTTCAGAACCCAATTCCATAGTCAAAGAAACCACTTAGGATAAATTTCTTTAGAAACTAAGCATAAGTTAGCTAGTGCAACGTTAGAATAGCTGGGAAACGGTCCCTGATCACTTTAAATACGTTCTACAAGGCCCAAAGCGAGTGGAACCAATGGTGCTATAATGCTCTAAAACCTCGGACCAAACTCTAAGCAGGTTTGTTCTCTGGACCACTTTGAATCTTTGTATTGGATCTAGACCGCACGTCGAAAGTCCGATACCTCCTATCTTAGACCGTTAGAACCGTCTAGCTGGACTTGACACTCATTCCAAAAATCAAGTCAAACCGATAATCACAGGCTATTTCATTGAGCCCGGACTGAAGAGAGTGAGAATAGGGTTAGAATTGGAATTTGAAATTCAAAACTGGCACACAATTTGACGCATCAGTATTGAGCGTTCTGACCGTCAGAATACAGCCAAATTACACCCTTGGATCAGGAAAAATATCTATTATATATCACGAGACTTATAGGCCTGATCTTGGTGCGATGACCGTTAAACTGAAATTGGGCCGCCACGTGCGATCTGGGAACCCAACCGGTCTGAAAACTGGATGTGTGCTAGATCCAGTATGCATGAGCTTAAGTCCGACCGCATTTGGCCTGGGGACCTCCAGAAATGCCCTTTTGGACCGAAACGGCCCCGATTTGGTTAGGCACCAAGTAAACATTGTTCCCAAGCCTATTTTGGGCATGTTTTAGGCTATAAAAGGGGTTGAAACCCTCACTCCTCTCTTCCATCCGAATTTGAGAGAAGCCCTAGCTTGGGAGAGAGAAAAAGGTGGGAGATTGTGAGAGTGTGGGAGAGTTCTTCCTGCCACTTGTACTACGCATTGCACGTGCTTAAGCAACACACCTCCACCGCTTTCCCGGCGATTCCACCGCGATCCTAGGTAAGTAAAAACCCTAAATAGATGTTGATTTGAGTTTTCCTTGTTTCCATAGCGATGTAGCTTATGGATCTTATGTATTAGGCTCCTTACTCGCCGTAGACGAAGCATATACACTCCGCTTCAATTCCCGAGTCTACAAGACACTAGGTGAGGATTTTAGACGCTTTGATTGACGGTTCCCAACGCTTTCAATGTCGTGTAATAGTAGATTCTTGACGGCATGGCCGATTGACATGTACAAAATGCTCTCCGTTTTCCGTTTCGTAAATTAACGAAGAATATGAGATTTAGGGCATTTTAGTCATTTGTAGGAAGTACTGTTTACATTCATATTTTGCTGATGTGATTGACATGGTTTGTCGCCGCATTAGAGAGTTAGGAATGATTGCATAATCAGTTTGGCGAAGAGATTCGCCTAGTTGCGCACTTTGGGTCGACATACTATATGTGGACTTAAGTGTGTAGTGTATGTGTTTGTATAAATGCTTGTACTAGTATGTATTGTATTGAATGATGTTATGTAGTAGTTTGAGATTGATTTCATGATTAAAATGCTGACCTAAATGATTTCCTACATGTTGACCTTATGCATGATTGCGTTACATGCATAGGAAGTATGCTTTGAAGATTTGCTTAAGTTGAATATGCATGAAAGGTATGCCTTGAAGATTTGCTTAAGTTGAATGTTATAACATGTGTTAACATGCTCACATGATGTATTTCAGTTCCAATACCCTGGTATATAGTGTTAATGTAATACCATAGATGTGTGGGACTTGACTTAGTCCAGGCAGTCGGTAACCGAGCGAATTCGTGGCTGACTGGTCATAGCCACGAACGACGCGTCGATGAACGTGATTCGGGTTGAGAGTTGGCGGCAGTGGTTAGGCCACGCGAAGTGTTTTACGCACTTCATGTCGTTCAACTTGAGATGCGATCACGCTAGTCGAGCCCGTCAAGTAACCCGACTGGCCGATGTTTGTTCACCTTGTATGTATCATAACTGCTTGAACCTAGGGTACTGAACTTACCATTGTAAACCCTGTTAACCATGGTACCTTGATCCACGAAGACTCATAAGCCGGGCATGGTGGTATGGGACACCGTGGTCGAGCTGTCGGCCTATGCTGGGGTCACAAACCTTCCCGTAGTGACCAGTGAGCACCTAGACTCGTGAGCAGATTATGGTGGTATGAGACACTATATTCTAGCTGTCGGCCTACACTGATCAGGCGACGAGCCCTTTGTAGTGACCGCGAGCGTATTCTGAGTCCACGGGAGGCGACGACCCTTCCGTGCAGTAGAGTACAGTAGGCCTGTATTGATAAGGTGATGGGGGAGCGGTGCAACGAGTGCGAGCAACAGCCCTGGCAGCCCTTGCAGTGACCTACGAAATATACATCGTATGAGATTACTAGGAGTGACGACCCTAGACAGGATCTGTGTTGGGATTGATACAAGGGAAGTACCTTAGTTTCCCAATCCTGCTGTTTGAATAGACTAATAACAACTTGGTAATCATATCACCATAGCATTGCATGTGCCTGGAAGATGTGGAGCACTCTAGGGAGTGTGGCATGCCGCGGTCGTAAGATGTTGCCGCATGAGGGTGATCGTCGGTGAGGGCATACATCACGTCATATCATCTTGCATTAACAACAGTATTAGGATTGTCTGATTTACTGCTTTACTATTATCGCGTGATTAAATTGTGAACATGCTAATCTCTGCTCTCTTATCCCACTGAGTTGATCACTCACTCCCACGTTACGGGATGGTGTTTCCGGACACCCACCAGTCCCTTTTGTGATTGCAGATGATGGCGCGGCCTGTGAGGCGGAGCTGGACTTGATGATGAGAGGAGGATTCCTCCTTTATGCGTGTTCTGATTGACGGGATTGCAGGGAGGTTGATTAGATACTTTGACATTTGTCATTTTGAATTTTTAGCGCCCTCATGTATATTCATTTTGTTTACTTTTGAAGTATACATGTATGTGCGTAACCTGGTAATATATTCACACTCTGGAGACATACAACAGTTTATGTACGTTATACATACTATTACAGTCTTCCGCTTGCAAATTTCACTGTCTCTGGAGTATGATATGCTGTTCTGGCTTAATCTCACTCATGTTTAATACATTATCACAGACAACATTCAATCATACATATCCATGTTGCATAAATAACATTTTGGAACTCGGGAGTTGGGTTTTTGTTCGACCCCCCGATTTTCGGGATGTTACAGGGCCCCACCATGATGTATGTGTTTCATCCATTCCGTTCATCCATTTTTACATATCATTTTAGGGCTTCAGCCCAAAAATGAGAGGGATATAAATCTCATGTGGACCACACAACAGGAAAACAATAGCATATGATATCCACCATTAAAATCCCCCTACGGCCCACTGTACTGTTTATTTGACATCCAATATGTTGATTAGGTCATACAGGCCCAGATGAAGGGAAAAAACAAAAATCAGCTTGATCCAAAACTTATATGGCCCCCAAAAGGTTTTTAATGGTTGAAGCTTATTCAACACTCTTTCCTGTAATGTGGTCCACTTGAGATTGGTATATACCTCATTTTTGGTCTCATATTATAAAATGATCTGGAAAAATAGATGGACGGCATGGATGAAACACATACATCATGGTGGCGCCTACCGGCCACCAGCCATTGGCCGGTGGCAGGGGGTAGCCAATCCGTTTCCCTATTAACGGCCAGGGTTCATTTATTTGATGCGAATCATCAACAATAGAGGAGTCGATTAGGTGCGGCTGGACCTCACCCAACACGGTGCAACCTTGACTGTGTGGCCCACCTTGATGTATGTATTTTATCCACGCTGTCCATTTCATTTTAGGCATCGACCAAAAAATAAAGCAGATGCAAATCTCAGGCAGACCACATTATGGGAAACAGTGGTGATTGACCATTAAATTCTTCTTGTGGGCCACAAAAGCTTTGGAACAAGCTGATTTTTGTTTTTTCCCTTCATACTGGTTTGTGTGGCCTTATTAAGGGGTTGGATAGCAAATATACACTACGGTGGACCCTAGGAAGTTTTTAATTGTTGGCATTCAATCACCACTTTTTCCTATGGTATGGTCCACCTCATATTTGAATCTGCTTCATTATGGGGCTCATGCCCTGAAATGAGCTGGAAAAACGAATCGACGGCATAGATTCAAAATACATACATCAAGGTGGGCCCATGGTCAGGGCCGCTTTTTGTTGGGAGAGGGAGGGTCGCACCTAACCCGCTCTCTAGCAATAGCTTACGGTAGCGGACGCGGATTTCCTGCGAAAGCCTTGCCAGGGAGTTTTGTTGTTGCTGCAGTTGTTGGAAGGCAAGATTAGGATTTATTACTTACAAGATCCTGCATAAAATTCTGGTTGAGGCCCACTGTGATGTTTGTGAGAAGTTCAACCCGTTCATCTATTTTTGGAGATCATTTTAGGATACTAGACCAAACATAAGGTGAATCCAAACTTCAAATGGGTCACACCAAAGGAAATAGTGGAGATTTAGTGACCACCGTTGAAATATTTATATGCCCACAAATGTTTTGTATATGTCTAATTTTTTTAGTGTTTTCGCTTCATCCCATTGAAAATGACGTTATAAATGGTTTGGATGACATATAAACATTAAGGTGGAACCTAGGAAGGTTTCAACAGTAAGATTTCATTTTGTTACTGTTTCATCTTACATGGCTCAGATAAGTTTTAGATTCTCTTAAATATTTTTATAAAATGTCCTAAAATGAGCTCCAAAAATGGATACACAGGTTAAATTTCTCATAAACATCACGGTGGACCCCACCTTGCATCCCAGTACAGTAACTCTTATCGAGAAAGGCTTTAGCAGGAAATCCGCGTCTGTTAGTACCTGGACTACTCGGTTATAGTTGTACGCCTAACGTAGAGAAATTTACGACTGTGGACCCCACATTTTATCTGGTGGTTTTTATGCAGTAACACAAATTTAACATATGCACTTAGACCTCCTTGCAAGGACACAAAATTTGAGAACAAAAATACCCTTGCCTTCCTCTGGCTGGCATGCATAGAGGAGCGCTTACGGATGGTCCGGTGATGGAAACTTAGGTGGGGCTCATTGTGATGTTTGTGAGAAATTCTCTCCGTCTAAATTCATTCATAAGATCACAAAGATCAGGATGAAGAAGAAAAACAAATTTCATAATGATCCAAAACTTCTGTAACCCTTAAAAGGGTTTCAATGGTAGACATTCAATTCCCCACTGCTTTTTATAGTGTGGTCCACTTGATAGTTAGATAGATCTTATTTTTCATCTCAAGCCTTAATATGAGCTCGCCAAATAAATGGACGGTTTGAATATAACACAGACCTCTTGATGGGATCCACAAAAGTAATATAGCCAAAACAAAACACAGAGTGCCATAGTACTACTGTCGGTTCCACAGTAGTGCCGCGGCATTCTGACAATTATTATTATTATTATTATTTTTACAGGGAGAACTTTTTCTCCCTTACATTCTTCTCTAAAATATAATTATGTAAATATGTATATATATAAGTATATAAAAATAATTTTTTATCTTTTAATTTATTTCTTTACCTATTTATTTAACAAGCATACCTCGTAATGTCTGCCAATAGCTCCGCAACAGTCTATTTAATTATTATTTTTACTTTTTTATATTTGTTGTTGCTTTTGTAGGTTTCATCATGAGGTCTTTATTATATCCAAACTGTTTATCTATTTGGCGAGCTCATATTAAGGCTTGAGATGAAAAATAAGATAGATTTAACTATCAAGTGGACCACACTGTTAAAGGTAGTTGGGAATTGAACGTCTACTGTTGAAAATCTCTTAGGGGTTATAGAAGTTTTGGATCATTATGAAATTTATTTTTCCTATTCACCTGGGTCTTTGTGACCTATGAATGAACTTAGGGAGGATGACAAACATCACATGGACTCTACTTGAGTTTATAATGGTTGATGCTCATTCAACACTGTTCCTGTAATGCGGTATGCTTGAGATTTGGATATACCTCATTTTAGGTCTCATGCCTCAAAATGATCTAAAAAAATATATGGACGTCATAAATGAAAAGCATACATCATGGTGGGGCTCTAGACCACCGCCGATCCACCATCGGCGGGTGGCAGGTGGAGAACCAATCTGTTTCCATAAAAAGGAGGGATATTTTCGTCCTGAAATTTGTTGTCCGTGTGAGGTGCGAGGAGGTCTAAGTGCCCATGTTAAGTTCGGATTGCTTCAAGAATATCCTATGGATAAAAGGTGGAGTCCACGGTCATAAAATTCTCCCTAACGAACTCAAGGGTTTTTAAGAAGATTACCTGCCCCTTTAAAGTGGGCCACATGGCTCCTTTATCAGATGATCTGTACGGTCCATCCATTGTTCCATGCCACTGATAGTCCACATCGAAAAAATCACTGGCTAGACTATCCTCTCCATCCATGGTTAATAAAGAGAACGGTGAATGGTCCAAAATGGATAGTAAAAGTCCATGGATTGTATGGCAATGATTGTACCTAACCGAACTTTTTACGGAAACGGATTGGCTACTCCCCCGTCCACCAGCCAATGGCTGCAGGTCGGTGCTCTGTGGGCCCCACCATGATGTATGTGTTTCATCAATGGCGTCCATCTATTTTTTTAGATCATTGTATGATATGAGACCAAAAATGAGGTATATCACAATCTCAAGTGGACCACATTACAGGAAACAGTATTGAATGAACGTCTACCATTAAAAAATTTTTGGAGGCCATAAAAGTTTTGGATCAAGCTGATCTTTGTTTTTTTTTTCCCTTCATCTGGTTCTGTATGACCTAATCAACAAATTGGACGTCAAATAAACAGTACAGTGGGCCTTAGAAGGATTTTAAAGGTGGATATCTAAACCTAGTGTTTTCCTGTGGTGTGGTCCCCCTGAGATTTATATCCCTCTCATTTTTAATATAATTTCTAAAATGATCTGTAAAAATGGATGAACGGAGTGGATGAAACACATACATCATGGTGGGGCCCACAGAGCACCAACCCCCAACCACCGGGCTGGTGGCAGGGGCAGTAGCCAATCCGTTCTCACTTTTTACACCGTTGGCCAGGATTGGTGGGGCCCACGGTTGTGAATCATGGCTCAAAACCATGCAGCCATGTGGGTTCACAGCACGATTGACCCAAAACATTCCCATTAAAAATAATGGATGAATGGAGAAAGGGATGAAGAATAAAACGACACCACAACAGAAAAATAAAGATTGGCCTGGCCCACTGGCTACGTGGGAGCATGTTATCTTAGAGTTGTATTGGGCTATATCGCGACGTATTGTGTTAGGATGCCTCTGGACTTTAGCGGTTGAATCAACGTTCATTCCATACTCAGGAAAAAACAATCCGATAGCAATGATTCACCCCTTTGATTATCCAACGGTTAAGAGATCCTTCGTGTTGAAGAGAGTCAAGTGATCAAAGGTTGAAATATTCCAGTCTAATAACTTCTATTTATTTATTTTTATTATCTCACGTACAAGTTGAAACCTATTATATGTATAAACCGTTCGGACCATTAGAAGATTAGCCCATATCCCCTGGCTAAAGTTTAGGGCTGTCAATGGGTCGGGTTTTATATATGTTAATTATACCAACGCTTACCAGGTTAGGGTTTTGCCTGTGAATGGTTAAAACCGTATGTTTTGCATTACCGAGATGGTGTATAAATATAGGGAATTATATAAATACAATAATTGTATATGAAGATGCATGTACAAATGTATAAACGGAATAACATAATGTGTAGATTTTATTCTATACACACACGCACTCCCCCACATTTTAAAGATGTATTTATGGAAATATGCGAAGGATTTGGAGACATGATATAAGAAACACGAGGCACCGTGATATTTGATAAAAAAATATGTAAGTTTTTTAGTGTTGAGGGTCAAATATTTCATATCGGACTTATTTATTGTCTGGATTTATGCACAGAATACTGTTTATTAGCCTGAATTACTTGTGTTTGTGATGCAGAGTGTCTTTATGAGCTTGAACTAAAAAAGGGTGCTTAAAGCATAAAATTAACGCTCTGATGACACCAAAGGAAAGGGACGAACTCCAGGGAACCAAGATCGACGGAATTACACGCCGGAGATTCGAGAAAATCGAGAAACTGAATCTTAAGTGGCCCAAAATTGATCCATAATGCAAGATCACTGGGTTCCCATCATCCGTTCGGCTCGAAACTTCATACATGACCTGAAGTCCATAAATTAACCATACACGTCAAATTTCAGCCATTGGATCACTGTAAAAGTGGTCTAATGAACAGATCAGCACATAAAATATCGAATTGGGGCCCACCTGATATCTGGATATGCTTCAAAATTAAACTCGACGCCTTAAATGATGTGATAGAGCGGATGGACGGAGAAGATTTCATATAGGCATCGCCTTGGGATCCATACACGCGACGCGTGTATACGATATGTATGTGGCTAGACGCGCACCGTAACTCAAGAAATCGTCAGCGTGCGCTGATCGATATTTCTTTAAAAAAATCTCTAATGCCATAGCGTCCTTTATCCGATCATCATTTTTGGCTAGTAGACCCCACCCCTCATCCATTTAGATAATCTGAACCATCTATTGAGTCCAGAGAGAGGTCTTGACCCTCGCCTAGGTAATATTTTGAAATCATGTAATTTATGAAAAAATCCTAGCCGTTGAATGCAGGATGAATGGTGGAGTAGAAGATCATGTGGGCCACACAGAAATCAACTTGATCTCGGCTTACCCGAATGGTTTTTCGTCCCGACGCCAATAGACGGTATGGATTTCCCAACCGATGTTAATCATGGGCCCTGCCAGCAGCATAGCGGAAGAAAACTGTTTTTCTCTTTCTTTACGCAAGAACTGGACGCTGATTTGAATAGTGGGCCCCACTTATCATCTTTTTCTACGATCCAGACTGTCCATTGCATTCAGAGGGCGGGTGTAACCCGCGTCTAGGTTTTCTTTTGGTTCATGCATGTAAAAAAGGACAGATCACCATTCAAGAGTAGGACGGACGACAGCAAGAAAGATTCTATGGGCCACACCAAAACCTATCAAAAACAGTCCTTTCTCGACCGATTTTTCGACGTGATCCCAATGGACGGAGTGGATTCCTCAAAATAAAAGCGAAGTGAGCCTCACCATTAGAACAGCGGGGCGTGGGTCATTTTCTGCGTAAAGAAGGCTCCGTCCCTCCTCTGGTGCGTAAGTTTCCAGCCGACTCTCTCAGTCTCTCCACCGACATTCCTACTGTTTCCCACTGCTATAAAAAGAGAGAAGAGAAGAGAAGGGATCATCCGGGGAGGAGCTGAAGCTGGGGCTTGGACGTGGAAGGCCTTCACAGTTTCTTCTTCATTTTTCTTTAATTCTTTTCTTCTCCTTTATGCTTTTTTTTTCCTAAGGGATTTTAGCTCATCATGTCTACGTGTGGCTAAACCTCTTAGCTAGGGCTAAGAGGTGAAGCTTGTAGTGAGATGAGAGATTTTATTTTATGTTATTAATTTAATTTTAATTTATAAATTGAAGTTGATTTTAATTTGATTATTAAGGGAATACTTTCAGTTTTTAATGGTTTGTTGTGACTGAAATTATAATAGACCTGCAATGACTTTGAATATTTCTTTCTCCTTTTGATGTTTATGACGTCAGGAAGCCCTATTGTTCACCATCGTCTTCTGGGCATGGTCGGATGACGGTACCCTTCCTAACCTTCATAGCATGTTGTTTGGTTGATAATTAGTTTAATTCTGTTGTTTGCTTTGTCTCCTGGGCATGGTTTGGTGATGGAATCCATTCTAATTCATATACCTTTCATCTCTTGAAAACTATATCAACGACAATTCAGTTAATTTTCATGATTCTTGAAGCAGGCGTAAGATCTCCCTGATCTCTACAAGTGGATCCTCTGAATCCCTAGTTTCTCACCTCTGATGTTTCCTAGATTTTAGATAATTATTCCATCATTATTCCTCAAATTACACTCGATTTAGATTTCATCTCATTCTAGTCCTAGTTCTAGTTAGTTTCAGATAACATACAAGTATCAGTCCCTTGGGATTCGACCTTGGTCTTACCGAGTTTATTACTACATCACAACTCTGCACTTGGGGAGTGAACAAGTTTTTGGCACCGTTGCCGGGGATTGATGGCTACGTTTTCCAAAATTAACTAGTTTTAGGATTAGTTTGAGATTAGGATTTCTCTAATTTTAGGTTAAATTATTTTCTGTTGATTTCTAGAAACTAACCTGCTTTCCTATTTTGTAGGATTTTGAGATAGGCTTTTAAATTGGTAACTTCTTTCTTAACTTCTTCCTTTCTATTTCTAGATTAGGTTTGTTTCCTTTTTAGCAAGTTTCTAATTTTAATTCTTTTAAGAATCTTAACTTTATTTCTTATTCTATTTTTAAAATTTTTCCATAGACTTTTTAAGAACTAACTTATTTATTTTGTAGGTTTTTAAGATAGAAACTTCTAATTCAGTAAGCTTTTTCTAATTTATACTTTCTATTTTTCATATCCCTTTCATTAACTTTCTTCCTAGTTTAAGACTTTCCTAATCCATTTTAGAAATTTTCTACCTTCTTTTTTTAGGAATTCTTTCTTTAGAAATTAATACTTCTATCTTTCTTTTTAGGAATTTTCTATTATTAGACTTTCTATTTGTAGAAACTAACTTGTTTTGTTTGTTTTGCAGTTTTTAATTTAGGAACTCCAATTTGGTAACTTCTCTCTAACGCTCTCTTCTTTTTAGAACTTTATTTCCTTCCTTACGATTAGGTTTAGAATTTAGGGCTGTGAGTGTTTCATGCCCAAGTGGGCCTGTGACAACACTCGACGTCTCTTGACTGAAGGAGGATTAGTTGAGGGGTTAACTGTCCATCGAAGGACTAGACACCTCTCGAATTTTCCTGAGTTAATTGAGGTTATGGTTGCAAATCAACCTCAAGCACTACCCCAACCTAGAGTTGAGGAAGTACATGATGAGAATGAGGTGCAACAAGCACCCCCGCCTCGTACTTTACGAGATTATTTACAACCGGCGGGGGTGAGTACGCCCTCATGCATGATTTTTTCTGAAAATACAGGATAGATGGACATCAAGCCAGGGGTTATCCAACTCCTTCCTAAGTTCCATTGGCTTGAGTCTGAAGAACCGTATCTACATCTGAAAGAGTTCGACGAAATTATAGTCACCTTATACTTTCTTAATGTATCTAAGGATACAATTAGGTTGAAACTCTTTTCATTTTCCTTGAAAGAGAAGGCCAAGACGTGGTTACATTCATTGCATCCTAGATCCATTGACACATGGAATGATATGAAGAGGAAATTTATAAAGAAAATTTTTCCACATCATAAAACGATTACCCTAAAAAAATCAATCATGAACTTTGCCCAAAAGGAAGATGAAACATTCTTCCAATGTTGGGAAAGGTTCAAGGATTTGGTCAGTTCATTCCCACAACACGGCTTTGAAACGTGGCGCATTACAAATTTTATCTATGATAGACTGACATCTTCCATGCGCCAAATGGTCGAGACAATGTGTAATGGAGAATTCATTAATAAAAATGTTGACAGGGTGTGGCATTACCTCGATAGTCTTGCTGAAAAAACACAATCATGAGACTATTACCTAAGTTCGAACACCACGTCTAGGCTGACTTAATCTAAGAAGAAAGGTGGATTGTATCTCTTGAAAGAAGAGGATGATCTCAAGTATAAAGTGTCTACACTCATAAGAAAATTTAAGACCATGGAAGGGAAGAAGGATAAGGTTAATGAAAGTGTTTGTGGCATCTGTGATTGTAACATTCATACAACTGAAAATTGTCCTATAATACCTGTCTTTCGAGAAGTATTGAATGAACAATCCAATGCCGTAAATAACTATCAAAGACCTTTCAATGGACCGACCTCTAACACGTATAATCCTAGTTGAAAAAATCATCCCAATTTTAGTTGGAGGAATGGACAAATTGCTATCCCTCAAGGTTTCTTCAATCAAAATTCAAACTAAGGAAAACCTCAAGAAGAATCGGTTCAAAATTTCATACAAGAGCTGGCTCAGGTAATGCGAGGATTTATAGATTTTATGCAAAAAATGGATTCACGTATGACGGTTATAGAAAAGGGGATGCTTCTTGCACAACTACTCCCTAATCCTAAACCACAATACGAGATAAGTGATTCCAGCTCTTCAAATCAAATGGGGCACACTAAATCTATCACCACTCTTAGGAGTGGGAAGGTTAACCCTTCCGGTTAGGCCCGAAAAGCCTCAAGAACCAGAAGAGGACAACAATGATTGATTTAGTGATGCCCCACAAAAATTAGAACCAGAACTTTTAGAGAAGCCAGTTGCTCCGTTCCCCCAACGGTTGGTTGCACCAAAACGTCTCTTTAACTCTCAGGATATTTTAGAGGTGTTGAAACAAGTAAAAGTCAACATTCCTTTACTTGATGTCGTAAAACAGATACCTTGTTATGCCAAATTCCTGAAAGACCTATGCACAACCAAAACACGGTAGAGTATTCAAAAGAAAATTTTATTGACTGAGAAAGTGAGTGCCATCTTGAAGCAAGACGTACCGCAGAAATTCAAAGATCCCGGTAGCCCAACTATATTATGTGTAATTGGAAATTATCGAATTGATCACGCACTTCTTGACTTATGAGCAAACGTTAATTTAATTCCTTACTCGGTATATAAATAATTAGGATTGAGTGAATTAAAATCCACCCTAACCACACTATAACTTGCTGATCACACTGTTCGTGTACCAAGAGGGATAATCGAGGATGTGTTAGTCCAGGTCGATAGATTTAACTACCCTGTAGATTTTATTATATTGGATATCGAACCCATCAATAACATGACCACTCAGATTCTCGTCATTCTTTGCGCCCATTCCTGACCACTTTAAATGCGATTATCAATTGCAGGAATGATGTCATGACTATGTCTTTCGAAAATTTGACATTGAAGTCAAACATCTTTTTCAATAACGACAGCAATTCAGAGGATGATGATGATTTCCACGACATTAACATGATTGATTCTTTCGTGGAAGATAGAACGCCACTTACCTTATCCTCTGATCCTCTAGAGACGTGCTTAGCCCACTCCTATGATTTTGATGATGACACGATTAGGGAGACGTGTGCCATACTTGATACTGCACCGGTACTTTGTAACACCCTGAAAATCGGGGGTCGTGTATAAACTCAACTCCCGAGTTCCAGACCGTCACTTATGCAACAAAAATGGTTATGATTCAATGTTGTCTGATTTAAAGCATTCACATGAGTAAAAGTATACCAAAACTGCAATTCATACTTCAGATCCAGTGATAAAAGCAAGCGGAAGACTAAACAATGTATATATCACTGTATGGAAAAATAAAGTAATCTCATCTGTCTCCAAAGTATGACTACATCTCTGAGTCTCATATACATATACATAACAAAAGAATAATGTTCAAAAAGGAAAGTCCCACTGATGTCCCCTCGATCCAGGTCGCCTACGGGAAGCCGTCGTGATACTGCATATACGAGAACTCATCCTGGTCCTCGTCGATCTCTGGCTCCACCTCCTGGATCTCGTCCTCACCTGCATCTACAACAGGGTCTGGTGGGTGTTGCAAACACCATCCCGTAACGTGGGAATGAGTGATCAACTCAGTGGAATCATAGAGCAAAGATTAGCATGTTCACAATTCAATCACGCGATAATAGTAAAGCAGTAAATCAGACAATCCTAATACTGTTATTAATGCAAGATGATATGACGTGATATATGCCCTCACCGACGATCACCCTCATGCGGCAACATCTTACGACCGCGGCATGCCACACTCCCTAGAGTGCTCCACATCTTCCAGGCACATGCAATGCTATGGTGACATGATTTTCAAGTTATTATTAGTCCATTCAAACAGCAGGATTGGAAAACTAAGGTACTTCCCTCGTATCAATCCCAACACAGATCCTGTCTAGGGTCGTCACTCCTAGTAATCTCATACGATGTATATTTCGTAGGTCACTGCAAGGGCTGCCAGGGCTGTTGCTCGCACTCGTTGCACCGCTCCCCCATCACCTTATCAATACAGGCCTACTGTACTCTACTGCAACGGAAGGGTCGTCGCCTCCCGTGGACTCAGAATACGCTCGCGGTCACCACAAAGGGCTCGTCGCCTGATCAGTGTAGGCCGACAGCTAGAATATAGTGTCCCATACCACCATAATTTGCTCACGAGTCAAGGTGCTCACTGGTCACTACGGGGAGGTTTGTGGCCCCAGCGTAGGCCGACAGCTCGGCCACAGTGTCCCATACCACCATGCCCGGCTCATGAGTCTTAGTGGATCAAGGTACCATGGTTAACCGGGTTTACAATGGTAAGTTCAGTACCCTAGGTTCAAGCAGTTATGACACATATAAGGTGAACATACATCGGCCAGTCGAGTTACTTGACGTGCTCGACTAGCGCGATCGCATCTCAAGTCGAACGACATGAAGTGCGTAAAACACTTCGCGTGGCCTAACCACTGCCGCCAACTCTAAACACGAATCACGTTCATCGACGCGTCATTTGTGGCTATGACCAGTCAGCCACGAATTCGCTCGGTTACCGACTGCCTGGACTAAGTCAAGTCCCACACATCTATGGAATCACATTAGCAACATATGCAAAGGTATTGGAATTGAAATAGGATCCTGTGAGCATGTTAACACATGTTATAATATTCAACTTAAGCAAATCTTCAACCACATACATTCCATGCATGTAATGCAATCATGCATAAGGTCAACGTGTAGGAAATCATTTAGGTCAGCATATTAATCAAGAAATCAATCTCAAACTACTACATAACATCATTTAATTCAATACATACTAATACAAGCATTTATACAAACACATACACTACACACTTAAGTCTACATATAGTATGTCGACCCAAAGTGCGCAACTAGGCGAATCTCTTCGCCAAACTGATTATGCAAGCATTCCTAACTCCCTAATGCGGCGACAAACCATGTCAATCACGTCAGCAAAATATGCATGTAGACCGTACTTCCTACAAATGACTAAAATGCCCTAAATCTCATATTCTTCGTTAATTTACGAAACAGGAAACGGAGAGCATGTTGTACATGTCAAACGGCGATGCCGTCGATAATCTACTATTAAACGACATTGAAAGCGTTGTAAACCGTCAATTAAAGCGTCTAAAATCCTCACCTAGTCTCTTACGGTTGTGAGATTTTGAACGGAGCGTGTACGCTTCGTCTACGGCGGTAGGAGGACCTGATTTATGGAATACGTTAGTTAACATACCATGAATCTAAGTAAAACCTAAATCAGCAAGTTCTAGGGTTATTTTATACCTGAAAAAGGGGAGAAATCACCAGCCAGGTGATTGGGAAGAAGTGCTGAAGCACTAGCAGTCGGCGGCTCGGAAGCGGGAAAATTCCCTTCCTCTCTTTCTCTCAAACTCTCTCTCCTTTTCTCTAGGGTTTGGGATTTTCGGATGGAAGGGAGAATTGAGGGTTTCAACCCCTTTTATAAGTTTAAAAATGCTGGAAATAGGCTCCGGGACGAAGTTTACTTGGTGCCTATCCATTTCGGGGCTGTTTCGGTCCAAAAACTGCTTTCTGGTAGTCCCCTGGTCGATTGCGATCGGACTTAAGCTCATGTGTACCAGATGTAGCTCGTATTAAGTTTTCAGTCTGGCAGGGTTCGCAGATCGCACGTGGCGGACCAGTTTCAGTTCAGCGGTCACCGCACGTAGATCAGAGCTGAAAGTCTCATGATAATAAATAGAAATTTTTCTGATCCGAGGGTGTAATCTGGATGAATTCTGACGGTCAGAACGCTTAATACTGACGCGTCAAGTCGTGTGCCAGATTTGAATTTGAAATTCCAAATCCGTCCCTATTCGCGGTCGCTTCAGTCCGGGTTCAACGAAATCGTCTGTGATTATCGGTTTGACTTGATTTTCGAGATGATTGTCAAGTCCAGCTGGGCGGTTCTAACGGTCTAAGATAGGAGGTATCGGACCTTCGACGCGCGGTCTAGATCCAATTCAAGAATTCAATGTGGTCCAGAGAACAAACCTACTTAGAGTTTGATCCGAGGTTATAGAGTATTGTAGAGTTGTTTGTTCTACTCGATTTGGGTCTTGCAGAACGTATTTAAAGTGATCAGGGACTATTTCCCAGCTACTCTAGCGTTGCGCTAGCTAACGTACGCTTAATTTCCATGGAAATTATTTCTACGCGATTTCGGGTCGAGTTGGTACTCGAACCCAAGTACGAATTTTTCACGGGCGTTACAATCTACCCGCCTTAACAAATAATTTTGTCCTCGAAATTTGTACCTTTTCGTACTCCTCGAGAAGCTGTGGGTAGTTCTTTTTGATCTCGGCTTCTGTCTCCCAAGTAGCCTCCTCTCCAGAGTGATGCGTCCATAGTACCTTCACAAGGGGAATTACCTTGCTACGCAGTACCTGCTCCTTCCTGTCTAAGATGCGTGTCGGTCGCAGGATATAAGTAACATCCTCTCCTAACTGCACCTGCTCCCATCTGATGATATGGGAAGGATCAGCAATGTACTTCTTCAGCATAGAAACATGAAATACGTTGTGGACGCTCGCGAGGGGCGTGGGTAAAGCCAATCGGTAAGCCACTGCTCCCACACGATCGAGGATCTGGAATGGACCAATGAATCGCGGTGCTAGCTTCCCCTTTTTCCCAAACCGAAGGACTCCCTTCATAGGGAAAACTCGCAAAAACACGTGATCCCCGACTGTGAACTCTAGTGGCCGTCGTCTCGTATCAGCGTAGCTCTTCTGTCTGCTCTGCGCCGTAAGAAGCCGACGTCGAATAATATCGATCTTCTCTGACATCGCCTGCACCAACTCTGGGCCGATCAAGCTACGTTCACCGACCTCTAACCAGTAATGCGGTGCGCGACAAGGTCGCCCATACAGCGCCTCATAAGGTGCCATGCCGATACTCGCCTGGAAGCTATTATTGTACGCAAACTCCGCATATGCAAGACAGTCATCCCAACTGTCCTTGAAGTCTAATGCGCAAGCTCGCAACATGTCCTCCAGGATCTGGTTCACTCGCTCCGTCTGTCCGTCTGTCTGTGGGTGGAAGGCGGTACTGAACTTCAACTTCACACCCATAGCCTCCTGAATGCGAGTTCAGAAAATAGAAGTGAACCGCGTGTCTCTGTCCGACATGATCTCCAACGGAACTCCATGCAGACGCACAATCTCTCGGATGTACAATCTAGCCAGCTCGTCTGCAGAGTTCGTAACTCTGATCGGTAGGAAGTGCGCCGACTTCGTCAATCGGTCAACGATCACCCAAATGGAATCATGCCCCTTCCTCGTCTTCGGCAACCCAGAAACGAAGTCCATGGAAATGAAATCCCACTTCCACTCTGCAATCGGCATAGGCTGCAAAAGTCCAGGTGGTCGGCGATGCTCTGCCTTCACCTGCTGACAAGTGAGACAACAGGACACGAACTCAGCTACGTGGGTCTTCATACCTTCCCACCAATACGTCCTCTTCACGTCACGATACATCTTCGTACTGCCTGGATGCATCGCGAGTCTAGTAGAATGCGTAGCCTCGAGAATCTCTCGTCTCAAGTCAGGGACATCTGGGACGCATAGGCGGCCACGGTAACGTAAGCCCCCATCTATACCAACTCGCCAGTCGGCGTCAGCATCATCACTGGCCTGCTCTCGAAGCTCAGTAAGATGCGCATCGTCCCTCTACGCCTCGATGACTCGGTCATCGATCTGAGATCGCACCTGTACATGTGCGATGAGCTCAAATGGTTCCTCTACGGTGAGTTTCTGCTCAAAGTCTCGCAAAAACTCAACCATATCCCACTCAGCAACCATCAGCGGAGCCGCAAACTCTATCGCCTTCTTGCGGCTCAACGCATCAGCCACAAGGTTCGCCTTCCCAGGATGGTAAGAGACTTCAAACTTGAAGTCCTTCAACGTCTCCATCCATCGTCGCTGCCTCATATTCAAGTCTCGCTGCTTGAATATGTACTTGAGGCTCTTGTGGTCGCAAAAGAGCTCGAACTTCTCTCCGTAGAGGTAATGTCTCCAGAGTCTCAGTGCGAATATAACGGCTGCTAACTCTAGGTCGTGTGTAGGGTAATTCTCCTCGTGCTTCCTTAATTGTCTCGAGGCATACGAAATTACCCTGTCCCTCTGCATAAGGACACAACCCAAACCAACACTAGACGCGTCAGTGTATATAGTGTATCTAACCCCTTGCTCTGGCAATACTAGCACAGGGGTGGACGTAAGTCTGTCCTTCAGCTCCTGAAAAGCTGACTCCGCCTTATCATTCCAGGCGAACTTCACGTCCTTCCGTGTCAACTGAGATAAGGGTCTCGCGATCTTCGAGAAGTCCTGAATGAAGCGCCGATAGTAACCAGCGAGACCCAAGAAACTCCTCACCTCAGTGACAGAACCAGGCTGCTCCCAGTCCTGCACCGCAGCTACCTTAGACAGGTCAACTGCCATGCCATCCTTGGACACCACGTGTCCCAGAAACTTCACCTCCTGCTTCCAGAAGTCGCACTTCTTGTACTGTGCGAACAACTGATGTCGTCTGAGCGTATCAAGGACCAAACGCAAGTGCTCCTCATGCTCCTCTCGACTCCTAGAGTACACCAAAATGTCGTCAATGAAGACAACGACGAATCGATAGAGGAAAGGCCGAAATACCCGGTTCATCAGATCCATGAACACGGCCGGTGCGTTCGTGAGACCGAACGACATCACGAGGAACTCGTAGTGGCCAAAACTGGTCTTGAATGCTGTCTTCTGCACGTCCTCATCCCTGACGCGTAGCTGATGATAACCTGACTGAAGATCAATCTTTGAGAAGTATTGCGCTCCTCTCAACTGATCAAACAAGTCATCGATCCTGGGCAAAGGGTACTTGTTCTTCACCGTGAGCTGGTTCAGCCTGCGATAATCAATACACAATCGCATCGAACCATCCTTCTTCTTCACGAACAAGACCAGTGCTCCCCAAGGAGACACGCTAGGCCGTATAAAGCCAAGCTCTAGCAGACCATCAATTTGCGTCCTCAACTCCTCCATCTCACATGGTGCCGTGCGATACGTCGGCAGTGAGACGGGTGTAGAACCAGGAACCAGATCGATAGTGAAATCGATCTCACGTCGGGGCGGCAAACCAGGGATCTTCCTGAACAGATCCCCGAACTCAGAAACAACTGGCGTCTGCTCAAGTACCTGGGCACCAGCGTCGCGCAATAGAGTGGCGTAGCTAAGAATGCGGAAAGGAAGATTTACCCGCACTGGAAATGTGAAGGATGCACCCTCAGGCTCGTACGCTGTGACTATACGAGTCTCGCAGTCAATCTTGGCTCTCGCTGCAGTCAACCAATCCATGCCAAGAATGACGTCGAGATAAACGAGCGAGGGATCGACGACCAGATCAAGAGTCATCGTCATGCCTCCCAGATCAACCAAACAACCCTCACACATCTGGGTGACATCCGAATAATCTCCATGAGCTGCAAAGACTCGCACGCTATCCATAGTGATAGTCTGTAACCCAAGACGTCTGACTACGGCACGCGATATCAAAGAAATCGTGGAACCAGTGTCCACCATGATAAGAACGGGAGTACCTCCGATATGTGCCGTGACCTCGAAGGCTGAATGCTGGAAAGTCGGCGTCGCAGCTGCCTCAGCGGTCAATGCATGAACTCGAGCCTGCTGTGGCCGGTTCGGCCGCTGTGTCAAGGGTCGTGGAGGCTGTCGAATCTGCGATACCGTAGGTCTGAAAGAAAGATGCACAGGAGCTGACCGTATAGGCGGTGCTGATATCGCCTGTGGACGTACACGATCAATCTTCTGCGGCGGCGAGAACCCACTGTCCCGCATCCTCGAAAAGCAGCTCTGCGCCAAGTGGCCCGTCCTCCCACAGTATGTACATGTCAAATCAGGGCACCGAAATGGTGGTACAGGCACCGTAGTCCTAGTAGGAGGATCAATGGGAGGTCTCTTGCCCGCGAAGGGCCTGTCTGGCAAATCCGGTCGTGGCCTAGAAGCAGCCGGGCCTCGAGATCGCGCAAGTCGATCCACGTCCTGCTCTGTCCGCATGGACATGTGAATCAACTCCACATAGGAGGAAAAACTAACACAGCACATCTTCGACCGAATATCCAGTCGCAAGCCCTCTAAAAAACGCCGTATGCACATCTGCTCATCAGCTAGGATCGTCGGGACGTACCTGCCCAACTCTGTGAACCGATGCTCATACTCGGTAACTGTCATCGCTGCCTGTCTGAGACAGAGAAACTCATTCTCCCTATCGTGCCTATAGGTCTGGGGATAATACTTCTCATGGAAGCGGAAATCAAATGTGCCCACGTCCATACAAAATCTGCGGCAACAGTCCGCAGTACGCTATCCCACCACATACTGGCCTCTCTCTCAAACAGGAAGGCAGCCAGCTCTACCTGCTCAGCCTCGGTGCAGTGCAACATCCGTAGAATCTTCGACACTCGGTCGAGCCAGTACTTAGCCTCCTCGGGTCTGTGAGAACCCGTGAAAGTAGGAGGCCGCAAGCGCTGAAATCGCTCCAAAAGGCCCCGTGTGTCGGCAGGATTCCCCGCAGGGAAAGCAGGCGGCGCAGGATGAGCCATGCCCTCATCCTGGGCGTAAGTATAGGCATCCTCAGCTGGATGCGCAGGTGGCGCAGGTGGAGTAGATGTAGTCGCACCCCCACCCTGGGCTAAAGTCCCCACTATGGTAGTCAGAAGCTGCTGCTGCTGTAGCATCATAGCCATCATCTGCTCGAATCTGTCAGGGGGTGAAGCAGGCTGTGGCGGATGAGGTGTGGAAGTAGATGCGCGATGTGGCTCTCTAACTGATGGTGTAAATGGCGGTGGTCCATCTGTAGGACCAACAACAGGCTGAGACGATCGAACCGCCTCAGGAATCGGGCCCACAGCAGGGTCCGAACGAGTGCCAGACTGAGAGAGAGTCTGATCCATATGCTCTGACAATGCAAGCCGAACCGTGCTCCGCGTAGTCTTAGGTGGCATTCCCTATATTCAAAATAGGGCGCAACCTTGTCAGTCTCAATTGTACAAATACACCACAATCATTCACTTAAAGAGTCAAAGGCATTCCATGCATTTCAATTAATCAAAATTGTAACAATACAAGGGATATATCCTTACAAGCATCATGACTAGAATTACATGGAAATTAAGACAGTTAAGCAACAGCAACATAAACAAAGCACTAGCCCTAATAGGCTTTACACACATAAAACAGGAAATGACTAACTACTAATAACAACATCAAAGATCGCATCGCTAGTCGGAGTCTGGTGACGGAGGAGGAGCACCCTTATCCTGTAAGCAACACAGGATTGCCCTCAAGGTACGAGTCACCTTGCCAAATTTCTTCTTTGTAACGGCCTTGGCATCAGCGACTTCTGCTCGAAGTTCTTAGACTTCCCTTCGCAAAGCGGTCTGACTCTCCTCCATCCGAGCAATACGGTCGTCGATAGTAGCCTGCGCAGAAGGAGGAGGGCTCTCATCAGTATCCTGAGCCTCCTCTTCTGCTTCTTCCTGAGCTTCTTCCTGAACCTCTGCTCTAGGTTCTTCTTCGCTTTGATCTTCCTCTTCATCAAAGTCATCCCCACTATCCCTTTCAAGTTGATTTTCACGGTATTGTGACCCAATCTTCATCTTGACCATTGTCGACTCATCGATGGTGTGAATCGATACGGGCAATTTCGGCCCAAGTCTATAGGCAAACTCAAGCGCAATCTTGCAAATAAGTCGGCCAAAGGGAAGCGATTCGGATGTTCTCCTTGACCTGACTATGAGAACTATCTGCCGTAAGATGAAAGTGGCCATACATACGTTCTCTCCCTGGGCCACCAGAAATAAGAAATCGACCATAAGACGTGTACATTTAATGCGGTTCGTCGACCTGGGATAAACATTAAACGTGCAGATATGGTGCAGCAGGCACAAATCTTCAGACATATATGTCGCCTTGAGGCTATTATTAGGCTGCCATGGAACCAACTTACCACACAGAAACCTGGTGCGGCGATCTCGTTCACGTCTAGTCTTCAAATTCTTCTCACTAGGATGCACATCACCTAGAGGCACGTTGAGAAGTCGCGCAATCAACTGAACGTCGATCTTAGCCATCCGATCTCTACCAAAAGGGATTTTGAACTGCAAAGGCTCCAAGGTAGGATTCTGGATGCTAGCATAGAAGGCACGAACGGTGCTCACATTAGCACGAGCGCGAGCTTCAAAGATCGGACCCCAGTGCGCAGCTTCAATGCGTTCAAACAACAGATACTCGCCGAACAATCGTCCATCTACGTCCGCCTCAAATAACACTTTGTGATCAGTGTATTGGCCATGAGGCATCTCTGATAAAATTGTTCATCCAAGGTGTGCATGGGGATCCAAATCCCGCTTTGTACGACACTCCAGGACTACAGCTGGACCTGCGGCGGTGCTTGAACTTGCGGCACCACCCCGCGGTCTTCTCGATCGAGCAGGGCGGCTCGGCCCAGCCTCGTCTGTTGCGGTTTTCCTCTTACCCATCAAAGATATGATGGATGAGAGTGACAGAAGACCCAAAATGGCTTCCACAAAAGCCATGGAAAACGTCGAAAATGCAGAGAAATGGCTGCCCAATCTGAGAAAAGGAAATCTAGGCGTCGTAGAGGGATGCTTCAAGCTTCCCAAGGCTATACTTTCAGGGAGAAATACAAACAAAAAGATAGAATGGAGCACCTCACGATTTCAGCTCTATTTGGGAGATTTTGGAGCTCCAAATGGTGAGATCTTCAAGAAGAGAGGCTGCCAACACCCAATAAGTGATGGGTGGTGGTCGATTTTGGCCAAGGAGGGTCCTAGAAGTGTTTTGGGATGCCGAAGTTTGGAGTTGGTTGCTGAAAATTGAAAATAGGGCTATGGAGAGGGCTATTTGTGAAGGAGGGGTATGATTTGGGGGTTTTCATGAGGTGGGAGGTACCTAGGGATGATGTACATCCCATTTAAGGGCGTGCGCCCGAAAAAGAGCTCCTATGGGCCCCACCGGTGGGCGATGCATCGCCCGACCGGCGATGGCATCGCCGGCCAACTTCCAAGTTGGCCGGTGGAACCCCATGGGTCTGGTCCCCCATGGTCCAAGGGTTCCAAAAAGGTATGTCCCACCCCCTAGTTCATAGTATTTTGGTCTGTATGAGCCCAAACATGTGTTCGGGGCTTTTCGGGTCCACATCGCAATCCCGAATACCAAACCATATGATGCAGCATATGAATTTGGGGTAGAAGGATCCAGTACATCTATCTAAACCCTTATTTGCTAAATAAAGTGAAGTTAGAATGGACTTATGGCCATTTTTCATGAAATTTTACTATTCACTGTAAAATTTTGTGAAAGTACTAATTTGTGTTATTTTCACATTAATTTTGATGCCTAATATGAAAAGGATAAGAAAGAAATGAATATTGGAGTGTTTAGAGGAGGAATTTTTGAAGATTTTTGGTGAAACGGGGTTTTTAAGCCCTGGCGATTAATTACAGGAGTCGTGGTCATCCCACGGCCCAAGGATTGACTTTTTTGGTTTAAAACCGCTCATAGGACGTCTCCACACGACTTCCTACAGCTTAGAAGTGATTCGGGTTGCTTTACGCGACCCGAGATACGTTACAGACTCGATCTTGCGATCGATCCTAATAGACTTCGCCTATCGGCGAATCTGCGATCCTAGAAGTGTTTCTAGACCCTTCTCGCACCCACCTAAGTCAAAGGAAGTGACAGCGTACGTCGCAAGACCATAACCCAGGCCCAGTATACTCTTATTCATGCTCTGATACCAACTTGTAACACCCTGAAAATCGGGGGTCGTGTATAAACTCAACTCCCGAGTTTCAGACCGTCACTTATGCAACAAAAATGGTTATGATTCAATGTTGTCTGATTTAAAGCATTCACATGAGTAAAAGTATACCAAAACTGCAATTCATACTTCAGATCCAGTGATAAAAGCAAGCGGAAGACTAAACAATGTATATATCACTGTATGGAAAAACAAAGTAATCTCATCTGTCTCCAAAGTATGACTACATCTCTGAGTCTCATATACATATACATAACAAAAGAATAATGTTCAAAAAGGAAAGTCCCACTGATGTCCCCTCGATCCAGGTCGCCTACGGGAAGCCGTCGTGATACTGCATATACGAGAACTCATCCTGGTCCTCGTCGATCTCTGGCTCCACCTCCTGTATCTCGTCCTCACCTGCATCTACAACAGGGTCTGGTGGGTGTTGCAAACACCATCCCGTAACGTGGGAATGAGTGATCAACTCAGTGGAATCATAGAGCAAAGATTAGCATGTTCACAATTCAATCACGCGATAATAGTAAAGCAGTAAATCAGACAATCCTAATACTGTTATTAATGCAAGATGATATGACGTGATGTATGCCCTCACCGACGATCACCCTCATGCGGCAACATCTTACGACCGCGGCATGCCACACTCCCTAGAGTGCTCCACATCTTTCAGGCACATGCAATGCTATGGTGACATGATTTTCAAGTTGTTATTAGTCCATTCAAACAGCAGGATTGGGAAACTAAGGTACTTCCCTCGTATCAATCCCAACACAGATCCTGTCTAGGGTCGTCACTCCTAGTAATCTCATACGATATATATTTCGTAGGTCACTGCAAGGGCTGCCAGGGTTGTTGCTCGCACTCGTTGCACCGCTCCCCCATCACCTTATCAATACAGGCCTACCGTACTCTACTGCAACGGAAGGGTCGTCGCCTCCCGTGGACTCAGAATACGCTCGCGGTCACTACAAAGGGCTCGTCGCCTGATCAGTGTAGGCCGACAGCTAGAATATAGTGTCCCATACCACCATAATCTGCTCACGAGTCAAGGTACTCACTGGTCACTACGGGGAGGTTTGTGGCCCCAGCGTAGGCCGACAGCTCGGCCACGGTGTCCCATACCACCATGCCCGGCTCATGAGTCTTAGTGGATCAAGGTACCATGGTTAACCGGGTTTACAATGGTAAGTTCAGTACCCTAGGTTCAAGCAGTTATGACACATACAAGGTGAACATACATCGGCCAGTCGGGTTACTTGACATGCTCGACTAGCGCGATCGCATCTCAAGTCGAATGACATGAAGTGCGTAAAACACTTCGCGTGGCCTAACCACTGCCGCCAACTCTAAACACGAATCACGTTCATCGACGCGTCGTTCGTGGCTATGACCAGTTAGCCCCGAATTCGCTCGGTTACCGACTGCCTGGACTAAGTCAAGTCCCACACATCTATGGAATCACATTAGCAACATATGCAAAGGTATTGGAATTGAAATAGGATCCTGTGAGCATGTTAACACATGTTATAATATTCAACTTAAGCAAATCTTCAACCACATACATTCCATGCATGTAATGCAATCATGCATAAGGTCAACGTGTAGGAAATCATTTAGGTCAGCATATTAATCAAGAAATCAATCTCAAACTACTACATAACATCATTTAATTCAATACATACTAATACAAGCATTTATACAAACACATACACTACACACTTAAGTCTACATATAGTATGTCGACCCAAAGTGCGCAACTAGGCGAATCTCTTCGCCAAACTGATTATGCAAGCATTCTTAACTCCCTAATGCGGCGACAAACCATGTCAATCACGTCAGCAAAATATGCATGTAGACCGTACTTCCTACAAATGACTAAAATGCCCTAAATCTCATATTCTTCGTTAATTTACGAAACAGGAAACGGAGAGCATGTTGTACATGTCAAACGGCGATGCCATCGATAATCTACTATTAAACGACATTGAAAGCATTGTAAACTGTCAATCAAAGCGTCTAAAATCCTCACCTAGTCTCTTACGGTTGCGGGATTTTGAACGGAGCGTGTACGCTTCGTCTACGGTGGTAGGAGGACCTGATTTATGGAATACGTTAGTTAACATACCATGAATCTAAGTAAACCCTAAATCAGCAAGTTCTAGGGTTATTTTATACCTGAAAAAGGGGAGAAATCACCAGCCAGGTGATTGGGAAGAAGTGCTGAAGCACTAGCAGTCGGCGGCTCAGAAGTGGGAAAATTCCCTTCCTCTCTTTCTCTCAAACTCTCTCTCCTTTTCTCTAGGGTTTGGAATTTTCGGATGGAAGGGAGAATTGAGGGTTTCAACCCCTTTTATAAGCTTAAAAACACCGAAAATAGGCTCCGGGACGAAGTTTACTTGGTGCCTATCCATTTCGGGGCTGTTTCGGTCCAAAAACTGCTTTCTGGTAGTCCCCTGGTCGATTGCGATCGGACTTAAGCTCATGTGTACCAGATGTAGCTCGTATTAAGTTTTCAGTCTGGCAGGGTTCGCAGATCGCACATGGCGGACCAGTTTCAGTTCAGCGGTCACCGCACGTAGATCAGGGCTGAAAGTCTCATGATAATAAATAGAAATTTTTTCTGATTCGAGGGTGTAATCTGGATGAATTCTGACGGTCAGAACGCTTAATACTGACGCGTCAAGTCGTGTGCCAGATTTGAATTTGAAATTCCAAATCCGTCCCTATTCGCGGTCGCTTCAGTCCGGGTTCAACGAAATCGTCTGTGATTATCGGTTTGACTTGATTTTCGAGATGATTGTCAAGTCTAGCTGGGCGGTTCTAACGGTCTAAGATAGGAGGTATCGGACCTTCGACGCACGGTCTAGATCCAATTCAAGAATTTAATGTGGTCCAGAGAACAAACCTACTTAGAGTTTGATCCGAGGTTATAGAGTATTGTAGTGTTGTTTTATCTACTCGATTTGGGTCTTGCAGAACGTATTTAAAGTGATCAGGGACTATTTCCCAGCTACTCTAGCGTTGCGCTAGCTAACGTACACTTAATTTCCATGGAAATTATTTCTACGCGATTTCGGGTCGAGTTGGTACTCGAACCCAAGTACGGATTTTTCACGGGCGTTACATACTTGAAGTTAATCGGTGGAGGCCACAATTTGAAGAGTTGTCCCAAGCTGATGTAGTGCCTCTGCCGTTTAACCTCAAGCCACCAAAGCTTGACCTAAAACCTTTGCCTTTTGATTTAAAATATGTCTATTTAGGTCAAGATGAGACATACCTGGTGGTGATCTCTACCCACCTAGAGAAAGAGCAGGAGAGTATGCTCATAGGTACTCTCCTTGAGCATAAGGGAGCCCTGGGATGGACGATAGCAGACCTCAAAGGAATTGACCCCTCGATTTGTACTCACCGCATATATCTTGAGGATGCGGAGACCGCTCGGCAATCACAACGTAGACTAAATCCAAATATGAAAGAAATGGTTAAAGCCGAGGTTTTTAAACTATTGGATGTGAGTATCATATACCCCATATTTGATAGTCAATGGGTGAGTCCAACTCAGGTGGTTCCTAAGAAGTTCAAGATCACCATCGTAGCTAATGCTAATAATGAACTCGTGCCAACTAGAGTTACTACTGGTTGAAGAATGTGCATTGACTACAAGAAGTTAAATACCGTCACGAGGAAGGACCACTTTCCTCTGCCATTCATAGATCAAATCTTGGAAAGACTAGCTAGTTATTCCTATTATTATTTCCTGATGGGTATTCGGGCTATAATCAGATTGAAATCGTCCCTGAGGACCAGGAAAAGACCACATTTACATGTCCCTATGACACCTTTGCTTACAAAAGGATGTCATTCGGGCTATGTAATGCCCCTGCCACCTTTCAGCGATGTATGATAAGTATCTTTTCTGATATGGTGGGAAAATATCTAGAGGTCTTCATGGAAGATTTCTCTGTTTTCGGTTCATCTTTCAGCGAGTGCTTAGAGAGTCTTAAATGTGTGCTGAAAAGATGTGAAGAAAAAAAACTGGTACTTAATTGGGAGAAGTGCCATTTCATGGTTCAGAAAGGAATTGTCCTTGGGCAATCATCTTGTCCAAGGGAATCGAGGTAGATAAGGCAAAAATTGATCTTATCTCTAACCTACTTGACGCAGGGGAGGATGTTGAAATAGCGTTGAAGACCGCTTGAGTTGAAGTAGGAATATGCCAATATGTC
Source organism: Magnolia kwangsiensis (assembly GCA_037074715.1). Classification (NCBI taxonomy): domain Eukaryota; kingdom Viridiplantae; phylum Streptophyta; class Magnoliopsida; order Magnoliales; family Magnoliaceae; genus Magnolia; species Magnolia kwangsiensis. Next base: position 64,722,649 of record CM073589.1, read on the forward strand.
CTAAAGGGGGGGGGGGAGGGGGGTGAATAGGACTTTTTAAAGTTTTATGATATATTTAAAAATCCTATTTCACTAATCCTATCAGATATACAATTAACAGGATTACTCAAATGTAACTCTATTGGCTTCTAAGCCTTGTAGAGGATCCAATTACAAACTGTTTGAAAGATAAACAAGTTGCATACGAGATTGTGATGGATAAGATTGTGTGTGTATATGAGGTGTGATATTAAATAATCAAATATAAAAGCATGTAAGGAATATCACACAATGAAAGAAACTAACAGATTTAAACACAGTCATTTTTATAGTGGTTCGACTACTTGTCTACTCCACTCCTGGCTGTCGCACTCAACCCTTGAGTGTACCGAATTTCACTAAGGAGGTTTCCCAGGGTTCATCTCAAACCTAAGGTTTAAAATCAGGTTCACCTTCAACCTTTACATGGAGGTTTTTACTCGGTTCACCTTTAACCCTGAAGTTTTGCTGGTGCACTCCTAACCAGATGTTTATGCCCACATAGACCAAGGGTCCACACAATGCACCCGGATGTTTATGTTCTCTACAGAGTAAGGGACCCCACAATGTACCCACAACGTACACTCCTGCCGGAGGCCTCTTATGAGGACTTCAAAGGGTGAGTAACACTTAAGACCCAATCCTAGAAAGGAATGATCACAAGTGTCCTCTGGACTCTAGGTACTTACAGATAAATTGATGAGTCCCAATTAGCACAGTGATAAGAATATACCAGTACTTGGCTTCGGGTTGGATCAAGGTTAGGACAAAAATCCACTCTCTTAGAATTTTCCTATAAGGAAGATAGAGTGATTCCCGTCATCTATTCATTCAAGGCATTCCAGTTTAATGATATACTGTTAAGATAGTTACTGAAGGATCCTTGAATGCGGAAGTTCATTTTCCAATCCACTCTATTGAATGTCAATGAATGAGAGTGGATTGGAAGATGAACTCCCGTGAGAGAAAGGGCTTTAGGTATATGATCTAGAGGTAAAATACGCAAAAGCACTCTCTTCTTTCTCCACCAACAATATGGACAAGTCTCTCTTTATATAGGCAAAAGGTTCCAACTGATATAAAACGGTCATATTTATGACAAAGTTCGATATCATCGAGCATATACTCTCGATGGGATCGACTGTCCGCTTGATAACACAAACTCAAATGTCATATGCTTTTGAAACCTATTTCCAGCTGGTCGATGGGATCGATACTGGTGTCGATGTCATCAGATTTCAAACTCCAATTCCATCGATGCTGGGATCGATATATCGACATTTGAAAAAATGAGAGAGACTAGCTAAAATATTTCAGGTTTTATACGATATGATTGAGGGTCAACCGATGTCATCGAAATTTGAATATCGATGATATCGAGACCTTGACGATGAGATCAATAAATCGTATAGATTTACCTATAATCACGTTGATCAGTTTGTGGCCAGTCTCGATCCAATCGACTAGGGCTCGATAGCTTCGACATAAGAATATCGATTTCCTCGAGTGGCCTCCGATCAAAGTTAAAAATATCCTGAAATATTTGTTAGAAGAAATGCGCGCCCACTATCGATATGATCGATTGACTTTCGATATGATCGATATTTGAATTCAGATTGAATCGGAACAGTCATCGATATATCGAAGCTCATAGTAGTTTTCTTTAGAAAAATAGGGGCGTCGAAAATCTACCTGTCGAAATTATCGAGCCACTTCCGATGAACTCGATGATTGAATATCAATGATATCGATAGGTGTATCGATAAATCGATAAATCCGTCCAGATAAGTATGTGGTTGCTGGACACTTTTAGTCCTCTTATCGACAGTATCAATTAAGTGTCGAGGACATCGACAGAACAGGTCGATCAGATTGAAATATCTATCGATACAATCGACAGGACAAGCAAACTTAGAGATTTTCTTATATTTGAAAAAGTTCACTTACCCAAAAACCCTCATGTGTTTTAAGTTGATTTTAAGGGTTTTAATCACCTGATGTTTTGGGACATGGGATGTGAGGCTATGATTTACCTATGGCGAGCCTCCACACATCCAGTTGAGGCAGACGCTTGAATTGTTCTTCCTGTTATGCTCTGTAGTTCGACCAACTCAACTCACATCGTAATTGACAAACCAGGGCACTAGTATGTGCATTTTCAATTTCCCCCTTTGTCAATTACGTGATAAAATACTCAAAACACCCTAGAAAAATATCTATACAGATATATCCTTAATTATGTATACATGTGTTTACACAATTTTACAAATTCTAACACATTCATGTACACAACTTGAATTTGCTCCCCCTTACTGTAAAAACTCCCTTTTCTTGATGCAGCTGCTCTCCCTTACACCTTCAACATATAAGAGCACAAATATCTAAATTTTCACATGAAGTGTTTTTAACTTTTCTCCCTTTTTTTGTTAGGCATTGACAAGCTTAACAAGTGATATTGACTGAAAATTTTAAGCATATGGGAGAACTTCAAATAGAGATGTGTAAAGATGAGATCATTGTAAACCATACATCATCGTGAAGAATATGAATGCAGATTAAACAGTTCAGGTAAGATAGTCATGAAAATTAAATGCATTCATACCAGAAACTCCTTTTAACTAGGGGACATCATATATTGCTATGACAGTAAGAATAGAATTATATGTATCTATTTTCAACAAAAACATTCACTAGTCAAACACATGTACTACCCCAGACAGCAGTATACTATCAGATAGAGATATCAGGCCCATGTGGTGATACTCAAAAAGAATAAACAGGAATGAGTGTAAAAAAAAATTTCATAGCTAGACACAGTTCTCTTCCAAAAACAACTATCTTCTTTTAACACATAGAAGGCCCGCCGATCGTTAGTAGCTCAAGAATCTGTTGGACAGAATGTTGGAGAGCTTCTATCCTATTTTCTATTCCCGATAGTCGTTACTCGCAGTGATGGAGCCGCTCATCAATTCCAGTGAGATTGTTTAAAAATTGGCGCTCAAGCACATGACGTTGGCGATTTGTGACAAAAGCAGGACTATATTCAGGAGTTCGATTGGATCCCCAGAGAGTTTCTTCATTAGGTATAGGACTATAATCTTCAATAGGTGGAGGGATCTTAATATGCGATGAGACAGAAACATACACCTGTTGGGCTATATCATGGTCGAACCATACTTCAGGATATATCTTATCAGTTATTTTCGGCAGACTTGCCCAGTGTGCAATCTTACAGACAAGGGACAGAAAGGGCAGTATTTTAAGATGGTCACTTTTGACTACCTTAATTAGCTGATCTAGAATGAGAGTAGGTAGACATACAGGGACCTTTTGATAGACATCATACAGGACATTGAGCATAAAGGGGCTTAAGTATGTGTCATTGACATCACATGGGTACACATTTGTACTGAAAATACTGTGAAGGAGTCGAAACAAGGTTCCTAGATATTTAGCCTGAAGAATATTGTCGTCATTTCTAGGAATCGTCATACCCTGACACAGTGCTCGAGTAATTTCTCCCCATCTACCCTATTCGTTTAGATTTCTGCTAGTGATAGGAATTTGAGTTACCTTAATATTTAGAATACGACCAAGGACTGTTGGAGTAATTTGCTTGGTGTGTTACATGAATTCCAGACGCATACATGGTGGATAAACTTGAACAACATGACAACAGTTGAAGAACTGTTGGATCATTTCAAACTAATATGGACCACCCATAGCAAGTATATTCTTCCACCCAATAGATTCCATCATGAGATCCACCCCATAGGGCTTGATAGAAGTAGGGAGAATGGTACGGTCGATGATCGTAACTTGTTCCCAATCGGATTGATTTTGAGGGGGTCTAATATTTTTCCCTTTCTTAGTTTTAGAAGATTTTGTTGAGAGAGCCTTACCTTTTCCTTTATCCATCTTCCTTGCTTCATTTGGATGTTGAGATTTTCTCATCAGGGCTTCAAGCAAACAAACAAAGAAGCTGATCAAGGCAGCAAGCCAGACTGGCTCAAATAAGTAAAATTTTCGCTCAACAGCCTTTTATTGGACAACATCTGTCAATCATATCGACCATTGTCTCGATGATATCGAGAAGTTGCCAATCGATTCAATCAATTTTGTATCCGATGTCATCAACGATCATGCGACTTTTCACATTTTGAAAGGTCGTCGATTGTATCGATCCTTGTTCGATGTAATCGGAAAGTCATATCCATGGCGAATGATTTTCTGGTTTCAAAATTCAGATGATTTTTCAAGCATATCCTAGGATTTCTAAGAGACAATGATATACTTAGAAAAATAATATATAATCTCTATATATACACAAAAGCATAAACATTTGACTGTTTATATACAAAAGGAGGTCTGGAACCTTAGGTATTTAATTTGGAACTCAGCAAAATTGCATCATTTCAGCAAATATTCAGATTTCGATGCATAATCTGGACATGTTCCTTCATTCTTAATGCTCCTCTATATCATTCTTCTCTTCTCCTTTAATAATGTAGCAGTGGTTATTTGTGCGATGACCCTTAATTACTGATTTTCCTGATTGATCTAGGATATCGCATTCTTCTTTGTTGAACTTGACCACATGCACATTATCACAAATTTGAGAGATGCTTAACAGATTATGCTTCAATCCTTTTATGTAGTAAGCAATCTCATTTTTGAGCAAATCAATTCCTCTTATCATTCCTTATCCAATTACATTGGCAGTGGCTCCATCTCCGTAGGTGACTATCCCTTTTTGAAGATCCGTATATTTTAAGAGAAGGGATTTTTCACCTGTGACATGTCTTGAGCAACCACTATTTAGATACCATTTAGCCTCATTGCTTGGTAGATGATCTGAATGTATAACAAGGCAATTCATCTTTTCCTTAATTACCCATTTTGTGACAGAATTCTTACTTGTGGCAGATTCATTTTTCTTATCTGATTCAACCACTTGATTCATTAAGTCTTTCTTTCTGTCAGATAGTTTGAGTGGTGATGGTTGTATATATCCTTTGTTCAACACATCCTCTGAAACACCACTTGTCTGATAGGCCGGATTTTTGTCTGTGTTGCTACTGGAACTATCTGATTTTTAATGTGTTCCATATCCAGTTCTTGTTCTAGCTTTTTCATAGCCCAAGCCATATTTGTTGTTTCCAGATTTTCCCATACACAAAACTTTTTCTAACCTCTCACCACTCTGGGAAAATTTACAGTTTAGTTGGGCTATTTTTCAGGATTCTTCTAATTCATTTTGAAGTGTATAATTTTTATTCTGAAGAATCAAGTGTTCCTCATATAATGCTTTAACTTGTTTCTTTAATTTTTTCGACTCAGATTTTAAGGAAATGTTAGTTCTTTCAAGTCTGTCATTATCTAAGTGACATTGCTGCAAATCAATAATTAGATGGGTATTAATATTTAAAGCTTTATCCAGATCTATTTGCAGCAATTCCTTTTTGGTCTCAATTATACCAAGTCTTTTGACAATGTTGACGCTATGGATGTAAAGTTGATTATAAGCATCTTGTAATTCATTTTGTTGTTGTTCTTCTTCAATTTCCTCATGTCAGATGGAAATGATTCAGTGACTGACAGTTCTGTCATATATTTAGTCTTAGTGGGGATGATTGGAGTAGTGGTGACCATGAGAATTTTTAGTGATTTCTGATCTCCATCACTCTCTGAGTCGCTAGATTCTGAGTTTGACTCTTCTGTATCATCCCACATGGCGACCATTCCCTTGCCCTTAGTTTTTCTATTTGGGCATTCGGTAGATAGGTGTCCATAAGTTTTTCTATTTGGGCATTCGGTAGATAGGTGTCCATACTCCCGACAGGCGTAACATTGTGGTTCTTTGGTTCTTTTCCAAAATTTGCTTGTAGAAGGTTTGTCATGCACCTTTCTCCCTATAGAGGGACGACCGCGATTCTTTTGAAAGAATCTCCTGAATCTCTGTGCCAGCAAAGCCACTTCCTCATCTTCATCTTCCTTTTCACTCTCACTGTCTTCATGCTTTGATTTCTTAGAAGTTTTTAGGACAGTGTTTTTAGATTTCTGAGATTGAGTGAAGTGTAGTTCAAAAGTTTGTAGGGAACCTACCAGTTCTTCTACTTTCATTTCATCAATATTTCTACACTCCTCAATTGTTGTTACTTTGGGATTAAACCGTTTTGGTAGGGATCTTAAGATTTTTCTACATATTTTTAGTATCAGAACTTTTTCTCCCAATCCACCTATGGAGTTACAAATAATATTCAATTTGGTGAAAAACTCCATAAATGTCTCATGCTCTTCCATCCTGAGATTTTCAAACTGTGAGGTTGGTAGTTGGAGTTTGGATCTCTTCACAGTGCTTGTGCCTTCATGGGTTGTTTCCAGTAGATCCCATGCTTCCTTGGATGTCCTACACATGCTTATTTGATTAAATATATCCCGAGACACAACACAATAGATGGCGTTTATAGCTTTAGCTTCAGCAGTTTATTTTTCTTTGTCGAACATCATCCACTTTTCTTTGGGTTTGGGTTTAGTGGTGGTAGTTTCATCTTCAAGTACGGTTTGTTCAGATGGTACCACATATTCCTTTTCAACTACATCCCAAACATCACGATCCAAAGATCTCAGGAAGTAATGCATTCTAGCCTTCAAGTATGCATAATTTGAACCATCAAATACTGAAGGTCTAGTGACTGATGAGCCCTCTCCTTTGGCCATATTCCTAAATTTCAGTCAAGATCACTCTTTAGGCAGTGAAGCCCTTAAAAAGAGACCCGCTTTGATACCAATTGAAATAGCGGTGAAAATTGCTTGAGTTGAAGTTGGAATATTCCAATATGTCCTAGAGGGGGGTGAATAGGACTTTTTAAAGTTTTATGACGTATTTAAAAATCCTATTTCACTAATCCTATCAGATATACAATTAACAGGATTACTCAAATGTAACTCTACTGGCTTCTAAGCCTTGTAGAGGATCCAATCACAAACTCTTTGAAAGATAAACAAGTTGCATATGAGATTGTGATGAATAAGACTGTGTGTGTATATGAGGTGTGATCTTAAACAATCAAATATAAAAACATGTAAGGAATATAACACAATGAAAGACACTAACAGATTCAAACACAGTCATTTTTATAGTGGTTCGACTACTTGTCTACTCCACTCCCGGCTGTCGCACTCAACCCTTGAGTATATCGAATTTTACTAAGGAGGTTTCCCAGGGTTCACCTCAAACCTAAGGTTTTAAATCAGGTTCACCTTTAACCTTTACACGGATGTTTCTACTCGGTTCACCTCTAACCCTGGAGTTTTACTGGTGCACTCCTAACCAGATGTTTATGCCCATGCAGAGCAAGGGTCCACACAACGCACCCGAATGTTTATGCTCTCTATAGAGCAAGGGTCCACACAATGCACCTACATCATACACTTCCGCCGGATGCCTCTTATAAGGACTTCAAAGGGTGAGCAACACTTAAGACCCAATCCTAGAAAGGAATGATTACAAGTGTCCTTTGGACTCTAGGTACTTATAGATAAGTTGATGAGTTTCATTTAGCACAGTGATGAAGATCTCCTTCTTGTTGTTGAAGAGTCTTCAGCTCCCTTGATCCGCAACACAAAAGATATACCAGTACTTAGCTTCGAGTTGGGTCAAGGTTAAGACAGAAATCCACTCTCTTAGAATTTTCCTATAAGGAAGATAGAGTGATTCCTGTCATCTATTCATTCAAGGCATCCCAGCTTAATGATATACTGTTAAGATAGTTGCTGAAGGATCCTTGAATGCGGAAGTTCCTTTTCCAATCCACTTTATTGAATGTCAATGAATGAGAGTGGATTGAAAAATGAACTCCCGTGAGAGAAAGGACTTTGGGTATATGATCTAGAGGTAAAACACACAAAAGTACTCTCTTCTTTCTCTATCAGCAATATGGACAAGTCTCTCTTTATATAGGCAAAAGGTTCCAATCGATATACAACGGTCATATTTATGATAAAGTTTGATATCATCGAGCAGGGTCGATATCATCGAGTGTATACTCTCGATGGGATCGACTGTCAGCTCGATAACACAAAATCAAGTGTCATATGCTTTTGAAACCTTTTGGCAGCTGGTCGATGGGATCGATACTAGTGTTGATGTCATTGAATTTTGAACTTCGATTCCATCGATGCTGGGATTGATCTATCAACATTTGAAAAAATGAGAGAGACTAGCCAAAATATTTCAAGTTTTATAGGATATGATCGAGGGTCAACTGATGTCATCGAAATTTGAATATCGATGATATCGAGACCTTGACGATGGGATCGATAAATCATATAGATTTACGTATAATCACGCTGGTCAGTTTGTGGCATGTCTCGATCCAATCGACCAGGGCTCGATAGCTTCGACATAAGAATATCGATTTCTCAAGTGGCCCCCGGTCAAAGTTAAAAATATCCTGAAATATTTGCTGGAAGAAATGCGTGCCCACCGTCGATATGATCAGAGAAGTGCGATCCTTCTTTGGACACACAGAATTTTACAGGCGATAGAGAATGACCTGAGTTGTGATGATCGCAACCAACTTGGTATTTTCCAGTCGATCACGGTTTGGATAAAGCCGATTCGACTCGGCCAAATCTACTATAAGGTTGTCACGGTAACGACTTAACGGCTGCAACATTCTTTTATTGAATTCATTCTCACGAGTCCAATGCAGTAAGTTCTTCCAAACAGCCTCATATCGAGCTAGAAAAGCTCTATTCTCAGCCATAAGAGCTGACAGACGAGATAGAGTGGTCGAGCACCATTCAATTTCCCTCTGTGCTTCAAGGAAATCATCTCCAAGTTGTTGAAGCTTAAAAATGATTTTTAGGATCTCTTGAGGAGGCCGTTGGTCCTTAGGAAGATCACTAATATTTCCAAGGAAAGGAAGGAGATCGCTTGTAGAAGAAGAACCTAAGAAGGATTCGATGCCTTCATCATATATTCTCTCCATGGTCTGAATTGACAATGCAAAGAAGTCCATTTTTGATGGAATTGTTGTACAAGAAACTTGGTTCAAATTGGTTTTTGAATAAAAATCGGAGCCTAAGTATTATTTTGATAGGGCGAAAGCCTAGTGATTAATGCACAAGGGATATGGTGTGATAGTTGTTTATCTGAGGTAAGGGGAACCATTTTCCTAGATTATGGAATGTAACGAATTAATTGCAAGTATCTAGATAAGCGAGATTCCATTACTATGGTAAAGCATGCATGTACAAGAAGGAGGCTCACTATTCCTTAGTATTTCAAGTATCCGGATAAAGATAAGTACTAAAGCTTGTATTGAAATCAAGTGGCATGATTAAACAAAGACATTGCAAGTAATCGACTGCTTAATTATAAGAAAGGAAGACAACAAATGGAATTCTAATGAGGAATGAATAAGTTAAATTTTCATATTTTCAAATTCCTCCAAAAGAGCACGCATCTCTTCTTCATCTTTCTCTTTAGCAGGAGCCCAATTGGTTCCTTCTTTGATAAGGTGTGGCAGGAAGTGAAGTAGCTGGTCGACACGAACAACAGTCGTACGAACTTCACTCTTAGCCACCTTTTTAGTGGCATAACTTGCCATCAATTGATTTTAATATAGAAGGATTTGTTCATCTAAGAATTCTGAGTCTATTGGAGTGGCCATCTCCTTCGCATAAAAAACACTTCCTCATTCCAACAGTTCATCCATCATACCGAAGCGATAAGATTGCAGCATTCTAGACATTGTTCGATTAAACTGATGTGCTTGAACACAACATAACTTGTCGTACCAAGCCATCTTGAATTTTCTACTCACGTCGGTCGAATCTTTCACAGCTGCCTCTTCCTATTCCAGATAACAAGAATTAATTTACAAGAACAGTACGATCTTTTGTATTGATCTACCATTACAGTTAACCATTTCAACTTCTTGAGTTGTCCTTCTAAGCGATCATTTAGATTGCGCGACCGATGGATGACAGTTGAGTGAACAAGATGCATCAGTAACAAATCTCTTCATATTTAATGGTAAAGAGGAGAAGGAGAAGTCTTTCAACACATCATTGAAAATCTCTTTAAGGAAGGTTCAATGCCAACAATGAGGGAAGGTAATTCAATAACGATTGGAGAAGACTAAATTCAAAAGGAGATAGCGATGAAGTCTAAAGTTCAATGCTCTACTTAAATAGTAGGCTTTAGAAACCCACGATCTGTAAAAGACATAGCAAAAGGGGAGTTATATGTTTCAATCCATTTGGAACGTGGGCAGTTAAGGCGTGATATTTGGAAACAACCCACAATTAGCCAAAATTTAAGGAACCACTTAAAGAAGTGATCATGAACAGTTATCCAAAGAAACATCTCATGAATAATTATGAGTAATGGTAACAAGAAGTCAAGAGGACAAAAGTCACAAAACTCGGTCACTCATTCATATGATCTAAATACATTCAGAGATCAGAAGATATTTTTTTTTTCTAAGAACTCCCTAGTTGTTTCTGCTCGATTTCTAGCAAACAGCAATGCGGCCTCCTTTTTTTGTTGCCAATCAAGACAATCGATCAACCTCCTCTGTATGCGAATGCACCATAGCAGCTAACTTTGAAATCTCCTTTTTGGCTTTGGAATTTTCTACATGTTTCTTTGCCAAATTCTGCATCAATGATATCAATTCAACCTCCAAAGCTACAATCTTGATTCCCAAATTTTCAATTTCTATCTCAGAAGTTTTCACTGTAACATTTTTGGCCGCAAGTTCTTGGGCGACCTCTTGTACACTAGTCTTCTTAGACTCGGACATTTGTTTCTCAACCTTAATACAAATGATGACCTCATTAAAGCGATAATATGTGTTAAGTTATCCTTGAAGTTCTAAGAGACGTGGCATTATAGTCTCTAAATTTGGGTCAGATTGAGATAACATGTATGCTGAACCAACTAATTGGTCAATTACATTGATCATTTCAGCATCAAAATATCCAGATAGCCCTTTTCAGAGGAGATTATCACAATGAGAGGGAGATTTTGCTGCAAACATGTCTCTAACGAGTGCTTTCTCAAATGAGGAAAGGATGTCATCAATTGAAGGAAGATCAGTAATAACAGATGCATTATTCACAATAATGATCGTTGGAATAGAAAATGGGGGATTTGAATCACTTATTTCAACCTCGACCGATGTTGAATGGATCTCAACCGAAATTACTCCAATGGGCTGATTGATATCAATTGACCGTGGTCTTATATTATCAGTCGAAACCGGTCTAGTCACTTCCATTGTAACTTCAATGGCTATTTCCTCTTCAGTTACTACTTTTCCTGTCTCGACTGATCCTTCTGGCATCGCTATGTCAACCACTATCATAGGTTCAGCTGAGACTGGATTCTCCTCAGTTGTCTCAGCCAACAAAGTTGAGGAAGGCAGTAAAGCTAGAGCGAGCTTTAGAATAAAAGGTTGAGCGGGCGACTTTAAAATCTTTCGCCGAGAAGATGATGCGGGAGAAGATTGTGATGGTGATGCATGTTCTGAATTGGTAGGAATAGTGCTAATTTCAAGAGGGCTGCTAGATTGAACATATTTCATGCTAGCCGATGCCTCTGAGTCTAGGGACACAATATCAGTGGCCACTGGAGTAATAGCTCTTAGGATCACATGAGTAATTTTAGCTTCAGCTGTTGTGGAAGCTATACCTATTGGAATAATAATAGTTAGAGGGATCGCTGGAATGGGAGGCATATCCTGTCATTGAGTTTCCACCATTTCCACCATCCTCTTGGCAATTCTCGAGTTATTGAAAGAGATCAAAACAATATCAGTGAAGATTTAAATGAAGAAGTCACTTCATGCAGATACATAAGTAAATGGTGTCAACCTATGTCAAACCGAACAACTTGAAAGACTGGTTGATTCCCAACAGCTTGATGATTTTTTATAACAGTTGCTAGCGGCCGAGAAGAAGTTGGAAATGATGGCGGTTTAGGTGGATATGGTTTGAGATACTTTTCATCAAATGGAAGGTTAAGATCATTCAATCTTTCTCTATCCCACCACCATTTGAGCTTGCACCTATTGAAGTGAGCTTCTCCATGGCGTTTCATGCCTTCATCTATTTCATGTGAAAAATCCTTGACTCTAAGACCAGGTCTATATTTCGTGTTAAAATATTTCTTGAAGGCTGACACAGCCTCCGCCGAAGAAGTATCAAATGGTTGACGTGATCGAGAAATCGACCGATCTTTATTTTTTGGTCTAGACCCGGGAAGATCGACATGAGAAGAGGAAAGAACATGAACTTTGAGTGTTTGACTAGGAATACCTCCCAGATATGAGATCTTCCTAGGGGCCATCTGTTGTAAATGAGCAGAGGCAAGAATATCAAGCTATTCTTGTGTAATGACCGAAGCTTTTGAAGCAGGTATTTGGTGTCGAACCTTTCCTTTTCTTGCTCGCCTTCCTGTCCAGTTGGGAATAAAATTGATCCATGAGCTCCTCCGCACTTCGACCGCTCAAAAATTTATTGTATTGGCGGTTTGACCATTCCAAAAAATTGTTCATTGTTTCGGGATACTCAGGATAAATATGAATCTTCAAACCGACTGATTCCTTGTGATAGTTGTTGTTGAGCGTAATATAGAATTTAGGATCAGTCACTATCAACTGATTATAAGGAGGCTGTGTAAGACCTGTATCCTAATTCGCACTGTTCCGTTGATTTCCCGCGACCCTTCTCGTCAAATTCCGGCAATCCGCGACTTATGGTTGACGTTGCGTACGACCGTAAGTCGTATCCTATTCATTTGAGCCGGCTTAATCCGAGACTTGTATCATTGCGACCGCACCGTCGCCGCGGTTCCAACGCCGCAACTCACGCACCGATCCGATACCCAGACGATGAGATACGAACCCACGTTCAGTTCGAGCAAAAACACCGCGCGTTGCAAATCCCAAGGAATCTCTACAAAGTGTCCCATCAATCACATCAATCACCTCTCATGTCAAGTACAAGCACCCATACTTCCTTTCTCCACAAGTCAAGCAACCACCCAAGTCAACTAACACATCACCTCACCCATCACTCACATCCATCAACCATCACCCCTTCACATCACTCCATCTCTCATTAATCACACCTCTCTCTCTCTCTCTCATTTCTCAACACTCCAACTCCAAGCAAGGAAGAGAGAGCTCACGTCCAAGCTCTCTTCCATGAGAAAGAAGTGATTTTAGTGGCCCACTTCCCATCTCCAAATTCCATCATCCTAGCCATCCATTTCCCATCTCCACCATCAAAGTGAAGCTCTAGGTGACCGGCTATCCAACGGACCAAGAAGATCAAGAGGTGGGTGCTTCTATAGGGTAGATTTATGTGTTTTTATGGTGGACCAAGTGAGGCCCACTGATCAATGGTGTGGATCTCACTTGGGACCCTTATTTGTGGCCGATGGGCCACTTGGATCATCATGATCGTTCCATGATGGGGCCATTCTCCATGGACCCCATCATGATGCTTATTTCATTTCAAAAAGGTCATCTAGACCATCCATAACAGTGGAGAATGGATCTCCACCGTTGATTTACATTTTGATGGTCCTTCGTTCAAAGGGGTCCGTTGTTGTATGATTTCATGTAAGGGAGGGCCCATAATGACGGGGACCCTCCATCATAAGCCGTGTCCCACTCTCCATGTCTCTCTCTCTATTTTATTTTTATTTTATTTTATTTTATTTTATTTTATTTATTACAAAAGGATGGGGTGGCCCACTTGAATAGATCCCATCTTGATGTATTTATTTCATCCAAGTGGGGCCCACCTTTCACGCCATTCCCATGCCGCCCATCATGTGGTGGCCCACTTCATCAGGGCCTACCATTTTCAAAAAAAAAAATATAATCAATAAAATTATATAACCGTCCAGCGTCTGGGACGCTGGACGTTGTGAAGGAAAAAGGAAAAAGGAAGGATGAAAGGAAAGATTTTGGGGTGGCCTCCTTGCATAGGCCCCACCCTGATGTTTATATCCGATCCGAGCCGTCCATCCTCTTACCCACGGCATTGTAGCCGTTGGGTAGAAGTTTGGAGCTTATCCAATCACCTGGTGGGCCATAGCGTCAAAGGTCGCACCTTTACCATTTAAACATCACTTTCTTAGTTTATTTCACTTCCATGCATCAAAAAAATTCAAACTCTGGACTCATTTGGACGGCCTCGGGCCACTGATCGTAATGGCCGGAGCAGATTTCATTTTAGCGGGCCCCACAGGCGAAAAACTGCGGAAAAACCACTTTTTCCAAAGTTTTCTTTTTTTTTTTAAAACGAGCAGTAGAGGCGCTGCTGCCTCTGACTTCACGCAGGACGCCTGGCGTCCTGCGCTCTCCAGCGGGCCGACGGACGAGGCCGACCCACGGCCCTAGCCGTGGGCCCCACCTTGATGTCTATTTCACCATCCAACCCATTTATTAGGTGGGCCAGCCTCCTGACGTGCCCCCCCCAAAGATCAGACTGATCTGACGCTCGGGTGGCCCACACCATAAGAAACAGTATTGATTGAGTGCGTACCATTGAAACTTTTTGGCGGGCCACAGAAGTTTTGGATCACGATGATATTTATTTTTCTCCCCTTCATCCAGGCCCTTGTGACCTTACCAACAGACTGGATGGAAGGTAAACATTATGGTGGGCCCCACATGGGACCCACAGTGATGTGGTGCTTGCAATCCACCGTCCGTACGGACGGTGGAGCCCACTGTATATGTGTGGGTGTGTGTGCGTGTGTGTGCATGTGTGAGTGCATATGTGTGTGTGCGTGTGTGTATGCGTGTGTGTGTGCATGTGCAGATATATATAACAATATATATATATAGGTACATATAATATTATATCACATATAATTTTGTATATATGTATACATATATTGTTTATAAATTATATATTAAACATAATATGATTATGATGGTGGGCCTTCATGTGACCCCCGCCATGATGCATGTGTTGCATCTAAACCGTCCATTTATTTGTTGTTATAAAATTATTTCATGGCTTGTGCCAAAATGAACTAGATCTATGGTTCAAATGGGCCACCATGGTATGTGTATAGGGCCGTGTTGACCCATTCATGGCCATTCATTTAGGCCCACCTTGGTGCACATCTAAGACCATGGGATTAATCCCATTTGGCATGTGTAATGTCCATGGGATTAAGCCCATTTGGCATATCTAAAGCCCATGGGTTTCGGCCCATTTGATATATACAATGCCCATGAGATCCGGCCCACTTATTCTATATAAGGCCACGGGATCTAAGCCCATTTGGTACATATAAAGCCATGGGATCAGGCCCATTTGATGTGCATGGGGCGCAAATGGAATGGCCCATTGGACATATTTAAAACTCATGTGTGTAGTCCCACTTTGATGTATTTCATGGCCCATGAGTCATAGACCATTGCAATGTACATAAGGCTCCTTGGCGAGGCCCATTAACGTAGTCATTTGAAGAATGTAAGGCCCACGCAATTCGGCTCATTTGATATATCCAAGGCCCAGGGATCGAGGCCCAATGGATGTCCTTAGGGTCCGTTGCAATGTACCTCTATCATGGATCGTGAAATGATATTTATGGTAAGTCGTGCCTAGAAAACAATGTTGGTTTGACGTCCACATTGTATGTACAATGTTGGTTAAATGTTCGCATTGTAACTTTCTTTAGGGCCCATTGATAGGTCCATAACCGTTGCTATTCATTGCCTTATAACATGCTTAGAATAATCTCATGACTCATGCCCATACGCATCATATGTATGCTTGATATGAGTAATGACTGATCATAGCATACGCCATTGGGCAGACCATCTATGGGGCTCGTTATGTGACTGAGCGCCCCACATGATCGCGCAGTACGCGCTGGATTGCTGCATGTTTTGATAGCGTGATTCATGCATCTCGCATACGTATGACTTGATCACTGCACGCCCTAGCGACATCAGGGCCGTGGCTCCACAGGTACATCGTGGATGGCCGTATTGGATACCGGAAATGCATATTCTAGCACTGTGGGCACTTAGGATGTCCTTGGGTGAGAGTCCCAGAACCTTTTTGGTACCAGGAGATGCTCCGACGTTTAGACCGAGTGGATACATGAGCGCCCGAGTGCCGAATACCAGTAGGCCGCGTCTCCCACTGTGTCGTGGTCGGTTGGAAGGGGGTGTGGCCTTATCCGCCTGGGTGAGAGGGCTATAAGCTAGGCTGAGTTTGACTAGCTCGCAAATGAGTCCGCTATCGACGAGCCGGGTAGGTATTGACATACTACTGGTCAGGCGGATAGTGAGGTCTTATCCGCTTGCTTGACTGTGCAGCTAGGGAGGTAGCAGTCTCTGCATGTGTATTGGACCCCGGTGATACCCAGAGAAGAACTGTACTGATATACGCATTTGAGGAGTACCGACTTGCTTGGATTGCATTTCGCATATGACATTTGGCTATATAGGCCTTGCATTGCATCGGTGTGGCCGATGGCATCCATATCTCGCATCATGCCTTGCATTACATAGCCTTGGTATTTTCATGGACTTACCACATACTTCCGCATTGTTCTGATACTGTACACTTGGCGTTTGCCTTATGCACACACTTACACCACCCTCTAAGCTTTTGTAAGCTTATGCACGATAGTTGCGTGCAGGTAGTGTTGGACGACAGCAGCGCTGAGACAGGAGCTCACATCAGGATCCGTTTTGGAGCTTTTTGATCACTTTGTATTTCCCTTTCTGCTTTGTACTAAAAATTTTGTTATAGTGGATATGTGGTGATGTCGTTTTGTGACTTGGTTATGCTTATGGTTATGTTCCATTACAAAAAAAAAAATTCATTCTGGAAATCCTCCTTGCGGAACCCCAGGATCGGAATCTGGCATTTGATTGTCAGGAGCCGAGAATGAGGCACTACGGAGGCTGTCGGCACCAGATTCGGCAATCGGGATTCATGTGAATCCAATTTTCAGATTTGGGGCGTGACAGGCTGACTATTTGTTTTGTGGGTAAGAGGACATGGTATGTATTGGACCAAGCCCAGTTGCCAAGTAAACAAAGAGGGATGATACTGCTCAATCCTAGCCTTTGAATTTTTACCTGATTCGACCACTCCACCATAAGGAAAGTCATGGCTGATGACATAGCAGTTCCAAGCCTAATGCGACTAACCAGCTTCATGTCCATCAGTAGAACTAAATCGTCCAGTCAGCCACCCTGGTCCATAAGCCCCTTTTTCTGCGAAAGGTATAAAAGAGCGATTTGCTTTGAATTTGTCAAGGGAGAAGAAGCTGAAAATGTAGTTATTGACTGACATATTTTCTAGAGGAATGTGAAGAGTTTGATCACCATAGAAAGAAAAATTTTGGTCTGCTAGTGCCAACTGACTGAAAAGAACAGGCCTGAAATAAATGAAGAACCACATTTGGGCTAGCCAAAGTGGTCCTCCTGCAGTGTGTAACCCTTTGCAGCCGATTTCATAAAGACCCCGATATGAGTCAGAACATAAGGCGCAAGTAGGAAGCAAGAGCAACGGATCGAGGAGAGCGAAAAGCGTGGGGAGGCTGTCACAAAGAGTTCCTTCTTTCCTTCCTTAGTTATTTTTTTATATAATTTTTTAAGAGATTCTAATTAAATCATGTCTATGGTTGGCTAAACCTCTTAGCTAGGGCTAAGAGGTGAAGCTTGTAACGTGATGGATGGTTTTCTATGCTTTGATTTATACTTTAGATGAACTTTCTTTTGATTATAGTTTGGTATTAAGGAATGCTTTTAGTTTTTAATGGTTTGTGGTGACTTACATTACAATATATTTGCGATAGCTTTGAGCATGTTCTTAGCATTATAGGATTTATGAATTTGGGAACCCTGTTATTCACCATCGTCTCCTGGGCATGGTCGAATGTCAGAATCCTTCCTAACATTCATACATCCCTCAGATTGGTTGTAGATTGATTAAATTTTGCTGTTTTCTTTGTCTTATGGGCATGATTTTGTGATAGAATTAATTCTAATTCTCATACCTCTCATCTCTTGAAAAATGGATCAAAAGAAGTTCAGATTTGATTTTTATGGAATTATCTTCCAATTGAATGAAGATGGGATTCTGATTCCAGTTGTGTTCTTAAATCAAACATAGATTTTCCTGATCTCTACAAGTGGACTTTTAGCACCCTAATTTCTCACCTTTAAATTTCACAAGTTTTAGCTTAAGATTTCACTATTATTCCCTTAAAATTTACTGAGTTAGATTATATCTTCACCTAGTTCTAGTTCTAGTTCTGGTTACTTTCAGATTACGTACAAGGTTTAGTCTCTGTGGATTCAACCTCGGATTTGCCAAGATTATTACTACATTACAAACCTATACTTGGGGTGTGAACAAATTTTTGGCACCGTTGTCAGGGACTGACGATTGCATTGTTTTGAAATTAACTAGTTTTAAAATTAGGTTAAGATTAGGGTTTTCTAACTTAGCTTTCTATTTCTAGGTTTAGAAACTTTCCTTTTTAGAAATTGACTTTCTATTTTTATTGTTAAAAACTTTCTTACTATAGAATTTCTATTTTTAGAAATTAATTTCTTTTGTTTTCTTTTGCAGGATCTTAACATATAAACTTCAAATTCGGTAACTTCATTTTAACTTCTCCTCCTCTTATTATCCATACTATTGTACGATCTTTTCTTTTATTTTTCTTAGGATTAGATTCAAAGTTAGGGTTTCACCGTGGAAGAGTTGGTATGTCAATATGCTGAGATGGATAAGAGATATTGGGGAGGGATATATAATGATTACAATGTAATTCAACTTATATCTCAAGATTTTTCTAAAACCATCATTGAGAACCGACTGGAATATTATGCTCCATCGGTTAATAAGTCCTTACACGATCATAATTATGGGAATGAGGACTATTATCAACCATTATATTCTCTCGCATATGATTAGTATGACTATAACTAGTGAAAACATCATAATTGGAAAGATGAACCAATAACATATTATAATGATTATTCTCCAGGATACCCTACCTTTGAGATATAACCATAAACGATCCAAGAGGATTCATTTTAGAGTAATATGGACTGTCTTACGAAAATTAGAAAAATGTTAGAAGCGCTTAATTCACACATCGATAAGAGAGAGAAAGCTCGTTCATCCCAACCACAACCCAATTCAGAAATACAATGCGAGAAAAGTGATCCTAACTCGCTTTTGAAGAACTTTGAAATTTGGAATGAAGAGTTGGATTATGTTAATAAGCATATGGTTCAATTTCTTGAAGAGTCGATCTTGATGAGGGTTCAAAAGAATGATTAAGAGACGTGGATGTCTTTCAAATATAATGATGATGACACACTTCACTCACATGACACACTAAATTTTAATGATGAGGGAGAGGTTAGTTTATTCGAACCTCAATCCAATTTAGAAAGAGAATGTGAAGAAAGTGATTCCATCCCAATAGTGTATTGCACTGAATTAGAAGATGATGCGTATTAGGATGACAATCATAAATGTGCAGCCCAAATTTCTTTGGAATCAATCTCAAGTTTGGTCCAAGTCAATGATCAAAAAGTATACGAAGTGATCGGTCATAATAAGCTACTCCACTCACCTGACATGTCTGATTTAAAAGTGAAAGATAAGCTCCTTACAATCATCCCTTCTAACTCTTGTGAGGCATGTTTGGACCACTTTCCTGAATTAAATGATGATATGATTCGGGAGAGGGACGAGTTGCTTGATGAGATTCTGGAATTTGAAACCACCTAGTTGAGATCACTATCTGAACTATCAATTTTTGACGATTCAATGCCTCTTCTGAGTAGCTTAAATTAACAGAGTCCTCACATCAATACTTCATCTATTGACCTTCGATCTGTCTGTACAGGGCTGGAGTAAGAGAATATACCTTCATCTACTTTTAAAGATGATGGAGACCTTAAAGATCTCATTATAGATTTTAATGTGGAAATAAGCCACTCTCAGTTGAATTTTCCAACTCTTTGAATGATTACTTGACACACTTTTTAGATTCGAATGATCTTATGATTAAAGAAATAGTGGATGCCTCGTAAGAGAATATTTCTATAGTTGTTACTAACCGAGAGAACCCTTATTCTAAAACCTCTCCTTCCCCAGATCTTGAACATTTATCATCAAATGATGATGAGTTGAAAATTGAACCGAAGTCTGAAACTTCGGAATGTGTCGAGACTACATCATTTTCTGAGAATTTTTCTTAATTTTATCTATTTATAGTCTCTTATTCACCGTAGAGTACTAACTTTGACAATTTTTCTGTCACAGGTGAATCATATATACTTTGGATACCTCAAACGATTGAACGGTAATTTTTTTGCTGAAGACCATAAATTTCTTTGGAAATTCATGCTCCAGGGCATCTAAGCCTATTGCAAAAAGAGCTTTTGGATGATCTTGTTGAGAAATCTACTGAGAAATTTATTAAGATATTGGTAGAAGAATCTTACGGCATGACTAAGTAGCTTTTCCCTTGCTTTCATAGGACTAAGGTAGTTTGCTTTATATCATTCTAGTTTAGTTAGTTTTATGTCGTTAGGTTAGTTTGTTTTCCTATTATTTTAGGATAGTTTGCTTTTGTTAAATTGAGTCTTGTACTGAGCTGCCTTCATGCTGAAATCTCTCTAGGAAAAAGCTACTTAACTTCATCATCAGGTATTATCTATCCATCACTTCTCCTTTACTTTAGTTGTCTCCTGTGCATTATCTTTTACATTGAGGACAATGTAGATTTTAGGTTGGGGAAGAGAGATTAAATTACCTTATCAGTATTTTCTCGATCTTGAGCAAAAATTGTGGAACTTGTTTTTTTAAAATTTTAAAAATTCTTGTGAATTTGAAGTGATGTTGACGGCCATCTTTGATTTAGAATTATAAGATACATAATGTTGGTAACTTATGACTCTTGGATTCAACCATTTGTTAGATTTTAAGTTCAAATTGTTAATTCATGATTAGAAATTCTAAACATTAATTGAGTCATGACTTCATACATCATGCCTAGCTTACACGTTAAAGCTTCAGTTCGATATTGAATTGTTAACCTGGTAGTCACTAGGCATAGAAGGAGCTAACCTAGGAAATTGTCCATCATGTTAAAAAAAAAAGGTTGTCTTTAGAAAGGGTTAAGCGAACGGTCTTCACCATATGTTTGCTCCCTATAGGTGAGGATTCGATTTCCCAAGGTTGACACGGCATGAAAACCGTCGATAGAAAAAAAAGAGAGGAAGAAATTAGACTGTAAGGCAAGTTTTAGTTTAGCTTCGGTTATCCGAAGTGTTCCTTTTGGTTATCAATGTTATCATGAAGATTGATGATCGAACCTTTAATTTTGATAAGTCAAGGATGCACTATACACCCATAGAACTCAATGTTTAGAATTTTTCTAATAAATGGATTAATACCTTTAACTATGCGCTTAAGCATAAGAGAAAGTAATGCCCAACATTCATGAATCCTAGAATTCTATTGATTGGAATTTTTTTTTCAAACATCACTCGGGTTTATAAAAATTGTCGCATAATTCTTAAATTATTTTTCGCATACTTTGCTTGGGACTAGAAAATTGCTGGTTGGGGATTGTATTAAGGATCAAATATTACATATTAGACCCCATTTATTACCTGAATTTATGAACATAATACTGTGTAATGGCCCATTTTAATCGTGTTTGTGATTTAAGGTGTATTTAACGGCCTAGACTGAAAAAGTATACTAAAAGGCATGAATTTAACACTTAGACATCACCAAGGCAAGGGACGAACCCCAGAGGTATGAGATCAAAGAATTTACACGCTAGAGATCTAAGAAAATCACGCCACTCACCTTAAACGGGCTTGAAAATTGTCCAGAATGCGAGATCACAGGGTTTCCACCATCCGTTCGCCTCGAAACTTCATTTATGGCCTGAGGACCATAAATTAACCATACATGTCAAATTTCAGCCATTGAATCCTTGTGAAAGTGACCCAACAGACAAATCATTCCCTAAAATCTTGATTTGGGGCCCACCTGATATCTGGATATACTTCAATTTTGGTCTCAACCCCTTAAATGGGGTGACACAACAAATGGACGGAGCGGATTTTACATGTACATCACAATGGACTCCACATGTACAGCGTGTGTACATGGGGTGCATGCGGCCGCGTCGCATCGGATGGCCAGCCCTGTCAAACTTGGGCTGACCCGTCTCTCTCTCTCTCTCTCTCTCTCTCTCTCCCTCTCTCTCTCTTCTCTACGTAGAACGCCCAGCGAACACACCTGTTTGATTGGGGTTTTACTTGTGGGCCCCACCTGTCAGCCATTCGGAAGATCTGGACCGTCCATTGTGTCCAGAGGGAGGGCATGACCCACGCCATGGTGGACTTTTGGTCCCTCGCGCACGTATACATATGGATCGTTAGAAAATGTAGGATGGACGGCGAGTTGATTTGATAAGTGGATTGCACCAAAACTCGACAAAACCATTCGTTTCTAACTGAAATTGCGCCAGGAATCCAATGAATGGGTTGGATTTCTCTAAAAACACTAATGTGGGGCCCACCGAACAAGTCAGCGCAGTAAAATTAACAAGAAACGCACGTCAAGTTTTTTTAGACATTGCAAGGAGTTGTGGGCCACTGTTATGGTTGGATGGGTGATTCAAACCGTTCATAACCTTCAGAGTGGGGTCTTTACTCCAAACATGGAGTCCAAATTTATTTCTTGGACATGTATTGGTAGAGAACTCAATCCAAACGCAAGTCTATCGCATTTTTGCAACTAACAGTTGCGAAAATTGATTCCACCGGCTTCCAACCCTCTAAACCACCCTAGGACCTATAAAAGAGAGAGAGAAGGACATAGAAAAGCATCTTTGGGGGATGGAAGCAAGACTAACGGATCGAGGAGAGCGAAAAGCATGGGGAGGCTATCATAAAGAGTTCATTCTTTTCTTCCTTAGTTATTTTTTAAAATTTTTTATAAGAGATTCTAGTTAAATCATGTCTATGGTTAACTAAAACTCTTAGCTAGGGCTACGAGGTGAAGCTTGTAGTGTGATGGATGGTTTTCTTTTCCTTGATTCATACTTTAGATAAACTTTATTTTGATCATAGCTTGATATTAAGGAATGCTTTTAGTTTTTAATGGTTTATTGTAACTTAAATTACAGTGGATCTGCGATAGCTTTGAGCATGTTCTTAGAATTATAGGATTTGTGAATTTGAAAACCTTGTTGTTCACCATCGTCTCTTGGACATGGTCAGATTACGAAATCCTTCCTAACATTCATACATCCCTCAAATTGGTTGTGGATTGGTTAAATTTGGGCATGATTTTGTGATGGAATCAATTCTAATTCTCATACCTCTCATCTCTTGAAAACTGGATCAAAGGAAGTTCATATTTGATTTTTATAGAATTATCTTCCAATTGGATGAAGATGAGACTTTGATTCCAGTTGTGTTCTTAAATGAAACATAGATCTCCTTGATCTCTACAAGTGGACCCTTGGTACCCTAGTTTCACACCTTTAAATTTCACAAGTTTTAGTTTAAGATTTCACCATTATTCCCTTAAAATTTCCTAAGTTAGATTACATCTTTGCCTAGTTTTAGTTTTAGTTACTTTCAGATTAGGTACAAGGTTCAGTCCCTGTGGATTCGACCTTGGTCTTACCGAGGTTATTACTCCATCACAACCTTATACTTGGGGTGTGATCATTGCCGATGGGGAAAGGTCAAATCAAGTTTGCCATGGTAACGGTTGACTATTTCACCAAGTGGGTCAAGGCCTAACTATGAGCCAAAATCACTAAGTCGAAGATTACCAACTTCGTCGAAAAAAACATCATCTTTAGGTATGGGATCTCACATACTATCGTCTCAAATAATTGCGAATAGTTCAACAATGTCCGATTCTGAGGTCTTTGCAAAGGGCTTGAGATTCGCAATGCCTTCTCATCACCACGACACCCCCAGATAAATTGACAGGTTGAGGTAATGAATAAGATTATAAAGAACCACCTCAAAACTAAGCTTGAAAAATCCAAAGAGGCCTGGGCCGAGGAGCTGCCACATGTCCTCTGGGCATTTCGAACTACTGCTTGAACATCGACAGGGGAGACTCTATTTTTCCTTGCTTTTGGTATTAAGGTCGTAGTGCCAGTCAAAATAGGACTCCCCACTGTGCATATCAACTCTTACGATGAAAAACAGAATGCCGAGCAAATGGCACTAGGTCTATACCTACTCGAGGAATAGAGTAGTTGGGCACAACTGAAGATTGCAGCACATCAAGAATGAGTGGCCCGACACTACAACTCTAGGGTCAAGGTGAGAAAGTTTCGGGTGGGAGACTTGGTCCTTCGCGAGACCTTTCAGAACACAAAGGAGCCTGGCTCGGGAACTTTGGGACCAAACTGAGAGGGACCCTACAAGATAGCGGGTACATCACGATGAGGGGCATATTGACTTGAAAATATGGACTGATGGCCTTACCTCACCCGTGGAACACCGAACACTTGAAGATCTACTATTCTTAAGGACTTGAGAACTCCTCCGACCAGGAGGACCTCATGCGGTCGATTTATTCGACTAGGGCGACCTCCCTTCTCAAAGGGAAAAAGGTGTTTGACACATTTTTATGGTTTTATTTGACTGGAGAGACCTCCCTTTTTAAAATAAAAAGGTGCTAAAAAAATTATTGTTTTTATCTATGTTTATGCATTCGACAATAAAAACTCCCCTAGCTCGAGGAGGAAAAATGCTTTAAATTTTCCAACCATCCATACTATACGACCGACTACGACGATTGCCCTTAGTAAAAGGAAAGAAAGTTCTCCACCAAATTCTATTATGAAAGAACCTCCTCAGGTCGGGAGAGGAGAATTTCTTTCAAAATTCTACTATCTGAGCCATACAATCGACCATAAGGACTCCTCCCTACGTAAGGGTAGAAAGTCCTTAATGATCGGCCTACTACTACGTCAATTATTTCGAGATAGACCTATTGGCCGACTTACCTACTTGGTCTATTATTGTAACGCTCTAACTTTTCAGGACCTGAGTACACAACCCGTTTCCCAAAAACCCATGTTAAACTTAAAGGATGGTCAAATTCGAGTTTATTTTATTATTATTTTTAGAAAACTATCAAAGTAAGCAAATGAGCTTATAATGGACAAATCATACATAATGAAAAATTTCATTTACATTTAGGATGTGTAGAGAGTTGCTCATAATGACTTATACAAACTAATGTCCCAAACTTACAATTATAAAGTGAAATGATATTAATTACACGTAAACAAAGCAAATTGTTATAAATCTAGAACTGTAAAACCATGTAGCAACTCTTAACAATACAATCATGCATCTTCACAGTGGTACTTTGCTTCTCATCAGTCTGAACCTAAAAATAAATTCAGCCACCTGTGTGACCTGTACAGTTGTATATTTGATAGATTAGTGGCTAACTCAGTGTGAATTTTTTTCAAGATTACTCACTGCCTCATTAGGTAAGAAATAATATAAAACATTTAGGCATCCAAAATAGAGTAAATACAGTCTTATTATATGCATAAATGCAATCATTGTCCTAAGTAAAACATCCAGATGGACATTAGGCTCGTCACCCATGCAATCATCGACCCGGTTAAAACATCCAGACGGTCTGTGCCCCAGGTAAAACATTCAAACAAGCAAATACGTACGATAACAATAAATGATGGTTTGTGCCCCGGGTAAAACATCTAGTCAGGCGAATTCGTATGTCACGTACGACAGCAATAGATATTGGTCTGTGCTATGCATGTATGATTAACTAATCCGTTATTAGTCCAATTAGAACTAGCCAATTTAAATAAGCTCACAGTCACTATGGGGAACACATGGCCCAACGTAAGCCGATGACTTAGGCATAGTGTCCCATGACCACCATCCCCGACCCATGAGACTACTATCTTAGGATGTTTAATGAAAACTCATCAATTAGTGGCCAATCATTTTACAATATATGAGGCTTACCATCGCATGGTTGCACTATATAAAACATCGAACCAATCTAGGATAAATATCAAAACAAAATCGCGTAAGGCGAGTATCAAAATATGCCACATAGGGCCGATATCAAAACCATGTGATAAGACCATCCATAAAAATTATTGGACACAACAACCATGGATGGTAGGCCCACATTAATGATTTATCGAGACCACCACTCAATAACCACTAGATCGAAAGTCTATTGTAATCGAGTTACATCCCGAGTATGGGTGTACATTTATAAGTGGGGATTTTCCACTAATGTACCAGTTTAAATTCTATAAGCAATCCACAAATAGTCTACAAGCATGAACAAATATACAAGATGAACATGTGATTATAAAAGGGAGATATCAATTATAAATTAAAATACAAACTATAACTTAAGCTAATGGGAAGATGGAAAGCTCAAGGGGAAGAATCATCACCTAGGGGTTCGTAACTCCTTTCGTGATTTAGATTCCTGCAATTAACTAGTGTTTCAACGTTATATGATTGATTTCCTAGGTTTGTTTCCAACCCAAGAGTTCATATTAGACAGTATTTTCAAGACTATAGCTAATCAACTTATTGAGGTTACGTGGAGGTAAGGAATGACTCATAAGTTAGGTTACTTGGGCCTGCTTTAGGGTGGCTAGGCCTGCCAGATTTTCGTCCCAACTAATGGCCTAGACCGGTCCTGGAGTTTTCCCACAACTAAGGCCTAAATTGGGCCTTATATACATCAAGTGGGCCGCATCGATGGGCCGCGCCAATTACACCATTCGTCTATTTTAAGAAGTTATTATAGAGCATTACCTAAATGAGTCATAATGGAAGATCATCTTGACCATACCACAAATAATAGAGGAGATAATGATTTCTGCCATCTAAAATTTCCAAGGCCCACCATAACGTTTATTTTCCATATAATCTGTTCATTTTTCATTTTTGTCTCAGGCCTTATGACGAGCTCACCGTTTGGATGGACGGTTTGGTTGTAACACATACACTAAGGTGGCCTCACACCATGTAAGATCAGTATCCTAGCCCGTACCGTTCCTTAGGCCTCAGCGGACCTTCCGGTCGAATTCCGGCGACCCGCGATTTGTTATTGGCAGTTGCGCGCGACTCTGAGTTGTATCCTATCGATCTGAGTTGGTTCAGTCCGAGACTTATATCATTGCGACCGCGCCGTCACCGCAGTTTTGACTCCGCATCTCGTACATCGAGGCAATACCCAGGCCAAGTGATGTGGTATCGCGCTCAGTTTGAGAAAACGTTGCACATTTGCAATCCCAAGAGAATCTCTACAATATGTCTCATAAATCAAGTACACATCCATCACTTCACATGTCAAGTACAAGCAACCATCATCTCTCTTACACAAGTACTCCAAAGTCAGCTTTCTCCCTCACACAAGTACATCCATCCATCACTCACCATCCATCTCTCCCATCACCCCTCTCTCTCTCTCACTCTCTCTTGAAATTGCGGTGAAGACCGCTTTAGTTGAAGTAGAAATAGGTCAGTATATCCTAAAGAGGGGTGAATAGGACTTTTTAAAGATTTATATGTTATTTTTTTTATCCTATCCCACTAATCCTATCACAGAGTATAAATTAGGATTACTTAAGAATTAACTCTATTGGCTTCCAAGCCTAATAGAGGATCCAATCACAAACTATTTAAAAGACAAACAATGTAGATGAGATTGTGATGGATATGACTGTGTGTGCATAGAATGTGATCATATATAAAGACATGCAAGGCAATCACATAAATGAAAGACAATATCAAACTCAAACACAGTCATTTTATAGTTGTTCGACGACTTGTCTACTCCACTCCCGGCTTCCACACTCAACCCTTGAGTGACCAGATTTCACTAAGGAGGTTTCCCATGGTTCTCCTCAAACCTAAGGTTTTAAATCAGGTTCACCTTCAACCTTTACAGAGGTTTCTACTCGGTTCACCTCAAACCCTAGAGTTTTGCTGGCGTACTCCTAACCAGATGTTTATGCTCACACAGGACAAGGGTCCACACAATGCACCCTGAGGTTTCGACTCGGTTCACTTCTAACCCTGGAGTTTTACTGGCATACTCCTAACCAGATGTTTATGCTCTCCATAGAGTAAGGGTCCACACAACGCACCCCGCACGTACACTCCCGTCGGAGGCTTCCTTCGATGACTTCAAATGGTGAGTAACACTTAAAATCTAATCCTAAAAAGGAATGATCGCAAGTGTGCTCTGGAATCTTAGTACTTACAGATAAGTTGATGAGTCCCTTTCAGCACAATGATGAAGACCTTGTACTTGTTGATGGAGAGTCTTCAGCTCCCTTGATCCGCAACATGAAGATGTATATATACTAGGCTTAGATTGGTCAAGGTTATGATGGACTACCACTCTCTAAAGGTTTTCCTATGAGGAAGATAGAGAGGTTCCCATCATCTATGCATTCAAGGAATCCCAGCTTAATGATATGTCATTAAGGTAGTAGCTGAAGGATCCTTAAATGTAGAAGTTCATTCCCCAATCCACTCTATGAGATATCAACGATGAGGGTGGATTGGAGGATGAAATTTCTAAGAGAAAGGGCTTAGGTAAATGATAAGAAGGTTAAAACACTCTAAAGCACTCTCTACTTTCTCTGCGAGTAATGAAGACAACTCTCTCTATTTATAGGCAAAAGGTTCCAACGGATATAAATGGTCATATTTATGACAGAGTTCGATATCATCGAGCAGTCGTCGATATAATCGAGCGTATACTCTCGATTGTATCGGCCGACCTCTCGATGATACGAACTCAATTGTCATTTCGCTTTTGGAAACCTTCTGCCAACTGGTCGATGGGATCGAGACACACATCGATGACATCGGATTTCGAACTCCGATTCCATCGAGTGATGGTTCGATCTATCGACAGGTGAAAAATAAGAGAGAAGCCTTGAAGAATTTCAGGATCACAGATATGATCGGAGAAACAGTCGATGTCATCGAAATTTGTACATCGATCATATCGGCGACCTTTTCGATGGGATCGATAAATCGTATAGATTTTACATGTAAGCTTGCTGGACGAATTATGTCCTGACTCGATCCAATCGACTTGGTCTCAATATGATCGATATATGAATATCGATTTATCGACAGGCACTCCGATCAACATTAAAAGCAACCTGAAATTCATGCTGGAGAGAACATGCGCCCTACAGTCGATATGATCGACTGACTCCCTATATGATCGATATTTGATTTCAAATTGAATCGGACAGACATCGGTATATCAAAGCATATATTAGTTTTCTTTAGAAAAACAGGGGCGCCGAAAAGCAGTCTGTCGATATGATTGATCCACTTCAGATATGATCGATTTTCGAATATCGATGATATCGACTCGAAGGTCGATATATCGATAAATCGTCCAGAAGATTGTTTGATTGCTAGACGCTTTTTGTCCTCACTCGATTGTATCGATTGATATGCCGAGGACATCGACAGAGCTGGTCGATCATATCGAAAGGGGAATCGATATAATCGACAGTGTAAGAAAAACTTAGAAGATTTTCTTTTTGATAAAAAATTTTCTTACACATAAACCCTAAGATGTTCTAGTTCTTTTTAAGGGTTTAATCACCTAGTATTTTGGGACATGGGATGTGAGGCTATGATTTACCTTTTGGTGAGCTTCCACACATCCAGATGAGGCAGACGCTTGACTTGATCTTCTTGTTAGGTGTTGTCATCCGACTGACTCAACATACAACGTAATTGACAAACCAAGGCACGTAATAGGTGCACTTTCAATCTCCCCCTTTGTCAATTACGTGACAAAATTCCGAAAACACCCTAGGAACATATCTAGACAGATATATCCTAAATTTTGTGTACATGTATTAACACAATTTTACAAATTGTAAACACTCATGTATACAACAAACAAAATTCTCCCTCTTGATCCAAAAACTCTCCCTTTCTTGTTGCGGCTGCTCCCCCTAACACCTGCAACAAAGATATACAATTTTCGCTCGGGGTGTTTTGAATTATTCTCCCCCTTTTTGTCAGTCATTGGCAAAGGTATAAGACGTGATATTGACTGAAGATTGAAGCATATGGGAGAACCCCAGAGATAGATAGATGTATATGCATGAGAGCAGTGTAAAGCATACATCAATCAAGAAACAAGCAACATATTTATTGCAATAGAAGTAAGAACGACACTGAAATATGAATTAGATTCAGCCATATCAAAAATATATACTGCCACAGACAGCAGTCCCGCTATTTGTCCAAGAAGAAATGCATAAAAAAAATGTATAGGATAGGCAAAGGCCAACTGAGCGGACTCTTAATGGTGTCGAGAAAATCACTGGTGATCAAGTTTACCAGGTGTTGAATAGTTCCATGGAGGATATCGAGCTTTTCTTCAATAAGAGTGAGACGCCTTTCACAATTGTTCAGCATGTCCTCTATACCAACCAACCCATTGAGCAGGTGACGTTCGAGATGATGAGCTGGGCGATTAGTAATTGACTCGGGACTGACAATTGGGGGGCGATTTGATCCTCCCTGTGTGGGCCTCATTGTGGGTGGATGATCGGATCTGGATCTAAAAGGGTAGTGCCTTGAGGGAGACAAAGGAAGACAGAATCGTTGTGCTGCTAGTGATGCATCATTATCAAACCAGGCTTCCGGATGCACTTCATCACATGTGGAAGGAATTCCAGCATGGTGGGCGAGCTTGCATATGAGCACTGGAAAGGGCAGTGACTCAGTATGAGATCCTTGGAGGACACGAATGACCTGCGTAAGAAAAAGAGTTGGTAAGCACACACGATTTTCTTGATATATATCATAGAGAATATTGATCATAAATGGAGAAAGGTGTTCACCAAGGATATCGCATGGATACACATTCGAGCAGAAGATGCTGTGAAGAATCTTGAAGGTAGGTCCAAGATGATTGATATGTAGTAAATTTTCATCAGTTCACGGAACCGTAGTCCCTTGGCACAATGCGTGAGTAATTTCTCCCCATACTCCTAATCCATTGAGATTTCGATTGGTTACTGGAATTTTAGTGACCTTAAGATTGAGAAGTTTTGCCACAGTCCCTGGAGTGATAAGCTTTAAATAGTGTGCAAGAATAATTCGAATACTGGGGGGATCTTCACAAATGATATGACTGTGTTTGTGGAATTCATGTATCACCCCTAGTTGGTATGATCCCCCAAGATGTAGAATATTTTGCCACCCAATTACTTCGAGAAGAAGATCAATACCAAAAGGCTCAACTGCACTATGGAGCACTAGTCGTTCACTAATGACAGATGAACTATTTTCTTTTGGAGTAGGATGATACCTATGGAAATTTGATTGGATGTTTGTCTCATCTAAAGATTGGAAGTGAGCCTTACCTTTCCTTTGGGTCATGTTTGAGGAGGTGAAATGCTGATAAAGACTGAAAGAGAAGAAAAATATGAGTTCGAGTGTGCCTCTCTTTATATAGCAGACTTATCGATTATATCGATTAGTTACCGATTGCATCGCAGAACTTTTGTCCAAAAATTGCTCTGACGGTTGTTTGAAAACAGCAAGACAACCGTCGATTGGATCGATGAACAATTTCGATGGAATCGATTATAAAATCGATACTGTGCAGATATCATCGAGACTGTAAGAATTTTAACCATGAACAATTTAGACCTAAAGATTTTTAGTGAGTACTATAAGTCCAGAGATATTATCAATGCGAACAAACGCCAATTGACTTTTGGAGGTCATAGAACCTATTTGTGTCAAGAGGCTTTGCAAGGATATCGGCAAGTTGCTTTTCAGTAGTAACTCTTCTAACACAATGGTCTTTTCTTCAACTAGTTCTCGGATAAAATGATGACGAATGTCAATATGCTTGGTTCGAGAGTGCTGAACTGGGTTCTTTGAGATGTTGATAGCACTGGTATTATCACAGAAGAGACTCATTGTGGATTGTGTAATCCCGTAGTCGAATAATATCTGTTTCATCCAGAGGAGTTGAGCACAACAGTTACCAGCAGCTATATATTCAGCTTCTGCAGTGGATAATGAGATTGAGTTTTGTTTCTTACTCTGCCAGGAAACTAAACAATTGCCAACATAAAAGCATCCACCACTAGTTGATTTTCGATCATCCAAATTTCCAGCCCAATCAGCATCTGAATATCCTGCAATGATGGTGGAGGTTTCATGCGGATACCATAGTCCAAAGGTAGTTGTCCCTCCAACATATTGATAATCCTTTTAACTGCTGTTAGGTGAGATTCCTTAGGATCCGCCTGATAACGAGCACATACTCCAACACTAAAGGATATATCTGGACGGCTGACAGTTAGATATAGTAAACTTCCGATCATGCTTCGATATAGATGTTGGTCCACACTTTGGCCATTAGTATCTTTTGAAAGTTTTAGAGTAGTACTCATAGGCGTGTGATAAGTGCGACCAGATTCAAGCCCAAATCTTTTCACTAGGTCTTTTTCATACTTGGCTTGATTTATGAAGGTTCCATTATCCAGTTGCTTGACATGCAGCCCTAAGAAGAAATTTAATTCACCAACCATGCTCATTTCAAATTCTGATTTCATGAGGTTGGCGAATTTTAATGCCTCATCTTCGCATGTTGATCCAAACACAATATCATCCACATAAATCTGCGCTATAAGTAATGAATCCTTTGTTCTATGGGTGAACAGTGTTTTGTCTACACTTCCTCTACGGAATTCATGGTGTAGAAGAAACTTCGTTAACCGTTCATACCAAGCACGTGGTGCTTGTTTGAGACCATACAGAGCTTTGTCCAACCGATAAATATGATGGAGATGCTTATGGTCCGAAAATCCTTTTGGTTGTTCCACATATACTTCTTCAGCAAGATCCCCATTAAGAAAGACACTTTTAACATCCATTTGAAGTAATTTGAATTTTAGTGCACATGCAACAGACATGAAAATTCTAATGGATTCTAGACGTGCAACGGGGGCAAAGGTTTCATC
Organism: Magnolia kwangsiensis; assembly: GCA_037074715.1. Taxonomy (NCBI): domain Eukaryota; kingdom Viridiplantae; phylum Streptophyta; class Magnoliopsida; order Magnoliales; family Magnoliaceae; genus Magnolia; species Magnolia kwangsiensis. The sequence continues at coordinate 64,755,800 of CM073589.1, forward strand.
AAAATTAATTCCTTCAATCTGTGAGTATCTTTGAGCAACTAATCTTGCTTTGTTTCTAATTACATTTCCTGATTCATCAGATTTATTTTTGAAGACCTATTTTGTTCCAATGACATTTGTATTTGTTGGTCTGGGAACTAGTTTCCACACCTCATTTCTCTAAAATTGTTGAAGTTCCTCCTGCATGGCATTTATCTAGTATTCATCTTGAAGAGTTTTACAATATTTTTGGGTTCAATCTTTAAGGTAAAACAGAAGTGACTATAGACATTGTGTATTTGTCGTCTAGTTCTTACACCGACATTAGGGTATCCAATAATTTACTCTCGAGGGTGATCTTTGATGACAGGTTTGTCTGATGATTGTTGAGGTTCATCCAATAATGAAGATTTGTCATCTGATTTTTCGAGTATGCATGAATCTACATCATCGTCTATATCATTCACAGGAGAATTCATATCTTGAGGATGATCATCTATTACCACATTCGCCGATTCCTGAATAGTAAGGGTTCTTAAGTTGAACACTCTATAGGCACGACTATTCATGGCGTATCCAAGAAAAATGCCTTCATCACTTTTAGATTCGAACTTCCCTAGATGATCCCTATCCTTTAAAATGTAACATTTACTACCAAGACCCGAAAGTATTCACATTTGGCAGCTTCCCATACCATAGTTCATATGGAGTTTTGTTCAGACTTGCTCTAAGATATACTCTGTTTATGATGTAGCAGGCGGTATTGACAGCTTCTGCCCAAAAGCTCTTTGCCATGTCCTTTCCATTTAGCATGACAGACCCCATTTCTTACGATACTCGATTTTTCCTTTCAGCAACCCCATTTTGTTGAGGGGTTTTTGAGGCTGAAAATTCATGATGAATTCCTTTATCATTACAGTATTTTTCAAATTCATAATTTTTGAATTCACCACCATGGTCACTTCTGATACGTTTTATATCATATCCCTTCTCATTTTGAATTTGTTTTGCCAAGACAACAAATTTTTCAAAAGCATCTGATTTTTCTCGAAGAAATGCAACCCAAGTAAATCTAGTGTAGTCATCTACTATCACCAAAAAGTATCTTTTCTTGCCATGACTTTCTACTTTAGTAGGACCCACTAGATCCATATGCAGTAGATCCAAGGGCTTTGTTGTGGCTATGGTGGTTATCTTTTTATGTCTGGCTTTTATCTGTTTTCCTTTTAGACATTCCACACATACTACTTTTTCTTCTGTTCTAATTCTGGGAAGGCCTCTAACCAAGTTTTTTGAGCTAAGTCTAGCTAAATTTCGGTAATGGACATGTTCCAACCTTTGATGCCATAATCTTGATTCATTCTTTACAGCCATGTTACATTTTGTGGACAAACCCTTTTCGTTGGTACTTTCAATAATATAACAGTTATCACTAGTGCGTGTACCTTTTATGAGGGATTTTTCTGTAAGATCTATTATTTTACACACATCTTTTGAGAAAGTGACCAGATGTTCCTTATCACAGATTTGAGAGATACTAAGGACATTATGTTTCAGACCTTCAACACAGAGAACATTTTTAATTTTTGGAAGACCTGGTACTCCTATTGTTCCTTGTCCGACAATTCTGGCCGAGCTACCATCTCCGAATGTGACTGATCCACCATCGAAGTTTGAGTATGAACAAAAATGAGTACGATCACCAGTCATGTGTCTGGAACACCCACTATCAAGATACCACTTTGAACAATTACCAGCTTTTAGAGCGGTGTGGATTACAAAGCAATTTTGATCTGTCACATTCTCTGGAACTTTCTTGACCATGATTCCTACTTCAGTCAAGATCACTCTCTAGGCGGTGAAGCCCTTAAGAGAGACCCACTCTGATACCAATTGAAATTACGATGAAGACCGCTTTAGTTGAAGTAGAAATAAGTCAGTATATCATAGAGGAGGGTGAATAGGACTTTTTAAAGATTTATACATTATTTTTTTTGTCCTATCCCACTAATCCTATCAAAGAGTATAAATTAGGATTACTTAATAATTAACTCTATTGGCTTCCAAGCCTAATAGAGGATCCAATCACAAACTATTTAAAAGACAAACAATGTAAATGAGATTGTGATGGATATGACTGTGTGTGCATAGAATGTGATCATATATAAATACATGCAAGGCAATCACATAAATTAAAGACAATATCAAACTTAAACACAGTCATTTTATAGTTGTTCGACGACTTGTCTACTCCACTCCCGTCTTCCACACTCAACCCTTGAGTGACCGGATTTCACTAAGGAGGTTTCCCATGGTTCACCTCAAACCTAAGGTTTTAAATCAGGTTCACCTTCAACCTTTACAGAGGTTTCTACTCTGTTCACCTCAAACCCTGGAGTTTTGCTGACGTACTCCTAACCAAATGTTTATGCCCACACAGGACAAGGGTCCACACAACGCACCCTGAGGTTTCTACTCGGTTCACCTCTAACCCTAGAGTTTTACTAGCGTACTCCTAACCAGATGTTTATACTCTCCAAAGAGCAAGGGTCCACACAACGCACCCCGCACGTACACTGCCGTCGGAGGCCTCCTTCGAGGACTTCAAATAGTGAGCAACACTTAATACCCAATCCTAAAAAGGAATGATCGCAAGTGTCTTCTGGACTCTTAGTACTTACAGATAAGTTGATGAGTCCCTTTCAGTACAATGATGAAGACCTTCTACTTGTTGATGAAGAGTCTTTAGCTCCCTTGATCCGCAACATGAAGATGTATATATGCTAGGATTAGGTTGGGTCAAGGTTATGATGGACTACCACTCTCTAAAGGTTTTCCTATAAGGAAGATAGAGAAGTTCCCATCATCTATGCATTCAAGGCATCCCAGCTTAATGATATGTCATTAAGGTAGTAGCTGAAGGATCCTTGAATGCGGAAGTTCATTCCCCAATCCACTCTATGAGATATCAACGATGAGGGTGGATTGGAGGATGAACTTCCTGAGAGAAAGGGCTTAGGTAAATGATATGAAGGTTAAAACACTCTAAAGCACTCTCTACTTTATCTGCCAGCAATGAAGACAACTCTCTCTATTTATAGGCAAAAAGTTTTAACGGATATAAACGGTTATATTTATGACAGAGTTCGATATGATCGAGCAATCGTCGATATGATCGAGCGTATACTCTCGATTGTATCGGCCGACCTCTCGATGATACGAACTCAATTGTCATTTAGCTTTTGGAAACCTTCTGCTAACTGGTTGATGAGATCGAGACACACATCGATGACATCGGATTTCAAACTTCGATTCCATCGAGTGATGGTTCGATCTATCGACAGGTGAAAAATAAGAGAGAAGCCTTGAAGAATTTCAGGATCACAGATATGATCGGAGAAACAGTCGATGTCATCGGAATTTGTACATTGATCATATCGGTGACCTTTTCAATGGGATCGATAAATCGTATAGATTTTACATGTAAGCTTGCTGGACGAATTATGTCCTGACTCGATCCAATCGACTTGGTCTCGATATGATCGATATATGAATATCGATTTATCGACAGGCACCCCGATCAACATTAAAAGCAACCTGAAATTCATGCTGGAGAGAACATGCGCCTTACAGTCGATATGATCGACTAACTCCCGATATGATCAATATTTGAGTTCAGATTGAATCGGACAGTCATCGATATATCGAAGTATATGTTAGTTTTCTTTAGAAAAACAGGGGCGCCGGATAGCAGTCTGTCGATATAATCGATCCACTTCAGATATGATCGATTTTTGAATATCAATGATATCGACTCGAAGGTCGATATTTCGATAAATCGTCCAAAAGATTGTTTGATTGCTGGATGCTTTTTGTCCTCACTCGATTGTATCGATTGATATGCCGAGGACATCGACAGAGCTGCTCGATCATAACGAAAGGGGAATCGATATAATCGACAGTGTAAGAAAAACTTAGAAGATTTTCTTTTTGATAAAAAGTTTTCTTACATATAAACCCTAAGATGTTCTAGTTCTTTTTAAAGGTTTAATCACCTGGTGTTTTGGGACATGAGATGTGAGTCTATGATTTACCTTTTAGTGAGCTTCCACACATCTAGATGAGGCAGACGCTTGACTTGATCTTTTTGTTAGGTGCTGTCGTCCGACTGACTCAACATACAACGTAATTGACAAACCAGGGCACGTAATAGGTGCACTTTCATCTCTCTCTCTCTCTCTCTCTCTCTCTCTCTCTCTCTCCATTTCAAGAAACTCCATGAGAATCCAACGTCCATGACTTCCATGGAGAAGCTAGTGTGGCCCACCTTCCTATCTCCCGTCCCCACCTTCCAAAGTCCATCTCGACCATTGTATCGCACCTCCTGGAACTCTAGATTGCATTAGCGGAAGGAAGAGGAGATCAAAGGTGCATGATCTTGTATTTACCTGACCCATCTTAATGTATGCTTATATTCAAGAGGGGCCCATAGTGGCGGGGCCCCCCCGTCATCGCCGATCTGTCTCCTCTCTTTTTCTCTCTCTCTCTCTCTATGATCAATGACCCACCTATGAAGTATATATGTTATCCATGCCGTCCACCTTCGTGGGACCCTCCTGGTGAACAGATTGGCTGGTGGCCATTGTTTTGTAGGCCCCACCTTATATAATGTATGTGCTCTATCCACATCGTCCATCAGGGACGGTGGGATCCCACGGTGGATTGTGTCCAGCACGTTGGACTTATATCTGGTGTGTGTGTGTGTGTGTGTGTGTGTGTGTGTGTGTGTGTGTGTGTCTATATATATTAGGGCTGAAAGTCGGGCGGGTTGGGTCGGGTTGGTGCTCAACCCTAACTCAACCCAAGGTTCCTATACCTCAACCCCAACCCAAACCAACCTAATCTCGAGTTGGGAATTCTCAACCTAAGTCCAACCCAAGCGGGCTCGGTCGGGTTGATTGGGTTGTTCGGGTATATACGTGCTAATATTTTCGTTATTACATTAGTTTATTATATTTCAATATAGGGCTTATTTTTTGTATTTATAATTTTATTAATTATATATTTGATTATTCATTATAAAGAACTTCATTTTTTTTCTTTAAAAAAAACAAGCTAAAATATAAGACAACTACTTTAAAAGTCGTGTAGCATAGCAAAAAGTCTATTTAAGAGAGAAATCTGGCATATCTTGTTAGCTTGAGTCCTTGGAAATGACGTGGACAAATGAGACTCGACATCACTAGTGTGCCTTCAACACAAACGATCAAATTCAATTATAATTTATAAGTAACTTATATATCATGATCGGGTTCGAGTTGGGTCGGGCAACCCGAGAACTTAACCCGAGCCCAACCCAAGTTTTGTCGGGTTGAGGTTTGTATAGCCTAAGCTTAAGATCAGACCCGATATATCCTGTCTAAGCCTAACCCAATGTCAATTCGGTCACGGGTCAGTCAGGTTGAACAAATCCAACTTTCAGCCCATATATATATATATATATATATATATATATATATATATATATATATATATATATATATATCTCATACCTGTGAGGTGGCCCCACGTGGGACTCACCTGGTGTGAGAAGCCAATTGGCTGGTGTGCTGGCCAATAGCCAGCTACATAGCTGCTGGACGCAGCAAATTTCGGTGGGCCCCACACGATCTATGTGGGATACATCCACACCGTCCGTCCATCAGGTGACACCCACCTTGACGCATGTGTTTTCAGATCCCCACCGTCCAGAGATATCTGGACGGTGCGGTGGACTCCAAGGGGTGTGCGTGCTTCAGATCCACACTGTCCAGACCTCTGGACGGTGGGTCTAGTTGTGAGGTATGTGTTTAGTCCACACCGTCCGTCAATCAGTGGGACTCACCTTGATGAAAGTATTTTTTTACCCACCGTCCAATCGTTTTAGGATGTAGAGCCCACCATCCTGTATTGATTTCATCTGCACCGTTCGTGTGATGGGGCCTTAGACGTTTGTGCCTTGCATCTGCACTGTCCAGTGATCTGGACGGTCGAAATCCACCATAATGTATGTGTTATGTCCAGCCGTTCATCCGTAAAGGGCCCCACCACTGATGTAAGTGTTTTATCTGACGCGGTCCATCTGGATGGTGGCCCACTGCTAACTGACGTCAGCCAGCTACGTGGGCTACCATGATGTATGTCCTGTAGCCACGCCGTCCGTCCAGGACGTGGCCCACCCCACACGTGTGGGTGGGACCGTCTTTGATGTATATGTTCTATATCCTCATCGTCCAGCAATTGGACGGTGAGGTCCTTGATCTGTTTGTTGTAGCCGCACCGTCCAATCGAACAGTGGGCCCTGATGATGTACGTGTTTTTACCACATATGTCCGCTGGGTTGGGTGGCTGTATGAGGTCAGCCCAGCTCTTGGTGCCCATGTGCCAGTGGGACCCGCCTTGGTTAATGTATTGTATATCCACTACCGTCCATCACACGGACGCTGCTGGGTGGAGCGCACCATCATGCATGTGGTTTGTATCCACAGTGCCCGTGCTTCCACCAGTACGTTGGGGCCACTGGATGATGTGTGTAGGGTCCAAACCGTCCATGGATCGCACCTTGATTAATGCATTGTATCCGCACCGTCCCACCCGTGGACGGTGGATGTGGTTTGGCCGGGGAATCTCACACCAGCTATGTAGCTGGTCAGTTGAGGTCAGCAAGTCCCGTGGATACCACCATGATATATGTGATATTCCACACCATCCATAGTCTGGACGGTGGACACCTCACAGTGATATATTCTTTCCATCCACACCGTCCAGGTTGTGCTGCATGGTGCTGAGCGATGTTTGGACAATGCTGATTTACTAGAACAATGTTGGACAGTGTTGATCATCATTTGTGGCCATGTGCCCCATAGAATGAAAGTGTACAGTGATACACATGTTATACCTGCAACTAGTGAAATGATTTTTAGCGTAGTCCAAGCCCATTTGAGGCCTATTAGTGCAGCCCATCCATGGGGCCCATCATGATGTATTTTTGGCCCATGTAAGGGGCCCACCTGTTTTTGTATTTTGAGACCCATATGTAGGGTGCACCTGTTGTATATTTTAGGCCCATATGATGTGGCCCATCGTGTTATATATGAAGCCTATGGATGCGACCCACTTGATGTATATGAGGCCCAATGGCGCGACCCATTGATGTGGCCGATGCAATGTATACGAGGCTCGTCGGTGCAGCCCATTGACGTGGCCCATTGTGATGTATTTCTAGTCCATGTAATGAGGCCTATTGCGTTATATATTAGGCCCATAAGGGAGGCCATTGTTATATATTGAGGCCTATGGGTTGTGGCCCATTATTGTGTATTTATGGCCCAGATGGTAAGGCCCAATACAATGTATTTATGGCCCATTACGATATATATTAGGCCTTTGTGTGATGCTATAGGCCCGCTATATGTTTGGCCCTATGCAAGCTACTCCTTGGGAGCAATGTTGGTTAAATGTCTATATTGATGGGCAATGATGGTTGGATGTCCACATTGTGATCTTCCCTTAGGCCTTGTAAGCCCATTCTCATAATTTTCTTATGGGTTAAATCAGATAAGTAGGCTCATTTACCATAAATGGATGGTTTCACGCTATCAGATTTGATATAATTCCGGCTGAGGGTCGATACTTATATTATGCTTGATCGGTGTTCCTCTATGGACCCTGCCTTGTTTACATGCAGATTGTCAGTGCCGATTATCAATCATTGGTGCCGATTATCGAGGCAAATTCCTATTTCGATTGTCGAGGCCGAGTCAGATTGTCGAGACTAATTGTAGAGGCCTAGTCAGATTGTCGAAGCCGATTCCATTTGGTCGAGGGCGATTCTGTTTGGTCGAGGGTGATTCCGATTGTCGAAGCCGATTCCGATTGTCGAGGCCGATTGTATAGACCAATTCTGATTGTCGAGGCCAAGTATCGAAGCCGATTCCGAGTGTCGATTCCGATTGTCGAGGCCGATTTTGATTGCTGAGGTCGATTGTCGAGACCTATATGATGTATATGCGATTCGTAGTTGAGGCCCATTGTGATGTGTATTTGACCCGTGTGATGTATATGCAGCCCGTATTTGAGGCCCATTGTGATGTGTATTCAGCTCGTGTTTAGGGCCTAATGTGATGAATATTAGGTCTATGGATGAGGCCTATTATGATGCATTTGAGGGCCAGGCGATAGAGTCTATTGTGATGTATATTAAGCCAATGTGAGAGGCTCATCGTGATGTGTATTAAGCTCTTGAGTGAGGCCTATGGTGTTTTATATTTGGCCCTTGTGTGAGGCCATGGGTCCACTATATGTTAGGCTCTATGTGGGTCATTCCTTGTGGCAATGTTGGTTAAAGGTCCACATTGTCGAGGCCGATTGTTGATGTCGATTATTGTTACCGATTATGAGTATGTGACTGCATAGTATCATGATACATACTCATACGCATCATCTACATGTTTGTTATGAGATGTGGTTGACCATTGCATATGTCATTGGGCAGGTTGTTATGAGACTCCCTGATTGGCGAAGGTTATCTCACATGGGCACACAGTATGCACAGGATTGATGCATGACTGGATTGTATGACTCATGTATCTTGCATTGTGCATTATGACTATTGTACGCCCTAACGATATCAGGGCCATAGCTTCCACAGGCATATCGTGGATGGTCAGATGGGACACTGAAAATGTTTGGTTCTAGCATACGGGCGTCATAGATGTCCCTAGGTGAAAATTCCTAAACCTTCGTAATCAGGAGATGCCCCAACGTCGAGATCGAGTGCATATATATATGAGCGCATGAGGGCCGTATATCAGTAGGCCGCATGTAAGACCCGTATCCTAATTCGTACTGTTTCGTCAACTCCCGCGATCCTTCCCGTCGAATTTCGACAACCTGCAAACTGTAATCAACGTTTGCGCACGACCGTAAGTCGTATCCTATACATTTGTGTCGGCTTAATTCGAGATTTGTATCATTACGACCGCACCGTCGCCGCGGTTCCAACGCCGCGACTCGCGCATCGATACGATACCCAGACGAGGTGATGTGAACCCACGTTCAGTTTGAGAAAAAATATCGCGCGTTGTAAATCTCAAGAGAATCTCTACAACATGTCAAATCAATCCCATTAATCACCTTTTATGTCAAGTACAAAGCACCCATGCTTTCTTTCTCCACAAGTCAAGCAAACCTCAAAGTCAACCAACCTCTCACCTCACCCATCACTCACCTCACCCATCACTCACTTCCCATTACTCCATCACTCCTTACATCCCATCTCTCTCTCTCCTTCTCATTTCTCATCTCAACTCCCAACTCGCAAGAGCATCACACGTCCATGGCTTTCCCAAGCGAGCGAAAAATGTGATTTTTAGTGGCCCATTTTTCCATCCCAAAACCTCCATCCTAGCCATCCAAATCTCATCATCCACCATCAAAGAGAAGCACAAGGAGATAGGCTTTCCAACGGACCGAGAAGATCGAACGATGGGTGCTTCCATAGCTTAGTTTTTCATATTTTTATGATGGGCCAAGTGAGGCCTACCGATCAATGGTATGGATCTCACTTTGGACCCTAAGATGTGGCCGATGGCCCCATCTTGATCATCAATATCATTCCATGATGGGGCCATTCCCCATGGACCCCATCATGATATTTACTTTCCTTGCATTAATGAGGTCATATAGACCGTTCATATTGGATGGAGAGGGATCTCCACCATTGATCTTTTATTTGGAGGGCCCATATGTAATGGGACCCATTGATGTATGATTGGATGCTTGAAACGGAGGGCCCATAATGTCGGGGTCCCTCCATCACGCGTGTCCCACTCTTTTCTCTCTCTCCCTCTCTTTTATATTTTTTTTGTGTGATGATGATGAGTTTGTGTGGTCCACTTGAATGGACCCCACCATGGAGTGAGTATTTTCTCCAAGCCGTCCATGAGTGGGACCCATCTTCTATGTATTATACTTATACCATCCATCTTGTGGTGGCCCACCTAAATAGGGCCCACCTTAAATATGTTGAAAAACTCAAAAACGTCCAGCGTCTGGACGTTGCTGGACGTGGAAGGAAAACACAAATATTGGCTTGGTTATATAAGTCATTGGGGTGAACCACTTGTGTAGGCCCCACCCTGATGTATGTTTCTAATCTAAACCATCTACCTCACTTCCTGACTCATTTTAGGCGTTGAGCTGAAAAATGAGGTTGATCGGAGTATCCAGTGGGCCATAGTGTTAAAAATAATATCATTACCGTTGAAATCCACCCAGATCTTTCTTACACGCTGAAAAAGGCCCAATATTGGTCTTGATAGAATTATTTTGAACTGTGGAATCCAATGGTTGGAGCAGATTCATCAGATGCGGGCCCCACACTCGAAAAACCTTGGAAAAACAGGTTTCCAAAAAAAATAAATAATGAAAGATGCAGTAGGCTGCTGCTAGCCAGAGGCGCAGGCGCCTGCTGCTGGCCAGAGGCGCAGGCAGCGCCTGCGCTCGACAGGCGGGTGGACGCCAGGGCGCCAACAGCCCTGTACGTGGGCCCCACCATGATGTATATGTGTTATCCAGGCCGTTCATTAGGTGAGTACCTACCTTAAGTAGGCCCCACCCAAAAATCAGGCCCATCTAGATCTCCAATGGCCCACACCATAAGAAACAACAGTGATCGAACTCTACCGTTGAAACTCTTTTTGGGCCCATGAAAGTTTTGAATCAATTTGATATTTGATTTTCCTATTCATCCAGGTCTTTGTGACCTTATCGACGAGTTGGATGGTAAGTAAACATTATGGTGGGCCCCCACGTGGGAGCCCACAGTGATGTATGTATTGAACTCCCACCGTCTAGGCGGACGGTGGAGTCCACAGAGATGTATGTGTTTTGATGCCACCGTCCAGCAGACGGTGGAGCCCACTGTGATGCACACGTGTCCACTGTCCGCTGTTTGGACAGTGGGATGCACCATGATATATGTGTTCTATTCACTCAGTCACACTATGTGTGTGTAATGTGTATATATATGTATATTATATTATATATAATATTGTATATATTATATATGCATATTATATTATATATAATATTGTATATATTATATATGCATATATGTATGATGTTGGGCCTTTATGTGGACCCCCACCATGATGCATGTGTTGCATCCAAACCGTCCATTTATGTTGTAAATTCATTTTATGGTTTGAGCTAAAAATGAGTCAGATCTATGGTTCAAGTGGGCCCACCTTAGTATGTGTATAGGGCCCATACTGATTTAATTGTGGCCATTCATTGAGGCCTACCTTGGTGTATGTATAAATGCCCATGGGATTAGGCCCATTTGACATATATAAATGCCCATGGGATTAGGCCCATTTAACATATATAAGGCCCATGGGATCAAGCCCATTTGACATATATAATGCCCATGAGATTAGGTCCATTCGACATATATAAGGCCTATGAGATTAGGCCCATTTAACATATATAAGGCTCATGGGATTAGGCCCATTGTGATGTATTTCAAGGCCATGGGCTAAGGTCCATTATGATGTAATCTAAGGCTCGCAGGTTATAGCCCATTGCAATGTACGTCAGGCCCATTAATGCGGTCCACTTGCTTGATAACCAGAAGGCCCATATGATATGGTCCATTTGATGTATTTAAGGCCCAATGGGAGTTACCTAAGGTCCATTGCAATGTGTGATTCCTCCATGGTTTGTGTAATGATGTTTTATAATGGGCCGTGCCTTTGGAGCAATGATGGTTTGACGCCCACATTGTGAGTACAATGTTGGTTAAATGTCCGCATTGTATCTCTCCTTAGGGCCCACTGGTAAGCTCATACTAGTTGTATATAGGTCGTATAGGCTCATCTGCATCGTAAGAGTAGTCCATTACTTTATAACATGCTTAGTATCATCCCATGACTCATGCCCATATGCATCATATGTATGCTTGATATGAGTAGTGACTGATCATAGTGTACGCCATTAGGCAGACCATTTTCGGGACTCGTTATGAGACAAAGTGTCCCACATGATCGCGCATTACGCGCTGGATTACTGCATGATTTGACTGTGTGATTCATGCATCTCTCATATATATGACTTGATCACTGCACGCCCTAGCGACATTAGGGCCGTGGCTCCACAGGTACATCGTGGATGGCCGTATTGGATACCAGAAATGCTTAGTTCTAGCATTGTGGGCACTTAGGATGTCCTTAGGTGAAAGTCCCAGAACCTTTTTAGTACCAGGAGATGCTCCAACGTCTAGACCAAGTGGATACACGAGCGGCCGAGTGCCGAATACCAGTAGGTCGTGTCTCTCACTGTGTCGTGGTTGGTTGGAAGGGGGTGTGGCTTTATTCGCTTGAGTGAGGGGGTTATAAGCTAGGTTGAGTTTGACCAGCTCGCAAATGAGTCCACTATCGACGAGCTGGGTAAGTATTGGCAGACTACTGGTCAGGCGGATAGTGAGGTTTATTCCGCTTGCTTGACTGTGCAGCTAGGGAGGTGGCAGTCACTACGAAGTATATTAGACCCTGGTGATATCTAGAGAGGAACTGTACTGATATGTGTACTTGATGAGTACTGACTTCCTTGGATTGCATTTCGCATATGACATTCGGCTATGTAGGCCTTGCATTGCATCGGTGTGGCCGATGACGCTCATATCTCGCATCGCATGGCCTTGGTATGGCCGATAGCATTCATGCCTTACATTACATAGCCTTAGTATGGTTAATTGTATTCATGGACTTACCGTATACTTTCGCACTACTCTGATATTGTACACTTGGTGTTTGCCTTGTGCACATACTTACACCACCCTCTAAGCTTTTGTAAGCTTATGCACGACTGTTGTGTGCAGGTAGCTTTTGGAGTTTTTGATCACCTTGTATTTTCCTTTCCTATTGTACTTAAAGTTTTTGATATAGTGGATATGTGGTGATGTTGTTTTGTGACTTGGTTATACTTGTGGTTATGCTCCAATACAAAAAAAATTCATTTTGAAGATCCTCCTTGTAGGGTCCCAGGATCAGAATCTGGCATATGATTATCAGGAGCCGAGAATGAGGCACTACGGAGGCTATCGACACCATATTCGGTGATCGAAATTCCTGTGAATTCAATTTTCGAGTTTGGGGCGTGACACCGCATCTCCTACTGTATCGTGGTCGGTTGGGAGGGAGTGTGACCTTACCCACCTGAGTGAGGGGGCATTATCTTGGTTGATTTTGACCAACTTGAGAAATGGGTCCGCTATTAACGAGCTGGACCCAATATTGATAGGTAGATAGTGAGGTCTCTTCCACTTACCCAGTTGTGCGCTCGGATAGGCGCGACAAACTAGTGTAGAGTGTAATAGACCCTGGTGATGATCCTAGAGAGGAACCGTACTTATATGTGGACTTAATTGGGTAGAAGTTACACACTCATTCATTCATTTACTATTCACTTGGGCTGGTGGTACACAACTATTTGTTACATGTGCCTTCACAATGACAAGAATTTTTGTTGGGGCACGCGACTAACCTGAGATTAGGAGTTTACCATATTGAGTCTGACTATCCAAATTTAGGTATGGGGCTGGTTTAGATAGAAGTCCTTTGTAATGGACCCCATAGTCTGCGATACTATATACTATCATCCCAATTTCACACTCAAGCTTGGTCATTTCATTTGCATTGCATATTACATTACATCCGCATGCATATGACATTTTGAGATTGTTATGTTTCTGCACTTATACGGCTTAGAAGGACTTAGCAGGGTTTATATATTGCATTGTACCCTCGACATCTGATATTTGGCTCTTTATGACTCCTCATTTGCATAGCTGATCTGTATTGCGTACTCTGATATTGTATAGTTTATAAACTTATCAGTATTTCATCTTACTCTGATTACTCTGATATTACTTCCTTGACACTTATCTTGTGCACACACTTTCACCACCCACTAAGCTTTCTATAAGCTTATGCACGATAAATGCGCGCAGGTAGCTTTAGGTTGTAGTAGTGTTGAGCTTGGAGCATGCAACAGACCTCTAGAGTTTTGATTTTGTCATATGTATTTCTCTTACAACATTGTATTCAAATGTTTATATTAGTGGATATGTTGTGATGATGTTGTTTTTATGATTTGGGTATACTTGTGGTTATGCTTCTAATGAGACAAACGTACGTTGAAAAATTCTCCTTGTAGGATCCCAGGATCGGAATCTGGTGTATAAACGCTAGGAGTCGAAAATGGGGTACTATGGAGGCTGTCGGCACCGGATTCGACGATCGAAAATTTTGTGAACCCGATTTTTAAGTTTAGGGCGTGACACACCACCTGTCCAGATGGACGGTTGGGATATCACATACCTCGGGATCGAACCCACAAAACTTGCTGTCATCAATACAACAACTTTGTAAATGGTGGGGTCCACATAGATGGACAGTTTTAGATGTAAAACAGACCCCATGATCAGACCCATTGCTTGCTGATGTCCTTTACAACAATTATATACCTATGTGAGTTACACTAGCCAATTCGTTCCACATCAGGTGGGTCCCACATGGGGCCCACCATAATATAATATTATATTATATTGGAAGAATACCTGTTAGCCTTATATTATAACATAATATAATATAATATATTATAAATATATTATAATATATTTAAATTTATAAGAGAGGCTCTAGTGTTCAGCGCCTAGTCTGGACAGACGGCCTAGAATCAACATCCGCTGACGGTGGGGCCCACAGAACTTGGTGACGTCAATAGTAGCCTGGAGCTACGTGGGCCCACCATCTGGATAGGTGGATGGCATAGATGAAACACGTACATTAGAGGTGGGCGAGTCCCACTTCAAGCAAAATGGATGGACGGTGTTGAATAACACATACCTCAGTTAGACTCACAGAACTTGGTAATGTCAATACAGCAGCCGTTCTGCTGCTGGGCCATAGATGGACGGTGTTGATAAAACACTATCATCATTGTGGGGTCCACATCTCACGTCTAGGGATGATTCAGCTGGCACAACACGACTCGGCAATGAATCAACTCGCCTTGGATCAAGCTGGTGTAACGACACACCAGCCCTTTCTCTCTCTCGTTTCTTCTCTTCTATTCTCTGCTTTCTTTTCTTCTCCTTCCTATTTCTCTCCCTTCTTCTCTTCATGCGTTGGAACGTTTAGCAAAGGACATCCAGCTGGTTTAGCTCGGCAGCGGGTTGGGTCGAGGCGGTGCGGTGCAATAGCCGTACCTCTCCACCCCATTTTCCCCTCTTCTTCTTTATCTTTCCTTTCATTTTCCTCCTCTTGCATCCATACCCGATCCGAGGTTGAACCGGTCTTGGAATCTTAGCAACTCAGTGAGCCGAAATGGCGATCGTGCATGGAGTTTTGGCAAGGAAGATGAGGTGGGTGATAATGGTGGATTGCACACAGAACCTTCTTCTTTCAATCTGGTCACCGTGGATGGTGCGGGTAGGCCCAAGGAAGCTTTGGAGGAGGTCTTTAGGCGTTTCATGAGTGTTTAGGTGATGGGTTTGAGCTTGGGAGGAGGCGGACAATTTTCTCTCTCTCATTCTCTTTCTTTCCTAAAATCTAGCTTAGGACAGTCAAGATCACTCTGATTTGAGTGGTGGAGATGCAAGAAGAGGAGGCTTACACGGATCGCTGACGTGGAGTGGCTACAATTTCTATTTTTGAAAATGGTGTGTTTGTAGGGCTGGTTTACAGCGAGGATCGTGTGTCCACACGTGCATGAAAACCTGTTGTGAAAGTTGGGTTTTGGCAGGGCTTAAGCCCTGGACACGATGAACGGTTTGGATCATTGAGATGGTCCCACATGGTGGGCCATGGACGTTCCAAACGTCCGTCCATCCGTCTGCTGTTGGAAGACAAAAATAGAGGGATGTTTCTCTGTTTTGGGGAGTTTCGTGTCAACGCCAGCTAACCGAGCCTCCGCGGTCCTAGACACAGTGAGTGCATGCACCTCCCATGCACACCCATCAAAGGTGGGGCCCACAAGGATGGTGTTGACAAATCCATACCATCCATTGGGTTCAGTCGGCCCTTCCATAACCTTTTACCGAAGGTGGGACAAATCCAAGGTTCTTGGTGGGCCATACATCTTGGTTTAGGGTCCTACTTGGGGATTCCCGTCAATCTAATGGTTGGATCTTCTCAAAGTTGAACGTCAACGACTAAAAGATCCTAATGGGTCATTTGTAAGGCTTTCTCCCTATATTACTAACCGATACCAATATTAATATAATTTATTATTTTTTTTTTTTATGTATTACTTCTAATTACAATGTTTAAAATCTCATACATATATATATAAATATAATTTTTAATATTAGCATACTACCAATTATGTGTTGTTGTTCATGCATTCATTATTATATATAATTCATAGTATACAATATCATATTATACATATAACTGTACAATACATATTTAATTAAAATTATATTTGTATTTGATAACATTGTAAAATAATATACAATTCAATTAAAGTATCTAATGATTTTTGTATACATACTCATAAAAGATATTCAATGCTACATTATTATTTATGGTTTGATTTTATGTTGTGAAATTATTATTCATTGTGTTTATTTAATATAATATTATTTTCGTAATATCCCATATACACGAAATACATACATATTACTCTATTAAAATGCATTTTCATGCATTATTCATTTGATAATTAAATACATCCGTAATCTTTTGATCCATGTTTTTGTAAAATTTATAATATTATAACTAGATAAAATGTTATACATGGTATATGTTATTTGACTACTGGGTGGTGTGACATGTGGATAGGGATTACCTTCGACAGTCAGGTTTAAACAAGGATGCACGTGAATGTTCACTAAGCTAGGTTTGTGTCATACTAAGTTTATATAGTAACACTTGAGTACGGAAAAGTATAGGGTGTTACAATTATATCTGATCTACTACGTTAAACCTGATCTATCAAAAGCATCCAAAAAATATATACATGATAAGAATGGAAATATTGTTTCTTTTATTACTCAAAATAGATTACAAAAGAATGAAAAATAAAAAAATGGCTACAGGTATAGAGGGGACAATGAGGCTAATCTACTAAGGGAGGGTGCTCGGCTTCAGCAGCATCCGAAGCCGATTCTTGAGAAGCTCCTTCCTCGAAGTTGCTCAGGTCGAGTTTGGGGATCTTTCTCTTAACATCTTCAAGGCACTTCTAGTAGCCGTAATTGTAAAACACCTCCACCTCGCCGGCCCTTTACTTCGAGGTCTTGTATTCCTCCACAGTCGTGGCCTTGATTGACGAAATGGATGCCTTAACCTCGGCCAACTTAGCTGCTAAGGTAGCCTTCACCTCCACCAGCTCGGCCTCTAACCTTACAGCCTTAACTACTGAAGCAGAAAGGTGCAACCTCGTCCCTTTAGCTCAGCTAGTGTCAAGCCCTCCTTCATTGGGCCTCCTCCAACTGGATCTTCAAAGCTGCTTGCTCCTCCCTAGATTTCTTCAAAGCCTCTAGGAAGGCTCCGACCTCAATTGTCTTGTCCTAGATCGTGACCTCTGCCTATTCGCACTCCTCGGCTACTCGCCTAACTACTCAGCGGTCGGACAGGAGAGCAGGGACAAGCTGAAATAAAGAAAATGTTAGAAAACATTAATAGTTCATAAATGGACATGCATGGCTAAGAAGAAGAAGACTGACTACCTTGTAATAGTATGCAGTGACGTCCCCTAGAAGAGTCACCAGATGGGTATTTACCAGTTTGGTGATCTACTCCTCTAGAACATGCCTAGCCGTACATGCAGCAAGCCTATTCATGCAATACCTAAGAGGCAGAGGACCTAACTCTTTGGCCTCATCGGCCAACTGGCCTAAGGTATCACCCTCTCGACCTGTGCCTGAGTTGTCGGGGGTGGGAACTCCTTGGTGGGGAGAGCTTCCTAGGCTGGGGGAGATTCCCCCAAATTTATTACCTCCATAACCGTCGGATGAGGAGGGATCGCAAAAGCTAGAGCATCCTGAGCTGCTTCACTTGTGGTGCCTGGGATTGGCTGCTCCGCCATGAGCCCTTCGGTTATGAGCTTCGACCTTGTCCCCACAGTTGTGGAGGACCCCGCTAGCTTTGTTGGAGTTACGACAGCCCTCCTCTTCTTTGACTTCTTCTGAACTATCTCTGCCTCACAAGGGGGTCAGGATCTGTAAGACCCGTATCCTAGCTCGTACTGTTTCGTAAGCTTCCGCGGTCCTCTGGTCGAATTTCGGTGACCCGCGATCTGTTATCGGCAGTTGTGCGTGACCCTGGGTTGTATTCTGTCAATATGAGTCGGCTCAGCCCGAGACTTATATCCTTGCGACCGTGCCGTTGCCGTGGTTCCGACGCCGCATCTCGTGCGTCGAGGCGATACCCAGGCCAAGAGATGTGGGCCCGCGTTTAGTTAGAGGAAAGTGCCGCGCGATTGTAATATCAAGAAAATGTCCCATCAATCACCTCAATCAAGTATACATCCATCACTTCACATCTCAAGTACAAGTAACCATCCTTTCTCTTACACAAGTACTCCAAAGTGAACTTCTCTTATAATAAAGTACACCCTTCCATCACTCCGCATCCCTCTCTCCCATCACCTCTCTCTCTCTCTCATTCTCTCTCTCACTCTCCCAAGCAATCCAAGCCCCAACGTTCAAGCTTCTCAAGCTTCCATGGAGAAGCTAGTGTGGCCCACCTTCCTATCTCCTAATCCCACCCTCCAAGCCTCATCTCAACCGTTGGATCACATTCTTTGGAGCTATAGAATGTGTTGATGGAAGAATAAATAAAAGATCTTGAGGTGGGTGATTTTATTTATTTGATTTGTGATTTGAGGGCCCACATATGTGGGACCCATTTTGATGTATGTGTTGTATAGGGAGGGCCCATAGTGGTGGGGCCCCTTACCTTCTCTTTCTATCTTTATCTCTATTTTCTCCCTCTCTTTTCCATTTGTGTGATGTGTGGCCCACTCGGATGGATCCTACCTTGATGTATGTCCTACCCACACCATCCAACCACTTAGTGGCCCACCTAGGCAACACGCTTGTAGGTGGGGCCCACCTTAGATATGTGTTATACACAAACCGTCCAGCATCTAGGGACGCTGGACATAGCTTCACAGAGAAGTGTAAACGGACAGCGTGATGCACTCACGGCTAACAAAAATATCATATTGTTTTAAAAACTTGGGTGGACCGCTCATGCAGGCCCCATCTTGATGTATGGATTTAATCCACGCTGTCCATTCCATTCTCCAGATTATTTTAGGCGGTGAGCCTAAAAATGAAGTCAATCGGACTATTTGGTGGGCCATAGCATAGAAAATAGTTATTTTTACTATTAAAATTCACTCTGATATTTCTATACATCGAAACATGCTCAATATTGGGCTTGTTAGATCTGTTATGAGCTGTAAATACAATGGGTGGGTCAGATTCTCCTGATGCAGGCCCCACCTACGAAAAACCTTAACAATACATGTTTTAAAAAATTTAATTAAAGCAATAGCAGCAGACGCTGCTGCCATTGCTGACAACCAAGAACTCCTAGCAACGTCCTGCTGCGTAGGTGCTGGAAGCAGGGGGTCCTAACTGTGGGCCCCACCGTGATGTATGTCATCATCAACACCGTGCATTTGAGTGGGCCCTACCTTGATGTATTTATGGCCCATCCATGGGGCCCACCCAGATGTATTTGTGACCCATTGATACGACCCACTTGTAGTTGGTGCGGCCCATTGGTGCGGTCCGTATATGCGGCCCACCTTTAATGTGTTTATGGCTCATCCATGAGGCTCACCTTGATGTATTCGTGACCTACCCATGAGGCCCACTTGTTGTGTATTTGAAGCCCATAGTATTAGGCCCATTGATGTGGCCCATTGGTGTAGCCCACTTGATGTGTATATGACCCACTTATACGGCCCATTGGTGTAGCCCACTTGATGTATATATGGCCCACTTGTGCGAGCCATTGATGTAGCCCACTTGATACATATTGGCCCATTGGTGTGGTCCATATGATGGGGCCCACCTGCTTAAATCTAAGGCCCATGGGCAAGGCCCATTGTGATGTATTTGCGGCCTATGGGCAAGGCCTATTGTGATATGTATTAGGCCCATGATACGTGGCCCGTTTGATGCATATGAGACCCATGTGTAGGGCCCTCATATTATGTATTTGAGGCCTATGAGTAGGGCCCACCTGTTATGAGGCCCATTGATGCGGTCCACTCAATGTATATGAGGCCTATTGGTGCGGCCCATTGATGTGACCCATTTGTCATATATGAGGGCCATGGTACGGCCCATTGATGCGGCCCACTTACTATATGAGGCCCATTGGTGTGGCCCGTGGATACGGCCCACTTAATGTATATTTGAGGCACATATATGAGGACCAATGTAATGTATTCATGACCCATGTGCCGAGGCCCATTATGATGTATTTCTGTACATTTGGTAAGGCCCAATGAGATGTATTTTTCAGCCCATGTGTTGCGGCCCATTATGATGAACATGAGGTCCATGAGTGAGGCCCAATGTGATGCATAAGCGGCCCATGAGTGAGGCCCATAGTGATATGTATTAGGTCCTTATGTGAGGCCATGGGCCCACGATACGTTTGGCTTTATGTGGACTACTCCTTAGGAACAATGTTGGTTAAAAGGCCACATTGATGAGTAATGATGGTTTAACGTCCATATTGTGACCTTCTCTTAGGCTTGGATAGGCCCATTCTCATCGCTCTCTAGTGAGTTAACCCAAACGCTTGGGCCCCTTTGATATTGTTTGATCCATCATCGGCCATCCATCTATGAACCCTACCTTGGGGCCGATTGCCAATTAGCAATCGAGGCTGATTATCGTGACTGATTGCCAATTCGTGATCAAGACCGAATATCGTGACCGATTGCCGATTCCGATTATTGAGGCCAATTATCAATCAATTTTGATTGTCGTGATCGATTGCTGATTCTGATTGTCATGGCCGATTGCTGATTAGCGATCAAGGCCAAGTATCATGGCCTATTCTGATTTGTCGAGGCCGAGTATCTTGGTCAAGTCAGATTATTGAGGCCGATTCTAATTGTTGAGGCCAATCATCAGGGCTGATTCAGATTATCAAGGTCGATCTCGATTATCGAGGCATAATGTAATGTATATAAGGCTATGGAGCCCTTTGTGGTGTATATTAGGCCCATGTTAGAGACCCTTTGTGATGAATATATGGCCCATGTGATGCGACCCACTTGATGTATATGAGGTCCAATGTGACGTATTTATGGCCATCCATTGAGGCCTACCTCGATGTGATGCATAATGAATCGTGTGAGAGGCTTATTGCGGTGTGCTTGGGGCCCATGGATTGTGGCCCATTGTGATGTATTCAGGGCCCATGGGATGTGGCCCATCTGATGTATATAGGCCCATGTAATGTAGCCCATGTGATGTGTATTAGGCCCATGTGTCGTGGCCTATTATGATTGTATGAGGCCCATTGTAGTGTATTTAAGGGCCAGGCTATGGAGCCTATTGTGATATATGTTAGGCCCATGTGAAAGGCCCATCGTGATGTGTATCAAGCTCTTGAATGAGGCCTATGGTGTTGTATTTTTGGCCCTCTTGTGAGGCCATGAGTCCACTATATGTTAGGCTCTATGTGGGCCATTCCTTGGGGACAATGTTGGTTAAATGTCCACATTGTCGAGGTCGATTATTAATGCCGGTTATTAAAACTGATTATGAGTATGTGATAACATAGCATCATAATACATGCCCATATGCATCATCTGCATGTTTGTTATGAGATGTGATTGACCATTACATATGACATTGGACATGTTATTATGAGACTCCCAGATAGGCGGAGGTTATCTCACATGAGCGCACAATATGCGTATGATTGATGCATGACTGGATTGTATGACTCATGCATCTTGCATTGTGATTACTGTATGCCCTACCGACATCAGGGCCGTAACCTCCACAAGCATATCGTGGATGGTCAGATGGGACACTGAAAATCTGTTACTAGCATCAGGCTACCATAGATAGCCCTGGGTGAAAATTTCTAAACCCTCTTAGTACCAGAGGATGCCCCAACGTCAAGGCCGAGTGGATATATATGAGCGCATGAGGGCTGAATACCAAGAGGCCGCGTCTCCCACTGTGTCATGGTCGGTTAGGAGTGGGTGCGGCCTTAACCGCCCGAGGGTAGGGAGTATTGCTAGGCTGAGTTTGACTAGTTCATGAATGGGTCTGCTATCGACATATCGGGTAGATATTGACTGACTACTGGCCAGACAGATGGTGAGGTCTTTTTCACTTGCATGGTCATGCGTCAGTGGATGACGATTTGCATGTAGAGTGTACTAGACCTAGGTGATGATCCCAGAGAGGAATTGTATTGATATGTGGACTTATTGAGCAGGAGTTGCATACTCATTCATTCATTCACTATCCACTCAGGCTGGTGGTGTGCAACCATTTATTATGTGTACCTTCACATAACAAGGATTTCAGTTGGGTGCGCGACTAACCTGAGATCAGGAGTTTACCACATTGAGTCTAACTATCGAAATTTAGGTATGGGACTGGTTTAGGTAAAATTCCCTTGTGATAGACCCCATAACCTACGATACTATGTACTATCATCCTGACTTCACTCTAGTTTGGTCATTTCATTTGCACCGTATATTGCATTGCATCCTCGACATCTGATACTTGACTGTTTATGGCATTATATTGAATACTTGGCTTATTATGTCTTCGCATTGCATAGTTGATTTACATTACTTCTTCAGTATTTGCCTCATTATGATCTGCATTGCTTGCCCTAATATCATATGATTCATGATCTTGTCAGTGTTTCCACTTACTCTGATTACTCTGATATTACTTACTTGACACTTACCTTGTGCACACACTCTCACAACCCACTAAGTTTTTTATAAGCTTATTCACAATAGATGCGTACAGGTGATGTTAGGTTACAATAGCATGGAGCTTGGAACATGTAGCCGACTTCTGGAGTTTTGATTTTAACATATGTATTTTCCTTTTAGCATTGTGTTCAAAAGTTTATATTAGTGGATATGTGATGATGATGTTGCCTTTGTGATTTGGGTAAACTTGTGGTTATGCTTCTTACGAGATAAATGTACGTTGGAAATTCCTCCTCGCAGGATCCCAGGATTGAAACCTGGCATATGAGCGCTGGGAGTCGAGAATGGGGTACTACAGAGGCAGTCAGCACTAGATTCGGCGATCGAGATTCCCATGAATCCGATTTTCAGGTTTGGGGTGTGACAGAATCTTTTCGTAGGGCGTTGGAGGTCGGCCATTTCTACACAACAAGACACTTCTGGTAAATTTTTTTTATATATATAAAGAGAGAATCATCATGATCTGAATGTGTTCCTGCGATTCACTACCTACCTGATGGAGCGGGTCGGGAAAGCTCGAATTGGTGTAGGAGGTTAGGCATAATTAGCACACTCCAGGCCCCAGGCCCTATGAGCAACATTCATCACCTTTACTTAGATCACCTGGCAAAGCTGAAGGTCGGAGAGCTGGGGCCGAGTTCGCGAAAACCTACAAAAATGATCACTGGTGACTAAGTATGATTACAAAAGTTAAAAGAGAAATTCACAAGTCTATTGCTTAACGATGTCCAACCTGGAGTGGCAAATTTGGTGGGAACCCAATCTTAGAGCACAAAAATAAAAAAATGAGAAGTTATAAAAATACGAAGATTCAAACATGAAAGAGAAAGAAAGAGAAGAGAAGGTAATAGTTTAGGAGAAGAGGAGTGTTATGCACGCACAACATGAAGAGTCAACATGCGACCCATTACACGACATTTAACAAGTACTTTGTTGTGTGAAGTGGGCTATGTAGCACATGGATTGAAGCCACATGGTGGGATGCCTATAAATACCCCTCCACCCTCCTCATTTGATGCATTCACGAGTTCAGAGCCCCAGGAATTTTTGAAGAAATACTTCAAGTATCCTACTAAAGGAGAAGAAGAAAGAAAAAGAAGACATAAGGAGGAATTCCCTGTTGCACAAGTGGCACGCAACAGGATCCCTTGCGCGTCGCGAACGATCTTGTTATGTGCACAATATTTTCAAGGAGCTTATGTTCTTTGTCATATTTATTTCAGCTGCAGTCTTTTGTGATGAGAATCTCTTATTTCCTTGGGATTGTCACTCCAGACAAGTCAATTGGAAGAGAAAGGGTCTTTTAAGAGATTCTTAGATCCACGTAATGCATCTTCTATAAATAAGTGCTCATTACAAGCTAGAATACTATCAAAATCATTATTTGGATTATGATATATAATTTCATTTCATTCATTATTTGTAACTTCGTATCAGAATCAAGGGAAATATGAGGATATAAATGAATTCCATAACTAATAAAATATTCAATGATTATTGTTCCCCCATTTTTCTTTGTTATTATTGAATGATAATCTCCTATCAAAATACATTCGTTTCTTATCGAAACACCCAAGACCGTAGCCCAGCCAAGTCAACAACTAGGGCCTCCCACTCTCTAGACGACTGGAACCATTTGTCCTTCCAATTTTTGTTGCAGGATAGGTGTCAAATGATAAGGGCCTGGCCCTTGTTCACCCATGCCGAGAAATAGTACCAGCTCAGATGCTTCAGGCTAGCCTATGGTTAGTATATGTATAAGAATTCCTTTGTTGCTAATTTGGCGTTTCCGAGCTGGAACTAAAGAATGTAGGTCCCCAGCAGAGCTCTCTAAGTGTTTGGGATGATATAACCCGGAGCCAACCTCAAGTGAGAAGTGACCTCTCGCACGATCCAATGGATGGGGAGGTGGAGGCCACATTGTAAGGCAACCAAATAGATGGACATCTCGCCCTCTTGAGGATCGTTAGGGACTTCATTGGGCTCGAGAGCTCGGAGAACCATAGTGTCTGGTATTTGATACTCCGACCTAATCCAAGCTAGGTCAGTCCCTCTCAACCTCGACCTAGAGGGACCAACGTCGATAGGTTGCTCAGCTAAAGATTGAGCTACCACCATCTCTATTAGGGGAGACTCCATCGTTCGATTATGACTTAGCGATGCTAGGGATGGGGAATCAGAGGGCATTCCAAACTGAGAATCTATACTCTCTGGCTCGAAGTCTCCCTGGAAAGCCCTAGCCTCAGGCCGTTCGTCCAAAATATCAGACATATTAGACTAATGAGTAAAGGAAAAAAGAAGAGAAACAAGGGGGAAAGAAGGAAAGAAGTGTGCTGGAGCAAGGTTTTCAACTTACTAGAAATCGCTCAGTCCATTAAGTCTAAAGAGGTGGCACTGGATGTGGTAGCAAATGGCTAGGGCTTCTAGGTTTACCCCACTTTTATAGGGGTCCTCTGCCACATGCATTAATTGCTCACCTAAATACTACAGCTGAGGAGACACCACAGCCAGGTGCCCCTTCCGCATGGTAGCTTTCCATTCGAAGGATGACCCGACTTCCTAAGCCACACCATGTGTCAACACCTTATAAGCTGAGAACTGAAAAAACACCATACCAGCACACGTCTCCTTGAGAACACCATTGTTATTGTTACGAATCGTCCTTGATCTTCGCACATCCCATCTTTCTCTCTCCTACAATGATGACTAGTTGATCCGACCTCCTATACGATATTGCACGAGTGTCAGTCCCTACTGACTTACTTCCCGAGCTTGTGGAACAAGCTCGGAAGTAGGTGATATTATTATGGGCATACGTAAAAATATACTGACACAAGGCAACCAGTGTAGGAGAATAGCAACCATATGAAGGTAACTCTAGTTGCACGACCGAGCACAACTTCTGTGAATGGCACGACAATCAGTGTAGGAGAATAGCTACCATACACATCCTTCTATGTATTACCTTAAGGCTCACTATCTTAAGCCCACCATTTCCCACGACCATGAATGATTATCTTAAAAATAAATTTGAACCTTTGATTTTACAAAAACAAGGCATATAATGATTTTCAAATCTATTGTTGAATCAAAATAGTTTTGAAAACTAGTTTCGCTAGCCATGTTGGTCAATCATCCGAATGTCTAATATAAAGTGAATACCCATAAGGATTATAGACACTTATCGACAATCCTAATCCACATGAGAACATGATCAACCACCCAACCCACCATGATCCACTTAAGAGACTCACATATTGGTAAATTAAAGCAATCTTGATCATTTCCCCACTATGACCCTAGGTCCTCTCAAGTATAAAGATAAGCATAACAAGCATAGGAAATGATACCTACATGTGTAGGGACAATGTATCATGATACAGACTCACCAAACACACAATAGTCCCAACTTATCCATTACCCATGATAATATTATGGACCTACGAAGAACTGTATAGGTTACACCTCTTGCAATGTATTTCATATCGAACTTATCTTTTTTATTCCCTAGGGATGCAAAGACATCTCAACAAAGTCTCTTAACAAATCTATTCCTATTATATCCATTACATGTATATAAGTAATAAACAAAGTATTAATAAAGAATATATATATAATTCATTACACTAAAAGACATATATTCCAACATTAACTTTTGATTACTCAACTCCTTTCTTCTAAATATAATGGTCTCCTTAACCTTTAATTAAACACTTTCAATCTTAAATACTTTTTCTGGCTAATCTCTCATGCACTGTGAGGCTATCATACCTACAATTCAGGTAAGTGGAAAGGGCCTTAATCCAAAGGCTAAAGTGTTCAATTACACTATTGCAATACGTGGAGGATGAATTCTAGCAAACCTCCCCCTGTAACTTCTCAATGAAAAATCAAGTTTTCCTTGTGTTGTGGTTGGGATACATGTGAAGCTCCTTGCTATATATACACATGCAATGTACCTTGAGTTCAAACCATCTGAATAGTGGGACCACCATATTTTACATGAAAAGCATGATCCTAGTTAATTGGTGAAGTTCTAGTAGACGGTGAAGATGAAGAATAGTGAATTTTCCAAATAGGATAAACGGATATCTGTTAATCACAAGTCAAACTCTTTAATCAACGTGATTCTGAACACAGGACATATATTTTCATGGGTTCCCACGTAGATTTGAATTTGAGGTGAATATCAATGTCACGTGCAGCAAGGGCGACTAGGCTCCATCAAAACACTTTGCTCAATTGTGCACTCAAAGTTGATCTTCTTCGGTAATTTAAAACCATCTAAGGGACCAAGAATAGACGGTCCACATCTTTGAAACTTGATGATCACACCTTGGATGAGGGATGAGTAAATTTTAGAGAGAGATAGAAAAAGAATAGAGAAAAGACAAAAATAAAAATAAAATAAAAAGGAAAGAGGTAAGAAAAGAATAAGAGCACTGACTTAAAAAAAAAAAAAAAAAAAACTGTGGCTCTAATACCATATAAAAATGAAAAGAGATTTGAGAAAAATATTGTGACAGAGACCAAATGACTGAGTATATACAAAAGGTGATGATAACTCGAGGAGCATTGAGAATGAACAAGTGTGCAGATGCGCACACACAGCACACACGCATACATGATGTTTGTATATATGCATGCATGGATAGTGAAGGTCTCGTTTCCAACTGATTGGACTACAAGTCACAGTTCAGTCCATCTTGTGGATAACTTCCAACCTTCTATGTGAGTGCAACATATAGCCACTGAATAGGTTGCACCCATCATGAGTATTGGTTTTCTTTTTCTGTAAAAATCAGCCTCTTCCACTCATTGAAGAGAACACATTTGTGTTTTGTTATTAATCGATAGCTAGATATTATTTTCTATGGTGTGGATCACTTGATAAGTAGACGGGGTTGATTTCTACAATAGGCAATCCTTGTGATAAAGCCAACCTATTCAAAGGGTTGGAGTCACGTGCACTTAATATGTTGGAAGTCATCGGTTGGGTGGATTATGACTAATGGTCAAACCAACTGAAGTATAGACTTCATCATGTAAAAGCTTGTCTGACTATGTGGATTTAAAAGGATTTGTGAGTACTTAATTTTTCTTTTTAACTTTTTTTCTCATTTGGTAGTAAAGATTTCAAGAGATTTTAATTTCCGAAATATCTCTCTCTCTCTCTATATATATATATAGAGAGAGAGAGAGAGGAAAGGTTCTGTGTGATTGAGCTCATGGAAACTTTTCATGAGATCGAGTTGTGTGGGCCCCACCATGATGTGTGTCGAACATCAACATTGTGCATTTGATAGGTCTCTTTTAAATTATGGGTTATCTCAAAAATTAGCCATATATGGAACTCAGGTGGGCCATACCATTTAAAATCATGTGAAGATATGCCTAAAACATATAAAAGTACTTGGTGAGGCCCACCTGAAATGTTGATGTGTTTGAAACGTGGTCTGACCCTTCATCCAAGTGGGACACGCATAATGGATGGGCTGAATTTGTGAACCACATCTTGTTGGGCCCAACAAATGATTCTGTATATAGTGTGGCCTACAAAAGTCATGGATTGACTTTATTTTTAAACCCTACAACCACCATGGAAGATGTTTGACACGTATTGGTGGGCCTACACAGCTCAACATCCACCCCCCCAGTGCGCGCGCGCACACACATATATACTCGTCCAATTATATTTGCATTAAATAGAAAAATACTTATCTCTTATCACATGTAATAAACATCATGACAAGTCACGTGACATTGAATTTTACATATATAAACACACATCACATTTATCGTAGAAAAATATTCAACTACTGATTATGAAAAACTTATATTTCTATCCTTTACAGGCTTATAAAAGACAGTTTCTTACTCGTATCGTAATTCACCGGACTATGTCACACTCGTACAAGTATCCCAGTATCCCATCGTCTGTAGAAAAAGCTTCCTCAACATTTTTTTTTTTCCCCTCTTCATTTAATGCTCTCTCCGCCCTAACCATGGAAATAGATGTGGATTGCTTTCCAAAGCTTTCTCGCTGAACTTCATCAATAGGAAGTGTTGGAGAAAAATATGTTAAGTCCGGAGACTTAGATTCCAAGTAGGTTGGCTCCGCCGGCACTGCCCGAAGAGTTCGAGACAATGGTCAGAGCCGAGAGAATAAGGAATAGGCCAAGAGGTATAAGTACAAGACGATTAAAGTTACTCTGTCGGAAAGATAACTTCGTCTGCATAAGCCTACAGAAGGCCGAGCATGTTATAAGCCACCCGACCGATAGAATAAAACCGACCTAATGAGTTGGTTCCATCGGCTACGGAGTAAGGAAGGATGACGGATAATCACCGAGACTATTCCATCCGTGAGAAGGCAGAAAACTTATGCTTCTGAGCCAGTCGAAACTCTCCTAGAGTCGGTAACGACCGAGCCGAGACAAGAGAAGGCGGTGTGAGTGCAAATACCGCTTCGAAAATTCAGGAATACATGTGTCCGATCCCGAGATTCTCGGGATCGGGCGCAATCAGTGAAAAGGATTAAATCTCCGGACAATCAGGAGAAGAATCCTCGTACAATGAGGATTCTTAAGATCTATAAATATCCAAGCTCTTTATAGAGGAAGGTACGCAATACAAAACTCAAAAAACCCCTTAAGATCTATAAATATCCAAGCTTTTTATAGAGGAAGGTACGCACTACAAAACTCAAGAAACCCTTTGCCTTTGATCAGAAGACTGACTTAAGCATTGGAGGTTCCTCGGCTCTAGCCAGGGTCCCCTTTATATTGTTGATTGTGTAGGTGGAAGAAGATCGGACCCGAGGAGCCGTCCCATAAAATACACCAACAGTTTGGCGCCGTCTGTGGGAATCGGGTAAAAAGCCGTTTTCTACGATCTGTTGAATGACAAGAATTAGGAGGGCGGATCAAGATGAAGCGGGGGAGGCCAGCACAGCTCAGGGAGCTCCCCCAACAGTACCTCCGATAGCACCGCCTGCAACTACCAACCAGCCTAACCGAGGGAACGCGCACTTGGATCGAGAAGTCCAAGAGATGCATTCCAAGATGGCTGTTATGAAGCAAATGCTGGAACAACTGTGTAATCAGTAGATGCAGCAGCGTCATGAGTCGGCGCAGGTTCTCCCGCCAGCATATGTAGCACAGCCTGCTGCTCCACAGTCGCCTCGAGAGCCGACTCAGCATTAAGGACCGAGTTAGCATCAAGGACCGAGTCAGCCAGCGTCGGCTCGTTCTGCAACGGCCGTTTTGCCCCCCTCTGATCTGCGACATAAAATAGATCAGAGGAGGCGAAGTCACCTTCCTGTAGAAGAAACGGCAGTGAGTGTCGATATACAAGACTTCAAGAATGAGGTCCGGGAGAAGATGGAAAAAGAGATGGCAGACATGAAGCACAGTCAGAACACAAATCCGACCAAATCCAAGGAAAAAGCTTTTCCATTTGTGGATGAAATAATGCAGGTATGGTTACCGGAGAGGTTCCGCTTACCTCAGATAACTCCCTTTTTTGAAAAAATCGATTCGACAGAGTATATTGAATGCTTCAGAACCTACATGGAGTTGTACGATGCCTCAGATGCTGTTATGTGTCGAGCCTTCTCTTTCACACTAACTGACGTAGCCTGGCTTTGGTTCAAACAATTAAACTCGAAGTCAATTAAGTCATTTGCTGAACTCAGTGACGCTTTCCTCAACAACTTTATCGGCGGAAAGAAAAAGCTAAAGCCGCCCATACATTTAAACAATATAGTTCAGAAGGAAGGAGAGCTGCTGAAAGATTACATCAAGCGTTTCAACTTCGAATCTTTGCAGGTTCGGAAACACTCAGAGGAGACAGCCCTTAACGCTCTCATGCAAGGGGTGAGAGATAAACCCTTTTTGGCATCCCTAGACAAGAATCCGCCCAAGACTCTGGGCGAATTCATGATCCGTTCGGACAAATACGCCGACGCTGAGGAGACCCGACTCCTACGCGAGAAGGTCGAGAATGCAAAACCCTCGACTAAAGAGTCGGCCAAGAAAGAAGCCAACTCAGCCGGAGGGAAGAAGCGAAAAGACGATCGGGCACGAGACGATGGCAGGTCAAGCAAACGACCCGACAGAATATTTTCTACATACACCCTTCTGAACAAATCTCAGGAACAGGTGTTGATGGAAATCAAGAACGAGGGTTTCGTCAACTGGCCCAGAAAACTCCGAGAGAATCCTAATCGGCGGAATAAGAACAAGTATTGCCACTATCATTGTGACCATGGTCACAACACAAGTGATTGTTATCACTTGAAGGATGAAATCGAGCGGCTAATTAAAGAAGGCCGACTCAGAGAACATATAGAAGGATCTAGTGCTCCAGCAGGACCGAGTGAAGATCGGCCCACAGAAGAAATCTAGACGATTATCGGAGGGCATCAGGGTGGTGGAGATTCCAACAATGCACGAAAGAATCATGCCAGGAGCATCAATCGTCCAGAGTCTAAGATTCTTCTGTTGTCCAGGCCTTCTAAAGAAAAGAAAAGAAAGAAATATTGTATCTCATTCACTGAGGAAGACGCACGGGGCATCCATCATCCTCATGATGATGCGCTAGTAATCACCCTCACTATTGCCAATAGGAAAGTGTTTCGAATATTAGTGGACACGAGGTCATCGGCGGATGTGTTGTTCACCCCAGCATTCGACAAAATGGGCATAAGACGATCGGCCTTACGACCAGTCCGAACCCCACTCATAGGATTCTCGGGTGGATAGGTACTCCCCGAGGGAATCGCCTCACTGCCGGAACTGCACCTCACCAGACAACTGTGATGGTCAACTTCCTGGTCATGGACTAACCATCGGTGTATAATGCTATACTCGGTCGACCATCCCTAAGCCTCCTTCAAGCTGTGGTATCTACATACTACCTTTTCATGAAATTTCTGACTGAGTCAGGAGTAGGAATTATGAAAGGAGATCAACAAGACTCTCGGCGATGCTATGCGACCGCAGTCAAAGCGTCGACGGAGATATCTATGATCGAATCGCTGGACCCTCGAATCGGATCTCACGATCGAGGGAAATCAATGAAAGAACTGGTCTCGAAACCCTTAACCGAGACAGACGCGTCAAAAGTAGTGTATATCGGTTCGTCTCTGAGCTCACCTCTTAAAGAAGAATTGATCTCCTTGCTTCGGCGGTATGCCGATATATTCTCTTGTAGCCACGAAGATATGCCCGGAATCGATCCCTCGGTCATGACGCACCGACTCAACATTGACCCAACTTATAGGTCCATCCGACAGAAGAGGAGTCCTCTCGGCCCAGAAAGGTACGCTATCATTGAAGAGGAAGTCGACAAGCTCCTTAAAGCCAAATTCGTTGAGGAGATATACTATCCAGAGTGGATAGCCTCTGTTGTGCTCGTAAGAAAAGTTAATAGAAAATGACATGTCTGTATAGACTATACAGATCTGAAAAAAGCATGCCCTAAGGACAGCTTCCCTCACCCCCGCATTGATCAGTTGGTAGACAGTACTGCAGGACATAAATTGCTTAGTTTTATGGATGCCTATTCATGCTACAATCAAATTGTAATGCATGAAACTGATAAATCAAAAAACACCTTTGTCACCAACAAAGGCCTTTACTGTTACCGAGTGATGCCATTCGGTTTGAAGAACGCCGGAGCAACGTATCAAAGGTTAGTGAAAAAAATATTCGCTCGGCAGATCGGCCGAACTATGGAAGTATATATAGACGATATGCTTGTCAAAAGTGTACACACAGCCGACCATGTGGCAGACCTAGAAGAAATGTTACTGACTTTACGCAAGTACAAAATGAAGTTGAATCCTAGTAAATGTGTTTTTGGTGTAAGCTCAGGAAAATTTCTCGGTTTCCTCGTTAGTTAGCGAGGAATCGAAGCGAACCCCGAGAAAATCAAAGCTTTGCTCTATATGGAGTCTCTAAAAATAATCAAAGATATTCAAAGGCTGACAGGGAGAGTAGCTGCGCTAAACCGCTTCCTGTCCCGAGCCACGGATAAATGTCTCCCGTTCTTCAAGCAATTGAAAGGACGACAGACGATGGAATGTACGGAAGAATGTGAAAAAGCATTTCAAGAACTGAAGACTTATCTCGGGTCTCCACCACTACTGCCTAAACCCGAGCCAGGAGAACCTTTATTATATCTAGTTGTATCCGATTCAGCAATCAGCTCGGCCCTAATACGAGAGCGAAGGAAAGCAGTTACCAGTGTACTATGTCAGCAAAGCCTTACTACCGACAGAGACAAGGTATCCTCAGCTCGAAAAAGTAGCCTTGACTCTGGTAGTATCCTCGCGACGACTCCGGCCATACTTTCAAGCTCTCGCCATCATCTTTGTGACTGACTTACCTCTGCGCCAGATCCTTCAAAAGCCAGAGGCTTCCAGCTGACTCACAAAGTGGGCTGTCGAATTGAGCGAATTCGACATAAAGTATAGGCCGAGGATAGCCATAAAAGGACAAGCTGTCGCTGATTTCCTTGTTGAAGTGACCTCCAAGCATATCACAATGCCTGATTCTGAAGATGTTACTGAAAGAGAGGCTTCGTCTTCTCTCGGCCAATTACCTGACTCGACTCCTTGGAAATTATTCGTCGACGGCTCATCCAACTCTAAGGCAAGCGGGGCCGGGGTAGTATTGGAAACTCCTGATCAGACTTGTATGCAGTATGCCTTGCGACTTGGATTCCAAGTGTCGAACAATACAGTGGAATACGAGGCCTTGTTACTCGGCCTTCGACTTGCCGCAAGTTTAGGTGCAACTCATCTCAATGTTTTCAGTGACTCGCAGCTGGTCGTTAACGAAGTCTCTGGTGTTTATCAAACTCGGAAAGAGAAACTGAAGGCATACATGGAAAATGCTAAAGAATTAATCAGTGGATTCCAAAAATGTAAAATAATTTGGATACCCAAGATCTATAATGTCAAAGCTGACTTGTTAGCAAAGTTTGCCTTAGCCGACAAAGACGACATACCTCGGTCGGTTCCAATTGAATATGTAGCTAAACTGAGTATAAATGAGCCGAGAGACTCGATTGTACTTCCTATCGACTCGGAACCTACTTGGTTTGATCCAATCGTCTGTTATCTCAACGATGGAGAACTACCGGAAGATCATACCGAGGCGTGACGGCTAAAGGTTCGAGTATCGCGTTACACTATTTTGAATGGGATGCTATACAAGAAAGGATTTTACGCTCCCTTACTAAGATGTGTAGATTCCCGTGAAGCCGACTATGTTTTACGGGAGATATAAAAAAGAATATGTGGGAACCACTCAGGAGGACGTTCGCTCGCCAACAAAGTGTTACGGCAAGGGTATTACTGGCCGACTATACAACACGATTATAAGAGGTTCGTCCAAAGGTGCGACAAGTGTCAGCGATTTTCGGTTATCCCGAAACAACCCCCCGAGAAACTGACTCCGATGTCTGGACCGTGGCCCTTTCCGTAGTGGGGGATCGACATCATCGAGCCCTTCCCCCTGGGGAAGGGTCAGACCAAATTCGCTGTGGTTGCAATAGATTATTTCACGAAGTGGGCCGAAGCCGAGCCATTAGCAAAGATTACCGAACAAAAAATCACAGGCTTTGTTTGGAAAAATATCGTCTGTCGGTTTGGGATACCTCGGACCATTATTACCTATAACGGAAGACAATTTGATAACAAACAATTCCGCGAGATGTGCAGCAATCTCGGGATCAGAAACGTGTACGCCTTGCCTCATCATCCTCAGACGAATGGACAGGTCAAGGCCGTTAACAAAATTATAAAGTAGCATCTCCGAACGAAGTTCGATGATGCAACGGGAGCATGGGCCGAGGAACTTCCAAATATATTGTTGGCCTATCGGACAACAGCTCGAATTGCCATGGGAGAAACTCCCCTCTACCTTTGTTATGGCTCGAAAGGTGTTGGCCCCGTTGAGATCGGAATTAGCTTTGCCCGAGTCAACACGTTTAGTGAACAAGAAAATGATCAACTCCTATCACTCGGGCTCGATTTGTTGGAAGAGAGAAGAGAAAAAGCTAGAATACAAATGATGGCTCGTCAGAGGCAAGTGTCTCGGTTTTACAACAGCCGAGTCAAAGTCAGACGATTCCGAGCCGAGGATATGGTCTTCCGAAAGACGTTCCCAAACACAAAGAAAGTTGGGACGGGCACGTTGGAACCCAATTAGGAAGGTCCCTATATCGTCTCAAGCACCATCCGCCCTAGAACGTATCGGCTGGAAGACCTAAATGGGCAACTGTTGCCTCATCCATAAAATGCCGAACATCTCAAGATCTATTACCCGTAAAGCAGAATAAAAAGTGTTAAAGAATAATTGAAGAAAAATATAATTGAAGTCAATTCAATAAAACCAAAAGTTTCATTTTTTTCAAGTGTTTAGCGTCGGATTACAGCCTAAGGTAACACTACAAGAAAAAGGGATGACACAATTCCCGACAGAATAAATGACCCCTCTCAGTCGGGGACCACCCCTAAACTGAGCCAGAAGGACCAGCCTCGTCGGCAGTAACGTCTGCGGCAGGAGCTTCTCCGTCAGCAGCATCAACGCCAGCAGCCTCAACCCCCGGACTATCGGCTTTGAATGCAGAGAGATCAAGGTCGGGGAAGGCGACCCTCATCTCCAAGACGCAGTCCCTGTAACCACCTTGATAAAGGCGGTCCCTTTCTTCTTCGAACTCCGAGGATTCAAGGAAGGCGTCCACGGCTCGGTCTTGTGCCTCCTTGGCTCGGCGTGCCTCCTCTTGAGCTTCCTGGATAAGGGCTACAGCGTCGACCCTCGCTTGAGTGAGAGTGCTCTCGCACGCGCTATGAACTTGAAGAAGATGTTGATGTCTTTCCTCAGCCTCCTTTAAGAGTGAGGTCAGATGGGCATTGTCAGCTTTGGCCCCTTCAAGAACCATCCGCGCATCCTCAGCCGCTTTCCTGGCATCCTCGGCCACTTTCCTGGCGATTGACAAATCGCCAGTCATAATGCCTATGCGACCCTCTACAATCTCTTGGCGACCCTCTACCTCGTCCGCAATTCTCCTCGCTGTCTTTGTCTTGGTCACAAGTTTTTGAGCAGCGGTCAGCTCTGAACAGGCCTTAACGATCCAGGGGACCAACTGCGAACAGGAGATGATAAGTTATGACCATGAACTTAGCCGAAAGTAACAGAGAAGTAAAAAAGAAAGGATTTTACCTCAAAGAGTATCCTCGCCGTATGCCCGAGAGTCTGCACAGTCGGGGCATTATAGAAGCTTGCGAAGTCCTTCTTCCTCCGTGAGCGAGGGCCCAAGGGATCATCCCCGAGATGACCTTAGAGAAGGGAGACTCTTGTTTAGTCATCTCTCCTTTTGAGGATTCCCAGCTTGGGACCTCTCTCGGCCTCGGGACCTCTTCTACAACGGGTCCTGGCTCGAGAGCCGACTGAGAGATGGGAAGGCTTGCCACCGCTTCTTTCGCCCTCTCATCAGGGTCGGAAAGTACGACTACCTGTGGGGCAGTAGGGATAGGAGCAGATGGGGCAGCTGGGTCCTTGGCCTTTGCAGCGGTCTTCTGTTGTTTAGAAAGCCGAGACCTCGACAAGAGAACCGACCTCGGTGGGGCTTTAACCTTGGAGATCGGCTTCAGAGACGGGCGAGACTCGGCCATGCTATCGGAAACCGACTTGAGATATGGGCGAGCTTTGGGAAGGTCTGAAAAGAAGAATGAAGATGGGCTACACAGGAAACCGAGAGAATGAAACAGAGCGGGACGAATTACCTGAGACGAATGAGTCTAAACCCGCGAGATGAAGGCGCTCGGATTGCAGCAACAATTTTCAAGACCGGTCTTTTGCACTCAGCTTCCTCGGCTCTCTGATCCGAGCTAGTGCGCCGGACCCGAGCTTCTCCCTTTTCTTCAAGATATCTACAAGGCATCATGATGTCAGGATTAACACAAGACAATGAGGAAGAAAAAAGATTATCGGACCGAGTCACCAAGTCACCTACTTTCCGGAACGAGCGAGAGACTCGATGTTCGTACAGCCACGTATCGGCCAACTCCCATTGTCCGCACGCCCAAAACCACCTCTCCTTCCAGTATTTGTTAGAAGTGGGTGGGTCGGTTATCAGAGACCTACCTTTGCCTCTCCATGCACTCAGGAAGTAAGGCCAGGAAAATTTGGATTTGGTCTAACTTGATAGAGGTAGAGGAACTCGTCAACTGTTAACGAAGGTTGCTCTAACTCGGCCCACAACGCGGCACACCCAAACAAATTTCTCCACGCATTTGGAACAATCTGATCGGGAGCGAGTTTGACACGAGACAAGAAATCACGAGCAATAGGCTGAAGTGACAAGTGCAGGCCACATTGCATCGCGACCTGAAAAATCGCGACCATCCCCGTAGGGGGATGGTCGGGCAAATCATCTGAACGAGGAAGACGAAGAACGACAGAGTCAGGGACATGGAATCCAGCCCAGATTCGATTTAGGTCAGACTCAGTTAAAACCGATGCGACCAGACCGCTCGGATCGTCTTCGGCTCCTTCTCCCTTGGAGGAGGATTCAAAAGCTTCTACAGCTGGGTTTACAGGATCCGGAACATCCACCCATTCAGTTATAATTATTTCATCTTCTCCCTCTTCCTCCTCCAACTGATCCATCCCAAGATTAGGTCTCCCTAGACGGGTTACCAGAGATATTCCACCACTGGAAGGACAGGCTTGGGCGGGACACTCAGCCAATGAGTCATCAACCCCCCTTACAAGCCGGAATACGGCATCCGCGCCAACGGCGAACTCCATCAGTAAAGAGGGTGGTTCGGCAACATTCTAGAGATGTTGGGACACACCCTCATCTCCGGACATCCCCTCCCGGGGGCTCTGGGAGCCACGCGCAGTCATTTACGTCTATAGGAATGGGAAGAAAGAACTCACCGAAGAAGATAGCAGTGAATGCAATAGGAGTTGATGGAGGAGAAAACGACAGCAGAGGGAAGGAAGAAGAAGAGGAAAGAAAGCTCGGAAGAGGATACAGGGGCGGGAGGAAGGAAGGCGAAAATAAAATTCATACGTTCCTCCCACCCGGCCTTTTTATAGTCGTGCCACGTGGCAGAGATAATTAATGAAAAAGCGAAACGGCGTTCGTCTCAACTCCCCCGCTCGACACGTGGCACACGCCGACTGACAGTGGTAACGCCATCGCCACGCGTCCAATTCCCATAAGCGGACGAAACGACCTGATGCTTGGCCACATGTGCGACCTCGGT
This sequence comes from Magnolia kwangsiensis, assembly GCA_037074715.1. Classification (NCBI taxonomy): domain Eukaryota; kingdom Viridiplantae; phylum Streptophyta; class Magnoliopsida; order Magnoliales; family Magnoliaceae; genus Magnolia; species Magnolia kwangsiensis. The sequence continues at coordinate 64,794,114 of CM073589.1, forward strand.
AGACGCACCGTCACACGTTAGGAAGATGCAAAGGGTATTAAATGCTTCATCATGACCTCGGACTCTAACACGAACCGACCTAAAAACTCATTACCCCTTGATGCAGTGAACAACACAAGGAGTAAGGGGGGCTTACTGTTGGGAAAAAATATGTTAAGTCCGGAGACTCGAATTCTAAGTAGGTCGGCTCCGCCGGCACTGCCCGAAGAGTCCGAGACAACGGTCAGAGCAGAGAGAATAAGGGATAGTCCAAGAGGTATAAGCACAAGATAATTAAAGTTACTCTGTTGGAGAGATAACTTCGTCTGCATAAGCCTACAGAAGGCCGAGCATGTTATAAGTCACCCGATCGATAGAATAAAACCGACCTAATGAGTTGGTTCTGTCAGCCACGGAGTAAGGAAGGACGACGGATAATCACCGAGACTATTCCATCCGTGAGAAGGCAAAAAATTTATGCTCCTAAGCCAGCTGAGACTCTCCTAGAGTCGGTAACGACCGAGCCGAGACAAGAGAAGGCGGTGTGAATGCAAATACCACTTCGAAAATTAAGGATACGGGTGTCCGATCCCGAGATCATAGGGATCGGGCGCAATTAGTGAAGATGATTAAATTTCCGGACAATCAGGAGAAGAATCCTCGTACGATGAGAATTCTTAAGATCTATAAATATCCAAGCTCTTTATAGAGGAAGGTACACAATACGGAACTCAAGAAACCCTTTGCATTTGATCAGAAGACTGACTTAAGCATCGGAGGTTCCCCGGCTCTAGCCAGGGTCCCCTTTATATTGTTGATTGTGCAGGTGGAAGAAGATCTGACCCGGGGTGCCGTCCCATAAAAATACACTAACAGGAAGCTAGGTGAGGGCCACTATTATTTTTGCGGTAAATTTAAGGGTCAATCAGTTTTGCTGAATCAGGTAGGACAAATGAAAAATAATAAATAATAAATAATAAATAAACAAAGTAGAAACAAAACTTTTATGGACTACATGAAAGAAAATTTTGAGAATTGAAAATAGGCCGTTAAAACATTTATAGGGCCATTGGAGTTTTGAATCAAGATAATATTTTTATATTTTCAGATAGTCCTAATACGAATGATCTTATGAACGGTACGAATGGCCTATAAACATCACGGGTGATCCAGGGAATTCCGACGTAACGTCAATCCACTGCCCAATTTTATCCACGGCCATCCAATTTGCAAGATTAATCTAGGACATGAACCAAAAAAATGAAGGAGATCAAAGGCTCAAGTGGACCATGAAGTGGGGATTGAATGCCCACCATTAAAAACTCATTGGAAGCTCTGGAAGTTTTGGCTTAAGGTGATATTTTTGTCTTCCTTCATCCATGCCTATATGACCTTACAAATAGGTTCGATAGAAAATAAACATAATGGTCGCCTCGGAAGGTTTCAACTGTAGGTGTCATTATCACTACTTCTTCTTATAGTGTGGTCCACTTAAGATTTCGATCTGCTTTAGCTTTGAGATCACATCCTAAAATGTGCCATAAAAACGGATGATCGGCGTGCATATCCACACGGTAAGTCAAGGTGTTACTGGGTAGGAAGCGGATTGCGTACTGAGTAAACTCTGTGGGGTCCACCATGATTTTTCTATTTTATCTACTCTGTCCATCCATTTTAACAGATAATTTTATAGCTTGATTCCAAAAATGAGATATATCCAAGTCTCAAATGGACCTCACCATGGAAAAAAGTGTGAATTGAAATTCTACCGTTGAAAATTTCTTGGGGCCCACGGAAGTTTTGGATCAAGCTGATATTTGTTTTTTACCTTCATCCATGTCTGCGTAATCTTATGAATAGGTTAGATGACAAATAAAAATCACTGTAGGCCCTAGAAATATTTCAACGGTGGAAGTCATTATTTGCATTGTTTCTTATAGTGCAGTTCACCTGAGATTTGGGAATACTTATATTTTAGACTCAACCAATAAAATGATCTCAAAAAATGGATGGACGGCGTGGATAATCCACATATATTCATAGTAGGCCAAACTGAGTTTACTCAGTACGATAAAAGCGTACTGAGTTACCTATTTCTACCGGGTAACAGCTTATCCCCCTCTTTTTTAAGAATGTATTATTTCCTGGGAATGTACGGAAAAAGCGTGACAGGAGAGAGGGACGCCGGTCGTTGTTTTATCAGGGACTACCGTGATGTGCATGTGAGATCCACTCTAACCATCATATGCATAATCTCATTTTAGGTCCATCACCAAAAACTTAGAATTAAATGTGATTTAAGTGGGCCACATCAATGGAACAGTTGATAGAGATGCTATCTAGACATTAAATAGCATTAATTAATAAAGCTAGTTGGACGGTCCATTCCTCAGTCGGGCCTAGTCGGGCCCCGCCCTCGAGCCGAATTTAGGTACCCAACCCAAACCATGGCACTACAGGACCAGCGGAAAGGGCAGCCCGGCCCATTGACACCTGCCACTTGGACGGTTTTAATCTGGCACGCGTGCCACGCTCCATCAGAGCCCTTCCGTGAGTCACGTGAGCAGATTATCCTAAGACAGGCTCATTTACCTCGGAATGCGTATTGAGCACCCGTGAGTAGATGAGGTTCGAAGGGACGCTGCGTGTGCACGCTCCTGCCTTTTGAATCTGCCCTTGCATCTAACAGAGAGAGAGAGAGAGAGAGCGTCGTGGCGTGCTGAGACTGGAGTGGCCCACCACACAATCCTCAATGGGTAGGCGCCATGTCCGAGAAACTAAGTTGATATGATGATCAGGTGGGCCACGCTTAAAATAAATGGAATGGTAAGATAATTTGGCAAATCATTCAAATTCTATGTATACGTGTGGCCCATTTGACGATCAGATCACCCAGCTAGTGGCTAGGATATCTCACACGTGTGTCCACTTTGGCATGTCTAAGCTACTAGTGGCATTCCTAATCCTAGAGTCAAATTGATGAGACGACCTTAATATCTCGTTCGTTGAAACCTTGCTAGTTTCACCCGTGCGTGGGAGCCACTGCTTATGCTCAAGCAGTCACACGTGCCACTACGGGACACGTGTGCTTGATCGGATCTTTCCATCAAGTGGTCTGTACTCGGCACGCGTGATTGAGATGTGTATTTATCGACAAGCGTGTAGAATTTGCTAAACTCGATTGGGTAACTTTATTGACTGTTTACATTTTGGCCATTCCTTGTACGGCCGCTAACGCGAGAGATCCCAGGTGAACTCGATTCTTTCTGTTTATGGCCATCCAAAGTGGGGCCCACGAATAGGAACGTTGAATTTTTTATGCTCACGTGCCACGTGTATTTATTTTTTTTTGGGAGGGGGGGGCCTGCGTATCAACCATCACGCTCTCCGATGTATCAAAGTTTCGCTTTTTGTCTTTGAATTTGATTGGTTTCCCTCTCAGGCCTTTTGAACAAAAAGGGATCGTTGGGGGCGAATTACCTGCACCTGTAGGCACGGCATTTTCGTGCATCCAGATTTTATTCCACACATGTGGCACGTGTGAATTATGACTTGAGCGGACATCTTGTGGAATCATCCGTTGATTGTCCTGTAATAAAAAATTTATAAATTTCTCTGATTAGACTATCTTAACCGTCTGATAAATGGGCCTTTCTTAACTTAATGGGAGCCGTTGCTATTTTTGTCAGTTAGTGTACATCTGTATGTCATTGGTTAAATGACTACAATTCTTCAAGCATTGTGATTTATTTATTCTTACCACGATCATTCAGCGTCGAGTGGGTGGGGATGGCACGGGATTCACTCTGCTGTTTTGTACTCTCCACGATGCAAGTGACGGATAATGAGTGAATCTGGACCGTTCATTTTATGGTATATTAGCGTGGATTGCCTATCTTTCAAATTTCAAAACGGTCGGACAATCATAAACACGTGTGCCTTACTATCCCTCATTTTACTCCCTCATTTTACCGCAATGAATGTGGATTAAAAAGCCCTGTAGATACCCACATGGGAGTCCGTGTGACATGCATTCTGTACATTAATTTCAGCAGCCCATTTTAAGCCGCATATATATATATATATATATATATATATATATATATATATATATATATATACACGTGTGGGAAAAGGTACTATGCGCTCGACCTCACGATGAGCTCTCATGAGGTCCAGCGGTGTGGGCTCCACTGTGATGAGTGTTGACCATCAACACAGTGCATTTAAATTATGAAATACTCTAAAAATCAGCCCCATACGGTACTCAGGTGATGGTCAGCCCTATACGGAACTCAGGTGAGTCATACCATCTAAAATCATGTAAAAGCATTATTAAAATATATAAAAGAACTTGATAGAGCCTACGTGGGCTTTGAATGCTGCTGGAACAGTAACTGGAATAAAAGTACTTACCACTAAAGCCTTATTTACCCGGCTTATATGCCATTCAACCACTTCATAATGATTTCCATCATAATAAGTGGATATAACATAAATATCAACCTTACGCATAATTTTTGAAAGCCTTAGGGTGTTAATGGTGGCCATTTAATTAGGCTGATTCTTATCATCCGGCTCACTTTAGTTATAGATCTACCTCATTGTTGGAAACGGATTAGCTGCTACCCCTGCCACCAGCCAAATGGCTGGCTGGTGGTCGGTGCTTTGTATACCCCACAATGATGTATGTGTTTCATCCATGCTGTCTATCTATTTTTCTAGATCATTTTAGTAAATGGTACAAAAAATGAGATATATCCCAATCTCAAGTGGACCACATTACAGGAAATGAACGTCAGCCGTTAAAAACTTTTTGGGAGCCATAAAAGTTTTGGATCAAGCTGATCTTTGTTTTTTCCCTTCATCTGGGCCTGTATGACCTAATCAACGAATTGTATGTCAAATAAAAAGTACAGTAGACCTTAGGATGATTTTAATGGTGGATATTCAATTACTATTATTTTCCCGTGGTGTGGTCCACCTAAGTTTTATATCCCTCTCATTTTTTGGATCAAGCACTAAAATGATATGTTAAAATGGATGAAATACGTATAACATGGTGGGGCCCACCGAGCACTGACCACCAGCCACTGGGATAGTGACAAGGGGAGTAGCCAATCCGTTTCCTCATTACTCGATTCATGTCTTTGGCATACGGATGGACATCATCTGGCCTACTCTAGTTCAATAAGATAGCTCCTAAGACACCATAGAGCCAACCATCTTATGCATGTAAAATTTGCTCCATCCATCATATTCTATACTCCAAAGTAGGATCGGAGATAGAGCCATCTACATACACGACTCAAGTGGACCAGGCCACATGGGAGGAATGAAGAGAGCGCGACTTGGCTGCGACCGGGGTGAGCCTCTGACTGTAGGGGCCCACCGTGATGTATGTACTGTAGATCAACGCCATTCATCAAATTTTTCAGCTTATTTGAAGCCATGGTCTGAAAATTGAAGTAGATAAAATTTTCAAGTTTACCATACTATAAGAAACAGTAATTCTTGACCATTAAAAACCTTTTTTGGACAATAAAAGTTTTGAATCAGCTTGATATTTGGATGGTCAATAAACATTACAGTGAGTACTATGAATTTTTAATGGTGGGCGTTCAATAACCACTTTTTCCTGTGTTGTGTTCCACTTGAATTTTGTATCCACATCATTTTTGGAACCATATTTTAGAATAGTCTTAAAAAAAAAACAGATGGACAATGGAGTTCTTCAAAAAATTTCGTAACGTTCGGATGAAATTCAGAGCTTTAGAAGGCATTTGGCGATATTACTTCACGAGTTCAGGACCTGAGAACGGAACAAAAGGCGGAAAACCCATTAGTCTCCTGGAATGAGAAGCAGCATTTAAATAGACAAGGAATATATCAAGGTGGGCCCTTTGGTCAAGGTCTCACCCACATCATTAATTCTAAGGTCACAGCCAAGTTGAACCGGTACGAAGATGAGATGCCAAACCATAGGTTTGTTTGTGGAGCCACCCAAAATGAAGTAACATGCAAAAATTAGGATAAGTTGAGCCACCACACCTTGTGAACTTAAAAAGGGCTTTAAAAGCACAGTTTTATCCTTTTTCCCAGTGGTGTGGCATATAACAGTTTCCCGGTGGAGCTGATAATTTGCATGCACACTTGAAAATAAGAGAAAATTATAAGAATGTTGTCATTTACGTTTTTTTTTTTTTTTTTTTTTTTTAAATAGTCAAAGTTAAGATATATAGGGTTCACGCTGGTATGTATATAACATCTAAGCCATTCAACATATGCTATAGTGATCGCAAGCACCAAAAATCAGGATGATCAAATTATCAAATGGACAACACTTGAATTTGAATATTTTGACGCCCACCTTATGATCGGGTCTACCATATTTTTTTGTTGGCGTTATAATCATATTATTGTGCATTTATTGGACTGGTTATATATCAAACATATGCCACGTGGACCCTACAATTCCGAATTCTCTGTTTTGTAAAGAAAAAATAAATGAGGGTAATAGTATAATTTCTCCTCGAAAAAGCCCTCTTTAGGAATATGGAGGTACAATTTGGTAAAATCTGAATCCTCAGGGTTTTGCGGTAATTTCCTAAAAATAATGGTTCTCACTTTATATAGAGCAAGGCGTACATTCCTAAGAAGCCCGATAGTCCGTGAGATCTTAGCCTAATCCCATGTAAAGTGACGTAACAAGCGCCAGGCATGTCCGGCTGGGAAAAAATATATTCTGGATAGTAAGATTATTGTTCGACGTATGAATTGTAGATTAAATAGAACTTTTGATTCAGACGTCATCACAAAATTCACGACATATCAATTTTTATGTTATGATGCTTTCGAAGTCAGCCAGCTTACTGATTGAATTTATCTATTTCACTAGAAAATACACCCTTCAAATTCAATACTTTAATTTTTAAAATATTTTATTATTTTTAGAAATTTACGCTTTCATCATATGTTTATATTATTATAGTCTTAAGAATTTTGTCTCTCTTTTTTTTTAAAAAAAAATGTTTGTTATAATGTTGAAAATGGCCTGGTAAAAATGATTTAAATTCTTTTATAAAAAAAAGAAAAACTATGTATTGGAGAGAAATTTTTATTATTTTGGGTAATATTTTATGTTATTGCTTGAATCTGGATGGATATGTGTAGTCGCTTGTAGATGTATGTATACCTACAAAAACAACATGTAAAGGACAATAGGGGTGTCGATTACGACCTGGGACTCTTTGATACCTCAGTCAAGCTGGTAAACTAAAAGTAGAAGCAGGACTTGGGATAGAATTTTTGTTCTTTAACCCCCCTCGAATTGCAATGGGTGTACTTATAAAGTGTTTAAGCGACTTCGAGACTTGCATATATATCTTGGTGGAATCCACTGGATTCACTAGAGGGTCCTTATTCGGATGAAAATCTACTTTCGAAAGTATTACCAAGCCTGCCTCGGTCGGCATGATCTTCGGATAAAATTGTGTCAAATCTTTCTTTTCTTAGTTTGAGGAGGGATTCTTTCCGGGTTCTTGGTCCCACCTCTGGTCAGGGTCGATTTGATCAGCTCAGGAGATGATTCCCTTTCCTGAGCTCTTCCCTTAAGCAGCTCGGCTCAAGGTTGGCTCAGGGCCCATTTCTCTGTCAGGAGAGTCATTTACTATATCTTCAGAGCGTAGTGCCTTATTAGCTCGGAAAGCTCATCCTGGTATTCTAATCGGCTCATTTTTCAAGGCATTTTTCTTATAATTGGTTATATTTCCCATACAACAGATTAGTTCTGCTTCCCTAACAATAGTTACCTCCCACTTCTAAGTTCGTCATGCACAAGCTTGGGAAGTAGGACTCTAAACTGGTCTGAAAGTGCGGGAACTAAATTTCAAACTGCAAGCAATCCGATTTTCTTCTTTTACTTGAAATTTCAAGTCGAACTCATATTTATCATTTAATGATGAGGGTGAAAGTAGAAAAGGTGGCACCCGATGTGAGATTCGAAAAAGATATGATGGCGATTGCGAGATGCGAAGGGACACCCATTAATTAACCAGCGTTGTTCAGCCCTTGGATGAATCATAAATGGATAGTTGTTGCCCCTGTCATCATGGTCTCGCCCTAGCTAACCCCATGCTGCCACATGGAGGGGCACATCAATTAAAGCATCTCCTCGAGCCCATGTGGCTTTGATTAATATTAAATGCATTACCATAGGGATTGTATAAATATCGCCTTCCCCCTTTGTTGCTCGTAAATTTGTTTCTACGAAGCCCGAGCTCTGCAAACCAGTGCCTTCCTTCAATCTCCAGCTTTCAAGTCTCCTTTCCTCCATCGTTCCTCAGCCGATGATCTCTGTACCGAAGCTTTCTTCCATTATGCCTAGACCTTCCCATTTCTTTTATTCTCTTCTACCTTTTTCTTCTTCCTTCCTTCTAACGCCTCCTTTTTTTTGTTTTAATCTCTCTAAAGCCGCCTCCATCTTTGGGGCCTTGCATGGGGAGTTAGTGGGTAATAGTATAGACTCCCACTCTACCTCATCTTCGGGATCTGGTCCTCCTAGGGAACCATCAACAAAGATAGTATCTCAAATAGGGGAGGCCTCTTTGCCTTAAATGGAGCTAGCCTCCCCATCTTTCAGGGATGTGGTCGTTACAGCCAACATCTTTGTGTCTAGGTTGAGGACGAGGGGACCTACAGGCCCTCCGGTCAGAGTATGCAATCCCGAGCTCGGTAGGGCTCTAGTTTCCTTGGGTGGGAGAGCTTCAAGGCCAAATTCCTGCGAAGGAGGTTGCCTTGTATCCGGTTTTATTTTCTTATGGTCTACGGTTACCCTTTCATCCGATGATGAGAGAAACGTTCCACAGTCTTAGGGTCACTTTATGAGAATAAAATCCCAATGTGTGGAGAGCTATCTTTGGTTGTTATATCCTATGGCAGTAGGTCAGTAACTCCGAGCTCTCTGTGGACAATATCTTTTACTTGTACTAAGCCAAGGGTAGCCCTAGCTCTCGAGCCCGATAATATTTTTCTTCATGGTCGGGCAAACGTCAGACCATTATTACCAAAAACTCATCTTCCAACAAGGGCTAGAAGGATAAATTATTTTTTGTAACTAGAGAATAGGAGGCCCCTGCAGTGGAGTTGGATGGATTATAAGTTTGAGTCTCTGCCTTCTTCGCCCTCCTAGGTCGAAACATATGTTGAGCCACTATTGTTAGTTCTTTTTATATTATGTTTGTAGATATCTGACATGTCTTCCCATTTCTTCTTTTGCAGCTTTCCCTAAGTCTCGGCCTAGTCTATCTACCTCCTTTTTATGCTAGATGGGGATCACTAGAGAGCAATCCGCAGCTCAACGAGATTGTAGGAGGTTTAATCACTACACAATTCCTGCATTAGTTCGGCCTTTCTCTAGCAGGCTTAGTGGGTAGGTACAGATCTCTTCCTTTTTTGTTCAATTTTCATGGACACCACAACTTTGACTTTTGATTTTTGCTCTCTACAGAGATGTTGGATCGGTTGTAACCAAAAAAAGAGAAAGTTGCCTTCCGCTGCTGCCAAGATGGTGCGGCTAAAGGCTGCAGTTAGGAAACTGGCCCCAGGAACTCCAGCTCGGCCTTCCGTGACTAGTACTTCTGCGAGAAAGTCTATTGCACATGTAGTAGAGAGTGTGGAAAGTGAGATTGCTCCCATGGTTCCTCCACCATCTGCCTAGGTGGAGGCTGAGACTACATCCGTTCCCATGAAATGCCAAGCAGTAGCTTATATGGAGACTTTGTCGGACTCCCCTTCTCCAGGTATGCCCTCGAGGGAGCTTGTTGACCTTGACGCGTCTCCCGCACACATTGAGGAAACCTAGGATGTGATAGTTTGTAACGCCCCAGATTCCTGGTGCCACTTATGCCCTATTGGGTTTTAAAATATGCATAATTAGTTTGTTTTATAAGAAATGGAGAAATTTAAGTGAACCATGCAACATAAATCAAGACTAAAATAGTAAACACATATGCAACTATCATGGAGTAAGTAGATCTAACAAAATATAATGTAAGTGAATGTGAGGGATCGTGTCTCATAAAAATACACATAATCCAGAAATATAAACCCTACCCTAAACCCCATCACTAGTACTAGGATGGCCTATGGTGATCTGATACAAGGGAGGATGTGAGGTAGAGCACCGTCTTCCTCAAGAGGATAACTATTCCGAATCCACGAAACTTCTCTAGACTCCTCACAAAGATTTCTTGAATCCACGAGGAAAGAAAGCAAAAAATAGAAATAAATTCTAATAAATTTGAAATTGATTAATGAATTGTTGATAATTGTTTAATGTGTCTCCTTACACCATTAATAAAGAAAAAAACTAAAATTCACAATTACCAAAAATAGTAAAATTCTAACTCTAATAAAAAATCCTAATTCTAATAAAACTCTTCTAATGCTTGATTTCTAAAAATAAAAATTCCAAATAAACTTTCTCTTGAAGAGTCCTAGTATAATTAAAAGTTATTTCTAAAAAGGAAGATAATTAAAACTTTTTCATGAGTATGAGATAACTTCTGACACCGATGTTCATTAGATCTTTTTTGGTACTTAGCATTAAGCTCTTGAGCTGACACAATACATGTACTCATGCTTTCCTTGACTTGACTAATATCGATCAGTTCAGTCACATCTGCCTTCAAGATCTCATATTCTTCTTGATAATGTGGGCAATTAGGCAGACTTGCCCCTGAGACGAGATCAACGTGATTTTGTATATCTCGTGTGCGAGGTAATTTATTAGGGAGTTCATCAATCACAACCCCCTTGAACTCCTGCGATACTGGTTCCAAATCCTCTAGGATATTCACAGGCTCCATATATTTTTTCTTTTCAACTAATGGATATATATTTCTTGTTTCCTCAGATTGTTTAACAAGGCCTATTTAGTTGTAAGATATTATCCCTCCACTTTAGAAGTCTTGGGTTCATTCTCTGTTCCTATAGAGGTCACATGTTCACCACTGATAAATCCTATGGTCTGTTGTAACTCCGTTTTGATCCGTTCACCTCTCACTGATAAATAATAGGATTTCTCTGCATAACCTTTTAATGATTGGTTATCTTGCCAATAAGTTTAATTTTATTGGAATAATACCTAATCGTGGTTGGTAAAGAGGAATTGCATGCACAATAACTTCTTCATCCATGACCACGTGCGGATTGATGCCTTCATCTGTCTCGCCCGTTCGAGTTGAAGTTGTTCCCACCAATCTGAAGCTCTGCCCGTCAACTTGTAGGCCACGAGTTTGACTTTCTTTTCTTCTACGATGTTCATGTAGTCGAAAAAATTTTCGACTTCAAGAAACCAATCGTGGAAGTCCTTGAAGTAGAGTTGGCCATTAAAACTAGAAAGATCGACTTTTATTTTAAATTCTTGATCCATCCTGTGGTACATGATAGCATCGCCTTACGATCAGTATAATTAAGAATTCCAGTAATTTTCGGTGGTGGATCACCACCATGAATGCGGAGCTTCCCTAGGGCCTTCACCAAACGATCCACCATGCGATCGATGGAAGCTTGCAGCCCTTACATGGCTTGTTGATTCTCTCACTGCGCCGATTCGAAATCTGCCGCTGTTAAATGTAAATTTTTCGGAGCACCGCCCATGGGATTGTTGCCCGACCTGTCGTAAGAAGCCATCAATCCGAGGAGAAACCTCGCTCTGATACTAAACTGACGCATGAGAGGATGTGAGGTCGAGCACCGTCTTCCTCAAGAGGATAACTATTCCGAATCCATGGAACTTCTCTGGACTCCTCACGGAGACTTCTCAAATCCACAAGGAAAGAAAGTAGAAAATAGAAATAAATTCTAATAAATTCAAAATTGATTAATGAATTATTAATAATTTTCTAATGTGTCTCCTTACACCATTAATAAAGAAAAAAAAACTAAAATTTGTGATCACCAAAAATAGCAAAATTCTAACTCTAATAAAAATCCTAATTCTAATAAATCTCTTCTAATGCCTGATTTCTAAAAATAAAAATTCCAAATAAACTTTATCTAGAAGAGTCCTAGTATAATTAAAATTTATTTCTAAAAAGGAAGAAAATTTATAACTCTAAAAATAGAAAAAAAAATTAAAAAATTGGAATTACTAAAAGTAGTAAATTTTTCCTAAAAATTCATTTTTGAGCTGAAAGCGCGTGTTTTCTAATGAAACGGACAGATGCAACCCACATAGTGGGTTGATTCACCTCGGATGGCCCGTTTTAGTAAACATTGATAGGTTGTGTGCCCCGCAACGATACCCGGATCAAAAGTTATAGTCAATTTACGGTCCCTCTTCTTTTGGCCCCACTATGCTAGGAACGTATCTATGACACGTTCTACATCATGATCCACCCAAAAGTTGAAAGTAGGAGAGCTTCTCCTCCTTGTCTATACTCACCCCATATAGCCCGTCGAGCTCCATGACACCTATATCTAAGATAGAGTCTGGTTGGTGTTTTAAAACACCATCTCAGAGTGGGAGTGAGTGATCAACTCAGTGGATACCATTATCAATGAGTTATGCATATTATTAATTACATGGAAAAAGTTAGTGAAAAGCAATAATTTATAAAATCTTAACTACTCTTATTAATGCATATGCATGGTTTCATGATATGATGCATGACCTTACTTCCAACACCACCTCAAGCGACAACGTCTAACAATTACAACGCCCAACATTCCCTCAATGTGACCTCGATTCCCGAATCACCAATCCTAACTAATGCAATGTGATGGTGAGATGTTAGCCAAGTATTTAATTAAGTCTATTCATCCAGTAAGATTAGGAAAGCTGAAGCACCTTCATTTAATCAATGGCCTTATCCAGATCACTTGGCCCAGGGCAACCGTAGTGGCTCTGAGCCTGCAATCTATGATCCAAATTTAAGTATATTTATCTGTCTTGCAAATCAATAATTTCAAAGGTAAGGCATAATACCTAAAGGTATAAGGATCAACTCGGTATGGGTCGTCACCTAAACACTGAGTATGATCACTCAGTTCTGAGGTGCGAGCTTGTTACTTAACCAATTCACCACAAGGAATAGCTCGTCACCCAATTTCATTCATGCCTGGATCATTCGAATGGTAATTTGGCATAGAACCATCGGCCGGGTAATTTGACGAGGGCTATTTGAACAAGGACCTATCACCTCTTATGCTCGTTGGTTACTACGAGGAGGCTCGTCACCCCAGCGTAGGCCGACAGCACTGTCACAGTGTCTCATACCACCATGGCCGGCTCTCGAGTCTTAGTTGCTCAATGGTCACTATGGGGAGGCTCGTCACCCCAGTGTAGGCCGACAAATCAAACACGGTGTCCCATACCACCATGTTCGGCTCACGAGTTTTGGGGATCGTATCATTAATGGTTAATAGTAGTCTCTCAAAGATATGTGGTGTTTCAGATTCAAGCAGGCGTGTACATACATGGTTAACGAACATGGATGGCTAGCTAGTGAACCGATTTGTCCCCTCTAGACAAACTATAAATTGTATAGCATTGGGACCAACGTCCCACGTAGTCCAACTGCAGCTGAATATACGTAATTCAACTAATTGGGTCAATTTGCCCCTGGACGACCCTCCAAGAGAGGCTGCCCATGTAGGTTCTAAAATTTGTTGGCCGATCCAGAAAGGGGGCAGGGTATAAATGAATGATACTAAAGTAGATGTCAGTCTAATTCTAGTTGCAAGGGATTTTGGCATATATAGCAGTAAATTGTAGACATGGAAATCATAATTCATCAAGGATTCTTAAATACATGAAAATTTTAAATAAACATATAAACAAGCTTAATTCCAAGGAAACACTCAAGTATAAGATGAAAATCAGTAATTAATCATGTGTATAGGGGACATGCAGTAAAATTTTTCTAATCAATTTTTAAAATTTGAAGAACCTATCCTAATTTTACGTTCAAGAATAATAGGAATTAAGGCAATGGAAGGATCTTAGGTAATTGAGAGCTCAAGTTTCCCTCAAATCAGAAAAAAAAAATATTCAAAACAACACTTCAATTCCACAATTAACATGCATGTAACTGACATGTAAGCAATTTCCATACCCATAATCACTAATTTCGGCCTGGATTTGATAAACGGCCACCTATAGTTAATGGTTCGCACTTAGGTATGGTTCAACGGCTTGCAGAGCCACTTCCAAGGTGCCAGTCCCATGGGATGGTGTGCCAGAGTCCTGCGAAGATATAGTTTGCATGTTAGATCACATGCAAGTGATTTAGGACACCTAAAATTAGAAGGGGCTAGACTGATTACCTTTCTATGGCTAGTGGGTCGCTCCTACGGCGACGGTGTCGTGGGCTTCGATGAGAGTTAAGATAGAGGGTGAATTCCTCAAAAGTCTAGCTCCTTAGAGCTCCCTCCTCTCTACTCCCTCTCAACTCTCTCCTCTCTCTCCCCGCTTAGTAGAAAAATTCGTATGAAAGTGTGGGAGAGAGGTTTAAGGGCTTATATAGCCCAATAATTGGTCCAGTTGGCCCTGGGGAGACTATATCTAATTTATATACCCCTAGTGGGTATATTTATAGTCTCTAGGGCTATCCCAGTGGCCCCCTGGCCCATTTGTGTCATGGAGTAGGTGCCCCATGGTCAGATGAAGGGTTGTTCCAAGTGTGGTGGTAAACAGATGAGTCAATTGATCGCAGGGGCCCAATTTGTGATCAACAGTCACTGATGATTGATCGGGCCCACAATTATACGGATATGAGAAGGGAAATATCCTTGACTCATGGCCCGAGTTTAATTACAATTCAAAGGTTGGAAAGTCTCAACTTCGTTGTTTTAGTGGCGGGGCCAACTCATTTAAGTTTTAGGTTTCAAGTCTCGGTGAGTCGCGCCTTTCAAGCTCTATCTTCATGGTCCAAGTTGTGCAATTCGGGACATCGTTTCGGCCCCATCCACGATGGACGTCAAACCCAGTGAGCTGGACATTATTTTATAATTTCAGATCTAGTGGCCCGCTAACAAGCGGTCAAGAGCTCGTTTGGGTAATCGAGACATTTTTTGAATGAATTAGGTTGGGAGATTTCTAGGGAACAATTGTTAGGGTACGAATTAACTAAGTTCACAGTGTGGCCTATTCAAAATTAATGAAAATAGTGATTCAGTCATAATTATCCTAAACCGTTGGTTTTTAGGTTAAATGAGTGATCGGGTTGATTTAGTCTATTAGTCAAAATCTGGGCCAAAACTGACTCTACTTTGGGTAGATTTTTAATTTAGTTACGATTGTCTTGATTAGTTACCGATGGATCGATGAGATTTTGGGCCCTAGATGAACAAATCATGGGGTTAAACTCGATGTTCTAGTGATCGGTTGGATTCGTTGATTTTCTACGGTTAATCAATCTTATTTGTACGGTTCTTTATCGGTACCAGCCGAGTATTGGCTCACTTCGAGTGTCAAGGGTCAATAAGTGAATACGTGGCTAGTTATATATATATAAAAGAATTTTAAAGGATTTTTGGCAATCCAAAATAGAAAAAATTTGAGTTGTTACATAGACAGCTCCGAATGGTGCATCTATGCACCAGAGCTCAGCTCCAGAGGGGGCGACGATAGCGGGGACTTCATCTTCCTCCCTCCTAAGGCATATGGTCATGCTGGTGAATTGGAGACAAGTATACGTTCCCAAGGAGAAGGTGAATTCAATGTTATCTCTATGCCCCGACCTCTTTCTCTCGGTCATGGCAACCTCACACATTAAGGTGAGCAATTTAGTTGTCATAGTGAGATCCAGGCCTTCCGCCTCCTCTTTTTTTCTTTTTCTTTTTTTGGATGTTATTCTGGCCTTTCCTCTTTATTTTTACATGTTGCACTCAGGGCCATTATCATTCGCCAATTCTCGCTTGATTTAAAGGCCCCAGTGGATGACGTGAACAGGAAGCTCGGAGCCGCTAGAGCCAAGTCGCAAGCAAAGGCTTCAGAGGTGGCAATAGAGACCCAAGTGATGGCTCACACAGAGGTCAAGGTACCTGAAGAGGCCTTGAGGGTTTCCATGGAGGATCTCGAGGCCAATGCTTCTCTGATGGCCACTGAACAACATGAGAAGGTCGATCTGTTGGCTAGGGTCGTTAAGCTAGAGGCAAGGGCAAATAAGGTACAGACCCGTCTGGCTGAGGTAGAAGTCCGAGCTATTGAGGTGGAGGCGCGCTCTGGGGAGGCTGAGACTAGGGTAGCGAGGGTCAAAGCTGAGATTCCTACGAGAGAAGTGCCTGTAGTGGAGGCTTACAAGGCCTCCAAGAGGCACACGACAGAGCTGGAGGAGACATTCAGCGTTGGCTTCCAGAATTTTCGAGAGGAAGTTTAACGCTGATATCCTGAGCTAGACTTAAATTATCTGGACAAGGATACTGTTGAAATCCCTGAATCTACCACTCCCGAGGCTAAAGACTCCTCGCAAATTTAGGCTTCCACTATCTTATATTTTGATATTTTCTTTTTTAGGAAATAGCCTTATAATATTTTCTTTTATTAATAAAAAAAATATTTTTCTTAGATTTTGTGTTGCCTCATGTTTGAGATGTGTAGTGTAGCTTGTGTTATTTTTATTTATGTTAGTCCCTTAGGGGTAGTAGATCGATGGTAAAAAATATATTTTTTCTTTTATTCATAGAGGAAGGTTTACAAGTAGCGACACTTGAAGTGCATTGTTGGCTTGATATGCTAAGGTGTCTTTGCAAAGTTCCTCGGATCCACTCCTTCCGATAGAAGATTTTTAGGTGCTTGGCATTCTATGGATGGGGAAAGGCTCGCCCCTGCATGTCCTCCAACCAATATGTTTCTTGTTGGATGATGTTTTAATTTAAACCAATCTGATTTAAATGATTTTAACTCGCAAGTATCGAATCAGATGTAGATATGGTACGTATTACGAGATCGTTTCCACGAGGACTGGTTGTCACAATTCAAAATTTAAGACTCTTTTTAACTAATCCAACTAATAATGTAGCAAACTATTAAGTAAACTAACACAAATCTATGGAGAATAATGGAGAGCAATAAGGAAAATTCAATCAAAGAGAAGACTAGGACTTTTGAATCCACCCCTAATTATCCTAACCCTTGTTTTGCCTGTTGATTCACCCTAATTCAGATTGATATAAATTTAATAAACAAAGCACACCCTATGTCCTTAGTCGGGCACACAGAATGTATAATCTTTTAAAGCATATGGATCACATCTTTCCATCCATGGTCAGGCATGGAGAAATGTAGATTCCTGTTTCTTCCTCTATAAGAAACTTGTTCATAGACAGACACAAGCACCTAGAATAATATTCCAAACAACATCCATATCTAGACTTTGGTCGAGTTCATAGAATGGAGAAGTACGGAAATCTTAGGAAAGCACACTAGAGAAAGAAATAAATCAATTAAATTAGATGAATTCAACAATAATAAACGTCATTTAAATTAGGGGCTTCATCTCAGCCCTAGCTAAGAAAATTAGAAATCCATGTGATCAACTAGAAGGAAAGAAAGATGAAATTGATAAAGGTAAAGCATATGAAAATCCGATCAGCCCTCCTTTCTTCCTCTCTCTCTTTCTCTCTTTCTTCTCTTTCTTCTTCTCTCTTCTTCTTTCTTCTCTTTCCTTTTCTTTTCTTCTTCTGTTCCTCTCTCTTTCACTGGATCTGCTCCCAGCTTTGAATCCCCCTCCTCACGGCTGCCTCCAGGTCCTTTTATAGCTGTTAGGGCGGTGGAGAATACAACCACGTCAGTCGGTGAAAACAATATGCAGCAGCAGCCGCGTGCGCATGTACACAGCCATATTTGGAACCGCCCAACATCCTTTTGCCTGTAATACTGTCCAAAAGATCAACGTCCCTTAGGACGTTTTTGAGTGGCCTACAAGATGGACGGATCAGATCTTCCATCTGATCATCATAGAGACCACACCCTAGCCCGCAAAAATGGGGCTGCGTTCGGTTGCGAAACAAAGACGTGAATTCACTTCCGTTGTGGTGTCGATAGGACCCTTGATCAGATTCTAAGGAGAAATCCACTCCATTCATTGTCTTCTTCTCGAAATTTCATCTGGAAATGGATGGTTTTGGTGGCCCTTTGAGTATGAAAGATTTGATTTCAGACCTACCATCCATTGTACATTTTGAACTGTTTGAAGTCTATATTCGCTATCCCTCGCAATTTTTCCACCTAGGAAGTGATAAGTGGGACCCATGGTTTATGATGAATGGTTCAGATTGTCCATTTGGACAATGGGTGGGGCCCACAACACAACCGACCCCCGGTGCGAAACTCTCTGTAATGGCAATTGCCATTTTGCCTAAAGAGTCGGTCAATACCGACTTTGACCGGGTCAGGCGGTCCGGTGCATGTTGAGTGCACTTGTGCTTTATGCACATGCTATACATGTAGGGTCCCCTTCGATGTTTCTAAGAAATCTTCTCCGGCCATTTATTTTGTCTCCCTATAAAGTGGGTTGAGACCAAATTTAAGGCATATCCAAAAATCAGGTGGGCCCCACTTAATGAATTAAGGGGCGGATCTGGCCGTTGGGGCACTTCTATAGTGATCCAATGGCTGAAATTTAATATGTACGGTTAATTTATGGCCCCCATCACATGTATGAAGTTTCAAGTCTAATGAATAGTGCAAACCCTGTGATCTTGCATTCTAGACTATTTTCGGGCCTTTTTAATGTGAACGGTTTGATTTTCTCGGATCCATGGCATGTAAATTCTTCAATCTTGCTCCTCTAGAGTCCGTTCTTTGCTCTGATGACTTCAGAGCATCAAATTCACACTTTTAATATCTTTTTTTAGTCAACGCTCCTGATTACATCATGCAACAAAAACACGATTAAGATATGACATTAACTGTTATCATGTACGTGAAATCATGCAATAATCAGGGTCTAAAATGCAATATTTGACCCTCATCACAATCCCCAGCCAGCATTTTGCTAGTCCCGAGCAAAACATGCGAAAAATAATTTTAAAAATACAGTACAATTCCTGTAAACCCAAGTATCTTGTGAACAAATAGTTGAGATGCGAAAATTCTAAGATTCCTGAATGATAAGTAGAATTTTCTCCTGGAATCAAGCTCATGGTAAACTTCATAATCAAGTTCAAAATATTCATTCATCAATTAGAACATTCTAAACATTGAGTTCCATTAGTGTATAGTGTAATCTCAGCTTACGATCATTAAGAGATCCAATTGTCAATTCCATGTTATCATTGGTAATTAACAACGGAATTCGTGACAATCAAAACTGAAACCAACACTTGTTTTACCGATTAACTTTTCATTCTACCAGCCTTTGATTTTATTTTTTTTCATGAACAGTACCGCCAAGGAGGGGAATCAAATCCTCACTTATAGGGAGCAAACCTATGGTGAAAACTTGTCGCCTAACTTTTTCTAAATGTCAACCATGGGGGATCGAATCTACACCTATATGGAGAAAACCTATGGTGAAGATTATGCGACTTACCCTTTCAATTCATCTTATAAACTGATGCTAAATTTTTAATTTTTATTTTATTTCATTTTATTTCAGGCTGGTTCCTTTAATGCTTTGTGATTACCCAGTTAATCATTCAATTATCGAACCGAAACCTTAATGTGTAAGCAAGATGTGATATATGAAATCATGACTCAATCAATGTTTAAAGCTTCTAACCATGGGTTAACAATTCAAACTTAACTATGGAATCTAACATATACTGAACCCAAGAGTGATAAATTATTAACATTACATATCTTTTAACTTTAAAATCATAACTATCCTTTAAAATCACTTCAAATTCATAAGAAATTCTAAAAAATTTTAAAAGTTTTCACAATTTTTACTCAAAACCAAGAAAATACTGATTAGGTTACCTAATCTCCCACCCACAACCTAAAATCTACATTGTCCTCAATGTAAAAAAAAATGTAGGCATACAATGCACCTGAGACAATGAAAGTAAAAGAGGTGGGATGGAAAGACAGTACCTGGGTGAAAGAATCAAGAGGCTTTCCAAAAATATTAATGTAAGAGCGAGTCAGCACGAGAGAAATCAACAAAAGTAAAATAACAAAAAGAAAATCCTACCATTATCACTTTTGCAGGTGCTCTCGATTGCATTTAGCATATGCAATAAGCCTTTAAACCCCCAGGTTGCCCCTAGTGGACGAGTTGTAGTCTCGTGAGGGTTTGCAGCAATATTACCCACAAATATTAAACTTAACTTTGGATCCTAATCCTTGTTTTACCTGTTGATTCACCCTAATTCAGATTGATATAAATTTAATAAACAAAGCACACCCTATGTCCTTGGTCAGGCGCACAGAATGTATAATCCTTTAAAGCAAATGGATCACATCTTTCCATCCACAGTCAGGCATGAAGAGATGTAGATTCCTGTTTCTTCCTCTATAGGAAACCTGTTCATGGTTAGACACAAGCACCTAGAATAATATTCTAAACAACATCCATATCTAGACTTTGGTCGAGCTCATAGAATGGAGAAGTACGAAAATCTCAAGAAAGCACACTAGAGAAAGAAACACATCGATTAAATTAGATGAATTCAACAATAACAAATGTCATTCAAATTAGGGGCTTCATCTCAACCCTAGCTAAGAAAATTAGAAATTCATGTGATCAACTAGAAGGAAAGAAAGATGAAATTGATAAAGGTAAAGCATATGAAAATCCGATCAGCCCTCCTTTCTTCCTCTCTCTCTCTCTCTCTCTCTCTCTCTCTCTCTCTCTCTCTCTCTCTCTCTCTCTTTCTTCTCTTTCCTTTTCTTTTCTTGTTCTTTTCCTCTCTTTCTCTGGATCTGCTCCCAGCTTTGAATCCCCCTCCTCACGGCTGCCTCCAAGTGCTTTTATAGCTGTTAGGGCAGTGGAGAATACAACCACGTCGGTCGGTGGAAACAATACGCAGCAGCAGCCGCGTGTGCATGTACACAACCATATTTAGAACCGCGCAATGTCCTTTTTCCTGTAATACTATCCAAAAGATCAACGTCCCTTGGGACATTTTTGCGTGGCCTTCAAGATGGACGAATCAGATCTTCCATCTAATCATCACAAAGACCACACCATAGCCTGCAAAAATGGGGCTGCATTCGGTCGCGAAACAGAGATGCAAATTCACTTCTGCTGTGGTGTTGGTAGGACCCTTGATCAGCTTCTACGGAGAAATCCACTCCATTCATTGTCTTCTTCTTGAAATTTCATCTGGAAATGGATGGTTTTGGTGGCCCTTTGAGTATGAAAGATTTGATTTCAGACCTACCGTCCATTGTACATTTTAAACTGTTGGAAGTCCATATTCGCTGTCCCTTGCAATTTTCCACCTAGGCAGTGATAAGTGGGACCAATGGTTTATGATGAATGGTTCAGATTGTCCATTTGGACAATGGGTGGGGCCTATAACAACAACCGACCCTCGGTGCGAAACTCTTTATAACGGCAATTGCCATTTTTGCCTAAAGAGTCGGTCAATACTGACTTTGACCGGGTCAGGCGGTCCGGTCCATGTTGAGTGCACTTGTGTTTTATGCACATGCTATACATGTAGGGTCCCCTGCGATGTTTCTAAGAAATCTGCTCCAGCCATTTATTTTGTCTCCTCATAAAGTGGGTTGAGACCATATTTAAGGCATATCCAAAAACCAGGTGGGCCCTACTTAATAAATTAAGGGGCTGATCTGGCCGTTGGGGCACTTCCATAGTGATCCAATGGTTGAAATTTAATATGTACAGTTAATTTATGGCCTCCATCACATGTATGAAGTTTCGAGTCAAATGGACGGCAGGAACCCTATGATCTTGCATTTTGGACTATTTTGGGCCTCTTTAATGTGAACAGTTTGATTTCCTCGGATCCCTGGCATGTAAATTCTTCAATCTTAGTCCTCTGGAGTCCGTTCTTTGATCTGATGACTTCAGAGCGTCAAATCCACACTTTTAATATCCTTTTTCAGTCAACGCTCCTGATTACATCCTGCAACAAAAACATGATTAAGATATGACATTAAACGTTATCATATATGTGAAACTAGGCAGAAATCAGGGTCTAATATGCAATATTCGACCCTCATCATTGGACTATACCGATGACCTTGTAGGGCCCTTCCCAACTTGATCCTAAGGCTCCCAAGCTGAGCTCCTTAGTACTTAAAAAGATCTCTCAGAGTTACGAGGTCTCATGTTCTGAATCTTCAGACTTTAACCCTTAAGTTGTAGTACCAAGCAACTCTCTGCTAGTAGGTGGCGACTCTCACTTGTGCTTTCTCCTTGAGTTCTTCGAGTAGGTTGAGATTCAACAATATATGTGCATTGTTTTTCCTGGGTTAACTAGCTCAATTCGCCTTGAGAAGATTCCAATTTCAACTGGGACTACTGCCTCCGCACCGAAGGCTATAGAAAGGGGGGTCTCCCCGATGGTTGAACGAGCAATTGTCCGATATGCCCACAAAATATGTGGCAGTTCCTACGACCAAGCTCATTTGAACCTTTCAAGCTTGGTTTTGAGGTGTCTTTTTATGATTTTATTGATTGCCTCCACCTAGTCATTGGCTTGGAGTGTCAAGGTGAAGCAAAAGCATTGTGAATACCAAGTTTTTCGTATAATCCTCAAAACCGGGCATTATCGAACTGCTTACCATTATTGATAACGATGGTGTGGGGAATGCTGAACCTACAAATAATATTTTTTTAGACAAAGTGGGTCATTTTTTGTTTGGTGATCTAAGCTAAAGGCTCAGCCTCAGCCCACTTGGTGAAGTAGTCGACAACGATGATGGTGAACTTGGACTGTCCCTTACCCATTGGTAAGTCCCCCCTCCCCATGGTCAACTGCTCTGGTGGTTATTGCAGCATTGCTGCAAAACACTGGTAATTGTCGCATTTTCTTGTGAACGATTTGACATCTTCATGTATTGTGGGCCAGTAGTATCATTGTCAGATTACTTTATGGGCTAGGGCTCTTCCGCCTGAATGATTTCCACATATACCTTCATGGATCTCCCTTAATACATAGTCAACTTCATCCAACCACATACATCTTAGGTACTATAGTGAGAATTCCTTTTTGTATAGGACATTTCCTACTAGCATGTAATGAGCAAATCAGTACTTGATCTTCTGAGCCTCTACATTGTCCTCAGGTAACTAACTCTATTGTAGGTAGTGCATGATTGGGTCCATCTAGCTCTGCGAATGGTCAATTGGGAGAACTTCTCTTTAGTCAAGCTGGTTGATACTTAATTTGGATAGGAATTTGATTAGTGGATAGGAATTCAATTAGTACAGTCCTGGCGAGATTGCTGTCGATGGTCGATGCCAGCTTAGCTAGAGAGTTGACATTAAAGTTCTCCAATATGGGGACTAGTATGATCTCGTACTTGTTGAATCCTTCAAGCAACTCTTGTGGTGACTTGGTTTACTACTACCTGGGAATCACTATAGAATTTTAATTTCTTGGCTTCCATCACCTTGGCTAATGTCAAGCCGAGGAGGAGTGTTTCATACTCAGTCTCATTGTTATAGGCTTGGAAGCCAAATCGCAGGGCATACTCGACCTTCGCATGATCAGGTGAAGTCAAGATCAATCCCGCTCCACTTCCCAGAGCGTTCGATGACCCGTCCACATGGAGGTTCCATGCCTGCGATCCTGTGTTTTGCTTGATCTCTTCTATCTACTGCTGGGGCATAAGGCACGTGAATTCTACAATGAAGTCGGTGATGGCCTATCATTTGATCACCGCTGTTGTTGGTCAATATATAAGCCTAACTCAATTGCCCATTTGGTGAGTCGTCCCGACACCTCAGGTTTCTGTAGCATTTGATAGAGTGGCTGATTAGTCGAGACCATGATGGTGTGAGCCTGAAAGTAGGGTTGGAGACATTGGAATGATACGATCAATGCCAAAGCTAGCTTTTGTATCTCTGAGTAGCACATTTTTGCATCAACCATTGCTTTGCTTACATAATAGACTGGTCGTTGAATACCTCCTTCTTCTCGGACTAAGGTCGAGTTGACTATTGTTGGCGATACAAGTAAATACAACAAAGGCTCTTCCCCAGGATCTAGCTTGGAGAGTAATTGGGGAGACCCCAAGTAAGCCTTAAGTTATTGGAATGCTTGCTCACATTCTTCCATCCCAATTGACCTCTTACTTCCCTTCATCAACTTAAAAAAGGGCAAGCACTTGTCCGTGGCTCAAGAAACGAACCTATTTAGAGTCACCACCCTACCCGTGAGACACTATTTTTTTTACTGTGCTAGGAGAACTCATTTATAGGAGAGCTCGAATGTTGTCAGGATTCACCTCTATCCTCCTTTGGTGAACCACGAAGCCTAAGAACTTTTTCGAGCTGACGCCAAATGTGCATTTCCTCAGATTTAGTTTCATTTAGTATTTTCTTAGGATGTCGAATATCTCCTTTAGGTTTGATACGTGGTCATTTGTCATGGAGCTCTTAACAAGCATGTCTTGCATATAAACTTTTATCATATTCCCGATTTGTTTGGCAAACATTTTTTCACCAAGCATTGATACGTTGCTCAAGCGTTCGTTAGCCTAAATGGCATCACTTGATAATAGTATAGTCCCATATTGGTGATGAAGGCCATTTTTAGCATGTCATGTTCATGCATGAAAATCTTATTGTACCCCGAATATGTATTCATAAAGCTAAGTAGTGCGTGCCCGGCAGTACCATCTATTAGTTGGATAATTGATGGGAGGGGGAAGATGTCTTTTGGGCAAGCTTTATTTAGATTGATATAATCTACGCAGATTCGCAACTTTCTGTTGGCTTTCTTTACGAGCACAACATTGACCAATCAGTCAAGATAATGCACCTTAATAAATTTAGCCTCAAGGAGCTTCCTGACTTCTTCGTTAGTCATTGCGTATCTTTCTGGGTCAAATGCTAGCCTTTTTTAATCTTATGGGCTTATGGTTAGGGTTTACGTTCAATCAATGGATCACAACTCTTGGATCTACTCCGAGCATGTTCTAGTGTGACCAGGCAAACATGTTAGCATGTTGTTTCAACAGGTCAGTCAGCTCTACCTAAAGTTGTGGTTCGAGTAGCAATCTGACGTGGACGATGAGTGATGGGTTAGCCTCGGAGAGCTATAGAAGGATGAGATATTCCACCAAGGATCTTCTCTCAACGCCTTCTTCTTAAGGATCTAGGGAGGTAATTTACATTATTAGTTGTCATTGTGCCATTTTCTCGAAAGGCTATTGAATAACATTGTTAGGCTTCATGCTGGTCACCCTGGATCTTGCCGGCCCCATGCTTGGTTAGAAATTTTATGGTGAGGTGATAGGTGGAGACTACGGCTCGCATGGTATTTAAGGATGACTTGCCTCAGAACATTTTGTACACTGAGGGATAGTCTACCACCAGAAAGTCAAGTGGTGACCTGGTTGATACCCTCTCTGTCCATTACTAGTAGAAGAACACTCCCTTCTAAGGTCACTTTTTTCCTTGTGAAGTCGAGCGAAAGGGTTCGTATGGGTCGCAATCTCGACCTTCCAACTCTCATTATGTCAAAGGCGGCTACAAATAAAATGCATGTCGAGCTTCCAGTGTCGACCAATATCTGATGCACCAAGTGGTTAGCAATGGTCATGGCGACCACTAAAGCATAGTCGTGAGGGTGTTAAATTCTTCATGCGTCTTCTTTAGTAAAGGTGACGTTGCATGAGTCCATCTCGAGTTCCTTCCTATGTTGTCAGGTGAGATTTTCTAATGCTCCTCTCCAACAAGGTTCACATTTCGCACATGGGCTTAGCATGCATGGTTTGAATTGCCACCCCTGGCAGGTCCCCCAAAGTTGGTGTATATTTTATCTATGGCTTCATTGTCAGCATGCTCGCTGCATCATTCCTACTACTTAGCTGGTTGATCCCCTTTGCTTTTGTTGACGAAATCATATAAGTATACCCTCTGGACTAGGGATTCGATCTCCTCCTTGAGGTCGAAACATTCAACCATATTATGACCGTGATCCCAGTGAAAATGGCAATATTTCTTTTTGTCCATCTTTTCTAGGTTAACCTTCATTTTATTTGGCCATCTCATAATTATTTAATCTCTAACCTCCATGAGTACTTGTTTTGACATAGTATTCAATGAAGTGTTTTAACAAAGCCGGCTCTCTGGGGCCGGTTAAGCTTGGGGGTATTGCTCTGGTAGTCTTTTCTTCTTTTATAACTTGCACTGGATGCTTCCTTCCCTTCCTTCCTCTTCATGTCTTTTGCCGAGATGCTCTCACCATGAGTAGCTTTGCGCGTGCTAAATAATTCCTCAGCGTTAGAGTATTTCTAAGCCCGATCGAGGAGATCGGTGAGAGTTATCCAAGGATTCTTCCCAATCAAGAAAAGGGACTTTCATCACTTGAGGCTGGCCATCATGGCCATGAGAATGACCCGATCAGAATAGTCATCTACATGGACAACCTTAGCGTTGAATTAGATGATGTAATCCTTCGGTACTTCATCCTCCCTTTGTATTATCATGAGGAGGTGCGTTAAAGTTTTCCTTATGTCTTTACCCCCGATAAATTGGGTGGCGAACACCCTGCTAAGCTAGACAAATGAATTAGTAGATTTCGGCTTCAAGTGCCTATACCACTTCTAAACTGCTCCAGTCAGCGTTAAGGAGAACACCCTGCACATCACAGGTCCGGAGGCACTGTGGAATTTCATCCATGCTCTGAAAGATTCCACGTATTCAGTTGGATCCCCCAAGCCTGAATAGGGCGATATTCAAGGCATCCAGAATATGGACGACAATTGGGCTTGCATGATGTCATCCATAAAGGTGGTTCAGTTTTTTTGAGAAGGGCATCAACGGAGGTTGGAGCCTTTGCTCGACAGCCTTGCTGAATATCACCGAGCTTATCCCATATTTCTTTAATTCTACCACCAGGGGACCTCGTTTTCAGCTATGATTTTTGGGGCATTTTCCTGAGCTCGCCTTCTTTTGTCTAGTGTATGTTGTAGATTGGACTCGGCGAGCTCAATGGTTTCTGGGATCTGTGTTAGGACGAGCATACTTCCTCCTGGCTGGGCCTTCGCAGTGTGCGGCTAGGTGTTGGGTATGATTGTTCAGCCACTACGTCTAACTCTTCTCGTCGATCAACGGGGAGCGTGTGTTGCCTTTCTAGTAACCTTAGGATGCAGCCAATGTTGCCGGTTAAGGTTCCTACCTGATTGTCGAGGGAGATGAGCCAACTCCCTCGATTCTTGGATCTTTGCCTTATTATTTGCGATGGTGGTTGAGATCGAGGGACCGACTACATAGCCTATGAGTCCTCAACCATGGCCGGTGCATTTCCCTTCTTTTAAGCCATTGAAGGGGAGGGGGAAGAGGGAAGAATCATGATCTGTGCTAATGTTGATGGGAACTTTATGGCTTTGTTGTCATTCACACAGACGACGCCAATCTGTTATTACCTACACAAACAACATGACAGAAAGGGTGCCAATTGAGGTTGGAGACCCTCTGATGCCTGAGTCATACAGCCAGACTAAAAGTAGAAGCATGACTTGAGATAGGGTTTTTGTTCCTTACTCCCCTCCAATTGCAATGGGCATACTTATAGGATGTTTAGGCGACTTCAAGACTTGTGTATCCTAGTAGGATCTACTGGGTTCATTAGAGGGTCCTTATTTGGATGGAAATCTGCTTCCAAAAGCATTGTCAAGACCACCTCGGTCAGTGTAATGCTCAGAAAAAATCATGTCGAATCTTTACTTTCTTGATTTGAGGCGGGATTCTTTTTGAGTTTTCTATCTCACCTCTAGTCGGGGTCGATCTGGTCAGTTTGGGAGATGATTCCCCTCACTAAGCTCTGCCCTTAAGTAACTCAGTTCAGAATCAGATCAGAACCCATCTCTCTAGCGGGAGAGTCACTGACTATATTTTTTGAGCTCAGTAACTTATCAACTTGGAAGTTCATCTTAGTATTCTAATCAACTCAATTTTAAAGCATTTTTTTTTAAAATTTTTATGTTTGGTTGTATTTCTTGTGTTGCAGACCAATTCAACTCTTCCATGATATTTTAGGGCGTGTTTGGGTAGTGGGATTAGAAGGGATTAGGTGGGATGGGATTCATCTGGTCCTATGCCAAATCCACTCCATGTTTGGGAAGAATGGAAAAGCTTGGAATTAGATTAGATGGAATTGCATTGGGTCCCGTGCTAATTTCACTCAATGTTAGCAAGTTGTGTAGGTCCCACCACGATGTGTGGGCTATATTCACACCGTCCACCCATTTTTGAGATTATTTTAGAGCATGGGCCAAAAAATCAGGTAAATCTAAAGCTCAAGTGGACCCCACCATAGAAGGTAACAGAGATTGAGAATACTTACCATTGAAAACTTCTTTGGGGCTGCATAAATTTTGGATCTACCTCATTTTTAGGCCCATGCCATAAAATGAGGTTACAAAACAAATGAACAGTTTAGATATAACACATGTATTTTATTCTCAGTAATTTCAAATGATGGTGAGTATATCCATTCAATGTACCACCGTATTACCAACAAAGCATGGCATTAATCTTAGAGAAATTTCCAACTGTACAACCACTATATGGCCCATTCCCGAGACGAAGCCCACCCCATTTTACTTTCCAATAATACTCCTCGGGTGTACGGACGCCTTACAAAAGGTCGAAAATGCCCCTGCTTTTTCCTTCAAGCGTTGACGCTCCTCGAACTCCCAGTTGTTCGAACGGTTCAAAGGAGATCAATGTTACATGGGCCCATCAGTTATGTATTTATTATATCTATAACGTTCATCCATATTTTGAGATCATTTCGAAGCATTATCCAAAAAAAAAACATATCCAAAGATCAACTAGACCACACCACAAAGAGCAGCAGAAAATTGATTTTCACTGTTGAAACTTTTGTAGGGCCCACCATAACATTTATTTTCCATCCAATCTATTCATAAGGTCACAAAGACCTAGATGAATAGGAAAAACAAATTTCGTAATGATCTAAAACTTTCATGGCCCTTGAAAGGGTTTCAACGGTAGATGTTCAAAGCAGAATGGCAAGGTTATTTGCTGCGGTCAGACCTAAAGCTACGGATAATAACCGTAGCCATTGATACCCTAATCGGTAGTAATAGGGTCCATCTGGGGTGGGCGCGCCGACCTGGCGGCCCCTCGCGCCACTTGCTGGCGTGTTCGGTGCGGCCACGCCAATCTGGTGAGGCCATGCCCATAGGGTGGTCCCTATGGCTATGGATAATAACCGTAGCTAAAATCCGTAGCAATAGGTTCTTTGTTATTTTTTGTGTTTTTTTTGTGGTTTTTTTTTTCTTAATTTTTTAATGGGAAAAATTTTTTCTCCTTTACATTTTTCTCAAATACATAATTATTTAAATATGTATATATAAGTATATAAAAATATTTTTCTATCTCTTAATTCATTTCTTTATCTATTTATTTAACAAGCATATCTCCTAAACTAGAATGAGTTACATAACATACCATATATGATTTTGGGGTAGGAGAAGCTAATTTAGCCAAATAACAAAGTAATTTTCCGAGATTCCATCAGGTCGATGAATAAAAATACACTTCACGGTCAATTCACTTCACTTCACGGCTATTTTCACGCACTTCGCGGTCAATTCACTTCACTTCACCGTCATTTCCATGCATTTCACAGTCATTATCAGTAATTTTATGTTGATTCACGGTCAATTCGACACACTTCATGGTCAATTCACTTCACTTCACAGCCATTTCCACGCACTTCGCGGTCATTTCACTTCACTTCACCATCATTTTCATGCATTTCACGGTCATTCCTAGCGATTTTGTGTTCATTCACGGTTAATTTGACGCACTTTACGGTCTATTCACTTCACTTCACGGCCATTTCCACGCACTTTGCGGTCATTTCACTTCACTTCACCGTCATTTCCATGCATTTCACGGTTATTCCTAATGATTTCGTGTTCATTCATGGTCAATTCGACGCACTTCATGGTCAATTCACTTCACTTCACGGCCATTTTCATGCACTTCGCAGTCATTTCACTTCACTTCACCGTCATTTCCATGCATTTCATGGTCATTCCTAGCGATTTCGTGTTCATTCACGGTCAATTCGACGCACTTCACGGTCAATTCACTTCACGGCCATTTCCACGCACTTCGCGGTCATTTCACTTCACTTCACCGTCATTTCCATTCATTTCGGTCATTCCTAGCAATTTCGTGTTCATTCACGGTCAATTCGACGCACTTCACGGTCAATTCACTTCACTTCACGGCCATTTCCACACACTTAGTGGTCATTTCACTTCACTTCACCGTCATTTCCATGCATTTCACGATCATTCCTAGCGATTCCGTGTTCATTCACGGTCAATTCGACACACTTCACGGTCAATTTACTTCACTTCATGGCCATTTCCACGCACTTCGCGGTCATTTCATTTCACTTCACCGTCATTTCCATGCATTTCATGGTCATTCCTAACGATTTCATGTTCATTCACGGTCAATTCGACGTACTTCACGTTCAATTCACTTCACTTCACGGCCATTTCCATACACTTCGCGGTCATTTCACTTCACTTCACCGTCATTTCCATGCATTTCACGGTCATTCCTAGCGATTCTGTGTTCATTCATGGTCAATTCGATGCACTTCACGGTCAATTCACTTCACTTCACGACCATTTTCATGCACTTCGCAGTCATTTCACTTCACTTCACCATCATTTCCATGCATTTCACGATCATTCCTAGCGATTCCGTGTTCATTCACGGTCAATTCGACGCAATTCACGGTCAATTCACTTCACTTCACAGCCATTTCCACGCACTTCACCGTCATTTCCATGCATTTCACGGTCATTCCCAGCGATTCAGTGTTCATTCACGATCAATTTGACGCACTTCACGGTCAATTCACTTCACTTCACGGCCATTTCCAAGCACTTTGCGGTCAATTCACTTAACTTCACCATCATTTCTATGCATTTCACAGTCATTCCCTGCGATTCCGTGTTCATTCACGGTCAATTCGACGCACTTCACGGTCAATTCACTTCACTTCACGGTCATTTTCACGCACTTCGTGGTCATTTCACTTCACTTCATCGTCATTTCCATGCATTTCACAGTCATTCCTAGTGATTCCATGTTCATTTCACGGTTTATGTTTTGGGATTTGAGAATGGGTTCGGGTTTAGGTTATAGGTTTTGGTTTTGGTTTAGGTTATAGGTTAACGGTTTAGGTTAAGGTTATAGGTTTTTGGATTTGAGAATGGGTTCGGGTTTAGACTATAGTTTTTGGTTTTGGTTTAGGTTATAG
Source organism: Magnolia kwangsiensis (assembly GCA_037074715.1). Taxonomy (NCBI): domain Eukaryota; kingdom Viridiplantae; phylum Streptophyta; class Magnoliopsida; order Magnoliales; family Magnoliaceae; genus Magnolia; species Magnolia kwangsiensis. The sequence continues at coordinate 64,825,509 of CM073589.1, forward strand.
GTTTTGGGATTTGAGAATGGGTTCGGGTTTAGGTTATAGGTTTTGGTTTTGGTTTAGGTTATAGGTTATAGGTTTTAGGATTTGAGAATGGGTTCGGGTTTAGGTTATAAGTTTTGGTTTCAGTTTAGGTTATAGGTTAACGGTTTAGGTTAAGGTTTAGGTTTAGGTTATAGGTTTTTGGATTTGAGAATAGGTTTGGGTTTAGGCTATAGGTTTTGGTTTTAGTTTAGGTTATAGGTTTTGGTTTAGGTTATAGGTTTTGGGATTTGAGAATGGGTTCGGGTTTTGGTTATAGGTTTTGGTTTTGAGAATGGGTTCGGGTTTAGGCTATAGGTTTTGGTTTTAGTTTAGGTTATAGGTTATAGGTTTTGGGATTTGAGAATGGGTTCGGGTTTAGGTTATAGGCTTTGGTTTTGAGAATGGGTTCGGGTTTAGGCTATAGGTTTTGGTTTTCGTTTAGGTTATAGGTTTTGGTTTAGGTTATAGGTTTTGGGATTTGAGAATGGGTTCGGGTTTAGATTATAGGTTTTAGTTTTGATTTTGGTTATAGGTTTTGGTTTAGGTTATAGGTTATAAGTTTAGGTTAAGGTTTAGGTTTAAGTTTTAGGATTTGAGAATGGGTTCGGGTTTAAGTTATAAGCTTTGGTTTCGGTTTAGGTTATAGGTTAACGGTTTAGGTTAAAGTTTAGGTTTAGGTTATAGGTTTTTGGATTTGAGAATGGGTTCGGGTTTAGGCTATAGGTTTTGGTTTTAGTTTAGGTTATAGGTTTTGGTTTAGGTTATAAGTTTTGGGATTTGAGAATGGTTTCGGGTTTAGGTTATAGGTTTTGGTTTTGAGAATGGGTTCGGGTTTAAGTTATAGGTTTTGGTTTTAGTTTAGGTTATAGGTTATAGGTTTAGGTTAAGGTTTTGGTTTAGGTTTAGGTTATAGGTTTTAGGATTTGAGAATGGGTTCGGGTTTAAGTTATAGGTTTTGGTTTTGGTTTAGGTTATAGGTTATAGGTTTAGGTTAAGGTTTTGGTTTTGGTTTAGGTTATAAGTTTTGAGATTTGAGAATGGGTTCGGGTTTAGGTCATAGGTTTTTGTTCTGGTTTAGGTTAAAGGTTTTGGTTTAGGTTAAGGTTTAAGTTTAGGTTATAGGTTTTGGTTTAGGTTATAGGTTATAGGTTTAGGTTAAGGTTTTGGTTTTGGTTTAGGTTATAGGTTTTGAGATTTGAGAATGGGATCGGGTTAGGTTATAGGTTTTGGTTTTGGTTTAGGTTATAGGTTTTGGTTTAGGTTAAGGTTTAGGTTTAGGTTAGAGGTTTTAGGATTTGAGAATGGGTTCGGGTTTAGGTTATAGGTTTTGGTTTTCTTTTAGGTTTAGGTTATAGGTTTTCGGATTTAAGAATGGGTTATGGTTTAGGTTTAGGAAATCGGGTTCAGGTTCGGGATTGGGTTTAAGTTTGGGTTTTCAACTTTAGGTTTAGGTTTGGGTTTAAGATTGGGCCCCACAGTTATGTATTTCTTATATCCACAACGTTCATCCATATTTCGAGATCATTTCGGTGTATTATCCAAAAAAAAAAAAACGGATCATTTCGAAGCCTAAACCCAAACCCATTCTCAAATCCAAAAACCTATAACCTAAACCTAAACCTAAACCATTAACTGATAATCTAAATCAAAATGTATAACCTAAACCAAAACTAAAACCTATAACCTAAACCCAAACCTATTATCAAATCCCAAATCCCAAAACCTATAACCTAAACCCAAACCAAAATCAATAACCTAAACTCGAACCCATTCTCAAATCCCAAAACTCAAACCCAAACCTAAACCTAAACGTAAAACCTAAAACCTAAACCTAAGCCTATAACCTAAACTCAAATCCCTAAACCTAAACCTAAACATAATCCTATAACCTAAACTCAAATCCCTAAACCTTAACATATAACCTAACCTAAACTTATACTTATAACCTAAAACTATTCTCAAATCTCAAAACCTATAACTTAAACCTAACCTTTCCCTAAACCTATAACCTAAACTCAATTCCATAAACCTAAACTCATAACCTAAACCTTAACCTATAACCTAACCTAAACCTATACTTATAACCTAAACCCGAACCCATTCTCAAATCCCAAAAGCTATAACCTAAACCAAAACCTATAACCTAAACCAAAACCTATAACTTAAACCAAAACCAAAACCTATAGCCTAAACCCGAACCCATTCTCAAATCCAAAAACCTATAACCTAAACCTAAACCTTAACCTAAACCGTTAACCTATAACCTAAACTGAAACCAAAACTTATAACCTAAACCCGAACCCATTCTCAAATTCCAAAACCTAAACCTAAACTATAACCTATAACCTAAACCAAAACCTATAACCTTTGGGATTTGAGAATAGGTTTAGGTTATAGATTAAGGTTAGGGTGTAGGTTAAGGTCATTTGCTATAGGTTATAGGTTTACGTTAAGGTTTAGGTTTAGGTTTAAGTTATAAGTTTTGGGATTTGACAATAGGTTTAGGTTATAAGTATAGGTTTAAGTTAGGGTGTAGGTTAAGGTTTAGGGAAATGACCGTGAATCAACATGAAATTGCCGGGAATTACCGTAAAATGTATGGAAATGACCATGAAGTGAAGCGATTGGACTGCAAAATGCGTGGAAATGACCGTGAAATGCATGCAAATGACGGTGAAGTGAAGGAGTTTGACCATGAAATGCCTCGAAATGACCATGAATCAACATGAAAATGTTTGGAATGACCATGAAATGCATGAAAGTGATCATGAATTGAAGCAAAATGACTGTGAAAAGCATGCAAATGACCGTGAAGTGAAGGAGTTTGATGGTGAAATGCCTCAAAATGACCGTGAATCAACACGGAATTGTTTCGGACGACCATGAAATGCATGGAAGTGATCATGAATTGAAGCGAAATGACCGTGAAATGCATGCAAATGACAGTGAAGTGAAGGAGTTTGACTGTGAAATGCCTCGAAATGACCATGAATTAACACAAAATTGTTTCAGACAACCGTGAAATGCGTGGAAGTGATCATGAATTGAAGCGAAATGACTGTGAAATTCATGCAAATGACCATGAAGTGAAGGAGTTTGACCGTGAAATGCCTCGAAATGACTGTGAATCAACACGAAATTGTTTTGGATGACCGTGAAATGCATGGAAGTGATCATGAATTGAAGCGAAATGACCGTGAAATGCATGAAAATGACCGTGAAGTGAAGGAGTTTGACCGTGAAATGCCTCGAAATGACCGTGAATCAACACGGAATTGTTTCGGATGACCGTGAAATGCATGGGAATGATCATGGTTTGAAGCGAATTGACCGCGAAATGCATGCAAATGACCATAAAGTTAAGGGAATTGACCGCGAAATGCCTCAAAACGACCGTGAATCAACACGGAATTGTTTGGGATGACCGTGAAATGCATGAGAATGATCATGGTTTGAAGCGAATTGACCGCAAAATGCATGCAAATGACCGTGAAGTGAAGGGAATTGACCACGAAATGCCTCGAAATGACCGTGAATCAATAGGAAATTGTTTGGGATGACCATGAAATGCATGGGAATGATCATGGTTTGAAGCGAATTGATCGCAAAAGGCTTCCAAATGACCGTGAAGTAAAGGGAATTGACTGCAAAATGCCTCGAAATGACCGTGAATCAACACGAAAATGTTTCGGATGATCGTGAAATGCATAGAAATGATCATAAATTGAAGCAAAATGACCGTGAAATGCATGCAAATGAAATGAACGAAATTGACCGCTAAGTGAATGAAATGGATTTTCGATCATCGAGCTAATGAAATCTTGAAAAATAACCAGATTGGTTGGTTAAAGTAGCATCTCCTATCCCAAAATCATATATGGTACATCAAGTAACTAATTTTAGTTTAGAAGATATTCTTGTTAAATGAATAAAGAAAAAAATGAAAATAAAGAGAAAAAAATTTTATATGCTTATATATACATATTTATATAAATATGTGTTAGAGAAAATTATAGGTAGAATAAAGTTCTCCATGTACAAAAAAAAAAAAAAAAAAAAAAAAAACACAAAAAAAAACATAAAAATAAAAAATAAAAAACATATTACTACAGATTTTAGCTACGGTTATTATCCGTAGCCATAGGAACCACCCTATGGGCGTGGCCCCGCTAGATCGGCGTGGTCGCGCCGGACAAGCCAGCAAGTGGCGCGGGGGGCCGCTAGTTCGGCGCGTCCACCCCAGGTGGACTCGATTGCTATTGATTATGGTATCTATGACTACAATTATAATCCGTAGCCATAGGTCTGACCATAGCAAATGACATTACCATTCTGCTTTGTACGTCTACCATTGAAACCCTTTCAGGGATAACGAAAGTTTTGGATCAATACGAAAATTATTTTTCTTATTCATCCAAGTCTTTGTGACCTCATGAATAGATGGAAAATAAATGTTATGGTGGGCCCTACAAAAGTTTCAACAGTGAAAATCAATTTTTTGCTGCTCTTTGTGGTGTGCTTGAGTTGATCTTTGGATATGAATTTTTTTTTTTTTTTTGGGATAATGCTCCGAAATGATCTCAAAATATGGATGAAAGTTGTGGATAGAATAAATACATAAATGTGGGGCCCATGTAACGTTGATCTCTTTTGAACCGTTCGTATAACTCAGAGTTTGATGAGTGTCAGCGCTCGTCTTTGAGCAGCGGCCGATCCGCTGGAAGGAAAAAGTAGGGGCATTTTCGACCTTTGGGAAGGCTCCGTACACCCGGGGAGTATTCGTGGAAAGTAAAATAGGGTGGGCTTCGTCTCAGGAATGGGCCATATTAAGGTCGTACAGTTGGAAATTTCTCTTAATCTTATCCCATGGCAACAGGGGACAATCCCAACCATGGGTAATAATTATATTTTTCGATTCCCATCCCACCTAATTCCTTCTAATCCCACCGCCCAATCACGCCCTTAAATCAGGGCTAGGGCTTGGGCTTTCTTTATTAACGGCGTAACCGAAAAATTATACACACGTTACCCCATGTTTGTCTCTTTTTTAACTCCTGCGGACTCAATAACTTCCTTGGTGTATTCAAGGCCTTAATCACATAAGTAAGGCTGTGTTTTTCTTCTCATTGTTTTACCTCCTTCCCTGTGTCATCACCTGATGCACGGAGTGGATTTAAATATAAAACATTGTGGGCCACAAATATCTTGAATGGGAAAAACAAGTATCGTAGACGCTTCTAGACCCTGGGGAGCAGGTAGTTATGGGGTGCGCAGTGCGCATACGCGCGCACGTCGGGCGGTGTCGCTGGAGTTGTCAAAGCGCGCGTCATTTCGCGCCCAAATCATTCGACGCCAGCCTTGAATGCAACGCACCAACTACTAAAACGGAGGATGCTATCATCGTGCTGTTCCAACGGGAATTATTAGGTCCGACCCAACGGTTGGGATGAACCCAACGAGCCCTTTCCACCGTCCGATTCTCGTGGCGAAGATCGCGCGCACGTTCTGCCAGCTCAGGGCGTTAGGTAGACACGTCAGGGTCGTGCCACGCAAGCAAGAAGGACGAGAGACAGCCATCGTTCTCACGTTCTCTAACAGGAGAACGGCCCAATCAATCATCGCTGTGAGTTTTCTCGTATATATCCCGACTAATTTCAATATGATATGTCAGGACTTTAAGCTTTGAATCTGGGTCATCGTCTCATGATCCAAACCGTTTATATATTATTCTCACCTTTTCTGGTGGATATAAAATAAACTTTAATGGGTTCATTTTGATACTTTAAAATCAGACTCTTTTGCTTTGAAAATGGACGGTTAAAATAACCTTTTTCTGGTAGAAATATTAAAACATTAAATTTATGAAATTTTTCTTAAATATACTATCCAAGAGAATATTTATTATATGAACGGTTTAGATCATTGAAAAGAATCCAATTTCAACGGTAAATATCCCGACGTATCATACTTCAATACGTCGTGATGGATTCGAGCGAACCTCAATCATCTTTTCCACGATCAGGGGCAGGATAATCGATATGATGACGAAATTGCCCTTTACTTAAATTAAAATTACAAGGTGTTTGAACAAGTGGCTGATTTTTTTAAATGACGCAAATGCCCTTCTGTAATCCGCTAGTTAAGGGGGGCAGCACGAGAATGGATTGCCTGCCTCTGGAGCATGGTATTTTCGTGCCTCCAGATCGTGTGCCTCACATGTGGCATATTTTCTGACGATCTGAACCACACATCATGGGAATCATCCATTATTGATGATTGATAGATGTTATCTTATTATTACATCTTAACCATCGAATAAATGGACATTTTCTCACTTAACAGTAGCCGTTGCTGGTTTGTCTTTTAATCTTCATTTCTATGCCGCTAAGGGCTAGAACTGTCTGAAAACTTGGATTTTTGCACCAATAACCATATACTGTTTTAAGTTCGTAATGGACGGCTTCGATCTGATCGATGTCTGCCACATATTCAGAATGGCATTGACTAATTTAGTATTGGAATCTCGAAATGGACGGCTTCGATCCTATCCATGTCTGCCACATATTCAGAATGATACCGAGGGACGGAAAATGCCGCGGAATCTGCTCTTCAGAGACGCTTGATACTCTGGCTGCCTAGGGCGCTTGATATGCAGGCACTCAGAAGTTTTACACGTGGCATATATTAATTCAAGATAAGCCGACTAAATTGTGGAGACTACTTTCGCTGAGTCACCTTCCCAAAATCAGATTGGTTGACTAATCCTAAGCTCTGATTAATGGACACTTGTTCGTTTGAAATAGGACCGTTGGATATTTTCAACCATAACCGCTCATTAAATCTTCACCAATCGATAGTTACATGGTTAAAAAGGCAGTGATTTTAGGTTGATGATAAATCTAAACTCGTACGCAGCTTTTCAGGAATTTTATGAAATCATCTGTAGTGGGCCCCACTACATGAACATATATTAATCTGAGTCGAAGATTGTCAATCGTACGATATATGTGTGCGCTTGTGTATCCATCATATACAATTCCAGTTGATCCAAGCGAGGACTGTCGTTGGATTATTAGAGCCATTGAAATCATGGACCCAATATGAATACCGCTAAAATCTTTCAGAACATAAGATCTTAGCCGTCCAATATGTGGGACTTCTTTTCTAGACCTCTTTAATTCTAGGTCTTTTTGGAGGCTGCTAATCAAAGGGCTAGTTTCCTCCAACTTGAGAGTTTTTCTTTCTTTTTTTTTTTAAAAAAAAAAAGAAAAGAAAATCCTCTATCTACGATGGAACCCGTCAGATCAACAGCCCAGATGACCTCAACACTTATCCCACTTTCAACACCTGATCCGACGTTTACATGATCTACATACACATAAACAGTTTGGTGGATGGATACATAGTGGGATGTATTGTAGCTAAGGCAAGAAATGTCCTGCAATTGGCTTTTCTATCAAACATGTAAGCTTTATTCCATATAATCAATTTAACATGTAAGCTTTATTCCATGTGATCTATCATCTAAGTGGTTTGAAACTGATGTATGATGGTCATATCTATTCTTGATTTAGTTTGGATTGTCATATCTGTTTTGGATAGATCTCACTCATTTGAAATGGGATAAGGTTAAAACTTATTGTGTGGTCCAATCATGATGTAGTAAACACATTTAATGGTTCAAATTGATTAGTGGGAAGCCCCATCATGGGTTTTTGACAAGTCACCCTTAGTCGTGCATATAGCGATATTCACGCAGTCTCTACGATCTTGCCCGTTTGACCATACGCATGTCAGTCTCATAAATGTTAAAAGGTGTTTTAGTTTTAGGTATAGATGCAGAACACAATGCACGAAGAAGGACAGGACAATTCAAACAGATGCCTAATAGTACATGCTTTATCAAATACAATTGTGGTGTGCATGTAATCCGTGGAGCCCTAACACCATGAACCGTAGGTTACACCTTACACCAATGTTAGATCGCAGTGGGTATGATCTTCGGATTACCGGGCATAACCTACTTATAGCAATTGACCTTTATATGTGAAATATGTCTCTACATCATCAAATACCTTGGTGCATGAACACTGGCGCAACTGTACACATGTGCAATGCCTTGTAGTTTATGTCTAAGGTTAGGATGCTATAGGAGAATGAAATGTATATTTACATGAGGCTAGATAGTAGAATTCGAGTGAAGGCTATAGGAAGAGTTGTATTAAATTTGAGTAGAAGAAATAAGATTATCTTATATAATTGCTTATATAGCCCGGACAATATGAGAAATCTCATCTCAGCAACTAAACTATCAAATTAGGGATATTCGTTTACGTTTGATGAAATTATTCAAATTAAACTTGGGAATATAATCTTGGCGACTGCTATTCTAGTAAATGTATTGTATCTTATTTCTTGGCACCCTAACACCTCCTAACAATTAAAAGCCCTAGTTGCTTCATCAATAGGAATCAGAAAGAGAGTAAGGAAATATGATAAATAATCTTTCTACATTTGACACTTGTACTCGGGTCATCCTAATGAAGATGAGAAAAAGATATTAGTAAATGATGGGGACATTCCCGACATTCAGAACAAATCTTCGCTTACCTGTGAATTCGCTTGTCTGCTTGGGTAGATCAAGAGACAACCCTTTCCCAAAGGAAATAAAGACGGAACTATTCACCATCTTGAGTTAGTGCACATCGATGCCTGTGGCTTGTTCAATGTGAAAGCAAAAGATGGGTATGAGTATTTCGTCACCTTCATTGACAATTATGTCATATTCAAAAACATGTGCTTGATACACCATAAATTGGATGCCTTTGAGACATTCCAGAAATATCCGTCATAGGTTGAAAAATAACGTAGCAGGAGTATCAAAGTATTGAGATCAAACCGAAGTGAAGAATCTCACTGAATGAATTAGAGGAATTCTTAAATAGATAGGGGATTGTTGCTCAATGGACCACACATTTCACTCATTAGCAGAATGGGGTAGATGAGAGGAGTTGTACATTAATTACTTGATATGGTGAGGACTATGTTGAGTTTTGCTTCATTTCATGTACCCCCACGGAGACTGCAATGTAGCTTTAAACAATGTTCTAGCAAATGCGACACCTAAAACGCCATATAATACGTGGATAGGCCATCATCCCATCCTAAAACATCTAGCTATATAGAGTTGTCCTACAACCGTATGGAATCCTGATGCTAATAAATTGGAACCTAAGGATACAAAATGTCTCCTCATTGGATATCTCAATGAGTTAAAAGGCCATGAGTTATACGACCCTATAGAGTGGAGGACCTTGATTAGCAGAGACGCAATCTTAATTCTTAAGAGGAAGACTTCATGCGATCGAGGTAACAAAGGTGATTGCACAGTAGATTTTTATATGAGATCAAATGAGATGTCATCAAGTTCTCCTGTAATACTTTATTAAGAGGGGTCAAATCCCGAGACTCAAAGGCACATACCTTATACCAGAGTTAGAGACATTGTTGGAAGCCTGCTCGCTTCATATACCTCAGAGAGGTATTCTTAACAGTGTCAAATTGTCTTCTGCCTAACTCGTCTTCCTACTACACCCTGATCCATAGCTCAAGTGGTAGACTGAGTGGAGATACCTCGTTTCAACACTTGAGGTCTTGGTATCAATCCCTAGTGGGGGTGGCTAACAGTGCGGTGTCTACTGACAGTGGGTGTGTACTAACAAGCTAACCCATAAAAAAATAAAATTTAAAAAAAAAAAAAAAAAAACTCATCTTCCTACTAAGAAACCATGGTGGATATAAATAAGAGACATTGGGTGGTAGCCATGGACACCAAAATAAAATTCATGTATTCCAACCACGTTTGAACACTTGTGGATATACTTGAAAAGGTTAAACTGATGACTATAATTGGATCTACAAGATAGAGCGTAATGTGGAAAGGAGGTGCATACTTATAAGTCTAGGCTTGTTGCAAAAAGATACATGTAGAAGGAAGGAGTAGATTGTCCATCCGCATTCTATTGGCCATGACTACTTAGCTAGACTATGAGATTTGGTAGATAGACATAAAGACTGCCTTTCTTAATGGTTTATTAGAGGAAGAAATTTATATGGAGCAATCAAAAGGATATCACCAACCTAGTACGATAGTCAAAAGGTGTGCAAGCTCCATAGATTGATATATAGCCTCCAGCAAGCATCTAGGAGCCAGAATCATAGGTTTGATGAGGTTATGCGCACTTATGGCTTCGTGAAGAACCTAAAGGAACCTTTATATACCTCAAATCCACTAGAGTGAAGTCTTACTTCCTTGTTATTTATGTGGATGACATTTTGTTGATTGAGATTTATATTGGATGCATGATACAGGTAAAGGTTTGGTTGTCCACCACTTTTAATAGGAAGGATTAGGAAGAAGTTTCTTACATCCTAAACATTAGGCTCTACCAAAATCGAGACACGAAGATCCTGAGACGCTCCTATGTTGAGCAGCATGCTAACAACGCCAGTGAATCGAGATTCAATCTCCGGTCTCACCCACAAATGATAAACAGAAAGAAATAATATATATATATATATATATATATATATATATATATATATATATATATATATATATATATAAGAAGAATCAAAGCATTTCAAACAAACCACAAGACAAGATATACATGGAAAAACTCAACAAGAATAAAAAATCACAGTGCAAAACTTTCACTATGAAGAAAACGAAGATTACAAGCAATACACTAACCTTTTTCCTTTAGATGTATAGAGAAAACCATTGGCCCACACTTTTCAATAACTCTCATAATCCTATAATAGCCCTAGAGACCCCTATTTATAGTTTAGGCAACTTCTCTTTCGCACCTTTACGAAACCGCCTCAAATTTTTTCAGTTCGCATTAAATCTGTAAAACGAATCTGCGTAACCTCGACTGGTCAAGCGGACCCTCAACTAGTCGAGCAAGGGCCTCCACCGGTCGAGTACCACAGATCAAAAAGTAATATTCATCGTTGGACTTTCAGTCGAGCAGACACTCGACTAGTCAAGTGGCGCTGCCAGATATGGCTCCACATCTCAACAATCTTCCACTTTGAGACATATCACATAAACCTTCGTCTTCTACATCTGGAGTGCATCATCTCCCCGTCTTCAAGCCTGAAGACCAATCAAAACTGAACAGAACTTTAGCTTCTTCCGTGTGACCGTCTTGGTCACCATATCCGTAGGATTCTCACTTGTATGAATCTTCTCCAGAACAATCGATCCATCTTCAAGTAACGAACGTATGAAGTGATATCTGATGTTAATATACTTGGTCCATGAATGAAAGGCTGAATCTTTAGTCAAGTGTATTGCACTCTGACTGTCACTGTACAGCTTGCAATCTACTTGCTTTTTACCCAACTCTTTCATAAAACCTTGCATTCATACCATCTCCTTGTATACTTCTGTAACTGCAACATATTCTGCTTCTGTTATACCAATAGATACTATCTTCTGTAACTAAGAGACCCAAATGATTGCAGCACTACCTAAAGTAAAGACATAGCCTGCAGTGCTTCTTTTGCTGTCAGTATCTCTTACTAAATCTGAATCTATGTAGCCTTATAGCTTGATTTCAAATCCTCCATAACATAGCCCTACATCCAAAGTACCTACCAGGTATCTCAGGATCCACTTCACAGCTTCCCAATATTCCTTTCCGAGATTGTTCATGAACCTGCTAACAACTCTCATTGCTTGAGCAATGTCTGCCTCGTGCTCACCATAGCATATATGAGACTCTCAATAGCTGATGTGTATGAGACTTTAGCCATGTAGTCCCTTCCTCTTGCATTTTCGTACATTGCTCCTTAGAAAGCTTGAAGTGATTAGTTAATGGAGTGCTAACCAGCTTATCACCTCTCATATTGAATCGATCAAGTACCTCGGCTATGTACTTTGCCTGTGACAAAACTAGTCTCTTGTTTTCTCTGTCATGCTTTATCCTCATGTCTATGATTTGTTTTGCAGCTCCTAAATCCTTTATGACAAATTCTCTAGATAGTTATCTTTTGATATCTGAGATGTCCTTCATACATGATCTGGCCACAAGCATATCATTAACGTACAGAAAAAGATGATGTACAACATATTAAACTTCTTTTAATAGCAATAGTGGTCTGCCTAACATCTCCTAAAACCATTTTCTGACATAAAACTGTCGAACTTCTTGTACCACTACCTCGGAGCCTGCTTCAGGCCATATAGACTCTTCTTCAGTCTACACACATTGTTCGCCTTTCCTAGTGCCATGTATCCTGTCGGTTGATGCATATATATCTCTTCTTTAAGGTCTCCATGAAGAAAGACTGTCTTAACATCTAGCTGCTCTAGATGTAAGCCCTCTGTAGCCACTATACTCAAGATCATGCGAATCGTACACATTTTCATTACTGGTGAAAATATTTTAGTGAAATCGATACCTACCTTTTATTGAAACCCTTTCACAACCAATCTAGCCTTGTACCATTTTGAATCATTGTGCTTCTCCTTCAGTCAGTAAACTCACTTGTTATAAATAGCTTTCTTACTCTTAGGTAGAGTGACTAGCTCCCATGTATGATTAGACTCAAGAGAGTTCATCTCATCATCCATAACTTGCTTCCACTTAACCCGTGTATCTGACTGTAATGCCTCTTCAAAACACTCTAGTTCATCATTATCTGTTAGTAGTAGATAATGTAAGGAGGATGAGTATCGGACCGCGGGTCTCATCTCTCGAGTAGACCTCCTCACAACCGGTGTCTGCGGCTCTGCCTCATAATGCCCATGTGCATGATCATTCTGTGGCACTATAACACCCGTGTCCGGTAACTCTTCTAACTCTACGAATTCTTTCTCATCGGCCTTATTTTGTTGCACATTATCCTTATGCATCACCTTTTTATTGAAGACTACATCTTTGCTTCTAATGATTTTCCTGTTTTCTATATCCCAAAAACGGTAGCCAAAATCATGCTACCCTTAGCTTATAAATATACACTTCCTAGACTTTGCATCTAGTTTATTTCTATGCTCTGCATCAATATGAACATATGAAGTGGAACAGAACACTCTGAGATCTGTAAGATTCACTTCTTTATTAGTCCACGTTTCTTCTGGTAGCCCACTATCAAATGGTGTTGAGGGACTTCTATTAATGAGATATGCAGCAGTATTCATAGCATTTGCCCGAAACGTCTTAGTCAATCCTGCATGTAGCCTTATGCTCTTGGCACACTCAAGGATGGTGGTCCTATTAATGCACTCAACCACATCGTTCTGCCGTGGTGTCCCTTGAATCATTTTTTGATGTTTGATTCCATTTTCTGCACAATATTCCTCAAACCTCTTATCACAGTACTCTATTCCATTATCTGATCTGAGACATTTTATTATTTTACCTATCTCGTTTTTTACAATAACTTTTCACTTCTTAAATACATCAAATACATCAGATTTATGCTTTAAGAAATAGATCCACAATTTTCTACTAACATCATTAATAAAAGAAATGAAATAACGTAAGCCACCAAGAGATGATACCTGTGTCGGTCCCCATACATCAGTTTGTACAAGCTCCAACAGATGCGTCTTTAGAGCACGTCTTATCTTCTTGAAACTTACCATCTTTTGCTTGTTATACACGTAGTCCTCGCAAAATTCCAAGTAAATAGACTTTAGCCCTGGTAGCTTTCCTTTTGATAATAACACTTTCATCCCCTTCTCACTCATATGTCCCAACCTCTGATGTCATAACTGCTCATTCACTCCAGCTGATGCGACTGCGAGTGAACTATACAATCCTGAAGTTATGTACAAAGTATATTCCTTCTTGCCTCGAGATATCACCAAAATAACTTTTGTGATCTTCAAGGAATCACTAGTGAATGTCGTCACATATGTATCGGCCAACTGCCCCACTGAGATCAAGTTCCGTTTCAAATTCAGTACATGTCTGACATCGTTCAATTTCAAGACCGTTCTGTCTTTCTGACTTATATGAATGTCTTCCTTTCCAATAATAATGCACGGCTCATCATCACTCAAGTAGACTCTTTCAAAGTCACCTGACATATAATCACACAAAACTTCCCTACATGAAGTGGCATGAAACAAATCACCCAAGTTTATGACCCAAGACTCATTCCTCGCATCAAGAGACAAGATCAATGCCTCTGTGTCACTCTCCTCAGATAGATTCACTGAATCCTTCCCACCTTGAGAGCTTCCTTCTTATTTATTAAGCACCCTGCAATCATATTTCATATGCTTCTTCTTCCCGCAATGCCAACACCCGTCTTTCTCTTTCAGTCCCTTGGACTTCTTCATCGGCTTAGAACATTCATGTTTATTACCTCATTTGTTCAGTGATCTTCCTCTTCCTTTAATGTTTAGAGCATTCCCTGAGTCCCCTAAAACTCCTGATGTCTTTATTATAAATTCTTCACTGAGAATTAGATTGGCCACATCATCGAATTTCAGTTTCGTCGACCCTGAAGAATTGCTCACGGCAATCACCAAACCATCCCAACTATTTGACAAACTGGACAAGATTAATAACTCCCTGACCTCGTCCTAAAAAACAATGCCAACGGACTCCAACTGGCTCGTGACTGTATGGAACTCGTTTATATGTTTAGCCACGCTCCCACCATCTGACATCTTCATATTGATTAGCCGTTTTATGAGATGAACCTTGTTGGACGCTGAAGGTTTTTTATACATCGTACCTATGGCTTCGATTAATTCTTTTATATTTTTCACCTTAGATATATTGAAGGTGACGCTCTTAGACAAAGAGAGTCGGATGGTTCCTAAAGCCTTCCGATCCAATAAAAATCATTCGTTATCTGTCATCTTTTTTTATTTATTCTATTTTCCTCCTAGAGGAATATAGAAGTCTTTATGATACAAATAATCCTCCATCTGCATCTTCCAGAAGGCAAAGTTTGAAACATCAAACTTCTCAATTTTATTCTTCCCTTCTTCTGTTATCGCTCCCACTTGAACTAAACTAATAACTCTGATACCAGTAGTCGCGCAACACACCAACAACGCTAGTGAACCAAGATCCAATCTCCTGTCTCACCCACAAAAAATAAACAGAAAGTAATATAATTTAGAAGAAGAATCGAAGCATTCCAAACAAACCACATGACAAGATATATGTGGAAAAACCCCAACAAGGGTAAAAAAAGCTATAGTGCAAAACTTTCACTATGAAGAAAGTGAAGATTACAAGCAATATACTAACCTTTTCTCTTTATATGTATAGAGAAAACCAATTGCCCACACTTTTCGAATAACTCCTATAACCCTAGAATAGCCTTAGAAACCCCTATTTATAGTTTAGGCAACTTCCCTTTCGCACCCTTGCGAAACTGCCACAAATTTTTCCAGTTCGCATCAAATTCGCAAAATGAATCTGCGTAACCTCGACTGGTCGAGTAGGCTCCTCGACTAGTTGAGCGGACCCTCAACTAGTCGAGCAAGGGTCTCGACTGGCCAAGCACCACGGACCAAAAAACAATATTCATCGCTGGACTTTCAGTTGAGCAGACACTCGACTGGTCGAGTGGCGCTATCAGATGTGGCTCCACATCTCAACATCCTAAGCAACTTACATAGACAATATCTTAGATAAATTCTCCAAGACCAATGCGAAGAACACTACCATGGCTTTCAAGCACAACATTAGTCTATTTGAGAATAACTATCCCAAGACTCCTGAGGAGATGAAGGCAATGGAGAATATTTCCTTCAAATTTGCCATTGGGAGCCTTATGTATATGTTGTTGTGTATAAGGTCATATATTACATTTTCAATGAGAGTGGTGAGACGATACCAAAGCAATCCTAGTGTGAATTATCAGACGACTATGAAACATATCATGAAGTACCAAAGGAAGATCAAGGACCTGATCTTGGTTGATGTAGAGTGGGTCGCGGACAGTTTCATGACCAAGATGGATCCAAAAAGGCCCGGTCAACGACAAAAGTGATCCGGACTGTTGGACCTTAGATCGAGCGTATCTCCCAATCCGGAATGAGTTATCTGACATAAAATATATGATTTTGGGGTATAACGAGCTACTTTAGCCAACCAACCCTGCTACGCTGGGTTGCGCAACCCGAATTTGCAAGAAACCCCTTGATCGACGGTCGTTTTCCCGTTTTAATTTCATTTTTACTATAAATAGTAAGTTTTAGTTTGCTTATAGCTCTTCATCCGTTGGGCTTTAGGAGTTGTGTCTAACATGAAAAGTGCTTAGGATAATTAGGAAAACAGTTTGGTGAAGCCAAATAGGACACTTACTATTTTTGGCCAAAAACCTTGCGCACTAGTAGACATCACGACCGTCTATAAATAGTAAGTTTACTATTTATAGTAAGTCACGAATTCTAGGAGTTTTAGTTGTAGTTTGAGTCTGATTTCTTTTCTATTACTTGGTTCCCTTATTTAAAGAGATGTAAACTCGTTTTTATTTATTCATCAATTAATTTTGAATTTTATTAGAATTTATTTCTATTTTTCCTGCTTTCTTTCCTTGTGGATTCGAGAAGTCTTTGTGAAGAGTCCAGAGAAGCTTCGTGGATTCGGAGTAGTTATCCTTGAGGAAGATGGTGATCAACCTCATCACGTTCATCCCTGCGTCATTGGTTTATGGGCATGGCGATTCGTTTATAATTAAGTAGAATAATATGGACTTTCAGGCAGATCTAAATGCAAGGTGATCGACAAGTGGGTACATATTCTCTATGACAACTGGTGTTGTTAGTTGGAATAGCGCTAGGCAGAAGTGCATCACCGAATTAACTGTTGAGGTGGAGTACATGGCCGCTAGTGAAGCGTTTAAAGAAGTATTTTGGCTCAGGAAGTTTGCCTCAAAGTCGAGTATCGTTCATGGAGTGAATAAGCCATTTCCCATTTATCGTGATAATGTTGGAGTAGTTGAACAATGAAGGGGAGCTTGTTATCATGGTAAGGTCAAGCACACTTAATAAGAAATACCACATTGTGTGAGAGTATGCTGATGACAGAGTGATTGAGGTGCTACAGGTTACATACGTTGAAAATATAACAGACCCTCTAACTAAGGCTTTCTCAATTTATCCTTTTAGTGTTCATGTTCTCAATATGGGTTTGCTTGTCAAGGTCAATTGGTTTTAGGACAAGTGGGAGATTATTGGGGTTATGCCCTGGAAAACCAATGTTTGGTTGCTCTTTTGGACTTTACTTCCATTAACATACCTTGTGAACTATTGATTATTAATATGCCATGGTTATTATGTGTGGACACATTTATTATTCATCTGGATTTTTAAGGTAATAGTCTCTAAGTCCTTAGACATCTTAGAGACTAAATAGATCAACCAAGTGCTAAGGAAGAGATGTGGTTCATAGATCTCATTGCCTTGGCCATGACCATAACTATACCAAGACTTACCTTTTATTTTTCATTAATGGTCATCTTGTGTGAAAGGATTGCCTTTGTGTCAGGAAAGACAGTCTTCACCATCGGCTCAATTAGTGTTGGTGAGCCTTCACGCTACCCCACACAATTGTGTGTATGTGTGTGTGAGTCATCCAAATCTGCTTGGTTAAATCTTTAGTCACTTAGATTGGCAGGATCACCTGTAAGCTTATAGATTGGAAGACCTATCATGTCCAGGCTAAAATGATACTTGTGGATTTTCACTAGCTGCCTCCATATCCTTGGACCTATGGATGTGTGGGTCGAGATAGCTTGATAGTAGGTGCTTTGGTTCACTTCACGAGATCATTGCATGGCCACTGAAAGTGGGTCATACTATGTATTTACATCAAGTATGTCAGGGACCACATGATCCATTTAGAATTCACTTGCTTTAGCTGGGAACTCATGTTAGTGGGTTGATCTTAAGGTCTGAATTGTCCATCAAATGTTTTAAAAGTTTGGCCAGCAACCTTATGTTTTTTTCTATTTAATCAAGGAATTTTAACCATTGAACTTTAATTTTAACAATTTATTTGTTTCCAAACAAGCCTGAAGGACATTTAATGGCTAAGATATGATGGTCCACACCTTGGTGGTGGCATGGGATTCACCTAAGGCTAGATACCATGGATAGTAAAAGGAAATAAACAATTGGAGTGCATCGATTAGGAAGGTAGACATGCCTCATTCACAGTAAGGTATATAGAGGTTTCATGGGGTAGCAGAGTACCATAACTTTCTGCTCCTCTAAAACCCTAAACACCTCCTTATAAGATACAATTATAGGAGGGAGGGAAGAGAGAGCCTCAAGAACGACACACCAAAACCACCTTGGACATTTTCACTTTTTTTATAGAGTGAGAGAGAGAGAGAGAGAGATGTGGACGTTTCCTCTCCTCCATGCATGCGTGCACACACCCTTGCTTGGGTGTCAAGCTATACACAAACCGAGTTAGCTTGGTTAACTCGCTTGACTGGACTAAAAAAAGCTTGATTCGACTCGGTTTGAAATTGAGTTCGATCTGATTTTTAGAACTTGAAAAAATCTCGAGCACCATTCGAGTTTGTCTGAGCTTGAATCGACTCAAATTGAATCTCAACTTGAATCAAACTCGGATCGAACCAGTTCAGTGAGTCGGTTATTTTGATATTGATGTTGCTTACTAAGTGTTTGATGAAATGACTCAACGAAGTGTTGTTTTGAGTGCATACATTCTCTGCGAGATTAGCTGGTGGCGAGAAAGGTATGGATATGAAACAAGTCACAAAAAAAAATATTACATGATAAAAAATAAAATAAAAAAGACCCTTGTATCTTGATTTTGATACTACTTACTGAGTGTTTGATGAAATACCTATAAACTTTTGTTGTTGTTTTGCATACTGTGAGAAATTGAAGGTGCACTCCAAGTGTTTAAGAAAATGTTGCATGAGCTCGAACTCGGCTCAAATTGGCCCAAGCTGCTGACCAAACTGAGATGAGCTGGCCGGTCAAGCTTGAGGACCAAGCCGAGCAGAGTTCGAGCTGGGGTCAGCTAGTGGCCGAGCCAAGTCGAGCTATGTCAAGCTCGACTCGGTTTGACTCGTGTACAGCTCTACTTGGGTATATGGTCTACTCCACAATAACTCTAGATCTCGTCTTGGCCCCTACTAGCAACAAAGATGTGAGTTTTCCTCCTAAACCTACAATAGACCGAGAGAGATTTTCTACATTAAGAGATCTTCAGCAATGGAAACAGGCAGATCAATTTGCACAAAGGTATTATTATGCGATTGATTTCATGCTTTGAAACAGGGTTTAATTCATGAAGGGAGATCCTAAGACTAAATTTTGATATAAAATATGAAAAGAAATTTCTAAGATTTAATTTCATTGTGTTTATCACCATTAGAAACCATCAGATATTCAATCTCTACACTCACTTAAAACAACCTTCCTCATGAAACCAGGCTAATATAATTTGTCTAAACAACCTTCTCTCGCGAAGAAGAAATTCTTTCCTATAGATACCTTAAGGGCGTATTTGGATTTATGTAAAAGATGGGAAAGAAAATTGTATTTTCTAAGAAACCTTACTTCCATGAAAGTGTGGGAAAGGAAATACCATTTCTCATGTTTGTTTATCAACAACATTTCCTCAAGAAAATTGTGTTCTACTTTCAAATCATATGTTTGGCAAAATAAATTTTTCTTGAGAAATTTTTTTTATTGCAACTTCAAGTCTCAAAGTGTTTAGAATGCAATGCAAGCCCCATTTTGAAGGCACATGATCAACAAATTAAATGGAATATCTGGTATCCACATACAAACCTATGTTCATCTTGTCCATGCAGTTTCTTGTGGATCGACACACCCATTTAAGCCGTGGCATGGATCGGGTTCTTGTCCCAATGCCTAACATTGAGGGACGATCCTAGTGGATGGAATGGATTTGACATAGCGAATATGATACATTTATGCAAAGCTCACTTAATGAAAGTTACCTAGGCCCTTTATTTCTATGAAAGCAAATAATTTGCAGCCCCGATCTCACCCAAGACAGTGAAACCCTTACCATGGGGCCCACCTTAATGTATGTATTCTATATCCATGCCATCCATCTGTTTGCCTATATCATTATAGGGCATAAATGCAAAAAAATAAAATAGATCCAAATCTCAAGTGGACCATCCCATACGAAACAGTGGTGAATGGCTATTAAAAACTTCTTGTGGACCATACTAGTTTTGGATCAAGCTTATATTTGTTTTTTCCCTTCATCCATGTTGTCCATTCATTTTTCCTACTCATTCAAGGGCATTAGCACAAAAATGAGGCATATCCAAATATCAGGTGGACCCTACTATGGGAAACAATGGCGGTTGAATGCCTACCATTAAAAGCTATATAACGCAGGTCATTGACATCATACATCATGATGGGCATTCAATCATCATTGTTTCTTAGGGTTTGGTACAAAACTTTAGTGGCCCCATACAAGTTTTTAATGATAGGCATTCAATCACCATTGTTTCCCATGGTGTGGTCCATTTGAGATTTGGACA
Organism: Magnolia kwangsiensis; assembly: GCA_037074715.1. Lineage (NCBI taxonomy): Eukaryota > Viridiplantae > Streptophyta > Magnoliopsida > Magnoliales > Magnoliaceae > Magnolia > Magnolia kwangsiensis. The sequence goes on from CM073589.1 coordinate 64,846,080, forward strand.
TGCCTCATTTTTTGCTCATGCCCTAAAATGAGCTAGAAAAATGGTTGGACAACATAGATAAAACACATGCACCACATGCGTGCGGAGGGGTTACCAACGAATCTAAGTCCAGCAAAATAGATAAGCAGGTTAGCTATGGTGCAACCTTTATCGTGAGGCCCATCTTGATATTATTCTATATCCACACCATCCATATTTTTTTTTCATATCATTTTAAGGCATAATCCTAAACATGAAATAGATCTAAATCTTAGGTGGATCATACAATAGGAAACAGTGGTGACTGGTCATCAAAACCTTCCCATTGGTCATAAAAGTTTTGGATCATTGTGATATTTGATTTTTTATCTTCATCCAAGATTATGTGACCTTGTCAATGGTTTGGATGGAAAATAAACATTGCAGTTGGCTCTAAAAAAAATTTAATGTTTGGCCATTCAATCACCACTGTTTCTTATAATATGGTCCACTGGAGATTTGGATCTACTTCATTTTTTGATTTGTGTGAAATTGTGCACGGCGGTGAGCGCATGATCTATATGTGCGGAAGCTTGGCAGAGCTATGGAATAAAGGTTATGTCATGAGGGGTGATTAGGACCAAATAACATTTTAGCCAATTAAACATATATAATTGCCTACTTAAACTAATATGCAAATTAAACTAAGGCAATTAACTCTAAGGTTTCCAAGCCATTAGAGGGTTCAATCACTAAACTACAAATCATATGTCATTCAAGCAACTAGTTTATATGTGTAAGGTCCTGAAAAAAAATCCATACAAAGACCCGAGTACCACCTTAGGCAGAAATCATTAAGGATCAAATCCTTTAGAAATTAAACGAGAATTAACTAGTGCTAGACTAGATTTCCTGTGAAATTAGTACTAATTACTTTAAATATGATCCGCAAGACCCAAAACTTGTAGAATTATTAACACTACATTACCCTAAAATCTAAGATCCATCTCTAAACCCGGTTGCTCTCGGGAGCACAGTGAAACTTCGTATCGGACCTGGACCGCACGTCGAAAGTCCGATAGCGACAAAACTATACGATTATGACCGCCTAGTTGGACTTGACAACCATCTCGAAAATCAAGTCCAGATGGTATCCCGGAACTATTTGCTTGAGCCCGGAGTGAAGTGTGTGAGAAACGTGAATATCATTAGAAATAAAATTTGAATTTAAGTAATCTGAGTCGTGTCGCTTGCGGGCCAAATATAAGGATCTAGACCATCAGAATCTGACCCAAATATACCCTCAGATCAGGAGAAATTTCCCACACATGTCAGTGCACTTGTGGCCCTGATCCTGTGACCATCGAACTGAAATTGGTCCACCACGGGCGATCTGTAAATTCGATCAGACTGAAAACTTAACTTGACCTGGAGGGAGCTTAAGTCCAACCACATTCAACAAAGAGGCCTCCAGAAGTGATCCATTGGATTGGAACAGGCCCTATTTGGCTATAACCTAAGTATATCATGGCCCTGGGGCCATTCCCATTAGTTCTAGACCTATATAAGGGCTTTAAACTCTCTCTCTCATATTCCATATAAATTTTAAAACCCTAAGAAAGAGAGGAGAGGAAAAGGAAAGGAAAGAGAGAGAAAGAGAGAGAGAGAGAGAGAGTTTGAGATTCATCCTGAGATTTTCTCGTTACTCCACACACTTAGCCACCCTATCTGTATCACAAATTTAGCATTTCCGACAACGTACTTGGGTAAGAAAACCTAACCCTAATCTGTTTTAGGGTTTCAGATAGTGTAAGTTATGAAATAGCTAACCTAATTCATACTAAATGTTGTCAATCTGCCTTTGACAGAGACTAAGCGTCTAAAATGAATCCGTTACGCGTTTACCGGCGTAAGGTGCGGACTATATACATATAGGTTATGATTTTCAAGGCTTTCAATGTCGGTTAATGATTTATTACTGACGTGGGTGCTATTTCACATGCCGAATGCGATGTTTGTTTCGCGTTTTAGATATATATGAACTATGTTTAGTTTAGTATATTCCATGTATCTGTAGAAAGGATCATATACGTATGAAATTTGAAAGTATATTTGCCATGATTAATTACCTGTGTTTATACTAGTTGTATGTGTGGTAACTCCTCGGTGTAAGGATTTGCCCTAATACGTGAAATAACCAACATATGTCATGTATGTTGGAATGTGTAGTTTAAGTGTTTATAACAATGGCTGAATGAGTAAGTAGTTAGTAAATTGTAAGTTATAAGGGAGTTGAGATATGATTCCCAAATGCCTTAACTATGTGTATGATTTCCTCCATGTCCTATATATTATAGTGTCTGTTTATTTACGTTTAACTGTGTGTATGATTTCCTCCATGTACGGTATATTCATGATTAAGGTATATTCTATAGCATGCTCAAATGATTGTAGGATTTGACTTATTTATTCATTACTGTTTTGATCATCTCATATGCTCACTTGTTGTAATTGCACATGGTTGGGACTATATTATACTCCAGGCAATCGGTAATAGGCCCTGCTTTGGTGGCTGAGGTTGTTTTCGCCACATAGGACGTGTTCGATGAATCCGAGCCATACTTGGGATGTTGGCAGTGGTTAGGCCATACGGAGTGCTTACGCACTTCATGTTGATCAACTTAAAGTGCGCTCGTGCTAGTCGAGCTCGTCAAGTAACCCAATTGGCCCGATGTATGTTCACCATGTTTGCCCGCTATTGTTTAAATCTAAGGTACCAAACTCACCAGTAAAAATCCTTTAACCTTGGTACCTTGATCCGCTAAAACTCATGATCCGGACATGGTGGTATGGGACACCGTGGTCGAGCTATCAGCCTACGTCTAGGTGACGAACTCACCCGTAGTGGCCAGTGAGCAATCCAGACTCGTGAGCTGAATACGATGGTATGAGACACTGTATTCGAGCTATCGGCCTACACTGATCAGGTGACGAATCCTTTGTAGTGACCTCGAGCGTACTCTGAGGCTGCATTGAGACGACGAGTCTTTCCGTAGCAACTAAAGTATCAACTAGGCCTGCATTGATCAGGTGACGAGTCCTTTGCAGCGACATAGAACCACAATATCGTATAAGATTTATTAGGACTGACGACCCTAGAATGGATCATTATTTGCGAATTGATATAAGGGAGGTACCTTAGCTTCTCAATCATGTTGTATGAATAAACCTAAGTAAAAACCCGGCTAAGCATGTGCATGCACCACATTGCATGTACTTTGGCGAGGAAGAGCGCTTTCGGGAGGATGCCATGTGCGCCGTGAGATGGTGCTGAGGGAATGTAGGTGAGGGCGTACATCATTATCGCATATCATTCTTGCATTAACAAGAGTACTTAGGACCTAATTATTGTATTGCGTTATCATTACTGCTTAATTAAATTGATAACATGTTAACCTTTGCTGTATAACTCCACTGAGTTGATCACTCACTCCCAAGTTCTGGGACGGTGTTTTAAACACCAACCAGACCCTATCGTAGTTTCAGATGATGGCGGGGCCTACAAGGTAGAGCCAGATTTCAAGGACGAGGAGGAGGTGTTCTCCTATATACAATATTCAGGCGGGTTTCTATAGACCATTCTGATCGACGGGACTTCAGGGCTTATACTTGTAGTGGAACTTGACATTTTGTATTTTGAAAACAATACGTGTAAGTATTGACTTGTACTTTTGACCTGGCAATGCATACATACTTCGGAGACCTATTTTGGTTTATACGTGCTATATTTTCATTTCAGTCTTCCGCTTATGAATCTCAACTGTCCCTGGATTATGTTTTGTTGTTTAGCTTAATTCCACTCATGTTTATGCACTAATATGAACAACATTCAATCACTATTATCTATGTTGCAAAAGTGATGCGTTGGAACTCGTGAGCTAAGATTTTACTCGACCCCTGATTTTTAGGGCGTTACAATATGTCACACCCCAAACTAGGAAACCGGACTCACAGAATTCCTGATCGCCGAATTCGGCGCTGACAACATCCGTAGTACTTCATTCTCGGCTTCTAGCACCCATACACTAGATTCTGATCCTAAGATCCTACAAGGAGGATCTTTAGTGTGATTTTTATTTTGTAAAGGAGTATAACAACAAGCATAACCAAGCCACAAATGACAACATCGACCCAACATATCTACTAATATAAACATTTGAGTACAATGCTAAAAAGGAAATACATAAATAACAAAATCTCCAAAGTGATCTGCCACAAGCTCCTGCCTCAATGCTACTGCGACCTAGCGTCACCTGCACGCAACGGTCGTACATAAGTTTATAGAAATCTTAGAGGGTCGTGTAAGTATGTGCACAAGATAAGTGTCAAGCACATAAATATCAAAGTAAGCGAAAATACTGGCAAATCCATGCGTCATACAATATCAAAGCATGCAATGCAGATTGGCTATGCAAATACAGAGTCATAAACAACCAAATATCAAATGTCGAAGATGCAATGCAATATACAATTCCTGACGAACCATGATTACCATTAACCTCATTTAGGCCATATAAATGCAGGAACATAATAACCCAAATATCATATGCCATGAATGTAATGCAATATACTGATCCTTGCGAGTCCATAATACCATCAACCTTATTCATGATATGCAATACAAAAGTATAGTAAACCAAATAATATGTGCTGAAGATGCAATGCAATATGCGGTGCGAATGAAATGACCAAGCTGAAGTGTGAAGTCAGGATGATAATATGTCGTATCACAAGCTGTGGGGTTCATCACAAGGGACTTCTATCTAAACTGGCCCATACCTGATTTGGTTAGCTGGACACAATGTGGTAAACTCCTGATCTCAGGTTAGTCATGTACCCAACTGAAATTATAGCCATTGCGAGGGCGCACATAATGATCTAGTTACACACCACTAGCTCGAGTGGATAGTGAATGAATGAATGAATGAGATGTCGAGTACGCAACTCCTACTCAGTAAGTCCACATATCAGTATCGTACATCTATAGGATTATCACCCGGGTCTAGTACACTCCACACTAGCTGTCACCTCCCTAGCCGCGCAACCAAGCGAGTGAAAGAGACCTCACTACCTGCCTACCAATATCAGCTCGGCTCGTCAGTAGCGGACCCACTCATGAGTTGGTCAAACTCAGCCTAGCTTACAGCCCCTTCACTTGGGCAAATAAGGCCGCACCCACTTCTAACTGACCACGATATAGTAAGAGACGTGGCCTAATGGTATACAGCCCTTATGCACTCATGTATCCACTCGGTCTAGACGTTAGAGTATCTCCTGGCCATGAAGGTTTAAGAACTTTCACCCATGGACAACTAATGTGCCCAGATGCTCAAACCAAACATTTTCGGTGTCTCATCTAGCCACCCACGACATGCTTATGGAGGCCACAGCCCTGATTTCACTAGGGTGAATAGTGGTCATGTCACACAAATGCAAGATGCATGAGTCATACTATCCAGTAATGCATTAAACCTTCATGTACAACATGCTCATGTGGGGCCACTCCATCTCATAAGGAGTCCTCTAATAAACCAGCCCAACGACATATGCTATAACCAGTCATTCCTCATAACAAGTATACATATGACGTGTATGGGCATGTATCACGATGTAATAAAGTACATAAGCATGATTATCTGATAAGGCGAACAACAATAATCCATAATCGACCTTCTCCGGCATGTCACATACGCAGAATATAAACTAAACAACATGCACCTTCTACAACTATAGGAGTTCATGAAGAATGTCCCACGTTATACTAACATTAGCCTTCCAAGGTACTGATATATCATATATTCCAAGACAGGGTCCATTGGAAGGACGACGAATCTTGCCCATACATCGAGATAGGCTCTATATGGTGGATATACTAAATATGGTACCACATATTCTTCCATCTACGGCAAGAGGTGATGGTGTACTAACATCAAGGAAAGGCCTCACTTGTCCTAAAGAAGTAAATGGACAGTGTGGATGATATGTACATGTCACGAGGTCCTAGAAAATGGAGTAGAAGGGTAGGATACATATCTCATAGGGGAGTGAAGCGGGTATACAATAAGGTGAGTTCATAGGGTGAGCTAACCAGGTGAATAATTGGGCTTTCTCAATCCCTTATCATGAATAAACTGGGCTTCCATATGGGACCCAATACATACACACAGTGGGCTTAGTGGAGTTTATACATCTAGGACTATGTGTCCTTCTAATGGATTTGGTAGCCCGCTCAACTCCTAAGTGGACCTTGGGTATGGTTGCTAAACTTAGGTAAAACACGAATCTAGATGGGTCACATTTTTATGAAAGGCTTGGTATGAACATAATGTCGTGGGCTCCAAAGTTTGGACAACCCTACAGGGCATGGTGGGAAGGTACTAGCATTAATGTGGCCCCAATGGTTTGGGTTAGCCTTATAAGAGAGATAGGTAATACTAACATCAATGGGGCCCAATGATTTGGGATAGCTCAATAAGGGAAGATGGGAATAGGCTTAACAATAGGCCCTAGAAAGATTTACAACAGTGGACCTTTAACGACCATTGTTCCTACAATGCGGTCCATTTGAGATTGGAAAACAGAATCACTACGAGGCTCTCGGCTTTCCAAATATCTAGAAGACAGATATGGACAAAGTGTACATATAACACGCACATCATGGTGGGCCATACACATCACAATTTGGCCTCATATACATCACATTGGGCCTCACACAAGGGCCTCACATATATCTCAATGGGCCTCAAATACATTACGATGGGCCACATTCATGGGCTTCAAATACATTATAATGGGCCACAACCATGGGCCTCAAATACATCTCGAAGGGCCACATCTCATGAGCCTCATATACGTCATAATGGGCCACATCCATGGGCCTCACATACATCGCATTGGGCCTTACTTATGGGCCTCATATACCTCAGGTGGGCCCTACATACAGCAGGTGGGCCCTGCATGCTACAGGCGGGCTTGCGTCTAGTAAAAATGAACAGACAGCATGGTTATAAAACACATACATCGTGGTGGTTTCAACTATCCAAACCGCTAGACAATGTGGATGCCCCACGTGCATCAAGTCAAGGCCCCACCGTCCTGGCCTCTGGATGGTGCGGGATAACATACATCAAGGTGGGCCCGTCAGACGGACAATGTAGATAAAACACTTACCTCATGTGGGTCTCATCATCCACATGTGGATGGTGTTGGACAAAACATATATATCACGGTGGCCCGTAGGAGGACGGTGTGCATCCAACACATACGTTACTGTGGCATCCCTGTCCAGATGGACGGTGAGGATAAAACACATGCATCAGTGGGCTCCACCATCCATTGTTGGATGGTGGACAACATGGATAAAACACTTACATCCCGTAGACCTCATGGATGGATGGCCTGGATATGACACGTCCCTCATGATTAGACCCTTCGAGCTTGCTGACCTCAATATAGTAGCTGTCTCTAGTGGGGCCCACCATCCCTTGCTGGACGGTGGGATAAAATACAAAAGTCATGGTGATCCTCACAAATGGACAGCGTAAATGAAACACACATATCACAGCGGGTCGAATGGATGGACGATTAGGATGAAACACATATATCACAGTGGGTCTAGCAGATGGACGGTTAGGATGAAACACATATATCACAGTGGGTCCAGCAGATGGATGGTTAGGATGAAACACATATCACATTGGGCCACACCATCCTTAGTTGGACGTTGTGAAGGAAACACATACACCATGGTGGTCCCACGTGCTGGATACAACACGATAGGCCCCACCTAATATTTGAATATGCCTTATATATGGGTGGACGGTGTGGATCAAAACACACATGTCAGCGGGTCTCATCGTCCTTGATGGACAGTGAGGCAAAACACATACATCAGGGTGGTGCCACATCAGTGTGGCCCACCCGTTTTGGGATCAAAGCCGATATTTGTAGTTTCCCTTCATCCATGCCAGACCGGTCTAGGCAGGGGGACCTTCCCACTGGATGATCTGTCCAAGAGCAAGGCAGGCCCTGCCTGCTGGACAGACGACGTGGATAATACATTAAGGTGGGTCCACGTGGTGGCCCACCAGCTTTGTATATAAGCTGATATTTGTGATTTTCCTTCATCCAGGGCCTGTCCTAAAAATGGATAGCAAGGTGGATAGCAAGGTGGCTGCCACTGATGGATGGTGTGGATCTAATTCATTTATCAAGGTGGATCGCAACAGGAAAGAGAGAGAGAGAGAGAGAGAGAGAGAGAGAGAGAGAATCGCGTGACGGAGGGCTCCGCCACTATAAGCCCTCCTAGGATTATAATATGTACAATAAGATGGGTCTCAAACATGATCATACCATCAATCGGTAGGCCACACTTGGCCATCATTAAAATACAAATCTAATCCTATGAAAACACCCACTGATGGCTAATCTTCTTGGTTCTATGGCTTCTTTAGCTCCTTAGCTTCAACTTAGATGGAGGATGATGAAGATTGAAGGGTTGGGATGAGAGACGAGGGTATAGGAAGTAGGCCACACTTTAGGTCTCCTTAGGAAGCTTGGACATCCACTCTCTTATTGCTTGGAGAAATGGTGGAGAAAATGAGAGAGAGAGAGAGAAGATGTGAGGAGAGAGGTGATGGGTGATGGTTGATGGGTAGAGTGATGGGTGATGGGTGGAGTGATGGGTGATGGGTTATGTTGACTTTGGGGGGTGGTTGCTTGTCTTAGAGAGAAAGAAAGTATGGGTTGTTGATGGGATGTGTACTTGATTGATTGATGTGATGAATAGTAGAGATTCTCTTGGAATATGCGATGCGCGACATTTCTTCGAAATAAATGCAGGCCCACAACTCCTAATCTAGGTATCACATCGGTGCGTAAGTCACAGCGTTAGAACCGCGGTGACGGCGCGGTCTCAATGGTATAAGTCTCGGGTCGAGTAAAATCAGATCTAAAGGATACGACTCAGGGTTGCACGCAAACGCCAATTATAGGTCGAGGATTGCCGAAATTCAACGGGAAGGATCGTGGGAGTCTAAGAAATGGTACGGACTACGATACGGGCCTTACATTATACAAGTGTTTGTAGGATGTGATACTTATCAACTTTTAGCATTTATCTAATCATACATACATATAATTAAATATTCAATCATATAAGCATAATTAACAAGTGTTTAAAGTAATCTCAAACATAAGCATGTATAGTGGTTCAGTTTCCCTACTCCACTCCCGATGGATGCACTCAAACCATAAGTATAGTATATTTCACTATCAGAGGTTTTATATCAGGTTCACCTCTCACCTGTACAATCCTACAAAAGGATCGACTCCCACAAGAGACTCTACGTAGTTTTCTATAGGTTCATCACAAACCTCACTCATACACAAGAACCTACAAGCGTATTTTCCCATTGGAGGCTTCTGCAAGAGGCTTAAGTTAGTTTTCTATTGGTTAACCACTAACAATATAGGTCCTAGTCCAAGGACCTACATTTACTCCTGTCAAAGGCTTCTAAAGAGACTAACATGTACACACATGTGTCTAGTGAATTCGATCCTACACAAGAGTCTAGGTCTTACATAAGAACCTATCGAGTTTGGGTTACAAATTCTTACCCTTAATACTACACAAGGAAAGAGTATATGAACTCACTCAATGACACTTGTCGAATTGAGACACTTTAATGCATCATTCTTAAGTTCATTCTTCAAAGTTTTCTTGTGCTTGAATCCAATCCTTAATTGCTCCCCCAATCATAATGCCAATGCATTGTTAATGCTTCAGCTTTAAGATCAAACACCTTCCATGTAGTGGTCCTTTGAGGAAATCAAGGTGATGAGAGGTTGGATGAATCTCTTACAACTAATGGAAGGTTGTAATCCTAGAAGATTCACCTGGATGAGTCTTCAAGAGGATTTAGATAAAGGTATACTTATAGAGGTAAAGTTTAATTTCTGAAAAATTATGAAGTTCAAGTACATCTTCGAGGTAAAGGTTAGAATCCTCATTAAAGTGTTAATCGCAAGAAAGATAACTTAGAAATTATTGGTTTAATGGCTTATGATAAGAGATATGATCATGAAATCACATACGCTTTTATTACACTAAAAATCCATCAAAGTTCCCAAGAACCGAATAACGTTTTTATAAGAAATTGATTTGCAATAGCTACTTACGGGTCTTTTGATAGGATCGAAAAGCCCTTCGATGGGATCGAAGGTCCTTCGATAGGATCAAACCTTGTGTCGATCCCATCAAGAAACTATAAAATTATCTTTATATGGTTGCTGGACTCATTCTTTGATCTAATCGAGTATAGCTTCGATGGGATTGATCTGTCGATGGGATTGAAGTCCACTCGAAAATTGTAGTTTTGGGCATACGATTTCACAACAACTTTACACCTCTATTAGCCTTACTAATCGTGTTCCAATTAAGTTCTTAAGGATGAGGGATAATAAACAAGATTTACTTATTAAGTCAAGATCATCTAGAGGTTAAGGGATTATTTTATGTCAAATGTTAGGGTTACCAAGGCACCTCATTTACTTGTTCTTTACTCCTTCATGCTTATATCCTCTTGTATCTTCAATCTTCAGCTTCCAATTACTCAACCAACTACATGACGTATGCAATCATGTGATTGATAAACAAGATGCATAAATTAATGCACACTAACATTGTGCATTAAAATGATCTGAAAAATGGATGTACGGAATGGATATAAGATGCATGCATCAAGCTGGGCCCATGTAAGGGCTACACCATCTTTGGTAAAGTCGAGCCACGCCTAATCTGTTCCTGAGAAAACATAGAAAAGGAAACATGATTTCTCAAGCGTGTAGCTGAGAAAATAAAAGATAAATTTGAAGGAAAATTAGCTACGAGGGAAATTGAAAATTTTTTTTCTTCCTTTTAATGTTGGTATTTAAAAATATATGAAAGGTCGTTTCTTAAGAAACCTTGTTTCCTTTCCCACCATTTCATTAAATCCAAATAGGCCCTAAAGGTATTGATTTCTACAATTTTTTGATTGACTGATTCCTTATTATAAAATTACATATTGGATATCCATATCTTAAAAAGAAACTTACTAGATCACTAGAAATGGCCAACTCTCTCTCTCTCTCTCTCTCTCTCTCTCTATATATATATATATATATATATATATATATATATATATATATTATGAGTTGACCTTATGGGAAGCTTCCCGTGAGGTCGAGCTCTACGGGCCCCACTATGATGTGTAATGGGCATCCACCTATATGGTGGGCTATGGTCCTAAAAATTAGGCGAATCCCTCACTTAGGTGGGCCACACCACACAACAATTAAGAGTGGATACCCAACAATTGAAAACTTCATGATTATTTATAGGGCTCACTAAGATGTGGTTCAAACATATAACCCATCCATTGTATGTCTCACTTGGATGAGGGGTCACACCAAGTTTCATTCATATCCAAAACTAAAGTGGGGCCCAACAAGTGCTTTTAGATGTTTTAGTAATGATTTCAAATGGTTTGACCCACTTGAGTTTCGGATATGACTATTTCTTTGGATATCCCATAACCTAGAGGGGACCCACTAAATGCATGGTGTGGATATCTACTATAGATCATGGTGGGGCCCACACAGCTCAACATCATGGGAGCTTCCCATGAGGTCAACCTCATAGTACCATTTTTCATACATACACACACATATAAAGAGAGAGAAGATGACGATGGGCTACCCATCGTCATTGCTTCCCTTCTTGTGGCCCACTTGAGTCCCTAATTTGTTTAATGTTGGAGCTAGTGTCCTAACATAAGACGATGCAATGTATGTACAAAGAATATGTCATAAAATCATTAGAATTGACCCCATAGAGCCTTTGTCACATGATTTCCCTAATTAAATGTTTCATGTGGGCTACATGTAGAGAAGAGATGTCAATGCAAGCTATACACAAAAAGAAAAGAAGTATAAAAAAAAAATCCGAATTTAATTTAGGCTTTCCACGACCACCTTGTATAATAAATTTGAAATGATCCCTTAATATGAAACTGTATTTTTAATAACAATTTTATCCTCTAGTAAGTTAAGTTTCTAAGACTAATAACGAAGACAAAATTGTTTGAAAGTATTATCGTTATATAATGTATAAACCAACTCTTGGTGCACATCATTCATTAAAAAAAAAATTAAAAAAAAAAAATCTAACAATGAATGGCACTTACCAATGTTTTTAACACCTACTTTTTCCAAAATTTATGAGAAGCCCAAAAATGAAAGTGGGAGAGATGTATATATAAAAATTTCTTCTTCATGAACTTGATGTGCAAGAAATTGAACATAGAAGTGTTCATTGCTACATAATGATAGAAATGGCATAGGGACATGTGAAATTGGCAATAATGTAGAAAATGTGGATGATAAACTATCATTTTCATGTAATGTATGAATAAAAAGAGAACATTTAAAGGATGTTTAATTTATGATGCAGGGATATGTGATGACTTGACCTTAGATGCATGTATAATCAAGTTAAAGACTATTCAAATAAATACACTAATTAATTAACCATTTTCAGTTAAAGGGATTAGGTAAATCTCAACATAAAGATGAGGTTATTCCATCAGATCATGCCCCTTAGCATAAAATCACGTAAAATAGTAAAAAGGGAGGATTTAGGGATATGAGGATATCCCAGATCTAGCATAAGTCAGCCCACAGTCAAGTTTGGATCTGATTTACTGACTAATCATCATTCTTTTTCGTTCAAACTAGAAAAAGGGTATCCAGAGAGGAACAAATATATTAAAGAATGAATGATTTGAGATGAAGAAAGTACGGATCCTTTTGTCGTCAAAAGAAAATAAGAAAGATGATTCTTACCTTTCCCTACACCTTGAAGATTTAGAAAGAAGGAAACTTGAAATTGGGGTAGAATCCTTAACACTCAAGGGTTAATCCTGAAACCTTAATCTCTTTAATAAAGAGGAAGAAAAGAGACAAATTTCTATTCATTTAATAATAATGAAAACGGGGTTTCTTATAATGTATAATCAGTTATGGAAAAACTAAAAGTATATTAAAGTCCCTGGAAACAAAAAAAATAACAAAAAGATGAAAAATAAAGAAAGTTACAATAATGCCTCTAAAATAAGAAAAAGAACAAAAAAGTCTAAAACTAAAACGCTTATGTGGTAGGGTGTGAAATTCGACCCATGGATCTATAGTCGGGATAAACACCTGCATGGTAGGGTGTGAAATCCGACCCATGGATCTATGGTGGGGGTGAACACCCGCATGGTAGGGTGTGAAATCCGACTTATGAATCTATGGTTGGGGTACGGTCATGCTGCTCTTGCACTTGTAGCACGTCAGAAAGTGGGTCCAATGGACTCATCATCCATCCACATTAACTCCTCCTCTCTGGTACTCTGTTGGTGACGCCTCCTCCTCTAGTACACTTTAAAGGGTGTACCACTAATGTTTGCATCAATTTAGTACTTGTTAATTGAACCTAAATAGGTGTATATTTTATTTTAATCAAGTTGATCCCATTAGATATCAATAATTACCATTGAAATTCTTCCATAATCCCTAATTAACTTTCCATTCTCAATCGGTCTATTATGATATTATATGATGATGAGGGGTATGACACCTTACACTCATGTGTAGCAAAGGGATAAAGAGAAATGGTACAGAGATTTGAAGCGAAGAGAGAAAAAGAGAAACACTGAGGGAAAAGTGGGAATTACACACAAGTGATGCCACACACACACATGGGAACAATGGGCCATCCTCAATGTTTCCTTTATTCTGGCTCACTTGAGTCCCCAATTCATTTATCTTTTGTCCTAATATGAGGTAACACAACATAAATACAAAGTAGATGTCACATAATTATCAAGGTAGTTCCCAAAGAGCCTTTATCACACAATCTACCTTATTATATGCTTTTTACGGGCTAGTTATAAAAGATGAGAAGTCAACAACCTAGACGCATTAAAAGAAGTAATAGGAAGTGATTTGATTTAGGCCTTCATGGCATCTTGTTTAGTAAATTTTGAGTTGCCCCTTACCAACTAATTACACATTTAATAACGATTTTGCCATCTAATAACCAAAGTTCCTAAGGCTAATTGTAATGACAAAAATGTCCAAACCTATTGGAGTTATATATAAAATACACCAACTCATATTACACACCACACACAAAAAATCTTTTAACAGTAACGCCCACTTACTAGTGTCTCTCACACCAACTTTCTCTAAAACTTGTGAGAAGTTAAAAATATATGTGTGAAAGAGAGATGCACATATAATATTTTCTTATTCGTGAACTTGATGTGCAAGAAATAAACATGGAATATCCATTGTAGGAAAATTACAAATATAACGTGAGATCATAGGTGAAATTCACAACTGGTGTAAGAAAAATAAAGAAAATATATGTCATTTTACATAATGTATGAATAAAAAGAGAAAGTGAATGCTAGATATTATTTAATTCACCACCTAATGAATTGTTTTTAAACTAATGTATATTTTATTTTCATTATCGAGTAAGCCCCACAAGAGATTAAAAATTGTAGTCCGGATTCTTTTAAAATACCCAACCTTCTAATCCCAACCTCTATTATTATGAATTATGATATTATATGATCAAGGTGTGTGTGTGGGGGGGGGGGGGGGGTGGGGGGGGGGGGGGAGAGAGAGAGAGAGACAGAGAGAGATTTGAAGGGGAGAGATAAATGAGAAAGAGACAAAGGAAAAAGTGGGGCCTATATGCAGGTGTGTGCGCTACATCGAGAGAGAAATGGATGGTAGACAATTCATCTTTATTATTTCATTTGTTATGGACCACACAAAGACCTATTCACCTATTTTTTGGGCTAATGTCTAAACACAAGGCAATGCAACAAATGTAAAGAGTAGATGTTACATAGTCATCAAGGTGGGCCTAATGAAGCCTTATTGCATGGTCTTCCTAATTAGGCAATTCATATGGGTTACATGCAGAGAAGATGACAATGCAAGTTATGCGCATTAAAAGAAGTGAAAGGAAGCAGGTTGGACTTAGGTTATTCATAGTGTCTTGTGCGGTAAACTTTAAACTCTCTTATCAACTGACTACATTTTTATGTTGGAATTATGGTCCACACATGGCGCATGTCCATTTGGTTATGTAATGATCTGTTTGGATCTAGTACATTACCATTTGAGTGGGGCACAGCGTAGTGAGCATGCACAATTTGTTGTTGGCAAGTAGTACCATAGACAACTCTCTCTCAGTGATGGGATTGAGAAGATGTGGGCTTAGAAGAGTTCTACTATAGGTGGGATCTTCATATAACTTTTATGTTATAAAGAGTGTTCAGTCCCCAAATCTACACACATTACATGCACGATTGTCCCCATTAGAGTGTGCAATATATCGCAGGTGTGGTACGGGCGGAAGACTGACATGCAAACCCTTAACAGCCTACGTGGTGACCATCCAAGGTAAACATTTTAGATTCAGTTGAAGTCCCTGGATTGATGCTAGTGTAGATCATGGATACATTTTGGTTTATTCAACATTTAACGATAATTTTACTTTTTAAGAACCAAAGTTCTTAAGACTTATTATATGGCAAAATATCCAAACGCTATTACCAAAGTTCTTAAGACTTATTATATGGCAAATATCCAAACTAATAGCGTTTTATATAGTGTACACTGACTTTTGTTGCACACCATGCGCATACCAAATTTTCTAAAAGTAAAGTTCCCTTAAGAGCGTCTCTCACACCCACTTTTCTTTAAGACCCATGATAAGATGTATAAAAAATGTCTATGTGTGTGCCATATATATATAAAACAGTGTCTCTCACACTCACTCTTCTTCGTGATGTTAACATGTAAAACATAAAACATGAAAGTGTTTATTGTTAGAAAATGACAAATATGACATGGAGTAGGGTGCAATTAGCAATTGATGCAGGAAATATAGAGGTAAAATCTATCATTTTCATATTATACATTAATAGAAAGGGAGAGTGAGTGTTTAGAGGGAATTTAATTCAACTCCTAATTGCTTATTTTTAAATAAGTGTGTACATTTTTTATTTTTATTTTTAATAATAAAGTTGGTCTCCTCATATATCGAAAATTATTATACAAATTCTTTCAAAATCCCATATCAATTGTTTTGATAATATATGATGACCAAGGATATGACATGTGTAATGCATGTAAGAGGGGATAGAGAGAGAGAGGGAGAGAAGAAAAATTAGAGAGGGGCAGATGGAAGTGGGAGCTATGTTGGATATGGCCCATAGGGCCCACTTATGGGCAATCACTAATGGGCAGGTTGCACATAATTTTCATTTTGAATTCCTTTTTCTACTTAATCTTTAAAAATTATCTTTTGGAATTAAGAAAATTGAATTAAAAATTCATCTTTAAATTACTGAAAGTCAGTCTAAATGGGTAAGCCTATAGGATGTGACAGTCTACATATGATCTTAAAATGTTCACAAAAACCGAGAATAGATAATAAACGGCCATAGGTATGCCTAATCAATACGATAACATAGAGATCTTTTCATATTCTACCATTAAGATGACTCATAGATTATGATTAATGGATTAGATCATCTATTAATAGGCGCGCCAAATGGACAATGTGTTTATAATCTTATTTAGGTGCATGCCACACACAGAGAGAAAGGGAACCGTGGTCAACCATCTTTGACTGTTTATTTTGTTATTACTTATTCAAGTCTCTTATATGCATTTGATTATTAACATTTTAACATTAACCAATGCAACAAATGTATAGAAAGAATATCATACAATTATTAAGATGGGTTTCAGAGAGCTTTTGACACTTCATACCCACTGCAACATGTAGGGAAGAATAGAAGTTGGTACAAACCGCATACAATAAAAGTGGTGAAAGGAGTGGGTTCGATCGAGGCTGTTTAAGAAATCTTGCAGTGAATTTTGACCATCCCTCGTGACCGATTACGTTTTTAATAATAATTTTATTCTCTATAAATCAAAGTTCCTAAAATTAATTAAAGTAAAATGAGTTAAAACTACAGACATTATCTTTAATTACCAGCTTTCTCTTTGATATTTGCACATAAGCAAGAAGGGAATTAGGTTGCACCAAGTAGATGGTCCAGATAGGTAATGTGAATGCAGAAGATTCCGAAGCCAACCATGTGTAGAAGAGGTTCCCCTACATGTAGCCCACTAGATCTCCAATAGGTTTTACTATTTAGTTTTAATAATGCATGTACCAGCATAAGCTTCCATCGGCAACGGCTAGATGTGGGGTACACGCGCGTGGTGTATCCATCACATATAAGACGTTTATTAGATGCGACCCGTCCTAATGGGCCACAGCAGAGGGAAGAAGGTGGGAGGGGACAATCACCGTGGATTTTCACCCGGGCTCACTTGAGTTGGTGAATAACCTGAATTTTATCTTGACCCTTCATCTATATATCCCTATTATGTAGCCCATCCATTCGGAGAGATCATAGGACCCCACCATAGAAAACAGTGGGGAGAGTGATGCCCACCATTAAAAAGTTCTAAGGGCCACAAAAGTTTTCGATCAAGCTAATATTTGTATTTTTCCTTTTTTCATGATCTCAAATAAACATCATGGTGGACCCTCGGAAGGTTTCAATTGTGGGCCTCACTCTCACCACTGTTTTCTGTGGTGGGATCCACCCCTACCTTGGATGTGCCTCATTCTTTGGAGCATGTCCTAAAATGATCTCTCCAAATGTATAACCGATGTAGATACAACACATACATTATGGTGGAGCTCACAGAACTTGGTGACATCACTTCACAGCGAGTCTCGCTACTCAACCTGTCAGTATCCAATCCGCGTCCATGGCTTATGTGGTACGTGTCATTCAAAGATGAGCGGTGCAGCTCCTCCAGCTCCGAGTTGTATGGTTCAAAGGAGATCAACTTCTAATTGATGTTTTTATTATATTTACATTGTTCATCAATTTTGTGATATAATTTAAAACCATGATACAAAAATTTATTCATGTCCAGCTAAGACAATGATTCTCACATATAAAACATTTATAGGGCCCACCATAGTGATTATTTTCCATCTAATTTATTTAAAATGTCAGACACAGCTCGAGGAGTTGCCCTGCTGGATGAAGAGTAAAACAAATATCCAAAACTTTTATGACCTCAAAAGAGTTTCAATGGGAGACTGTTCAATCCCCTCCGCATCCTTTTGCAATCTAATCTGCCTTAACTTCCCCGTACAAGCCTTGGGAGGAGCTCCCCGGATGAAAGGATGGTTGGGATATAACACATATCTCATCATGAAACTCAGGCCCGTTTGGCCGGGTGAATTGGAAGGGATTGAATGGTATTAAGGGAATGGCATGGATTTCAAGGTAATGATGGTGTTGTCAGTGGATTGTCTTAAGATCCATGGGATTGCTATAACGAGTTTATTTGGCGCACCTGGCCAATCCTGGGATTATACTTTTCCATCCCTTCCAATCCCTCAAACCAAACACGGTTTAGGGTGAATTGGATAGGATTTAAAGGCAATGATGGTGTTGTCAGTGGATTGTCTTAAGATCCATGGGATTGCTATATCCGGGGATCTGGTCACCCAGTCTATTTGGCACACCCGGCTAATCCTGAGATTTAACTTCCCATCCCTTCCAATACCATCAAATCACTTCCAATCCGCGCGGTCTAACAGGCCCTCACCGAATTTGATGACCTCAGTACAATAGCCAGATCTGCTGTGTGTGGTACACCAGCAAATCCGCTTACAGCCGTGGCTTGTTGATGTATTGGGCTCTGTGGGGCCATGTGACGTGTGTTTCATATCCACTCATGAACCCAAAAATGAAAAGGCACGAAGCATAATGACACGAACCTTTTTAGGCCCACCGTAAAAAAAAATAAAATAAAATTGAACCTGTCGAGCACCTGTTAATAAGGTGACTCAGACCTAGGTGAAGGTAAAACACAGACGTTAGCTTGATCAAAAATTTTTGTAGGCCCAGGTAATTTTTAATGGTGGGCTTTCAATCACAATCATTTCCTATAGTGTGGTCCAACTGAGCTTTGGATCTGCTCCATTTTTTAATTAATGTCCAAAAGTGAGAAGGGGCAAAACGGAAGGACAACATAAATGTAAAACACATGCATCACGTTGGCCCCACATCGACACACCACGGCTGGGGCTGGTGTTGGCAATATCGCCTGATCCGCGTCCCATTTTGCATCCTCAACATGGTTGGCCCGACATGCAAATCAAGGGTAAGCGTCCACTCTCAATCTGTCCCTGTTATGTGGCCCATCTGAATTTTCATTTGTTATGATTTTTGGGCCATTCTTGTAACAGAAGACGAGTCATCAGATGGACGGTCCGGATTCAGTGAATACATCACTTGGGCCCGACTAATGGCCATTACCCCTGGCGCACTCCATATAAAAAAAAAATGGCGAAAGAAAAGAAAGGGCATTTTGGTCAGATAGCAAAACTCGCGGTATATTGGTCGTGGAATTTCACCGCTTATCCACTCGTTTGAAAAATCCGTCCTATTTTTTAACCTTTTCTGTCGAATGAGGGCTTCTCTCTTTCTCTGACCAAACCGCTACTGTATTTGAAAGCTGCAGAGAGAGAGAGAGAGAGAGAGAGAGAGAGAGAGTAGAAATCTAGGGTTTCAGATCGCGAGAAATTTCGGAACTTGAACTTGCAAGAAGATTTCAAGCGCCAAATCCATGGAAATCCTCGCATGTCTCGATCGATTCGCTACTCATTTGAAGCATTTCGCCTTCAAGCCCTACCTCTAGTCTTTTATTTCGAAGGTAAAACGGAATTCTCGAAATCGCCTTTTTTTTTTTTTTTATTCCCGTTCCCGATCTGTACAGATTTTGCTTTTTCTTTGATTCTTGCGGTTGTTTTTCACGGAAATCCGGTGACTGGAGTTCGTTTTGGTTCGTTTTTTAATAAGACGAGGACCGGTACAGTAGTCCGAGGTATTATCTGAAATTCTAGTCCTCTCGTTTCTAGTGTACGCAGCTCCACCCTTGATGATCGGCAACCGTTCTTTTGAATGCGCATCTTGGCTGATGGCCCACTGTGCAAAAAAGTTGCAAAGATCAGACAAACCTGACTGTGCGGTTAGCGAAGTTTGGCATGGAGAGTGTTAGCTGCTGGCCTTTTTTTTAGCCGCTTGTTTGCGGGCCATGGTGTGGTCCACACAACTGTCCACAACCAGTGCAGTTTTTTTAGACACGGACTGGCGAGAGCGTGGCCGAGTGGATCGATGGTTTTGATCATGAGAGTCAGAGCATGTGTTGTGAAGAGGCCCAAGGACAACAAACTTCTTGTGGATTTCCTGCATTTTCTCCGACTAGGAGATCCAGAGTGTAGATCCATGTAGTTTGGTTAAAATCGCCTTGCATCTCTGTGTTTCTTGACAATTTTCTGTTTCTTTCAGTGTTTTTGTTCAGAAAAAGCTATTATTGTAATGTGGTATATGTGTAACGACGAAATATACAATGCACAGCCTCAATTTTGGGCGTTTTCAATCTTTCTAGTGCAATTAATAGGTGACGACTTTCAGTGACCCAGACTGTTCATCTGGTGGAACCCGTGGTGGGTGTTTGCTGCTTTGTTTAGCTTTTCTTTGGGCCTCTCCTAGCCACCCAATTGTTGCCAGAAGGGAAGTGGAGCTACATGTTTATATATGCCACAATTGGATGACTGGGGCTATTAGATAGAGGAGATTTTTGGACATTCAACTATCCACTGCTGGGTCCAACGTGTCAAAAGACGTGG
Organism: Magnolia kwangsiensis; assembly: GCA_037074715.1. Classification (NCBI taxonomy): domain Eukaryota; kingdom Viridiplantae; phylum Streptophyta; class Magnoliopsida; order Magnoliales; family Magnoliaceae; genus Magnolia; species Magnolia kwangsiensis. Next base: position 64,866,937 of record CM073589.1, read on the forward strand.
GACTGATTGAGCGCATTAAGCTTGGCCCCTCAACAATTGAGGATCATAACATACTGCCACACCCCTCAGCCAACATCCATATGAGCCCACTCTGTGGTGGCACTCACACTAGCTTCTTGTCTAGGCAACCCTTTCCACCTTGTGGTGGCTTTCACTTAGGCAGAAGTTGCCATTTTCACAGGTTTCCCCATCCGGGACTTGAACACGGGACTCTTATTGTCTCTAAATACTAAATGATAGGAACATAACTAATACACCAAAATCCTGTTACTGGGTCCAATATGTCAAAGGATGTGGGACTGATTGAGCGTGTTAAGTTAGTCCCTTCAACACTTGAGGATCATAATATATCACAGCGTTCCACAGCCAATATCCGTATTGGCCCACTTTGTGGTGGCACTTGTCTAGGTAGCCCTTTCCACCTCGTGGCAGCGCTCACTTTGCTCCAAGTTTCCTTTTCCACTTGTTGCCCCATCCGGGACTCATACACAGGACTCTTGTTGGGTCTGATACGAAATGATAGGAACATAAATACTACACTAAAAGCCTTGGGATAAACTTGGCCCTTATACCATTGGGAGTCCCAAATTTTTTAATAAGATGAATTGTCTGGATCATGTGAAGATGGGCCCAATCTGTGTGGAATGCCTACCTGGATGCAAACACGTGCAATTTGGGCTGATTGTTTTCCAGAACCACCCTTTGGGTTTGATGTTTTCAAGTCATCCAGCAAAATCTTGGCTATAGTCTGGTAGCAGATTGTTAGGCATTTGATTCATTGGGAGTAGGTTTGAATTTCTTGTGTAGTTGTAGAAACCGGAAAGAAAAGGTAGAAAAAAAAAAGAAGAGAAGTAGAGTCTAAGATCAAGAAATTCATTTCTTCTTTTTATTGTAGATATTTTGCTGTTATGTTTCTGCAAACTTGCCAAATAAATGATGTTAGAAATGCGTTGCTGCAGAATCCATATTTTTGGCTGATAGATTTAGCTATGATGATGGATTCTGAAAATGGAGTTGCTTCGGAGAATGAAAATGGTGTTCTTGAGAAAGCCACTTTGGTAGATGGTTCAAGCCTGAATATTGGAAAAGAGAATGAGAATGTTGACAACGGCATAGACTCCATTCAAGTGAATGGTGTTCCGGAAGATTCATCAAATGTTGACGGTGTTGATTCTATTTCTGCTGGAGCAGAGGATGTTGCCTCCTCTGCGACCGTTTCTGATAGTAAAAGTTCGAATGTTTTGAAGGTATGGACTGAAAATTGTTTCTTGAATTCTATACCGTAGATGAAGAACTTGGTGCAGGTAATGAAACATGACCTTCTATGTATAGAAACCTGTAGCCGAACGGGTTGATCGTTCAAAGAATGATAAAAAGATGCCGAAGAGTGAAGCAGTTCGGAAAGGTCCAATGATGATTCCTCGGAACCAGAGGCCGAGCCTTTCTCAGAGTCTTTCCTTCCCATCAAGAGGAATTCTTACGAGTGGTTTGAAGAAAAGCATTGATGAGAAGCAGATGAAATCCGATACGAAACGTGCCCATGCCAATGGCACGGATGCAGCGTCGGTGGTCTCCAACGGCTCGCTTACTTCAACGTCCCGTTCAAATATTTCCAACAGGCGAGTTTCTGCCGGATTGAGTTCTATGGATGCAAAGATGGGTGGAATATCTGCCAGGCGAACTACTTTGGCATCAATGTCTGGTACTCGACGGTCTCTGGTGAGTATTTGAGAATTGAGATAACTGGTTGCAGGCTACTTTCAGTCATGGGTCAACTACAAAATTCATGTGATATTTCAAATGTTGGATATCTAATTCTGCACTTCATCTATTCTTGATCATCAGTCTGTGAAGTCTGGCTCATTAAATGCAACTGTCAATGGCTCATCCTCCGAAGCCTCACAGTAAGTTCTTATATACATGTTTAGCTCTTACTGATGATTTGGTTCTTCTATCAAATATGAGATAGCGCTTTAAGAGCTATTGGTTTTCTTTATTTGTTGATTGACTGCGGTGTATGCAATATTGGTGTGATTGTCTTGCTGTATTTTTCTTGAAATCTGGATTTTACCCTTCGATTTGCATTTTGATATCCTTCTAAAAACTTAACATATAATTGTGTAGATCTCAACATATTTACTTACACATACTTCATATTTATATGCATTTCAACATATCTAGTTATATCTTCCTATCTTGATTCACTGTTGCCAGAAGCCTGAGTTTTGCCTTTCCTTCTGCAATTTCTATTCTTGTGAATATTTTAACATAAAAATCTGCATATCTTTATATATTTACTGATGTGTTTCCATATTTACATTTTATTAGTTTGTTGTGCTTGTTTAACACCTTGGGTATGCTTTTGGGACGCAGACGCACAAGTTACAATGATTTTTGACATATTATATAATCTGTCCCCTGTCAGTTTTAAAGTGTGAATATGTCATCACAGGTCATGTGATCCAAATCCAAAACCATCAAGACAAGGATTGCAAATCAAAGATGATGAAGATGCCCACTCAACTACCTCGTACTGTTTCTCTGTTCTCATCTCCTTATTGGGCTGCTAGCATTCAGTGGAATCTTTAATTTACACAGTTTCTTTTTCTTCATAAGGCTTATGATAGTCTCTATTATTTTCAGAAGCACCACCCGAAGGAGCAGTGGTTCTGGTTTTGCTTTCAGGTTGGATGAGCGTGCTGAAAAAAGGAAAGAGGTGAGTTCGACGTAATTTATTAAATATGAATTTTCAGATTTTATTATTTTATTAATGGACTAGTTTCAATTTGAACGATAATTAGAGGCATTCTTTTGTTCCAGTTCTTCTCAAAGCTAGAAGAGAAGATTCATGCAAAAGAAGTGGAGAAAAGTAACCTGCAGGCAAAATCAAAGGTTCTGAAAACACATTTTTATGAATGACAATGCTTTTGTTGTGGTCCCCCCCCCTCATTTCTCTACTTCATGGTTGTTTTATAGGAGAGCCAGGAAGCAGAAATCAAGCAGCTGAGAAAGAGCTTGACCTTTAAAGCTACACCAATGCCAACCTTTTATCAGGAACCCCCTCCTCCTAAGGTTGAATTGAAAAAGGTAAATATTTCTGCCACATTTCATGTTTATTATTATTTATTTTATTTTAGTTTATGTTTTTAACAACTCATCAGTGCATTTTACCATGTAACACGGAAATTCTGGGCATGGCATAAAAGAATCCTCACATTCGAGTTATAATAAATTTCCTTTCATGGCTCATAATATGCTTGCAACACAAAAAACTAGAGGTGAAAAGAATGTGTTAGGGAGAAAAATTGCAGTTATAAAAATAATCGTGGATCACATATTTTATTCTTTCGTGATGATCACATTTATCAAGTTCAAAAGATAGGTTCTCCTTCCTTCTGGTTTTTAAAGTATGTTCCACCTTGGATATCAGTTTAATATGATGATTGAGTGAGATAATTCAATGTGTTATCAAGTTTTCTGCATTTCTTTATGAACAGCTTAAAGATAATTCTAGATGTCCTAGAGTTCTCAAAAGAATCCCAAGCAATAACATTAGAAGAATTCTCTTCCACAATCAATGGCTTGGAATTTTTCTATAGAAATGATTATTTTATTTCACACCTCCACGATGTAACCTGTGACAAAATTACTGATAAAAACTGAAGAAAAAGCTGTACTTGGAGCTTTCCCCTTCCCCAATTCAAATATCACCTTGCTAACTTCCTCTCTTTAAAAGCCGATCTAACCAATCTGCATTTCCAAGATTTAAAGATTCAAACCTCAGTCCATCGGGGTTAGGTTTCCTAAATTCTTTCTTAAATAAAGCTTCATGTAGAAGTTCATTACCACTTTCTTGATCTTTACTCAATGATTGTTTACTCCCACTCAAGTTTAGTGATCAAGTTCAGGCTTCAACATTCGTTGCCCAATGAAGTCCATTTTTTATTATTTTTATTTTTATTTATCATCCTCTTAAGCCATAAAGTTTGCAATGTTTATCTCTAAGAAATCTCCTTTGCTTTTGTTATGTTTTGATACTCATGCTTTAACGAGTATATGTTGGCCTTTTCCTTCCTCAAAAGGGTCTTGGAAGTTTGCTCTTGATCCAAGAACTAAATATAATGAAGAATATTGTTGTTCCTGTAATGAATACCCTTAAGGGCCTGTAATGTAGGGGCATTTTCACATCGGGCTCAAGTGGGGTGGCATATGGGATGCAGGGGCACACTCGGGGTGGACGACCCGTGTGAGGCGGGTGGCTCGTGTGAAGCAGAACCCATGTGAAGCGTGGCTCACGAGGGGGCTTCGGCCGAGGTCCTAACACCCATGGGATGTGGGGCCTGAGCTATGAAATAAATGGATTGATTTGCTATGCACTATTAATTCGAGATTTTAGAGCAAGTGGTTAATTGTCCTGCATCAAAGTGGTATCAGAGCGAGAGGTCTCATCTTCGAGACTCTTCACTGGGGGTGATTAATGCAGGGGTATTTTCACATTGGGCTTACATGGGATCCCCTATGTGATGCGAGGGCACACTCGAGGTGGGCGACCTGTTTGAGGCGGGTGGCTCATGTGAAGCGGAACTCATATGAAGTGGGGCCCACGAGGGGGGTTCGTCCATGTTCCTAACCTATGGGATGTGCTGCTTGGGCTATTGAGATAAAGGGATTGATTTGCCATGCTCTATCAGTTCGAGCTTCTAGAGCAAGTGGTTAATTGTCTTGCATCAACCTGTTTGGTAGCAACAAAAGTTCCAAGCCCAAACGGCTTATCTAGATCTGGCTTGTCCTAGTCTTATTTGTTTAGGTTGGGCCCCTTTGTTAAAACCTATCTGGGTTTGCCAAGGACAATTTTATCTGTTGTTTGTTGAAGCTTGCATGTGCCTTCTCTTCTCCTTCAAATTTGGGCCATTCAATATCTTTCTTTTAAGCATTTATTTGGTACCCATAACTTGGATGGTGGATTGCTTGCTCAATGCGATTTGGAGATATGCTCCATCTAGAATGCAACCCACATTTTGAGTGGTTGGGATTGTTTGATGAGTGTGATTTTAGACATGTTTTGTCCATAATGAGACCACAATTTGGATGATCTTGATGATTGTACATCATTGCCACATGTAACAAGAATGAGTCACTTGTAGAACTAATGTAGTTGTCTAGTCCCCTCCAACAGAGACTAGAGCCGTCTACAACACCTATTTTGTGCCTAATGTTATGAAAAACCCAAGCTCAGTGGGGCCCACTATGCTGTGTGTGTGAAGTCCACATTGTTCATGAAGGGTGTGTGTGCGTGTAAGAGAGAGAGAGAGAGAGAGAGAGAGAGAGAGAGAGTTCTCCCTGTCTGATGGGACCTATTAGAGATTCCGAGTACCTAGCTAACTGTCAAAAAGAGGCACGAGGTGTCCCTGCTTTTCTTGGGATCCTGGCGAGGAGATGTCTTTCAACAAAAGCTAAACGAGTTTGGCCAATGGATAAAAGCTTGGACAAGGCAGTCTGGTCTTTGACTTTTCTTGCTACCAAACAACCCCCTAAACTTTCTATTACATACCTTTATCCTTGCTTTCAGGTGTGGAAGCTTTTGATGAAATTTGACTTCTGGCTATTGGCAGCTCTCTCTATATCCTATCTCAAGCATGCATATATATATATATATATATATATATATATATATATATAGAGAGAGAGAGAGAGAGAGAGAGAGAGAGAGAGAGAGAGAGAGAGAGAGAGAGAGAGGAATGCTGACCTGCACACCAATTCTTACGAGAACTCGTAAGAACTTTTTGAGAACTCATCTCTCGTCATATGAACCCAAGATCTAAACCGTCCATGTGATGCAACACCCCATGAAACACCTAGGTCCCAACTTTTAACCTGATCCAAAACATTGGTGGGCCATGGCAAAAGAGGGAGGCAAATCGAGGGAGGAAACTGTTTCGTTTTGTCATGGCCCACCAAAGTTTTGGATCAGTTTAAAAGTTGGGCCCTGGGGGTTTCATGGGGTGCTGCATCACGTGGACTGTTCAAATCTTGGGCTCATATCACGAGAGGTGAGTTCTCATGAGAATCGGTGCACAAGTGAGCATTCCTCTCTCTCTCTCTCTCTCTCTCTCTCTATATATATATATATATATGTGTGTGTGTGTGTGTATATATATATATATATATATATATATTATGTATTATGTATTATTTTTTCATTTCTTAGTGACCCAAAACACTTAACCTAAGTAATGCAAGGGCATTTTACATCGAGCTTGAGTGGGGTAGCCTGTGGGATGTAGGGACACACTCGGGGTGGGTGACCCATGTGATTTGGGGCCCACAGGGGAGGTCTTGTGTTCAAGACTCCTCACCGGGGGTGATTAATGCAGAGGCATTTCACATCGGGCTCGAGTGGGGTAGCTCGTGAGATGCGGGGACACTCGGGGTGGGTGACCCATGTGATTTGGGGCCCACGGGGGAGGTCTCGTGTTTGAGACTCCTCACCGGGGGTGATTAAAGCAGAGACATTTCACATCGGGCTCGAGTGGGGTAGCTTGTGGGATGCGGGGACACACTCGGGGTGGGCGGCCCATGTGATTTGCGGCTTACGAGGGGGATTCGGCTGAGGTCCTAACCCACGAGATGTGGGGCCTGGGTTACGAGATAAAGGGATTAATTCGTCATAATCTAATAGTTCGAGCTTTTAGAGCAAGTGGTTAATTATCTTGCATCACTAAGTTACCTTATTAGAGAAAGCCACTGCAATTTAAAGCTGCTTTGTGCTATTAAAGAATGTGATAAGGGAAGGCTCGCAACCATCTTGCATCCATCTTTGTATTTTTGATCTTGTAATGCCCTCAATCAGCTAAAAAGGTACAACTGAGGAAGTGATGCCGGCTAGATGAGAACAAAATAAGAACAGGAGTAGAATGGATTTTGGACACCACAATTTAAAAGGTTGATCTTATAGGGGTTTTTTTGCTCTGCAAGAGAATACTTTCTCCCAGAACTCACTCTTTTTTATGCCAATCTTCATTGACCTACAACATCTACACATTTTCATTGCACGTTCCTTGCAATCCTTCATGCTTGCATTAGGAAGCAAGGTAGGCTTGACGGAATGAAACTTTGCAAAACAAAATGCATCTTAAATGTGTTAAAGGTGGGGAACTACATGGGGCTAGGGCTGAGCTTATAAAAAATGTTGAATGCTAATTATTAATAATAGACGTATAGCTAGTTGCATAAGAGAGAAAAGGAGAAAGGTGGTCACGTTTTGAAGCATCTTGATCTCTATTTGTAGTATATACCATGTCAAGTTTTTAAAGGAACGAGCTTTTTATTCTATGACATATGGGTTCTGATCTTTAACATGATGATTAACCATTATCATACTGCAAATTGTAATAGGGATTGAATCGTATCAAATCACAAATTGTATCCTAAATCCTAAATAATTTTTTCTTATTTTCTTAGAGTATTAAAAAAAAAATCATAAAAAATTAGGAATCATCAATCATCGATTCCCCATCAATATGCACCTAGTATTTGTCATGATATTGGCATTTGAGAACTTGTATACAGTATGCATATCATGATAGTGTTAAAGGATTCTTGTTTCTCCTTTATGCTTTTTCTTTCAAGCAATTATCCGTAAGAAAGACACGAGTCCTCAATAATTTTAAGTGTAGAATCACATTGGAAAAAGTGGCATTCTATTCTATTGACTGCAGAAAAATATATTTTGATTTGTTTTATTTGGGTTTTTGAATATCAAAACCCCCAAATTGATCTTGATTTTGATCGATCGATCGACACGATGTGATTCATATTGCAAATCACACGTTTTTGACAACATTGGTTGGAACATGCATGAGGGAGTGTTGGTTTTGCCAATTGAGTGGTCAAGTTTGTTCCCTGTGTGGTACTCTTAATCCACTTGTTTTTGAAAATGTGAGTAATGAAAGACTGGAATTGAGTGGTCTTGAAGTTCACTAAGATGGATGATGAGAGAGAGTAAGTTGGTTCTACTTTGTGTAGCATTGCAGTTAGGAGAGTTTGTTCCACATGCACCACCATTTTGAGGAAGTGAGGGTGGATACCTCTCAGGTAAAAAAAGAAGGAAAAAGAAGTAGAATGTGAAGGGCTGGGAAAAAATAGAGAAGTGGAAAACATCAATATCTGAGCAGAGTAAGCATCCATAAGCATGAAGGTGACCACTGCACATGGCATGCATGTACTCCAATCCAAGCTGTTGAAATTGTGGGACCCAATGCTGATTATTATAATTGAAAATTGCTGAAAGGATGATCCCAAATCTCTGATCGGCAGCCATCAATTGGAAGCACCGACTATGTTTGTGACGGTCCAATATCAATCCACTCTTCCCAAAGAGACTTGATTTTTCTTGAGTTGTTTGGGAAAGTCATGTGTTTTTCAAGTAAAGACAGAAAATTATCTACTATAATTATGCACAAGTGGAGTCTCGCAAAAGGGAATTGCATCTGCTCAGGGGAGAATGCAAACATGCCTATACTCCGTGCTGCTTTGTGAATTTATTGCCTTCAGTTAATGGAGGTGGAACAGATAACAAAAGGTAGAATGTAAGTTGTGTTACTGCATTTTTGTTTGAGCAGTCCCATGCCTTTGATGGCTGATGGATCCGATGTCCCCAAATGTTTATCAAGACATGAAGAGATCCTGTGCTTATCTGGATTGAGATATAATGCAGTCACTTCTGAGATGGGCCTTTATTCATGCAACATGTCCCTTCATCTTTCTTAGATCCTAAAGAAAATGATAAATCAATGGTGTCATGCATCTTGTTTCGACATCTAATTTCTTCTCATCATTTTGGAACTAAACATCACATCATTGTGCTTTTCCCTTTATCAATCAGCATTGTTTACACCATCAATATTTGATAGTTTATGTGTCATGTTACTCCCAGAAATTACATATACAGAACCTACATAACACAGACACTTGACTTCTATTTTTCTCCTGTTCTCGGGAACCTGGCATGGTCACACATTCATACCAAGGTGTCCCGTATCGGTATCGGTTGGCGTAACGGTGCCCTCTGAAACCGATACGGATACGGGGGCGTAACGGCGATACGGGGGTGTAACGGCCCATAACGGTGCAAAATTTTTTTTTTGCCAAAAAAATATGAAAAAATATGGATTAAATCCGAAATATTCTAAGCATTCCAAATATGCATTCATTTATAAATTGGAACATGTTTATGGTGGTGTAACGGTCCACTCTTTGGTCAGAAGTTGTATCGGACTGTCTGATGAATTTATGAACCAGATAACCTGAATTTGACTACAAAATTCATGTATTTAATTTTCTAACTATCTACTATCAATGATAGATATATTAGAATGAATGTAATATGAAAATATCTTACATTTAGGTGTTTGCAATTATTTTTGAGGGCCAAAATTCATGCATAAATAGAAAAAAATGTAAAAATAAAAAATAAAATGGCACCCCAAATATATAAAATGCACATTAACATGTTCTACTATGATTAACACATCGCATGACATCATTAAAACAGCAAAAGAATCATTAAAAAATGATTTTTCGAATTTTCAAAAAAAGGGTCAAAATAAATGCGTAAATAGAAAAAAATATAAAATGGCACCCCAAATCTGTAAAATGCACATTAACATGTTCTACTATGATTAACATATCATATGACATCATTAAAACAGCAAAAGAATCATTAAAAAATGATTTTTCGAATTTTCAAAAAAAGGGCCAAAATAAATGCGTAAATAGAAAAAAATATAAAATGGCACCCCAAATCTATAAAATGCACATTAACATGTTCTACTATAATTAACACATCATATGGCATGATTAAAACAGCAAAACAACTATTATAAATTGATTTTTCGAATTTAAAAAAAAAGGGCCAAAATTCATGCGTAAATAGAAAAAAATATAAAAATATATATAAAATGGTACTCCAAATCTGTAAAATGCACATTAACATGTTCTACTATGATTAACACATCATATAGCATCATTAAAATAGCAAAAGAATCATTAAAAAATGATTTTTCGAATTTTCAAAAAAAGGGCCAAAATAAATGCGTAAATAGAAAAAAATATAAAATGGCACCCAAAATCTGTAAAATGCACATTAACATGTCCTACTATGATTAACACATCAAATGACATAATTAAAACAACAATACAACCATTAAAAATTGATTTTTCGAATTTTTAAAAAAGGGGCCAAAATTCATGCGTAAATAGAAAAAAATATAAAAAAAATATTAAATGACACCCAAAATCTGTAAAATGTACATTAACATGTTTTACTATGATTAACACATCATATGGTATGATTAAAACAACAAAACGTATTAAAAATATATAAATACATATTTTTGACAAATTTCTGAAAAATGGCCCATCGAGCTTTGATTTAAGAAAATTCATAATATAATGTGTTTTTATCTCAAATACTCAGCCAAAGTTGGTCGAAATTAGTAGTAAAAGGAGTAAGAAACAGTTTGGAAGCAAGAGGTTTCAAAAAAACAGCAAAAATAAAGCTTAAAATGGAAAAAGGTCGATACGGGCCTGTTACGGGCCTGTAACGGTCCGTAACGGGCCCGTAATGGCCGATACGCCCCTGTAACGGCCGATACGCCCCGTATCGGGCCCGTATCGGCCGATACGGCTACAAAAAACTGTATCGGCCGATACGACCCCAAAACGTGTAACGGTCACCACCGTTTCTGTTACGTATCGGCCGTATTCCTATTTCATACTTGTGTAGGAAAGATAAAGTATTGTATCACAATTGGTTGACTACATAAGCACATATGATCTATAAAAATAAGCGAAGGGCCGAGGATGTGAAAATGCATGTTGATAAAGAGAAATGAGGAATTTAAGACAAACAACAACACTTCTTAGTGTTGCATTATAAAAGAAGCTGTATTTATCAGTCACGGTAGGTGTAAAAAGTTGCCTTATTAACCAGTAAAATCAAAATGAAACCCAAAATAATCCAGCAACTAGTAGAGATGTACCCTTTATTTGTTGTTAACTTCCAAAAAAAAAAAAAAAAAAAAAAAGAACATTGTGAATGTAATAAATACATGTGTTGTGATGAAATAGAAGAAACCCCTATCATTTTGGTTGATATTACAAACATGCCCCTGACTTTCTTTCTTTCCTTCTTCTTCTTCTTCTTCTTTGAGTGTACATACAGTAGTGTTGAACCCTTGAATTCCAGTTTTCGGGGCTTAGTAGGGCTGACACTTTTGCTGCAGTTGGATTCAGACACACATATCCCTTTCCATGCAGTGTAGGCTGCAGATGAACATTCCTCAATTGATAGAGTTTAGAATTGTCTTACAACAAGTGACTATTGTTAAATGCAAAAACACTATCTTATGGCTTCCTCATGTCCTTGTTGGTCTGTGTCCGCATAACATTTCTTGATAACCATCATCATCATCATCATCATCATCATCATCATCATATTGAATATCGAATGCCTTGTTGCATAGGTTAGTACTAAATGAAAACTAGTGGTTGGATTGAACTAGTTGGGTCAACTTTGGCTCATGGAATGTCAAAGTAGCTGAAATCCTGCAGTATGAAAAACAATCAGAATGAGGATGGTGGAATTATAGGATCCTCAATCTGAGGCTTTGCAGTCTATTCTCAGGTTTTCAGTTCTGACTATTGGGTCCATGGTTCAGTAATCCAAGGAACTATTGTCTGTTGCATACCACCGTGGATGTACCATGCCCCAAAACCTCCCAGACTGGACAATCCTAACCGTTCAATTGATTCAATTGGTTCAGAAGTGAAATACAAGGTCTACATTCAACTGAAAAAGTGTCAAGATTAGTGATCTCCCAATCTGAGAGTTTTGGTGCATGTTTCATCTATGATGGGATAAAACAGACCAAAGGTGTGGATTACTGAACCACGGGACCCACTTGTCAGAACTGAAACTCCTAGAGTCTGCGAAACCTTACATCCATGATCCTATAATTCTTCGAGGTGGATTGCATATGCATATCAAGAAAACTTTCCAGTTCAGCAGGGAATTTCAAAGAACCTCCTCTTTTTTCTTTTTTCTTTTTTCCAGTTCCTAGTCTGTTTGTATTTTGCACTCTAACCAGAAATTGATGTTTTCTTGAAAGTTCGGTTGCTTATTTATACTGTACATATACTTACATGTAAGCCCTGTTCTATTTTTTTTTTTTTGCTTGTTTCTTCCGAGGCTGGTTATACTGCGATCTTTTCCTTTGCTCATTCTCCTTTCCTTTCCCTTCAATAATTTTGTATTATTTTCTTGAGCTTTATTTCTGTTTGGATCCTTGATTTAAGGTTTGGTATGCTCAGATTTCAGTTCTGACAAATGTGGCCTGTGTTTACCCGATCCAGTCTTTGCATCCGCCGTGGTTGGACCATGCCTAGAAGTCTCCCAGATTGAAAGATTCTAGACACCCATCTTGGTCCCTTTTTTAGTTCAATGTGAACCTTTGCTGTATTTCTCTTTTCAAAATTCCATTTGTAAGCAGCAAACAGAAAATGCAAGGATTGTCATGATGAGGAGATATTTGGAGCTTAGTCGATCCACAGAGGACCCCAGCAGATAAATGGTCTGGATTACAAAGCCAGGGCCCAATTGTCAGAGCAGAAACAATTTACAAAGCCATGGTTAGGAGATTAAATAATTTCTCTGATATAATTCTTCCTACATACAAATCCCCCCTTTCCCCCGCATTTCGAAGCATTTTCATCATCACTGAAATGATAGTAGTACTGCTTCATTTTCATTATCCACCTGCATCTGTCCATCGATGCCAGAAACTGAGATTTCCCCAAGATGTGATGATCTGATCATGGCTAGGATCTAATTATCAACTCATTCTCATTCTGGGAGGCAGACTTGCGGTGCCATCTGCATTTTCTTGTGCACGTCCAAACAGGGCCTGTCAAAATAAGGATTTGTGGATTGGTTGGTACTCTGGCATGAGCACTTGCAATTGACTAGAATGATTTTGAGTTTCAAGTTTCAGTGAATGTCTGTCATTGTACATTTCATGTGCAACTGCTCACTTGTCTGTGGCAATAATCTACTCACAATGCAACAGATACCAACAACACGCCCAAAATCACCGAAGCTTGGGCGACACAAACCATCCCTTGTGGCAGCAACAGACAACTCTCCCAAAGTTGGTGGATCTTGCAGGAGTTCACAGTCAAGCATGGACCTGAATAAATCAAATGGAGGCGGCCCACCAAATGGGAATGGCGATTCCACTGCTTCAAAGAAGCCAGTTAGGAGGTCCCTCTCTAAGCTACCATCTCAGAAATCGATGGCCACAAAGACAGAACCAAAGCCTCTTGGCTCGAAGCAGAAGACCAGTGTCCCAGAAACCAAAAATGAGAAGGCCCTTATTGAAGAGAATGAAAGCAAGTCCGTGGAAGATGCTGTGCCGATAAATGGAGCTACAACCGAACCAGATTTGCTTCAGAAAGCCATTCAGGATGACGGGAATGTTGTTAATGTATTGGAGAATGCCATTGAGGATGACGGTAAGATGGTTAGCTTATCAGATCCGGTTTCTATGTCGGAGGAAGTCTCAGTGGTAGGTTGAAAGTGCAAGTCTCCGTTTTTGTGTATGCGTATTTGTCCGGATTGCAAGATCGACGTGTTGTTGTGAATAGTATGGGGTGTGCATCTGCTTGCTACAGATTGGAAGATTTAAATTTGCATTCGTGCGGAGGTGAATATAAGTCTACTTTCATTTCTAACTAGTGGGAGTATAGATTTCAATTTCTACTGCATGAATGTTTTTTTAGCTGTTTTTCTCTAGCATTCGTGGTGATTTTCTAATTTACAGGTCCACCTACAGGCAGCCACCGCTGCCAGTGTGGCACACTCGCTGCACCCAAGACCTGCATCAGGTGGGTGGCATGGTGCACGTGCTGCCTACAGGACGGCCCTATCATTTGCTATGTCAATGCACGGGGAAAAAAAAAGACGGTAAGAAATGTTCTCCGATCGTCCAGATTCAATGTTCATGTCTGGCATGGCCAATCATTGGACCGGCCTAGGTTTTGGGCCCTGGGCATCCACATGGTTGGGTCGCCTCGTGCATGCCTTGGATGTGGCACATTAGCAACGCATTTTCATGGTGTTGACGAGAGATTTGAAGATTATAGCGTAGGGCAATGTGGATGTATACTAGCAATGACGGGCATGCTGCCTAAGCATGAGAAAGTAAATAGTGTTTCCTGGGAAACCTTATTTCTAGGAAACTATGGGAAAAGAAATATTATTTTTCAACAAGATTTATGTAGAAATTTAGGATATATTTTTAAGTTCGTTGTTTGGCATTAAAAAAAAAAAAAAAAACAATTTCTTTGAATATTTTTTTTTAAGTAGTTACTAACAGCTGCCAGATCAGCACATGCATATGTGGTACATGGAGGATGCTTAGGGCGTGTTTGGTCCATGGGATTAAATGGTGTGGAATTGTATTAGATGGGATTAACACCATTATTGCACAATGATTACATATTTAGAATTCCTATGGTGTTTGGGCCATCCAATCCCCAAGTTTGGGATAAAATTCTTGCCATGGGAAAAAAAGTTGGATTAAGCAAAATCCAGTTTGGTAGACCATAAAACTGTAATTAACAAATCAAATTCACAATGGATGTTGGTTACTTGTATACATACGAGTAAAGGATATATATGGATGAACGACATGGATGAAACACATGCATCAATGTGGGGTGCACATGTGTAGTGGATTTCAAAATCCACAGAAATTTCATATGGGACCAAATGCAATTCTATTTCACCTAATTCCAACCCTTCATGTCCTCCTCAAATGTTGAATGGAATTTGCATGGGACCGAATGTAATTCTATCCCAAGCATCAGACCAAATGCAATTTCATCTCACCTAATCCCATCCAATACTATGTGCCAAACACCTCATTAGAAATGAATAGTGGCACATGTCATATACACGGCATATATGGGCCCTTGAAGCTGACTTGTGGCACGAATGGTACATGTGAGGTGCTTGAAGTTGTACAGTAGCACATTAACACTAGATGACAACTTTTGTGCACATTGGTACCATTAGCACATGGATTTGAAGACGGACAATGGTGTGTGTGGCACATTGATACATGTGGGGTGCTTCACACATATGGGGCACAAGTAAGATGAATTATGGTACATGTGGTACAATAGCACATGTGGGGCACAAGAGCAGATGGATGGTAACACGTGGCACATTAGCATATTGAGGGCTCTTCACACATGTGGGGCACAAGATAAGATAGATGGTGGCACATATGACACGGTGGGACGTGTAGGGTATGATGAAGATGAACAATGTCTCATTTGACATAATGTGGCATATGTGACACATGTGAGGCGATTGAATATGGAGCATATTTGGTCTTTGACCTTTGAAAAACCCATTTTTCTTTCCCTACAAGGAAAATGCATTTTTTAGGGGAGGAGGTGGGAAAGTAAATTTTTTTATTTTTTAATAAAGATAGAAAATGAGAAATGGTATTTTCCACAAATTTTCACAACAAAAAAGGACTTGACAAATGATGGAAAGTGAGTTTCATTAGAAACATTATTTCCCTTCCTCCGCTTTCTATGAATCTAAAGAGGCCTGCATCTTTGATTTTATGATGATTTTCTTGTATTTCTTGGTCTATAAGATGAATCATTTAAGAATCTAAGAGGAACACAAGTACTTGTAGAATAAGCTAATTCTATAAGGGTTGTGCATGGGCCCACCATGTTATGTTTATGGCCTTTAACCTATCTAGCAGTGTCACCCCAATGAAAGTTGGACACCTAAAACATAGGGTGATCCAATGGTTCGTTGGTCACCTCGGGAATTAAGAAGTTTTTCGGTGGTTTTCAAAACTTTGTTTTCCCACAGTGTGGCCCATGGATAGGCTGAGTTTTTGTTGTATCCTATTCTTGGGAGCAAATTAGGTGTTGATGTATGTATTTTATATCCATGCTGTCCATACATTTTTCCTAATTATTTTAGGGGCATAAGCAAAAAATAAATAAAAATGAAGTAAATCCAAATCTCGTGTGGACCATGTTGTTAAAAAGATGTCTCAAATCTGGATATCTTCAATTAGCCCTGATAAAGTTCGGCTCGAAGTCCAGCAACAATGTATTTGAAATTCCCGTGATCTTCGACCAGTTGAAGGTCAAGCTTGACTAGTCAAATGTTACACAGATGGTGCATAGTTTGTGTATTGACTACGTAAATTTGAGGCGGTTTCTAGGGATGTGCGTAAGTGGGAGTTACCCATTTATACATAGGAGTCCCTAGGGTCATTTTAAAGTATTCTAAGGATTTCTAAAGGTATTCCAAGGGTTTTGTAAAAGGGTTCTAGGGTTTTCAAAGAGTGTAGCAAGGGTAAGATTCGAGGTTGTTCGAATCGGGTAAGTCCTCTTTCTTTGTAATTTATGCTTTCATAGTGGATTTCTGTCGCTTTGTGCCATTGTTTTTTTCTGAAAGGATTTTCCACATTAAAATCTTTGTGTTCTCTTGTGTTTGCTTGGTGCTCTTGGATTGTTATCCTAGATCCATCTCTGTGTGATTCCACATCCCAATCCCCAACAAGTGGTATCAGAGCAATCATTGGGATACAAATTTGAATCTGTAGGATTAACATCAATGGAAAACACTAGGTATGATATTGAGAAGTACTCAGACAAAAATAACTTTGAGTTATGGAAGATTAAGATGATCAGTTCCTTAACCAAGTAAAGTGAGGATGGTGCTCTTGAGCCGAAATAGTCTACTATGACTGATGATGAATGAAATACTCTTGATAAAAAGGCTTTATCCTCAATCTGTTTGTCTCACGGAAGAGGTTATCTATAATATTTTGAATGAGAAAATTGCAGCTAAGTTATGGACGAAATTAGAGGATATCTATGCAAAATTTTTTTCTGAAAATCGCATACACTTGAAAATACAGTGGTATAATTTCAAGATGACAGAGGGTAGAGATCTGGAGGCCCACATTAACAACTTTAATAAATTAGTTTACAAATTGTTAGATATAGAGGAAGTGATCAAAGATGAGGAACAAGCATGTATGTTGTTGAATTCTCTTCCGGCATCATATAAGTCATTCAAGGACATAATGTGCACTGTAAATAAAACCCTAAGTGTCAACACCGTTATCTCAGCCCTTTAAGGGAAGGCCATGAGAAAGCTAAACGGCGATATGGGGACATCTTCCGATGCACTGATTACGAGAGGCAGGAATTCTGAGCGAGGTACGGGATCTTCAAGATATAGATCAAAATCCAAGGATAAGGGCAAAGGAAAACTAAAGTGCTGAAACTGTTGGATAATTAGACACATGAAAAATGATTGTATCAATCTTAAAGCATAGAAAGAAAACTCAGAGGCTTCTTCTAAGGAGGTCGATGTTGCCACATTGAATGAAGAGACAAGTGGTGGTGATGTTCTATTAGTGTCTATGATTGAACACTTGCGTGATAACCTTACAGATGAGTGAATCCTTAACATAGGAGCATCATATCATATGACTCCTCATCAGAGTTGGTTCGCCAGTTATAAGGAATGCGATGATGGACATGTTTTTATGGGCAATGACAATGCTCGTAATGTTGAGGTTATTAGTACTGTGAGCATTAAGATGTTTGATGGGATGGAGCGTACCTTGACTGATGTCAGGCACGTTCTTGATATGAGAAAAAGTCTGATTTCTATTGGTGCACTCGAGACTATAGGGTGTAAGTTCATGAGTATTGATAGTGCCATTAAAGTATCTAAGGGGGCACATGTAATCATGAAAGCGCAACGACTCGGTAATATTTACAGGTTGATTGAGAGCACTTCAACAGGTGAAGTTGCAGTGGCTGCAGCAGATTCCACCTCTACACGTGTGTGGCATACTAGGCATAACCACATGAGCAGGCAAGGCATGGAGGTTGAGATGCACGAACAGAGATACAGAGTAGGTGGAGCAGCCACATGTGAGAATAATCACACAGCTCTTGTTACATATGAGGGGGATCCATCTACTATTCAGATGGCTCTATGTGAGCCTAGTTCTGAGAAGTGGAAGGTGATTATGGACGATGTGATGGACTCGTTATACCAGATCGACACATGAGAGATGGTGGAGCTTCCAGTGGGCCTGAAAGCGATTGGATGCAAGTGGATCTTCAAAACGATATAACATAGATACGGAGCGAGGCTGATAGTAAAGGGTCATGCTCAAAGAAAAGGGATCGACTTCTCAAAGATATTCACACCAGCGATATAGCAGGTGTCTATTAGATTCGTATTGGCACTGGTTGCCCAATGCGATCTTAAGCTGGAACGGATGGATGTGGAGACTGCACTTCTGCATGAAAAATTGGAAGTGTTGTTATTCACTAAGCAACTAGAGTGCTTTGAAGTTAAAAGGGCAGAGAACAAGGTTTGCAGGAGGTCATTGTATGACCTGTCACCTAAGCAGTGCTATATAAGTTTGATTCTTCATGGTGAGTCAAAAATTTTTCAGGAGTGAATACGATCGCTGTGTCTATTGCAAGACACTGAGTGATGACACATTCATCATCCTTGAATTTTATGTTGATGATATGTTAATCGCCAGTCATGAAATGTCTGAAATCAACGTACTGAAGACTCGATTAATAGGGACATTCAAGATAAAAGATCTGGGGGCGCAAAGATGGTTCTTGGCATTAATATTCATAAAGACTGGAAGAGGAGCAGGCTTTGGTTATCTCAGGTAGAATACCACGAGTAGGTATTGATCAACTGTCACGCTCCAAACCCGAAAATCAGATTCATAGGAATTTCAATCACCGAATCTGGTGCCAACAGCCTCCGTAGTACCCCATTCTCGGCTCTTAGCATTCATATGCCAGATTCCGATCCTGAGATCCTACAAGGAGAATTTTTTTTTTCAATGTACATTTAACTAGTAATAAGCATAACCACAAGATTACCTAATTCACAAAGGCAACATCATCATCACATATCCACTAATATAATCATTTGATTACAACACTAAAAGGGAAATACATAAATAGAAAATCAAGCTCCAGAAGACCACTGCATGCTCCAAGCTCAACACTGTTGCAACCTAACATTACCTGCACGCATCTATCGTGCATAAGCTTATAGAAAGCTTAGAGGGTGGTGTATGTGTGTGCACAAGGTAAGTGTCAAGCATTCAATACAATGCCATAATCATACAATACCGAAAAACTGGTAATCCATAAACCATACACTGTTTGAATAAGCAGAAACATTGATAAGATCATGAATAATCAGGGTAAGCAGAAATACTGACAAGATCATAAATCATACGATAACGAAGTAAGCGGAAGTATAGAAAAGTCCATAAGTTAATCAAGATCAGAATATGCAATATAGAACAGCTATGCGATAAGGAGTCATAAAGAGCCAAATATCAAATGCTGAGGATGCAATACAATATGCGATGCGAATGAAATAACCATGCTAGAGTGTGAAGTCGGGATGATAGTACGTAGTATCGCAAGCCACGGTGTCCACCACAAGGGACTTCTATCTAAACCAGTCTTATACCTAAATTTGGATAGTCAGACTCAATGTGGTAAACTCCTGATCTCAGGTTAGTAGCGCACTTAACCTAAATCTTTACCATAACGAAGGTACACAACAATTAGTTGCGCACCACCAGCCCAAGTGGATAGTGAATGAATGAATGAATGAGCTTGCACTCCTACTCAATAAGTCCATATATCAGTACGGTTACTCTTTGAGAAATCACCGGGATTTATTACACTCCAAACCAGATTACCGCCCCATCACGCACAACAAGGTGAGTGGAAGAGACCTCACTATCCGTCTGCCAATATCGGGCCCGACTCATCAATAGCGGACCCATTTCTCGAGCTGGTTAAACTCAGCTTAGCATTTCCCCCTCCTCTCGGGCAGGTAAGGCCGTACCCCTTTCCAATAGACCACGACACAGTGGGAGACGCGGCCTAACGGTATACGACCCTTATGCGCTCATGCATCCACTCGGTTTAGACGTTGGAGCAACCTATGAAACTAAGAGGGTTTTGGAACTTTCACCCAAGGATATCTATAGCACCCCATGTAGAACAGATTTCTGGTGTTCCATCTGGCCATCCACGATATGCCTGTGGAGGTTACAGCCCTGATGTCGCTAAGGCGTACGGTGGTTATGTCACACAAATGTGAGATGCATGAGTCATATAGTGCAATCATGCATAAATCCTGCGCGTACCGTGCGCTCATGTGGGGCAACCCCGCCTATCAGGGAGCCCCATGAATAACCTGCCCTATGGCATATGCAATGGTCAATCACATCTCATAACAAACATGCAGATGATGCGTATGCATTATGATACTATGCTGTTACATACTGATAATCGGTATCAATAACCGGCATTAATCGGCCTCGACAATGTGGACATCTAACCAACATTGCCCTAAGGAATGATCCTCATAGGGCCAAACACATAATGGGTCGACGGCTTCACACAAAGGCCTAATATACAACACAGTAAACCTTGCCTAAGGATCACAAATACATCACAATGGGCTTCAACTATGGGTCGTATATTCATCATATAGGTCTCGGCAATCGGCCTTGGCAATCGAAATCGGAATAGGTCGCGTCAATCAGAATCGATCGGTAATCAGAGTCGACAAATTGGCCACGTCAATCGGAATCGGTAATCGGTCACGACAATTGGAATCAGTAATCGGTCACGTCAATCGGTAATCAGAATAGGTAAATCGGCCACGTCAATCGAAATCAGCAATCGATCACGACAATCGGAATCAGCAATCGGTCACGTCAATCGGAATCGATCGGTAATCAGAGTCGATAAATCGGTCACGTCGATCGAAATCGGTAATCGGTCACGACAATCGGAATCAACAATCGGTCACGTCAATCGAAATCGATCGGTAATCAGAGTTGATAAATCGATCACGTCAATCGAAATCAGTCGGCAATCAGAGTCGGTAAATCGGTCACGTCGATCGGAATCGGTCGGCAATTAGAGTCAGTAAATCAGAATCGGCCTCAAAGATTGGCCTCAACAATAGGAATCAGTCTCGACCTTCGATAATCGAAATCGGTAATCGACAATTGGAATCGGCCTTGACATATAGGACCGGCCTCAATAATCGGCCGAACAAGGCCTAAGGGAAGGTCACAATGTGGACATTAAACCATCATTACCTATCAATGTGGTCATTTAACCAACATTGCTTCCAAGGAGTAGCCCACATAAACATCATTACATATATCATGGTAAAATCACACATCACATCGGGCATTGCCCATGGGCCTCAAATACATCATAATGCGCCTCGCCCATAGGCCATAAATGCACCTCGATGGGTCGTGCCCACAGGCCTCTGACATATCCCGATGGGCCACGTCCCATGGGCCTACAAACTACCGCACTGGGCCTTATCAAATGGGCCGTAAATGCGTCACCATGGGCCTCATACGTGGGCCTTATATACAACAAGTGGGCCGCATTGCTTGGGCCTAATACGCATCAAATGGGCCACGTATCTGGGCCTCTAATACATCAAGTGAGCCACACATCATGGGACTAATACATATCATAATGGGCCTTGCTCTTAGGCCATGAATACATCATAACGGGTCGCACCAATGGGCTTGTATACGCTAAGTGGGTTGCATCAATGGGCTGCACTAATGGGCCGTATATATATCACAGGTGGGCCCTCGCAGTAATTGGGCCCCACCAGATGGTCAATGTGGATATAGAATGCATACATCAGGTGGGTCACACATCCCACTGACAAAGTGGATAAAACATACATCATGGTGGTCCTCCATCCTTAGACGACGTGGATGAAATCATATGCCAAGGCGGACCACACGTCCATCAAAATGGATAGACAGTACGAATATAATCACATCATCAACGTAGGTCCACCGTCCTAAATGGACGGAGCTGATAAAGTACATAAATCATGGTGGGTCATGATGGACGGCCTGGATGATCAGATGAATGGTGAGGAGAACACATATACATCAGGGTGGATTTTCACCGTCCAGGTGTCTTGGACGGTGTGAATAAAATACATACACTGGTGGGTCCCACCGTCCTATCCATCTAGATGGTGTGGATGAGACCCATACACCACGGTGCCCCTGCACAGCACCATCCAGCAATGGATGGTGCAGATGCAATGCATAAAAATCAGGTGGGCTCTACCATTTGGAAGGTGTGAGAGCATGGTGCGGTCCACAGCACACCGTCCAAATGTACGGTGTGGATATAAATCACCTGCATCATGGTGGTAGGGTCCACGTAAATTGCTGGTGTCCAAAGCGGCAGCAGCTGCCCAGTGCATGGGACCTGCTGTCCAGATGGACGGCCTGGATCTAAACACATCAAAGGTGAGTCCACAATGGAGGAACGGTGTGGATTTTTGCATACTTTTCGGTGGTCCCCACCATCCAGAACACTGGACGGTGTGGATAAAAGGCACATGCATCAAGGTCAGGGGTCCCACAGACCTGCTGACGGACGGTTGAGGTATGACAGATACTCCATGGTCAGGGCCCACAGAGCTTGCTGACGTTAAGGCAGCAGCAGCTGCATGCTGCGTGGGACCCACCAACCTTGCTTGGGCGGTGTGAATCTCCTTAAATGGGACCACACGTGTGGGAGTTCACACCCCAGTAGATGGATGGTGGACGATGCTCATACAGCATGGGGGACTCAAAGAACTTGCTGAAGTCAGGAATTTACTGACGTGCAGTACAACAGCTATATAGCTGCACAGTACACCAGCCATTCAGCATCCACCGTCCGTGGATTGGACGGTGTGCAAAACACTAAATCAAGGTGGGCCCCACACGCTGCCATGGTGGGGTCCACGTTCAATGGGTGGACGGTAAGAATATAACATGTACCTCATGTTCAGGGCCACGAAACTGGCTGACGTTATCACAGAAACGTCCAGCTGCGGGGCCCTCAGAACTTGTGACGTCGGCTCCTCATCATTCAGTTGTTGGCCATCCATTAGATGGACGGCCCAGATGAATCACCAGCATGGGTGGGTCCACAAAGTGGACGGTGTAGATAAAACCCATACATCATGGTGCGGCCACCGTCCAGGTCTGCTAGATGGTGCAGATCTAACAAATACCTCAATGTGGGCCACATCTGCACGTGTGGGGAGGGGCACGTCCTGGACGGACGACTGCATAGAACACATACATAAGAGGTGGGTCCACACGCGTGACCTACCTCAGCTAAGAAGTAAGCTGATATTCATTTCCCTTCAACGGTCCAGTGACAGTTGCTGCTGGACACCTGACCATGGACCGTCAGGATCATCACTCTCTCGTGATCTGGCCAAGCAAGATGGGCGGTCTAGATGTGACGCATACATTATGCAAGGTGGGCCCCACATGTTGCCATGGTGGGGTCCACGTCCAATGGATGGATGGTCTAGAATAAAACACATACATCGGGGTGGTGCCTGCAAAGGCTTCAACCGTGGGCGTCATCATCTCCACTATTTCCGACTGTGTGGTCCACATGAGGTCTGGATCTCCTCACCCAGGCCATAAAACGATCTGGAGAGGTAGATGGACGGTGTGGATATGATACATACCTCATGATGGAGGCCCATTAAACTTGCTGGCAACTATCCAGCAGCTACGTGTCGCTAGAATCCACTGTCCATGGGTGGACAGCGTGGGTATACAATACAAAGATCTGGTGGGCGGCATGGTGAAACACACATTGTGAGAGGGTGTCACCGTCCATGGCCTGGAAGGTGGGCCATGTATTCTTCACAGCAGGCCCCACATGCTATGGATGGTTTGAAAAGTCTGTTGGGTTCCACGTTGCGGCACGACATGGATCAAGTGGGCCACATGCATCACAAGAGAGAGATAGAGAAAAAGAGAGAGATCGGATGAGGTGGGAAGAGCTCCGCCACTATGAGCTCCTCCATGATACAATGCATAGATCAAGATGGGTCCCACAACATGTGGGCCTTCAAATTTAAAAAAAAAAATAAAATCAAATGATAAGAAAAATACCCACCTTTCCTTCTTCCTCCCTAGTGCTCCAAGGCTCCTTAGCTTCGATTCCAATGGTGGCGATGAGGTTTGGATGGTTGAGATGAGAGATGGAAGGGTAAGGAAAGTGGGCCACACTTGTGGCTTTCTTGGAGAGGAGGGAAAGCTTGGACGTGAGATGTGGGTTTGCTTGGAATGGAATTGAAAATGAAGGAGAGAGAAGGTTGTAAAGAGAGAAAGAGTGATGGGTGATGGATGGGGTGAGTGATGTGTGTAAGAAAAAGGTGGCTTGTGTAAGAACTTTTTGACTTTGGGGTTGCTTGGGGAAGGGTGAAAGTTGATGTGTACTTGACTTGATGGGATTTGATTGATTGATGGATTGATGAATTGATGTGACAAGTCATAGAGATTCTCTTGGGTTTCGCAACGCGCGACGTTTTCCTCGCACCGAATGTTGGCCCACATCTCCTGACCAGGGTATTGCCTCGGCGCACGAGTCGCTGCATCGGAACCGCGGTAACGACGCGGTCGCTATGGTAAAGGTCTTGGATTGGGTTAACTCAGGTTAACGACGTACGAATCAGGGTCGAGCGAAAATATCGGTTAAGGGTCGAAGGTTGCCAGAATTCGCCCGGAAAGACCACGGAATTTTATGAAATGGTACGGCCTAGGATATGGGGTTTACAGATCCTATGCGATGGACCAGGCAAAGCCGGTGAGCGTTCCCCACACGGCTCACTTCAAGCTTTCCTTATAACAATGTCCCAAAACATATAAGGAAAAGTAGAATGTCTCATGAGCCTTATTTGAATGCGATTGGCAGTGCATGCTGTTCACTCCCCAAGTGCAGGGTTGTGATGTAGTAATAACTCGGTAAGACCGAGGTCGAATCCCAAGGGACTGAAACTTGTACGTTATCTGAAACTAACTGAAAATAGAACTAGAATGAGATGAAATCTGAATTGAATTATAAATTGAGGAATAATTGTAAACTATTAATCTAAAACTTATAGGAGAAATCAGAGGTAAGGAAACTAGGGATTCAGAGGATCCACTTGTAGAGATCAGGGACATCTTATGCGTGTTTCATGAATCATAGAAATTAACTGAACTGTCATTGATCTAGTTTTCAAGAGATGAAAGGTAAATGAATTAGACTGGATTTTATCACCAAACCATGCCCAAGAGACTATGGCAAAAAAACAGAATTAAACTAATTACCACCCAATCACATGTATGAAAGTTAGGAAGGGTACCGTCATCCGACCATGCCCAGGAGACTATGGTGAACAACGGGGCTTCCTGACGTCATACACATTAGAAGGAAAGGAAATATTCAAGGGCATTGCAGACCCATTGTACTGTCAGTCACAACAGACCATTAAAGACTAAAAATATTCCCATAATAATCAACTAAATCAATGTTAATTCATGAATTAAAATCATAAAATCTCCCATCTCACTACAAGCTTCACCTCTTGGCCCTAGTTAAGAGGTTTAGCCAGCCATGAATGGGCTGGATCTCTTCAAAAATTATAAAAGAACAGAAAAGAAAATAAATAAATAAAAACAAAAATTACTCTCTCTCTCTCCTCCCTAGATGATATGCACGTCCAAGATCCTCGCCAAGCCCCCCACCGGCTGTTGAATCCTCCCTTTTTATAGACTGTAGTCAGACGGAGGAGATGGGGCTTTTACGAAAGTCAGTCGTGCTTCCGCACTCTCCTCTTGCGCAGGAAAAATTCCGGATGCGCACCTTGTTCTGCAGCTACGTTTGGATCGATATTGAGAGGAGTGATCGCCGTATCTTAGTAATTCGACTTCATGGGCAAGGTAACCACCCGCTGATCTGACTTATGAACGGTCTGGATCACGCATTCAAACGTGATCTTTAACACGTTGTTGGCCCACAGAATCCGGGCGTTGTTCGGACGCACGGCCTGCGTAATGGCTTACGCTGAGCTGATGGTGGGGCCCAATATTGATTTTAATGGGGGAATCTAAGCCGTCCATTGCGTTCCTCTTGAAAAACCAAATGGAAATGGATGGTTTTTGACTGAATTTGGTGTGGCCTACTGAGATTTTTAAACCACCGTTCGAATTGCGTTTGAACGCCGATCTGTCCTTTCTTTTCGTATATGACCCAAAAGGAAACCTAGGCGCGGGTTACACCCACTCTCTGAATTCCATGGACGGTCTGGATTGTAGAATAGGATGATAAGTGGGGCCCACAGTGATCCACCGCAGCCTCTTTTGGGCGCACGTTGCTTTGTGATGTTGGTGTGGCCCATGCTACTCGTTGTGTTGAAAATCCACATCGTCCATTACATTCGTGTCGAAAAACCGTCTGGGGAGGAGTCTTTTGAGAGTGGAAGAGGTGTGGCTCACCGAGACTTTCTTCTACCGTCCGAACTGCCTATGATCGCTATTCTTCTGTGTCTGCGCGCATGGATTTGGAGAAGCTCCTTTTGTACGGTCGGTTTGATCCCCTGAAGCTTTTGAACAGTATGGATCATTGAAACATATGATGTTGGTGGCCCACCTGAAGCCGCCCGCAATCCCCTGTTGAAGCGTTCGCAGCGGCGGAAAAAAAATAGGAATTTGAATTCCTGTGAGAGAGAGAGGTCGGTCAAGACTCGGTTTGACCGACTCTCTGCTGCCATGCGCGGCTGGTGAAATTGTGAACTATGTACACTCATACGTAAGCGGGGTCCACCATGATGGGTATGAGAAATCTAATCCATCCATCCATTTTCTCAGCTAGTTTAAGATGTTGAGTACAAAATAAAGCGTATCCAGCGATCAGGTGGGCCCCACTTAAGGATTTAAGGGATTGATCAGTCCGTTGAGTCACTTCACAGAGATCCAATGGCTGATTTTTGACGTGTACGGTTCATTTATTGTCCTCAGGCCATGTATGAAGTTTCGAGCTGAACAGATGGTGAGAACCCTGTGATCTTGCATTCTGGCTAACTTTTAGGCAACTTGAGCTTCAGTTTCTTGATTTTCGCAGATCCCTGGCATGTAATTCCATCGATCTTGGTCTCCTGGGGTCCCGTAACTTGCCTTGGTGCATCTTGAGTGCTAAAACCATATTTTTGATACCCATTTTCAGTTCAAGTTCATAAAAACACCCTGCATCACAAACATGAGTAAATCAAGCTATTAGACAGTACAATGTTCGTAAATCCAGGCAATAACTGAGATCTAATATGTAATATTTGACCCTCAACACAACCCCCAAACAGTATTTTGCTAGTCCCGAGCAAAGTATGCGAAAAATAAGTTGAGAATTACTCGATAATTTCCATGAACTCAAATGATTCTTTTGAAAAACAATTCAGATATTAGAATTTTAAGATTCATGGATGTTGGGCATTACTTTCTCCTGGACTCGAGTGCATGGTAAACTTCCTAGTCCGGTTCAAAATACTAATGCACTAATTAGAAAATTTCTAAACATTAAGATCCATAAGCGTATAGTGTACTCTTGGCTCATCAACATTAAGATTCAATTCTTTATTCTCAGGATATCATTGGTGATCAACAAGAGAGTTCATAATAACCAACACTTGCCTCAAAGATCATCTTTTGATTTTTTGATTTTTTTTTTCATTAAAAGAATGTCAAGAGGAGAATCAAATTTTCACCTATACGGAGCAAACCTACGGTGAAACTAGTCACCCAACTCTTTCCAACTGTTAACCGTGGGGAATCAAATCCACACCTATAGGGAGCAAACCCATGGTGAAGATTAATTGCCCAACCTGTTCAATTTTTATACCCTGATGGCAAGACATTTTAAGCTGGTTCCTTTCATGCTCAGTGATTACCAAGTTAATCATTTAATATCAGACTGAAACCTTAATGTGAAAGTGAGATGTGACATGTGAACTCATGACTCAATTAATGTTTATAACTTCTAATTCTGGATTCACAATTCAGACTTAACTATAAAATCTAACAGATACTGAATCTAAGAGTCATAAATTACCAACATCACGTATCTTGAACTTCTAAATCCATGATATCCATAAAAATCACTTCGAATTCATAAGAATTCTCAGAAATAAAAAAATTTTCATAATTTTTTTGCTCAAGACTAAGAAAATGCTGATTAAATAAGCTAATCTCCCACCCCAACCTAAAATCTACATTGTCCTCAATGTAAAAGATATGAGCATGCAATGCACATGGGACAAAGAAAGTAAAGTGATGGGAAGATAGTACCTGAATAACGAATCGAGAGAGATTTTTCGCAAAATTACAGTATGGAAGCTGGTTAGCACGAGAGAAAAAGAAAAATAAAAATCACAAAAATACGATCCTACCTATACCACTTTCGCAGGTACTCTCGATTGCATTTAGCATATGCAACAAGCCTTTAAACCCCTAGGTTACCCCTAGTGGACGAGTTGTAGTCTCGTGAGGTTTTGCAGTAATGTTACCCACAAACATTGAATCATCTAACTAGAAAAATAAAAAAGCTGGGTTGCCTCCCAGGAGCGCTAAATTTACCGTCTTCAGCCAGAAAAATAAAGCAACAATCCTAGTCCTATGAAAGCAATAAACCTACCTATACCTCCATCAGACTAGGAGATCAGTCCTGGTAAACAGGAGCAATCAGAGGCATGGATATGTCCTCTGAATCAAATGTCTCGACAAATGGCTTTAATCGATGTCCATTTACTTTAAACTCCTTGCCATTGCGGGATCTCTTATCTCGATGGCCCCATGAGGATAAGCAGTGACAACAATGTAAGGGCCGGTCCAATGAGATCGAAGCTTACCCGGAAAGAGGTGGAGTCGAGAATCGTACAAAAGGACTTTTTGACCTGGCGTGAATGATTTTCGTAGAATATGTTGATCATGAAACGCCTTCATCTTGTCCTTGTAAATTCTCGAGTTTTCGTACGCATCATTCCGGATTTCTTCAAGTTCAATTAATTGAAGTTTGCGTAACGAGCCAGCGTTGTCCAGATTGAAATTTAGATTTTTGATCGCCCAGTATGCTTTATGTTCCAATTCCACAGGCAAGTGACAAGCTTTTTCATAGACAAGTCTAAAGGGAGATGTTCCAATGGGCGTTTTAAAAGCAGTATGGTACGCCCATAAGGCATCGGTCAATCGAATTGACCAGTCCTTACGATCAGGGTTAACCGTTTTCTCTAGGATATGTTTGATCTCCCTATTAAAAATCTCAGCTTGTCCACTTGTCTGTGGGTGGTATGGGGTGCTCACCTTATGAGAGATACCGTATTTCTTAATTAAGCTCTCAAATGGTCTATTGCAGAAGTGTGAGCCCCCGTCACTAATGATGGCTCGAGGCGTTCCGAACTGCGACAGGATATTTTCTTTCAAAAATTTAATGACCATGAGATGGTCATTTTTGCGGCACGAAATTGCTTCGACTCATTTAGTGACATAGTCTACGGCGAGCAAAATATACAGATTTCCAAATGATTGGGGGAATGATCCCATGAAATCAATGCCCCAACAATCAAATGCTTCTATAATAAGGATGGGATTCAAGGGCATCATATTTCGACGGGACAATGCTCCCAATTTTTGACAACGCTCACAAGCTTTGCAAAACTCATGAGTGTCCCTGAACATAGTGGGCCAGTAAAAGCCACGCTGTAGAATCTTGGCCGTGGTCTTTTTAGCAGAAAAGTGACCACCACAGGCTTGTGAGTGACAGAAGGAGATGACACTCTGATGCTCATCGTCTGGCACACATCTCCTTAAGATTTGGTCTGGGCAATATTTAAACAAATATGGATCATCCCAGAAAAAGTTACGCACCTTGGTAAAGAATTTCTTCTTATCTTGTGACGTCTAGTGTGTCGGTATGGCACCTGTAGCAAAATAATTAGCAATATCAGTGAACCAAGGTGAATGGGAGACTCTAAACAGTTGTTCATCAGGGAACATATCATTAATATGAGTCGCCTCAAGGGAATCAGAGGTATTAAGGCGAGAAAGGTGATCGACCACTACGTTCTCTACTCCCTTTTTGTCTTTAATTTTTAAATCAAATTCTTGGAGTAGAAGGATCCATCGTATCAGGCGGGGCTTAGAATCATTCTTAGAAAGAAGATACTTAAGTGCTGCGTGATCTGTGTAGATGATGATCTTAGATCCGATCAGGTAAGATCTAAATTTGTCTAAAGCGAACACTACGACTAAGAGTTTCTTTTCCGTAGTCGAGTAGTTCACTTGAGCAGGATTTAGAGTCCTACTTGCGTAGTGAATAACGTAAGGCCGCTTATCTTTTCTCTGGCCTAGAACCGTCCCAAGAGTATAATCAGAGGCGTCGCACATAAGTTCAAAAGGAAGACTCCAGTCGGGTGGCTGCATGATAGGTGCAGTGGTTAACATGTCCTTAAGCTTAGTGAAAACTTCTTGGCACTGCTCAGTCCACTTGTATGGTGTATCCTTTTGAAGAAGATTACATAAAGGACGAGAGAGGAGACTAAAGTCCTTTATGAATCATCTGTAGAATCCTGCATGTCCCAAGAAGGATTGCACA
The DNA here is from genome assembly GCA_037074715.1 of Magnolia kwangsiensis. Lineage (NCBI taxonomy): Eukaryota > Viridiplantae > Streptophyta > Magnoliopsida > Magnoliales > Magnoliaceae > Magnolia > Magnolia kwangsiensis. The sequence continues at coordinate 64,897,600 of CM073589.1, forward strand.
TCTCTGATGTTCTTGGGTGGAGGTAGGTTAGAGATAAGATCGATTTTTGCCTTATCTACCTTGATTCCTTTGGACGAGATGATATGCCCAAGGACAATTCCCTTTTGAACCATAAAATGACACTTCTCCCATTTAAGTACCAAATTTTTTTCTTCACATCTTTTCAGCACACATTTAAGACTTGCTAAGCACTCGCTGAAAGATGAACCGAAAACAGAGAAATCGTCCATGAAGACCTCTAAATATTTTCCCACCATGTCAGAAAAGATACTCATCATGCATCGCTGAAAGGTGGCAGGGGCATTACATAACCCGAATGACATCCTTCTGTAAGCAAAGGTTACATTGGGACATGTAAATGTGGTCTTTTCCTGATCTTCAGGGGCGATTTCAATCTGATTATAACCTGAATACCCGTCAAGGAAACAGTAATAGGAATGACCAGCTAACCTTTCTAAGATCTGATCTATAAAGGGCAAAGGAAAGTAGTCCTTCCTAGTGACGGTATTCAGCTTCCTGTAGTCAATGCACATTCTCCAATCAGTCGTAACTCTTATCGGCACGAGTTCATTATTGGCATTGGCTACGATGGTGATCCCGGACTTCTTAGGAACCACCTGAGTTGGACTCACCCATTGACTATCGGATATGAGGTATATGATCCCCACATCTAATAGTTTGAGAACCTCGGCCTTAACCACTTCCTTCATGTTTGGATTCAGTCTACGTTGTGATTGCCGAACAGCCTCTGCATTGTCCTCAAGATATATGCGGTGAGTACAAATCGATGGGTTAATTCCTGTGAGGTCCGCTATCGTCCATCCAAGAGCTCCCTTATGCTCAATGAGAGTAGATATCAGCATACTCTCCTGTTCTTTCTCCAGGTAGGCAAAGATCACCACCGGATATGTCTCATCTTGACCTAAATAGACATATTTTAAATCAGAGGGCAAAGGTTTTAGGTCAAGTTTCGGTGGCTTGAGGTTAGACGGTAGAGGCACCACATCAGTTTGGGGCAACTCTTCAATTGTGGCCTCCACCGGTTAACTTCAAGTATCGGTGCAGTATCAAGCATGACACACGTCTCCCTAATTATATCATCATCAAGATCATGGGAGTGGGCCAGGCACGTCTCTAGAGGATCAAAGGATAAGGTGAGAGGTGTTCTATCCTCCACAAAAGAATCAATCATGTTAACATCGTGAAAATCGTCATCATCCTTTGAGTTGCTGCCGTTATTGAAAAAGATATTTGATTCCAATGTCAAATTTCCAAAGGACATAGTCATGACACCGTTCCTGCAATTGATAATTGCATTTGAAGTGGATAGGAATGGGCGACCAAGAATGACGGGAATCTGAGTGCTCGTGTCGTTGATGGGTTCGGTGTCCAAGATGATAAAATCAACAGGGTAGTAAAATCTATCAACCTGGACCAACACATCCTCGATGATCCCTCTTGGTACACGAACAGAACGATCAGCAAGTTGTAGCATGGTTCGAGTGGATTTTAATTCACCCAAACCTAACTGTTGGTATACCGAGTAGGGAATCAGATTGACGCTTGCTCCTAAGTCAAGAAGTGCGTGATCAATTCGATAGTTTCAGATTACACATGATATGGTTGGGCAACCGGGATCTTTGAATTTTTACAGCACATCTTGTTTTAGGACGGCACTCACCTTCTCAGTCAAGGAGATCTTCTTTTGAACACTTTTCCGTCGTTTGGTAGTGCATAAGTCCTTTAGAAATTTAGCATATAAAGGAATCTATTTTACAACATCAAGCAGAGGAATGTTGACTTTTACTTGTTTCAACACCTCTAGGATATCCTGAGAGTTAGAGAGACATTTTGGTTCAACCAACTGTTGGGGAAACGGAGCAACTGATTTTTCTAGAGGTTCTGGTTCAAATTTTTGTGGGGCGCCATTAGATCCATCATTGTTATCCTCTTCTGGTTCTTGAGGCTTTTCGGGCCTAGCTGGAAGGGTTTTATCAATAACCTTCCCACTCCTAAGAGTGGTGATGGATTTAGCGTGCCCCATTTGATTTGAAGAGCTGGGATTACCTGTCTCGTATTGTGGTTTAGGATTGGGGATTGGTTGTGCAGGAAGCATTCCCTTTTCTATAGCCGTCATACGTGAATCTCTCTTTTGTATGAAATTTTGCATTATCTGCGTCAGCTCTTGCACAGAATTTTGAGCCGGTTCTTCTTGAGGTCTCCCCTGATTTGGATTTTGATTGAAGAAACCTTGAGGGGTAGCAGTTTGTCCATTCCTCCAACTAAAATTCGGATGATTTTTCCAGCCAGGATTGTACGTATTAGAGGGTGGTCCATTGAAAGGTCTTTGATAGTTATTTACGGCGTTAGATTGTTCATTCAATACTTCTCGAAAGGCAGGTATTGAAGGACAATTTTCAGTAGTATGAATGTTGCAATCACAGATGCCGCAAACACTTTCATTAACCTTTTCCTTCCTTCCTTCCATGGCCTCAAATTTTCTGGTGAGATTGGCCACCTGAGCGTTAAGATCATTATCCTCTTTCAGGAGATATATTCCTCCTTTTTCCCTTGAATGAGTCAGCCTAGACGTAGTGTTCGTCCTTGGGTAATAGTCCCATAATTGTATTTTTTCAGCGAGACTATCGAGGTAATCCCATACCTCGTCGACATTCTTATTGATGAAATCTCCGTTACACATTGTCTCGACCATTTGGCACATGGAAGATATTAGCCCATCATAGAAAAAATTCGTAATGCGCCATATTTCAAAGCCATGTTGTGGGCATGCATTAACCAGATCCTTGAACCTTTCCCAACATTGGAAGAATGTTTCATCTTCCTTTTGGGCAAAGTTCATGATTGCTCTTTTGAGGGTAATTGTCTTATGATGTGGGAAAATTTTCTTTATAAATTCCCTCTGCATATCATTCCATGTGCCAATGGATCTAGGACGTAGTGAATGTAACCACGTCTTGGTTGTTTCTTTCAAGAAAAATGGAAAGAGTTTCAGCCTAATTGTATCTTCAGATACATTAGGGAAATATAAGGTGCCTATGATTTCGTCGAACTCTTTCAGATGTAAGTATGGTTCTTCAGATTCAAGCCCATGGAACTTGGGAAGGAGTTGGATAACCCCTGGCTTGATGTCCATATGTCCCGTATTCACAGGAAAAATCATGCATGAGGGCGTACTCACCCCTGCCGGTTGTAAATAATCTCGTAAAGTACGAGGCGGGGGTGCGTGGTGCACCTCATTCTCATCATGTACTTCCTCAACCCTAGGTTGGGGTAGTGCTTGAGGTTGATTTTCAGCCATAACCTCCTCTGTCTTAGGAGAATTCAAGTGGTGTCTAGTCCTGCGATGGACAGTCAACCCCTCAACTAATCCTCCTTTAGTCACGAGACGTCGAGTGTTGTCGCGTGACCACTGGGGCATAAAACACACTCAGCTCTCAAATTCTAACTTAAACCTAAGAGAAAGAAAGAAGTAGAAATCTAAAAAATAAAAGGAAAAGATGAAAAGAAGTTACCAAATTTGGAGGCATAGGTTAAGAATCTGCAAAACAAAACAAAATAAGTTAGTTTCTAAGAATAGAAAGTCCTAATTAAAAGTAAACTAATTCCTAGAGAAAAGAGAAAATTCTTAAAAAAAAGAAGAGAAATTAGAAAGAGCTTACTAAATTAGAAGTTTCCTACAAAACAGAAAAATCGGGTTAATTCCTAAACAAAAAAAAAAAAAAAAAAAACTTATGGAAAAAATTCTAAAACAGAAACAAGGTTAGGAACCTTAAAGGAATTAGAGTTAGAAATTTACTAAAAAGAAGAAATAAATCCTAATCTAGAATCGAGGGGAAGAATTTAAGAAAGAATTTACCAATTTAGAAACTACCTTAGAAGCCTACAAAACAAGAAAATAAGTTAGTTTCTATAAAGCAAGAAAATGTAAACCTAATCTTAAATTAATCCTAAAAATAATTAATTTTAGAAACGCAACCGTCAGTCCACGGCAACGGCGCCAAAAACTTGTTCACTCCCCAAGTGTAGGGTTGTGATTTAGTAATAACTCGGTAAGACCGAGGTCGAATCCCAAGGGACTGAAACTTGTACGTTATCTGAAACTAACTGGAAATAGAACTAGAATGAGATGAAATCTGAATTGAATTATAAATTGAGGAATAATTGTAAACTATTAATCTAAAACTTATAGGAGAAATCAGAGGTAAGGAAACTAGGGATTCAAAGGATCCACTTGTAGAGATCAGGGACATCTTATGCGTGTTTCATGAATCATAGAAATTAACTGAACTGTCATTGATCTAGTTTTCAAGAGATGAAAGGTAAATGAATTAGAATGGATTCCATCACCAAACCATGCCCAAGAGACTATGGCAAAAAAACAGAATTAAACTAATTACCACCCAATCACATGTATGAAAGTTAGGAAGGGTACCGTCATCCGACCATGCCCAGGAGACTATGGTGAACAACGGGGCTTCCTGACGTCATACACATTAGAAGGAAAGGAAATATTCAAGGGCATTGCAGACCCATTGTACTGTCAGTCACAACAGACCATTAAAGACTAAAAATATTTCCATAATAATCAACTAAATCAATGTTAATTCATGAATTAAAATTAAATTAAAATAATAAAATCTCCCATCTCACTACAAGCTTCACCTCTTAGCCCTAGCTAAGAGGTTTAGCCAGCCATGAATGGGCTGGATCTCTTCAAAAATTATAAAAGAACAAAAAAGAAAATAAATAAATAAAAATGAAAATTACTCTCTCTCTCTCCTCCCTAGATGATATGCACGTCCAAGCTCCTCGCCAAGCCCCCCACCGGCTGTTGAATCCTCCCTTTTTATAGACTGTAGTCGGACGGAGGAGATGGGGCTTTTACGAAAGTCAGTCGTGCTTCCGCACTCTCCTCTTGCGCAGGAAAAATTCCGGACGCGCACCTTGTTCTGCATCTACGTTTGGATCGAGATTGAGAGGAGTGATCGCCGTATCTTAGTAATTCGACTTCATGGGCAAGGTAACCACCCGCTGATCTGACTTATGAACGGTCCGGATCACACATTCAAACGTGATCTATAACACGTTGTTGGCCCACAGAATCCGGGCGTTGTTCGGACGCACAGCCTGTGTAATGGCTTACGCTGAGCTGATGGTGGGGCCCAATATTGATTTTAACGGGGGAATCTAAGCCGTCCATTGCGTTCCTCTTGAAAAACCAAATGGAAATGGATGGTTTTTGACTGAATTTGGTGTGGCCTACTGAGATTTTTAAACCGCCGTTCGAATTGCGTTTGAACGCCGATCTGTCCTTTCTTTACGTATATCACCCAAAAGGAAACCTAGGCGCGGGTTACACCCGCCCTCTGAATTCCATGGACGGTCTGGAATGTAGAATAGGATGATAAGTGGGGCCCACAGTGATCTACCGCAGACTCTGTTGTGCGCACGTTGCTTTGTGAGGTTGGTGTGGCCCATGCTACTTGTTGTTTTGAAAATCCACATCGTCCATTATATTCGTGTCGAAAAACCGTCCGGGGAGGAGTCTTTTAAGAGTGGAAGAGGTGTGGCTCACCGAGACTTTCTTCTACCGTCCGAACTGCCTATGATCGCTATTCTTCTGTGTCTGCGCGCATGGATTTGGAGAAGCTCCTTTTGTACGGTCGGTTTGATCCCCTGAAGCTTTTGAACGGTATGGATCATTGAAACGTATGATGTTGGTGGCCCACCTGAAGCCGCTCGCAATCCCCTGTTGAAGCATTCGCAGCGGCGGAAAAAAAACAGGAATTTGAATTCCCGTGAGAGAGAGAGGTCGGTCAAGACTCGGTTTGACCGACTCTCTGCTGCCATGCACGGCTGGTGAAATTGTGAACTATGTACACTCATACGTAAGCGGGGTCCACCATGATGGGTATGAGAAATCTAATCCATCCATCCATTTTCTCAGCTAGTTTAAGATGTTGAGTACAAAATTAAAGCATATCCAGCGATCAGGTGGGCCCCACTTAAGGATTTAAGGGATTGATCAGTCCGTTGAGCCACTTCATAGAGATCCAATGGCTGATTTTTGACGTGTACGGTTCATTTATGGTCCTCAGGCCATGTATGAAGTTTCGAGCTGAACAGATGGTGAGAACCTTGTGATCTTGCATTCTGGCTAACTTTTAGGCAACTTGAGCTTCAGTTTCTCGATTTTCACAGATCCCTGGCATGTAATTCCATCGATCTTGGTCCCCTGGGGTCCCGTAACTTGCCTTGGTGCATCTTGAGCGCTAAAACCATATTTTTGATACCCATTTTCAGTTCAAACTCATAAAAACACCCTGCATCACAAACATGATTAAATCAAGCTATTAGACAGTACAATGTTCGTAAATCCAGGCAATAACTGGGATCTAATATGTAATATTTGACCCTCAACACATGCCATCATTTGTATTAGACTGGTTATTTCACAGGAAATCGGTGTTATGAGTAAATACCCCAGCAAGCAACATTGAGAGGCGGTGAGATAGTTACTTCGATACATTTGATGTACAGAAGAATAAATCTTAACTTTTGAGAAGTCAAGAGCAAAGTCGGTTGGGTATGTGGATTCAGACTACACAGGAAGTGTGGATTCCAGAAAGTTGACTTCAAGATACTCGTTTGTACTAGCGAGTAGAGCAATTAGTTGGATGTCAAAGCTTCAGTTTGTGTTGGCTCTTTCCACAACAAAAGCAGAGTATATGACAGTGATGGAAGCATTTAAGGAAGGTGTTTGTTTGAGAGACATGATAAATTAATTGAGGCTTTAGCAGGAAACAATGCCAGTTAATTGTAAAAATAAGAGCGCTATCAATTTGGGTAAAATTCTGGTTATCACTCACGTACTAAACACATTGATGTTCGTCACTACTTTATCCGATAGGTGCTTGAAGAAGGAGGTGTAACTCTGGAGAAGATTCACACCAGCATGAATCCAGCAGACATGCTCTCTAAGGTTATTCCTACAGAGAAGTTTAAGTTCTGTGCAACTTCTCTAGGCTTGTCGATGGAAAAAAAGAAGGACGGAGTGTGCACGAAAAGCATTGATTGAAGCTATGATGCGATGCAAAGATAAGAGAAGATGTTAAGAAGCTAGTTGTTTGAAGATTGAAGACATGGTGGAGATTGTCATTAAAAAAAGTCTCAAATCTAGATATATTTTACTAGCCTTGATAAAGTTCGGCTCAAAGTCCAGCGACAATGTATTTGGAATTTTCGTGATCTTCGACCAATAGAAGGTCAGGCTTGACCAGTCAAAACCCTGCTTCGACTGGTTAAAGGTTACGTAGATGGTGCATGATTTGTGCATGAACTGCATAAATTTGAGGCGTTTTCTAAGGATGTGTGTAAGTGGGAGTTCCTTGATGAGGGTCGAATATTACATATCAGACCCCGATTATTGCCTGATTTTATATACATAATAATGCTTAATGGAATATTTTAATCGTGTTTTTGTTACAGGGTGTAATTATGAGCATTGACTGAAAAAGAGTACTAAAAGCGTGAATTTAATACTCCGAAGCCACCAAAGCAAGGGACGGACCCCCGGGGACCAAGATCAACGGATTTACATGCCAGGGATCCAAGAAAATTAAGCCGTTCACATTAAAAAGGCTCGAAAATGGTCCAGATTGTAAGATCACATGGTTCCCGCCATCTAATTTACTCGAAACTTCATACATGGGATGGGGGCCATAAATAAACCGTACATATAAAATTTCAGCCATTGGATATCTTGAAAATTGGCCCAACGACTAGATCAGCCCCTTAATTCATTAAGTGGGGCCTGCTGGATATCTGGATATACATCATTTTTTGTCCCGACGGTTAAAATAATGAGAAAAAGGATGGGCGGTGCAGATTTTACACAAACATTACAGAGGGCCCTATATGTGCAGCATGTGTGTACACCATGTACACGTGCCCACCGAGCACGGAAATAGCTAAGGCGGGTCAGCAGGCGCTGACCTGCGTCTCCTTTCCAAAACGGCAGTTGCCATTTTCTTTCAGCATAAGGAACGGAAAGTTCGTTTGTACGGACCTCTGTGGGGCCCACCCATGGTATGTACGGCTGATCCAAGTCGTTCATCGTGTAGAAGGATTCGAGCACTGCAAAACCATATTGATATTTTATGCCCATACATGCACACGTGTGCGATGCAAAGGCCACAAATAGGCGGTCCTATGACGTTCAAAATTCATTTTATTGTAATTTCTTCTCTGGGCCGCGTCAATGGACAACCAAAACCATCCGTTTTTGATCGAAATTTCGAGGGCAATCTAATGGACAGGGTGAATTTCCCTGAAAACACCTCTGTGGGCCCCACTGATCACGTCAGTGAAGGACGTGTGTAGGCTTACCCACGTCCGCGAAATCCAGAGTTTCAGGCAATTCTGGCCCACCATCTTTGATCATATGGCAGATCTGAACTGTCCATCATGTAGAGCACTCCAAAACGTCCTAAGGGACGGTATTTCTTTAGTAACCGAGCGAGGAAAGAAGAGCTGTTTTGCGTCTGAACTTGGCCGCGAAAAGGAGTATGCCGTTGTTGCTGCGACAACCTCTCCACCAACTCCAACCTTTCCACCGCCCTTCCAACACCTATAAGAGGAGTTTTGGACGTGGGGAGCAGGATCCAGAGCTTGGAGAGGAGATCCAGAGCCAAGGAAAGAGAAGAAAGAGGAGAGAGAGAGAGGAAGGAAGAAGAGAGATGTTCCTGTTTTTCATATTTATGTTTTCTTCTTTCTTAATTAACATTATGGATAGCTAATCTTCTCAGCTAGGGTTGAGATGAAGCCCCTAATTTGAATAACTTTTGTGATGTATTGAATTCATCTGAATCTGATTGATTTGTTTCTTTCTCTAGTATGCTTTCCTGAGATTTCTGTACTTCTTTATTCTATGAGCTTAACTAAAGTATAGATGTAGATGTTGTTTGGAATATTATTCTAGGTGCTTGTGGCTGACCATGAACAAGTTTCCTATAAAGGAAGAAACAGGAATCTACATCTCTTCATGTCTGACCATGGATGGAAAGATGTGATCCATATGCTTTAAGGGATTATACATTCTGTTTGCCCGACCAAGGACATAGTTTATGATTTATTTAATTTATATCAATCTGAATAGGGTGAATCAACAGGTAAAACAAGGGTTATAATAATTAGGGGTGGATTCAAAACTAGTCTTCTCCTTGATTGAATTTTTCTCTTACTCTCAGTTATTTTTCATAGATTTTTGTTAGTAGTTCGCTAAACTATTTGTTCGATCAGTTAAGAAGAATCATAAATTTTGAATTGTGATAACCAGTCCTCGTGAGAACGATCTCGTAATACGTACCATATCTATATTTAATTCGTATACTTGCGAGTTAAAATCATTTAAATCAGATTGGTTTAAATAAAACACCATTCCCCATCTATAAATTGGAGTCCCTAGGGCCATTCTAAATTATTCTAAGGCTTTCTAAAGGTATTTTAAGAGTTTCTAAAAGGATTTTAGAGTTTTCAAAGGGTGTAGCAAGGGTGAGATTCGAGGTTGTTCGAATCGAGTAAGTCCTCTCTCTTTGTAATTTATACTTTCATAGTGGATTTTTGTTGCTTTATGTTGTGGTTTTTTCTTGAAAGAGTTTTCCATGTTAAATCTTTACATTCTCTTGTGTTTGCTTGGTGCTCTTGGATTGTTATCCTAGATCCATGTCTGTGTAATTCCGCAGCCCAATCCCTAACAGACGATACCTTAGGAACAGTGGCAACTGAACACCCCGCCTTTTAAAACTTAGGGCCCACAAGAATGTTTATTTGTCATCCAACATGCTGATAAGATCATATAAAAAAGAAACAAATATCAACTTGAACCAAAACTTGTGGCCCATAATAAGCATTTAATGGTCCATCACCACTGTTTTCTATGGCATGGTCCACCAGAGATTTGTATATGCTTCATTTTTTCTAAAGTGATCTAGCAAAACATACAGAAAACATGGATATAAAATATATACATCAAGGTAGGCCCAACGATGAAGGCCGCACTTAATCGGCTCCCCAATTATCATGGTGGTGAAATAGTAGTGAAGACTGCTTGAGTTGAAGTAGGAATATGTCAATATGTCATAGAGGGGGGTGAATAGGACTTTTTAAAGATTTATAAGTTATATTTCAATCCTATTACACTAATTCTATCATAGAGTACAGATTAAGATTACTTAAAAATTAACTCTACTGGCTTCCAAGCTTGATAGAGGATCCAATCACAAACTACTTGTAAGATGAACAACTTTATGAATCAGATTGTGATGGATATGACTGTGTGTGCACAAGATGTGATTTTAGATAATCATATATAAAGGCATGTAAAGCAATCACATAAATAAAAGACAATATCAATATCAAACACAGTCATTTTATAGTGGTTCGACTACTTGTCTACTCCACTACCGGCTTCCACACTCAACCCTTGAGTGACCGGATTTCACTAAGGAGGTTTCCCGTGGTTTACCTCAAACCTAAGGTTTTAAATCAGGTTCACCTTCAACCTTTACAGAGGTTTCTACTCGGTTCACCTCAAACCCTGGAATTTTGCTGGCGTACTCCTAACCAGATGTTTATGCCCACACAGAGCAAGGGTTCACATAACGCACCCAAAGGTTTCTACTCGGTTCACCTCTAACTCTGGAGTTTTGCTAGCGTACTCCTAACCAAATGTTTAAGCTCTCCACAGAGCAAGGGTCCACACAACGCACCCCGCAAGTACACTCCCGTCGGAAGCCTCCTTCGAGGACTTCAAATTGTGAGCAACACGTACGACCCAATCCTAGAAAGGAATGATTATAAATGTCCTCTAGAGTCTTAATACTTACAGATAAGTTGATGAGTCCCTTTTAGTGCAGTGATGAAGATCTCCTTGTTGATAAAGAGTCTTCAGCTTCCTTGATCCACAACACAAAAATGTACCTATACTAGGCTTTAGGTTGGGTCAAGGTTATGATGGAATACCACTCTCTAAAAATTTTCCTATAAGGAAGATAGAGTAGATCCCATCATCTATGCATTCAAAACATCCCAGCTTAATGATTTGTCATTAAGGTAGTAGCTGAAGGATCCTTGATTGCGGAAGTTCATTCCCCAATCCACTCTATGAAATATCAATGATGAGGGTGGATTGGAGGATGAACTTCCTGAGAGAAAGGGCTTAAGATAAATGATAGGAAGGTTAAAACTCTCAAAAACATTCTCTTCTTTCTCTCACAGTAATAAAGACTAATCTCTCTATATATAGGCAAAAGGTTCCAATGGATATAAACGGTCATATTTATAACAGAGTTCGATATCATCGAGCAATCGTCGATATGATCGAGCGTATACTCTCGATTGTATCGATAAACCTCTCGATGATACAAACTCAATTGTCATTTCACTTTTGAAAACCTTTCGCCAACTGGTCGATGGGATCGAGACACACATCGATGTTATCGGATTTCGAACTCCGATTCAATCAAGATATGGATCGATCTATCGACAGGTGAAAATAAGAGAGAAGCCTTGAAAAATTTCAGATTCTACAGATATGATCGGAAAACAGTCGATGTCATCGGAATTTGTATATCGATGATATCGGAGACCGTGTCGATGGGATCGATAAGTCGTATAGATTTACCTATAAGCTTACTGGATGATCTATGTACAGACTCGATCCAATCGACCATGTCTCGATATGATCGATATATGAATATCGATTTATCGACTGGCACCCCGATCAACATTAAAAACAACTTGAAATTCATGCTGGAGAAGACATGCGTTCATAGTCGATATGATCGACTGACTTCCGATATGATTGATATTTGAGTTCAGAATGAATCGGACAGTCATCGATATATCGAAGCTTATGTTAGTTTTCTTTAGAAAAACAGGGGCACCGAAAAACAGTCTATCGATATTATCCATCCTCTTCCGATAGGATCGATATTTGAATATCGATGACATCGACTCATCAGTCGATATATCGATAAATTGTCCAGATGATTGTTTGATTGTTAGACGCTTTTTGTCCTCACTCGATTGTATCGATTGAGATCCTGAGGACATCGACAGATCTGGTGAATCATATCGAAAAGGGAATCGATATAATCGACGGGGTAAGAGAAACTTAAAGATTTTCCTATTTGGTACAAAGTTTTCTTAACCCAAAACCCTAAGATATTTTACTTATTTTAAGGGTTTTAATCACCTGGTGTTTTGGGACATGGGATGTGAGGCTATGATTTACCTATGACGAGCTTCCACACATCCAGTTGAGGCAGACGCTTGACTTGATCTTCTTGTTAGGCGTTGCTGTCCGACTGACTCAACTCACAACGTAATTGACAAATCAGGGCACTTAGTAGGTGCACTTTTAGGTGGGGTTTACATAATCCATGGGTTGGATTGCATACTATGAACACCCTCCCACACGTAAAGTCACATGCATAGCGGAATGATGGCCATTTTTTTATTTTTTTATTTAGCTTTTTTCATTTGTTAGTTTTGACTTTGGTTTGATTTAACGTGGGGTTGACTTGAGGTAAAAATGTGTTTGACTTAAAGTCGTCACTAATTAAATAAAGTTTCAGAATTTAAAGACCATAGAATCACTTATGGGTCAGGGAATCATAAAATTCCCTAACTCAAGTGACTCCCATGGTTGGTTTGACGGAAAATTCTAGGTAAGGGTTTTGGTTACCGAAAAGGAAGGGGTTATGTACCCTTTTCCGCCCATGCAACACATGATCTCTACTTTACGGAACTGTATAGCATTTTTTTATTTTTTTTTCTTTGGATTCAAAGTAACTTCCAATATAATAAAGCACTAAGTCATACTATACTAAGCCTTATGGCCAGGATTGGCAAAATAAGGAAAAGAATAAAACATTGGCAAAGTAAAGAAAGCACACAAAGTTAAGCCATATCGCACAGACTTTTTAGGGTCCGAGTAGGCGAAATAGAAGAGCACTTAAGGTAGCAGTAAAGAAAAGAAAGTAAGCGGGGTTAAGCCATACTTCGTAGGATTTTTATGGCTTAGGGTGACAAAATAAAAGAAACAAAGAATAAAAGTATGAGTGGTGTAGATGTTGAAAGTGTGTAGGGAATGTACGAAGTGGAATACGACTTGACTCGAAATGTGAGAGGGAAATGAAAAATTAAACACCTTTTTTCGATAAAAGGGATGTCAAAAGGTCCCAAATTCCACATTTACTTATTGACTTCAGTGTTGCCAGTTGCTTTTGACTTCTCTATTGAGAGAGATGTGGAGAGAGAGTCTTCCTTTAGGGTGACATATGTCTGGTGGTCGGAAGCTTCGGAACAAAAGAGGTTGAATTGGAATACGGCGAGCTGGGACTGTCCATGAAAGCAAAAAGATCAGGTGCATGATCCGTAAGCTCGGGACAATCTCTTATTGGTAGTTAGGGCGGGCACATAAACGGTTGAGTAGGGACCGTATCTATGCCGATACGGTCTTAGGAAATCCGTTTATAGGAATACTGATTTCACAACACCATTTTTTAAAGCTTAAAACTATTTTTATTTAATAGTGCTCCATGGGTAGTCTTGTGTTCATATACTTTTATAGCCTTATCACCTGTGCACCCTGGTTGTGGTTGATCTGCGCCGATGGCTATCGTTAAGGTGCGATTTTAGCTACACATGTGTCTTGCTTCTGGTCCAATTGAAGTCAACGGGTGGGATCTAATCCCATTTAAAGTGGGGTACACATACATAACACCGTGGGCACCGCACAGGTAATGTGTCTTGGATGGGCCATAGTTCAAAAGTAGCACCTACCATTAGGGGTGTACATGAATTGAGCTAGCTCGGTTAGCTTACTCGACTCGACTCGAAAAAGCTCGATTCGAAGCTGAGTCGAACTGATTTTTTATGCTCGAAAATGAGTTCGAGCAGGCCCAGCTCAACTCGACTTAGATCAAATCTAGCTCGAATCGAACTAGTTCGGTGACTTGGTTACTTTGCCATTGAAGTTGGTCACCAACTGTTTGATAAAATGACTCAACGAAATGTGGCTGGTGGTAAGGTGGCAAGGAAGGTTTGGCTGGCCAGTGGCAAGGAAGGTATGTACATGAAAAAATACTTTTTTCTCTTTGTTTTTTTTTTAAAATTTTTTTTTTATATATTATTTAGAAGGTGTTTGAGAAAATACTTGTAAAAGCATTGCCTCTGTTTATAAAATAGTGAGATTTTGAAGTTGCAATTAAGGTGTTTGTGGAAACGCTTCAATGGTGAACTCGGCTCGATCTTGGCTCGAACTTGGCCCGAGTTGGCCCGAGCTGCTGACCTATGAGACCCGTATCCCAGCCCATACCGTTCTATATGCTTCCACGGTCATCCCGGTCGAATTCCGGCAATCTGCGAACTGTTATCAGCATTTGCACACGATCATGAGTCGTGTCCCGTATATCAGAGTCAGCTCAACCCGAGACTTGTATCCCCGCGACCGCGCCATCGCCGAGGTTTCGATGCCACGTCTCGCGCGCTATGACAATACCTAGGCCAGGAGATGTGGGCCTGTGTTCAGTTCGAAGAAAACGTCGCGCGTTACTAATCCCAAGAGAATATATCCCATCAATCCCATCAATCATTTAATCAAGTATACATCACTCTCATCACTCACACTCATCCCTAAGTACAACTACCTATCCCCAAAGTCATCTCTCTCTCTTTCCACCCATTACTCCCCATCACTCACCCATCACTCTTTCTCTCATACAACCCTCTCTCTCTCTCTCTCTCTCTCTCTCTCTCTCTCTCTCTCTCTCTCTCTCTCTCTCTCTTTCTATAAGAAACTCACATCCAATATTTCCATGGGAGAGAGGAGAAGCTAGTATGGCCCGCCTCCCTACCACTCAATCCCACCATGCAAAGACCATCTTGACCGTTGAATCACACCCCTTGGAGCTCTAGATCGCAATAGTAGAAGAAAGAAGATAAGATTAAAGGTGGGTGTTCATCATCTTGATCTTGATGATTTAATGGCTCACATATGGTAGGACCCATCTTGATGTATGCTTGGTATAGGGATGGCCCATAGTGGCGGGTCCCTCCCCTTCTCACGTCTCTCTAACACTCTTTTTTTTATTATCGTTATTTTCCTTGTGTGATGGCCCATCTTGATGAATGGTGTTGTGGACCCCACCTATGATGTATGTATTTTATCCATGTCGCTGTCCATCTGGGGGCCCACCTTCTTGCCCGTCCGTGGATGAAGGCAAACACAAAAATTCAACTTGATTCCGTCAGGTGGCCACATACACGTGGACACACCTTGATGTACTTTCCGCCATCCATTCAGGCATGGCCTGCGAATAAGGCAGATGAAAACCTCAGGTGGAGCAGACCGTGCTCTGTCCCGCTCGTGGGACCACTGTGATGTGTGTGTTTTATCTTAGCAGGTCCAGTCTACTAGACGTGGACCCCAGTTGATGAAGGTATCTGATCCACACCAACCATCCAATTTCCTAGCTCATTCTAAGCATTGAACCAAAAAATAAAGCTGAACCGAATCTCTGTCGGGCCATACTTTAGGAAATGGTGGTTTAAGTGATGTAAACTATTAGGACTCACTGTGATGTTTCTATATACCGAAATATATAAAAAGTTGGGCTTTTTAGGCATGTCACGAGCCTAGAAACCTAACTGCCAAGGAGGATCCTACTTCTATGGGCCCCACCTATGAAAACTCTCCCAAAACAAATATATATATATATATATATATATATATATATATATATATATATATACACCAAAGAAATAAGGAAGGGGGCTCCGGACGCTGTTGCTGCTGACGTCCAGAGGACGTTGCAGCAAGCAGCGTTCCGCTGCTTGTAAACCCCAGGGAGAATGGCCTCACCACTATGTATACTGTACATCTACACTTTGCATTTGATGGGTCGCCTTTGGGAAGTGGGATTCCCCAAAAATCAGATGAATGAGGCTCAAGTGCCCCCACACCATCTTAAATTATGTGAAGACATGCTTAACCTATAAATCACTTGCTGTGAAGGGCCAACCGTAATGTATTTGCCATCCATCCGCTGATAGAGTGGGCCCACCCCACACGTGTGACACGTGTGGGTAGGTGGGACCCACCTTGACTTATATATTGTATATCCACGCCATCTGTCTCTGGACGATGGTTGGGTGGGACCTCCCTGAAGTTTGTATTTTATACACACCGCCCATTTTTTTTGGACGTGGGGTCACCCCACACGTGTGGCATGTGTGGGTAGGACCGACCTTGACGTATATGTTCTATGATCCACGCCGTCCACTTCTGAAGACCGTAGTGAGGGGCCCACCTTTGATATATGTGTCTTGCGCCCATGCAACCCGACCACTTTGAAGACGATGGGCCCACCGCAGTGGCGTCAGTAAGCTGTGTAGGCTGACCATGATGTTTGCAGCCATACGTCCATCTGTTTTGTGCTGAGTGGGGCCTGCCATGATGTAGTGTTTTATCTGCACCGAACACGGTGCTGTGGGGCCCTGTATTGATGTATGTGTTGTGTCCCCACCACCGTCCAGCAGGTGGGACGATGGGGCACACCTTGATGTATATATATTTTATCTACACTGTCCATGGTGTATGAGTTTTATCCTGACTGTCCATCTGTATAGACCCCATCTCTGATGAATGTATTTTATGCACTCCCCGTTCAGATCAAGGGGACGTGGGCCCCACCTTGATGCATGTGCTTCATTCCATGCCATCCACCTCGAGGGTCCACCGTGATGCATGTATTTTCTCCAAACCGTCCAACAGTATGGCTGCTACAGTGGAACCCTGATGTATATGTTTCTCTATGCTGTCCATTTGTTTTGGTAGTTGTGGGCCACGTGCTATGTGGAGCCCACCTTGATGAATTTATTCTACATCCACTCTGCCCATCTGTCGGGATGGTGGACCCACTATTATGTATGTGTTTTATACACACCGTCCATATGGCGGGACAGTGGGACAGCCCTTAACGTATATGTTATATCCTAACCACCCATTCAATTGGCAAGCTCGTTTTTAAGGCTTGAGACAAAATGAGGCAAATCTATCAGGTGGACCACACTACAGAAAATAGTGGAAAGTTGAACGCCTACCATTGGAACCCTTTGGGGATTCCAGAAGTTCTGGATCAACATGATATTTGTTATTTCCCTTGATCGAGGTCTTTTTGACCTTATGAACAAATTGGATGGAAAATAAACGTTATGGCGGGCCCTATCTTGATGGCACGTATGGCCCACCTCGTATGTATGTATTGTATATCTAGGTCGTCCATCCCTGGACGTGGACTCTGCTGATGTATATGTTTTATAGGGCCACCTGTGATATATATTGGGCCCGTGTGTAGGGCCTACTCCTTATGTATTAAGGCCCATGGGTCGTGGCACATTGTGATGTATTTTCAGCCTAGATGACAAGGCACGATGTTATGTATGAGAGACCCATTTGGTAGGGCCCATTGTAATGTATTTTTGGCCCATATGTGCGTCCCATTGAATTGTATATGTGGCTCAAGAGTGAGGCCCAGTGTGATGTATTTATGGCCCATGTAATGCGGTCCACTTGATGTATATGCGGCCCAGGCATAAGGCCCAATGTGACGTGTATGAGGTCCATTGGTGTAGCCCGTGTGAGCGGCCCATAGTGATGTATATTAGGCCCATGTGATGTGGCCCAATGTGTTGTATATGAGATCCATATGATAAGGCCCGATGTGATGTACTTCCGACCCATTTGGTAAGGCCTAATAAGATGTATTTTCGGCCCATATGTTGTGGCCCATTGTGATGTGTATTGGCCCATTGTTGCAACCCGTCATGAAATAATTTTAGCCCATATGGCGAGGCCTAACATGTTGTATATGTAGCCCATGAGTGAGGCCCATCATGAGGTGTATTAAGCACTCGAGAGAAGCCCATGGTGATGTATATTGGGCTATTGTCGAGGCCGTGGGCGCATTATATGTTTGGCTCTATGTGGGCCACTCTTTGGGAACAATGCTGGTTAAATGTTCACATTAACGGGCAATGATGGTTTAATGTCCTCATTGTCACCTTCCCTTAGGCCCTTTGTTAGGCTAATTCCAATTGTTGAGGCCAATTCCGATTATCGAGGCCGATTCCGATTATCGAGGCCGATTATCGATTTCGGTTGTCGAGGTAGATTTTGATTATCGAGGCCGATTATCAATGCTGATTATCGGTGCCGGTTGTCAATACCAATTATGAGTATGTGCCAACATAACATCATGTACATGCCCATACACATCATCTGCATGTTTATTATGAGATGTGGTTGACTATTGCATATGTCATTGGGCAAGTTGTTATGAGACTCCCTGATGGACGGAGATTGTCTCACATGAACGCATGATATGTGCAGGATTGATGCATGACTGAATTATATGGCTCATACATCTTACGTTGTGTATTGTGATTACTGTACGCCTTAGCGACATCAGGGCCGTAGCCTCCATAGGCATATTGTGGATGGGTAGATGAGACACCGAAAATGTTTTGTTCGAGCATTTGGACACTTTGGATGTTTGTGGGTGAAAGTTCGTAAATCTCCGTGGCCAGGAACGCCCGAATGTCTAAATCGAGTAGATACATGAGCTCCCAAGTGATGAATACTAGTAGGTTGTGTCTCCCACTGTGTCGTGGTCGGTTGGTAGGGCGTGTGGCCTTATCCCCCCGAGTGAGAGGGCTATAAGCTAGGCTGAGTTTGACCAGCTTTTAAATGGGTTCGCTATTGACGAGCCGGGTAAGCATTGGTATACTACTGACAGGCGGGTAGTGAGGTCTTTTTCACTCGCTGGGCTATGCGGCCGGTTGGGGCGGTAATTAGCTTAGAGTGTACTAAACCCCGGTGATGATCCTAGAGATGTACAGTATTAATTTGTGGAGCAGGAGTTGTATACTCAGCATTATAATCATTCATTCATTCACTATCCACTCGGGCTGGTGGTGTGCAACTAATCGTTATGTGTACTTTCGCAATGACTAGTATTTCAGTTGGGGTGCACGACTAACCTGAGATCAAAAGCTTAATACATTGAGTCTGTCTATTCAAATTTAGGTATGAGACTAGTTTAGATAGAAGTCCTTTGTGATAATCCCTATAGCCTGCGATACCACGTACTACCATCCCGAATTCACACTGTGGCTTGGTCATTTCATTCGCACCACATATTGTATATTACATTATATCCTCGGCATATGGGATTCAGGATTGCTATGTGTAACACCCTGAAAATCGGAGGTTGTGTATAAACTCAACTCCCGAGTTCCAGACCGTCACTTATGCAACAAAAATGATTATGATTCAATGTTGTCTGATTTAAAGCATTCACATGAGTAAAAGTATACCAAAACTGCAATTCATACTTCAGATCCAGTGAAAAAAGCAAGCGGAAGACTAAACAATATATATATATATCACTGTATGAAAAAACAAAGTAAATCTCATCTGTCTCCAAAGTATGACTACATCTCTGAGTCTCATATACATATACATAAACACAAAAATAATGTTCAAAATAGTCCCACTGAAGTCCCCTCGATCCAGGTCGCCTACGGGAAGCCGTCGTGATACTGCATATACGAGAACTCGTCCTGGTCCTCGGCGATCTCTGGCTCCACCTCCTGGATCTCGGCCTCACCTGCATCTACAACAGGGTCTGGTGGGTGTTGCAAACACCATCCCATAACGTGGGAGTCAGTGATCAACTCAGTGGAATCATAGAGCAAAGATTAGCATGTTCACAATTCAATCACGCGATAATAGTAAAGCAGTAAATCAGACAATCCTAATACTGTTGTTAATGCAAGATGACATGACGTGATGTATGCCCTCACCGACGATCTACCTCATGCGGCAACATCTTACGACCGCGGCATGCCACACTCCCTAGAGTGCTCCACATCTTCCAGGCACATGCAATGCTATGGTGATATGAATTCCAAGTTGTTATTAGTCCATTCAAACAGCAGGATTGGGAAACTAAGGTACTTCCCTTGTATCAATCCCAACACAGATCCTGTCTAGGGTCGTCACTCCTAGTAATCTCATACGATGTGTATTTCGTAGGTCACTGCAAGGGCTGTTGCTCGCACTCGTTGCACCGCTCCCCCATCACCTTATTAATACAGGCCTACCGTACTCTACTGCAACGGAAGGGTCGTCGCCTCCCGTGAACTCAGAATACGCTCGCGGTCACTACAAAGGGCTCGTCGCCTGATCAGTGTAGGCCGACAGCTAGAATATAGTGTCCCATACCACCATAATCTGCTCACGAGTCTAGGTGCTCACTGGTCACTACGGGGAGGTTTGTGGCCCCAGCGTAGGCCGACAGCTCGACCACGGTGTCCTATACCACCATGCCCGGCTCATGAGTCTTTGTGGATCAAGGTACCATGGTTAACAGGGTTTACAATGGTAAGTTCAGTACCCTAGGTTCAAGCAGTTATGACTCATACAAGGTGAACATACATCGGCCAGTCGGGTTACTTGACGGGCTCGACTAGCGCGATCGCATCTCAAGTTGAACGACATGAAGTGCGCAAAACACTTCGCGTGGCCTAACCACTGCCGCCAACTCTAAACACGAATCACGTTTATCGACGCGTCGTTCGTGGCTATGACCAGTCAGCCACGAATTCGCTCGGTTATCGACTGCCTGGACTAAGTCTAGTCCCAAACATCTATGGAATCACATTAGCAATATATGTAAAGGTATTGGAATTTAGATACAATCATGTGAGCATGTTAACACATGTTATAACATTCAACTTAAGCAAATCTTCAAGCACATATATTCTATGCATGTAATGAAATCATGTATTTAGTCAACATGTAGAAAATCATTTAGGTCAACATATTAGTTGAGAAATCAATCACAAACTATCACATAACATCATTTAATTCAATACATACTAATACAAGCATTTATACAAACACATACACTACACACTTAAGTCTACATATAGTATGTCGACCCAAAGTGCGCAACTAGGCGAATCTCTTCGCCAAACTAAATATGCAAGCATTCCTAACTCCCTAATGAGACAACAAACCATGTCAATCACATCAGCAAAATATGAATGTAGACCGCACTTCCTACAAATGACTAAAATGCCCTAAATCTCATATTCTTCGTTAATTTACGAAATAGGAAACGAAGAGCATGTTGTACATGTCAAACGGCGATGCCGTCGATAATCTACTATTAAACGACATTGAAAGCGTTGTAAACCGTCAATCGAAGCGTCTAAAATCCTCACCTAGTCTCTTACGGATGCGGAATTTTGAACGGATCGTGTATGCTTCGTCTACGGCAGTAGGAGGACCTGATTTATGAAGTACGTTAGCTAACACGCTACGAATCCAAGTAATCCCTAAATCAGTAACTTTTAGGGTCGTTTCATACATGAAAAAGCGGTGAAATCACCGTCCAGGTGATTGGGAAGAATTGCTGAAACAGCAGCAATCGGTGGCTCGGAAGCGAGAAAAATCCCTTCTACTCTTTCTCTCAAACTCTCTCTCCTTTTCTCTAGGGTTTGTAATTTTCGGATGGGAGAGAGAAATGAGGGTTTCAACCCCTTTTATAAGCTTAAAAACGCCGGAAACAGGCTTCGGAACGAAGTTTACTTGGTGCCTATCCATTTCGGAGCTGTTTCGGTCCAAAAGTTGCTTTCTGGTGGTCCCCTGGTCGATTGCGATCGGACTTAAACTCATGCGTACCAGATGTAGCACGTATTAAGTTTTCAGTCTGGCAGGGTTCGCAGATCGCACGTGGCGGACCAGTTTCAGTTCAGCGGTCACCGCACGTAGATCAGGGCTGAAAGTCTCATGATAATAAATAGAAATTTTTCCTGATCCGAGGGTGTAATCTGGATGAATTTCGACGGTCAGAACGCTTAATACTGACGCGTCAAGTCGTATGCCAGATTTGAATTTGAAATTCCAAATCTGTCCCTATTCGCGGTCGCTTCAGTCCGGGTTCAACGAAATAGTCTGTGATTATCGGTTTGACTTGATTTTCGAGATGATTGTCAAGTCCAGCTAGGCGGTTCTAACGGTCTAAGATAGGAGGTATCGGACCTTCGACGCGCGGTCTAAATCCAATACAAGAATTCAAAGTGGTCCAGAGGACAAACCCGCTTAGAGTTTGATCCGAGGTTATAGAGTATTGTAGAGTTGTTTGTTCTACTCGACTTGGGTCTTGTAGAATGTATTTAAAGTGATCAGGGACTATTTTCCAGCTACTCTAGCGTTGCGCTAGCTAACTTACGCTTAATTTCCATGGAAATTAATTCTACGCGATTTCGGGTCGAATTAGAGCTCGGGCCCAAGTACGGATTTTTCACGGGCGTTACACTATGTTCCTTTATTTATATGACCTAGATGATGTTGATGGTATTCATAGTTCTTTCGAATTGCATATTGTATTGCATCCTCGACATCTGATATCTGGTTCATTATGTTTCCGCATTACAAAGCCGATTTACATTACTTTCTCAGTATATGATATTGGCTTGCTATGTCTTTTCATCGTATATCCTGGATGAGGTTGATGATATCTTTATGAAAACACTAGGTATGATATTGAGAAGTACTCAGACAAAAATAACTTTGATTTCTGGAAGATTAAGATGATCAGTTCCTTAACCAAGTAAAGTGAGGATGGTGCTCTTGAGCCGAAATAGTCTAATATGACTGATGATGAATGGAATACTCTTGATAAAAAGGCTTTATCCTCAATCTGTTTGTCTCACGGAAGAGGTTCTCTATAATATTTTGAATGAGAAAATTGCAGCTAAGTTATGGACGAAATTAGAGGATATCTATGCAAAAATTTTTTCTGAAAATCGCATACACTTGAAAATACAGTGGTATAACTTCAAGATGACAGAGGGTAGAGATCTGGAGGCCCTCATTTGCAAATTTAATAAATTGGTTTAAAATTTGTTGGATATGAAGGAAGTGATAAAAGATGAGGAACAAGCATGTATGTTGTTGAATTCTCTTCCGGCATCATATAAGTCATTCAAGGACATAATGTGCACCGTAAATAAAACCCAAAGTGTCAACACCGTTATCTCAGCCCTTTAAGGGAAGGCCATGAGAAAGCTAAACGGCGATATGGGGACATCTTCCGATGCACTGATTACGAGAGGCAGGAATTCTGAGCGAGGTACGGGATCTTCAAGATATAGATCAAAATCCAAGGATAAGGGCAAAAGAAAACTAAAGTGTTGAAACTGTGGGATAATTGGACACATGAAAAATGATTGTATCAATCTTAAAGCATAGAAAGAAAACTCAGAGGCTTCTTCTAAGGAGGTCGATGTTGCCACATTGAATGAAGAGACAAGTGGTGGTGATGTTCTATTAGTGTCTATGATTGAACACTTGCGTGATAACCTTAGAGATGAGTGGATCCTTAACATAGAAGTATCATATCATATGACTCCTCATCAGAGTTGGTTCGCCAGTTATAAGGAATGCGATGATGGACATGTTTTTATGGGCAATGACAATGCTTGTAATGTTGAGGTTATTAGTACTGTGAACATTAAAATGTTTGATGGGATGGAGCGTACCTTGACTGATGTCAAGCACGTTCTTGATATGAAAAAAAGTCTGATTTCTATTGGTGCACTCGAGACTATAGGGTGTAAGTTCATGAGTATTGATAGTGCCCTTAAAGTATCTAAGGGGGCACATGTAATCATGAAAGCGCAACGACTCGGTAATATTTACAGGTTGATTGAGAGCACTTCAACAGGTGAAGTTGCAGTGGCTGCAGCAGATTCCACCTCTACACGTGTGTGGCATACTAGGCATAACCACATGAGCAGGCAAGGCATGGAGGTTGAGATGCACGAACAGAGATACAGAGTAGGTGGAGCAGCCACATGTGAGAATAATCACACAGCTCTTGTTACATATGAGGGGGATCCATCTACTATTCAGATGGCTCTATGTGAGCCTAGTACTGAGAAGTGGAAGGTGATTATGGACGATGTGATGGACTCGTTATACCAGATCGACACATGAGAGATGGTGGAGCTTCCAGTGGGCCGGAAAGCGATTGGATGCAAGTGGATCTTCAAAACGATACAACATAGATACGGAGCGAGGCTGATAGCAAAGGGTCATGCTCAAAGAAAAGGGATCGACTTCTCAAAGATATTCACACCAACGATATAGCAGGTGTCTATTAGATTCGTATTGGCACTGGTTGCCCAATGCGATCTTAAGCTGGAACGGATGGATGTGGAGACTGCACTTCTGCATGGAAAATTGGAAGTGTTGTTATTCATTAAGCAACTAGAGTGGTTTGAAGTTAAAAGGGCAGAGAACAAGGTTTGCAGGAGGTCATTGTATGACCTGTCACCTAAGCAATGCTATATAAATTTGATTCTTCATGGTGAGTCAAAAATTTTTCAGGAGTGAATACGATCGCTGTGTCTATTGCAAGACACTGAGTGATGACACATTCATCATCCTTGAATTTTATGTTGATGATATGTTAATCGCCAGTCATGAAATGTCTGAAATCAACGTACTGAAGACTTGGTTAATAGGGACATTCAAGATAAAATATCTGGGGGCGCAAAGATGGTTCTTGGCATTAATATTCATAAAGACTGGAAGAGGAGCAGGCTTTGGTTATCTCAGGCAGAATACCATGAGTAGGTATTGATCAACTGTCACGCCCCAAACCTAAAAATTGGATTCATAGGAATTTCGATCACCGAATCTGGTGCCAACAGCCTCCTTAGTACCCCATTCTCGGCTCCTAGCATTCATATGCCAGATTCCGATCCTGGGATCCTACAAGGAGGATTTTTTTTTTCCAATGTACATTTAACTAGTAATAAGTATAACCACAAGATTACCCAATTCACAAAGGCAACATCATCATCACATATCCACTAATATAATCATTTGATTACAACACTAAAAGGGAAATACATAAATAGAAAATCAAGCTCCAGAAGACCACTGCATGCTCCAAGCTCAACACTGTTGCAACCTAACATTACCTGCACGCATCTATCGTGCATAAGCTTATAGAAAGCTTAGATGGTGGTGTATGTGTGTGCACAAGGTAAGTGTCAAGCATTCAATACAATGCCATAATCATACAATACCGAAAAACTGGTAATCCATAAACATACACTGTTTGAATAAGCAGAAACACTGATAAGATCATGAATAATCAGAGTAAGCAGAAATACTGACAAGATCATAAATCATACGATAACGAAGTAAGCGGAAGTATAGAACAGTCCATAAGTCAATCAAGATCAGAATATGCAATATAGAACAGCTATGCGATAAGGAGTCATAAAGAGCCAAATATCAGATGCTGAGGATGCAATACAATATGCGATGCGAATGAAATAACCATGCTAGAGTGTGAAGTCGGGATGATAGTACGTATTATCGCAGGCCACGGGGTCCACCACAAGGGACTTTTATCTAAACCAGTCTCATACCTAAATTTGGATAGTCAGACTCAATGTGGTAAACTCCTGATCTCAGGTTAGTCGCGCGCTTAACCTAAATCTTTGCCATAACGAAGGTACACAACAATTAGTTGCGCACCACCAGCCCAAGTGGATAGTGAATGAATGAATGAATGAGCATGCACCCCTACTCAATAAGTCCATATATCAGCACGGTTACTCTCTGAGAAATCACCGGGGTTTATTACACTCCAAACCAGATTATCGTCCCATCACGCACAACAAGGTGAGTGGAAGAGACCTCATTATTTGCCTGCCAATATCGGGCCCGGCTAGTCAATAGCGGACCCATTTCTCGAGTTGGTCAAACTCAGCCTAGCATTGCCCCCTCCTCTCGGGCAGGTAAGGCCGTACCCCTTTCCAATCGACCACAACACAGTGGGAGACGCGACCTAATGGTATACGGCCCTCATGCGCTCATGCATCCACTCGGTTTAGACATTGGAGAAACCTCTGTAACCAAGAGGGTTCTGAAACTTTCACCTAAGGATATCTATAACACCTCATGTAGAACAGATTTCTGGTGTTCCATCTGGCCATCCATGATATGCCTGTGGAGGCTACAGCCCTGATGTCGCTAAGGCGTACGGTGGTCATGTCACACAAATGCGAGATGCATGAGTCACCCAGTGCAATCATGCATAAATTCTGCGTGTACCGTGCGCTCATGTGGGGCAACCCTGCCTATCAGGGAGCCCCATGAATAACCTGCCCTATGGTATATGCAATGGTCAATCACATCTCATGACAAACATGCAGATGATGCGTATGTATTATGATGCTATGCTGTTACATACTCATAATCGGTATCAATAACCGGCATTAATCGGCCTCGACAATGTGGACATCTAACCAACATTGCCCCAAGGAATGATCCTCATAGGGCCAAACACATAATGGGTCGACGACCTCACACAAAGGCCTAATATACAACACAGCGAACCTTGCCTAAGGACCACAAATACATCACAATGGGCTTCAACTATGGGTCGCATATTCATCATATAGGTCTCGGCAATCGGCCTTGGCAATCGAAATCGGAATAGGTCGCGTCAATCGGAATCAATCGGTAATCGGAGTCGGCAAATTGGCCACGTCAATCGGAATCGACAATCGGTCACGATAATTGGAATCAGCAATCGGTCACGTCAATCGGTAATCAGAATAGGTAAATTGGTCACGTCAATCGAAATCAGCAATCGGTCACGACAATCGGAATCAGAAATCGGTCACGTCAATCGAAATCGACCGGTAATCAGAGTCGATAAATCGGTCACGTCGATCGGAATCGGTAATCGGTCACGACAATGGGAATCAACAATCGGTCACGTCAATCGAAATCGATCGGTAATCAGAGTTGGTAAATCGGTCACGTCAATCGGAATCAGTCGACAATCAGAGTCGGTAAATCGGTCACGTCGATCGGAATCGGTCGACAATTAGAGTCAGCAAATCAGAATCGGCCTCAAAGATTGGCCTCTACAATAGGAATCAGTCTCGACCTTCGATAATCGAAATCGGTAATCAACAATTGGAATCAGCCTTGACATATGGGATCGGCCTCAATAATCGGCCGAACAAGGCCTAAGGAAAGGTCACAATGTGGACATTAAACCATCATTGCCCATCAATGTGGTCATTTAACCAACATTGCTTCCAAGGAGTAGCCCACATAAACATCATTACATACATCATGGCAAAATCACACATCACATCGGGCATTGCCCATGGGCCTCACCAGATGGTCGATGTGGATATAGAATGCATACATCAGGTGGGTCACACATCCCATTGACAAAGTGGATAAAACATACATCATGGTGGTCCTCCGTACTTAGACGACGTGGATGAAATCATATGCCAAGGCGGACCACACGTCCATCAAAATGGACAGACAGTACGAATATAATCACATCATCAAGGTAGGTCCACCATCCCAAATGGACGGAGCTGATAAAGTACATAAATCATGGTGGGTCATGATGGACGGCCTGGATGATCAGATGAATGGTGAGGAGAACACATATACATCAGGGTGGATTTCCACTGTCAAGGTGTCTTGGACGGTGTGAATAAAATACATACACTGGTGGGTCCCACCGTCCTATCCATCTAGATGGTGTGGATGAGACCCATACACCACGGTGGCCCCTGCACAGCACCATCCAGCAATGGATGGTGCAGATGCAATGCATAAAAATCAGGTGGGCTCTACCGTTTGGAAGGTGTGAGAGCATGGTGCGGTCCACAGCACACCGTCCAAATGTACGGTGTGGATATAAATCACCTGCATCATGGTGGTAGGGTCCACGTAAATTGCTGGTGTCCAAAGCGGCAGCAGCTGCCCAGTGCATGGGACCCGCTGTCCAGATGGATGGCCTGGATCTAAACACATCAAAGGTGAGTCCACAATGGACGAACGGTGTGGATTTTTGCATACTTTTCGGTGGTCCCCACCATCCAGAACACTGGACGGTGTGGATAAAAGGCACATGCATCAAGGTTAGGGGTCCCACGGACCTGCTGACGGACGGTTGAGGTATGAAAGATACTCCATGGTCAGGGCCCACAGAGCTTGCTGACGTTAAGGCAGCAGTAGCTGCATGCTGCGTGGGACCCACCAACCTTGCTTGGGCGGTGTGAATCTCCTTAAATGGGACCACACGTGTGGGAGTTCACACCCCAGCAGATGGATGGTGGACGATGCTCATACAGCATGGGGGACCCAAAGAACTTGCTGAAGTCAAGAATTTACTGACGTGCAGTACAACAGCTATATAGCTGCACAGTACACCAGCCATTCACCATCCGTCGTCCGTGGATTGGACGGTGTGTAAAACACTAAATCAAGGTGGGCCCCACACGCTGCCATGGTGGGGTCCACGTCCAATGGGTGGATGGTAAGAATATAACATGTACCTCATGTTCAGGGCCACGAAACTGGCTGACGTTATCACAGAAACGTCCATCTGTGGGGCCCTCAGAACTTGTGACGTCGGCTCCTCAGCATTCAGTTGTTGGCCATCCATTAGATGGACGGCCCAGATGAATCACCAGCATGGGTGAGTCCACAAAGTGGACGGTGTAGATAAAACCCATACATCATGGTGCGGCCACCGTCCAGGTCTGCTGGATGGTGCAGATCTAACAAATACCTCAATGTGGGCCCCACCCGCACGTGTGGGGAGGGGCACGTCCTGGACGGACGGCTGCATAGAACACATACATAAGAGGTGGGTCCACACGTGTGACCCACCTCAACTAAGAAGTAAGCTGATATTCATTTCCCTTCAACGGTCCAGTGGCAGTTGCTGCTGGACACCTGACCATGGACCGTCAGGATCATCACTCTCTCGTGATCTGGCCAAGCAAGATGGGTGGTCTAGATGTGACGCATACATTATGTAAGGTGGGCCCCACATGTTGCCATGGTGGGGTCCACGTCCAATGGATGGATGGTCTAGAATAAAACACATACATCGGGGTGGTGCCTGCAAAGGCTTCAACCGTGGGCGTCATCATCTCCACTATTTCCGGCTGTGTGGTCCACATGAGGTCTGGATCTCCTCACCCAGGCCATAAAACGATCTGGAGAGGTAGATGGACGGTGTGGATATGATACATACCTCATGATGGAGGCCCATTGAACTTGCTGGCAACTATCCAACAGCCACGTGTCGCTAGAATCCACTGTCCATGGGTGGACAACGTGGGTTACAATACAAAGATCTGGTGGGCGGCATGGTGAAACACACATTGTGACAGGGTGTCACCGTCCATGGCCTGGAAGGTGGGCCATGTATTCTTCATAGTAGGCCCCACATGCTATGGATGGTATGAAAAGTCTGTTGGGTTCCACGTTGCGGCATGACATGGATCAAGTGGGCCACATGCATCACAAGAGAGAGATAAAGAAAAAGAGAGAGATCAGATGAGGTGGGAAGAGCTCCGCCACTATGAGCTCCTCCATGATACAATGCATAGATCAAGATGGGTCCCACAACATGTGGGCCTTCAAATAAAAAAAAATAAAATTAAATGATAAGAAAAACACCCACCTTTCCTTCTTCCTCCCTAGTGCTCCAAGTGTAAGACCCGTATCCTAATCCGCACTGTTCTGTGGATTCCCGCGACCCTTCTCGCCAGATTCCGGCAATCCGCGACTTATGGTTGACGTTGCGCACGACCGTAAGTCGTATCCTATTCATTTGAGCCGGCTTAATCCAAGACTTGTATCGTTGCGACCGCACCGTCGCCGCGGTTCCAACGCCGCAACTCACGCACCGATCCGATACCCAGACGATGAGATACGGACCCACGTTCAGTTCGAGCAAAAACACCGCGCGTTGCAAATCCCAAGGAATCTCTACAATATGTCCCATCAATCCCATCAATCACCCATCAATCACCTCTCATGTCAAGTACACACACACCCATGCTTCCTTTCTCCACAAGTCAAGCAACCACCCAAGTCAACTAACACATCACCTCACCCATCACTCACCTCACCCATCACTCACCTCACCCATCACTCACCTCACATCACTCCATCTCTCATTAATCACACCTCTCTCCCTCTCATTTCTCAACACTTCAACCCAAGCAAGGGAGAGCATCCAACGTCCAAGCCCTCCCCATGGAGAGAAGTGCATATGTGAGGCCCACTTTCCACTCCCAAATCTTCCATCCTAGCCATCTAATTCCCATCTCCACCATCTAAGTAAAGCTCTAGGAGACCGGCTATCCAACGGACCAAGAAGATCTAGAGGTGGGTGCTTCTATAGGGTAGATTTATGTGTTTTTATGGTGGACCAAGTGAGGCCCACCGATCAATGGTGTGGATCTCACTTGGGACCTTTATTTGTGGCCGATGGACTACTTAGATCATCATGATCGTTCCATGATGGGGCCATTCTCCATGGACCCCATCATGATGTTTATTTCATTTCAAAAAGGTCATCTAGACCGTCCATAACGGTGGAGAATGGATCTCCACCGTTGATTTACATTTTTGATGGTCCTTCGTTCAAAGGGGTCCGTTGTTGTATGATTTCATGTAAGGGAGGGCCCATAATGACGGGGACCCTCCATCATAAGCCGTGTCCCACTCTCCATGTCTCTCTCTCTCTATTTTATTCTTTATTTTTAATTTATTTTATTTTATTTATTACAAAAGAATGGGGTGGCCCACTTGAATAGATCCCATCTGGATGCATTTATTTTATCCAAGTGGGGCCCACCTTTCACACCATTTTCATGCCGCCCATCAGGTGGTGGCCCACTTCATCAGAGCCTGCCATATAAAAAAAAAAATAATAATAAATAAATACATAAGTTTATTTGACCGTCCAGCGTCCCAGACGCTGGACGCTGTGAAGAAAAAAAAAAAAAAAGAAAAAAAGAGAAAGAAAAAGGGAAGAAGGAAAGAAGAAAAGAAAAAAATTGGGTGGCCTCCTTGCATAGGCCCCACCCTGATACTTATATCCGATCTGAGCCGCCCATCCTCTTACCCACGGCATTGTAGCCGTTGGGTAGAAGTTTGGAGCTGATCCAATCACCTGGTGGGCCATAGCGTCAAAGGTCGCACCTTTACCATTCAAATATCACTTTCTTAGTTTATTTCACTTCCATGCATCAAAAAAATTCAAACTCTGGACTCATTTGGACGGCCTCGGGCCACTGATCGTAATGGCCGGAGTAGATTTCATTTTCACGGGCCCCACAGGCCAAAAAAACTGCAAAAAATCACTTTCCTTCCAAATTTTTTTTTTAAAAAAGAAGCAGCAGAGGCGCTGCTGCCTCTGACCCAACGCAGGACGCTTGGCGTCCTGCACCTTCCAGCGGCGGGCGGACGAGGCCGACCCACGGCTAGGGCCGTGGGCCCCACCTTGATGACCGTTTCACCATCCAACCCATTCATTAGGTAGGCCAGCCCCCTGACGTACCCCCCTCCAAATTTCAGAGAAATCCAACGCTCTGGTGGCCCACACCATAAGAAACAGTATTGATTGAGTGCTCACCATTGAAACTTTTGGTGGCCACGGGAGTTTTGGATCACGATGATATTTGTTTCCTTCCCTTCATCCAGGCCTTGTAACCTTACCAACAGGCTGGATGGAAAGTATACATTATGGTGGGCCCCACATGGGACCCACAGTGATGCTTGTGGCTAATCCACCGTCTGCACGGACGGTGGAGTCCACGGTGGCCAGGGTGTGTGCGTGGGTGAGTGCATTGTGTGTGTGCGTGTGTGAGGGCATTTGAATGCACATGTGCGTGTGCGTGTGTGCGGATATTTATATAAATATGTATATATATTATTACCCTAAATATATATACATACTGTATATATTAATAAATGATAGTGGGCCTTCCTGTGACCCCGCCATGATGCATGTGTTGCACCTAAACCGTTCATTAAATTGTTTTATGGCTTGAGCCAAAATGAGCCAGATCCATGGTACAAATGGGCCACCATGACATGTGTATAGGGCCCTTTTACTGATTTAACTTTGGCCATTCATTGAGGCCTACCTTGGTATATATATGAGGACTAAATGGTCACCCATTTGGTACATATAAGGGCTACGGGATTAAGCTCATCTGGCATTATAATGCCCATGGGTTTGGGCCCATTTGACATATGCAATACCCATGGGATTCGGCCCACCTACTCTATATAAAGCCCCTGGGAACAAGCCCATTTGATGTGTATGGGGCACAAAGGGAGTAGCCTAGTTGATATATTTATGTGCATAGGCCCATCTAGCATGTTTAAAGCCCAAGTTGTGAGACCACTTTAATGTATTTCAAGGCCCATGGATCGTGGACCATTGCAATGTACATAAGGCTCATTAGTGAGGCCCATTAATGCAAACCGTTTAGTGAATGTGAGGCCCATGTAATACGACCCATTTGAATATATCTAAGGCCCATGAATCAACGCCTAACGGATGTCCTTAGGGTCCATTGCAATGTACGTTTCTCATGGTTCGTGAAATGATATTTATGGCGAACCGTGCCTGGGAAACAATGCTGGTTTGACGTCCACATTGTATGTACGATGTTGGTTAAATGTCCGCATTGTAATTCTCTTTAGGGCCCATTGATAGGTCCATACCTGTTACTATTCATTGCCTAATAACATGTTTAGAATAATCTCATAACTCATGCCCATACGCATCATATGTATGCTTGATATGAGAATGACTGATCATAGCATACGCCATTGGACAGACCATCTATGGGGCTCGTTAGGTGACTGAGCACCCCACATGATCGCGCAGTACGCGCTGGATTGCTGCATGTTTTGACAGCGTGATTCATGCATCTCGCATACGTATGACTCGATCACTGCACGCCCTAGCAACATCAGGGCCGTGGCTCCACAGGTACATCGTGGATGGCCGTATTGGATACCGGAAATACTTATTCTAGCACTGTGGGCACTTAGGATGTCCTTGGGTGAGAGTCCCAGAACCTTGTTGGTACCAGGAGATGCTCCAACGTCTAGACCGAGTGGATACACGAGCGCCCGAGTGCCAAATACCAGTAGGCCGCGTCTCCCACTGTGTCGTGGTCGGTTGGAAGGGGGTGTGGCCTTATCCGCTTGAGTGAGAGGGCTATAAGCTAGGCTGAGTTTGACTAGCTCGCAAATGAGTCCGCTATCGACGAGCCGGGTAGGTATTGGCATACTACTGGTCAGGCGGATAGTGAGGTCTTATCCGCTTGCTTGACTGTGCAGCTAGGGAGGTGGCAGTCTCTGCATGTGTATTGGACCCCGGTGATATCCAGAGAGGAACTGTACTGGTATACGCATGTGAGGAATACCGACTTGCTTGGATTGCATTTCGCATATGACATTTGGCTATGTAGGCCTTGCATCGCATCGGTGTGGCCGATGACATTCATATCTTGCATCATGCCTTGCATTACACAGCCTTGGTATATTCATGGACTTACCGCATGCTTCCGCATTGTTCTGACATTGTACACTTGGCGTTTGCCTTACGCACACACTTGCACCATCCTCTAAGCTTTTGAAAGCTTATGCACGATAGTTGCGTGCAGGTAGCGTTGGACGACAGCAGCGCTGAGACAGGAGTGCACATCAGGACCTTTTTGGAGCTTTTGATCACCTTGTATTTCCCTTTCTGCATTGTACTTAAAATTGTTGTTATAGTGGATACGTGGTGATGTTGTTTTGTGACTTGGTTATGTCTGTGGTTATGCTCCTTTACAAAAAAAATTCATTCTGAAAATCCTCCTTGTAGGATCCCAGGATCGGAATCTGGCATTAGATTATCAGAAGCCGAGAATGGGGCACTACGGAGGCTGTCGACACCGGATTCGGCAATCGGGATTCATGTGAATCCGATTTTCAGGTTTGGGGCGTGACAGAAGTTGGTATCAGAGCATAACTTGGGAATACCTGAGTAATACATCACATATCTACTATAAATAGGTTCCGAGTCTGAATGATTTAACGATTTTTCGACGTAACGCTTAATGTGTGTGCCTTCGAGGATTCTCAAGATTGATAGGCCATTGTTCCTTCCTGTAGGAGACATTATGGCTAGAAGAACAACCCGAGCGAATCCCGCTCCACCACCCGCAGCTCCTGCTTTACCAGCCGCTACTCCTACTCCACCACCAGATAGTCCTGCCTTTGAGCCTGAGGATGCCACTCATTTTCCTGAGACAGGTGCGGATCCTACCGTACCTGTGAGTGCTACTCAGCTGCAGCAGATGTTGCAGGCGATGACCGCCATTCTTCAGGGGCAGAGCAGGCGTCCCACAGTGTCACCGGCCGAGGCTGAGCAGGAGCGTGCGAGCGCTCTTCTCAAGGATTTTCGACGGCACGATCCCCCACGTTTTCGGGGTGAGCCGGACCCTACTGCTGCAGAGTTATGGTGCTCCGAGGTGGAGAAGATATTCGACACCATGAGATGTACTACTCAGCAGCGAGTTCCATTGGCTGTATTCCTTCTGCAGGGCGAGGCTCAGTATTGGTGGGCATCTGTGGCCCGATCAGTGGCCACCGATTTTGAGTGGACTTGGGAGGACTTTATAGACCGGTTTGACCGGAAGTTCTTCCCCGAGCATGTGCGACAGCAGCGCGCACTTGAGTTTGAGACGTTGGTCCAGGGGGACATGTCGGTGTCTCAGTATGAGGCTCGGTTCGTCGCACTATCCAGATTCGCGACGTATCTTGTTGATGATGAGGGGCGGAAAGCCCGCCGTTTTGAGAACGGCTTACGTCCTGCCCTCCGGAGCCGTGTGATCGGACACATGCTTCCGACATTTGAGGAGATAGTAGAGCGAGCCTTGATATATGAGACAGATTGGGCCAGTGTGCAGAGAGCCCGTGATCAGAGGGGAGATCAGAAGAGGAAGGCACCCTCTAGTAGCTCCCATCAGCAGCATCGTTCACAGCAGCGGCGCACGACCCGCCCAGCATTCCGAGCACCAGCAGTACCCCCAGCACCATCTTCGGGATCGTTTTCAGGTACTTGCTTTGGGTGCGGTCGTACAGGGCATCGTAGGCACGAGTGTCCCCATCCGCAGCAGCAGCAGCAGCCGAGGGCACCACATCCACCTCCACGACAGCCGCCACAGCAGCAGCGACCGCAGCACCAGCCTCCTGTACCTCCTCCACAGCAGCTGAGGCAGCAGACTAGGCCCCCACAGCGACCACAGCAGCAGCAGAGACCTCAGAGGGGACCTGCACCTCCTCAGTAGGCTCAGGGCAGATTTTATGCCGCCCAGCAGGACCCTCAGTCATCAGGAGGGGTCGTCGAGGGTACTCTTCCTGTCTCTGCATGCATTGCACGTGTACTATTTGATTCTGGTGCATCGCATTCATTTGTCGCCGATGGTTTCTGCCGATCGACCGGTTTGCCGTTAGAGTCTGCCCGGGAGGATTTGGTAGTATCGACGCCATTAGGGAAGACCGCAGTGTTGGGCCGATTTTGCGCGTCTTGCCCTATTTTGATTGGGGATATCTTCTTGCCTGCCGACCTATTTGTTTTGCCGATGTCCGGTTTTGATGTTATCCTGGGCATGGACTGGCTTGCCGAGTACTACGCCATATTAGACTGCTCTGCGAGGACAGTCACGTTCTGCATACCCGGCGTGCCAGAGTTTCAGTTTGTTGCCGAGCCCAGAGGAGGGCAGCTTTCTTGCCTGTTATCGTGTGCCGTTGAGGAGCCAGCTGCTTTGAGTATCGACCAGCTGCCGGTTGTTTGTGGTTTTCCTGATGTGTTTCAGGAGATTCCGGGATTACCACCTCGTCGGCATACCGAGTTTCAGATTGATCTTGTGCCTGGTACTGCGCCTATTTCGAAGGCCCCGTATCGTATGGCACCACTAGAGTTACGGGAACTGCAGAAGCAGTTGGACGAGTTGCGCGAGCTAGGCTTTATTCGTCCGAGCAGTTCGCCGTGGGGAGCGCCGGTACTCTTCGTAAAGAAGAAGGATGGCTCGTTGAGGCTTTGCGTAGACTACCGCGAGCTCAACAAGGTCACGATCAGGAACAAGTACCCGCTTCCGAGGATTGATGACTTGTTTGATCAGCTGCAGGAGGCGCAGTTCTTTTCAAAGATAGACTTGCGGTCCGGTTATCATCAGGTTCGGGTTCGAGATGAGGATATCCCGAAGACAGCCTTTAGGACGCGATACGGTCATTTTGAGTTCCAGGTCATGTCCTTCGGACTGACCAATGCGCCCGCAGTATTCATGCAGTTGATGAACGAGGTCTTTCGTCCGTATCTTGATCAATTTGTCGTGGTGTTTATTGACGACATCCTGATATATTCGAGGACTCATGAGGAGCATGAGCGACATCTTGAGATTACATTGCAGACCCTCCGTGCACACCAGCTTTACGCGAAGCTGGAAAAGTGTGAGTTCTGGCAGGAGGAGGTGAAGTTCCTCGGCCATGTGGTGACGAGGCAGGGTGTCGCCGTAGACCCCTCGAAGATAGATGCCGTGCGTCAGTGGGATCAACCCACGAATGCATCCGAGATCCGCAGTTTTCTTGGTTTGGCGGGCTACTACCGACGTTTTATTGAGGGATTCTCTCGCATTGCAGCCCCGTTGACCAGATTGACCCGGAAGGGTGCCGAGTTCATTTGGGGCGACGCTTGTGAGCAGGCATTTATGGAGTTGAAGGACCGCCTCACGTCCGCTCCTGTCCTCACTCTTCCCTCAGGAAGTGATGGATTTGTTGTATTTACTGATGCCTCACGAGTTGGCTTGGGTGCTGTCCTGATGCAGCACGGGAAGCCGGTAGCTTATGCGTCCCGACAGCTCAAGGTCCATGAGCTGAACTACCCTACGCACGATCTAGAGCTGGCAGCGGTTGTCTTTGCATTGAAAGTGTGGAGACACTATCTTTACGGGGTGAGATTCGAGCTCTTTTCCGATCACAAGAGCTTGAAGTATTTGTTTTCTCAGTCCGAGCTGAACATGAGGCAGAGGCGTTGGATGGAACTCCTGAAGGACTACGATTTTGATCTTCAGTACCACCCGGGCAAGGCGAACGTGGTGGCGGATGCCCTCAGTCGTCAGCCACGAGGCCTGGTGGCGCATATGATGATTCAGGAGTGGAGGATGCTCGAGGATATAGCAGAGTACGACTTTGAGTTTGGTTTGCAGTCATCTATCGTTCAGCTATCGAGCTTGTCGATTCAACCCTCTCTTGTCGCAAGGGTGATCGACGCTCAACAGACAGACGAGTCGTTACAGGATTACCGAGCAGAGGCAGCATCTGAGAGTCAGACAGATTGGCAGATCGGTTCTGACGGTGGACTTCGCTTCAGAGGCCGATTGTGTGTCCCGGATATTCCTGATTTACGCCGAGATCTTATGACCGAGGCACATCGATCGCGCTTCTCTATTCACCCTGGCTCGACGAAGATGTATCGCGATATGAGACGCCAGTATTTTTGGTCAGGGATGAAGCGCCAGATAGCCAGTTTTGTGGCCGAGTGTGACACCTGCCAGCGTGTCAAGGCCGACCACCAGAGACCCCCTGGCCTATTGCAGCCGCTGTGCGTCCCGATGTGGAAGTGGGAGCATATATCTACCGATTTTGTCTTGGGTTTGCCGAGGACTCAGCGCGGTCATGACGCCATCTGGGTTGTTGTGGACCGTCTGACGAAGTCGTCACATTTTCTTGCGATTCGTGAGACTTGGCATACAGATCGGCTCGCCAGGATGTTCATTGATGAGATCGTGAGATTGCATGGTGTTCCTGTCTCGATTGTTTCAGACCGAGATCCGAGGTTCACGTCTCAGTTTTGGAAGAGCTTCCAGAGAGCGATGGGCACTGATTTGCAGCTCAGCACCGCGTATCATCCGCAGACCGATGGACAGACCGAGAGGGTCAACCAGATCCTTGAGGATATGCTTCGGGCCTGCGCGATTGATTTCACGGGTAGTTGGGACGAGCACCTGCGATTGGCCGAGTTCGCGTACAACAACAGCTATCAGGCGACCATTGGCATGGCTCCTTTTGAGGCATTATATGGCAGACCGTGCAGATCTCCGAGTTGTTGGACTGAGGTTGGAGAGCGACGTCTCCTAGGTCCCGAGCTTGTGCTGCAGACGTCAGAGGCTATCGACATCATCAGACAGAGGATGCGCACAGCTCAGAGCCGGCAGAAGAGTTTTGCTGATCGTCGGCGTCGTCCCTTGGAGTTTGCCGTTGGGGACTACGTGTATCTCAAAGTCTCACCCATGAAGGGTGTAGTTCGTTTTGGGACGAAGGGCAAGCTTGCCCCGAGATTCATAGGACCTTTTGAGATCACAGGTCGCATTGGCGCTGTGGCTTACCGGCTTGCCTTGCCATCTCAGTTGTCTGGCGTCCACAACGTCTTCCATGTCTCTATGTTGAGGAAGTGTGGGTCAGACGTCGTTCCTGTTATCGATTGGCAGCCGTTGGAGGTTCGTGAGGACGCTTCTTATATTGAGCAGCCAGTTCGTATCCTCGATCGAAAGGAGCAGGTCCTCAGAACCAAGGTCATTCCCTTGGTGAAAGTACAGTGGGGCCACCATAGTGTAGATGAGGCATCTTGGGAGCGCGAGGCAGAGATCCGCGAGCGTTATCCCCATCTCTTTGACGATTGATTGTATGATGTATCATGGTGCTTGATTACATATGATGTTATATTCCCTATTTCCTCTTCGAGTTATGGTCAGTTGCCATGGTAGTGTAAATTTCGAGGACGAAATTTTTATTAGGTGGGGAGAGCTGTAAGACCCGTATCCTAATCCGCACTGTTCCGTGGATTCCCGCGACCCTTCTCGCCAGATTCCGGCAATCCGCGACTTATGGTTGACGTTGCGCACGACCGTAAGTCGTATCCTATTCATTTGAGCCGGCTTAATCCAAGACTTGTATCGTTGCGACCGCACCGTCGCCGCGGTTCCAACGCCGCAACTCACGCACCGATCCGATACCCAGACGATGAGATACGGACCCACGTTCAGTTCGAGCAAAAACACCGCGCGTTGCAAATCCCAAGGAATCTCTACAATATGTCCCATCAATCCCATCAATCACCCATCAATCACCTCTCATGTCAAGTACACACACACCCATGCTTCCTTTCTCCACAAGTCAAGCAACCACCCAAGTCAACTAACACATCACCTCACCCATCACTCACCTCACCCATCACTCACCTCACCCATCACTCACCTCACATCACTCCATCTCTCATTAATCACACCTCTCTCCCTCTCATTTCTCAACACTTCAACCCAAGCAAGGGAGAGCATCCAACGTCCAAGCCCTCCCCATGGAGAGAAGTGCATATGTGAGGCCCACTTTCCACTCCCAAATCTTCCATCCTAGCCATCTAATTCCCATCTCCACCATCTAAGTAAAGCTCTAGGAGACCGGCTATCCAACGGACCAAGAAGATCTAGAGGTGGGTGCTTCTATAGGGTAGATTTATGTGTTTTTATGGTGGACCAAGTGAGGCCCACCGATCAATGGTGTGGATCTCACTTGGGACCTTTATTTGTGGCCGATGGACCACTTAGATCATCATGATCGTTCCATGATGGGGCCATTCTCC
The DNA here is from genome assembly GCA_037074715.1 of Magnolia kwangsiensis. Lineage (NCBI taxonomy): Eukaryota > Viridiplantae > Streptophyta > Magnoliopsida > Magnoliales > Magnoliaceae > Magnolia > Magnolia kwangsiensis. The sequence continues at coordinate 64,937,322 of CM073589.1, forward strand.
ATGGACCCCATCATGATGTTTATTTCATTTCAAAAAGGTCATCTAGACCGTCCATAACGGTGGAGAATGGATCTCCACCGTTGATTTACATTTTTGATGGTCCTTCGTTCAAAGGGGTCCGTTGTTGTATGATTTCATGTAAGGGAGGGCCCATAATGACGGGGACCCTCCATCATAAGCCGTGTCCCACTCTCCATGTCTCTCTCTCTCTATTTTATTCTTTATTTTTAATTTATTTTATTTTATTTATTACAAAAGAATGGGGTGGCCCACTTGAATAGATCCCATCTGGATGCATTTATTTTATCCAAGTGGGGCCCACCTTTCACACCATTTTCATGCCGCCCATCAGGTGGTGGCCCACTTCATCAGAGCCTGCCATATAAAAAAAAAAATAATAATAAATAAATACATAAGTTTATTTGACCGTCCAGCGTCCCAGACGCTGGACGCTGTGAAGAAAAAAAAAAAAAAAGAAAAAAAGAGAAAGAAAAAGGGAAGAAGGAAAGAAGAAAAGAAAAAAATTGGGTGGCCTCCTTGCATAGGCCCCACCCTGATACTTATATCCGATCTGAGCCGCCCATCCTCTTACCCACGGCATTGTAGCCGTTGGGTAGAAGTTTGGAGCTGATCCAATCACCTGGTGGGCCATAGCGTCAAAGGTCGCACCTTTACCATTCAAATATCACTTTCTTAGTTTATTTCACTTCCATGCATCAAAAAAATTCAAACTCTGGACTCATTTGGACGGCCTCGGGCCACTGATCGTAATGGCCGGAGTAGATTTCATTTTCACGGGCCCCACAGGCCAAAAAAACTGCAAAAAATCACTTTCCTTCCAAATTTTTTTTTTAAAAAAGAAGCAGCAGAGGCGCTGCTGCCTCTGACCCAACGCAGGACGCTTGGCGTCCTGCACCTTCCAGCGGCGGGCGGACGAGGCCGACCCACGGCTAGGGCCGTGGGCCCCACCTTGATGACCGTTTCACCATCCAACCCATTCATTAGGTAGGCCAGCCCCCTGACGTACCCCCCTCCAAATTTCAGAGAAATCCAACGCTCTGGTGGCCCACACCATAAGAAACAGTATTGATTGAGTGCTCACCATTGAAACTTTTGGTGGCCACGGGAGTTTTGGATCACGATGATATTTGTTTCCTTCCCTTCATCCAGGCCTTGTAACCTTACCAACAGGCTGGATGGAAAGTATACATTATGGTGGGCCCCACATGGGACCCACAGTGATGCTTGTGGCTAATCCACCGTCTGCACGGACGGTGGAGTCCACGGTGGCCAGGGTGTGTGCGTGGGTGAGTGCATTGTGTGTGTGCGTGTGTGAGGGCATTTGAATGCACATGTGCGTGTGCGTGTGTGCGGATATTTATATAAATATGTATATATATTATTACCCTAAATATATATACATACTGTATATATTAATAAATGATAGTGGGCCTTCCTGTGACCCCGCCATGATGCATGTGTTGCACCTAAACCGTTCATTAAATTGTTTTATGGCTTGAGCCAAAATGAGCCAGATCCATGGTACAAATGGGCCACCATGACATGTGTATAGGGCCCTTTTACTGATTTAACTTTGGCCATTCATTGAGGCCTACCTTGGTATATATATGAGGACTAAATGGTCACCCATTTGGTACATATAAGGGCTACGGGATTAAGCTCATCTGGCATTATAATGCCCATGGGTTTGGGCCCATTTGACATATGCAATACCCATGGGATTCGGCCCACCTACTCTATATAAAGCCCCTGGGAACAAGCCCATTTGATGTGTATGGGGCACAAAGGGAGTAGCCTAGTTGATATATTTATGTGCATAGGCCCATCTAGCATGTTTAAAGCCCAAGTTGTGAGACCACTTTAATGTATTTCAAGGCCCATGGATCCTGGACCATTGCAATGTACATAAGGCTCATTAGTGAGGCCCATTAATGCAAACCGTTTAGTGAATGTGAGGCCCATGTAATACGACCCATTTGAATATATCTAAGGCCCATGAATCAACGCCTAACGGATGTCCTTAGGGTCCATTGCAATGTACGTTTCTCATGGTTCGTGAAATGATATTTATGGCGAACCGTGCCTGGGAAACAATGCTGGTTTGACGTCCACATTGTATGTACGATGTTGGTTAAATGTCCGCATTGTAATTCTCTTTAGGGCCCATTGATAGGTCCATACCTGTTACTATTCATTGCCTAATAACATGTTTAGAATAATCTCATAACTCATGCCCATACGCATCATATGTATGCTTGATATGAGAATGACTGATCATAGCATACGCCATTGGACAGACCATCTATGGGGCTCGTTAGGTGACTGAGCACCCCACATGATCGCGCAGTACGCGCTGGATTGCTGCATGTTTTGACAGCGTGATTCATGCATCTCGCATACGTATGACTCGATCACTGCACGCCCTAGCAACATCAGGGCCGTGGCTCCACAGGTACATCGTGGATGGCCGTATTGGATACCGGAAATACTTATTCTAGCACTGTGGGCACTTAGGATGTCCTTGGGTGAGAGTCCCAGAACCTTGTTGGTACCAGGAGATGCTCCAACGTCTAGACCGAGTGGATACACGAGCGCCCGAGTGCCAAATACCAGTAGGCCGCGTCTCCCACTGTGTCGTGGTCGGTTGGAAGGGGGTGTGGCCTTATCCGCCTGAGTGAGAGGGCTATAAGCTAGGCTGAGTTTGACTAGCTCGCAAATGAGTCCGCTATCGACGAGCCGGGTAGGTATTGGCATACTACTGGTCAGGCGGATAGTGAGGTCTTATCCGCTTGCTTGACTGTGCAGCTAGGGAGGTGGCAGTCTCTGCATGTGTATTGGACCCCGGTGATATCCAGAGAGGAACTGTACTGGTATACGCATGTGAGGAATACCGACTTGCTTGGATTGCATTTCGCATATGACATTTGGCTATGTAGGCCTTGCATCGCATCGGTGTGGCCGATGACATTCATATCTTGCATCATGCCTTGCATTACACAGCCTTGGTATATTCATGGACTTACCGCATGCTTCCGCATTGTTCTGACATTGTACACTTGGCGTTTGCCTTACGCACACACTTGCACCATCCTCTAAGCTTTTGAAAGCTTATGCACGATAGTTGCGTGCAGGTAGCGTTGGACGACAGCAGCGCTGAGACAGGAGTGCACATCAGGACCTTTTTGGAGCTTTTGATCACCTTGTATTTCCCTTTCTGCATTGTACTTAAAATTGTTGTTATAGTGGATACGTGGTGATGTTGTTTTGTGACTTGGTTATGTCTGTGGTTATGCTCCTTTACAAAAAAAATTCATTCTGAAAATCCTCCTTGTAGGATCCCAGGATCGGAATCTGGCATTAGATTATCAGAAGCCGAGAATGGGGCACTACGGAGGCTGTCGACACCGGATTCGGCAATCGGGATTCATGTGAATCCGATTTTCGGGTTTGGGGCGTGACACCAAGGCTCCTTAGCTTCAATTCCAACGGTGGCGATGAGGTTTGGATGGTTGAGATGAGAGATGGAAGGGTAAGGAAAGTGGCCCACACTTGTGGCTTTCTTGGAGAGGAGGGAAAGCTTGGACGTGAGATGTGGGTTTGCTTGGAATGGAATTGAAAATGAAGGAGAGAGAAGGTTGTAAAGAGAGAAAGAGTGATGGGTGATGGATGGTGTGAGTGATGTGTGTAAGAAAAAGGTGGCTTGTGTAAGAACTTTTTGACTTTGGGGTTGCTTGGGGAAGGGTGAAAGTTGATGTGTACTTGACTTGATGGGATTTGATTGATTGATGGATTAATGAATTGATGTGACAAGTCATAGAGATTCTCTTGGGTTTCACAACGCGCGACGTTTTCCTCGCACCGAATGTTGGCCCACATCTCCTGACCAGGGTATTGCCTCGGCGCACGAGTCGCTGCATCGGAACCACGGTAATGACGCGGTCGCTATGGTAAAGGTCTTGGATTGGGTTGACTCAGGTTAACGACGTACGAATCAGGGTCGAGCGAAAATATCGGTTAAGGGTCGAAGGTTGCCAGAATTCGCCCGGGAAGACCACGGAATTTTATGAAATGGTACGGCCTAGGATACGGGGTTTACAGATCCTATGCGATGGACCAGGCAAAGCCGGTGAGCGTTCCCCACACGGCTCACTTCAAGCTTTCCTTATAACAATGTTCCAAAACATATAAGAAAAAGTAGAATGTCTCATGAGCCTTATTTGAATGCGATTGGCAGTGCATGCTGTTCACTCCCCAAGTGCAGGGTTGTGATGTAGTAATAACTCGGTAAGATTGAGGTCGAATCCCAAGGGACTGAAACTTGTACGTTATCTGAAACTAACTGGAAATAGAACTAGAATCAGATGAAGTCTAAATTGAATTATAAATTGAGGAATAATTGTAAACTATTAATCTAAAACTTATAGGAGAAATCAGAGGTAAGGAAACTAGGGATTCAGAGGATCCACTTGTAGAGATCAGGGAGTTCTTATGCCTATTTCATGAATCATAGAAATTAACTGGACTGTCATTGATCTAGTTTTCAAGAGATGAAAGGTATATGAATTAGAATGGATTCCATCACCAAACCATGCCCAAGAGACTATGGCAAAAAAACAGAATTAAACTAATTACCACCAATCACATGTATGAAAGTTAGGAAGGGTACCGTCATCTGACCATGCCCAGGAGACTATGGTGAACAACGGGGCTTCCTGACGTCATACACATTAGAAGGAAAGGAAATATTCAAGGGCATTACAGACCTATTGTACTGTCAGTCACAATAGACCATTAAAGACTAAAAACATTCCCATAATAATCAACTAAATCAATGTTAATTTATGAATTAAAATCATAAAATCTCCCATCTCACTACAAGCTTCACCTCTTAGCCCTAGCTAAGAGGTTTAGCCAGCCATGAATGGGCTGGATCTCTTCAAAAATTATAAAAGAACAGAAAAGAAAATAAATAAATAAAAATAAAAATTACTCTCTCTCTCTCTCTCCTCCCTAGATGATATGCACGTCCAAGCTCCTCGCCAAGCCCCCCACCGGCTATTGAATCCTCCCTTTTTATAGACTGTAGTCGGACGGAGGAGATGGGGCTTTTACGGAAGTTAGTCGTGCTTCCGCACTCTCCTCTTGCGCAGGAAAAAGTTCGGACGCGCACCTTGTTCTGCAGCTACGTTTGGATCGAGATTGAGAGGAGTGATCGCCGTATCTTAATAATTCGACTTCATGGGCAAGGTAACCACCCACTGATCTGACTTATGAACGGTCCGGATCACGCATTCAAACGTGATCTTTAACACGTTGTTGGCCCACAGAATCTGGGCGTTGTTCGGACACACGGCCTGCGTAATGGCTTATGCTAAGCTGATGGTGGGGCCCAATATTGATTTTAACGGGAGAATCTAAGCCGTCCATTGCATTCCTCTTGAAAAACCAAATGGAAATGGATGGTTTTTTTTACTGAATTTGGTGTGGCCTACTGAGATTTTTAAACCGCCGTTCGAATTGCGTTTGAAAGCCGATCTGTCCTTTCTTTACGTATATCACCCAAAAGGAAATCTAGGCGCGGGTTATACCCGCCCTCTGAATTCCATGGACGGTCTGGATTGTAGAATAGGACGATAGGTGGGGCCCACAGTGATCCACCGCAGCCTCTGTTGCGAAACAGAGGCCGCGCACGTTGCTTTGTGATGTTGGTGTGGCCCATGCTACTCGTTGTTTTGAAAATCCACATCGTCCATTACATTCGTGTCGAAAAACCGTCCAGGGAGGAGTCTTTTGAGAGTGGAAGAGGTGTGGCTCACCGAGACTTTCTTCTACCGTCGGAACTGCCTTTGATCGCTATTCTTCTGTGTCTGCGCGCATGGATTTGGAGAAGCTCCTTTTGTACGGTCGGTTTGATCCCCTGAAGCTTTTGAACGGTATGGATCATTGAAACATATGATGTTGGTGGCCCACCTGAAGCCGCCCGCAATCCCCTGTTGAAGCGTTCGCAGTGGTGGAAAAAAAAACAGGAATTTGAATTCCTGTGAGAGAGAGAGGTCGGTCAAGACTCGGTTTGACCGACTCTCTGCTGCCATGCACGGCTGGTGAAATTGTGAACTATGTACACTCATAAGTAAGCGGGGTCCACCATGATGTGTATGAGAAATCTAATCCATCCATCCATTTTCTCAGCTAGTTTAAGATGTTGAGTACAAAATTAAAGCGTATCCAGCGATCAGGTGGGCCCCACTTAAGGATTTAAGGGATTGATCAGTCCGTTGAGAGACTTCACAGAGATCCAATGGCTGATTTTTGACGGGTACGGTTCATTTATGGTCCTCAGGCCATGTATGAAGTTTCGAGCTGAACAGATGGTGAGAACCCTATGATCTTGTATTCTGGCTAACTTTTAGGCAACTTGAGCTTCAGTTTTTCGATTTTCGCAGATCCCTGGCATGTAATTCCATCGATCTTGGTCCCCTGGGGTCCCGTAACTTGCCTTGGTGCATCTTGAGCACTAAAACCATATTTTTGATACCCATTTTCAGTTCAAGCTCATAAAAACACCCTGCATCACAAACATGATTAAATCAAGCTATTAGAGAGTACAATGTTCGTAAATCCAGGCAATAACTGGGATTTAATATGTAATATTTGACCCTCAACACATGCCATCATTTGTATTAGACTGGTTATTTCACAGGAAATCAGTGTTATGAGTAAATACCCCAGCAAGCAACATTGAGAGGCGGTGAGATAGTTACTTCGATACATTTGATGTACAGAAGAATAAATCTTAACTTTTGAGAAGTCAGGAGCAAAATCGGTTGGGTATGTGGATTCAGACTACGCAGGCAGTGTGGATTCCAGAAAGTTGACTTCAAGATACTCATTTGTACTAGGGAGTAGAGCAATTAGTTGGATGTCAAAGCTTCAGTTTGTGTTGGCTCTTTCCACAACAAAAGCAGAGTATATGACAGTGATGGAAGCATTTAAGGAAGGTGTTTGTTTGAGAGACATGATAAATTAATTGAGGCTTTAGCAGGAAGCAATGCTAGTTAATTGTAAAAATAGGAGCGCTATCAATTTGGGTAAAATTCTGGTTATCACTCACGTACTAAACACATTGATGTTCGTCACTACTTTATCCGATAGGTGCTTGAAGAAGGAGGTGTAACTCTGGAGAAGATTCACACCAGCATGAATCCAGCAGACATGCTCTCTAAGGTTGTTCCTACAGAGAAGTTTAAGTTATGTGCAACTTCTCTAGGCTTGGCGATGGAAAAAAAGAAGGACGAAGTGTGCACGAAAAGCATTGATTGAAGCTATGATGCGATGCAAAGATAAGAGAAGATGTTAAGAAGCTACTTGTTTGCAGATTGAAGACATGGTGGAGATTTTCATTAAAAAAAGTCTCAAATCTAGATATCTTTTACTAGCCTTGATAAAGTTCGGCTCAAAGTCCAGCAACAATGTATTTGAAATTTTCGTGATCTTCGACCAATCGAAGGTCAGGCTTGACCAGTCGAAACCCTGCTTCGACTGGTTAAAGGTTACGTAGATGGTGCACGATTTGTGCATGAACTGCATAAATTTGAGGCATTTTCTAAGGATGTGTGTAAGTGGGAGTTCCTTGATGAGGGTCGAATATTGCATATCAGACCCCAATTATTGCCTGATTTTATATACATGATAATGCTTAATGGAATATTTTAATCGTGTTTTTGTTACAGGGTGTAATTAGGAGCATTGACTGAAAAAGAGTACTAAAAGCGTGAATTTGATACTCCGAAGCCACCAAAGCAAGGGACGGACCCCAGGGGACTAAGATCAACGGATTTACATGCCAGGGATCCAAGAAAATTAAGCCGTTCACATTAAAAAGGCTCGAAAATAGTCCAGATTGCAAGATCACATGCTTTCCGCCATCTAATTTACTCGAAACTTCATACATGGGATGGGGACCATAAATAAACTGTACATATAAAATTTCAGCCATTGAATATCTTGGAAAGTGGCCCAACGGCTAGATCAGCCCCTTAATTCATTAAGTGGGGCCCGCTGGATATCTGGATATACAACATTTTTTGTCCCGACGGTTAAAATAATGAGAAAAAGGATGGGCGGCGCAGATTTTACACAAACATGCACTGCAAAACCATGTTGATATTTTATGCCCGTACATGCACACGTGTGCGATACAGAGGCCACAAATAGGCGGTCCTATGACGTTTAAAATTCATTTTATTGTAATTTCTTCTCTGGGCCGCGTTAATGGACAACCAAAACCATCCATTTTTGATCGAAATTTCGAGGGCAATCTAATGGACGGGGTGAATTTCCCTGAAAACACCTCTGTGGGCCCCACTGATCACGTCAGTGAAGGACGTGCGTAGGCTTACCCATGTCCGCGAAATTCAGAGTTTCAGGCGGTTCTGGCCCACCATCTTTGATCATATGGCAGATCTGAACTATCCATCATGTAGAGCACTCGAAAACGTCCTAAGGGACGGTATTTCTTTGGTAACCGAGCGAGGAAAGAAGAGCTGTTTTGCGTCTGAACTTGACTGCGAAAAGGAGTATGCGGTTGTTGCTGCGACAACCTCTCCACCAACTCCAGCCTTTCCACCGCCCTTCCAACACCTATAAGAGGAGTTTTGGACGTGAGGAGCAGGATCCAGAGCTTGGAGAGGAGATCCTGAGCCAAGGAAAGAGAAGAAAGAGGAGAGAGAGAGAGAGAGGAAGGAAGAAGGGAGATATTCAATCTGAATAGGGTGAATCAACAGGTAAAACAAGGGTTATAATAATTAGGGGTGGATTCAAAACTAGTCTTCTCCTTGATTGAATTTTTCTCTTACTCTCAGTTATTTTTCATAGATTTTTGTTAGTAGTTCGCTAAACTATTTATTGGATCAGTTAAGAAGAATCATAAATTTCGAATTGTGATAACCAGTCCTCATGAGAACGATCTCGTAATACGTTCCATATCTACATCTAATTCGTATACTTGCGAGTTAAAATCATTTAAATCAGATTGGTTTAAATAAAACACCATTCTCCATCTATAAATAGGAGTCCCTAGGGCCATTCTAAATTATTCTAAGGCTTTCTAAAGGTATTTTAAGAGTTTCTAAAAGGATTTTAGGGTTTTCAAAGGGTGTAGCAAGGGTGAGATTCGAGGTTGTTCGAATCGAGTAAGTCCTCTCTCTTTGTAATTTATACTTTCATAGTGGATTTTTGTTGCTTTATGTCGTGGTTTTTTCTTGAAAGAGTTTTCCATGTTAAATCTTTGCATTCTCTTGTGTTTGTTTGGTGCTCTTGGATTGTTATCCTAGATCCATGTCTGTGTAATTCCGCAGCCCAATCCCTAACAGACCATACCTTAGGAACAATGACAACTGAACACCCCACCTTTTAAAACTTAGGGCCCACAAGAATGTTTATTTGTCATCCAACATGCTGATAAGATCATATAAAAAAGAAACAAATATCAACTTGAACCAAAACTTGTGGCCCATAATAAGCTTTTAATGGTCCATCACCACTGTTTTCTATGGCATGGTCCACCAGAGATTTGTATATGCTTCATTTTCTTTAAAGTGATCTAGCAAAACATACAGAAAACATGGATATAGAATATATACATCAAGGTAGGCCCAACGATGAAGGCCGCACTTAATCGGCTCCCCCATTATCATGGTGGTGAAATAGCGGTGAAGACCACTTGAGTTGAAGTAGGAATATGTCAATATGTCATAGAGGGGGGTGAATAGGACTTTTTAAAGATTTATAAGATATATTTCAATCCTATTACACTAATTCTATCATAGAATATAGATTAAGATTACTCAAAAATTAACTCTACTGGCTTCCAAGCCTGATAGAGGATCCAATCACAAACTACTTGTAAGATGAACAACTTTATGAATCAGATTGTGATGGATATGACTGTGTGTGCACAAGATGTGATTTCAGATAATCATATATAAAGGCATGTAAAGCAATCACATAAATAAAAGCCAATATCAATGTCAAACACAGTCATTTTATAATGGTTCGACTACTTGTCTACTCCATTACGGGCTTCCACACTCAACCCTTGAGTGACCGGATTTCACTAAGGAGGTTTCCCGTGGTTTACCTCAAACCTAAGGTTTTAAATCAGGTTCACCTTTAACCTTTAAAGAGGTTTCTACTCGGTTCACCTCAAACCCTGAAGTTTTACTGGCGTACTCCTAATCAAATGTTTATGCCCACACAGAGCAAGGGTTCACATAACGCACCCAAAGGTTTCTACTCAGTTCACCTCTAACTCTGGAGTTTTGCTAGCGTACTCCTAACCAAATGTTTATGCTCTCCACAGAGCAAGGGTCCACAAAACGCACCCCGCACGTACACTCCCGTCGGAGGCCTCCTTCAAAGACTTCAAATGGTGAGCAACACCTACGACCCAATCCTAGAAAGGAATGATCATAAATTCCTCTAGACTCTTAGTACTTATAGATAAGTTGATGAGTCCCTTTTAGTGCAGTGATGAAGATCTCCTTCTTGTTGATAAAGAGTCTTCAGCTTCCTTGATCCGTAATACAAAGATGTACCTATACTAGGCTTTAGGTTGGGTCAAGGTTATGATGGAATACCACTCTCTAAAGATTTTCCTATAAGGAAGATAGAGTAGTTCCCATCATCTATGCATTCAAAACATCCCAACTTAATGATTCGTCATTAAGGTAGTAGCTGAAGGATCCTTGATTGCGGAAGTTCATTCCCCAATCCACTCTATGAAATATCAATGATGAGGGTGGATTGGAGGATGAACTTCCTGAGAGAAAGGGCTTAAGGTAAATGATAGGAAGGTTAAAACTCTCAAAAACATTCTCTTCTTTCTCTCACAGTAATAAAGACTAATCTCTCTATATATAGGCAAAAGGTTCCAACGGATATAAAAGGTCATATTTATGACAGAGTTCGATATGATCGAGCAATCGTCGATATGATCGAGCGTATACTCTCGATTGTATCGACAAACCTCTCGATGATACAAACTCAATTGTCATTTCGCTTTTGAAAACCTTTCGCCAACTGGTCGATGGGATCAAGACATACATCGATGTTATCGGATTTTGAACTCCGATTCAATCAAGATATGAATCGATCTATTGACAGGTGAAAACAAGAGAGAAGCCTTGAAGAATTTCAGATTCTACAGATATGATCAGGGAACAGTCGATGTTATCGGAATTTGCATATCGATGATATCGGAGACCGTGTCGATGGGATCGATAAGTCGTATAGATTTACCTATAAGCTTACTGGACGATCTATGTCCAGACTCGATCTAATCGACCATGTCTCGATATGATCGATATATGAATATCGATTTATCGACTGACACCCCGATCAATATTAAAAACAACTTGAAATTCATGCTGGAGAAGACATGCGCCCATAGTTGATATGATCGACTGACTTCCGATATGATTGATATTTGAGTTCAGATTGAATCGGACAGTCATCGATATATCGAAACTTATGTTAGTTTTCTTTAGAAAAATAGGGGCGCCGAAAAACAGTCTATCGATATTATCCATCCTCTTCCGATAGGATCGATATTTGAATATCGATGACATCGACTCATCAGTCGATATATCGATAAATTGTCCAGATGATTGTTTGATTGCTGGACGCTTTTTGTCCTCACTCGATTGTATCAATTGAGATCTTGAGGACATCGACAGAGCTGGTCAATTACATCGAAAAGGGAATCGATATAATCGACGGGGTGAGAGAAACTTAAAGATTTTCCTATTTGGTACAATATTTTCTTAACCCAAAATCCTAAGATATTTTACTTATTTTAAGGGTTTTAATCACCTGGTGTTTTGGGACATGGGATGTGAGGCTATGATTTACCTATGACGAGCTTCCACACATCCAGTTGACGCAGACGCTTGACTTGATCTTCTTGTTAGGCGTTGCTGTCCGACTGACTCAACTCACAACGTAATTGACAAATCAGGGCACTTAGTAGGTGCACTTTTAGGTGGGGTTTACATAATCCATGGGTTGGATTGCATACTATGAACACCCTCCCACACGTAAAGTCACATGCATAGCGGAATGATGGCCATTTTTTTATTTTTTTATTTAGCTTTTTTCATTTGTTAGTTTTGACTTTGGTTTGATTTAACGTGGGGTTGACTTGAGGTAAAAATGTGTTTGACTTAAAGTCGTCACTAATTAAATAAAGTTTCGGAATTTAAAAACCATAGAATCACTTACGGGTAAGGGAATCATAAAATTCCCTAACTCAAGTGACTCCCATGGTTGGTTTGACGGAAAATTCTAGGTAAGGGTTTTGGTTACCGAAAAGGAAGGGGTTATGTACCCTTTTCCGCCCATGCAACACATGGTCTCTACTTTACGGAACTGTATAGCATTTTTTTATTTTTTTTTTCTTTGGATTCAGAGTAACTTCCAATATAATAAAGCACTAAGCCATACTATACTAAGCCTTATGGCCAGGATAGGAAAAATAAGGAAAAGAATAAAACATTGGCAAAGTAAAGAAAGCACACAAAGTTAAGCCATATCGCACAGACTTTTTAGGGTCCGAGTAGGCGAAATAGAAGAGCACTTAAGGTAGCAGTAAAGAAAAGAAAGTAAGCGGGGTTAAGCCATACTTCGTAGGATTTTTATGGCTTAGGGTGACAAAATAAAAGAAACAAAGAATAAAAGTATGAGTGGTGTAGATGTTGAAAGTGTGTAGGGAATGTACGAAGTGGAATACGATTTGACTCGAAATGTGAGAGGGAAATGAAAAATTAAACACCTTTTTTTGATAAAAGGGATGTCAAAAGGTCCCAAATTCCACATTTACTTATTGACTTCAGTGTTTCCAGTTGCTTTTGACTTCTCTATTGAGAGAGATGTGGAGAGAGAGTCTTCCTTTAGGGTGACATATGTCTGGTGGTCGGAAGCTTCGGAACAAAAGAGGTTGAATTGGAATACAGCGAGCTGGGACTGTCCATGAAAGCAACAAGATTAGGTGCATGATCCGTAAGCTCGGGACAATCTCTTATTGGTAGTTAGGGCGGGCACATAAACGGTTGAGTAGGGACCGTATCTATGCCGATACGGTCTTAGGAAACCCGTTTATAGGAATACTGATTTCACAACACCATTTTTTAAAGCTTAAAACTATTTTTATTTAATAGTGCTCCATGGGTAGTCTTGTGTTCATATGCTTTTATAGCCTTATCACCTGTGCACCCTGGTTGTAGTTGATCTGCGCCGATGGCTATCTTTAAGGTGCGATTTTAGCTACACATGTGTCTTGCTTCTGGTCCAATTGAAGTCAACGGGTGGGATCTAATCCCATTTAAAGTGGGGTACACATACACAACACCGTGGGCACCGCACAGGTAATGTGTCTTGGATGGGCCATAGTTCAAAAGTAGCACTTACCATTAGGGGTGTACATGAATTGAGCTAGCTCGGTTAGCTTACTCGACTCGACTCGAAAAAGCTCGATTCGAAGCTGAGTCGAGCTGATTTTTTATGCTCGAAAATGAGTTCGAGCAGGCCCAGCTCAACTCGACTTAGATCAAATCCAGCTCGAATTGAACTAGTTCGGTGACTCGGTTACTTTGCCATTGATGTTGCTCACCAACTGTTTGATAAAATGACTCAACGAAATGTGGCTGGTGGTAAGGTGGCAAGGAAGGTTTGGTTGGCCAGTGGCAAGGAAGGTATGTACATGAAACAAATACTTTTTTCTCTTTGTTTTTCTTTTTTAAAAATTTTTTTTTATATGTTATTTAGAAGGTGTTTGAGAAAATACTTGTAAAAGCATTGCCTCTGTTTGTAAAATAGTGAGATTTTGAAGTTGCAATTAAGGTGTTTGTGGAAACGCTTCAATGGTGAACTCGGCTCGATCTTGGCTCGAACTTGGCCCGAGTTGGCCCGAGCTGCTGACCTATGAGACCCGTATCCCAACTCATACCGTTCTGTATGCTTCCACGGTCATCCCGGTCGAATTCCTGCAATCTGCGAACTATTATCAGCATTTGCACACGATCCTGAGTCGTGTCCCGTATATCAGAGTCAACTCAACCCGAGACTTGTATCCCCGCGACCGTGCCATCGCTGAGGTTTCGATGCCACGTCTCGCGCGCTATGACAATACATAGACCAGGAGATGTGGGCCTGTGTTCAGTTCGAAGAAAACGTCGCGCGTTACTAATCCCAAGAGAATCTATCACATCAATCCCATCAATCATTTAATCAAGTATACATCACTCTCATCACTCACACTCATCCCTAAGTACAACTACCCATCTCCAAAGTCATCTCTCTCTCTCCACCCATTACTCCTCATCACTCACCCATCACTCTTTCTCTCTTACAACCCTCTCTCTCTCTCTCTCTCTCTCTCTCTCTCTCTCTCTACAAGCAACTCACATCCAATATTTCCATGGGAGAGAGGAGAAGCTAGTGTGGCCCACCTCCCTACCACTCAATCCCACCATGCAAAGACCATCTTGACCGTTGAATCACACCCCTTGGAGCTCTAGATCGCAATGGCAGAAGAAAGAAGAGAAGATTAAAGGTGGGTGTTCATCATCTTGATCTTGATGATTTAATGGCTCACATATGGTAGGACCCATCTTGATGTATGCTTGGTATAGGGATGGCCCATAGTGACGGGTCCCTCCCCTTCTCACGTCTCTCTAACACTCTTTTTTTTATTATCGTTATTTTCCTTGTGTGATGGCCCACCTTGATGAATGGTGTTGTGGACCCCACCTATGATGTATGTATTTTATCCATGTCGCTGTCCATCCGGGGGCCCACCTTCCTGCCCGTCCGTGGATGAAGGCAAACACAAAAATTCAACTTGATTCCGTCAGGTGGCCACATACACGTGGACACACCTTGATGTACTTTCCGCCATCCATTCAGGCATGGCCTGCGAATAAGGCAGATGAAAACCTCAGGTGGAGCAGACCGTGCTATGTCCTGCTCGTGGGACCACTGTGATGTGTGTGTTTTATCTTAGCAGGTCTAGTCTACTAGGCGTGGACCCCAGTTGATGAAGGTATCTGATCCACACCAACCATCCAATTTCCTAGCTCATTCTAAGCGTTGAACCAAAAAATAAAGCTGAACCGAATCTCTGTCGGGCCATACTTTAGGGAATGGTGATTTAGGTGATGTAAACTATTAGGACTCACTGTGATGTTTCTATATACCGAAATATATAAAATATTGGGCTTTTTAGGCATGTCACGGGCCTAGAAACCTAACTGGCAGGGAGGATCCTTCTTCTATGGGCCCCACCTATGAAAATCCTCACAAAACAAACAAATATATATATATATATATATATATATATATATATATATATATATATATATATATATATACCCCAAAGAAATAAGGAAAGGGGCTCTGGACGCTGTTGCTGCTGACGTCCAGAGGACGTTGCAGCAAACAGCGTTCCGCTGCTTGTAACCGCCAGGGAGAATGCCCCACCACTATGTATAGTGTACATCTACACCTTGCATTTGATGGGTCCCCTTTGGGAACTGGGATTCCCCAAAAATCAGATGAATGGAGCTCAAGTGGCCCACACCATCTTAAATTATGTGAAGACATGCTTAACCTATAAATCACTTGCTGTGAAGGGCCAACCGTAATGTATTTGCCATCCATCCGCTGATGGAGTGGGCCCACCCCACACGTGTGACACGTGTGGATAGGTGGGACTCACCTTGACTTATATATTGTATATCCACGCCATCTGTCTCTGGATGATGGTTGGGTGGGACCTCCCTGACGTATGTATTTTATACACACTGCCCGGATGTGGAGCCACCCCACACGTGTGGCACGTGTGGGTGGGACCCACCTTGACGTATATGTTCTATAATCCACGCCGTCCACTTCTGAAGACCGTAGTGAGGGGCCCACCTTTGATATATGTGTCTTGCGCCCATGCAACCCGACCACTTTCAAGACGATAGGCCCACCGCAGTGGCGTCAGTGAGCTGTGTAGGCTGACCATGATGTTTGCAGCCATACGTCCATCTGTTTTGTGCCGAGTGGGGCCTGCCATGATGTAGTGTTTTATCTGCACCGACCAGGTGCTGTGGGGCCCTGTATTGATGTATGTGTTGTGTCCCCACCACCGTCCAGCAGGTGGGACGATGGGGCACACCTTGATGTATATATATTTTATCTACACTGTCCATGGTGTATGAGTTTTATCCTGACTGTCCATCTATATAGACCCCATCTCTGATGAATGTATTTTATGCACTCCCCGTTCAGATCAAGGGGACGTGGGCCCCACCTTGATGCATGTGCTTCATTCCATGCCATCCACCTCGAGGGTCCACCGTGATGCATGTACTTTCTCCAAACCGTCCAACAGTATGGCTGCTACAGTGGAACCCTGATGTATATGTTTCTCTATGCTGTCCATTTGTTTTGGCAGCTGTGGGCCACGTGCTATGTGGAGCCCACCTTGATGAATTTATTCTACATCCACTCTGCCCATCTGTCGGGATGGTGGACCCACTATTATGTATGTGTTTTATACACACCGTCCATATGACGGGACAGTGGGACAGCCCTTAACGTATATGTTATATCCTAACCACCCATTCAATTGGCAAGCTCGTTTTTAAGGCTTGAGACAAAATGAGGCAGATCTATCAGGGGGACCACACTACAGAAAGTAGTGGAAAGTTAAACGCCTACCATTGGAACCCTTTGGGGATTCCAGAAGTTCTGGATCAACATGATATTTGTTATTTCCCTTGATCCAGGTCTTTTTGACCATATGAACAAATTCGATGGAAAATAAACGTTATGGTGGGCCCTATCTTGATGGCACGTATGGCCCACCTCGTATGTATGTATTGTATATCCAGGTCGTCCATCCCTGGACGTGGACTTTGCTGATGTATATGTTTTATAGGCCCACCTGTGATATATATTGGGCCCGTGTGTTGGGCCCACTCCTTGTGTATTAAGGCCCATGGGTCGTGGCCCATTGTGATGTATTTTCAGCCCAGATGACAAAGCCCGATGTTATGTATGAGAGGCCCATTTGGTAGGGCCCATTGTAATGTATTTTCGGCTCATATGTGCGTCCCATTGAATTGTATATGTGGCTCAAGAATGAGGCCTAGTGTGATGTATTTATGGCCCATGTAATGCGGTCCACTTGATGTATATGCGGCCCAGGCATAAGGCCCAATGTGACGTGTATGAGGTCCATTAGTGTAGCCCGTGTGAGCGGCCCATAGTGATGTATATTAGGCCCATGTGATGTGGCCCAATGTGTTGTATATGAGACCCATATGATAAGGCCCGATGTGATGTACTTCCGACCCATTTGGTAAGGCCTAATAAGATGTATTTTCAGCCCATATGTTGTGGCCCATTGTGATGTGTATTGGCCCATTGTTGCAGCCCATCATGAAATAATTTTGGCCCATATGGCGAGGCCTAACATGTTGTATATGTAGCCCATGAGTGAGGCCCATCATGAGGTGTATTAAGCACTTGAGAGAAGCCCATGGTGATGTATATTGGGCTATTGTTGAGGCCTTAGGCGCATTATATGTTTGGCTCTATGTGGGCCACTCTTTGGGAGCAATGCTGGTTAAATGTTCACATTAATGGGCAATGATTGTTTAATGTCCTCATTGTGACCTTCCCTTAGGCCCTTTGTTAGGCTAATTCCAATTGTCGAGGCCAATTCCGATTGTCGAAGCCGATTCCGATTATCGAAGTCGATTCCGATTATCGAGGCCGATTCCGATTATCGAGGCCGATTATCGGTGCCGGTTGTCGAGGTAGATTCCGATTATCGAGGCTGATTATCAATGCCGATTATCGGTGCCGGTTGTCGATACCAATTATGAGTATGTGACAACATAACATCATGTACATGCCCATACACATCATCTGCATGTTTATTATGAGATGTGGTTGACTATTACATATGTCATTGGGCAAGTTGTTATGAGACTCCCTGATGGACGGAGATTGTCTCACATGAACGCATGATATGTGTAGGATTGATGCATGACTGAATTATATGGCTCATACATCTTACATTGTGTATTGTGATTACTGTACGCCTTAGCGACATCAGGACCGTAGCCTCCATAGGCATATCGTGGATGGGTAGATGAGACACCGAAAATGTTTGGTTCGAGCATTTGGGCACTTTGGATGTTTGTGGGTGAAAGTCCCTAAATCTCCGTGGCCAGGAGACGCCCGAATGTCTAAATCGAGTAGATACATGAGCTTCCAAGTGATGAATACTAGCAGGTTGTGTCTCCTACTGTGTCGTGGTCGGTTGGGAGGGGGTATGGCCTTATCCCCCCGAGTGAGAGGGCTATAAGCTAGGCTAAGTTTGACCAGCTCCTAAATGGGTTTGCTATTGACGAGCCGGGTAAGCATTGGTATACTACTGACAGGCGGATAGTGAGGTCTTTTTCACTCGCTGGGCTATGCGGCCGGTTGGGGCGGTAATTAGCTTAGAGTGTACTAAACCCCGGTGATGATCCTAGAGATGTACAGTACTAATTTGTGGAGCAGGAGTTGCATACTTAGCATTATAATCATTCACTCATTCACTATCCACTCGGGCTGGTGGTATGCAACTAATCGTTATGTGTACTTTCGCAATGACTAGTTTTTCAGTTGGGGCGCACGACTAACCTGAGATCAAAAGCTTACTACATTGAGTCTGTCTATTCAAATTTAGGTATGAGACTGGTTTAGATAGAAGTCCTTTGTGATAATCCGTATAGCCTGCGATACCACGTACTACCATCCCGAATTCACACTGTGGCTTGGTCATTTCATTCGCACCACATATTGTATATTGCATTATATCCTCGGCATATGGGATTCTGGATTGCTATGTTCCTTCATTTATATGACCTAGATGATGTTGATGGTATTCATAGTTCTTTCGAATTGCATATTGTATTGCATCCTCGACATCTGATATTTGGTTCATTATGTTTCTGCATTATATAGCCGATTTACATTACTTTCTCAGTATATGACATTGGCTTGCTATGTCTTTTCATCGTATATCCTGGATGAGGTTGATGATATCTTTATGGACTTGTCAGTATTTTCACTTACTCTGATATCGTATGATTCATTATCTTACCAGTATTTTCGATATTGTATGATTATGGTATTATATCGAATACTTGACACTTACCTTATGCACACACTTACACCACCTTCTAAGCTTTCTATAAGCTTATGCACGATAGATGCGTACAGGTGATGTTAGGTTGGAGCAGTGTGGAGCTTAAAGCATGTAGCTGACTTCTGGAACTTTGATTTTGACATGTGTATTTTCCTTTTAGCATTGTATTCAAATGTTTATATTAGTGGATATGTGATGATAATGTTGCCTTTGTGATTTAGGTAAACTTGTGGTTATGTTTCTTACGAGATAAATGTATGTTGAAAAATCCTTCTTATAGGATCCTAGGATCGAAACCTGACATATGGGCGTTGGGAGCCGAGAATGGGGTACTATGGAGGTTGTCGGTACCGGACTCGGCGATTAGGATTCCTGTGAATTCAATTTTCGAGTTTGGGATGTGACATAACTGAGCTGAGCCGAGTTGGCCAGTTTGGCTCGAGAACCGAGCTGAGGTCAGCCACTGTTCAAGCCGAGTTGAGCTGAGGCCAGCTCGACTCGATTCGACTCGATGTACACCCCTACTTACCATAGAATCCTCCCCATCAGTTTTATTTACCTTAATAGAATGCTATGTCCATCACCAACCATTTTTATTTTTAGTTTTTTTTTCTTTTACTAGGTCATAGTACGGTGACCTAAATCAATGGTACATGTACAGTTGGGAAATGGCTCTACCATATTCTTGATCTACCAAATTAATTTGACCTAATTATACTGCGTATACAATTTTTTACGGCCTGCGTATCATTTGTCATACACAGCCCAAGTACAATTTTGGGATTGTGGCTTGGAGATGGTGGGTTCTACATTTTAGTGTGTCAATATTTTACAGTGTACAATTTATACTACCATTTATTAAATCGTGGATCTTCTGAAAGTAAAAAAATGAGTTTTTATCATATAGCCACCTGCTTTTAGGCTACGAACCAAAAACTGCCTCCTTTAAATTATTATGTTTTTAAAAAAAATCATTTATTTTTTAAATTTGGATCCTCTTCGTGCCACAAATAGGTTTCATAGACTGTGATTGGTCTACATCATCACTGATATTGTTAGCATTGTGCTGCTGCATTAAATGCAGTTTGTCATGATGTGGCCCAATCACATTACAACAAATAGATTTTTCTTATTTGCGGCAAACAGACAATCTAAATTCTTATCTTTGCTTTTGTTGACTCTGAAGCATGAGAAAAAAGTGAATGTTATCTATGAAGAGACATTTTTATTATTTTACTAGCATTTCCACTATTTTTTCCTAGTATATGTGTGGAATATTATTAACCCAATCAATGTGTGAAATGTTACTGCAGGTTGTTAAAGCAAAAGGTTGGTGAGGGTCATTGCTTTGTCATTGTCCATCAAAGTGATCTATGATCTACCATACACCTAACAATATATGGTCTTGTCACACCCCTTTAATGATTTCTGGTTCTTTTCACGACCTTATAGAAGCTATGTTCTCATGATCATGCTTCATTGATTATTCTAATAATGGATTATTAAATTTGAACTTAAGCCATTTAAACTTCTTTTCAGTGTTCCAAATTCATCTTCTAAACAATCATATGTTCAACAAATGCTTTTTTAGGTTGCAAATATGAATAGTTTAGATCTTCATCTAAGTTGCATTTGGGGTGAAAACTTATAAAGTTTGTGCACACTTATCAAAACCCTCGCACTCAACCCTTTCGTTCTCTTGTTGTGATGATGATTGTCCCTAACTCATCTTGTTGAGGATTTTTGCATTCCTCTAAGTGACTATTTCTTTGTGCGTGTGTAGCCTACTTGATCAAGTGATAGATTATAAACATTCAAGTAGGATGATAGAACTTTTACCTATGATATATGTTTTAGTGCTTCAAGAGCATTATTACTTATAATGTTCTTAGTGATATTGTGAATGTCCCCATGCGAGCATAGAATGACCTTACTTCCTCAACTTTTTTTGACTTCGTTTGTGCAGTTGGAGTATGGTGTTGACTCAGATGTAAAGATATGTTTAACTGATAGTCAATACTAGCCAAATGAAGCTTAGAATCTACAACCGGCTAGAAATCACATAATCACTCAAAGGTAAACAAATCATAAAATCCCCTAACTCAAGTGACTCTTGCGATTGATTTGTAACCGTAAATTCCTAGTAAGGACCTTAGTTACAGAAAAGGAAATGGTTAGGCAATATTTTCCGCTCATATGATATATGGTTTCTACTTAACAAGATTTAATGCTTTTTGAAAGATTCAACAGAATTTCAGCGTCACTACATCTAGTCGTGCTTCACATAATTTAAAACTCTAACTATGCAAAAAGAAAATAAATAACACAACCTTATTTCATAGAGTGTAAGATTCCAAGTAGGCAAAATAAAGTATAAGAAAATAGACAAAAAGGAAATATTGTATAATAAAAGATAAAAGAAAATGAGTGGGTTCCTAATGTTCTTGGGATGTGTGGAATAAAATATAGGTTAAGTTGAGATCTGAGAAGGAAAAGAGGAGACTCAACACCCTTTTTTGTAAAGAAGATGGTCGGATATCTCCAAATCCAATTCTACTCTTTAACTTTGGTAGTTTCTTCTGCTTGGAATGTTCACTTTTAGTTGAACATGGTGATGATGCCGTCAGGCTTTTTTCAAACCTAGCGTAAGTTGGAGTAGATTTAAGCACATGTGACTAGTGTTTGATAGTGGTGCACCTATTTCGGATCACCCTGGCTAGTGCTTCAACCAATCTAGAATGATCTCGACAACCTTCTGCCTCTCTTAATTCTCAATTGTTACACACAGAGGCTCGTTGTTGTAGTCCTTAAATAGGCCTGCCGGTTGTAGGGTCATAGGTTTTGCTTTCTATGCACTGGGGTCTCTTTGGCTCGGGTTATCATTACTCATGTAAAAAAATAGTACATTTCTTTAGTCGGCCATTGCGGGCCACTGCAGATTTGCCTTTTTTCGTACAATGACTGACATGTGTGGTGGTCATAGGTTTCTATGGTCTCAGTGCATGGCCCTGTTCAACTGCTCACCTACCTTGTAGCATATCAATCAGATCTGGTAATTGTCTTTAGGAGGTGTCGGGGATCCATTTAGCTCTATTTTTGTGGATTTTTTTTATACCGTTCGAATCTGACAAATACAATTTGATTAACTTGTAACTCCTAAATAACTAGACAGCTAGTTGATGTTTGATACAAACGTGTTGTGGGCTCACGGGCTCATAGATCCATTCCATTGATCATCTTCAAGTCTTGAGGGTCTTTTCTAGCTATCACGTCTAGGCTTTTAAGGCCTTTTAGGATAGCCAGAGATGATTTCATTGAAATTGAGCACTTGTTGAGTTCTCGGAGGACCCTATCGATTTGATTGGACTTGGATTGGTTGGCCTCTTGATCCATTGATTGGGCCCATCAACAATTCCTGGGACCTACCTAAGACATGCCCTACCCAACACATAAGTTCGTCCAAAGGGTATTGGGCCGCACAAATTTATTTTGTCAAAGATCAACTGAAGTCAAAGAGTATTTTTAATCTCATTTTTAGATGGAGTGTCTATAGATAATTAGTCTAATCTATTGATGTAGGCCATTCATTGGCATCAACACACATCTCATGGGCTACCATTCAAACATCATGGTCATCCGAATGATATTAACCATTTAATTAATAATTTTAAATATGGACGATCAAGATCAATCATCTAAAAAACTGCTCAACAGACAATTAGATCCATTTATTTATCAGGACCATGGATTCTATAACTATAAAGGATCACTTTTGTTGTGCAATGGTAGGATGACTATAAAAATAAAAATAAGGCCAAATAAAGAATTAACTATATTTGCACTAGCCTGTGAAATGTGCTATGGACTTAATAGACAATTCAGATTGATCGATTGAACTGTCCAAGTGACTGAAGCAACTACGAGCACTATAACTATAACTATGAGAGCATTGGAGCATTTCTTTTTATTAATTTTAAGGTCAGGTGAGTCAGACTCAGGCCTAACCATTTTTTAGAGTTCGGCTTGGGCCTACTATGCTAGGGCCATGCCAGCATTTAAGCCTTGGGCCTTAGGTGTTGGGCCTAGCATGTATCAGCCACACCGTTGATTAGGCAGGCACGAGCTTCTTTAACATGGGTTGCATTGGATCAGAATTAAATGGGTTAGGTCAGGCTCATGTTGGATGAATTTTAAGTTCCTCGGTTGGTCACGTAGTGATCGGTATTGGGTGGGGATGGGTTGAGCTTGAGGCGACCATGATCGAGATTGAACCACACTCATTCCATGGCCAACGCATGGGGATATAGATTGCCTGCAGCCTTAAGTTCTGTATGGCCCATTGGTATGTCTTATATCTTCTCTGTATATCTATTACGCCCTCTCATTTTAGAACATGAACCCATACATGAGCTAATCCCAACCTCAAGTGGACCTTTACAATAAGTAAATAGTGGGCATTGAATGCTTGCCATTAAAAACTTCCTGGGGACAACAATAGTTGTGGATCAAGCTTATATTTTTGTTTATATTTACACACCGATCCATAGCTCAAGTGATAGACTAAGTGAAGATAACCTTGTTTAACAGGTAAGTTCTTTGTGTCGATTTTCAAGTGGGGTGCGCGCACTAGCTTGCTAACCAAAAAAAGATGTTTTTTCCTTCATTCATGCCCTAAAATGAATTGGCCAAAGGATGAATAGAGTATAGTGGCTATAAGGCATACTATCACCGTTGCCCCTTACAGCTCAGGGTGTTTTATCCATTCTGTTCAACTATTTTCCCACTCATTTTAGAGCATGAGCTAAGAAATGAGGCAGGTCTAAAGCTCAAGTGAACCCTACCATAGTAAACAATGGCAATCGAACACCTCTAAAAGTTCTTAGAACTTGTACAAATTTTTTATTTTTTTTGCCATTTTAACTTATTCATAGAGTCACAATAACCTGGGTGAAGGGAAAACACAAATATCAGCTTGATGCAAACTTCTTGGGCGCCTTAGAAGTTTTCACGATAGTCGTTCAATATTCATTGTTTCTTGTGGTGTGGTACATTTGATATTTGATTTTGCCTCATTTTAGAGCTTGGCAAAATGGATGGAGGGTGTGGATAAAAAACATACACTATGGTGGGCCCACGATCTTTTCCACCACCGGCTTGGGTAGTGGAAGGGCACTACCCAATCCATGTCTGGACAATAGGGGCTGCAAGCAATCCACGCCCATGCCTGCATGTGGCCATTTTGTATAGGCAAGGATTGATAGGATGCGGATTCCTTGTGCCTCAGAGGAAGTTCAGTTGTCAGAAGCTATGTGGGCCCACAAATATTCTCATGAGAAATCCACTTTATCCATTAGTTTCTCAACCTCACGTTATGATAGAACTTCGAAAACAGGCAGACTCAAAACTCATGCCAGCCACATGGCAGGAAACCATGAGAATGGAAATGTCAACCATTGAAAACCTTCTGGGCCCATCGTGAAAATATCATCCTGATTCAAAACTTCCGTGGCCCCCACCGAGTTTATAATGGTAAATGTTCAATCCATGCTGTATCGTGCGGCCCATATGAGTTTTGGTTTTGCTTGATTTTTGGAGTCCTGTTCAGGTGGATTGTTCATGCCACATGAGCATGGTGAGGCACCGTCCATCCTTTTTTCCAGCTCATATTAGTACGTGATTAAAAAAATGAGGCAGATCTAAGTCATAGTTATCACTTGAATGTGATTGAACCCGCAATTCCACTTGTAGGCTATTGAATACCTGTATTGGTGGAAAACATATGGATAATGAGGGCACCGGTTATAGCTGAGACCCTCCAAAGCCTAAGTCAAGTACATGAACCTAAAATGGATATGATTGAAGGTGGGATTTTTTGTACGTACCTCTTCTGTGCAATGGAATGATATATTTATAAGTTTTTGACGCATCTTGTGTATCTGAGTGGATCAACTACATATATGCTGGGGGAACCCATATTGCTATGAGAATCCGCTCGAGAACATCTCTGATTTTACTTCTATTGGTGTGATTTTCCGCTAAGATCTCATCAAATCAATCATATTTTTATACATCATGAGATTCTCTCCAGATATTTATGTTCTAAGGTCGATGTCAATATCCAAGGTTGAGGTTGGTATCTGAGGTTGAGGTCAGTATCCGAGGTTGAGGTCAAGGTTAGTATTTGAGGTCGAGATCCGTATCTTAAGTCGACCTTAGTTAATCAGCCTGGTTGAGATGAACATGTTAGTTGATAAATCTTATTACCGAGCTCAGTCGACTGATTCAGCTTGGCCAACAAGTTCTTTACCCAGCTTGGCTTTTATGCTAGCAGACACATCGGTGGTTCGGGGAGATGGCTCTACTGGTTTTTGTCACATCTCTCATATGACTCGTCATTTCAATTTTTCACATAACAGTTGCCCTCCACTTTCAAGTTTCATGTCCATGACCTTGGGAGGTAATGATTTGAACTAACGTATGAGCGCGAGATTTTAAAATTGTAACTGTGAGTGGTCAACTCGATTCATCCATCTTCCTCAATTTTTTCTCCTAGTGATGAGGGTAGGAATTAAAAAGGACGGCGCATGTCGCAGGGGTAAAGGAAGTTATTATGACAGTTTTGTTCTTCGAGGAGTCATGCATAGAGTGGAGAGCGTCGATTCATCTTCCAGGCAACTCACAATCAGACACTTATCCATGCTTCATTAATGCTACTTCTGGGTGAACCCCGTATCGCCATGTGGTGTAGATCGTGCATCGAAGAGTCTCTTCATGCTCTCGTGAGTGATGACATTCCTCCTTGGATGCTTATAAATAAGTGTTTCTCCCTCATTGTTTACTTATCATTTTCGCGAAGTCTGAGCTATGCCACCCTGTTTCCTTCTTCTTCTGTCTCAATTATTTTATGTTCACTTTTGTGGTTTGTTCGGGGACTCAACCTTTTCAGTACGTTTTTCATGTGTCTTTCCCTCTTCTCCTTTCTTATCCTTTTCCAGCTTTTTTTATTATCATGTCTTCCGAGGATATTTTGAGGGGTGCCTCTGTATTAGAAGCCTTCTACAGGAAGTCCGTACGGGATAGTATAGATTCTAGGTTAGTCGCATCTTCTAGGAACTCACCATTGATGATGGCGCCTCATAATGAGGAGACTTCTTTGCATCAGGCAGATGCGACTTCCCCATCCTCTAATGGAGTGGCCTTATCGATAATATTTTTGTTTCCTGACTGCGGTCGGAGGATTTACATGCCCTCTAGTTAGAGTTCGGGATCCTCGATTTTGTGGGGTTGCAACTTAACCTTAATATATGACGAACTATCTTCGGGTGTTATATCTTGTGGTACCGAATTGGTTACTCTAAGCTCTCTATGGACGAGCTCTTATACTTGTACCAGACCAAGAGCAGCCCGTGCTCTCGCCGCTAGTATTATTACTCCTCCTAGTCGGGCAGGGGTCAGGCCATCAATACCAATAACCTCTCTTCCAATAAGGCCTGGAAGGACAAGTGGTTCTTTGCTATGAGAGAGTATGAGGCCCCTACATTAGAGTTGGGCAGACTGCGGGCTTGAGTTCCCACCAAATTTTCCCTCCCAGGTTGGGTCTTGAGCTCTAGCTCTTTTATAGTCTGTCTTTCTTATTTCTCATCTTGTAGTTTTTTACTTATTTGGTCTCTCTTTTTGGCAGCTCTTCCTTGGCTTTGTCCTTAGCTCTCGAAAGCCCTCCTTCATCATATTAGGATTGCTTGAGAGCGTCCTACAGCCAAGCCGCATTGGAGGAGGCTTATCACTCCAACTCTTCTGCAGCAAGTTGACATCTCGACGATCGAGTCATTGGGTAAGTTTTATTTCAATAGGATTTTTGTAGTTGTGTATATGTTCTACATCATATATATATATATATATATATATATATATATATATATATATATATATATATATATATATATATATATATATATATATATATATTGCAATAATGGCAGAACACCCCTGGGGAAAGAAGATGAAGTTCCCCTCCACTGCGGAGATAGAGCAGTCGAATACTGTTGTTAAGAAGGCTACTCTTTCAGCGCCTGCTCGGCACGCACCTAGGGTCGAAGCTGTGGAAATTTGCACAAAAAGGTCAGTGAGGGGGCTCACCTCCGAGATTCTCCATCCGACTGAGCAAGCTGGGGCAGACATTGTAGCAAGGGTTGCCATGGAGACATCTCTTGTGGTGCTCTAGGAAGCTTCCCTAGTTATGGCTGCATAGAGTTCTCTTCACCCGAGCATGCCCTCGAAGGAGGTAGTAGACTTGGAGTCATCTCCCATCCATGTTGAGGAAGAATGGGCGAAGGCCGCTCTCGCGGGTGACGCAGAGATTTCGATTGGGAGTACTTTCGAGCATCAGGCTTCTAGGGGGGGGGGGGATGCAGCCGCCAGGACTTTAAGGATGGCAGTCCATGCACTTCTCTCGCGATATATGCCATTGTTGGCTCACTGGAGCCGCAACCATGTGCCCGAGGAGGAGGTCAACGCGATGCTCTCCCTGTATCCCGAACTCCTGTTAGGCACGATGGTGTCAATGCTGACCAAGGTAATATCATCGGTCCCCTTTTATATATTATTATTATTTATTGTTTGCATTTTCTTACCTCTGTCTATCTATTGTTCGCAGAGCGCTACTGGGGTTTGTGCCACCTTCCACTTTTCTAATCGACTTGAGGGGCCACATGGAAGAAGCAACTCGGAGTCTCGAGTCCACCAATATTTAGCTTTGGGCTAAGGCTATGGAGCTGGAAGTGGCTATAGAGGCCCAAGCGGCAACCCATTCTGAGGTCGAGGCCTTGAGGGTCTCTAGGGAGGACCAAGCCACCAATGCTACCTTGCTGGCCACGGAGTAGTGGGAGAAGGCCGATCTTATGACCCATGTAATTGAGGTGGAGGCAAGGGCCTCGAAAGTAAAGTCCCACCTCGTTGAGGTGGGAGTTCGGGTAGTCGATGCGAAGACCAAGCTGGAAAAAGTCAAGGTCATGATTCCTAAGAGGGAGGCAGCTGCAGTGGAGGCTTTCAAGGCATTTGAAGATCATACAGCCGAGGTGGAGTTATTTAATACTAGTTTTGAGCGATGTCGTGAGTACGTATGGCGAAGTACCCTGACCTCGACTTCGGCTGCCTCGATGACGATGCCCTCGAAGCCTCTGACGTTGTTGCCCCCAGGGCTAAGGAACTTCATTAGGGTCGTGCTTTTATAAATGTATATATTTTTTAAGCAGCTATGTAACGCTCTCCCTTATAAATGAGAAGAATTTATTTTCTCCAGCTTTGCATTTTTACGTGTCGATGGTTGTGCATGATTACTTAGTAGATAAGATAGTCAAGCACATGAGCTTTAGTCGTGAAGTTAGTAGAGAAAGACGTATTTCTTAATAAAGGAAATTTTTTTAATGTCGTAATTACTCAGTAATCAGTAGCCTACTCCTAAGGTGAGCAATCAACGCATTATAGATTTTTTCAGTTTTACCCTTACTGATAGTAGATTTTCATATGCTCGGCATTCCATGGATGGGGTAAGATCTGCCCCTGCATGTCTTCCAATCGGCACGTCCCCGGGCGGATTATACTGGTTACCATGTATGGTCATTCCCAGTTTGGCCACAAGGCTCCTGAGTTACTTAGTGTTTTGGAAGATTTCTCAGAGGATTAATCCCTTGCTTGGAATCTGCGCGTTTTGACCCTTGTGTTGTAGTGTCAAGTAGCCATGTGTTGGCAAGTGTCGACCCTTAGTTGTACTTTTTCCCTTAGTCCTTATTAGATCTAGACCCAAAGCTAGCCGCGTGTCATTTTCTTCCATGTCGATTAGTTTGGTCTGTCCTAAGGGCGTCCCAATTTCAACTGGGACAACTGCTTCTGCGCCAAAGGCTAGGGAGAAGGGGGTTTCCCGGGTCATTATACGGGTCGTGGTTCGATATGCTCATAGGACATATAGCAGCTCATCAGCCCAAGCTCCTTTGGACTTTTCGACCTTTGTTTTTAAGTGGGTTTTTATGATTTTATTAATAACTTCCACTTGTCCATTTTCTTGGGGGTGTCGAGGTGAAGCGGAGGCATTGTGAATGCCGAGCTTTTCATAGTCCTCGGAAATGAGCATTCACGAATTTTCTTTCATTGTCGATTACAATAGTGCGGGAGATACTGAACTTGCAAATGATATTCTCTATATGAAGTTAGTGGTCTTCTGCTCGGTAATCTTCGCTAAGGGCTTGACCTTAACCCACTTGGTAAGTAGTCAACGACGACGATGACAAATTTAGTCTATCCTCTATCCATTAGCAGCGGTCCTAAGATGTTAACCTCCCATTGCGTGACAGGCCAAGGACCACTCATTGAGGTTATTTGCTTGGGTGGTTGTCGTAATATTGTAGCAAAGCGTTAGCACTTGTCACACTTCTTCGTGTATTTCTTAGCATCTTCATAAATGACTTACTAGTAATATCCTTGTTGAATCACCTTGTGAGCTAGTGGCCTTCCGCCCAAATGGTTTCCATAGATGCCTTCATGGACTTCCCTTTGGACAAATTTGGCTTCATCAGATTGTAAGCACCTCAGATACGACAATGAGAAGCCTCTTTTGTATAAGATATCTCCCAAAATTGTGTACTGTGCAGACCAATTTTTTATTTCGAGGGCTTCTAGCTTGTCCTCAAGCAACTCGCCCTATCACAGGTAGTGCACGATCAGGTCCATTCAGCTCAATGATTGGTTTATCGTGAGGGTTTCCTTTTTTGTGAGGATGGTTAATGCTAGGCTTGGACAAGAATTCGATTAGCATAGTTTTGGCGAGGTCGTTGTCGACCGCCACAACCAACTTGGCTAGGGCGTCCGCTTTGAAATTTTCTGACTTGGGGACTGGATGACCTAATACTTGTCTAATTCTTTGAGCAAGCCTCATGCTTTTTACAGATAGGAAATCATTTTCTCTCCTCCGACTTGATATTCTGTAGTGACCTAGTCGACTATGAGTTAGGAGTCATTGTAAACTTTTAACACTCGAACTCTTATCGCCTTGGCTAGTCTGAGCCCGAAAAGAAGTGATTTATATTTTTCTTCCTTGTTGGAGGCTGGGAACCCAAACCTTAGGGAGTACCCTATATTAGTTCAGTCAGGTGCAATGAGGATCAGTATTACCTCGCTTCCCTGGGAGTTTGATGACCAGCCCACGTGAATGGTCTATTCTTGTAGGCTGGCATCCTGCTCCTCTTCTGTCTCCTACAAAGGAACGGGGTAAGTAAATTCGGCGTTGAAGTTCGTGAAAACTTGGCCCTTGATTGTTATCTTTGTCTAGTATATGATGTCAAATTCACTAAGCTCAATTGCCCACTTTGTTAACCATCCAAACGCCTCAGGTTTTTGTAAAACTTGGTAGAGTGGTCGATCAGATGGAACCATAATAGTGTGGGCTTGGAAGTATGGTCGAAGGCGTCGAGACAATATGATCGGTGTTGGTGCTAGCTTTTCTATGTCTAGGTATCGCATCTCGGCCTGAATCATAACTTTGCTCACGTAATAGACCGGTAATTGCTTATTTTTCACCTCGCTTATTAGGTCCAAGTTGATTACTATTATCGACACAGCCAAGTACAGTAGTAGTGGCTTCCCTAGCTCTAGCTTGGACAATAGTGAGGGGACTCCAAATACTCATTGAGTTGTTGGAATGCTTTCTCATACTCATTTTTCTAGGTCGGCTTTGTGTTTCCCTTCAGTTATTTGAAGAATGGAAAGCATATGTCCATGGCCCTAGAGACGAACTTGCTTAAAGCTCCTACCTTGCCTATCAGTCATTGAATCTCTTTTATCATTCTTGGGGAGCTCATCTCTAAAAGGGCTTGGAGCTTATCAGGGTTGGCCTCTATCCCTCTCTGGTTGACTAGAAAGCCTAAGAACTTCCTTGAGCTGATGCTAAAGGTGCACTTGTTAGAGTTTAACTTCATCCAATATTTCTTTAAGATTGCAAACATTTCCTTCAAATCTGCCATGTCGTCTCTTGCCTCGACACTCTTGATGAGCATGTAGTTGACGTAGACTTCCATCATGTTATCGATCTTCTTGGCGAATATTTTGTTGACCATGTGTTGGTAGGTTGTTCTGATGTTTTTCAATCCGAATGGCATCACTCGGTAGCATCACAGCCTTTGACGAAGGCCATTTTTTACTTGTCGTATTTGTGGTTGGCGATTTGATTACATCTCGAGTATGCATTCATAAAGTTGAGGAGCGCATGTCTGGTAGTACTGTCCACCAATTGATCGATCCTCGAGAGGAAAAAGTTATCTTTTACACATGCCTTATTGATGCAGGACAGGCTAAACTAGAATACATGTGTGAGCAAAGAAATTATCCAGTGAAATAAACTAAGCAAATCGATTGAAATATTAAACATTCCATATCATAGTAAAGATAATAATAAAGGAAACATATAATGGTTGAAGACCATCATCACAATCCTGCAGTACTGTA
The DNA here is from genome assembly GCA_037074715.1 of Magnolia kwangsiensis. NCBI lineage: Eukaryota > Viridiplantae > Streptophyta > Magnoliopsida > Magnoliales > Magnoliaceae > Magnolia > Magnolia kwangsiensis. The sequence goes on from CM073589.1 coordinate 64,969,084, forward strand.
TTCAAATCATGGATGGATTGGATTCGATGAGGGATGGGACCTCTCGATCTTGCATGGTTTCAATCTAACAGTCAATGCACCTTTTCTAGTACAGGAAATCAAAGAATTTCTGGAATTGAGATGGTTGGAAAATTTGAAAGAGGGTTTGGATCTGTAAGCCCCGTATCCTAGACTGTACCGTTCTATAGACTTCCGCGGTCTTACCGGTCGAATTCCGGTAAACTTCGACCCTTAACCAATATTGGCGCGTGACCCTGATTCGTATGCCGTCAACCCGAGTCGACTCAATCCAAGACATTTACCATAGAAACCGCGCCATCGCTGCGGTTCCGATGCCTCGACTTGCGCCCCGAGGCGATACCCTGGTCAGGAGATGTGGGCCAATGTTCGGTGTGAGAAAAATGCCGCACGTTGTGAAATCCAAGGAAATCTCTACGACTTGTCATATCAATCCATCAATCTCAACATGTCAAGTACACATCAACTTTCACCCATCCCCTAGCAAGCCTCAAAAGTCAAAAAGTTCTTACACTCTCATGCCCTTCTTACACAAATGGCCACAAAAGTCAAGAATTTCTTACACACCCATCACTCACCACATCCATCACCCATCACACACACACACACACTCACTCTCTCTCTCTCTCTCTCTCTCTCTCTCTCTCTCTCTCTCTCTCTCTCTCTCTCTCTCTCCCTTTACAACTCTCTCTCATTTCTCAAGCTTCATTCCAAGCAACCAAAAACCCCATACGTATGAGCCTCTCCCTCTCTTCCAAAACTCCAAGTGTGGCCCACCTTTCCTACCCTTTCATCTCCCATCTCAATCATCCAAACCTCATCTCCTTCGTTGGAATCGAAGCTAATGAGCTAAGGAACCCATAGGTGCAAGAAGATCAAGCGGTGGGTGATTTTTGGATTTTTGTTTTCATACATTTGTTTGATTTAGGGCCACATGTAGTGGGACGCACCTTGATGTAGGCTTTGTATCAAGAGGGGCCCATAGTGGCGAGGCCCTTCCATCTTTTCCGGTGTCTTTCTCTTTCTTTCTCTCTCTCTCTCTCTCTCTCTCTCTCTCTCTCTCCCTCTCTCTCTATGATTATGGCCCACCTAATGTGTGTATGTCATCCATGCCATCTACCGGTGGACCCCATCTATGTGGGACGCACCATGATGTTTTTTTTTATGCCATCCCAACCATCCATAGGGGACCTTCCTTGAGGTGGCTAATAGTGGGGGTGGCCGCCAGTGAAGTGTGATCCATGTGGGCCCACCCAACCCCATAGGTCACTGGCAGACCAAGTGAAGATACCTCGTTTTAACGCTGGGCCCACCCAGCTCCTTAGCTCGATGGCAGACCGAGTGTAAGATGCCTCATTTCAGCACTAGAGGTCTTTGTATCGATCCCTGGTGGTGGCTAACATGGAGTACGTGTACTGGCGTGGACGCTAGTAGCAAAAAAAAAAAAGATTTATTTTTAGGTGGGCCGCTCATGCTGGCCCCACCTTGATATATATATATATATATATATATATATATATATATATATATATATATATATATATATATATATATTCAATCCATGTCATCCATCCCATTCAGCGGACCATATTAGGTGTTAAGCCGAAAAATGAGGTCAACCTGACTCTTAAGCAGGCCATAGTCTAGCAAATAGTATATTTTACCCTTGAAAACTCTCCTGATGTGTCTATACACCTGAAATATCTCGAACATTGGTCTCATTTAGCCTGATACGAGCTGTGGAATCCAATGGATGATGTGGATTTTGCTGATGCGGACCCCACCTGCAAAAAACCACGAAAATCAGATGTTTTCAAAAAAAAAAAGAAATCAGAAAAGGAAGCTGCAGGACTGCTGCTGCCAAAGGTGCAGGCAGCGCTTGCGCTGTTGAGCGGGCCAGCATACGAGCAGGGTCCCACGGCTCCAGCCGTGGGCCCCACCATGATGTTCATTTGTCATTCAACCGGCTCATAAGGTGGGCCACTGCTTGAGGTAGGCCCCCTCTGAGTTTCAATCACATCTAACGCTCAGGTGGCCCACATCATAGGAAACAGTGTGAATTGAGTGTCTACCATTGAAACCCATTTTGGGTCCACAGAAGTTTTGGATCAAGATGAAATTTGTGTTTTCCTTTCATTCAGGTCCGTGTGACCTTGTCAACGGGTTGGATTGAAGATAAACATTATGGTGGGCCCCACGTGGAGTCCACAGTGATATATGGGTTTTGTTTCCACCGTCTAGGCGGACGGTGGAACCCACCTGATATACGTATTTAATTCCCACCGTCCAGCGGACGGTGGGGCCCTAGTGCATGTGTTTTATTTACACTGTCCAGTGACAGTGGGGCCCTCCATGATACATGTGCTTCATCCAATCCATCCATTCACTTTGTAAGCTCATTTTATGGCTTAAGCTAAAGAATGACTCAGATCCTTAGCTCATGTGGACCCCACTGTGATGCATGTGTTGCATCCTGTCCGTCCACCCATTTGAAAGCTAATACATAAGCTAAAGAGTGAGTCAGATCCTTAGCTCATGTGGACCCCCACCCTGACCATGTGACCCTCTAAATAGGTTGGGTGATAAATAAACACTATAGTGGGCCCCCTGGTCCACGTGTCTTTACTAATAGGTTGGATAATAAATAAATATTGAGGTGGGCCCAAGGTCCACGTGACCTTATGTATAGATTGGATTGCAAATAAATATTACAGTGGGCCCTAGGCCCATGTGACCCTATGAACAGTTTGGATGGAAATAAACATCATGTTGGCCCCAGTTTGGGTGGAAAATAAACATTATGTAAGGCTCATGGGTCGAGGCTCATTTGATGTATTCCTAGGCCCATGGGATTAGGCTCATTTGATGTTTAAGGGGCCCATGGGTTAAGGCCCATTGAGATATACTAGGGTCTATGGGTTGAGGCCCATTTAATTACATATGGGGCTCAATTGGGGTGGCCCATTTGTTACATATAAGACCCATGAGATTAGGCCCATTTGATGCAATCTAAGGCCCACGGGTTATGACCCATTGCAATGCATATAAGGCCCATTGATGTGGCCCATTTGATGAATAAAAGGCCCATATGATATAGCCCATTTGATGTATTAAAGGCCCAATGGTATGTACCTAAGGTCCATTGCAATGTGTGATCCCAACACGGATTATGTAACGATGTTTACGATGATCGTGCCCTGGGGAGCAATGTTGGTTTGACGTCCACATTGTGAGTGTAATGTTGGTTGGATGTCCACATTACGACTTTCCTTAGGGCCCATTGTTAGGCCCGTACTTGTTGTGTATAGGTCATCTAGGCCACCTGCGTTGTAAGGATAATGCATTACTTTATAACATGTTTAGTATAGTTCCATGTCTCATTATCATACGCATCATATGTATGCTTGATATGAGAAGTAACTGATCATAGCATATGCCTTCGAGCAGATTGTTTATGGGACCCCAATTAGGCGGTGTTGCCCTACATGAGCGCACGATACACGTAGGATTTGCTGTACGATTGGATAGTGTGATTCATGCATTTTGCATTGTGTGATATGGTTACTGTACGCCCTAGCGACATCGGGGCCGTAGCCTCCACAGACGCATCGTGGTTCGCAGGATTGGATACTGAAAATCTTATTCTACATGGGGTGTTATAGATATCCTTGGGTGAAAGTTCCTAAACCCTTATGGTACCAAGAGGTTGCTCCAACGTTTAGACCAAGTGGGTACAAGAGCGCCGAGTACCGATTACCATACGGTTACGCTTTCCACTGTGTTGTGGTCAGTTGGAAGGGAGTGCGGCCTTACCTGCTCGAGTGTAGGGGGCAATGCTAGGCTGAGTCTGACCAGCTCGAGGAATGGGTCCACTATCGACGAGTCGAGCTCGATATTGGCAGACAGATAGTGATGTCTCTTCCACTTACCTTATTGCACGCGATGGGGTGACGATCTGGTTTAGAGTGTATTAGACCCCGGTGATATCCCAGATTTGAGCTGTATTGATATGTGAACTTAGATGAGGACTATATGCTTGAGTTACATTTCGCATCGCATGGCCTTGGTATGGCCGACATCATTCATGCTTTGCACTGCATGGCCTTGGTACGGACAACAATATTCATAGATCCATCAGCATATTCCGTATTACTATGATATTGCATGATCATATTACTATCTTACGCACACACTTTCACCACCCTCTAAGCTTTCTATAAGCTTATGCACGACCGTTGCGTGCAGGTGACGTTGGGGCGCAGCAGCGCTGAGGCAGGAACACTTTACAGATCATTTTAGAGTTTTTGTTTTCATCATTGTATTTCCCTTTATGCTCATTGTACTTGTAAAGTTTTTTATCATAGTGGAAATGTAATGAAATTTTTGGTTGTTGTTTGTGGGTTATGTCTTTGGTTATGCTTATCACGATTCAAACTGATATTGAAAATCGTCCTCGTAGCATCCCAGGATCGGAACCTAACGAATGAGAGCCGAGAGTCGAGAGCCGAGAATGGGGTTCTACGGAGGCTGTTGGCGCCAGATTCGGCGATCGGAAATTTTGTGAGCCCGATTTTTGAGTTTGGGGCGTGACAGGATCAATTCTCATATTTTCAATGTATGGAGACTTTAAGAATCAAATTGTAAATAATAACAATCAAAGAATACTAAGCATTGAAAGAGAAGAAGAAGGTTGGAGGATTAGAAACAAAATTTAGAAGAAGAGAAGAGATTAGAGAAAGAGAAGAAATTACTATAGAGAGAAAGGGAAAGGAGGCACCAAGCTTTCATTAAAAACATCATTAGGTTTAGGGTAGAAAACACACTAATTATAAAATTTGAATTTTAAAAATGACTAAACTACCCCTATAATAAAAAAAAATGCGCAAAACAAAGCTTTCTAAAAAATCCCGCATAACAGATTGGTCTTCTAACTCATCATACACATGTGTCCTCCTAATGTGGGGCCTTCAATTAATTCAGGGACACGTGTAAGGTCTTCAAAATTCTCATTGGTTGTGCCACAAACCATCATCGAGCCATAAAGATGTACTTGTCGGCTGCCTTCATCTTTGATAAACTTTAAAGGATCAAATGTCCTCATCAACTCCCCTCGGGTGAGAAGAAATCGGCACCGACGAGTTAAGACTTTTATACATCTCGAGAAGTTTCGTATCAATCCACTACAGTTCTGCTTCCTTAAGCCATGTGGAATCAGATAGTGGCTTGTTCTTCCATTTGACAAGGTACCTTTGGAAGCCCCCATCTCGTGTGAAAACAATCTCCCCATCCACTATCTCTTCACTCTCTTCCATATGGTCAATTAATGGTGGAAGGGGTGGAGTGGGTTGAGAAATAAAGTTGGAAAGTAGCCAAGGGTGGGATGAAAAAATAATAGAAGGGTTAGGACAGAGGACTGGATCTTCCACATTGATCATCGGATTTATTCTCATTTTAAGTGAAAGGTCTACCATCTATGCATTAAACCTAATTTTATGCAATACTTTGAATGGTTCAATACTGCGAGCTTGTAATTTCTTAACGGAACCTTGAAGAAATTGCTCTGGTCTAATCATAACCATTACATAATCCCTTTCATTAAATTCTGTCCGCCTATGATGTTGTTCAGTTAAACATTTATAATTATCATTACTTGCATTTATTTGATGTCTAACATGTACATGCAAGTCATGAATGTGTCGTGTAAATGCATCAGCTGACTCAGAAGATCTTTGAGTAACTGACATGGGTACAAGTCTATGCGCATCCTACGTTTGTACCCACTAACAATTTCAAATGGACTTGACCCTGTAGATCTATTGAATGAACTGTGGTAGGTGAACTCAACTATAGGTAGAATCAAATCCCAATTTTGCACATGTTCACCCACTAAGCATTGTAAGAGGTTTTCAAAGCTATGATTAACCACCTCAGTTTGACTATCAGTTTGTATAACACCCTATATTTTTCAGTACTCAGGTGTTACCATGAAAACTTAGCTTAATGTAATCACGAAGCCGATTCGTCTAAACATCTACCTCTGTTCAAAATCAAATCCAACCATTAGGAGGATCTTCATTCATAGATCGAGCCATCTGGCTCTCTACGCACAGGACCAGTGGTTAGATCTCCACTTATATTGACTTTAGGATACCTAGAACTAATGAGGAGTAAGCCTGAGACACTTACGTTATTGGATTGCCAAATCCAACTGTGGGAGTGCCAATAATGGGTACGTAGGACCCTATCAAAGATTAATCAATTCATCCATCTGTTGATTTCCAAATCAATCAGTAATATCGAACCCCTAGATCCACCATCCATTCGATTTACAACTAACATGGATTGGTCTAACACTTCAACACAATAATTAAATTTTCTGATTTATATGGATGATATGGATGTTTATCTCAGCTGGCTAGGAAGCCTTACAACAGTTAGGATCAAACTAGGAAGCTATTTGACTATTAGATGGATGGAAATCATAGTTTGAATCCAAAAAAAAAAGGTCGTGTGACCCATCTGGTTAAAATTACATCAATTTAAAATAAATAGTGGCCCTGGGTGGCTCACTAGTTATATGAACGGTTCTGATAATGGGAGTAGACCACATACCACCTCGAATCAAGGATAACTACCACTTAATGGCCATAATTTAGATGATATGGCCCACCTAAGTCATGGATCTGCTTCATCCTTTGGGCTGGGCACTAATGCGGGCTGAAAAAACCAATGAACGAGTAGATTTTTATCAGGACATCTCTACGGGCCCCATCCTTGATGCGTGTGCACGACCCGTGAGTGCACCGGCCATTCACTGGACTAGGGAATCCAGTCAATCGGGTTTGACCCGATGGAAATGGCAAGAGACAGGGAGCTTTCTCCCGCCCGATCTAATTCAAACGGACAGCGTCCGTTTTTGTCTAAGCTTAGCCCACCATGATCATCCTTTGGGATGATCCAAACCATCCACCTTGTAGAGAATCAGAAGATGACCAGTTCCTGCCCAATCTTGTCCATCGGATCTCACAGTAGTACGCACAATCTCAGCCACAAACTGGGCTGCGTGCGGCTGTTTGGCCGAAAACGGAAAAATCCGTTTTTCTTCCTCTGTCCAAACCGAAAGCTGCAGAGAGAGAGAGAGAGAGAGAGAGAGAGAGAGAGAGAGAGAGAGAGAGTAGAAATCTAGGGTTTCAGATCGTGAGAAATTTCGGAACTTGAACTTGCAAGAAGATTTCAAGCGCCAAATCCATGGAAATCCTCGCATATCTCGATCGATTCGCTACTCATTTGAAGCATTTCGCCTTCAAGCCCTACATCTAGTCTTTTATTTCGAAGGTAAAATGGAATTCGTTCGTGTACGAGACGCCGTGGAAAACTGCTATTCGTGGTTAGAAACTGGAAAGAAAAGAGAAGTAGAGTCTAAGATCAAGAAATTCATTTCTTCTTTTTATTGTAGATATTTTGTTGTTATGTATCTGCAAACTTGCCAAATAAATGATGTTGGAAATGTGTTGCTGCTGAATCCATATTTTTGGCTGATAGATTTAGCTATGATGATGGATTCTGAAAATGTAGTTGCTTGGGGGAATGAAAATGGTGTTCCAGAGAAAGCCACTTTGGTAGATGGTTCAAGCCTGAATATTGGAAACGAGAATGAGAATGTTGACAACGGCATAGACTCCATTCAAGTGAATGGTGTTCCAGAAGATTCATCAAATGTTGACAGTGTTGATTCTATTTCTGCTGGAGCAGAGGATGTTGCCTCCTCTGCGACCGTTTCTGATTGTAAAAGTTCGAATGTTTTGAAGGTATGGACTGAAAATTGTTTCTTGAATTCTATACCATAGATGAAGAACTTAGTGCAGGTAATGAAACATGACCTTCTATGTATACAAACCTGTAGCCGAATGGGTTGATCGTTCAAAGAATGATAAAAAGATGCCAAAGAGTGAAGCAATTCAGAAAGGTCCATCGATGATTCCTCGGAACCAGAGGCCAAAACTTTCTCAGAGTCTTTCCTTCCCATCAAGAGGAATTCTTACGAGCAGTTTGAAGAAAAGCATTGATGAGAAGCAGATGAAATCCGATACGAAATGTGCCCATGTCAATGGCACGGATGCAGCATCGGTGGTCTCCAATGGCTTGCTTACTTCAATGTCTTGTTCAAATATTTCCAACAGGCAAGTTTCTGCCGGATTGAGTTCTATGGATGCAAAGATGGGTGGTCTATCTGCCAGGAGAACTACTTTGGCATCAATGCCTGGTACACTACGGTCTCTGGTGAGTATTTGAGAACTGAGATAACTGGTTGCAGGCTACTTTCAGTCATAGGTCAACTACAAAATTCATGTGATATTTCAAATGTTGGATATCTAATTCTGCACTTCATCTATTCTTGATCATCAGTCTGTGAAGTCTGGCTCATTAAACGCAACTGTCAATGGCTCATCCTCCGAAGCCTCACACTAAGTTCTTATATACATGTTTAGCTCTTACTGATGATTTGGTTCTTCTATCAAATATGAGATAGCGCTTTAAGAGCTATTGGTTTTCTTTATTTGTTGATTGACTGCGGTGTACGCGTCTTGCTGTATTTTTCTTGAAATTTGGATTTTACCCTTCAATTTTCATTTTGATATCCTTCTAAAAACTTAACATATAATTGTGTAGATATCAACATATTTACTTGCACATACTTCATATTTATATGCATTTGAACATATCTAGTTATATCTTCCTATCATGATTCACTGTTGCAGAAGCCTGAGTTTTGCCTTTCCCTCTGCAATTTCTATTATTGTGAATGTTTTAACATAAAAATCTGCATATCTTTATATATTTACTGATGTGTCTCCATATTTACACGTTAGTAGTTCGTTGTGCTTGTTTAACACCTTAGGTATGCTTTTGGGACGCAGACACACAAGTTATTGATTTTTGACATATTATATAATCTGTCCCCTGTCAGTTTTAAAGTGTGAATATGCCATCACAGGTCATGTGATCCAAATCCAAAACCATCAAGACATGGACTGCAAATCAAAGATGATGAAGATGCCCACTCAACTACCTCGTACTGTTTCTCTGTTCTCATCTCCTTATTGGGCTGTTAGCATTCGGTGGAATCTTTAATTTACACAGTTTCTTTTTCTTCATAAGGATTATGATAGTCTCTATTATTTTCAGAACCACCACCCGAAGGAGCAGTGGTTCTGGTTTTGCTTTCAGGTTGGATGAGCGTGCTGAAAAAAGGAAAGAGGTGAGTTCGACTTAATTTACTAAATATGCATTTTCAGATTTTATTATTTTATTAATGGGCTAGTTTCAATTTGAACGATAATTAGAGGCATTCTTTTGTTCCAGTTCTTCTCAAAGCTAGAAGAGAAGATTCATGCAAAGGAAGTGGAGAAAACTAACCTGCAGGCAAAAGCAAAGGTTCTGAAAACACATTTTTATGAATGACAATGCTTTTGTTGTGTTGCTGCCCGCCCCCCTCCCCCCCCAGCATTTTGTGCCCTCCCTCATTTCTGTACTTCATGGTTGTTTTATAGGAGAGCCACTAAGCAGAAATCAAGCAGCTGAGAAAGAGCTTGTGACCTTTAAAGCTACACCAATGCCAAGCTTTTATCAGGAACCCCCTCCTCCTAAGGTTGAATTGAAAAAGGTAAATATTTCTGCCACATTTCATTTTTATTATTATTTATTTTATTTTATTTTTATTCTATTTTATGTTTTTAACAACTCATCAGTGCATTTTACCATGTAACACACAAATTCTGGGCATGGCATAAAAGAATCCTCACATTCGAGTTATAATAAATTTCCTTTCATGGTTCATAATATGCTTGCAACACAAAAAACTAGAGGTGGAAAGAATATGTTAGGGAGAAAAATTGCAGTTATAAAAATAATTGCGGATCACATATTTTGTTCTTTCGTGATGATCACATTTATCAAGTTCAAAAGATAGGTTCTCCTTCCTTCTGGTTTTTAAAGTATGTTTCACCTTGGATATTAGTTTAATATGATGATTGAGTGAGATAATTTAATGTGTTATCAAGTTTTCTGCATTTCTTTATGAACAGCTTAAAGATAATTCTAGATGTACTAGAGTTCTCAAAAGAATCCCAAGCAATAACATTAGAAGAATTCTCTTCCACAATCAACGGCTTGGAATTTTTCTATAGAAATGATTATTTCATTTCATCACCTCCATGATGTAACCTGTGACAAAATTACTAATAAAAACTGAAGAAAAGGCTGTACTTGGAGCTTTCCCCTTCCCAAATTCAAATATCACCTTGCTAACTTCCTCTCTTCAAAAGCCAATCTAACCAATCTGCATTTCCAAGATTTAAAGATTCAAACCTCAGTCCATCGGGCTTAGGTTTCCTAAATTCTTTCTTAAATAAAGCTTCATGTAAAAGTTCATTTCCTCTTTCTTGATCTTTTTTGGTTACTCAATGATTGTTTCCTCCCACTCAAGTTTATTGATCAAGTTCATGCTTCAGCATTCGTTGCCCAATGAAGTCCAATTTTTCTATCATCCTCTTAAGCCATAAAGTTTGCAATGTTTATCTCTAAGAAATCTCCTTTGCTTTTGTTATGATTTGATACTCATGCTTTAACGAGTATGTGTTGGCTTTTTCCTTCCTCAAAAGGGTCTCGAAAGTTTGCTCTTGATCCAAGAACTAAATATCATGAAGAATATTGTTGTTCCTGTCATGAATATCCCTTAAGAGCTTGTAATGCAAGGGCATTTTCACATCGAACTCAAGTGGGGTAACATGCGGGATGCAGGGGCACACTCGGGGTGGGTGACCCGTGTGAGGCGGATGGCTCGTGTGAAGTGGAACCCATGTGAAGTGAGGCCCCATGATAGGGGGTTCGGCTGAGGTCCTAACCCATGGGATGTGGGGCTTGAGCTATGAAATCAAGGGATTGATTTGTCATGCTCTATCAGTTTGAGCTTTTAGAACAAGTGGTTAATTGTCCTTCATCAAAGTGGTATCAGAGCTGGGAGGTCTTGTGTTCAAGACTCCTCACTGGAGGTGATTTATGCAGGGATATTTTTACATTTGGCTCACGTGGGATCCCCAGTGAGATGCAGAGGCACACTCGAAGTGGGTGAATGAGACCACAATTTGGAAGATCTTGATGATTGTACATCATTGCCACATGTAACAAGAATGAGTTACTTGCAAAACTATCGTAGGAGTCTAGTCCCCTCCAACAGAGACTAGAGCCATCTACAACACCTATTTTGTGCCTAATGTTATGAAAAACCCAAGCTATGTGGGGCCCACCATGCTATCTGTGAAGTCCACTTCCTTCATGAAGGGGGCGTGTGTGTGTGTGTGTGTGAGAGAGAGAGAGAGTTCTCCCTGTCTGATGGGACCTATTAGAGACTGCGAGTACCTAGCTAACTCTCAAAAAGAGGCACGAATTGTCCTTGCTTTTCTTGGGATCCTACGAGGGGATGTCTTTCAACAAACGCCAAACTAGTTTGGCCAATGGATAAAAGCTTAGACCAGCCAGTCTGGCCTTTGACTTTTATTATTGCTAAACAACCCCCTAAACTATCTATTACATGCCTTTATCCTTGCTTTTAGGTGTGGAAGCTTTTGATGAAATTTGACTTTCGGCGATTGGCAGCTCTCTCTATATCCTAGCTCAAGCATATATATATATATATATATATATATATATATATATATATATAGAGAGAGAGAGAGAGAGAGAGAGAGAGAGAGAGAGAGAGAGAGAGGAATACTCACCTTTGCACCAGTTCTTATGAGTTCTCATGAGAACTCATAAGAACTTTTTGAGAACTCATCTCCCATTATATAAACCCAAGATCTAAACTGTCCACGGGATGCAACACCCCATTAAACACCCAAGTCCCAACTTTTAACCCGATCCAAAACATTGGTGGGCCATGGCAAAAGAGGGAGGCAAATCAAGGGAGGAAACTGTTTCATTTTTTCATGGCCCACCACAGTTTTGGATCAGGGTAAAATTTGGGCTTTGGAGGTTTCATGGGGTGCTGCATCACATGGATGGTTTAGATCTTGGAAACATATCACGGGAAATGAGTTCTCATGCGAATTGGTGCACAGGTGAGCATTCCTCTCTCTCTCTCTCTCTCTCTCTCTCTCTCTCTCTCTCTCTATATATATATATATATATATATATATATATATATATATATGGAAAAGATTCTATATGGTCGAGCTCATGAGAACTCCTCATGTGGTCGAGTTGTGTGGGCCCCACCATGATGTATGTCAGACATCAACGCCGTGCATTTGATGGGTCCCCTTTAAATTATGGGATATCCCAAAAATCAACCGTATACGGAACTCAAGTGGGCCATACCATCTAAAATCATGTGAAGACACGCCTAAAACATATAAAATCACTTTGTGGGGTCCACTTGAAACTTGGATGCATTTGAAACTTGGTCTGACCCCTCATCCAAGTGGGACACACATAATGAATGGGCTGGATTTGTGAACCACATCTCGGTGGGCCCAAAAAATGATTATGAATATTTTAATGGAGGGTAACCCCTCTCAACTTTTGTATGCGGTGTGGCCAACACAAGTTAAGGATTGACTTGATTTTTAAGCCCTAGGCCCACTATGGAATGGTGCATCTGACTGATGGGGTAGATGTACGACATACATCATGGTGGGGCCCACATAGCTCGACCTCACGAGGAGTTCCCATGAGTAGGGGTGTACACGAACTGAGCTAGCTTGGTTAGCTCGCTTGACTCAACTCGAAAAAGCTCGATTCGACTTGGTTCGAAGCTAAGTTCGAGCTGAGTGGAGCTGATTTTTTGAGCTTGAAAATGAGTTCAAGCCGAGTTCGAGCAGGCCCCAGCTCGACTCGACTCGGATCGAATCCAGCTCGAATCGAACTTGGATCGAACCAATTCGGTGACTCGGTTACTTTGCCATTGATGTTGCTCACCAATGGCTTCAACTGCCTCTTGACCTTTCTCCTCTGTAGCCATTTCTCTACCTTGTCTCTCAATTTCCATCAGATCAATTCTCTACAACCTATGTCACACTAAAGCTAAGGCCCACCAACAGAAAAGGAGAAACGAAGGAAAGCCCACCTCAGCTCCACCATTTCAAATGTTGGGTTTGTTGAGATAGAGATGGTTAGTGATGGAGTACATGAAACAAATACCATTTTTCTCTTTTTTATCTTTGTTTTTCTTGGTTTTGATGTTGCTTAGAAGGTGTTTGATAAAACACCTGTAAAACCATTGCATCTGTTTGTAAAACAATGGGATTTTGAAGTTGCAGTTCAAGTGTTTGTGGAAATACCTCAATGGCAAACTCGGCTTGATCTTGGCTTGAACTCGGCCCGAGTTGGCCAGTCAGGCTCGAGGACCGAGCCGAGCTGAGTTCGAGCTGAGGTCAACTAGTGACTAAGCCGAGTGGAGCTGAGGCCAGCTCGACTCGGTTCGACTCGATGTACACCCCTACCCATGAGCTCAACCGTATAGAACCTTTTCCCATATATATATATATATATATATATATATATATATATATATATATATATATATATATATATATATATATATATATATATATTATGTATTATTTTTTCGTTTCTTAGTGACCCAAAACACTTAACCTAAGTTACCTTATTGGAGAAACCAAGTGTCCTTGAACTTCTTCCTTCCCAAGGTGCCACTGCAAATCTGCAATTTAAGGCTGCTTTTTGCTATTAAAGAATGCGATAGGGGAAGGCTTGCAACCATCTTGCATCCATCTTTGTATTTTTGATCTTGTAATGCCCTCGATCAGCTAAAAAGGTACAACTGAGGAAGTGATGCCGGCTAGATGAGAACAAAATAAGAAGAGTAGAATGGATTTTGGACACCACAATTTAAAGGGTTGATCTTATAGGGGTTTTTTCGCTCTGCAAGAGAATACTCTCTCAGAACTCACTCTTTTTTATGCCAATTTTCATTGACCTACAGCATCTACACATCTTTATTGCACGTTCCTTGCAATCCTTCATGCTTGCATTAGGAAGCAAGGTAGGCTTGACAGAATGAAACTCTGCAAAACAAAATGCATCTTAAATGTGTAAAGGTGGGGAACTACACGGGGCTAGGGCTGAGCTGAAAAGCTGTAATTTATTAAAAATGTTGAATGCAAATTATTAATAATAGAGGTATAGCTAGTCGCGTAAGAGAGAAAAGGACAAAGGTGGTCACGTTTTGAAGCATCTTGATTCCTATTTGTAGCATATACCATGTCAAGTTTTTAAAGGAACGAGCTTTTCATTCTACGACATATGGGTTCCGATCTTTAACATGTTGATTAACCATTATCATACCACAAATTGTAATAGGGATTGAATCGTATCAAATCACAAACTGTATCCTAAATCCTAAATAATTTTTTTCTTACTTTCTTAAAGTATTAAAAAAATTCATAAAAATTTAGGAATCATCAATCATCAATTTCCCATCAATATGCACCTAGTATTTGTCATGATATTGGCATTCAAGAACTTGTATACAGTATGCGTATCATGATAGTGTTAAAGGATTCTTGTTTTTCCTTTATGCTTTTTCTTTCAAGCAATTATCCGTAAGAAAGACACAAGAGTCCTCAATAATTTTACCTTTTGAGTGTAGAATCACGTTGGAAAAAGTGGCATTCTATTCTATTGACTGCAGAAAAAGATATTTTGATTTGTTTTATTTGGGTTTTTGAATATCAAAACCCCCAAATTGATCTTGATTTTGATTGATTGATCGACACAATGTGATTCATATTGCAAATCACACCATTTTGACAACATTGGTTGGAACATGCATGAGGGAGTGTTGGTTTTGCCAATCGAGTGGTAGAGTTTGTTCCCTGTGTGGTACTCTTAATCCACTTGTTTTTGTAAATGTGAGTAATGAAAGACTGGAATTGAGTGGTCTTGAAGTTCACTAAGATGGATGATGAGAGAGAGTAAGTTGGTTCTACTTTGTGTAGCATTGCAGTTAGGAGAGTTAGTTCCACATGCACCACCATTTTGAGGAAGTGAGGGTGGATACCTCTCAGGTAAAAAAAGAAGGAAAAAGAAGTAGAATGTGAAGGGCTGGGAAAAAATAGAGAAGTGGAAAACATCAAAATCTGAGCAGAGTGAGCATCCATAAGCATGAAGGTGACCACTGCACATGGCATGCATGTACTCCAATCCAAGCTGTTGAAATTTTGGGACCCAATGCTGATTATTATAATTGAAAATTGCTGAAAGGATGATCCCAAATCTCTGATCGGCAGCCATCAATTGGAAGCACCGACTATGTTTGTGACGGTCCAATATCAATCCACTCTTCCCAAAGAGACATGATTTTGCTTGAGTTGTTTGGGAAAGTCATTTGTTTTTCAAGTAAAGACAGAAAATTATCTACTATAATTATGCACAAGTGGAGTCTCGCAAAAGGGAATTGCATCTGCTCAGGGGAGAATGCAAACATGCCTATACTCCGTGCTGCTTTGTGAATTTATTGCCTTCAGTTAATGGAGGTGGAACAGATAACAAAAGGTAGAATGTAAGTTGTGTTACTGCATTTTTGTTTGAGCAGTCCCATGCCTTTGATGGCTGATGGATCCGATGTCCCCAAATGTTTATCAAGACATGAAGAGATCCTGTGCTTATCTGGATTGAGATATAATGCAGTCACTTCTGAGATGGGCCTTTATACATGCAACATGTCCCTTCATCTTTCTTAGATCCTAAAGAAAATGATAAATCAATGGTGTCATGCATCTTGTTTCGACATCTAATTTCTTCTCATCATTTTGGAACTAAACATCACATCATTGTGCTTTTCCCTTTATCAATCAGCATTGTTTACACCATCAATATTTGATAGTTTATGTGTCATGTTATTCCCAGAAAGTACATATACAGAACCTACATAACACAGACACTTGACTTCTATTTTTCTCCTGTTCTCGGGAACCTGGCATGGTCACACATTCATACTTGAGTAGGAAAGATACAGTATTGTATCACAATTGGTTGACTACATAAGCACATATGATCTATAAAAATAAGCGAAGGGCCGAGGATGTGAAAATGCATGTTGATAAAGAGAAATGAGGAATTTAAGACAAACAACAACACTTCTTAGTGTTGCATTATAAAAGAAGCTGTATTTATCAGTCACGGTAGGTGTAAAAAGTTGCCTTATTAACCAGGCAAATCAAAATGAAACCCAAAATAATCCAGCAACTAGTAGAGATGTACCCTTTATTTGTTGTTAACTTCCAAAAAAGAAAAAAAAAAAAAAAAAAAAAAAGGAACATTGTGAATGTAATAAATACATGTGTTGTGATGAAATAGAAGAAACCCCTATCGTTTTGGTTGATATTACAAACATACCCCTGACTTTCTTTCTTTCCTTCTTCTTCTTCTTCTTCTTTGAGTGTACATACAGTAGTGTTGAACCCTTGAATTCCAGTTTTCGGGGCTTGGTAGGGCTGACACTTTTGCTGCAGTTGGATTCAGACACACATATCCCTTTCCATGCAGTGTAGGCTGCAGATGAACATTCCTCAATTGATAGAGTTTAGAATTGTCTTACAACAAGTGACTATTTTTAAATGCAAAAACACTATCTTGTGGCTTCCTCATGTCCTTGTTGGTCTGTGTCCGCATAACATTTCTTGATAACCATCATCATCATCATCATATTGAATATCGAATGCCTTGTTGCATAGGTTAGTACTAAATGAAAACTAGTGGTTGGATTGAACTAGTTGGGTCAACTTTGGCTCATGGAATGTCAAAGTAGCTGAAATCCTGCAGTATGAAAAACAATCAGATTGAGGATGGAGGAATTATAGGATCCTCAATCTGAGGCTTTGCAGTCTATTCTCAGGTTTTCAGTTCTGACTATTGGGTCCATGGTTCAGTAATCCAAGGAACTATTGTCTGTTGCATACCACCGTGGATGTACCATGCCCCAAAACCTCCCAGACTGGACAATCCTAACTGTTCAATTGATTCAATTGGTTCAGAAGTGAAATACAAGGTCTACATTCAACTGAAAAAGAGTCGAGATTAGTGATCTCCCAATCTGAGAGAGTTTTGGTGCATGTTTCATATATGATGGGATGCAACAGACCAAAGGTGTGGATTACTGAACCATGGGACCCACTTGTCAGAACTGAAACTCCTAGAGTCTGCAAAACCTTATATCCACGATCCTATAATTCCTTGAGGGGATTGCATATGCATATCAAGAAAACTTTCCAGTTCAGCAGGGAATTTCAAAGAACCTCCTCTTCTTTTTTTTTTCCAGTTCCTAGTCAGTTTGTATTTTGCACTCTAACCAGAAATTGATGTTTTCTTGAAACTTCAGTTGCTGATTTATACTGTACATATACTTGCATGTAAACCCTGATCTAATTTTTTTTGCTTGTTTCTTCCGCGGCTGGTTATACTGTGATCTTTTCCTTTGCTCATTCTTCTTTCCTTTCCCTTCAATAATTTTGCATTATTAATTATCTTGAGCTTTACTTCTGTTTGGATCCTTGATTTAAGGTTTGGTATGCTCGTATTTCAGTTCTAACAAATGTGGCCTGTGTTTACCATATCCAGTCTTTGCATCCGCATTGGATGGACCATGCCTAGAACTCTCCCAGATTGAAAGATCCTAGACACCCATCTTTGTCCCATTTTTAGTTCAATGTGAACCTTTGCTGTATTTCTCTTTTCAAAATTCCATTTGTAAGCCGCAAACAGAAAATGTGAGGATTGTCATGATGAGGAGATATTTGGGGCTTAGTCAATCCACGGAGGACCCCAGCAGATAAATGGTCTGGATTACAAAGCCAGGGCCCAATTGTCAGAGAAGAAACAATTTACAAAGCCATGGGTAGAAGATTAAATAATTTCTCTGATATAATTCTTCCTACATACAAATCCCCCCTTTGCCCTGCATTTTGAAGCATTTTCATCATCACTGAAATGCTAGTAGTATTGCTTCATTTTCATTATCCTCCTGCATCTGTCCATCGATGGCAGAAACTGAGATTTCCCCAAGATGTGATGATCTGATCATGGCTAGGATCTAATTATCAACTCATTCTCATTCTGGCAGGCAGACATGCTGTGCCATCTTTATTTTCTTGCGCATGTCCAAACAGGGCCCGGAAAAATAAGGATTTGTGGATTGGTTGGTACTCTGGCATGAGCTTTTTCAGACTTGCAATTGACTAGAATGATTTTGAGTTTCACGTTTCAGTGAATGTCTGTCTTTGTACATTTCATGTGCAACTGCTCACTTGTCTGTGGCAATAATCTACTCACAATGCAACAGATACCAACAACACTCCCAAAATCACCAAAGCTTGGGCGACACAAACCATCCCTTGTGGCAGCAACAGACAACTCTCCCAAAGTTGGTGGATCTTGCAGGAGTTCAAAGTCGAGCAGGGACCTGAATAAATCAAATGTTGGCGGGCCACCAAATGGGAATGGTAATTCCACTGCTTCAAAGAAGCCAGTTAGGAGGTCCCTCTCTAAGCTACCATCTCAGAAATCGATGACCACAAAGACAGAACCAAAGCCTCTTGGCTCGAAGCAGAAGAACATAGTCCCAGAAACCAAAAATGAGAAAGCCCTTATTGAAGAGAAGGAAAGCAAGTCCGTGGAAGATTCTGTGCCGGTAAATGGAGCTACAACCGAACCAGATTTGATTCAGAACGCCATTGAGGATGATGGGAATGATTGGAGAATGCCATTGAGGATGATGATAAGATGGTTAGCTTTTCGGAGCCAGTTTCTATGCCGGAGGAAGTCTCAGTACTAGGTTGAAAGTGCAAGCCTCCATTTTTGTGTGTGTGTTTGTCCGGATTGCAAGATCGACGCATTGTTGTGAATAGTATGGGGTGTGCATCTGCTTGCTGCTGCTTGGAAGATTTAAATTTGCATTCATGCAGAGGTGAATATAAGTCTACTTTCATTTCTAACTAGTGTGTGTATTTGTCCAGATTGCAAGATCGACGTGTTGCTGCTGATTGAAATCGATACTCCCACTAGTTAGAAATGAAAGTAGACTTATATTCACCTCTGCACGAATGCAAATTTAAATCTTCCAAGCAGCAGCAAGCAGATGCACACCCCATACTATTCACAACAACACGTCGATCTTGCAATCCGGACAAATAAACTCAATCCAGCAGAAACTCGCCTATCAGAAATATTTGAACAGGACGTTGAAGTAAGCGAGCTGTTGGAGACCACCGACGCTGCATCCATGCCATTGACATGGGCACGTTTCGTATCGGATTTCATCTGCTTCTCATCAATGCTTTTCTTCAAACTGCTCGTAAGAATTCCTCTTGATGGGAAGGAAAGACTCTGAGAAAGGCTCGGCATATGGTTCCGAGGAAACATCGTTGGACCTTTCCGAACTGCTTCACTCTTTGGCATCTTTTTATCATTCTTTGAATGATTGACCCGTTCGGCTACAGGTTTCTATACATAGAAGGTCATGTTTCATTACCTGCACCAAGTTCTTCATCTACAGTATAGAATTCAAGAAACAATTTTCAATCCATACCTTCAAAACATTCAAACTTTTACTATCAGAAACGGTCACAAAGGGGGCAACATCCTCTGCTCCAGCAGAAATAGAATCAACAACGTCAACATTTGATGAATCTTCCGGAACACCATTCACTTGAATGGAGTCCATGCCTTTGTCAACATTCTCATTCTCGTTTCCAATATTCAGGCTTGAACCATCTACCAAAGTGGCTTTCTAAGGAACACCAGTTTCATTCTCCGAAGCAACTCCATTTTCAGAATCCATCATCATAGCTGAATCTATCAGCCAAAAATATGGATTCAGCAGCAACACATATCCAACATCATTTATTTGGCAAGTTTGCAGATACATAACAGCAAAATATCTACAATAAAAAGAAGAAATAAATTTCTTGATCTTAGACTCTACTTCTCTTTTCTTTTTCTTTTCTCTCTCTTTTTTTCTTTTTTTTTTTCCAGTTTCTACAACTACACAAGAAATTCAAACCTACTCCCAATGAATCAAATGCCTAACAATCTGCTACCACACTATAGCCAAAATTGTGCTGGATGACTTTGAAAACAACAAACCCAAAGGAGGTTCTGGAAAACAATCAGCCCAAATTGCACGTGTTTGCATCCAGGTAGGCATTCCACACAGGTTGGGCCCATCTTCACATGATCCAGACAATTCATCTGATTAAAAAATTTATGACTCCCAATGGTATAAGGGCCTAGCTTATCCCAAGGCTTTAAGCGTAGTATTTCTGTTCCTATCATTTCGTATCAGAGCCAACAAGAGTCCTGTGTTTAAGTCCCGGATGAGACAACAAGTGGAAAAGGCAACTTGGAGCAAAGTGAACGCCACCACAAGGTGGAAAGGGCTACCAAGACGAGCGTGAGTGCCAACACAGAGTGGGCCAATACAGATATTGGCTGTGGAACACTGTGGTATATTATGATCCTCAAGTGTTGAAGGGGACAAACTTAACACGCTCAATCAGTCCCACATCCTTTGACATATTGGACCCAGTAATAGGCTTTTGGTGTATTAGTTATGTTATTATCATTTATTATTTAGAGACAATAAGAGTCCCGTGTTCAAGTCCCAGATGGGGAAACCTGTAGAAATGGCAACTTCTGCCTAAGTGAAAGCCACCACAAGATGGAAAGGGTTGCCTAGACAAGAAGCTAGTGTGAGTGTCACCACAGAGTGGGCTCATATGGATGTTGGCTGAGGGGTGTGGCAGTATGTTATGATCCTCAATTGTTGAGGGGCCAAGCTTAATGTACTCAATCAGTCCCACGTCTTTTGACACATTGGACCAGCAGTGGATAGTCGAATGTCCAAAAATCTCCTCTATCTAATAGCCCCAGTCATCCAATTGTGGCATATATAAACATGTAGCTCCACTTCCCTTCAGGCAACAATTGGGTGGCTAGGAGAGGCCCAAAGAAAAGCTAAACAAAGCAGCAAACACCCACCACGGGTTCCACCAAATGAACAGTCTGGGTCACTGAAAGTCGTCACCTATTAATTGCACTAGAAAGATTGAAAACGCCCAAAATTGAGGCTGTGCATTGTATATTTCGTCGTTACACATATACCACATTACAATAATAGCTTTTTCTAAACAAAAACACTGAAAGAAACAGAAAATTGTCAAGAAACACAGAGATGCAAGGTGATTTTAACCAAACTACATGGATCTACACTCTGGATCTCCTAGTCGGAGAAAGTGCAGGAAATCCACAAGAACACCCGAGTTTGTTGTCCTTGGGCCTCTTCACAGCACATGCTCTGACTCTCATGATCAAAACCAGCGATCCACTGGGCCACACTCTTGCCAGTCCATGTCTATAAAAACTGCACTGGTTGTGGACAGTTGTGTGGACCACACCATGGCCCGCAAACAAGCGGCTAAAAAAAATGCCAGCAGCTAACACTCTCCATGCCAAACTTCGCTAACCGCACAGTCAGGTTTGTCTGATCTTTGCAACTTTTTTGCACAGTGGGCCATCAGCCAAGATGCGCATTCAAACGAACGGTTGCCGATCATCAAGGGTGGAGCTGCGTACACTAGAAACGAGAGGACTAGAATTTCAGATAATACCTCGGACTACTGTACCGGTCCTCGTCTTATTAAAAAACGAACCAAAACGAACTCCAGTCACCGGATTTCCGTGAAAAACAACCGCAAGAATCAAAGAAAAAGCAAAATCTGTACAGATCGGGAACGAGGAAAAAAAAAACGCGATTTCGAGAATTCCGTTTTACCTTCGAAATAAAAGACTAGAGGTAGGGCTTGAAGGCGAAATGCTTCAAATGAGTAGCGAATCGATCGAGATATGCGAGGATTTCCATGGATTTGGCGCTTGAAATCTTCTTGCAAGTTCAAGTTCCGAGATTTCTCGCGATCTGAAACCCTAGATTTCTACTCTCTCTCTCTCTCTCTATGCAGCTTTCAAATACAGTAGCGGTTTGGACAGAGAAAGAGAGGAGAAGCCCTCATTCGACAGAAAAGGTTAAAAATAGGACGGATTTTTCAAACGAGTGCAGATGCAGGGGAATTCCGCCTGTTTTGCAATCTGACCAAAATGCCTTTTCTTTTCTTTCACGATCTTTTTTTTTTTTTTTTATGGAGTGCGCCAGGGGTAACGGCCATTAGTGGGCCTAAGTGATGTATTCCCTAGATCTGGACCGTCCATCTGATGACTCGTCTTCTGTTACAAGTACGGCCCAACAATCATACCAAATAAAAATTCAGGTGGGCCACAGGACAGGGACAGATTGAGAGGGGACGCCTACCCTTAAAATGGGACGCGAATCAGGCCGTGGTGTGTCGAAGTGTTGGCGCCGTGGGGCCAACGTGATTTATGTGTTTTACATTAATGCTGTTCATCCGTTTTGCCCCTCTCACTTTAAGGCATTAACCTAAAAATGAAGCAGATCCGAATCTCAAGTGGACCACACCATAAGAAATGGTGTTGATTGAAAGCTCAACGTTAAAAACTACTTGGGGCCACAAAAGCTTTTTTTATTATCAGGATGAAGTTTGTGTTTTTCATTCATCCTGGTTGGATTAAAAAATTAATAATAACGGTGAGCCCTGAAAATGTTTCAACAGTAGGTGTCATTAACCCTATTGTTTCCTAACGCGTGGTTCACTTGAGCTTTGGCGCGAGTCCTTTTCTCAGGCTGACTCCAAGGAGTTTCAACACAAGGTCTTGGGTTCGAGTTCGAAACCTATAAGCGGTGAAATCTCACTAAGGCGTGCGTGGTGTGTGTCAGGTGCTTATGTAAAAAAATTTTAAAAAAATAAAAACTCATCCCAGCGTGGAAACATTACATGGGCCAAAGCGCCCAATACATCAACAGACCACCAAATCCACATCCTTTCCTTTTATAGGGTGCGCTCTACCACGGCCATAAGTGAGGCACAAGTGATGTATTAATAGAATCTGGACCGTCCATCTGATGAGTTGTCTCGTGTTACAGTCGGGGCCCAAAAAATCAGCCAAGACAAAAACTCAGGTAGACCACAGAATAGGGATAGATTGAGAATCCATAAATGAAGGGTCAAGATAAATTTCGGGCTATTCACCAACTCAAGTGAGCCTGGGTGAGAATCCACGGTGATTGTCCCCTTCCAACTTTTTTCCTCTGCCGTGGTCCACTAGGATGGGTCGCATCTGATAAACGTCTTATATGTGATGGATACACCACGTGTACCCACATTTATCCGTTGCCATTGGAAGCTTAAACCGGTACATGCTTTACTAAAACTATATAGTGTTTGTCCATGTCCAATTCAATTGTGTTCTTAAGGGATGCATGCGGACATAGAAAAAGTTAAAGTCATAGTTAATTAGCCTGAATCAAGAAACATCTATAAGATGCGAAGCTTCCATAGTTTAGTCATATTCTATCATTGGTTCATTAAGAGTTATAGTACAAGTATGGTTCTCATTACAGAGTGTATAAAGAAGGAAAAATTTGTGTGATCAAAAGCCACAACTAAGGCTTTCAAAGAAATTAAGGGCAAGATAGTTGAAGCTCCAATCATGCGTCTTCTCGAAATTTCTAAAATCTTTAAGGTTATGTATGACACGTATGATGTTGGTATAGATGGAGTCCTGAGTCAAGAGGGTCATCATGTGTAACTCCCTGAAAATCGGGGGTCGAGCAAAAGCTCAGCTCCCGAGTTCCAACGTATCATTTATGCAACATAGATAATGATGGTTAAATGTCGTCAGTATTAGTTCATTAAGAGTTATAGTACAAGTATGGTTCTCATTACAGAGTGTATAAAGAAGGGAAAATTCGTGTGATCAAAAGCCACAACTAAGGCTTTCAAAGAAATTAAGGGCAAGATAGTTGAAGCTCCAATCATGCGTCTTCTCGAATTTTCTAAAATCTTTAAGGTTATGTATGACACGTATGATGTTGGTATAGATGGAGTCCTGAGTCAAGAGGGTCATCATGTGTAACTCCCTGAAAATCGGGGGTCGAGCAAAAGCTCAGCTCCCGAGTTCCAACGTATCATTTATGCAACATAGATAATGATGGTTAAATGTCGTCAGTATTAGTTCATTAAACATGAGTGGGATTATACCAAATCAGTATATCATATTCAAGAGACAGTTAAATTACACAAGTGGAAGACTGTGATAAATACATATAAAGCATATAAACGATTGTAAGTCCCTAGAGTATGAATGTCACCAAGTTAAATAATTACATGTATAATATCAAAATTTTCAAAATGATAAAGTGTAATGTCATCTAGTCCATATCCCTGCAGCCCTGATAGCGCAACTCCAGGTCTACGTAGACCCGCCAGAGAGTTGCAGATAGGAGAAGTCTTCCTCATCATCATAGAAGGCAGGATCCGTCTTGTATGCCTCACCGTCATTTGAAACTAAAATAGAATCTGGTTGGTGTTTTAAAACACCGTCCCAGAGTGGGAGTGAGTAATCAACTCAGTGGAGCTATAAGACAAAAGTTAACATGTTATTAATTCAATCAACCAGTAATGATAAGGCAGTATAACAATCATGTCCTAAGTACTCTTGTTAATGCAAGAATGAGATACGATAATGATGTATGCCCTTGCCTGCACTCCCTCTGCGACATCATGCAACACTCCTGCTGTACTCAACTCTAACGCCAAAAGCACATGCAATGCAGCGCAGTGCGTGATTAACCAAGTTCTTAATTAGACTTATTCATACAGCAAGTTGGGAAGCTAAGGTACCTCCCATTATATCACTGACCAAAACAATGATCCATCTAAGGTCGTCAATCCTAGTTAATCACATACGATAGGCAAGTTCGCGAGTTTACACCATAGGTTGCTACGGGAGGATCATCACCTCAGCATAGTCTTAATTTATACTCGAGGTTACTACGAGAGGCTCGTCAACTAAACGTAGGCCTATTTTATACTCGAGGTCACTACGGAAAAAGCTTGTTACCTTAGCGTAGGCCGACAACTTGAATATAGTGTCTCATACTACTGTATTCAGCTCACGAGTTTGGTTTGCTCAATGGACACTACGAGGAGGTTCGTCACCCCAGCCTAGGTCGACAGCTCGACCACGGTGTCCCATACCACCATGTCCGGCTCATAAGTCTTAGCGGATCGTGGTACCAAGGTTGAAACAGGCTTTACATTAGTAAGTGGTACCTTAGATTCAAGCAGTAGCGTCCATACATGGTGAACATATATTATGCTAATCGGGTTACTCAGACAAGCTTGACTGGTATGAGTGTACATTGACTTAATCGACATGGAGCGCGTAAGCACTCCACGTGGCCTAACCACTATCGATAAACAACATACAACTTGGATTCATCGAACGTGTCTTGTGTAGCGAAACGACCTCGATCACTAATTCAAGAACCATTACCGATTGCCTGGACTACGCAGTAGTCTCAATCATATTCAAACACAATAGGCATTCATCTATGATAGTCAAACAACATGTGACAAACGATTAAAATATAAATCTCATTTGGATATTTTAACAAACACGTAGCATACATATTGTCATACATAGGCATTTCATCTGTAAGGCATGTAGTAGTAAGATAGGTTACATGAAGAAAACTGTAACTATAGACACGGTAATTGAGATTCTCATCCTAACACCCTCGTTAAATACATTTCAATAAACATTCTCTCATTCTAGCATTTTATCAAACACTTACACTACACATAACAATATACATATAATAAAGTAGTTATAACATATACTATAGCAAATCCTTTCACAAAGGATTTGCTACAGATACAACAATCATATATTCTCAATCAATAGTCATGGTAAGCATAAATTATAATTCCATATTCATTCAAACATTTCAACAAATATATGGAATGCATTAAAATTAACATAGTTCATATATATACACAATACACGAAAAACATCGCATCTAAGCACATGCGACGACAATCAAGTCAGTCATAAATCATTAACTGACATTGAAAGCCTCGAAAAATCATAACCTAAATGTTTATAGTTTGCACCTGTCATCGATAAACCCGTATCGTACTTAGTTTGAACACTACGTCTTTGTCTACGACACAATGATAACCTATATCATGTAATAGGTTAGCTATTTCACCATTTACTTTAGTTGGATACTTAACTCGGATTAGGATTAGGATTTCTTACCCAAGAATGGAGTCGAAATCGCCGGTATAGCGATATAGGTAGGATGATTTGGTACATGGAGCGGTGGGATCGAATTTCAACAACTATCTCTCACACACTCTCTCTCTTCTCCTCGCCTTTTTCTCCTATTTTCTCTCTTCTCTCTCTTACGGTTTTGAAAATTTGTATGAAAAGAGAGGGGGGTGGGTTAAGGCCCTTATATAGGCCCAGAACTGATGTCAATGGTCTTAGGGCTATGGTATACTTAGGTTATAGCCAAAGAATAGTTGTTTCGATCCAACGGAGCTCATCTAGAGGCTCATTGCCTGCATACGGTCTGTGAAAAGTTCTCTGACATTGGATTTAGGCCAGGTTAAGATTTTGGTCAGATCAGATTTATAGATCGATCGTGGAGGACCTATTTCAGTTCAACGGTCATCGTCACTCGATCAGGGCCACAAGTATACTAACATATGTAGGGAAATTTCCCTGATCCGAGGGTGTAGTTGGGTTAGAATTTGACGGTTTGAAGCCTTAAATTTGGCCTACAAGTGAATGACCCAATTCACTTAAGTTTAAGTTCATTTTCTAAAGATATTCGCATTTCTCACATACTTCGCTCTGGGCTCAAGTTGTGCATTTCTGGATACTATTTGAACTTAATTTTTGAGATAGTTGTCGGTCATAACCGTATAATTTTGCAGTAATCGGACTTTCGACGCACGGTTCAAGTCCGATACGGAGTTTTAGGGTGCTCCCGAGAGCAACTGGGTTTTGAGATTGATCCTAGGTTTCTAGGTAATATAACATTAGCGATCCTATTAGTTTTAGGTCTTGCAGTTCATATAGAAAGCAGTTTAAGCTAATCTGCTAATTAATTTAGCTTAATACTTAATCAATTTTCGTCTAATTTCTAAAGAATTTGATTCTTAGTGATTTCTACCTGAGGTGATACTCGAGTCTTTGTACGGATTTTTTTAAGACGTTACAATCTACCCCCCTTAAAGAAAAATTTCGTCCTCTAAATTATTACCTTTTCGTACTCCTCGAGAATCTGAGGGTAGTTCTTGCGAACCTCGGCCTCTGTTTCCCAAGTAGCATCTTTCTCAGTGTGGTGTGTTCATAGTACCTTTACAAGCGGGATAACCTTACTACGCAACACCTGCTCCTTCCGGTCTAAAATACATGTTGGTCGGAGTACATGAGTAGTGTCTTCACTCAACTATACTTGCTCCCATTTGATAATATGGGAAGTGTCAGGAACGTATTTCTTTAGCATCGATATATAAAATACGTTGTGCACACCTGCGAGTGGTGTGGGTAAAGCGAAGCGGTATGCTACTACACCCACTTGATCTAGAATCTGAAACAGACCAATAAATCGTGGCGTGAGTTTCCCCTTCTTGTCAAATTGAAGGATTCCCTTCATAGGAAAACCTTCAGGAATACATGGTCCCTAACCTCGAACTTTAGCGGTCACCGCCTCATATCGGCGTAATTCTTTTACCTGCTCTATGTTGCTAGGAGTCGACGCCTAATAATGTCAATTTTCTCTGAGGTCGCCTGCACTAACTCTGGACTAATCAAACTCTTCTCGCCAATCTCTGCCCAACAATGCGGTGCTTGACACGGACACCCATATAGTGCCTTATAGGGAGCCATGCCAATACTCTCCTGAAAGCTGATAATGTCGATTTTCTCTGAGGTCGCCTGCACTAACTCTGGACTAATCAAACTCTTCTCGCCAATCTTTGCCCAACAATGCGGTGCTTGACATGGACGCCCATATAGTGCCTCATACGGAGCCATGCCAATACTTTCTTGAAAGCTGTTGTTATAAGAGAACTTTGCATAAGGAAGATAGTCATCCCAACTGTCCTTGAAATCAAGCATGCAAGCTCACAACATGTCTTCCAACACCTGATTCACCCGTTCCGTCTGCCTATCCGTCTGTGGGTGAAACGCGGTACTAAACTTCAGTTTCACACCCATTGCTTATTGGATACGAGTCTAGAAGCTAAATGTGAATCGTGTGTTTCTATCAGACACGATCTCTATAAAAACTCCATGCAGACGTATTATCTCCTTGATGTACAACCTAACCAAATCGTCTGCCGAGTTCGAAATGCTAATAGGGAGAAAGTGAGTCGATTTCGTCAGTTGGTCCACAATCACCTAAATGGAGTCATGTCCCTTCCTCGTCTTTGGTAACCCTGAGATGCAATCCATAGAAATGAAATCCTATTTCCATTTAGCTATGGGCATGGGCTAAAGTAAATCAGGAGGTCGGTGATGTTCTGCCTTGACCTGTTGCACGTGAGACAATGGGACACATAATCTGCTATGTGGGCCTTCATGTTGTCTCACCAGTACGAATGCTTCATGTCTCAATACATCTTCATACTACCAAGCTGCATTGCCATCTTTGAATTGTGAGCAACTTCTATGACTTCCTTCCTCAAGTCATGAAAGTTTGGGACACATAGGTGGCCTCGATAATGTAAACCCCCATCCGTACCAACTCTCCATTCCAAGTCTTCACTGTTGCTCACCTGCTCTCTCATCTGTGCCACTAGTTCATCGTCTCTCTGAGCCGCGATAATCCTTTTATCAATGAGTGGCTGCATACGAACGTGTGCAATGCTCTCGAACGGCTCCTCTACCGTAAGCTTCTGCTCAAAATCTCATACAAATTCTACAATATTCCACTCCTCTATCATCAGCAGAGCTGCAAATGCTATCGTCTTCTTGTAGCTCAACGCGTCTGCTACAAGGTTAGCCTTGCCAAGATGGTAGGAGATATGAACTTGAAGTCTTTCAAGGTTTCCATCCAACGTCGCTGACTCATATTCAAGTCCCTCTGCATGAATATGTACCTGAGGCTCTTGTGGTCACAAAAGAGCTCGAACTCCTTTCCATAGAGGTAATGTCTCCAAAGCTTCAACGCAAACTTGATGGCCACAAACTCCAGATCTTGCGTAGGGTAGTTTTCCTCGTGTTTCCTCAACTGTCACGATGCATAGGCAATAACCCTATCCTTCTGCATCAGAACACAACCTAAACCAACACGAGACGCGTTGGTGTATATCATACACTTGACCCCTTACTCTGGCAATACTAGCACAGGGGTAGACGTCAGCTTATCCTTCAATTCTTGAAAAGCTACTTTTGCTTTCTCATTTCAGGCAAACTTGAGATCCTTCCAAGTGAGCTGAGACAACGGTCTGGCTATCTTGGAAAAGTCCCTAATGAATCGACGGTAGTAACCAACAAGTCCCAGAAAACTCCTCACCTCTGTAACCGAACCGGGCTGCTCCCAGTTCTGAACTGCTGTCACCTTAGTGAGGTCCACAGCTATTCCTTCCTTACAAATCACATGTCCCAAGAACTTGACTTCTTCTTTCCAGAAGTCACACTTCTCGTATTGGGCAAACAACTGGTTTTTTCTAAGAGTATCAAAGACTGCTCACAGGTGCTCCTCGTGATCTGCCCGACTCTTAGAGTATATCAGGATGTCATTTATAAATACGATGACGAATCGGAATAGATACGAGTGAAACAGCCAGTTCATCAAGTCTATGAACATGGTCGGTGCGTTTATGAGTTCAAACGACATCACAAGAAACTCGTAATGTCCAAAATTGGTCCTGAAAGCTGTTTTTTGCACGTCCTCATCCCTGGTGCACAACTAGTGATACCCTGACTATAAGTCGATCTTAGTGAAGTTCCGTGCCCCTTTTAATTGATCGAACAGATCATTTATCCTAGGCAAAGGATACTTATTCTTTACCATCACTTGATTCAACCTACGATAATCAATACACAATCACAGTGATCCATCCTTCTTCGTCACAAACAACGTAAGTGCTCCCCGAGGAGATACACTTGGTCGTATGAAGCTCACATTCAACAGATCATCGATCTGTTTCCTCAGTTCCTCCATCTCACATGGAGGCATACGATAAGTCGGAAGGGATATAAGTGTCGCACCAGGCACTAGTTCAATGGTAAAATCAATCTCGCACTGAGGAGGTAACCTAGGTATCTTCTTGAACACATCTATGAAATCTCAGACTACAGGTGTGTTCCCTAGTGTCGGACCATCAACATTCTATAACAGGGTAGCATAACAACTAATGCGGTAGTACTAACTAACCTACACTGGGAATGTAAAAGTCGTGCCCTCATGTCCATGGGTTGTCACCACCCTAGCATCACAATCGATTTCTACCTTCATCTTGGTGAGCCAGTCCATACCGAGGATTACATCGTAATCACATAGCGGGATAATAATTAGGTCGACGAGTACTGTTCTGCTCCCTCAGTTTATCGAACAAACCTTACACATCTTAGTAGTGTCCGAGAAGATCTCAGTGGCGGTAAGGAGTCTCAACCCAACCATAGGACTAGTTTCTAACCTCAGTCGCTTGACTGTTGCGCATGATATTATAGAGATAGTGGACTCGGTGTCCACCAATAAGAAGACTTGTATACCTTGGATATGTGTCGTGACTTTGAAGGCTAGTGGTGTTGTAACTTCTATCTCAGATGCCTCAGCTGCAAGTGAGTGCACACGAGCCTGTTGAGAATGGTTCAGCTATGGTGCCATAGGTCGTTGAGGCGGCCTAAATCAAGGCGCAGGTGGCCTGTAAGAAGGCTATGCAGGTAGTACAAAACGTAGAGGTGGAGACGAGATAGCTGGTGGCATCTGACGGTTAATCTTCTGAGGGGGCATGAAGCCATTGTCCCTCATTCTGGTAAAGCAGTAAGTGTCAGCATGGCCTGACCTCTTCCAGTAGATGTACCATATATCAAGTCACCTCGGCTGTGTCGGTGGAGCCGTAAGTCGAGGAGGAGAATCTGCACGTGGCCTCTTGCTGAGGAATGGTCTGCTTGGCAAGTTTGGTCGAGACCTCTGACCCATGGGCACGCGCGTATGGGATAGCCTGTCCCCGTCCTTCTCACCTCATAGAGACATGTCCACTAGCTCAACATAGTTGAGTATACTAGCGCAACACATCTTCGAGCGTATCTTGGGTTGCAGACCCTCATAAAATCGCTGTATTCGCATCGACTGGTCTGTTAATATCAAGGGAGCATATTTGGCCAACTCCGTGAACCTATTCTTGTATTCTGCCATTGTCATCCCTCCCTATCGGAGGTGAAGGAACTCTCCCTCCTCATTATGGTAGGTGAAAGGGAAATACTTCCCGTGAAAGCATGTCTCAAAAGCCTCCCACCACCACATGCAATAAGGAGCAACAGTCTTAAGGATGTTGTCCCACCAAAGATTGGCCTCTTTCTCAAACATGTAGGTGATTAACTCTACTCGCTATGCCTCAGTGCAGTGTAGCGGCTTCAGCATCTTAGAGTGTGAGTATCCGCAAACGTAGGAGGTCGGAAGCGCTGAAATTGCTCAAACAAGCAACTAGCACCCACGTTTTCAGCAGGGTGCACAAGTTATGCAGGTAAAACCACACTCATATTCTCGGTAAGGGACCCAACAATGGTGGTCCAAATCTGTTGCTGCTGCATAAGGAGCATCATTTGCTCCAACCTATCAGGAGGAGAAGCCACCTGAGGCATGTGAGGCATCGAGATAGACACACGGTTCTGCTCGAGAACCGGTGGTGCAAAAGGTGTCAACCCATTTGTGGGGCCAGTGCCTGGCTGAGAATCAGGCATAGTCTCGTGAGTCGGGCCCAAACTAGGGTCCGTATGGCTATTGCTTAGGGGAGGTGCCCCGTCAATCGAGTCGCCAAGTATAAGACGTGTCGTACTCCGTGTGGCCTTAGGTGGAATTCCCTATATACAACATAGGGTGCAACTCGTGTAAGATTTAACATTCAACACTTAATTTCTCAAGCATTCTACACATCTCAGAAACAAAGGAGTTACTTGCATTTCATTTAACCAAAATTGTCACAATACATGAGATGTAGTATTACATGGATTATGACAGAAGATGCATATGAGCTAATCTAATCAAAGTTTCAAATACTAAAGCATACCAACCACTCTATGATATTACTAAGCCTACAAGGGCTATAACATAGGAAACATGAAAGCAAAGAAAACCCAAAGACGACTACAATATGGGACTAGTCGTCAAAATCTAGTGATGGAGGAGGAGCACCCTTATCTTGCACACAGCACATGATAGCCTTCAAAGTGTGAGAAACATTCTTGAATTTTTATTTTATGAAGGCCCTATTCTTTTCAAGTTTGGCCCAAGTCTCACTGACCTCCTGTCGCAGGGCGACCTAGCCCTCCTCATGTTGAGCCAAGCAGGCTTCTAAAGTAGCCCGATCACGGTGGGGCTCATGTGTAGCAGGAGGAGAGCCCCCATCAAAGTCTTAGGCCTCTCTTCTTCCTCTTCCTGCTCTTCCTCTATCTCATTTCCTCCTTCTTCATCACTCTCTTCCTCTTCACTTTCCATCTCATCCTGACTCTTATCGAGTTGGGCTTGACGTTGTCGTGGCCCAATATTCATGTTGTTGAGAGTAGTGTCATTGATGAAATGGATTGGCGTAAGCCTTTTTGAGCCAAGTCTGTAGCCGAATTCACATGCAGGCTTACATATGAGTCGGTCAAATGGGAGTGAAATGTCTGTCCTGGGAGTGCGTGCAGTTTGCACTATCTGTAGTAGTACATATGTAGGTAAGCACAGCTTGTCTCCTTACCCAGCCCTGTATAGGAAGTCTAGCATCAGACGTGTGCATTCACTGTGATTGCTCCACCTAGGATACACATTGTGCGTGAAGATGTGGTGGATTAGGAGGAAGTTGTGAGTCATTTTGGTCGCTGAGAGGCAGTTGCCTTGATTTCAGTGGACCAATCAGTCATAAAGAAATCGCATACATCGATCTTTTTCAGGCACACTCCTTAGACTCTTCTCGCTAGCATGAACCTCCCCACGCGGCATCTCCATGACTCGAGCTATCAAGTCCATATTGACAATGACTTTCTGCCTTCCCACGGGGATAGAGAACTACAGAGGTTCCAGCAGTAGCTCTCGTATATCGGCGTAGAAGGCTCGGACAGTGCTCTCTTTCGCACGGGACTTACCCTCAAATATGAGACCCCACCCGGTGTCCAATAAGAGATCCATCGCTGGATAAAACGTAAATAGTTTCTCATCCACGTGTGCTTTAAAGAAAACCCTACAGCCTTAAAACCTTCCATATGCCATATCCGCCAGTAGAACTCTTTCGAGAGGAAGCTGGGGATCGAGCTCTTGCTTCATCCTTATTTCTCGATCTACACTTGTGATAGCCTTGGTGCCTTTCTGCCTCCTTGAATGGGTAGGGCGGCTAGGCCCGGCTACATCCGTGGAGGCCCTCTTCTTCCCCATGAGAGAAAGAAGTGTGGAAAATGAAAATATGGCCTCCACGAGCTCAAAAAGAGCCATGTAAGTGAAATAAAATGGAGGGATAAGATAGGTTGTTGGACCTTGAGATTTTTGAGATAGCAAGGAGGGTTTATGTGCTCAAATGGAAGGAAATGAGGGAGATAGGAGATGGGTTTGAAAGAAATTATGGGAGGTGTGTATGTAGTGATGAAGAAGAAGAAGATTTGGGAATGGAGGAAGGATTTGAGAGAAAAGATGGGATTTTGGGAGATTTGGAAAGCTTAGAGGTGTGTAAGAGGAGGAAATAAAGTAAATGGGTGGTTATAGGGATCCCCACACGATTTCATGGGCCCCACAGGTGTGTATAAGGGTTGTACCCACTGGCCCTCTATGGCCTGACAGGCCTAAACGAACCGAACCACGAGGCCTTGCAGGTGGCGTGATGCCATCGCGGTTCGTTGGACCAAGGGCGATGGCATTGCCCTAGGGGCAATGGTATCCCCCTCCCTGGGGTGTCGTATGTGTGTGGAGACCACTTTGGTCCCCCTCGATTTGGGCCGTTTGGGCTCCTGAGTCCTTTTGGTGTGTTTTCGGGTTTCATCTCGCATATATTCATGCTTTTAGGGTTATTTGAGTGTGGAATACACTGAACCATCATCTAAACCTGTCAATTGACGGTCTGAAAAAGGATTGGGGTCATCTCGCATGATCGTAGATGCCTACGGGTCTGATTTCAATGGTCAGTTTCACCTGTCGGTGAAATTGGGAATCCTACGACTGTTTTTATATTTTATCGCTCCCTCTTAGATCAAAGTATATCAGTGTGCGTCGTGTTACCATAACCTAGGTCCAGTTTAATCTAAATAATGCTTTGATACCAACTTGTAACGCCCTAAAAATTGGGGGTCGAGCAGAAGCTCAGCTCCTAAATTTCAACGCATCACTTATGCAACATAGATAATGATGGCTAAATGTTATCCATATTAGTGCATTAAATATGAGTGAGATTATACCAAATCAGCATATCATACTCTAGAGACAGTTAAATTATGTAAGTGAAAAATTATGATAAATACATATAAAGCATATAAGTGATTGTAAGTCCCTAGAGTATAAACGTCACCAGGTTAAATAATTACAAGTATAGTACTAAAATTCTCAAAATGATAAGTGTAATGTCATCTAGTCCATATCCCTACAGCCCTAGTAGCGTAACTCCAGGTCTATGTAGACTCACCGGAGAGTTGCAGATAGGAGAACTCCTCCACATCATCATAGAAGGCAGGCTCCGTCACATATGACTCACCGTCATCTGAAACTACAATAGAGTCTGGTTGGTGTTTTAAAACACCATCCCAGAGTGGGAGTGAGTGATCAACTCAGTGGATCTATAAGGCAAAGGTTAACATGTTATCAATTCAATCAAGCAGTAATGA
Organism: Magnolia kwangsiensis; assembly: GCA_037074715.1. Classification (NCBI taxonomy): domain Eukaryota; kingdom Viridiplantae; phylum Streptophyta; class Magnoliopsida; order Magnoliales; family Magnoliaceae; genus Magnolia; species Magnolia kwangsiensis. Next base: position 65,004,121 of record CM073589.1, read on the forward strand.
TAAGGCAGTACAACAATCATGTCCTACATACTCTTGTTAATGTAAGAATGAGATGCGATAATGATGTTTACCCTCGCCTGTACTCCCTCTGCGACATCATCTCATGGTCGCTCATACAACACTTCTGGTGTGCTCAACTCCAACGCCAAAGGCACATGCAATGCGGTGCAGTGCGTGATTAACCAAGTTCTTAATTAGACTTATTCATATAGAAGGTTGAGAAGCTAAGGTACCTCCCTTTATATCATTGACTGTAACATCTCAAAAAAAATCCGTATAAAGACCCGAGTACCACCTCAGGTAGAAATCACTAATAATTGAATCCTTTAAAAATTAGACAAAAATTAATCAAGAGTTAAACTAAATTATCTATGAAATTAGGTTGAACCACTTTAAATATGAACTGCAAGACCCAAAACATGTAGAATCATTGGCGCTACATTACTCCGAAACCTAGAATCCATTTTAAAACCCAGTTGCTCTCGGGAGCACACTGAAACTCCGTATCAGACCTAGACCGCGCATCAAAAGTCTGATTATCCCAAAACTATATGATTATGACCACCTTACTAGACTTGACAACCATCTCAGAAATTAAGTCCTAAAGGTATCCAGAAACGCATAACTTGAGCCCGAAGCAAAGTGTGTGGGAAACGCGAATATCTTTAGAAAATGAACTGAAACTTAAGTGAATTGAGTCGTTCGTTTACAGGCCAAATCTAAGGATTCAGACCATCAGATTCTGACCCAATTACACCCTCGGATCAGGAAAAATTTCCAACACATGTCAGTGTACTTGTGACCTTGATCGAGTGTCGGTGACTGTTGAACTGAAACAGGTCCTCCACGGCCAATCTACTGATCCAATCAGGTCGAGATCTTAACCTGACTTAGATTTAATGTCAAGAAGCTTAAGTCTGACTGCATGTAGAAAAGGGGCCTCCAGATGTGCTCCGTTGGACCGAAATAGCCACTCTTTGGCTATAACCTAAGTATACCATGGCCTTGGGGCCATTCCCATCAGTTCCAGGCCTATATAAGGGCATTTACCCACCCCTTTCTCATTCCATACGAATTCTAAAACCTAAGAGAGAAAAGAGAGAGAAAGTGAAGGAGAAAGTAGAGAAGTGAGAGAGAAAGTGTGAGATAGTTCCTAGGATTCGATCTCACTACTCCACATACGTAACTACCGCTTTCGTGTCGTTATACCAGAGATTTTGATTCCGTTCTTAGGTAAGAAAACCTAACCCTAACCTGTTTTAGGAATCCAAATGCGTAGATCGGTGAAATAGCTAACTCATTTTATTGATTAGGTATCTAAAGTCTAGTTTACAAGGTGAGAGTGTTCAAACTGAATCCGTTACGAGTTTACCGGTGAAAGGTGCGGACTATAAACGTTTAGGTTATGATTTTCAAGGCTTTTAATGTTAGTTAATGATTTATAACTAACTTTGTTACCATTTCTCATGCTAGATACGATGTTTCCCTCACTTTACAAATATATATATATATATATATATATGAACTATGTTGAATATAGTGTAATTCATGTGTTTATAAAAATGTTTAAATGGGTATGAAATTTGGATTCGTGCTTGCCATGATTATCTGTCGTGGATATATGATTGTTGTATATATGACAACTCTTTGGGGAAGGGATTTGCCTTAATACATATTATGACCAACATACGTCATGTATGTTGAAGTGTGTAGTCTAAGTGTTTGTAAAAATGTTTGAATGAGTATGAAATTTAGATTCGTGCTTGCCATGATTATCCATCGTGGATATATGATTGTTGTATATGTGATAACTCCTTGATGGAAGGATTTGCCTAATACATGTTATAACCAACATACGTCATGTATGTTAAAGTGTGTAATCTAAGTGTTTGTAGAAATGTCTGAATAAGTAAATATTTAGTAAATTATATTTTATATGGGTATTGAGATAAGATTCTCAACTACCTTAGCTATGTGTATAAATCCATTCATGTAACTTAGATTAATTGATGTGATTTACATATGAAATGTATAGGTGTGAAAGCATGTTTACTTGTACTTCATAAAAATGCTCAAGTGGTTCCTTTGTTTGAATTAATTGTTTATTGCTGATATGCCTATCATATTGCTTTCCTGTTATATTTAAGTATGCTTGGGACTGCTACATAGTCCAGGCTATTGGTAACAACTCCTGATAAGGGTTGAATATTGCATATCAAACCCTAGTTATTATTACCTGATTTTGCATACATGATAATGCTTAATATCATATTTTAATTGTGTTTTTGTTGCAGAGTGTAATTAGGAGCATGGACTAAAAAAGAATATTAAAAGCGTGGATTTGACCCTCCGAAGTCATCAGAGCAGGGGACGGACCCCAAGGGACCAAGATCGAAGGATTTATATGCCATGGATCTGAGAAAATCAAGCCGTTCACATTAAAGAGGCCCGAAAATGTTCCAGAATACAAGATCACAGGGTTCCCGCCATCCGACTACCTTAAAACTTCATAAATGGCTTTAGGGCCATAAATTAACCGTACATATTAAATTTTAGCCATTGGATTACTATGGAAGTGGCCCAACGGACAGATCAATACCTTAATTCCTTAAGTGGAGCCCACCTACAATTTGGATATGCTTCAAAGTTGGTCTCAACCCATTTTAGGAGGTGACTAAACATATGATTGGTGCAAATTTCTTATTTACATAGCAGTTGACCCCACATGTATAGCATGTGCATAAAGCACATGTGCCCTGGCCGTGTACCGGACCGGCCAAGTCATCCAAAGTCGGTTTGACCAATGTCTTCCGTAAAAAAAAAATGAAAATTTCTATTTTTTGAAATAGCGTCCGCACACGCCATTATCAGCTGCAGTTGTGGGCCCCACCCATCATCCGTACAGTTGATCCATACCCTTCATTCGTTCCCTGGGGCAACCATAACCCACTCTTAGCTGACAGAATTTGAAGATATCATTTTATTGGTTTTTCAATCGTTCAAAACACAGAATGGACAGTAGGTTTAAAACTCTATGGGCCGCATCAATGGGCATCTAAAACTATCCCTTCTCGAACGGTTTTTCGAGAGGAATCCAATGGACGGGGTGGATTTCCTCGAAAACACTTTTGTGAGGCCCACTGATCACGTCAGCGCAGTCACGTGCATAGGCTTATGCATGTCCATGAAAAGCGATTTTCCAAGCGGTTGTGACCCACCATCTTTGATCAAATGAAAGATCTGATCCATCAATCATGTAGAGTATTCAAAAATGTCCTAAGGGACAGTGTTTATTTGGAAATTGATTGAGGAAAGTAGTGCTGTTTTGGGCCCAAATTTTTCTTCAAAAAGTTGTTACACGGTTGTTGCTGCGAAGGCCTTTCCACCGACTCCAGCCTTTCCACCGCCCCTCTAGCAGCTATAAACGGAGGAAGACGTGAAGAGCTTGGGGGAGAGCTGATCCAGAGCCGAGGAGATTTTGGAAAAGAGAGAAGAAAGAGAAAAAAAGGACAGGAAAGAGGAGAGAGAGAGGAAGAAAGAAAGGAGATCCTTATGTTTTTCTTTTCTCAATCTTATTTTTCCTTCTTTTTATTTGAATTTATGGATTGCTAATTTTTCAGCTAGGGCTGAGATGAAACCCCTAATTTGAATAACTCTTGTTATGTGTTGATTTTATCTAGATTTGATTGATTTGTTTCTTTCTCTAGTGTGATTAACTGAAAACTCCATACTTCTCCATTCTATGAGCTTAACCAAAGTCTAGATGTGGATGTTGTTTGGAATCTTATTCTAGGTGCTTGTGTCTGACCATGAACAGGTTTCCTATAGCAAAAGAAATAGAAATTTACATCTCTTCATGCCTGACCATGGATGAAAAAATATGATCTTTATGCTTTAAGGGATTATATATTCTGTGTGCCCGACCAAGGATATAGAGTGTATTTTATTTATTAAATTTATATCAATCTAAATCAAGGTGAATCAACAGGTAAAACAAGGGTCAGGATAATTAGTGGTGGATTCAAAAGTCCTAATATTCTCCTTGATTGAATTTTTCTTATTGCTCTCGGTTATTTTTCATATATTTGTGTTAATAGTTTGCTAAACTATTTGTTGGATTAGTTAAGAAGAATTGTAAAATTTGAATTGTGACAACCAGTCCTCGTGGGAACGATCTCGTAATACATATTGTATCTACATCTGATTCGTATACTTGCGAGTTTAAAATCATTTAAATTATGTTGGTTTAAATAAAACATCAAGTTTTTGGCGTCATTGCCGGGGACTGTTTCCGCCCAATTAGATTTAGGATTCTCTCTTATCATAATTCATAACCTTAGGATTTTTCTCACATTATTTTAGAAAAATTAATTTATTTTTATTTTTATTTACAGGAATTGAGGAAGGAAGCTGCAAAATAAAATTGTCTTCAAAAGGACGAGCTCCCAAATCTTTAGACATCGATCATCCCCTTTTCCGGGCTCTTTCTTCCAATTCTTGTTTACATAGTTTTATTTTGTTTTTAGGAATTCATAATTTTTAGTTCTAATTTTATTTCTCTTAAGTTACATCTTAGTTTAGTTTAGTTTTTTTTCCTACATTGCAGTAATTCAGTTTATGCTAGGACGTAGATCTCGGGACATAGAACTAACACCTTTTGATCCTGAAATAGAAAGAACCTTTCGTAGAAGATTTGGAAACATCCCATTTGAAATGACGGACGAGAATGGAATTAAAGCTCTTAGAGATTATTCAGCTCCTCTCCAATTTAATGCGCCTTCATGCATAGTGTTTCCAGCCACCACAGCAGCACACTTTGAACTTAAGCCTGGGGTAATACAATTGTTGCCCTCTTTTTATAGTTTAGACAAGGAGGATCCATATCATCATGTGAAAGAATTCCTAGACATTTGTTCTACCTTTAGGTTCCAAAACTTTTCAAATTATTCAATCTGTTTGCGCCCTTTTCCTTTTTCTTTGAAGGATAAGGTGAAAGCAAGGTTGAATTCTCTAGGAGTAGGGTCTATCACTACTTGGGACCAACTGTCTAAGAAGTTCTTAAACAAGTTCTTTCCTATTCACAAAACTAATGCTCTCCGCAGAGAAATTACTAATTTCACACAAAAAGAGGGTGAGCACTTTCATGAATGTTGGGAAAGATGGAAGGACTTGCTTCTTAAATGTCCACACCATGGGTTTGATAAGTGGCAATAGGTTCAATACTTCTATGACGGGTTGACACCCCAAAACCGTCGCATGGTTGATGCCACCAGTGGAGGGTCATTCATGACCAAAAGCGATGTCGAAGCTTGGAATTTCTTTGAAACCCTGTGTGAAAATTTTCAGCAATGGGACTATTCAAATAGAGGTGAAAGAAGTCCCCAACCACAGAAGAAAGGGGGTATATATGAGATAGGAGTCACGCCAGATCTTTATGTCAAAATTGATAGCCTGACAAAAAAAGTTGATACTTTGATGTTAAATAATGGACCTCCAAATACAACTCAAATCGAGTCATGTGCCATATGTTCTAGTCCTAGCCATCCTACGTAGTCTTATCCATCTGGTGTAGCATTTTCAGAATTTCTCTCTGAATAAGTGCATGCTATGAATGCCTTTCGGAGAACTGGGAATGATCCTTACTCAGACACCTACAATCCAGGGTGGGCTAGATATCCAAATTTTTCTTGGGCAAAAGAACCTCAACAAGGAGGACCATTTGAAAATCCTCCTATGCAACCTTACTCCCAAGTTGAAAGTTAACAACCTCAACAATTCTCACAATATCAACAAGTACCTCCACAATCTAGGAAACCATCTCTTGAGGATACACTCAATCTTTTTATGCAGAGTTCACTTCAATTTCAAAAAGATACCCAACAAACTTTACTAGCTAACCAGCAAAGCTTACATGCAAATGCGCAATCCATTGTCAAGCTGAAAGTACAGTTGGGTCAACTTGCTACCACATTGAGTGAGAGAGAGAAGGGCAAGTTCCCTAGTCAACCTATGGCAAATCCGAAAGGACAGTATGAGATTTGCTCTAATTCAAACTAAGAATAATATCATGAGTAAGATAAATCAATCATTACCCTTAGGTCCAGTAAATAGATCGAAAACAAAGTAATGATGCCTAGGGAAGAATTAAATTCCAATTTGGAAGACCAAAATGAAGCAGAGAGTCATACTAGTGCATCTAAAGTCCAATAACACTCTGACTCTCTAGGAACCACTCCTGTGCCATCCTATGTGTCTAAAGCATCTTTTCCTCAATGTCTAGCACCAATTAAGAAAGTAAACAACTTTAATGATATATTAGACATGTTTAAACAAGTGTAAATTAACATTCCGTAGCTTGATGTTATCAAGAAAGTCTCTGCTTACGCTAAGTTTCTTAAAGATTTATGCACTCAAAAGCATAAGATGAATGTTCATAAGAAGGTCTTCCTTGTAGAGCAACTCAGCTCGATGATTCAAAACAACACCCCTCTTAAATTTAGGGATCCAGGAGCTCATACCATTTCTTGCGTCATAAGAGAGCATAAGATTGAGAAGGCATTGCTTGATTTAGGGGCGAGCATTAATTTGTTACCATATTCTATATATGAACAGCTAGGACTTGGTAAGCTAAAACTAACTAAAATAATACTACAACTAGCTGATAGATCTATCAAGGTACCCCGTGGTGTTATTGAGAATGTGTTAATTCAGGTTGATAAGTTTTATTGTCTAGTGGATTTCATCGTTCTAGATACTCAGCCTATCTAAAATCCTACTAGTCAAATTTCGATTCTTCTAGGACGTCCATTCTTGGTCACATCTAATGCTATCATAAATTGCAGGAATAGAGTTATAAAGTTGTCTTTTGGTAACATGAAGATTAAATTTAATGTTTTCAATGCTGTACGACAACCAGCAGACTCGGATGATATATTTGAAGTGGACATGATTGAGAGTTTAGTGCATGAATCTTTCCTTTAATCGTCCGAAGATTCACTTGAGACTTGCTTAACACATTTTGGCATGGATTTTGACATAAAAAATTCCATCCAAGAAGTTAATGCATTGCTCGACTCTACTCCTATAATGAAAACTGTAAAATGGAAAGTGAAAGTGGAACCTCTTCCACCCTCTGAGTCTAAACCGATCCCATCTATTGAGAAACCACCTGAACTTGACCTTAAACAATTGCCTGAAAATCTCAAGTATGCATTTTTAGATCCTTCTAAGAACCTTTCTATCATCATAGCTTCTAACCTTAAGAAGGAACAGGAGAGCAAGTTGCTTAATATTCTTAGAGAATATAAGGCAGCTATTAGGTGGACGATAGCGGACATAAAGGGAGTAAGTCCTACTGTGTGTATGCATCGTAATGATCTTGAAGAAAACGTGAAAACGTCACGGAGGCTTAACTATAACAAGAAAGAGGATGTTTGAGAGGAGGTGCTTAAATTGTTAGACGTTGGTATCATTGATCACATTTAAGATAGCATGGTTCAAGTTGTTCCCAAAAAGTCTAGGATTGGTTAATCAAGGTGTTGAGGAAATGTATTTGGCGTACCTAGGTTATCAAGAATGATTAATTCATGGTCCATTCTTGTCTAGCTGAAGGTGTTAAACTTAGCGCTCCTGGGAGGCAACCCATCTTTTCATTCCATTTCATTTTCTTAATTAGTTAGTTCAATGTTTGTGGGTAACATTGCTGTAAACCCTTATGAGACTACAACTCGTCCACTAGGGGCAACCTAGGAGTTTAAAGGCTTGTTGCATACGCTAAATGCAATCAAGAGCACCTGCGAAAGTGGTATAGGTAGCATCTTCTTTTTGTGATTTTATTTTTGTTATTCTGCTTTTGTTGATTTCTCTCTTGTGCTGACTTGCTTTTACGTTGATATTTTTGAAAAAGCCTTTTAATTCTTTCATCTAGGTACTATCTTTCCATCACTCGTCTTTTACTTTCATTGTCCTATGTGCTTTGCATGCTTATTTCTTTTACATTGAGGACAATGTAGATTTTAGGTTGGGGGTGGGAGATTAGGTTACCTAATAAGTATTTTCTTAGTCTTGAGCAAAAATTGTGAAAATTTTTAAATTTTTCTTTAAATTTTTCTGAAATTTCTTGTGAATTTGCAGTGATTTTGAAGGATAGTTGTGATTTTAAAATTACAAGATACAAAATGTTGGTACTTTATGACTCTGGGATTCAGTTGTCTGTTAGACTTCACAGTTAAGTTTAAATTGTCAACCCATGATTAGAAGCTTTAAGTATTGATTGCGTCATGATTTCGCATATCACATCTCACTTACACATTAAGGTTCCGATTCGATAATTGAATGATTAACTTGGTAATCACTAAGCATGAAGGGAATTAACTTGAAAAATATTTTACCATCAGTTTATAAAGAAGAATTGAAAGGGTTAGGTGATCGAACTTCACCATAGGTTTTCTCCCTATATGTGAGGATTTGATTCCCCTCCTTGGTAGTACTGTTCATAAAAAATCAAAGGCTGGTAAAATGAAAAGTTAATCTGTAAGGCAAGTATTGGTTTCAAGTTTTGTTGTCATGAATTCCATTGTTAATTACTAATGATATCATGAAATTGACAATTGGATCTCTTAACATTGGTAAGCCAAGATTACATTATACACTCATGGAACTTGATGTTTAGAATTGTTCTAATTAATGGATTAATATTTTGAACTTGATTATGAAGTTTACTGTACGCTTGATTCCAGGGGAAAATTTTGCTCACCATTCATGAATCTTAGAATTCTTGCATGTAGACTATTTGTTCACAAGTCGCTCAGGTTTACAGGAATTGTCTTTTATTTCTGAAATTATTTTTTGCATGCTTTGTCAGGACTAGAAAAATGCTGGTTGGGGGTTGTGATAAGGGTTGAATATTGCATATTAAACTCCAGTTATTACCTAATTTTTCATACATGATAATGGTTAATGTCATATTTTAATTGTGTTTTTATTGCAGGGTGTAATTAGGAGCGTGAACTGAAAAATGATATTAAAAGCGTAGATTTGATACTTTGAAGTCATCAGAGTAGGGGACGGACCCCAGGGGACCAAGATCGACAGATTTATACGCAATGGATTTGAGGAAATCAAGTCGTTCATATTAAAGAGGTCCGAAAATGGTCCAAAATGCAAGATCACAGGGTTCCCACTATCCAACTGACTCGAAACTTCATAAATGGCTTTAGGGCCATAAATTAACCATACGTATTAAATTTCAGCCATTGGATCACTACGGAAGTGGCCCAACAGACAGATCAGCCCCTTAATTCCTTAAGTGGGGCCCACCTACAATTTTGATATGCTTCAAAGTTGGTCTCAACCCATTTTAGGGGGTGAAAAAATATATGATTAGTGCAGATTTCTTGTTTACATCGCAGTGGACTCCACATGTATAGCATGTGCATGAAGCACATGTGCGCTGGCCGTGTACCAGATCGGCCAAGTCAGCCGAAGTCGGTTTGACTGACGTCTTCCGTAAAAAAATGAAAATTTTCATTTTTTGAAACAGCGTCCGCACACACCATGATCGATTGCAGTTGTGGGCCCCACCCATCATCCATACGGTTGATCCATACCGTTCATTCATTCCCTAGGGTAGCCACAACCCACGCCTAGCTGACAGAATTTGAAGACATCACATTAATGATTTTTCAACCATTCAAAATGCAGAATGGATGGTAGGTTTAAAACTCTATGGGTTGCATTAATGGACACCCAAAACTACCCCTTCCCGAACGGTTTTTCGAGAGAAATCCAATAGATGGGGTGGATTTCCCCGAAAACAGTTTTCAACCGTTCAAACACTCATTTTGGGTCTTGCAGTTCGTATAGAAAGTAGTTTAAGATAATCTACTAATTAATTTAGCTTAGTACTTAATTAATTTTTTTCTAATTCCTAAAGAATTCAATCCTTAGTGATTTCTGCCTAAGATGATACTTGGGTCTTTGTACAGATTTTTTCAAGATGTAATATCATGTTGCCTATTTTAGTGAGAAATTGAATGAGGCAAACAAAGATACTCTACCTATGACAACGAGTTCTATACGGTAGTGTTGTCTTTGAGAAATTGTTGTCATTACCTCCTATCGTAGAAATTTATCTTATTCTCTCATTATAAGGCCTTATGTTATCTTCACACCTATAAAAAAAATTTAACCCAAGGCTTGCTAAGTAGGTTGTGTTCCTTCAATGGTATTCGTTTATCTTGAAACACAAGGCCAGAGTAGAGAATAAACCAGCCGATGCTCTTAGTTATAAAGTGGCGTTGCTCAATTCTTTGAGTGTAGGAATTGTTAGCTTTGAGCAACCAAGAGATGAGTACCCCACATGTCCAGATTTTGGGGGTACTTATACGTCACTCTCAAGTAATCGATAAAGTGCAAGAGATTTCGTGTTACGAGATGGATTCATTTTTAAAGGAAATCATTTATATATTCCTTGTACATATCTTCGTGAATTCCTTATATGGGAGCTTCATTCGTGAGGGATGACTGCCTACTTTGATTGCGATAAGACTATTGCCTTCATAGAGGATCGTTTCTACTAGCAAAGTCTCAAGCGAGATGTCGTCAGAATTTTAGAGTAATGTAGAACATGTTAGATGGCGAAGCAGCAAAAGAAAAATTCTAGATTATATACACCATTACCTGTGTCACATGCTCCATGACAAGACATTACATGGATTTCGTGCTTGGGCTTCCCAATACGATTAAAAAGTACGATTTCATTTATTTAGTTTTATTGTGGACCGCTTCTCTAAGATGGCATATTTCATCCCATATTTTAAACATCAGATGCATCTAATATTGCTAAGGTCTTTTTTGATAGTGTGGTCCGTCTCCATGGTTTACCTAAGACCATAGTGTCTGACCGTGATGTCTGATTTACTAGTTATTTTTAGAAGACACTATGACACATGATGGGAACACATTAGTAGTTTTCTACTGCATACCAGCCTTAAATTGTAATACTTCAGTTTTCGAAACCTAAGTATATTACTCGTTTTTTAAAAATCCGAGTGTTAGCCTTTAAAATCAGTCCAAATTTAAACCATCTTATCAAATATTAAAGTTAGCAGTAATTGTTGGCGGAGTAAACCATGCATTGTATAAAAATATTTTGATTATCACAAAATTTTAAATGTAGCACCCATACAGGACTTATACAATCCTAAATAACAAAGTTCATTAAACAAAAACAACAATCTATCAACTAGTGATGGAGCTTATTATGGGTCGCAGAGACTTCATCTAGCTCCTCAGCTATCTGATTTACTCAAGCGACTAAGTGAACAACATTGGCTCGCTCTACACTTGTATTAACTGATATGATTTGATAGCGTCAATGGCTATCGCAGTAAAGAACACCCTCTAAGATTACACACTCATCATTCATAATCTAGGATAGATCACAAGTCATAAGAATGAATATAGTAAGCAGTGCAATTCATATTCATGATCATATACTAAAAAATTAAGTCAATCAATATAATCTCAACATTAAGGAAATGTAGTAGCAATTACAATGCAAGTGAATGTGTCCAGATAGCTAAATAATCAATCATAAAACTTTTTATTGCACTCTAAATATAAAATCAAGCTTTACACCTCTACTTCACCCGGAAATCATATCTTATGTGAACACCTCAAGATGTCTAGAAAATTAATAAGTTAACTTCAGCTCCACCTAGAAATCACAATATGACTGAACACTAAAAGATGAAGAGAGAATTAATATACAAACATCTACTTCACCCAGAAATCATATCGTATATGAACACTGCAAGATAACTAGAAAATCGATAAGCGAACTCCCGCTCCACCTGAAAATCACAGTATGACTAAACACCACAATATGAAGAGAGAATCAATATATAAACTCTAAACCACCCAGAAATCATATCATACGTGAACACAAAAAGATGACTAGAAAATCAATAAGTGAATTCCCTCTCCATCCAAAAATCACAGTACGACTGAACACCGCAAGATGGCTAGAAAACCAACATACATAACTCTACTTCACCATTTAATCAACAAACGAACTTCAGCTCCACCCATAAATCACCATACAACTGAATATCGCATAATGATTCGAAAATCAACAAGATATGTGAATATAACCAACAAGCCATAAAAGGGTGCCAATATTCCATCAAAGCTAAGAAGGGCAAATAATGTGATTTAAGCCATGTAAGGCAAAGTGTGATCCAAGCCATAAAAGGAAGATGTGCGATCCAAGCTGCGTAAGTCAAATATGGACCGTAAGATGGTAAATTCATGACAGGTTCCATTCATACCATCACTTAATCACAAGCACCAAACATACAGTTAATTAACAAATATATAACTAAACATAACATGTTATCATCAAATCATTTTTTCTTGCTAAAATTAAAGAGACATGTCCATTATCTAACATAAGACCCAATTTCGCTATAGATTAGCATATTCATATAGTAAGATAAGTAACTCAATGAGAGAAATCAAGGCATCATCTATGTCTAGATTGATAAATTTAAGTGAAAAGCTCAAAGGGTGAGTCTTCACCTTAGGATATGAGTTTTCATCATCATAAGGTTTGAGAGCATGAAGTAGCTTGAATCAGGTCTGACCCCATATCATAAAATTTCTCAAATATATATGATTAAAATTGACCAATAAATTTCTAATTTAAATAACTAAGTTGGACTTACCCAATTGGATCAATCCGATTGACACAGCCGGTTGGGGACTCAAATTGGCCCAATCCAATAAATATGTTGTTAGACAAGCCGACCACCACTAACACTCTAGCAATGATGGAAGCTCAATGCAACCTCACTAAGTTGACTCGAGTAGCCGAATCAGTTAACGAGTTGACTTGAACTCAACTCAACAGTAGTTGCACCCAAGCTCCCTCTCTCTCCCTCTCCTTCTCTTCTCCTTTCTTTCTTTCTTTCTTTCTTTCTTTCTTTTCTTCTGCATTTCTATTATTTTTGCTAGAATGTCTAACAATGTCTGGACTAGGCCCTAACCCAACTTGACCGAGTCAGACCAACAACAACCAACCCTCTTCTCTTCTTCTTCTTCCTATTTGTTCGGGAGACCAGGTAGGACTCTAGACTTGACCCAGACTTAGCAGCCTAGTGAGTCAAGCCCCTGTGGTGAATCGACAGTGAGTCATGGTGCGGCACATGCGCACTCTCTCTCTCACCCTCTTTCTTCTTCTCTTCGTCTTTCTCCTCCCATCTCTCTCTCTACCTTCTTCTCTTCCTCTTCTTCTCTACTTCTTTGAAGACACAACAGAGCGCTTGGCTCGAACCAGACTCAATTCGGTTCAAGTTGGTGCAACACGGCATGGGGGTGTGGCATTGCATCATGTGCAATGGCTCGACCTCTTCTCCTTCGTCCTTTCTTCTTCTTTTTTCTTCGATCTCTTTCTCAACTTGCAGGTCTTTCTCAACTTACAGGAGATCTGGGCTTATAAGGATATTATCCACTCGGTGTTTGGCTCAATCTGACTCACTTGGTGCAGTTGAACAACGATGAAGAAGGCATCGACGTCAATGAAAAATTTCCTCCCGCTGCTCCTTTCTTCATTTCAACAACATGGCACAGTCCCTAGGGATGCAATAGAGCTTGTGGATGCAGGAAAGCGAAGTTTTGAGGACGTTTTCTAAATGGGTTTGGAGGGAGAATGAGTTGGAAAGTTTTTCTCCAACAGCCACAAGAAACAGAAGGAGGGGTGTTGTTGCTAGATCTATTCCCCCTTCTAATGTTGCCTTAACAAGTCCCAGGCGGTTAGATCAAGAATGAACAGTTGAGATGTGATTTATTTTGCAACAGCTGCCACATGCGGTTGTCAAGCCAAAACTGGCTGCTAGTTTGGTCTTTGATAGGGATGTAACCCTAAAATGAAGGGTCGAGATGGATTGGAATGGAGGGTTGGGATGCTGCAGAGACAACCCACGTGGATTGCTAGCATGAAAAGGGGAAGAAAAATGGATTTTTCCATTTTTGGCAAAACATCCGCACGCAGCCCAGTTTGTGGCTGAGATTGTGCGCACGACTGTGAGATCTAATGGACAAGATTGGGCAAGGACTGGTCCTCTTCGGATGCTCTACAAGGTGGATGGTTTGGATCATCCCAAAGGATGATCATGGTGGGCTAAGTTTAGACAAAAACGGACGCTGTCCATTTGAATTAGATCGGGCGGGAGAAAGCTCCCTGTCTCTTGCCATTTCCATCGAGTCATACCCGATTGACTGGATTCCCTAGTCCAGTGAATGGCTGGTGCACGCACAAGTCGTGCACACAGATCAAGGATGGGGGCCACAGAGATGTCCTAATAAAAATCTACTCGTTCATTGGCTTTGTCAGCCGACATTAGGGCCCAGCCCAAAGGATGAAGCAGATCCATGACTTAGGTGGGCCATATCATCTAAATTATGGCCATTAAGTGCTAGTTATCATTGATTTGAGGTGGTATGTAGTCCACTCCCATTATCAGAACCGTTCATTTTACTAGTGAGCCACCCAAGGCCACTATTTATTTTAAACTAATGTTATTTTAATCAGATGGGTCACACGACGTTTGTTTTTAAGTTCAAACTATGATTTCCATCCATCCAATAGTCAAATAGCTTCCTAGTTTGATCCTAACTGCTATAAGGCTTCCTAGTCCAACTTAGATGAACCTCCATGTCATCCATATAGATCAGATAATTCAATTGTTGTGTTGAAGTGTTAGACCACACCATGTTAGTTGTAAATCAAATGGATGGTGGATCTAGGGGTCCGATATTACTGATTGATTTGGAAATCAATGGATGGACAACTTGATTATTCTTTGATAGGGTCCTACGTACCCATTATTGGCACTCCCATGGTCGGATCTGGCAATCTAATAATGCAAGTGTCTCAGGCTTACTCCTCACTAGTTATAGGTGTCCTAAAGTCAGTATAGGTGAAGATCTAACCACTGGTCATATGCCTAGAGGGCCAGATGGCTTGATCTATGAATGAAGATCCTCCTAATGGTTGGATTTAAGTTTGAGCGGAGGTGGATGTTTAGACGAATCGGCTTCGTGATTACATTAAGCTAAGTTCTCATGGTAACACCCGAGTACTGAAAAGTATGGGGTGTTACACAAACCGGTGGCCAAACTAAGGTGGTTAGTCACAGCCTTGGAAACCTCTTACAATGCTTAGTGGGTGAACATGTGAAAACTTGGGACTTAATTCTACCTATATTTGAGTTCACCTACAACAGTTCATTCAATAGATCTCCAAGGTCGAGTCCATTTGAAATTGTTAATGGGTACAAACGTAGGATGTGCATAGACTTGTACCCATGTCAGTTACCCAAAAGATCTTCTAAGTCGGCTGATGCATTTGCACTACACATTCATGACTTGCATGTACATGTTAGACATTGAATAAATGTGAGTAATGATAATTATAAATGTTCAATTGAATTACATCGTGGGTGGACAGAATTTAATGAAGGGGATTGTGTAATGGTTATGATTAAACCAAAATGGTTTCTTCAGGGTTCCGCTAAGAAATTATAATCTTGTAGTATTGGACCATTCAAAGTATTGCGTAAAATTGGGTTTAAAGCGTACATGGTAGACCTTTCACTTTATATGGGAATAAATCCAATGATCAATGTGAAAGATTCGGTCCTCTGTCCAAACCCTTCAATTGTTTTTTCATCCCACCCTTGGCTACTTTTCAACCCACTCCACCACTTTCACCATCAATTAACCATATGGAAGAGATTGAAGAGATAGTGGATGAGGAGATTATGTTCACACGAGATGGGGGCTTTCAAAGGTACCTTGTCAAATGGAAGAACAAGCCACTATCCAATTCCACATGGCTTAAGGAAGTAGAATTGCAGTGGATTGATCTGAACCTTCTCGAGATGCATAAAAGTCTTAACTCATTGGTGTTGATTTCTTCTCACCCGAGGGGAGTTAATGAGGACATCAGTCCCTTTAAAGTAGATCAAGGACGAAGGCGGCTGACAAGTACATCTTTATGGCTCGATGATGGTTTGTGGCACAACCAAGGAGGATTTTGAAGACCTTACACGTGTCCCTGGATTAAATGAAGGCCCTACATTAGGAGGACACACGTGTATGATGAGTTAAAAGACCAATCTATTATGCGGTATTTTTTAGAAAGCTTTATTTTATGCATTTTTTTATTATAGGGGTAGTTTAGTCATTTTTAAAATCTAAATTTTTATAAATAGTATGTTTTCTACCCTAAACTTAATGATATTTTTAATGAAAGCTTAGTGCCTCCTTTCCCTTTCTCTCTGCGGTAATTTCTTCTTTTTCCCTAATCTCTTCTTTTCTTCTAAATTTTATTTCTAACCCTCCTATCTTCTTCTTCTCTTTCTATGCCTAGTATTCTTTGATTGCTATTGTTTACAATTAGATTCTTGAAGTCCCCATACCCTGAAAATATGAGAATTGATCCAAACCCTCTTTCAGATTTTCCAACCGTCCCTATTCTAGAAATCCTTTGATTTCCTGGACTAGAAAAGATACATTGACTGTTGGATTGAAACCATGCAAGATCGGGAGATCCCATCCCTCACTGGATCCAATCCACGCATGTTTTGAATACGGTACTGCAGGATTGTGATGATGGTCTTCATCCATTGTGTGTTTCCTTTGTTATTATCTTTACTATAATGTGGAATGTTGAATATTTCAATCGATTTGCTTAGTTTATTTCACTGGATAATTTCTTTGCTCACACATGTATTCTAGTTTAGCCTGTCTTGCATCAATAAGGCATGTGCAAAAGACAACTTTTCCCTCTTGAGGATTGATCAGTTGGTGGATAGTACTACTAAACATGCGCTCCTTAACTTCATGGATGTATACTCGAGATGTAATCAAATCGCCATGCACAATTACGTCAAGTAAAAAATGGCCTTCGTCACAGACAAAGGGCTATGCTACTACCAAGTGATGCCATTTAGACTAAAAAATATTACAGCAACCTATCAGTATATGGTTAACAAAATGTTCACCAAGCAGATCGACAACATGATGGAAGTTTACATCAACTACATGCTCGTTAAGAGTGTTGAGACAAGAGACCACATGGCAGATTTAAAGGTAATGTTCGTAATCTTAAAGAAATATCGGATGAAACTAAACTCTAACAAGTGCACCTTTAGCGTTAACTCGAGGAAGTTCCTAGGCTTTGTAGCCAACCAGAGAGGGATAGAGGCAAACCCTGATAAGATCCAAGCCCTCTTAGAGATGAGCTCCCCAAGAACGATAAAAGAGATTCAATGACTGATAGGCAACGTAGTAGCTTTAAACAAGTTCATCTCTAGGGCCATGGACATATGCTTTCCATTCTTCAAATAACTGAAGGGAAACACAAAGTCGACCTAGACGAATGAGTATGAGCAAGCATTCTAACAACTCAATGAGTATCTGGGGTCCCCTCACTACTATCCAAGCTAGAGCTAGGGGAGCCACTACTACTATACTTGGTGATGTCGATAACAGTGATCAGTTTGGACCTAATAAGTGGGGTGAAAAATAAGCAATTACCAGTCTATTATGTGAGCAAAGTTATGTTTTAAGCTGAGATGTGATACCTAGACATAGAAAAGCTAGCGCTTACATCGATCATATTGTCTCGATGCCTTCGACCATACTTCCAAGCCCACATTATTGTGGTTCCAACTGATCGACCACTCTGCCAAGTTTTACAAAAACCTGAGGCATTTGGATGGCTGACAAAGTGGGCAATTGAGCTCAGTGAATTTGACATCATATACTAGCCAAGGACAATGATCAAGGGCCAAGTTGTCACTAACTTCATCGCTGAATTTACTTACCCCGTTCCTCTATAGGAGACAGAAGAGGAGCAGGATGTCAGCCTACAAGAATGGACCATTCACATGGGCTGGTCATCAAACTCCCAGGGAAGTGGGGTAATACTGATCCTCGTTGCACCTGACTAAACCAATATAGGGTACACCCTAAGGTTTGGGTTCCCAGCCTCCAACAATGAAGCAAAATATAAATCACTTCTTTTTAGGCTCAGATTAGCCAAAGCAATAGGAGTTCAAGTGTTAAAAGTTTACAGTGACTCCCAACTCATAGTCAACTAGGTCGCTACGGAATATCAAGTCGGAGGAGAGAGAATGATTGCCTATCTGCAAAAAGCATGGGCCTTGCTCAAAGAATTAGACAATATGAGGTCCGGTCCCCAAGTCAAAAAATTCCAAAGTGGACGCCCTAGCCAAGTTGGTTGTGACGACCGACGATGACCTCACCAAAACTATGTCAATCGAATTCTTGTCTAAGCCTAGCATTAACCATCCTCACCAAAAAGGAGACCCTCACGATAAACCAATCATTGATCTGAATGGACCCGATCGTGCGCTACCTGTAACAGGGCGAGCTGCTTGAGGACAAAGTAGAAGCCCTCTAAATAAAAAATTGGTCTGCATAGTACACAATTTTGGGAGATGTCTTATATAAAAGAGGCTTCTCATTGTCGTATCTGAGGTGCTCACAATCTGACGAAGCTAAATATGTCCTAAGTCCACAAAGGCATCTTTGGAAACCATTTTGGGAGAAGGCCCCTAGCTCACAAGGTGATTTAACAAGGATATTTGTAAGGCCCGTATCCCAGACCGTACCATTCCTTAGACTTCCTCAATCCTCTCTGATGATTTTTGGCAACTCGTGACCTGTAGACAGCATTTACGCGTGACCCTGAGACGCATGTTTAGATCTGAGTCAACTCGACTCGAAACTTGTACCCTAGCGACCGCGCTGTCGCCGCGGTTATAACACCGCGTCTTACACGCCAATGCAATTGTAATGCCTTAACTTTTTAGGACCTGAGTACATGACCTGTGTCCCAAAAACCTGAGTGTTAACCTTAAATGATGGTTAAATATAATAATTTTCTTTTATCAGAGTAAGTAGATGAGCGTAGAGTGGACAAATCATCATAAAGATAAATTTCAAACTTCATTTAGAGTATACAAGAGAGTACCCATAACGACTTATGCAAACCAATGTCTCCATTCTTACGAATACAAAATAAAATAACATACATGTGAAACAAAGTAAATTTATAACAATCTAGAGTTGTGAAATCCTGTAGCAGCCCTCAGAAAATATAATCATGCACCCTTGTCAACCATAGCCTGCTCCTCACCAATATGAATGTGAACATCATCAGGGCCACCTGTGCTACCTGTACGGTTATATATTTGATGGATGAGAGGCCAACTCAGTGTGAATTCTCCTCAAGATTACACACCGCCACATTAGGTAAGAAATAATATAAAACATCCAGACAACCCAAAACTGAGTAAATGTAATCTTATTAGAAGCATGGATGCGTGAAGTATGCAATCACGCCCAATAGTATAAAGCATCAAGACAACCTAAAATAGAGTAAATGCAGTCTTATTAGAAGCATGGATGTGTGAAGTATGCAATCACGCCTTGGGGATGCTTATCCGTGCGGACCGTGGGCTCGTCATTGAACTCGGGACACATCATCCAGATGGAACAAGACATACACCACCCATGCAATTATTGAACTTGGGACACATCATCCAGACAGAACAATACATACATCACCCATGCAACTATTGAACCTGGGACATATCATCCAGATGGAACAATACATGCATCATGTATGATAGTAATAAATGTTGGTCTGTGCCATGTATGCATGATTAGTCAATCCATTATTAATCCAATTACAACTAACCAATTTAAATAAGCTCACGATCACTACGGGGAGCACATGGCCCAGCGTAGGCCGATAGCTCGGGCATAGGTCCCATTACCACCATTCCCGACTTATGAGACTACCATCTTAGGATGTTTAATGAAAACCCATCGACTAGTGGCCAATCATATAAAAGTATATGGGGCTCACTATTGCATGGTTGTACAGTATAAAACATCCAACCCATTTAGGGAAAATACTAGAATAAAGCCACATAGGGCGATCAAAGTAGGTCACATATGGCGAGTATCAGAACCATGCGATAAAAGACCATCCTTAAAAACCATTGGACACAACAACCCTGGATGGTAGGCCCACATCAATGATCCATCTAGACCATCACTCAATAACCACCAAGTTAAAGGTTTATTATGATCACAACTAGTTAAGTTACATCCCAAGTATGGATGTACATTCATATGTGAAAATTTCCCACTAATGTACGAGTTTAATTTCCATACGCAATCCACAAGCATGAACAATTATATAGGATAATCATAAAGCATGTAATACAGCAATTCAATTTCCATCAGTTAACACATGTGATTATAAAGGGAGATATCAATTATGAATTTAAATAAAAATTATAATTTAAGCTAATGAGAAGATGAAAAGCTCAAGGGGAAGAATCATCACCAAAAAGGTTGCAATGCGTCCCTTGATGCGAGTTTCCTTGAGAAGTTAATGGTCCCACACTGCTTAAAAGAAAGTGGGTGGGGTTTGAAAGGCCTAATGAATAAGGCCATTTTGGGTCTGTCTTTAAGGTAACTAGGTCCATTAGACACTCGTCATAACCAGTGGCCCAACTTTGGGCCCAAAGCTTTATTTATTAAGAGCTAAACTAGGCTTAGGCCTTGCCCATCAGATTTTGTCCCACAGTTGGCCCAGATTGGGCCAAGAATTGTAACGTCTCGAAAAAATTCGTACAAAGACCCGAGTACCACCTCAGGCAGAAATCACTAAGGACCAAATCCTTTAAAAATTAAGCAAGAATTAACTAACGCTAAACTAGATTACTTGTGAAATTAACACTAATCACTTTAAATAAGATCTGCAAGACCCAAAACTTGTGAAATCGTCAATGCTACGTTATCCTAAAACTTAGGATCAATCACTAAATCCAGTTGCTCTCAGGAGCATCTGGAAACTTCGTATCAGACCTGGACCGCGCATCAAAAGTCTGATAGCGACGAAATTAGATGAACATGACCATGTTGTTGGACTTGATGATTACCTCAGAAATCAAGATTGATGGTATCCCATGATGATTTACTTGAGCCTGGAGCGAAGTGTGTGAGAAACGTGAATTTCTTTAAAAATAAAATCTGAATTTAAGTAATCTGAGTCGCGTCGCTTGCGAGCCAAATATAAGGATTCAGACCGTCAGAATCTGACCCAAATACACCCTCAGATCAGGGAAAATGTCCCATACATGGCAGTGAACTTGTGGCCCTGATCAAATACTCGTGATCGTCGAACTGAAACTGGTCTGCCACGGGCGACTTGTAAATTTGATCGGACTAAAAACTTAACTTGACCTGAATCTAATATCAGGGAGCTTAAGTCCAACCGCATTCAGCAAAGGGGCCTTCAGAAGTGCTTCGTTAGATCGGATCAAACTCGATTTGGACATAACCTAAGTATACCATGGCCTTGGGGCCATTTTCATTAGTTCTGGGCCTATGTAAGGGTCTTAAACCCTCTCTCATTCACTCCATATGAATTTGGAAAACAACCCTAGGAGAAAGAAGAGATTAAGAGAGAGAAAGTGAGAGAGAAGTTGGTAAGGATTCCTGAGATTCTTCCTGCTAATCCTCCTGCTGAAACACCAATCCCGTGTAATTCTTTTGGTATTTCCAACAATGTACTTGTATAAGAAAACTTAACCCTAATCCGTTCTAGGATTTCAAATAGTCTAATTGATGAAATAACTAACCTAACTCATCTTATAGGTTGCCAATCCGCCGTTGACAAAGACTAAACGTCTAAAACGAACCCATTACGCGTTTACCGGTGTAAGGTGCAAACTATATACGTTTAAGTTATGGTTTTCAAGGCTTTCAATGTTGGTTAATGATTTATTACTGATGTGGGTGTCATTTCACATGCTAAACGTGATGTTTGTTTCGCTTTACCAATACGTATGAAATATGTCAAGTATAGTATATTCTATGTATTTGTTGAAATAATTGAATACATAAGGATTTTGGATTTGTGGTTGACATGATTATCTATTGTGCATATAAGCTTATGGCATTGGCGACAATTCCTTGGCGAAAGGAGTTGCCCTAATACGTAATATAACCAACATACGTCATGTATGTTGAAAAGTGTAGTCTAAGTGTTTGTAAAAATGTCTGAATGAGTCAGTAGTTAGTAAATTATAATTTATAAGGGAGTTGAGATATAAATCCCAACTACCTTAATAGTGTGTATGATTTCCTCCATGACCTGTATATGATAGAGTCTGTTTATTTATGTTTATCTGTGTGTATGATTTTCTCGATGTACTGTATATTCATGTTAAGTTATATTCCATAGTATGCTCAAATGACTGTAGGATGTGACTTATTTATGCATTACTACTTTGATCATCTCGTATGTTTACTAGCTGTAAGTGTACGTGGTTAGGACTATATTATAGTCCAGGCAATTGGTAATAAGCCCTGATCTGGTGGCTGAGGTTGCTTTCGCCACACAAGATGTGTCCGATGAATCCGAACCGTACTTGGGATGTCAACAGTGGTCAGGACACACGGAGTGCTTACGCACTTTATGTCGATCAACTCAACGTGCACTCGTGCTAGTCGAACTCGTCAAGTAATCCGATTGGCCTGATATATATTCACCATGTATAGACGCTACTGCTTGAACCTAAGGTACCAAACTCACCAGTAAAAAATCTGTTAACCTTGGTACCTCGATCCGCTAAGACTCATGAGCCGGACATGGTGGTATGAGACACCGTGGTTAAGCTGTCGGCCTATGCTGGGGCGACGAGCCTCCCTGTAGTGACCAGAGAGCAACCCAGACTCGTGAGCTGAATATGCTGGTATGGGACACTATATTCGAGCTGTCGGCCTACACTGATTAGGTGATGAGCCCTTTGTAGTGACCTCGAGCATACTCTGAGACTGCGATGAGGTGATGAGCCTTTCTGTAGTAATGAGAGTATAAGTTAGGCCTGTATCGAGGTGATGAGCCCTTTATAGCGACCTAGAATTGCAACATCGTATGAGATTTACTAGGACTGACGACCCTAGAATGGATCATTGTTTGAGAATCGATATAAGAGAGGTACCTTAGTTTTCTAATCCTGCTGTATGAAAAGGATTAATAAGAACTTGGTAATCATGTTCATGCACCGCACTTCATGTGCCGTTTGGCATTGGGTAGTGTACTGAGGAAGTGACTGACATGCCCGACCGTGAGATAAAGATCGCAGAGGGAGTGCAGGCAAGGACATGCATCATTTCTACATTCATTCTTGCATTAATCAAAGTACTTAGGAATGTTTGATTGTATGGCTTTATCATTACTGCGTGACTGAATTGATAATATGTTAACCTTTACTGTATAGCTCCACCGAGTTGATCACTCACTCCCACGTTCTAGGATGGTGTTTAAACACCAACTAGACTTTGTCTTAGTTGCAGATGATGATGCGTCCTGCGAAGCAGAGCCGGATTTCAAGGATGATGAGGAGGCATTCTCGTATATGCAGTATTCAGGCGGGTTCACGTATACCGTTTTGAATCAATGGGGCTTTAGGGTTCATGCTTTGTAGAGGACTATCACTTTTGATATTTTGTATTTTGAAACAACACTTGTATTTGTAGGACCCAAAAATGTTTTCATACTCTGGAGATCGGTAACGGTCTATACATTTTACCTATGCTTATCTATATTCCTCGGTCTTCCGCTTACATAACTTGACTGTTTCTGGAGTATGAATTTCTGTTTTGGCTTAATCTCATTCATTTTTTATGCACTAATACAGACAACATACAATTTTCATTCAATATGTTGCATAAGTGATGTTTTAGAACTCGGGAGCTGAGCTTTGCTCGACCCCCGATTTTCAGGTGTTACAAGTTGATATCAGAGCATGATTTGAATTAAACTGGACCTGGGTTATGGTCACACGACATATGCTAACACAAATTTGACGTAGGAGGGTGATAGAAAAACGTAGAAACAAGTTTAGGTTTCCAAGTTTCGCCAATTGGCGAAACTTACCGAAAATGATTACTGAGATCGGGTCTATACACACCCGTGATCACTTGAGATGACCCCAGATCATCCCTAGACCGTCAATCGATGGGTTTAGACCATTATTTACCCCATCCAAGCCTTCAACAATCGGTAGATGCGAAGATACATCAGAAAATACCTAAAAGGACCCGAAACGACTCAAAACCGAGTAAGGGGCCAAACAGGGCACTTTCAGGGGGACCCAGGGTGGGACTCACACATTTTTGGGACTCAGGGGGTAGGAGGATGTCGCTCCACCGGTGAGCCCTCACTGAGATGTCCAGAGACCGGCGAGGACCTCACCGGTTTGGCAAGGCCTTGCCGCCTGGCGGGCCGGCTCGGGCTGACACCCCTAGGGTGTTATATGGCCCACCAATGCATGTTGGGATGTTTTGAAACCGTCCCTCAGTAGCCCTTCTTCACAAACTACCCCTCCAAGCTCTTCTTTCTCAAAAAAAACCCAAAATATGCACTTAAATCGCCCCTCCAAACGTTGTTCTCTTTCATTTTCATGCACCACTCACCCCACCCTTTCAATCTCTCACTCATAGCTGCATTCCTCTTTCATTTCCTTTGATTTGAGCCCTCACACCCCATTTCGTGTCTCAAATCCATGGACACTTAAGCAACCATCCCATTTCTATACATTTTCTTTTTTCTATGGCCCTATTCGAACTTGTCACGACCATCTCCTCCATTTCCATGCTTATTTCCCTCGTGGGGAAGGAAAGAGCTCCTATGGACCAAGCCGGGCCTAGTCGCCCCACCCGTGCGAGAAGATCGAGAAGTGTCGCCGTGAGTACAAGCGTCGATCAGGAGTTGTAGACCAAGTGGGATGTAGATCCTCGTGCTCCCTTGGGAAGGGTTCTGTTGGCGAAATTGTCCCATGGAATTTATGAGGGTCGCAGGGTCCTTTTGAAGCTCATGTGGATGCACGGCTCTTTAGGGAATATTTGTTACTGGAGCATCTGGAAGAGGCCAGGTGGGGTCCACTATTTGAGGGAGAGTATCGTGCAAATGTGGGCACTGTCTGAGATTTTTATGCCCACATTTGAGAGCCTATGTTGGAACCCTTGCAGTTCAAAATCCCAGTAGGAAGAGATCGGGAGGCCACAATTAATGTGGGCTTGATAGTGCGGCTTATGAGGATGCCGCTTGGCGAAGTCCATGCAAGTGAGAAGAATTTGAGAAGTGCACGTGAAAGGGATCACCACACGCATTTCCTTTGAGGCCAACTAGTTCAGTGGCAGCCAAACAATATCCTTCTAGTGACTAATATGACTGACGACTTTCATCTGCTCTATCACATTTTCACATTCAACATCTACCCCAGGTGGAGCAATCGCAGCGAGTGCACACGCCTGATGGTAGATTTTCTGTACCAAGTGGGGCAAGGAGAGAAGTTGTGTGTGCCTACGTATGTTCTGTGACAGATAATTCTTACAACACACTCTAATAGAATGTCTAATTCGCTCCCCTTCGGCCAACTCATATGCAGGATTGCACTTGAGTTTGGCTATAGACTTGGGGCGAAAATGCCAGTGCCGGTCCATTACATCTCTGAAACTACTCTTAACCAGATGGACATTGGGCCACGGCAGCGGCAAGCCCGATTGGATGACAGTGAGGATGAGACATCTAGTGAGGAGTTTGAAAGTGAGGAAGAAGGCAGGGAAGAGATTGAGGAGGAACAGGAAGAAGAAGAGGAGGCTCAGGACATGGATGAGAGCTCCCCTCCTATGACATTGGAGCATGACACTAATCGTGCTGCTAGGGATGCCCGCCTAGCTCAGCTTGAGGAAGGCTACGCTGCCCTACGACAGGAGATTATTGACACTCGGGCCCTCGTGAAACATAAGTTTAAGAAGGTGACTCGCACCTTGAAAGCTATCCTGTACTGCCTACAGGATATGGAAGCCCTTCCTCCATCGCCAGACTCGGATGCCTAGTCATCCATGCCGTCGTCCTGTAGTTTGCTGGTTGCTATTTTAGGTTGTCCTTGTTGTGATGTTGATGGGTTTATTAGTGTAGTAGGTAGAAAGTGTGTTTGTGTTTATGTTTGGTAGTTTGAGCTTAGCAAAGCTACATGTGTTTCTATCATAATTCATGTAGAACATTATTCCATGTATTATGACGATTTTGGTAAATGAAATGCATGAAGTTTCTTTACTTTGTGTTTAAATGCTATGTTTGAATGTTACGTGAATGAGTTTTTGGATAGGCTGAATTTGACCTGGGTTGCACCCTATGTTGTATATAGGGAATGCTACCTAAGGCCATATGGAGTTCGACACATCTCATTTTGGCTATTCTCTATTGGGGCACCTCCCCTAAGCGATAGCCATATGGACCTCAGCACGGGCCCATCTCACACTGACACTCTACCGGATTTTCAGCCGGCCGCTGGCCCTACCAATGGGCCGTTATCTACTACACCAGCTGTGGCACCACCAGTTGTATCATCGGTCCCTGAATTGAACTATGCATCTACCTCGATGCCTCACATGCCACAGTCCGCTCCACCTCCTGATAGGCTAGAGCAGATGATGCTGTTGATGCAGCAGTAGAAAATACACAAACAACAACAGTAGCAGTAGCAGCAAATACAGCAATAGCAGTAGCAATAGCAGTTCTTAACCTCCATGGCTAGCATCTTTGCCCAAAGTATGGGGGTGACTCCACCTGCCTCACCTATGCACCCAGTTAGGAACGCGACTGCCAGCGGCACATTTGAGTGATTCCAGCGCTTAGGGCTTCCCACTTTCATTTGTACTTATAGACCCAAGGAGGCTGAGTACTGGATTGACCGCATCTCTAAGTTGCTGAGGCCACTACAGTGTTCTGAGGTGGAGCAGGTCGAGCTTGCCACCTTCATGTTTGAGAAGGAGGCTAGCTTATGGTGGGACACTGTTCTTCGCACTGTCACGGTCGGGTACGTGTGGACGTGAGAGGCATTTAAGACCCGCTTCCACGGGAAGTACTATCCCGTCGCCTACCAACATGAGAAGGAGAGTGAGTTCCTTTGCCTTCGTCAGGGAGGGATGTCGGTGACGGAATACGAGAACTGATTCACGGAGCTGGGTAGGTATGCTCTGTTGATACTAGCAGATCAACCAATGTGGATGCAGTGATTTTTCGAGGGACTGCGACCCGAGATCCGGTCGAAGATGTGTTGTGCTAGCATTACCACTTATGTTGAGCTAATGAGCATGTCTATGGGAGCGGAGCAAGACGGGGACAGACAATCCCTTATGCAAGCACCCATGGCTCCTAGGCCACGATTCGACATGCCAAGCAGGTCATTTCTAGGCAAGAGGTCACGTGCAGATTCACCGCCAAGACTCGTGCCTTCACCTGCACTGGTGAGGTGACTAGACATGTGGTATACCTACTATAAGAAGCCTGGCCACACAGAAATAAATTGTTTCACTAGGATGAGGGACACTGGTTTTTCGCCGCCTCAGAGGATCAACCGTTCGATGCCTCAGGCCATTTCTGCTCCACCCCTACGGACAGCACCAACACACCCATCCTTTAAGCCACTTGTTCCTCGCTTCATGCCGCCACAATGGCCTATGGTACCGTAGCCGAACCACCAGCAGTAGGCTCGGGTACATTCGTTGACAATAGGGGTAGCCGAGATAGTAGATCCATCATCGATGGCCTTTAAGGTCACGACTCATGTCCAAGGTACTCCAGTCTTTTTATTGGTAGACACCGTGTCCACCACTTCCATCATATCATGTACGACAGTCAAGCGACTGGGGTTAGGTACTACTACGAAGGGAGTGAGACTCACTACCACTATTAGGACTTTTTCAGATGTTACCCAGATTTGTGAGGCTTGCACAGTAGATTTGGGTAGTAGGACGGTGAGCGTTGACCTGATTGTCACCCCACTATGGCAGTAAGATGTTGTTCTCGGGATAGATTGGATCACCGAGATGCGAGTAGAGATCGATTGTGAGGCTAGGGTGGTGATAGACCATGGACTAGAGGGCACGACTTTTACTTTCCCTGTTCAGGTTAGCCACCCTTCCCGTTTGAGTTATTACTCTTCTCTATTAGAGAGTACTGATGGTCCGACGTTGGGAGATACGCATGTGGTTCAGGACTTCCCAGACATATTTGAGAAGATCCCGGGACTACCTCCTTGGCGCGAAATCGACTTTACTATCGATCTTGTGCCTAGTGCGATACCTATTTCATTACCGACATATCGCATGCCTCCATGTGAAATGGAGGAACTGAGGAGACAGATTGATGACTTGGTAGAGGCGGGCTTCATACGATAGAGTGTGTCCCCTTGGGGAGCGCTTGTATTGTTTTTGAAGAAGAAGGACGGTTCCCTACGATTTTGTATTCATTATCGCAGGTTGAACCATGTGACAGTGAAGAACAGGTATCCCTTGCCTAGGATTGATGATCTGTTTGATCAGTTGAAGGGGGCATAATATTTTTTGAAGATAAATTTATAGTCAGGGTATCATCAGTTACGCATCAAGGATGAGGACGTGCAGAAGACAGCATTCAGAATCAGCTTCGGGCACTACGAGTTCCTTGTGATGTCATTTGGACTCACAAATGCACCAGTCATGTTCATGGACCTGATGAATAGGGTGTTTCTGCCGTTTTTGTTCTGATTCGTCATCGTGTTTATAGATGACATCCTGATATATTCCAAGAGTCGGGAAGAGCATGAGGAGCACCTGCGAACAGTCTTCGACACTCTCACAAAGAATCAGTTGTTCGCACAGTACAAGAAGTGTAACTTCTGGAAGGAGAAAGTCAAGTTCCTTGGACATGTGGTGCCCAAGGAAGGGATAGCAGTCGACCTCACTAAGGTAGCCACGGTCAGGACTGGGAGCAGCCTAGTTTGATTACTGAGGTGATGATTTTTCTTGGCCTGATAGGTTATTATCGACGATTCATTCGGGACTTCTCCAAGATTGCTAGATCGTTATCTCAGTTGACACGAAAGGATTTGAAGTTTTCCTGGAATGAGAAGACAAAAGTAGCTTTTCAGGAGCTGAAGGATAAGTTGACATTCGTCCATGTGCTAGTATTGCCAGAGCAAGGGGTCAAGTATACTATATACACTGATACATCTCGCGTTGGTCTGGGTTGTGTCCTTATGCAAAAGGACAGGGTGATTGCTTATGCCTCTAGACAGTTGAGGAAGCATGAGGAGAATTACCCTACACACGACCTAGAGTTGGCAGCTGTCATCTTCACACTGAAGCTCTAGAGACATTACCTATACGGAGAGGAGTTCGCGCTCTTTTACGACCACAAGAGCCTTAGATACATATTCACTCAGCGGGACCTGAATATGAGGCAGCGCTGATGGATGGAAACCTTGAAGGACTTCAAATTTGAGGTGTCCTACCATCCGGACAAGGCAAACCTTGTGGCAGACGTGTTGAGCCGCAAGAAGACCATAGAGTTTGCGGCTCCGCTGATGATAACAGAGCGGGACATGGTAGAGTTTGTGAGAGACTTCGAGTAGAAACTCACGGTAGAGGAGTCGTATGAAGCCGTCGCACATATTCGATCACAGCCTCTCATTAACGACAGGATAATGGTGGCTCAGGTAGACGATGAGCTATTGACGAAGATAAGAGAGCGGGTTAGTGCAGATGAGGACTCAGAGTGGAGTGTTGGTACGAATGGGGGCTTACGTTACCGTGGCCGCCTATGCTTCCTAGACGCTCATGACTTGAGACGGGAAGTTCTCGAGGCAACCCACAGTTCGAAGCTTGCAATGCATCCTGTTAGCACGAAGATGTATTGAGATATGAATAGATCGTACTGGTGGGACAATATGAAGGTTCACATTGTAGAGTTTGTGTCCCGTTGTCTAAATTGTCAGCAGGTCAAGGCAGAGCATCGCCGACTTCCTAGGATGCTTCAGCCCATGCCCATAGTTGAATGGAAGTGGAATTTCATCTCTATGGATTTCATATCAGGGCTACCGAAGACGAGGAAGGGACATGACTCCATTTGGGTGATCGTTGACCAATTGACGAAATCGACTCATTTCCTCTCGATCAGAGTTACGAACTCTGCAGACGAGTTAGGAAGGTTGTACATCAAGGAGATTGTACGTCTGCATGGAGTTCCCTTAGAGATCGTGTCGGATCAAGAAACACGATTCACATCTATCTTCTGGACTCATATCAAGGAAACGATGGGTGTGAAGTTAAAGTTTAGCACCACGTTCCATCCACAGACAGACGGGCAGACAGAACGTGTGAATCAGGTGCTAGAAGATATGTTGCGAGCTTATGTGCAGGATTTCAAGGACAGTTGGGATGACTGTCTTCCTTATGCAGAGTTCGCGTATAACAAAAGCTTTCAGGAGAGTATTGACATGGCTCCCTATGAGGTATTATATGGTCGCCTATGTAGAACACCACATTGCTGGGTAGAAGTGGGTGAGAAGAGTCTGGTTGGCCCAGAGTTAGTACAGGCGACCTTAGAGAAGATCAATATTATCAGACGTCGACTTCTGGCAACACAGAGCAGACAGAAGAGCTACGCCGATACGAGGCGGCGACCACTAGAGTTCGAGGTCGGAGACCATGTATTCCTTCGAGTTTTCCCCATGAAGGGAGTCCTTCATTTTGGTAAGAAGGGGAAGCTCATGCTGAGATTCATTGGCCCATTACAGATACTGGACCGAGTGGAGGTAGTAGCATATCGCCTTGCTTTGACCACACCACTCGTAGGCGTGCACAACATATTTCATGTATCTATACTGAAGAAATACATTCCTGATCCTTCCCACATTATCAGATGGGAGCAGGTGCAAATTGAGTGAGGATGCTACATATGTACTGTGACCGACGCATATCCTGGACAGGAAGGAGCAAGTATTGCGTAGCAAGGTTATCCCACTTATGAAGGTACTAGGATGCATCACACGGAGGAAGAGGCTACTTGGGAGACAGAAGCCGAGGTCAGAAAGAACTACCCTCAGATTCTCGAGGAGTATGAAAAGGTACTAATTTTGAGGATGAAATTTTTCTTTAAGGGGGGTAGATTGTAACGTCCCAGAAAAATCTGTACAAAGACTCGAGTACCACCTCAGGTAGAAATCACTAAGGACCTAATCCTTTAGAAATTAAATAAGAATCAACTAGCGCTAAAGTAGATTACTTGTGAAATTAACATTAATCACTTTAAATACGATCTGCAAGACCCAAAACTTGTGAAATTGTCAACGTTACGTTACCCTAAGACCTAGTATCAATCTTTAAACCCAGTTGCTCTCAAGAGAAT
This sequence comes from Magnolia kwangsiensis, assembly GCA_037074715.1. Taxonomy (NCBI): domain Eukaryota; kingdom Viridiplantae; phylum Streptophyta; class Magnoliopsida; order Magnoliales; family Magnoliaceae; genus Magnolia; species Magnolia kwangsiensis. Next base: position 65,035,475 of record CM073589.1, read on the forward strand.
CTGGAAACTCCGTATCGGACTTGGACTGCGCATCAAAAGTCCGATAGCAACAAAATTAGACGAACATGACCATCTTGTTGGACTTGAAGACCACCTCGAAAATCAAGACCAGATGGTATCCCATGATAATTTACTTGAGCCCGGAGCGAAGTGTGTGAGAAACGTGAATTTCTTTAGAAATAAAATATGAATTTAAGTAATCTGAGTCGTGTCGCTTGCGGGCCAAATATAAGGATTCAGACCGTGAGAATCTGACCTAAATACACGCTCGGATCAGGGGAAATGTCCCATACATGGCAGTGAACTTGTGGCCCTGATCGAATACTTGTCTCCATCGAACTGAAACTGGTCCGCTACGGGCAATCTGTAAATCCGATCGGACTAAAAACTTAACTTGACCTAGATCCAATATCAGGGAACTTAAGTTCGACCGCAATCAGTAAAGGGGCCTACAAAAGTACTTCGTTGGATCGGAATAAACCCGATTTGGACATAACCTAAGTATACCATGGCCATGGGGCCATTTCCATCAGTTCTGGGCCTATATAAGGGTCTTAAACCCTCTCTCATTCACTCCATACGAATTTGGAAAAAAACCCTAGGAGAGAGAAGAGAGTAAAGAGATAGAAAGTGAGAGAGAAGTTGGTAAGGATTCCTGAAATTCTTCCCTGCTAATCCACCTGCTGAAACACCAATCCCGTGTAATTCTTCCTGTATTTCCAACAACGTACTTGGGTAAGAAAACCTAACCCTAATCCATTCTAGGGTTTCAAATAGTCTAAGTGATAAAATAACTAACCTAACTCATCCTATAGGTTGCCAATCCGCCGTTGACAAAGACTAAACGTCTAAAACGAACCCATTACACATTTGTCGGCATAAAGTGCGGACTATATACGTTTAGGTTATGGTTTTCAAGACTTTTAATGTCAGTTAATGATTTATTATTGATGTGGGTGCCATTTCACATGCTAAACGTGATGTTTGTTTCGCTTTACCAATACGTATGAAATATGCCAAGTATAGTGTATTCTATGTATTTGTTGAAATAATTGAATAAGTATGGATTTTGGATTTGCGGTTGACATGATTATCTATTATGCATATTAGCTTGTGGCATTGGCGACAATTCCTTGGTGAAAGGAGTTGCCCTAATACGTAATATAACCAACATACGTCATGTATGTTGGAAAGTGTAGTCTAAGTGTTTGTAAAAATGTCTGAATGAGTTAGTAGTTAGTAAATTGTGATTTATAAGGGAGTTGAGATATGAATCCCAACTACCTTAATAGTGTGTATGATTTCTTCCATGACCTGCATATGATAGAGTCTGTTTATTCATGTTTAACTGTGTGTGTGATTTCCTCCATGTACTATATATTCATGTTAAGTTATATTCCATAGTATGCTCAAATGACTGTAGGAGGTGACTTATTTATGCATTACTACTTTGATCATCTCATATGTTTACTAGTTGTAAGTGTACGTGGTTGGGACTATATTATAGTCCAGGCAATCAGTAAAAAGCCTTGATCTGGTGGCGGAGGTTACTTTCGCCAAATAGGACCTGTCCGATGAATCCGAGCCATACTTGGGATGTCAACAGTGGTCAGGCCACACGGAGTGCTTACGCACTTCATGTCGATCAACTTAACGTGTGCTCGTACTAGTTGAGCTCGTCAAGTAACCCAATTAGCCTGATGTATGTTCACCATGTATGGACACTACTGCTTAAACCTAAGGTACCAACTCACCAGTGGAAACCCTGTTATCCTTGGTACCTTGATCCGCTAAGACTTATGAGCCGGACATGGTGGTATGAGACACTGTGGTTGAGCTGTCAGCCTATGCTGGGGCAACGAGCCTCCCTATAGTGACCAGTGAGTAATCCAGACTAGTGAGCCGAATACGGTGGTATGGGACACCGTATTCGAGCTATCAGCCTACACTGATTATGTGACGAGCCCTTTGTCATGATCTCGAGCATACTCTGAGACTGTGATGAGGCGACGAGCCTTTATGTAGTAACGAGAGTATAAGCTAGGCCTGCATTGAGGTGACGAGCCCTTTGTAGCGACCTAGAATCACAACATCATATGAGATTTACTAGGACTGACGTCCCTAGAATAGATCATTGTTTGGGAATCGATATAAGGGAGGTATCTTAGTTTTCCAATCCTGTTATATGAAAAGGATTAATAAGAACTTGGTAATCATGTTCATGCACCGCACTACATGTGTCGTTTGGCCTTGGGTAGTGCACTGAGGAAGTGACTGACATGCGCGACTGTGAGATGAAGATCACAGAGGAAGTGCAGGCGAGGGCATGCATCATTTCTACATACATTCTTGCATTAATCAAAGTACTTAGGGATGTTTGATTGTATTACTTTATCATTACTACGTGACTGAATTGATAACATGTTAACCTTTGCTGTATAGCTCCACTGAGTTGATCACTCACTTTCACGTTCTAGGACGGTGTTTAAACACTAACCAGACTCTGTCTTAGTTGTAGATGATGATGCGTCCAGTGAGGCAGAGCCGGATTTTGAGGATGACGAGGAGGCATTCTCGTATATGCAGTATTCAGGCGGGTTCACGTAGACTGTTCTGAATCAACAGGGCTTCAGGGTTCATGCTTTGTAGAGGACTACCACTTTTGATATTTTGTATTTTGAAACAACACTTGTATTTGTAGGACCCGAAAATGTTTTTGTACTCTGGAGATCGGTAATGGCCTATACGTTTTACCTATGCTTATCTATATTCCTCAATCTTTCGCTTGCGTAACTTGACTGTTTCTGGAGTATAAATTTCTGTTTTGGCTTAATCTCATTCATGTTTTATGCACTAATATAGACAACATACAATTTTCATTCAATATGTTGCATAAGTGATGTTTTGAAACTTAGGAGCTGAGCTTTGTTCGACCCCCGATTTTCAGCGCGTTACAAGAATTCATTCTAAGCTAAGGTCTGAATTGGGCCTGATTTGGCCCAAATCAAAACCACAACATCAAGGTCATTGTATTTATTGAAATTGAGTAGCCAGCCCGAGCATGGCGCATTAATAGCCTGCTTATAAGTTGAGGGTAATGGAGATGTAGTCGCAGAGATCGGTTCGGGGTTACCTGGTATCTAATATCTATATCAGTATGCGTTGTTTAAAAGGATTTTGTATTTCTTGTAACAAGTGTAAGGGGTTTTGGAAAAAATAAGATACAGCTAGGATATTCTAAGGCCCACGAGTTTTTATGGCTGGATATAGGTGTCATGCACACCATTGAAAGTGACCACCAGCTGACTGAGGATGGGGTGGTCCACTAATGGAAGTGAGGCCCACTTTAATACCATCTTGCAACCCACTGGGATACATCTCAAGTGAAGCCCATTGTGGTGTGTGGTGAGGCCCATAGGGTAGCTGAGATGTGGGCCACTGATGCCTGGAACCGCACAAGCCCATTATGCCTGATCTCGGCCCTGATTGTGGCCCCCAGCTAGTGCAGGGAGTGCCCATACGGCAGAAACGTATGGATGACGTGGTTGAAACCCATTCATCATGGTGCGCCACACACGCTGATGGACGACGTGTATAAAACACACAAATAAAGGGCCCCACGTCTAGGGCGGATGAACAGTATGGATGAAAACATACCTCGTGGTGGGACCACAACTTGCTGACGTCAAATACATCAACTATATAGCTGGTGTGTGGGTTACACCAGCCAATCTGCTTTGCATATCAGGTGGGTTCCATCGTCTGTATGAACAGATGGCATAGATGAAACACCTACATCAGAGGTGGGTGGGTCCCACACCAAGCAAAAGGGATGGACGGTTTGAATAACACTATCATCATAGTGGGGTCCACATCCCACGTCCAGGGATGATTCAACTAGCACAACACGACTCAGCAGCGAGTCAACTCGCCTTGGTTCAAGCTGGTGCAACGACGCACCAGCCCTTTCTCTCTCTCGTTTCTTCTCCTCTGTTCTCTTATTTCTTTTCTTCTCTTCAACTCTTTCTGTCCCAACACCATCACTAGGTGCTGGGAGCCCGAAAACAGCATCCCAAACTGAGCTCAACTCAGTTGGCTTGTCCCAACAACCAGGGTGGGTGCACAAGCGACTTGGTTGGGCCGAGAATGGTGCAATACACACCACAAACTCTCTCTCACATTCTCTTCGGCCATGACTAGCAAACATCCAACTGATCAGATCCTGCCCCATTCGAGGCAACTGGTGTGGCTCGAATGGGGAAGAAGAAGATGGCCATTAATGGTGTATTCGAAAACACCGCTTCTTCCTTCGGGCAGTTCGTATGGGTCTTAGAAGGCTTGTGGATGGGTTTCTTTAAAGCTCTAAGAGGGTCCGGATGGTGGGTTCTAAGGTGGAGGCTCGCAGATGGGTTATCTCTCGCAGCCACAAGAAAGGTGGAGGTGACCCTGAAGAGAGTCGTTCTCTGTCTTTTGTAGGGTTCTTCCAACAATCCTAGATCGTCGGATTAGAAGCAATTGGTTTGAATTGCAACAGCCAGCACATACGTCTGTCAGAGCCGAAAATTGACCGCGGTTTTGGCTTCCTATGGGCGAAAATCCGCTCCCACATGGAGAGCTACTAGACGGCTGGGATTGGTCCTTCCCAAAGAGGAAGGGCGGTTCTCTCTCTCATCCCCCCACAGGCTCTCGGTCGAGCTATTTTTGGCAAGGATGGATGGTGGCAATCCATCTCCCCCATCCGCTTATAAGGGGTCAAACGGCTTTATGGTTTTGTTAAGCCAGGCCCCATGGTGAATTTGAACGGTTGGGATGTTTTAGAAAGTGACCATGGTGGGCCACTTAGAGGCTTGAAGACGGTCGGTTTAAACTGGGGGAAAGGCGAGAGAACCGCCATTTTCAAGTTTTCGAGAGATGCTCGGTCAAAGCCAGTTTGACCAAGCCAGCGGTTTCAGTGTACACCGTGCACAAACATTCTCAGTTCACATGCATGGAATAGGGGTCCACTGTGATGTTATCATCGTAATATACTCCGTCCATTCCACTTAGAAGGCTAAATAAAATCCCTTGACCAAGGATGGGGCAGATCTAAAGTTTGGGTGGGCCATACTCTCAGCTATAAGCTCTAGCTGAGGGTTTCTGTTGAATTGGTGATCGGATCGTCCTGAATTTAGACCTTAACGGTTAAAAGGGTCCTAGGGATTTATTCATACACCCGGGACCACCTATACTATGGATTTTAGAATATTAACTGTTATTAGTAGAATAAGTTTTAATACTTACTATTATTATTTTTATCAAATTGTAGGGCCTTGTTTTAAGGTGGCCATGTAGTGGGCCACAAAATGATTTACTTAAAATCCTTCATTGTTGGTTACAAGTTTCTTTTGAAATTTAATGGTCAAATTTGGTTTTGAATTGTTGATCCATGTCAATCTAATGATTTGACAACTCTCATTACTAATTAAGGATTGATTGATTAGTGGATCTACGAGTTTGGTCCCGACTTTGGTGAATTGCAATTCAGCCTCATTATGGCATGATGGTCTACCTTAAGAGTCAATGGTTGAATAGCCCAACTATGGATGAAGGTTACTCCTTGTGGATTGATCTAGAGTTTATTTAAGGAGTCCTAATTGGTCCAGATGGATACATTGCGGATCACTGGATGTTAATGTGTAAGGTGAGTTACGTGTGACCCCACACACGTGTGATTAATTCAAATTTTCAAGGTAACACCCAAGTACGCAAAAGTAAGAGGTGTTACAGTGATACCACGGCCAGGAGTTGTGGGCCCATGTTTATCTCAAAGAAATGCCACGCATTTGTAAATTCTAAGAGAATCTCTACAAACCATTACATCAATCAATCAAGTCAAGTCAAGTACAAGTAACCCATACCCTACCCATCTCTCTCCCATTCCCAAAGTCAACTCTCTCTCTCTCTCTCTCTCTCTCTCTCTCTCTCTCTCTCTCCACCCATCCCTTCCTTACACCCATCACCCATCACTCCATCACCTTTTTATCCCATCACTTCTCTTTCTCATTCTCTCTCTTCACTCCCAAGCAACTAAGAGGCCAATCTTCCAAGCCTTCTAAGGAGAAGCTAGGTGTGACCCACTTCCCTACCCCAAAAACTCTCATCTCCACCATCCAAACTTCATCATCCATCATTAAAGGTTGAGCATAGGAGCTAAGGAAGGCAAGGGACCAAGAAGGAGTGCAAAAAGTGGGTGATATTTGGATTTCCACCATTAATTCCTATCTGTGGGCCCACTTGTGGTGGGACCCACTTGGTGTATGCATTGTATTTAGTATAAGGAGGGCCCATAGTGGAGGGGTCCCTCCCATTCACACCGTCTCTCTCTCTCTCTCTCTCTCTCTCTCTCTCTCTCTCTCTCTCTCTCTCTTTCTTTCTCTTTTTTTTTAATGGTGATATATGCGTGTGGCCCACCTAATGTGATCAAAAATCCAGACCATCCATTTTATGGAGCCCACCTTATTGCCCATTTTTGGGCCAACCTAGATGAAGGAAAACACAAATATCGGCCTGATTCCGGGGCTATGTGGCCCACCTTATTGGACCCCACTATGATCCATGCGTTATATTCATACCGTTCACATGATGGGGCCACTGTGTTACCCGTCTAGCGGCAGGCCCACTGCATGCCCGTCTGGACAGGGCCAGATGGTAAGGAAACACAAATGTCAGCTTGATGCTAACCTGGTGGGGCCCACATGTGTGGACCCACCTTGTTGCGTGCTGGATCCACACCGTCCAGACCCTGGACGGTGGGTCCCATGTAGCAGTAACTGTTGTATTGGTGTTAGTAAGTTCTATGGGCCTGATCACGAGGATGTAGCCAAACCATTCGTCTATTTGGGAAATGGACCCCACTACCATGATGTATGTGCTTATATCACGCCATCCATATGTTTGAACGTGGGCCCATCCCACACGTGTGGCACGTGTGGGAGTGGGACCCACTTGAAATATGTGTTATATTGTACACCGTCTGTCCAGCGTCCAAGGTCTGGACGCTGGCTCCTTCAAAAAAATAAATATAATATAATAATAAATAATATTATATTATATTATATATACATATGATATATATATATGCATGTGGTGGGCTTCATGTGAGACCCCCTGTTGAACGGATTGGCTGGTGAGTCTCACACTAGCTATATAGCTGTTGTATTGATGTCCCAAGTTCTGTGGATTACATACACACCGTCCAGTTTTCTAGACGGTGGGACCCACCTTGATGTATGAATTTTGTATCCACACGGTCCATCTAGACGGTGTGCTACATGGATCACAACAATGATGTATCTTTTTATCCACTGTCCATCCATATTGACGTGTGGGGAGTGGACCCCACCTTTGATGTATGTATTATATACACGACGTCCATTTGGATGATGCTATGAGGGGTTAACCTTGATGCATGAGCCTTATCCTCGCTGTTCAGATTGTTGGACGGTATGGCCCACCTTTGATTTATGTATTCTATATCTGCACTTTCCAGTGGTCTGAACGCTGGGGACCACCTGCGATGTATGTCTTAGCCACTCACCCCGTTCGTTTGCTAGACGGGTGGGGCCCACTTTGCTAATGTATTGTATATCCGCATTGTCCAGCCCAACCCACGTGATGTACGTGTTTGATCCAAGCCATTGATGGGTTGGACGTCCAGCGAGCCCCCATGATGTGTGAGTTAGATATCCAGGCCATCTTGTGGTGGGGCCCATATCGATGTATGTATTTTATATCTACACCATCCATTCTTGAACGGTGCACATGGGGCCAGCTGTGACGTATGGGTCTTATCCACACCGTCCAGCCCTCTGGACGGTGGGACCCACCTCATGTATATATTATATATTCACGCTGTCCATCTGTTTTCTACTGTGTGGGACCCACCGTGATATATGAGTTTTATCCTCACCACTGATGTATTTATTTTATATCCAAACCATCCTTTTTTCAGACATGGGCCCATCGTGTTGTACGTGTTTCATCTATGCCGTCCATTTTATGTGCCCATTGTGATGTATAAGACCCTTGTGTAAGGCCCATAGTGACCATGTGAGACCCATTGTTGAGGCCCATGTATTGCGGCCCATTATGATGTATTTGAGCCCAGATATGAGGCCCATTATGATGTGTTTGAGACCCATGTTTGGGGCCCAGTGTGATGTATACCTGGCCCATATGTTGGGGCCCATTGTGATGTACATGAGGCCCTTGTGATGTGACCCATTATGATGTATATGTGGCCCGTGTGATATAGCCCATTGTGATGTATATTAGGCCCATGGGATGTGGCCCATTATGATGTATATGTGGCCCGTGTGATGCGGCCCATTGTGATGAGTGAGGTGCATGTGATATGGCCCATTGTGATGTATATTAGGCCCATGTGATGCGGCCCATTGTGATGTATGGTTCCACCAGGATGTATGTAATGATGTTTTTGATGCTCATCCATGTTCCTGGTTGATATTAAATGGGCCATGCTTTAGGAGCAATGATGGTTTAATGTCCATGTTGTATGAGTAATGATGGTTAGATGTCCACATTGTAACTCTCCCTAGGGCCCGTTGTTAGGCCCATTCTCATTTTCCCTAAATGGGTTAACCCAAACCATTGGGCCCCCATTAATGATTATATTACTCATCTTTCCCTTGATTAGGTTATCCCAATCCATTGGGCCCCCATTTGATATGATGCTTTTCACAATATCCTATAAGACCACCCAAGCCTTGGAGCCCATCTTGTGTTTGTATCAAGCCTTCCATACGGAATGTGGCCCACCTTATGCTTATTGGGCCCTTAAGAAGCCCAGATTGCTATGTGATAGAATAGGCAAGGAAGCTCACTCCTTGTTCTTAGGCCCATTCTTAATATAAGTAGGTTATCTAGGCCTATCTTTGATATGAGGAGAGTACATCATCACCGTAAATGGAAAGATCAGTGGTATCAAGTTTAGTATATCCACTGTTGAAAACCGATCCTCATGTTATGGATTAAATTTGATGTTCTTCTATGAACCCTATCATATATATAGGCCGATCATCAATTACAACTATGTTGATATACGCACCGAGTATGTGTTATCACAACATTGTGATTATATGAGGCCCGTTGTTACTATGTGAGGCCCATCATGATTGTATGAGACCCATTACGATTATATGAGGCCCATTGCAATTATATGAGGCTCATTGTGATTATATAAGGCCTATTGTGATTGTATGAGGCCCATTATGATTATATGAGGCCCATTGTGATTGTGTGAAGCCCTTGTATGTGTGAGGCTCAATTGTGATGTGTAAGACCCACCATGTTGTATTTGATTCTAATCATGCTTAATATACTTCATGATACATGTCCATACGCATCATTCGCATGCTTGTTATAAGGAGTGATTGAGCATAACATGTGCCATTAGGCTGACTGTTTATGGGACTCCCTAAGAGATGAAGTTGCCCCATATGAGTGCGAGGTGCGCATAGGTTTGATGCATGATTAGATGTATGGCTCATGTGTCTTGCATTTTGTGATATGATCATTTGGCGCCCTAGCGACATTAGGGCTGCAGGCCCTATAGGCATATAGTGGATAGTCAGATAAGACATCAAAAATGTTTGGTTTGAACATATGGGTACTTTGGATGTCCATGGGTAAAAGTTCCTAAACTCTCGTGGCTAGGGGATGCTTTAACATCTAGACTTAGTGGATATACATGAGCACTTGAGTGCCAAATACCAGTAATCCGTGTCTCCCACTGCATCATGGTTGGATGGAAGGGGGTGTGGCCTTATCCACCCGAGTGAGGGGGTTGTAAGCTAGATTGAGTTTGACCAGCTCACAAATGGGTCCACTATTGATGAGCCAGGTACGCATTGGTATACTGCTGGCAGGTGGGTAGTGAGGTATTTTTCACTCGCTGGGCTACGCGATTGGCAGGGGTGAAATCCAGCTTAGAGTGTACTAGACCCAGTGATGATCCTAAAGATGTACAATATTGATATGTGAACTTACTAAGCAGGAGTTTCATGCTTAGCATTTGATTGATTCATTCATTCACTATCCACTCGGGATGGTAATGCGTAATCAAATCATTTTATGCACCTTCGCAGTGGCTCGGATTTCGGTTGGGGCGCACGACCAACCTGAGATCAGGAGTTTATCACATTGAGTCTGGCTATCCAAATTTAGGTGTGGGACTGGTTTGGATAGAAGTCCCTTGTGATGGACCCCATAGCCTACGATAATACATACTATCATCCCAACTTCACACACTCTAGCTTGGTCATTTCTTTCACACTGCGTATTGCTTTTTATCCATAACATGTGACATTTGAGTTGCTATGTTTCTGTATGTATATGGCCTAGATGAGGTTGATGGTATTCGTGGCTCTTTAAAATTACATATTGTATTGCATTCTCGGTATCTGATATTTGGCTCATTTATGACTCTGCATTGCATAGCCGATCTACATTGCATACTCTGATATTGAATGACTTATAGCATTGTCAGTATTTTGCCTATGCTGATATTTATGTGCTTAACACTTATCTTGCGCACACACATACACCGCCCTCTAAGCTTTCTATAAGCTTATACACTATAGATGCGTGCAGGTGATGATAAGACGCAGCCAAACTGAAGCAGGAGAATGCGGCAGAGTTTCTGGAACTTTTGGCATTTATCTTGTATTTTTCCTTTACATATTGTACTCAGGTTTTTTTTATATATTAGTGGATATATGATGATGATGTTGCCTTTATGATTTGGGTAAACTTGTAGTTATGCTTCTTATGAGATAAATGTATGTTAGAAAATCCTCCTTGTACGATCTCAGGATTGAAATCTGGTGTATGGGCACTGAAAACTGAGAATGGAGTACTAAGGAGGCTGTCGAAATCGAATTCGGTGATTGAGAATTTTGTGAGTCCAGTTTCTGAGTTTAGGGCATGACAATATTACTGGCGAGCCATTTATGAAGACACTAAGAAATACACGAGGAAGTGTGACAAGTGCTAACACTTTACTATAATACCTCGACAACCACCTGAGCAAATAACCCCAATCATTGGTCCCTGGCCTGTCAAGCATTAGGGGGTTAACATCATAGGACCGCTACTAATGGGCAGAGGATAGACTAAATTTACCTAAATTTACCATCATCGTCGTTGACTACTTCACTAAGTGGGTTAAGGTAAAGCCCTTTGTGAAGATTACCGAGTAGAAGAACACCAACTTCATATAAAGAATATCATTTACAAGTTCGGTATCTCCCACACTATTATAATCGACAACGGAAGACAATTCGTCAATGCTCGTTTCTGAGGACTATGAAAAGCTTGACATTCGCAATGCCTTCACTTCACCTTGGCACCCCTAAGAAAATGGATAAGTGGAAGCTATCAATAAAATCTTAAAAACCCACTTAAAAACAAAGCTTGAAAAGTCCAAAGGAGCTTGGGCTGATGAGCTACTACATGTCCTATGAGCATATCGAACCATGACCCATACAATGACTGGGAAAACCCCCTTCTCCCTAGCCTTTGGCGCAGAAGCAGTTGTCCCAGTTGAGATTGGGATGCCCTTGGGACAGACCAAACTAATCCACATGGAAGAAAATGACGCATGACAAACTTTAGGTCTAGATCTGATTAAAGAACTAAGGGAAAAAGTACAACTAAGGGTCGCTGCTTGCCAACACAGGGCTACTCGGCACTACAACACAAGGGTCAAAGTGCACAGATTCCAAGTAAGGGACTTAATCCTCTAAGAAATCTTCTAAAACACTAAGGAACCTGCCTCAGGAGTCTTGTGACCAAACTGGGAATAACCATACAAGGTAGCTAGTATAATCTGCCAAGGGACATGTTGATTGGAAGACATGCAGGGTCAGATCTTACCCCATCCATGGAATGCCGAGCACATGAAAATCTACTATCAATAAGGGTAAAACTGAAAAAATCTATAATGCGTCGACTACTCACCTTAGGAGCAAACTACCGACTACCAAGTGATTACGACATTAAAAAAAATTCCTTTATTTAGAAATAAGTCTTTCTCTACTAATTTTTCTATTAACTTCACGACTAAAGCTCATATGCTCAACTATCTTATCTACTAAGTAATCATGCACAACCATCGACATGAAAAAACGCAAAGCTGGACAAAATAAATTCTTCTCATTCATAAGGGAGAGTGTTACATAGCCTTATAAAAAAAATATACATTTACAAAAGCACGACCCTAATGAAGTTTCTCAGCCCTGGGGGCAGCAATGTCAAAGGCTTCGAGGGCATCATTATCGAAGCAACCGAAGTCAAGGTCAGGGTACTTCACCAGACGTACTCATGACATCACTCAAAGCTCATATTGAATAACTCGTCCAGCTCGGTTGTATGATCTTTAAATGCCCTGAAAGCCTCCACTGTGGCTGCCTCCCTCTCAGGAATCGTGACCTTGACTTCTGCCAGCTTAGTCTTCGCATCGATTACCTGAACTCCCACCTCAACGAGGTGGGACTTTACTTCTGAGGCCCTCACCTCCACCTCAATTACATGGGTCACAAGATCGGCCTTCTCCCACTACTTCGTGGCCAGCAAGGCAGCATTGGTGGCTTGGTCCTCCCTAGAGACCCTCAAGGCCTCACGGAGAGCATGCTTGGGGGATCATAACTTTGTGCAGCCGTAACTGGGGAATCTTCCTGAAGCACCACAGGAGATGTCTCCATGGCAACCCCTACTACAATGTCTCCCCCCGCTTACTCAGTCGGATGGAGAATCTCAGAGGTGAGCCTCGTCCCTGACCTTTCTGTGCAAATTTCCACAGCCTTGACCCTAGGTGTGCCCCGAGCAGGTGTTAAAAGAGTAGCCTTCTTAAAAGCAATCTTCAGCCACTCTATCTCTGTAGTAGAGGGGAACTTCATCTTCTTTTCTTGGGGGTTTTTTGCCATTTCTGCAAAAAAAAAAAAACATATGATGTAGAACATATACATAATTATAAAAATCCTACTGAAATAAAACTTACCCGATTACCCGACCATCGAGATGTCGACTTGTTGCAAAGAGTGGGAATGATAAGCCTCCTCTAATCCAGATTGGCAGCAGGATGCTCTCAAGCAATCCTAATATGATGAAGGAGGGCTTTCGAGAGCTGAGGATGAAGCTAAGGAAGACCTGCCAAAAAGAGCGACTAAATAAGTTAAAAACTACAAGATGAGAAATAAGAAAGACAGACTATAAAAAAGCCAAAGCTCAAGACCCAATCTGGGAGGGAAAATTCAGTGGGAACTCGAACCTGTAGTCAGCCCAGCTCCGATGTAGGGGCCTGCCACTCTCTCGTAGCGAAGAACCACTTGTCCTTCCAGTCCTTATTATAAGAGGGGTTATTGGTATTGATAGCCTGACCCTTGCCTAACTAGGAGGAATAATAATACTAGCGGTGAGAGCTCGGGATGCTCTTAGTCTAGTACAAGTATAAGAGCTCGTCCACAGAGAGCTTGGAGTAACCGATGTAGTACCACAAGATATAACACCCGAAGATTGCTCGTCATATATTAAGGTTAAGCTGCAACCCCACAAAATCGAGGATCCCGAACTCTAATCAAAGGGCATGCAAATCCTTCGACCGCAGTCAGGAAACAAAAATTTTGTCGATAAGACCACTCCATTAGAGGATGGGGAATTCGCATCCACCTGATGAGAAGAAGCCTCCTCATTATGAGGCACCATCATCAGTTGTGAGTTCCTAGAAGACGCAACTAACTTAGAATCTATACTATCCCATACGAACTTTCCGTGGAAGGCTCCTGATACAGAGGCACCCCTCGAAATATCCTCAATAGACATGGCAATAAAAAGAAGAAGCTGGAAAAGGATAAGAAAGGAGAAGAGGGAGAGAAACATGAAAAACGTATTGAAAAGGTCGAGTCCCCAAACAAACCGCAGAAGTGAACATAGAAGAATTGGGACAGAGGAAGAAGGACACAGGTCCGCATAGTTCAGACTTTGCTAAAATGGTAAGTGAACAATGAGGGAGAAACACTTATTTATAAGCATCCAAGGAGGACTGTCATCATTCACGAGAGCATGAAGAGACTCCTCGATGCACGATTTGCACCACGTGGCGATACGGGGTTCGCCCAGAAGTAGCATTAATGAAACATGGATAGGTATCTGATTGTGAGTTGCCTGGAAGATGAAACGACGCTCTCCACTCTATGCACGACTCCTTGAACAATAAAATTTTCATAATATCTTCCTTGATCCTCGCGACATGCGCCATCCTTTTCGATTCCTACCTCATCACTAGGTGAAAAATTTGAGGAAGACGGATGAACCAAGCTGACCACTCACACTTAGAATTTTAAAATCTTGCGCTCATACGTCAGTTCAAATCCTTACTTCTCACGCTCATGGAGATGAATATCGAAAGTAGAGGGCAATTACTATGGGGAAAACTGAATTGACAAGTCATATGAGAGACGTAGTAGAGAAATCTCCCTGAACCACTGATGTGTCTACTAGCATAAAAGATGAGCTGGGTAAAGAACATGTTCACCAAGATGAATCAGTCGACTGAGCTCCATAATAAGATTCATCAACTAACCTGTTCATCTCAACCAGGCTGATTAACCAAGGTCGACTCAAGATACAAATCTCAACCTCAGATACCAACCTCGACCTCAACCTCAGATACTGACCTCAACCTTGAACATAAATATCTGGAGAGAATCTCGCGACGTATAAAAATATGATTGATTTGACGAGATCCTAGCTGAAAATCACATCGATAGAAGTAAAATCAGAGATGTTCTCGAGAGAAGATTCTCATAACAATATGGGTTCTCCCAGCATATCTAGCCGATCCACTCAGATACACAAGATGCCTCAAAAACCTATAAATATATCATTCCATTAGAGGGAAGAGGTACGTATAAAAAATCCCACCTTCAATCATATCCACTCTAGGTTTATGTACCTGACTTAGGCATCGGAGGGTCCTTAGCCATAGTCGACACCCGCATTGTCCATCTGTTTTCCACCAATGCAGGTATTCAATATCCTACAAGTGTAATTGTGGGTCTAATCACATTTAAGTGATAATTATGACTTAGATCTACCTCAAATTTTTTTTTATCATGAACTAATATGAGCTGAAAAAAAAGGCTGGACAGTACCTCACCAAGCTCATGTGGCATGAAAAATCCACTTGAAAAGGACTCCAAAAATCAAGCAAAATCAAAACTCATATGGGCCACACGATACAGTATGGATTGAACATTTACCATTGTAAACTCAGTGGGGGCCACAAAAGTTCTAAATCAGGATGATATTTTCATGATGGGCCCAGGAAGTTTTCAACGATTAACATTTCCATTCTCATGATTTTCTGCCATGTGGCTCGCATGAGTTTTGAGTCTGCTTGATTTTCGAAGTCCTATCATAACGTGAGGTTGAGAAAGTAATGGATAGAGTGGATTTCTCATGAGAATATTTGTGGGCCCACATAGCTTCTAACAACTGAACTTCATCAGGGGCACAAGGAATCCACATCCTATCAATCCTTGCCTATACAAATTGGCCACATGCATGCATGGGCATGGATTGCCTGCAGCCCCTACTGTCCAGACATGGATTGGGTAGTGACCCCTCCATTACCCAAGCTGGTGGTGGAAAAGATCGTGGCCCCACCATAGTGTATGTATTTTATCCACACCCTCCATCCATTTTTTCAAGCTCTAAAATGAGGCAAAATCAAATATCAAATGTACCACACCACAAGAAACAATGAATATTGAATGACCAGTGTGAAAACTTCTTAGGTGCCCAGGAAGTTTGCATCAAGCTGATATTTGTGTTTTCCCTTCACCTAGGTTATTGTGACTTTATGAACAAGTTAAAATGGCAAAAAATAAAAAAATAATAAAAATTGTATAAGTTCTAAGAAGTTTTAAAGGTGTTCAATTGCCATTGTTTACTATGGTAGGGTTCACTTGAGCTTTAAACTTGCCTCATTTCTTAGCTCATGCCCTAAAATGAGTGGAAAAATGGTTGGACAGAATGGATAAAACACCCTGAGCTGTAAGGGGCAATGGTGATAGTATGCCTTATAGCCACTCTACTCTGTTCATCCTTTAGCCAATTCATTTTAGGGCATGAATGAGGGGAAAAACATCTTTTTTTGGTCAGCAAACTAGTGCGCACACCCCACTTGAAAATCGATACAAAGAACTTAGCTTTTAAACAAGGTTATCTTCATTCAGTCTATCACTTGAGCTATGGATTGGTGTGTAAACATAAACAAAATTATAAGCTTGATCCACAACTATTGTTGTCCCCAATAAGTTTTTAATGGCAGGCATTCAATGCCCACTATTTACTTGTTATCGTAAGGTCCACTCGAGGTTGAGATTGGCTCATATATGGGTTCATGCTCTAAAATGAGAGGGCATAATAGATATACAGAGTAGATGTAATACATACATAATAGTGGGCCGCACAGAGCTTAGGGCTGCAGGCAAGCTACATCCCTGTGTGGTGGCCACAGAATGAGTGTGGTTCAATCTCGATCATGGTCGCCTCAAGCTCAACCCATACCCACCCAATACCCACCACTTTGTGACAAAATTCATCTAATATGAACCTAACCTAACCCATTTAATTGTAATCTAATGCAACCCATGTTTAGGAAGGTAATCTCGTGCCTGCCTAATTAATGGCTACACCCGATCCATGCTAGGCCTAATATCTAAGGCCCAAGATTTAAGGCTGCATGGCTCTATCATAGTTGGCCCAAGCCCAAATCCAAAAATAAAATAAAATAATAAAAAATAAAAAATTGTTTAGGCCCGAGTCTGACT
Organism: Magnolia kwangsiensis; assembly: GCA_037074715.1. Taxonomy (NCBI): domain Eukaryota; kingdom Viridiplantae; phylum Streptophyta; class Magnoliopsida; order Magnoliales; family Magnoliaceae; genus Magnolia; species Magnolia kwangsiensis. Next base: position 65,052,367 of record CM073589.1, read on the forward strand.
CACCTAACTTGAAAGTTGATAAAAAGAAATGCTCCAATGCTCTCATAGTTATAGTGCTCGTAGTTGCTTTAATTCACTTGGACAGTTTAAACAATCAATCTAAATTGTCTATTAAGTCCATAACACATTTCACAGGCTAGTGCGAATATAGTAATGATCATATAATCCAGTAAATTCTTTATTTGGCCTTATTTGTATTTTTATAGTCATCCTACCATTGCACAAAAAAAAGGTGATCCTTTAGGGTTATAGAATCCATGGTCCTGATAAATAAATGGATCTAATTGTTTATTAAGCAATTTTTTATACGATTGATCTTGATCATCCATATTTAAGATTATTGATTAAATGGTTAATATCTTTCGGACTACCATGATGTTTGAGTGGTAGCCTATGAGATGTGTGTTGATGTCAATGAATGGTCTACATCAATGAATTAGACTAATTATCTGCAGACACCCCATCTAAAAATGAGATTAAAAATACTCTTCGATTTCAGTTGATCTTTGACAAAATAAATTTGTGTGGCCCAATACCCTTTGGACGAACATATGTGTTGGGTATGGCATGCCTTAGGTAGGTCCCAGGAATTGTTGATGGGCCAAATCGATGGATCAAGAGGTGAACCAATCCAAGTCCAATCAAATCGCTAGGGTCCTCCAAGAACTCAACAAGTGCTCAATTTCAATAAAGTCATCTCTGGCTATCTTAAAAGGCCTAAGAAGCCTAGACATGGTAGTTAGAAAAGACCCTTGACAAGACTTGAAGATGATCAATGGAATGGATCCATGACCCCGTGAGCCCACAACACGTTTGTATCAAATATTGACCAGTTGTCTAGTTATTTAGGAGTTACAAGTCAATCATGTTGGGGGCCTTGTACAAAACCTTAGGATCTAGCCTCTCAAATCAAACCAGAATTATGGGATAACAAAGTAATGAAATAAATCAAAACATAAACCACACCACACAAGAGATTTTTACATGAAAAACCCTCAAAGAGGTAAAAACCATGAGACCTCGTCTACATCAACAATCCATTATGAAGTAGAACACTACAACTGATCACAAGCACACCTCGCTTGGATCAAACCTTCTTCACTCACACAGGAGCGGATAAACAATACGAGAATAAGGAAAATAAAGAGATCTTATCGATTATGAGGACGTAGAAGTGCTGAGATATCAAGTGCATAATAGATCACCTCTATGAGCATAACCTCCCTTCCACAAGCTTCCTCTCTCTCTCTCTCACACACCTTTTATAGCCCTAAACCCTTTAGTAAACCCTTGCAAAGCTTTAGGAAACCCTCTTGCATTACCTAGAAAGGCCCTAGGCACCCCTATTTATAGTTTAGGAAACTCCCTTTCACACCTCTTACGAAACCGCCTCAGATTTTTGCATCCTGCATAAAGACAATCAAATCTGTGTAAGCTCAACTCGTTGTGCAGAGTCCTCGACCAGTTGAGCAGCACCCTCGACCGATAGAGCACATCCTATGACCAGTCGAGCACCTCGAAAATTAAAAAACACAACTCGCTAGAAAACGAGTCGAGCCAGTCCACGACTAGTCGTGCACCAGCCCTCAACCGGTCGAGTGAAGTTCACAACTGGTCGAACCTGGAGAAAAAATCTCATCAAATCAAATTACATTTGTTAGACTCTAACAGTATAAAAAAAAACCACAAAAGTAGAGCTAAATGGATCCTCTGCACCTCCCAAAGACAATTACCAAATTCGATCGATATGCTCCAAGCTAGGTGACCATTAGAGCAGGACCACTCATTGAGACCCCAGAATGCCCTATGACCACCACACATGTCAGTCATTATATGGAAAAAGGTAAATCTGTAATGGCTGGCAATGGCCGACTGAAGAAATGTACTATTTTTTACATGAGTAATGATAACCTGAGCTAAAGAGACCCTAGTGCATAAAAAGAAAAACCTATGAGCCTACAACCGCTAGGACTATTTAAGGACTACAACAACGAGCCATTTGTGGGTAACATTTGAGAATTAAGAGAGGTAGAAGGCTATCAAGGTCATTCTAGGCTGGTTGACGTGCTAGCCAGTGTGAGCCGAAATCAGCGCACTACTATCAAGCACTAGTTGCATGTGCCTAAATCCACTCCATCTCTTGCTAGGTTCAAAAAAAGCTTAATTGTGCCATCAATACGTCCAACTAAAAGTGAACATACCAAGCAAAAGAAACTACCGAAGTTAAAGAGTAGAATTAGATTTGAAGATATCTGACCATCCTCTTTACAAAAAAGGGCGTCAAGTCTCCTCTTTTCCTTCTCAGATCTCAAATTAACCTATATTTTATTCCACAAATCCCAAGCACATTGGGAACACACTCATTTTCTTTTATCTTTTATTATGCAATACTCCCTTTTTGTCTATTTTCTTGTACTTCATTTTTCCTATCCGGAATCTTACACTCTACGAAGTAAGGTTAGGTGTTATTTATTTTCTTTTTACCTACCTAGAGTTTTAAATTATGTGAAGCACGACTAGATGTAGTGACACTAAAACTCCGCTGAATCCTCCAAAAAGCATTAAATCTCGTTAAGTAAAAACCACACATCATATGGGCGAAAAATAGTCCTAACCATTTCCTTTTCTGTAACTAAGGTCCTTAATAGGAATTTACAGTTACAAATCAATCGCAAGAGTAGCTTGAGTTAGTGGATCTTATGATTTGTTAACATTTAAGTGATTAAATGATTTTTAGCTGGTTGTAGATTCTAAGCTTCATTTGGCTAGTACTGGCAACAAGTTAAAATATCTTTACATCTGAGTCAACACGATACTCCAACTGCACAAACGAAGCCAGAAAAAGTTGAGGAAGTAAGGTCATTCTATGCTCGCATGGGGACGTTCATAATATCACTAAGAGCATTATAAGTTATAATGCTCTTGAAGCACTAAAACATTTCTCATTGGTAAAAGCTCTATCATCCCACTTGAATGTTTATAATTTATCACTTGATCAAGTTGGCTACACATGTACAAAGAAACGATCACTTAGAGGAATGAAAACCACGAGTCTAAATAAAGGTGTGTGGGTTGGTTACATGAAGATCTAAACTATTCAAGATCTTCATCTTCATTGTAAAAAAAAAAGGAGGAGGGATTGGCTACCTACAACTGAATGCAACAAGATGAGTTAGGGATAGTCATCATCACAACAAGAGAAAGAAAGGGTTGGAAGTGGGAGGGTTTAGATAAGTGTGCGTACACCTTATAAGTTTTCACCCCAAATGCAACTTAGATGAAGATCTAAATTATTCACATTCACATCCTTAAAAAAACATTTGTTGAACATATAATTGTTTACGAAGATGAATTTGGAACATTGAAAAGAAGTTTGAATGGCTCAAGTTCCAATCTAATAATCCAATATTAAAATAATCAATGAAGCATGATCATGAGAACATAGCTTCTACAAGGTTGTGAAAAGAACAAGAAATCATTATGGGGGTGACAAGACCATATATTGTCACGTGTATGGCGGATCATAAATCACTTTGCTGGACAATGACTAAGTAGTGACCCTCACCAACCTTTTGCTTTAACCACCTAAAGTAACATTTCATACATTGAATGGGTTGATAATATTCCACACATATACTAGGGAAAAAATAGTGGAAATGCTAATAAAATAATAAAAATGTCTTTTCATAGATAACATCACTTTTTTCTTACGCTTCATCAATCAAAGTCAACAAAAGTGACTTTTTATATATATGAAAAAGATAAGAATTTAGATTGTCTATTTGCCACAAGCAAGAAAAATGTATTTGTTATAATGTGATTGGACCACATCATGGCAGACTACATTTAATGTAGCAACACACTGCTAATAACATCAGTGGTGATATAGACCAATCACAGTGCAGTAAAACACGAAAAACCTATTTGTGGCAAGCTGAGGATCCAAATTCAAAAGATAAATGATTTTTAAAAAATAATTTAAAAGGGCAATTTTTGGTTCATAGCCTAAAAGAAGGTGGCTATATGGAAAAAAACTAATTTTTTACTTTTAGATGATCCACGATTTAATACATGGTAGTATATATTGTACTCATGTACAATATTGCCCCATGTTAGACCCACTAAAGTGTAGAACCCACCTTCTCCAAGTCATAATCTCAAAATTGTACTTGGGCTGTGTATGACACTTGATACGTAGGTGTTAAAAAATTGTATACGCAGCATAATTAGGTCAAATTAAACAGAGTAAATTGTGGATCTCCCTTTCACTACACCAAAAGTCCTAATATCAAATTCGTTACAATCCTAGCCTTAGGTTTTTGGACGCTTGTTTGTTGAAATAGGACCATTGGATATATTTCATTTTTAACCATCCATTAAATGTCCACCAATCTAATAATTAGATAATAAAATAACCATAGTTTTTTTTTTTATCATCATACACTAAATTAGGATCTAAATTTTGGAAAACTTGATTTCACTCAAGTGTATTTAAAGTAGGCTCAATAATATGTAGGCGCCTGGAGATCATCCATCACGTCCTACCAAAGTATTAAAGTGATATGATGAGGTAGATTCATTTGGTGGATCGAGAATATGGTAGAGCCATTTCCTAACGGTACTTGTGGCATCGTTTATTTAGGTCATCGTACTATGACCTGGTGTAGACACTGAAAAATCGGTGCCCACGCTGATTTATATTTATAATGGGTTAATAGGGGGATAGGTTGATTGTGAATGTTGGAGTCGCCACTAGCCAAAAAATCTCAAAATCTCGCGGTTGGCTAGAACCACGAAATACGTAAGGTGAGGGAAATCCGAAGACTTCCCTACCTTAAATTGACTCTTGGCCTGCGATCTCAGATTCTGGGTAAGGGACCTCGGTTACAGAGAGGGAAAGTGTTAGGCACCCTCTCTGCCCGTACGAACGTACGGTCTCTACTTTGTGTGATAAAATAATTTCAAGGGATGGATGATATGGTCGGGATAGGACTAAGCATGTACGTGGATTTCTGATCTGACAAGATCTGAGATTTCAGCAAGCCACAGAGCATACGTCCGATGGCGTGTTTAAGAGGCGGATGTGATGATGCTTATGCAAAGATATTAAAGGACTAGATCACTAGAAATTTCTGATGTGACAGGATCCGATGTACGGCAAACCACAGAGCATATGTTTACTAGAGATCTAGAGAAGCAGGGGGTTTGAGAAAGGAGTAAATGTCATGATGGATGCTTGTAGAATGAATAGATCTTTGGCTTGATCTTAAGTAGGTTATAACATAAACTGGACCATGACCAATTTGGGTTAGGCTTATGAGTTGCAAAGGTTGAGTTGAGGGCTAGGAGGTGGGTGGAAAAATCTGGACTTTAAGGGCTTGGGAGCTCCTTCCCTTTCCCTCACTCTCTTCCTCACTCACTCTTCTTTACTTTAATTTCTCTCTCACTCCCTCTCTTGGTTGTTGAGGCTTGTTGAAATGAGAAGAGGAGAGGGCTATTTATAGCCTTCTCCAATGGCATTTTCATAATTTTTTGATTCGAGAGGGATAAAGGGTGAGGTGACAAGTGATGATTAGTTATGGAGAGAGGAATGACACATAACACTCTCTCATTTGCTATGGGGGGTGGTAAAATGGTAAATAGTGAAGGCTGGGGGGTAAATCCAGGGGAAAGTTGACTTTTGGATGCTGGGACAGTTGTCCACACGCGAGCCGCGAGTGACGACACTTGAAGTACTGCAGGCGGTAGTCAAATTGCCGCCCGCGGTAGTCAGACTGTCGTTCGGGCCTAGTTCGGGTCAGTTTCACACGTGCAAGCTTTGTACATCGTGCGGGTTCACCCAGAAGTCTCCTTTCGGGATTTTTGGCTAAGAAAAGCGGGTTTCAGCTTGGGTGAAGGGGATCTGGTCATGGTATAGGGGATAAGAGGGGTTGTGTGCATGTTGAACGGTTTGGATCGGGGTTTCAAGTTGCGGATTGGGAGTTTGTGGACTTTGGATTAAGGTTCGGTTTAGGCTGGGATTAGAGTTTTGATTTAAGGTATGATCATGGTTCTCGGAAAGTCTTAACCTTCTTAAAATTTAGCCTGGGTGGGGTGTCTACAGATGCCCCTCTTTGACCGAGGTTAAGAGCAACCGATGATCAAAGCGAGTGGACACCCCACCCTTCTGGTCAGAAAAAAGGGTAATGACTCGAATCTGTTGCCTGTCATCGTATCATTGTCAATCGACTGTCTGGAAAAGAGATGACTTGCACATATTACGAGGATTATCAAAAACATATGATTGCCTCTTGCGCATTCGTCGCGGCTTTATGGATCACCAATCACAACCCTTTCATGTCTGATTGTTGATAGCATTGGAGGGTAAGTCTGAAAAGTAAGGGCCTCTGTGCATTTGTCGCGGCTTTATGAGGATTTGCATACTGTTTGGTCTGTCGTTCCTTTGTTACGTAATCACCCTAGGAGTATTTGGTCTGTTTGATTGTCAAAGTGGTTAGCTACCCTGCGTGTTGGTGCGGCTTACGCGGAACTCACTATGCTGACTTGGACTCAATCAAAATTTAAATATCCTGTACTAGGTATGTGTGAGTGATCTGTTGTCATGCAGCCTACTGATTCTAATACAATGGTTACAATGGATTGTTGCCACTTTGAGTTTGATGATCCACTCATTCTACTAGCATTTGTACGACTGTCCAGATATAAAGATCGGGCCAATCATACATGTATTATGTACGGATTCGATCATCCTTCGGGGAAACCAGGAAGATATCGAATCTTATTTAGTTGTATGCACTAGCCACAACTGGAGAATTTGGAAGATTTCTCAGTTTATTGTGTGTAGCATGTGGTGTAAAAACCTTGTTTAAAAACTATTCCCTTTGGAGCCAGACTCCTTGGGGATTTTATTTAAAAATATATTTTTTAGGTTTTTTTGGAAAATATCCGTTCGATTTCGCGGGTGGGCGTCGTCACTCAATTTTTATTTGTAAAAAGTCAGACGGCCTCCACTAATAAACTATTGGGGCTTGATGAGTTGGAAGAAGTGTCTTTTTGAGGCCATATTCACTGGGGATTCATTCTATTTTTGGCATTTTGGTAACTTGGGGATTTGGGATTTTCTGGAGATTTTGGAGAATTTCTGAGATTTTTTGGATTTTTGGGATTTTTTTAGAATTTTTCAGATTTTTTTTTGGGGGGACTATTTTTGATAATTTTGAAGACCTGAGGGTTGTTTTGGTAATGAAACCTGAGAACTGTTTTGGTATTCCTTGAAAATTAGGGGCTGTTTTGGTAGCACTTTGAAAACTTAAGGCTATTTTAGAAATTCTTTTGGATATTGTCCAGCGGTCAGAGGGATAAACCGGTCATTCCCATCAGCATAGGGAACAGGCCCACTCCCCTATGCATGCTTTTTGTAGGGGGGGGGGCAGTCCGGATACCCTATTTGATTTCTTCGTTTAGCCCATTGGTCCGTTCAGTGCACTGGTCCGTCCGGTGCCATCTCCTCCTCTATTTGATTCTTGCATTTGGGACATCCAGGGGCACCATTTGTGGTCCCTGGAGCTATCTTGGAGGAGTTTTTGTTGAGTTTTTGAGCCCTCATCTTCCTCCATTTCAGGTAATCTTGGCCAATGAACTCTTGCTGGATCTCTTCTCTCCTTGAGGAGTTTTTGATGGGTTAGATCTTCCTTGGGGCTTAAAGGGGGCCATGATCAGGACTGTTGGGCCATTCAGATTAGATCTCAACCGTTGGATCTCATTTACATGTATTTTTTTGGGCCCAATGGTTGACTGGATTGCTGTAAAATTTTTATTATTTTTCTTTCTTTTTTTTTTTGTTGGAGTGGGGTATGATAAGAAAAGGGGCCCCACCCTTTATTCATTTTTTATTTTATTTTATTTTTGTTTTATTTTTTTTAAAAAAAAATTATTGGTGATGATCTGGACCGTTAGATGGATGATCTGGGGCTCACTTGGATGTGTTAGTGGCATGGATTGTGATAGTTGGCCATTTTTTATGAAGGATGGATGGGTGGGATTTTCGAAGTGGGCCCCACATCATGCTTCTGACATGGGTTTATGGCGGATGGTGATTTTGAAGAATGGTCCCTAGAGAGAAATTTTTTGAAGATGGGCCTTGAGATGGGCTTTTTTGAAATAGACCTTACATTTTTTGGAAATAGGCCTTGAAATGAGCCTTGAAATGGGTTTTATGGAATGGGCCTCATGAAGTGGGCTTTTTTGAAATGGGCCTTGGACTTTGGAAATGGGCTTTGAAGATGGGAAATGGGCCTTGGACTTTGGACCTTTTGGAATGGGCCTCGTGAAGTGGGCTTTTTTGAAATGGGCCTCGAAATGGGCTTGGGCCTTATGGGCTTTGAAATGGGCCTCGGGCTGGGGTACTTACTCAGATACTTTGTATGTGCAGCATGCCTCGACATGGTAAGAATGAGGTCAGCTCCTCACGTCAATCAGCCAATCCATGTTATGTACCCAGAGAGGCTCGGCATTTGTCCAACATTGCCCAAGAAGGTGGTGCGCCTGCTGTCTTGAGAGGGCGTGGGGTCAGGACACACTGGCCTGATTGGTTTCAGGATCCGTAGCTATTATTTTTTGAGGTCTTGGAGTGTACCGCCTTAGCTCACCTGTTCCGGGTCCGTCTGAGCCGGACAAATATGTCCCTCTTGTCCGCTTTGGCTGAGAGATGGCACCCTGAGACCCATACCTTCCATCTTCCTTTCAGAGAGTGGGGCATTACCCCATATGATATATACATGCAGCTGGGCCTTTGGTATGATGGAGGATCCGTCCCCTTTGAGGATAACCTTCCGGTGCCTATTAAGGAGGATTGGATGGGTCTATTAGGGATGATGTCAGAAGCAGCAGATTTTACTGGTCCCCATTTCAAACTCCTCTGGCTATCATCAAACTTTGTCAAAAGCATTCCCGAGACCGAAGCAGCTGCTGTGGTGAAGGCGCGTGCCCTGAATTTGTACACTATGAGTGCGATGATTTTCTTCCACAGGAATGAGGTAGTGAGTTCTCGTCTGTTGTCGCTCGTGGCAGATATCACCTTCCCCACACCGTACAACTTGAATGCGGCCCTCTTAGCCCATTTGTACAAAGGGCTAGATAAGGCTAGCCGTTGCATCAGCTGATCCCTGACTGGATTTTGTCCAGTCATCGAGGTATTTTCTTTAATCTCCATCTTTGTAATATTCTCCTGGGGATGATCTGGTTTATCCTTCTTTGATCGTGATTCGCGTGGGTTTTCTTTTTTGACCACTTCCCCATTTGGCCCCCACTTTGATCTACCATTCGTCTCTATTTCCTTGCATAATGCTGTGGTACAAGGATAACCGCAGCCGCATGGGTTTATTCTCTGATCTTGCCTGGAGGTCGAATGTCGAAGCCCTTGTTCTGAGTGATGTGAGTGATCTTGCCCTTTTCTGTATTGCCCATGTGTTACTTTTCCTGCTCAACCTTTGATTTCTCTTTTTGCAGTTCTTGCCCAAGCCATATCTTCGGTTGAACATGGCACTTACTCCTAGGGCTCAGGAAGCTTTTCAGGCTTCCCGTCGACGTCGTATTCTTAAGGATCCTCGTGTGACGAAGTGGTATTTAGGAGAGAGACTTTTCTGGCAGTTGACCGGTAGTCCCATGGTGCCACTTAGTCCACCGTCTAGTCCTTCTGATTGGAGATCGGTGCCCAAGAGGGAGTTGACTGCTGCATTGGAGGGCTATGATGCTAGCGCCTTCATCGATCCATCTAGAGAGTACAACTCCTGGTGTGAGCAGTATGATATCGGCCTGATCTTGCAGCCTGACTATGCTCCTGGCTGCGATGCACGTTTTACTGTAGGAGGGATCTTGGGGCCTCACTTTCATCGACAGGATACTAACGCTTATCTTCCTGATAATGATTAGCTTGTTGTATCTTTTTTTCTTATATCCTTAGATGTACAATCTTCATGTTTATAGACTTCAGCTTGCTGACATTGTTCCCTTTCAATCTTTGCTTTTGTGCTCCTTTGAGATCTCAGTTGGGTGTATGAGTGTTTGCTCTAAGGTCCCAGTTTGCCGAGGTGGACTGTCACGCCCCAAACTCCGAAACCGGGCTCACAATATTTTCGATCACTGAATCCGGCGCCGACAGCCTCCGTAGAACCCCATTCTCGGATCCTAGCTCCCATTCGCCAGGTTCCGATCCTAGGATGCTACGAGGAGGATTTTAAACGTCAGTTTGATACGTAATAAGCATAACCAAAGTCATAACCCACAAACAACAACCAAAAACTCCATTACATTTCTACTATGATCAAAAACTTTACAAGTACAATGAGCATAAAGGGAAATACAGTGGTGTAGAATAAAAACTCCAAAACACTCTGCAACGTGCTCCTGCCTCAGCGCTGCTGCGATCCAACGTCACCTGCACGCAACGGTCGTGATAAGCTTATAAAAAGCTTAGAGGGTGGTGAAAGTGTGCGCGCAAAGTAGTAATATGAACATGCAATGTCAGAGTAAAGCGGAATATGCAGATGGATCTATAATATCATGAGCCGTACCAAGGCTTATGCGATGCAAGACATGAATGGTATCGGCCATCCCAAGGCCATGCGATGTGCAATGCAGCTCAAGCATACAGATCCTCATCTATGTCCACATATCAATACAGCTCAAAATATGAAATATCACCGGGGTCTAGTACACTCTAAACCAGATTGCCGCCACATCGCGCGCAATAAGGTAAGTGAAAGAGACCACACTATCCGTCTGCCAATATCAGGCGTGACTCGTCGATAGCGGACCCATTCCTCGAGCTGGTCAGACTCAGCCTAGCATTGGCCCATACACTCGGGCGGGTAAGGCCGCACCCCCTTCCAACCGACCACGACACAGTGGAGAGCGTAACCGTCTGGTATTCAGCACTCAGCGCTCATCTACCCACTCGGTCTAGACGTTGGAGCAACCTCTTGGTACCATAAGGGTTTAGGGAATTTCACCCAGGGATATCTATAGTACCCCATGTAGAACAAGATTTTCGGTATCCAATCCTGCCAACCACGATCTGTCTGTGAAGGCTACGACCCCGATGTCGCTAGGGCGTACAATAACCATGTCACACAAATGCAGAATGCATGAATCACGCTATCCAGTCATGCAACCAATCCTGCGCATATCGTGCGCTCATGTAGGGCAACACCGCCTAACCGGGAGCCCATAAACAACCTGCCCGAAGGCAAATGCTATGATCAGACAACTCTCACGTCAAGCATACATATGATGTGTATGATCATGAGTCATGGAACTGTACTAACATGTTATAATAAAGATGGGCTCTGCATATAACTGAGATGGGCCGAGATAGCCTACTTACTACAAGTATGGGTCTATTAATGGGCCTTAGGAAGAGTGACAATGCGGACAATTAACCGACGCCATCCTTACAATGTGCACATCTAACCATCATTGTTCCTAAGGCATTACTTACTATAAATATCGTTATATGCCATGGAGGGATCATGCATTGCAATGGACCTAGTTACACTCAATTGGGTCTTAAGTACATCAATTAGGTCGTATCATATGGGCCTTACATTCATCAAGCGGATCACCTCAATGAGCCTCACCAATGGGCCTGAGGTCCTTTGCAATGGGTCATAACCCATGGGCCTTAGAATTCATTAAAAATGAGCCCAATCACATGAGCTTTATGGGCCTAATCACATAGGCCTTATATATACCAAAGTGGGCCTCAACAATGGGCCACAAATACATCAATTGGGCCTACACACATGGGCCCATAAATAACAAAGTGGGCCTTAGTGGGCGGGCCACAAATACATTAAGATGGGCCTCAACAATGACCTTAAAATGATCTCAAAATGGTTGGACGGTTTGGATGAAACTCATGCATCATGGTAGACTCCCATGTGGGCCCACTATAACATTTATTTTCCAGCCAATCCTGGGCCCACTGAATTACTTATTTGCCACCCAACCTGTTGTTAAGGCCGTGTGGCAAGGGGCCCGCCAAAATGTTTATTTTACATCCCACCTGTTGATAAGGCCATGTAGCAAGGGGCCCACCAAAATGTTTATTTTCCATTCAAACCTATTGATAAGGTCATATAGACCCAGGGCCCACCGAAATGTATATTTTCTACCCAACCTGGGTCCACTATACTATTTATTTGCATCCAAACTGTCCATTGAATCACATGGCTTAGGGCCCACTGTAATGTTTATTGCTATCCAAACCTGTTCATAACGTCACGTGGCCAGGGGCCCACGTGATGGACGGCGTGGACACTACATACATCTGAGTGGGGGCCACCGTCCACTGCCGTGGACGGACGGCGTGAGTGAAACACTTGCATCACAGTGGGTGTCACCACCCACTGTTTTGACGGTGTGGTAAGCCACACATACCACAGTGGGTCCCATGCAGGACCCACCAAAGTGTTTATTTGCAATCCAATCCGTCCATTACGTGTGTCCCACCTGTTTGAGGGTTCACACCAAATTTCAGCCACATAAAAAATTCAGGTAGGCCCCACCAAGTGTTTTTATATGATTTAGGCATGTCTTCACATGATTTGGATGGTATGGCCCACCTGAGTTCAGTTTGTGGATGATTTTTATGGAGTCAACGCACCATTCAAGGGGACCTATTAAATGAACGGTATAGATGTAAAACATACATCATGGTGGAGTCTACAAGTGGGCTAATGCGGCCACCCTTTTTAACGTGGACGTCTCTAGACTCATGACACAAAGTCATGCCAAAAAAGAAAATTATTTTTTTATCCTAGGTGGGACCCACATTAACCAGATCTACCCCATCCATTGCATGTGTTACATAAAATTAGGCGTCCAAACCAAGTTTCAGCCACGTTCAAATTTCAGATAGGCCCCACCAAATGCTTTTGTATGTTTCAGGCATGTCTTCACATGATTTTAGATGGTATGGCCCACCTGAGTTCCGGATTGGTCCCAAATTTTGGCTCAACGCCTAAATTAATCTGTGGAAGATGGTGGAAGGCTTGGATTAAATACATGCATTAAGTTGGGGCTTGCAAGAGTGGCCCACCATTTCCTTTCTTTTCCTTTCTTTCTTTTTTTTTTCCTTTCTGTTGAAACGTCCAGCGTCCCAGACGCTGGACGGTCTTTTGTTATTTTTTTTTTTTTTTGAGTGTGGGCCCTGATGGAGTGGGCCACCACTGATGGGTGCCATGGGCTCAATGTCCAAGGTGGGGCCCACTTGAATAAAAATTACATCAAGGTGGGATCCATTCAAGTGGGCCACACCATCCTATTGCAATAAAATAAAATAAAATAAAATAAAATAAAAGAGAGAGAGAGAGAGACATGGAGAGTGGGACACGGCTTGTGATGGAGGGACCCCGTCATTATGGGCCCTCCCTTACATGAAATCATACATCAACGGACCCTTTGAACAAGGGACCATCAAAATTGTAAATCAACGGTGGAGATCCATTCTCCACCGATATGGACGGTCTAGATGACCTTTCTAAGTGAAATAAACATCATGATGGGGTCCATGGAGAATGGCCCCATCATGGAATAATCATGATGATCCAAGTGGTCCATTGGCCACAAATAAGGGTCCTAAGTGAGATCCACACGATTGATCGGTGGTCCTCACTTGGTCCACCATAAAAACAAGGAAAGCTACCCTATAGAGGCACCCACCGTCCGATCTTCTCGCTCCTAGGGGTTCCTTGGCACCTTGGCTTCAACTTCAATGGTTAAGATGAAGAATGGAGGGTTGAGATGGGAGATTTTGGGGTAGGAAGGTGGGCCACTTGGAGCTTAGGAATTTGGAGAAATTTCATACGTGGGGGCTCTTGTTTGCTTGGAATTTTTGAAATGAGAAAGAGAGAAAGAGAGAGAGTGATGTAAAGGGAGAGAGAGAGAGTGATGGATGGATGGGTGAGTGATGGTTGTGTAAGAAAAGCTTGACTTTTGAGGATTTTGTGTAAGAAAGGTATGGGAGATGAAGACTTTTGTGGCTTTTTGTGTAAGAGAGGTATGGGTGATGAAGACTTTTATGGTTGCTTGGGAAATTGGAATAAAGTGATGTGTACTTGACATATGATGGATTGATGGGTGATTGATTGATGGGATTGATGTGATTGATGTGACACATCGTAGAGATTCTCTTAGGTTTCACAACGCGCGGCGTTTTCTGGCACCGAACGTTGGCCCATAACTCTTGACCAGGGTATCGCCTCGGCGCGCGAGTCGCGGTATCGGAAACGCAACGACGGCGCGGTCGCTATGGTATTGGTCGCGGGTTGAGTCGACTCGGGTTGTCGGCACATGAATCAGGGTCACGCGTCGATATCGCTTAAGGGTCGAAGGTTGCCAGAATTCAACCGGTAAGACCGCGGAAGTGTACGGACCAAGATACGGGTCTTACAGCTCTCCCCTCCTTATAAAAATTTCATCCTCGAAATTTACATAAACATCGCAACTAAGCATAGCTCGCGAAGAATAAGAAACATTACGTCATCATATAGAATTCAGGGGCAGCATACAAAATACAATACAAGATCAATCAACAAAGAGATGAGGATAACGCTCTCGAATCTCAGCCTCACACTCCCACGAAGCCTCCTCTAAAGAATGGTGACCCCACTGTACCTTCACCAAAGGAATGACCTTGGTTCTGAGGACCTGCTCCTTCCGATCAAGGATACGAACTGGATGCTCAATGTAAGAAGCGTCCTCACGAACCTCCAACGACTGCCAATCAATAACGGGAACTATGTCTGACACACACTTCCTCAACATGGAGACGTGAAAAACATCGTGGATGCTAGACAACTGTGATGGCAAGGCAAGCCGATAGGCCACAGCGCCAACGCGCCCAGTGATCTCAAAAGGTCCTATGAATCTCGGGGCAAGCTTGCCCTTCACTCTAAATCGAACTACGCCCTTCATGGGCGAGACCTTGAGATACACATGGTCCCCTATATCAAACTCTAAGGGACGACGCCGACGATCAGCAGAACTCTTCTGTCGGCTCTGAGCTATGTGCATCCTCTGCCTGATGATGTCAATAGCCTCTGAAGTCTCTTGCACAAGCTCGGGACCTAGGAGACGGTGCTCTCCAACCTCGGTCCAACAACTCGGTGATTTGCATGGTCTGCCATATAGTGCCTCAAAAGGAGCCATGCCGATGGTCGCCTGATAGTTGTTATTGTACACGAACTCAGCCAATCGTAGATGCTCATCCCAGCTACCCCCGAAATCAATCGCGCAGGCCCGAAGCATATCCTCAAGTATCTGATTGACCCTCTCGGTCTGGCCATCAGTCTGCGGATGGTACGCGGTGCTGAGCTGTAAATCAGTCCCCATCGCACGCTGGAAGCTCCCCCAAAACTGAGACGTGAACCTCGAGTCCCGGTCAGAAATGATCGAGACTGGAACGCCATGTAGTCTCACAATCTCCTCAATAAACAGTCTCGCAAGCCGGTCCATAGGCCAAGTCGCACGCATCGCAAGGAAGTGTGCCAACTTCGTCAGACGATCCACAACAACCCAAATGGCGTCATGACCACACTGAGTCCTCGACAAACCCATAATGAAATCAGTCGACACGTGCTCCCACTTCCACATCGGGACGCTCAACAGCTGCAACAGACCAGGAGGTCTCTGATGATCGGCCTTGACAGGCTGGCACATGTCACACTCGCCCACAAAACTGGCAATCTGGCGCTTCATCCCCGCTCAAAAATACTGTCGCCTCATGTCACGGTACATCTTCGTCGAGCTCGGATGGATAGAAAACCTCGATCGATGTGCCTCGGTCATAAGATCTCTGCGTAACTCTAGAATATCCGGGACACATAATCGGCCTCTGAAGCGAAGTCCACCATCTGTACCGATCTGCCAATCAGCCTGACTCTCAGATGTAGCCTCAACCATGTAACTCTGCAATGACTCATCAGCCTGCTGAGCCTCGATCACCCTAGCGACAAGAGAGGGTTGAATCAACAGGCTCGATAACTGTATAATGGAAGACTGCAAGCCGAACTCAAGGTCATACGCAGCAATATCCTCAAGCATCTGCCACTCCTGAATCATCATATGCGCCACTAGGCCTCGTGGCTGACGGCTGAGGGCATCTACCACCACGTTCGCCTTGCCCGAGTGGTACTGGAGGTCGAAATCATAGTCCTTCAGGAGCTCCATCCAGCGCCTCTGTCTCATATTCAACTCAGACTGCAAGAAGAGGTACTTCAAGCTCTTGTGATCAGAGAAGAGCTCGAACCTAACCCCGTAAAGATAGTGCCTCCACACCTTCAGTGCGAAGACAACTGCAGCCAGCTCTATGTCATGTGTAGGGTAGTTCATCTCATGGACCTTGAGCTGACGAGACGCAAAGGCCACTGGTCTCCCGTGCTGCATCAGGACAGCACCCAAACCGATATGTGAGGCATCAGTGAATACAATAAAGTCGTCACTCCCAGAGGGAAGAGTGAGGACAGGAGTGGACATCAGACGGTCCTTCAACTCCGTAAATGCGCGCTCGCAGGCATCACCCCAAATAAACTCTGTGCCCTTCCGAGTCAACCTGGTCAGCAGGGCCGCAATACGAGAAAAGCCCTCAATGAAACGTCGATAATAGCCCGCTAGACCAAGGAAACTACGGATCTCTGTCGCAATCGTGGGCTGGCCCCACTGACGCACTGCCTCGACCTTCGAGGGATCTACTGCGACACCCTCCCTCGTCACCATGTGATCGAGGAACTTCACCTCCTCCTGCCAGAACTCGCACTTCTCTAGCTTCGCATACAGCTGGTGTGCGCGGAGGGTCTGTAGAGTAATCTCCAAGTGCTGCTCATGCTCCTCACGGGTCCTCGAGTAGATCAGAATGTCGTCGATGAAGACTACAACAAAATGATCTAGATATGGGTGAAAAACCTCGTTCATCAGCTGCATGAAGACCGCGGGTGCATTGGTCAGTCCGAAGGACATGACCTGAAACTCAAAATGACCGTAACGCGTCCTGAATGCCGTCTTCGGAATGTCCTCATCTCGGACCCGAATCTGATGATAACCGGAACGCAGGTCAATCTTCGAGAAGAACTATGCACCCTGCAGCTGGTCGAACAAATCATCAATCCTAGGGAGCGGGTACTTGTTCTTGATCGTGACTTTGTTGAGCTCGCGATAGTCAACGCAAAGCCTCAATGAGCTATCCTTCTTCTTCACGAAGAGTACCGGCGCTCCCCACGGAGAACTGCTCGGACGGATAAAACCCAACTCACGTAACTCGTCCAACTGCTTCTGCAGTTCCCGTAACTCCAACGGTGCCATACGATACGGGGCCTTCGAAATAGGCGCGGTACTGGGCACGAGATCGATCTGAAACTCGGTGAGTCGACGAGTCGGTAATCCTGAAATCTCCTGGAACACATCGGAAAAATCGAAAACCACGGGCAGATGGTCGATGCAGGCGGCAACAGGCTCCTCTACTGCACATGACATCAAACAAGACAACTGCTCTCCTCTGGCCTCTGCAACGAACTAAAACTGTGGCACGCCGGGTATACAGAACGTGACAGTCATCGCGGCGCAGTCCAAAATGGCATAGTACTCGGTGAGCCAATCCATGCCCAGGATGACGTCGAACTCAGACATCGGCAAAACGAACAGATCGGCAGGCAGAAAGGTATCCCCAACTAGAACGGGGCATGACGAACAAAATCGTCCTAACACTGTAGTCCTCCCCAAAGGAGTCGATACAGATAGGCTCTCATCAGCAGACTCCAACGGTAAGCCAGCCGATCGACAGAAGCTCTCGGCTACAAAAGAATGCGATGCACCAGAATCAAACAGCACTCGTGCAATGCATGCAGAAACTGGAAGTATACCCTCAACAACTCCTCCAGAAGACTGAGAGTCCTGCTGAGCTGCATAAAATCTAGCCTGAGCCAGCTGGGGAGGTGTCTGTCCCCTCTGAGCGTGCTGCTGCTGCTGATGGGGTCGCTGAGGCTGTCGAAACTTCTACTCTGCTGCTGCGGCCTCTGAGGCTGGTGCTGATGCTGATGCTGCTGCTGAGGTGGCCTCGGTGGTGGAGGTTGTTGTCGCTGCTGCTGTGGGGGTTTCTACTGCTGCGGTGGAGGTCTCTGCTGCTGTGGACCTCTTTGCTACTGCTGGGGGCTGGGACACTCCCATGAACGGTGTCCCGTCGCACCGCACCTGAAGCAAGTGCCGGTGAACTGCCTCTGAGGTAGTGGTGGAGGTGTTGCTGGTGCTGCTGGCGCTCGGAAGGCTGGGTGACCTGTATGCCTCTGCTGATGTGGTCGACGCTGCTGGGAAGGACTGGAAGAAGCCTGCCTCTTTCGGTCTCCCCTCAGACCACGCTCAGACTGAGAACCGGCCCACTCAGTCTCGTAAATCTGAGCTCTCCACACTACTGCTTGGAAAGTAGGGAGCTCATGTCCGATAACATGACCTCGAAGGCCGTAACGTAAGCCGTGCTCGAAACGGCGGGCCTTCCTCCCCTCGTCATCGACCATGTACGGTGCGAATCTCGATAGAGCCACAAAACGGGCCGCGTACTGTGCCACGGTCATGTCCCCCTGCACCAGAGTCTCGAACTCTAAAGCTCGCTGACGACGGATATGGTCGGGGAAGTACTGCTCCTCGAATCGGTCCACAAAGTCCTCCTATGTCCAAACATACTCAGGTCCCGCAACACGGGTAACAGAGGTCCACCAATGCTCGGCCTCACCCTGAAAGAGAAATACTGCTAACCGGACGCGCTGCTCGGTCGTACACGACATTGTGTCAAAAATCTTCTCCACATCGGAGCGCCATCTCTCTGCTGCAGTCGGATCTGGCTCACCCTGGAAACGTGGGGGATTAAGCCGTCTGAACTCACGTAAGAAGGCGCTCGTGCGCTCCTGCTCTCCCTGAGCTGGTGAAATAGCTGGGCGTCTGCCCTGTCCCTGGAGTGTGGCTATCACAGCCTGTAACATCTGCTGTAACTGAGAGGCACTCACAATCACGGTCAGCTCCTCATCGGCCTCAGGTAGAGGAATGTCATCCTCAGGGAAGGAAGCAGGGATCTCTGAGGGTGGAACAGGAGACGCAGGGGGTAAAGCTAGAGCCTCCGATGGCGAAGCAGAATCCTCCGGTGGTGGTGCGGGAGTCGATCGGGTAACTCTCCCAGGGGCCATATCCTACATGAAAGAGCGGGACGCCTATCAACTTCAAAACTCTCGAAGGTACACACGTTAACGGTCTGTATTGGAAGGTCGCGAAGCTATCCGAATTCAAAACTTAGCCATTCTTCACTCATAGCAGACATGTAATGTTGTTCTCGGTTATTTCCAAGTTATGCTCTGATACCAACTTCTGTCACACCCCAAACTCGAAAACTGGGCTCATAAAATTTTTGATTGCTGAATCCGGCGCCGACAGCCTCCATAGAACCCCATTCTCGGATCCTAGCTCCCATTCGCCAGGTTCCAATCCTGGGATGCTACGAGGAAGATTTTAAACGTCAGTTTGATACGTAATAAGCATAACCAAAGGCATAACCCACAAACAACAACCAAAAACTCCATTACATTTCCACTATGATCAAAAACTTTACAAGTACAATGAGCATAAAGGAAAATACAGTGGTGTAGAATAAAAACTCCAAAACACTCTGCAACGTGCTCCTGCCTCAGCGCTGCTGCGATCCAACGTCACCTGCACGCAACGGTCGTGCATAAGCTTACAGAAAGCTTAGAAGGTGGTGAAAGTGTGTGCGTAAAGTAGTAATATGAACATGCAGTGTCAGAGTAAAGCGGAATATGCAGATGGATCTATAATATCATGAGCTGTACCAAGGCTTATGCGATGCAAAACATGAATGGTATCGGCCATCCCAAGGCCATGCGATGTGCAATGCAGCTCAAGCATACAGATCCTCATCTATGTCCACATATCAATACAGCTCAAAATATGGAATATCACTGGGGTCTAGTACACTCTAAACCAGATTGTTGCCATATCGCGCGTAATAAGGTAAGTGAAAGAGACCACACTATCCGTCTGCCAATATCGGGCGCGACTCGTCGATAGCGGACCCATTCCTCGAGCTGGTCAGACTCAGCCTAGCATTGCCCCCTACACTCAGGCGGGTAAGGCTGCACCCCCTTCCAACCGACCACGACACAGTGGAGAGCGTAACCATCTGGTATTTGGCACTCAGCGCTCATCTACCCACTCGGTTTAGACGTTGGAGCAACCTCTTGGTACCATAAGGGTTTAGTGACTTTCACCCAGGGATATCTATAGTACCCCATGTAGAACAAGATTTTCGGTATCCAATCCTGCCAACTACGATCTGTCTGTGGAGGCTACGGCCCCGATGTCGCTAGGGCGTACAATAACCATGTCACACAAATGCGGAATGCATGAATCACGCTATCCAGTCATGCAACCAATCCTCCGCATATCGTGCGCTCATGTACGGCAACACCACTTAACCGGGAGCCCATAAACAACCTGCCCGAAGGCAAATGCTATGATCAGACAACTCTCACGTCAAGCATACATATGATGCATATGATCATGAGTCATGGAACTGTACTAACATGTTATAATAAAGATGGGCTCTGCGTATAACTGAGATGGGCCGAGATAGCCTACTTTCTACAAGTATGGGTCTATTAGTGGGCCTTAGGGAGAGTGACAATGCGGACATTTAACCGACGTCATCCTTACAATGTGGGCATCTAACCATCATTGTTCCTAAGGCATTACTTACTATAAATATCGTTATATGCCATGGAGGGATCATGCATTGCAATGGACCTAGTTGCACTCAATTGGGTCTTAAGTACATCAATTAGGCCGTATCATATGGGCCTTACATTCATCAAGAGGATCACCTCAATGAGCCTCACCAATGGGCCTGAGGTCCTTTGCAATGGGTCATAACCCATGGGCCTTAGAATTCATTAAAAATGAGCCCAATCACATGAGCTTTATGGGCCTAATCACATAGGCCTTATATATACCAAAGTGGGCCTCAACAATGGGCCACAAATACATCAATTAGGCCTACACACATGGGCCCATAAATAACAAAGTGGGCCTTAGTGGGCGGGCCACAAATACATTAAGATGGGCCTCAACAATGGCCTTAAAATGATCTCAAAATGGTTGGACGGTTTGGATGAAACTCATGCATCATGGTAGACTCCCATGTGGGCCCACTATAACATTTATTTTCCAGCCAATCCTGGGCCCACTGAATTACTTATTTGCCACCCAACCTGTTGTTAAGGCCGTGTGGCAAGGGGCCCGCCAAAATGTTTATTTTACATCCCACCTGTTGATAAGGCCATGTAGCAAGGGGCCCACCAAAATGTTTATTTTCCATTTAAACCTATTGATAAGGTCATATAGACCCAGGGCCCACCAAAATGTATATTTTCTACCCAACCTGGGTCCACTATACTATTTATTTGCATCCAAACTGTCCATTGAATCACATGGCTTAGGGCCCACTGTAATGTTTATTGTCATCCAAACCTGTTCATAACGTCACGTGGCCAGGGGCCCATGTGATGGACGGCGTGGACACAATATATACATCTGAGTGGGGGCCACCGTTCACTGCCGTGGACGGGCGGCGTGAGTGAAACACTTGCATCACAGTGGGTGTCACCACCCACTGTTTTGATGGTGTGGTAAGCCACACATACCACAGTGGGTCCCATGCAGGACCCACCAAAGTGTTTATTTGCAATCCAACCCGTCCATTACGTGTGTCCCACCTATTTGAGGGTTCACACCAAATTTCAGCCACATTAAAAATCCAGGTAGGCTCCACGAAGTGTTTTTATATGATTTAGGCATGTCTTCACATGATTTGGATGGTATGGCCCACCTGAGTTCAGTTTGTGGATGATTTTTTTGGAGTCAACGCACCATTTAAGGGGACCTATTAAATGAACGGTATAGATGTAAAACATACATCATGGTGGAGTCTACAAGTGGGCCAATGCGGCCACCCTTTTTAACGTGGACGTCTCTGGACTCATGGCACAAAGTCATGCCAAAAAAGAAAATTATTTTTTTGTCCTAGGTGGGACCCACATTAACCAGATCTACCCCATCCATTGCATGTGTTACATAAAATTAGGCGTCCAAACCAAGTTTCAACCACGTCCAAATTTCAGATAGGCCCCACCAAATGCTTTTGTATGTTTCAGGCATGTCTTCACATGATTTTAGATGGTATGGCCCACCTGAGTTCCGGATTGGTCCCAAATTTTGGTTCAATGCCTAAATTAATCTGAGAAAGATGGTGGAAGGCTTGGATTAAATACATGCATTAAGTTGGGGCTTGCAAGAGTGGCCCACCATTTCCCTTCTTTTCCTTTCTTTCTTTTTTTTTTCCTTTCTGTTGAAACGTCCAGCGTCCCAGACGCTCGACGGTCTTTTGTTATTTATTTATTTTTTTGAGTGTGGGCCCTGATGGAGTGGGCCACCACTGATGGGTGTCATGGGCTCAATGTCCAAGGTGGGCCCCACTTGAATAAAAATTACATCAAGGTGGGATCCATTCAAGTGCACCACACCATCCTATTGCAATAAAATAAAAGAAAATAAAATAAAATAAAAGAGAGAGAGAGACATGAAGAGTGGGACACGGCTTGTGATGGAGGGACCCCGTCATTATGGGCCCTCCCTTACATGAAATCATACATCAACGAACCCTTTGAACAAGGGACCATCAAAATTATAAATCAACGGTGGAGATCCATTCCCCACGGATATGGACGGTCTAGATGACCTTTCTAAGTGAAATAAACATCATGATGGGGTCCATGGAGAATGGCCCCATCATAGATTGATCATGATGATCCAAGTGGTCCATTGGCCACAAATAAGGGTCCTAAGTGAGATCCACACCATTGATCGGTGGGCCTCACTTGGTCCACCATAAAAACAAGGAAAGCTACCCTATAGAGGCACCCACCGTCCGATCTTCTCGCTCCTAGGGGTTCCTTGGCACCTTGGCTTCAACTTCAATGGTTAAGATGAAGAATGGAGGGTTGAGATGGGAGATTTTGGGGTAGGAAGGTGGGCCACTTGGAGCTTAGGAATTTGGAGAAATTTCATACGTGGGGGCTCTTGTTTGCTTGGAATTTTTGAAATGAGAAAGAGAGAAAGAGAGAGAGTGATGTAAAGGGAGAGAGAGAGAGTGATGGATGGATGGGTGAGTGATGGTTGTGTAAGAAAAGCTTGACTTTTGAGGATTTTGTGTAAGAGAGGTATGAGAGATGAAGACTTTTGTGGCTTTTTGTGTAAGAGAGGTATGGGTGATGAAGACTTTTATGGTTGCTTGGAAAAATGGAATAAAGTGATGTGTACTTGACATGTGATAGATTGATGGGTGATTGATTGATGGGATTGATGTGATTGATGTGACACATCTTAGAGATTCTCTTGGGTTTCGTAACGCGTGGTGTTTTCTCGCACCGAAGGTTGGCCCATAACTCTTGACCAGGGTATCGCCTCGGCGCGCGAGTCGCGGTATCGGAACCGCAACGACGGCGCGGTCGCTATGGTATTGGTCGCGGGTTGAGTCGACTCGGGTTGTCGGCACATGAATCAGGGTCGCGCGTCGATATCGTTTAAGGGTCGAAGGTTGCCGGAATTCGACCGGTAAGACCGCGGAAGTGTATGGAAAGGTACGGACCAAGATACGGTTCTTACATGGACCCTGCCCAAAATTCGGTCGAAAGTGGGCTCGGGTGGCAGTTGGATTGCCGCAGGCGGCAATCGGACTACCGCCTGCTGAATTTTTCCCTTCAGCTCTGTTCTGTCAGCGTTGCAGCAATGATACAAAAATGACAGGTCTGCAAGTAGTGATTGGATTCTCGCAGGTGGTAATCGGGTGCCATCTCCATTCATCTTTTCTTCCAGCAAGCATCTCTCCTTCCTGTTCATTCTTACTAGTCTTTTCCGGACATTTCTCCCTGTCCTTGTCCGTCCGATCATTTTCTTTGTCCATTTCTCTTTGTCACCTTCTCTTTGTCATCTTCTTCCCTTGTCCTCTTTTTTCCTTTTCGGGATTGATTATGGCTGGTCATGATAGAGGGATTGATAGATTTATGGGTGGTGAGGAGGTAGGTGGGTCCAATAATGGTGGAGGGAACCCATTTATGGATAAGTTTATGGAGGTTGGTGGGGGAGTAGTGGGCTCTTTTGGGGAGATTAATGTCATTTATGGCATTACTCCCACTACCATTAATGAAGGATATGAGGTTGGGTTGGATGAGATGAGCGGTTTTGATGGATTTGATAGATCCATGGTAGATGGGCCACTAGGATTTATGGATATTGAGACAGATGATTTGGGTGGTGTGGATAATGTGGCAGTGGTGGGAGATGACTTAATTGATGGGCCGATGTCCATGGATGGTGGTTCGGCGATGACGGATGGTGTGGATGGGATGGATCAAATTTCAATGGATGGCGGGCCCTATTGTGGTGGCTCAAGCGGCTTGGGTTTGACAGGTGATGATTTTCTTACTATGGCTTGGCTCAGATGTTTGACACGGATATCGAGGCAGTGTTGGGACAGGCAGTCGCAGTCCGGGCTCAAGGTGTCAGTCCTATTAGCCATTGAGAGATCCTTGGTGCTACGGTTCCTGGGGCTCATGTGTTTCAGACAGACGTGGCGGTCGTGAGCGGCTCCGGCCCACCTGTTGCAGCTTTTCATGATACTCTGCGTGATGCGATGGGCAATGCCGGGTTTTTTCAGCACCATGAGATAGACTTGCTGGATAAGGGGATGCCCATTTTTTATGATTCTTCTGTTGACCTAGGGATTCTGATCGTGGAGGGCGTGCCTGTCTAGACCTGTCGATTGCAGTCTCACGATACTTGTTCAGAGCGTTTGTGCCTTTAGATAGAGAGCTTAACCGAGTCTGAGATCTTTGAGCTGAGTTCCTTGGGCTTTTGGGAGGTTCTCCACTTTCACCGAGTTCACCTTGATTGGTAACTCTTGAGTGTGGTGCTGTATGACTGGGTTTTTTCCCTGAACCTATTTTCCTTCAACGACCTGGAATTGGGTCATTCATTGGAGGAGTTTTCTTGCTTGTCTAGCCACCTTCTTGCCCGAGAGCCCTACGTTCCTTCATCTGAGTCGGTTCATCCTTCAGATCTAATCTCCTGGTTTGGATTTCACACTGCTCTGCCTACTGTAGAGGGTAGGGCCGATGAGCTTTCTCTGGTATTACTGTATGATCATTGTGCTACTTCTCGAGGTGCCCCTGGATCAGATTGTCAGCTTCAGTGTTTGAATGCGCTGATATTTTGTGTCCTGACAGAGCTGCTCTTTTCAGGTTGACTGCAGTCTTCACTGGTGGCCTTACTGGATGTCTTCCTCCAGGTCCTCCATCGTAGGAGCATCATCTCTGTGGTATTGGCAGAGCTCTTTTTAGGGCTGACTGAGTGCTCCCTTGGGTGTACTCGTATCCTCCGAGGCTGCTATTCGTTTCTTCAGGTATTTTCATTTTCCTTTTCTCTTGCCTGATGTGCTCATCTACAAGTGACTTGAGCTTGACTTGTTCCCTCTTGCAAGTTTGGTTGTGGGAGAATTTGTTCATGACTCCTCAGCTTCTGTGGTCGGATTCCCATCGTGGAGATGTGCTGTGTTTGCTGCTTGACGACCTTCTACTCGGTGCCGAGGCTATGGAGTCACTTTATCGTTGTATGCTCACTCAGCTTCGAGGGTGGGAGATTAGCTAGGAAGCTACTTGGCTTTGCCGTTCGCTATTGATTTGTAGCGCTGCTTGCTCTCCTCTTCTGTTACTTGGCCTGCGAGGGTATTTCTCCTATCATCCGGTGTGGTTCCTTCGACAGTTTGGCTTTTGGCAGGACATTCCAGAGTTCGCCTTTTCAGGGTTTGGGCACGCCTCCTTCCCATCTGATTTGACTGCTTTATATAGGCGAGTCTGGATTTCATGGCAGGGGTCCTTGGATGCGACGATGCTTGAGCTCGAGTCTTGGGCTCCTCCTCTGGTGACAGTATCGTACCAGCGATGGGTCGCCCAGCAGTCACTTTATCGACAGGTTCCTGGCTGGCATTTGGCGGATGAGGCTACTGGTCACGACATGGTGGGCAACACAGCTTCCTCTTCTTCTTGCGTTGTTAATTCGTTTGAGGCATTTGAGGAGCGCCCCTTCATTGATCCATCCTTCTTTCTTGCTACTCATAGTCACTTTATCTCTGAGATCGCTGTCCTCCGTCACGCATGTGAGGACATGGCTCGCCGGTTGGCAGTGGGGCGGCGATATGATGAGAGTATGCTTGTGACGTACCGCTTGGAGAGGGATGAGGCATTCTACCTGCGTATGAAGATAGAGAGGCCTAGGCAGAGGTTGTCGATGTATGAGAGATAGGAGCTTACCTGTGGTTCCTGATGTGGACCCACTGCTTTGTCACGTATGCCTGAAATCTTTATTTTTTGGTGTTTTTGGCTTTTGTAAAAAGGAAGACAATATACTTGTAAGAAAATTTTACAGGAAAGAAAGAAGATTTTTGTGTCAAATGTCAATGTCTGCTTGTGTTTGGGTTTGTGCTTTGGATGATTAGGATCAGAATCTTAGGCTCAGCCCACGTTGTATGTAGTATCCTAGATCGTGTCTTTAGGGTTTCGGTTCCCTGAGAGGGTGATCGCATCTCGCGGATTTGTGCAGAGTCTGATAGAGAACTGATCCGCAGCTGATCTTTCCTTTGTTTCTCACTGTGATGTTTGCTACTTCGATTTCTTCTATACTTATTTTATTTATTTATTATTTTTATTTTTTGTTATTTTTACCTGTATCACCCTTTCAGGTGTTCACTACGTCCAGCTCTCCCCGTCATTTTTTCCCGTAGCGTCCTTTCAGATTTTCACTATGTCTCGGGTTTTTGATCTTGCCTGTCCCTTGGCAGCTGTGCTGTTTTTACCCTTGGTGCCCCTTCAGGTTTTCACCAAGTCCGCTACATGCCCGCTGTTTTTACTCGAGCCGCCCTTTTGGATTTTCAACTTGCCCCTTTTGCTTAGGCATGCCCCTTGTTGTTTTTTTTATATACATTTCTCTTTAGAGCGCTAGGAGTGATGAGGGAGAGATTTCTTCATAGTCGGCCAACTGGTTTCCTGCCAATCCTTTGTCTTTCGGTACAATTGTGAGCTGCATGGAGGTTTTGAGGATGGATTTTTCCTTTTTTTGGGGGGTTTTCCTTTGAGACCTTCTTGTTTTTTCCTCCTTTTCTTTCTTTTTCGCTTTCTTTCTTTCTTTTTCTTTTTCTTTTGTTTCTTTCTACTTTTTTTATGTGGGAGGGGCGATTGGTATTTCTGATAGGGGGTGGTGGATATAGATTTTTTTTTTTCTTATTTTTTGTGATGGATGCAGCTCCACAATTGTAATCATTGACAAAGTCAGGTAGAGTTACCCGTGATAGATTTTCACGTTGTCGGCGTTGATGGGCTCGGGAAGATCTTCTCCCTTCAAACTCGTGAGTCGAAGAGCACCTCATGGGAGTATTTCTCGAATAATCAGTGGTCCTTTCCACGAGGGTTTAAACTTTCCTCTAAGGTCGGGCAAGTGCGGTGGTAGGATGAGCTTCATGACCATGTCGCCGACTTTGAAACTTCACTTGTAGACCCTTTTGTTATAAGCTCGGGCGATCCTTCTCTGATAATTTTGGGAGTGGCTTAATGCTCACATGCGTTTCTCATCTGCGAGATGCAATTAATCGTATCTTGCTTGTAGCCACTCGCCTTCCTCGACTTCACTTTCTAACAGTATCCGGAGTTATGGGATTTCGATCTTGACTGGTAATACCGCTTCCATTCCGTATACGAGCTCATATGGAATTGCGCCTGTAGCAGACTGTACAGACGTTCGATAGGCCCAAAGTGCGTAGGGTAGCATTTCTGACCAGTCGAGGTATGTTTTCACCATTTTCTCCAGTATGGGGATAATAGTTTTGTTGGCAGCTTCGACCCCACCGTTCATTTGAGGGCGATAGGGGCTTGATCGATGACATCGGATCTTGAACTTGTCGAGAAAATCGCCCATCCTTTTATTGACGAACGGAGTACCATTGTCAGTAATAAAGGTTAGAGGGACCCCATAACGGCTGATGATGTTGTTCTTCATAAACTTGACCATGTGAGATGCTACGATGGTGGTGTAAGATGCTGCCTCTATCCATTTAGTGAAGTAGTCTACCACCACCAGGATGTATTCATGCCCATTTGAAGCTTTAGTTTTGATCTTGCTGATGATGTCTAATCCCCATACAGAGAAGGGCCATGGTGAGGTCAGGTTGTAGAGTTCGGAAGTAAGGGCATGGATCAGATTTGCATGTTCTTGACACTTGAAATATTTTCTGACATGCTTGCAGCAATCTGTCTCCATCGTGAGCCAATAGTAACCAAGTCGCAAGATATTTTTCACCATCATGTGCCCATTCATGTGTGGGCCGCATAGTCCTTCGTAGATTTCTGACATGACGTGCGTTGCTTCTGTTTCATCCACGCAGCGGAGAAGGACCTGATTGAAGGATCACTTGTAAAGAATGTCGCCAGTGATTACGAACTGTGTTGCCAACCTCTGTATGGTGCGACGATCTGTTAGTGTTGCTCCTTCTGGGTACTTCTAGTGTTTGAGATATTCTTTAATGTCTGAGTACCATGGCCAATCATTTGAGGGTAGCTCAGCTTCATTAATTTGTAGGCAGAATGCGGGTTCCTCCTGAAGTTCAACAGTGAGTTCCCATTCAACAACTCCTTTTGGGATTTTTAGCATCGAGGCGAGGGTAGCCAAAGTGTCTACGAACTAATTCTTGACTCGGGGCATGTAAGAGAATGAGATCTCTTCAAACTCTTCAATTAAATTCTCCAGATAGGTGTGGTACGAGACTAGATTTTCATCCTTGCTCTTCCAGTCATCGTTTATCTGATTAATGATGAGTTGCGAGTCCCCGTAGACCCAAAACTTCTTCACATTGAAGATGATGGTTTCTCTCAGACTGCCAATACATGCTTCATACTCAGCTACGTTGTTAGTACACTGGAATGCTAGTCTCCTGGATATAGGAACTGGAACGTCCTCGGGAGAGTAGAGTATGGTGCCTACTCCACTCCCTTTTGAGTTTGCAACTCCATTAAAGAAGAGTCTCTGTAAGACCCGTATCTTGGTCCGTACCGTTCCATAGACTTCCGCGGTCTTACCGGTCGAATTCCGGCAACCTTCGACCCTTAACCAATATTGACGTGCGACCCTGATTCATATACCAACAACCCGAGTCAACTCAACCCGAGACCAATACCATAGCGACCGCGCCGTCGTTGCGGTTTCGATATCGCGACTCGCGCGCCAAGGCGATACCCTGGTCAAGAGATGTGGGTTAACGTTCGGTGTGAGAAAACGCCGCCCATTGCGAAACCCAAGGGAATCTCTATGATGTGTCACATCAATCACATCAATCCCATCAATCAATCAATCCATCAAGCCATCACATGTCAAGTACACATCACTTTATTCCATTTTCCCAAGCAACCATAAAAGTCTCCCAAAACCATACCTCTCTTATACAAAAAGCCACAAAAGTCTTCACCACCCATTCCTCTCTTACACAAAAGCCTCAAAAGTCAAGCTTTTCTTACACAACCATCACTCACCACATCCATCCATCACTCTCTCTCTCTCCCTTTACAACTCTCTCTCTTTCTCTCTTTCTCATTTCAAAATCTCCAAGCAAAAGGAGCTCCATACGTATGGAATTTTCCAAAAATTCCCAAGCTCCATGTGTGGTCCACTTTCCTACCCCATCATCTCTCATCTCAACCCTCCATTCCTCATCTTAACCGTTGAAAAATCAAGCTAAGGTGCCAAGGAACTCCTAGGAGCAAGAAGATCGGACGGTGGGTGCCTCTTTAGGGTAGTCTTTCTTGTTTTTATGGTGGACCAAGTGAGGCCCACCGATCCATGGTGTGGATCTCACTTGGGACCCTAATATGTGGCCGATGGACCACTTAGATCATCATGATCATTCCATGATGGGGCCATTCTCCATGGACCCCATCATGATATTTATTTTCTTTTCAAAGGTCATCTAGACCATCCATGTTGGAGGGGAAAGGATCTCCACCGTTGATTTTAAATTTCGGTGGTCCCACATGCTTTAAGGCCCACTTGATGTATGAGTCATTGTATGGGAGGGCCCATAATGTCGGGGTCCCTCCATCACAAAGCGTGTCCCACTCTCCATGTCTCCTTCCCTTTTTATTCTTTTATTTTATTTTATCTTATTTTATGCAATAGGGTCGTGTGGCCCACTTGGATGGACCCCCACCATGAAGTAAGTTTTTATCTAAGCCATCTATTCATGGGGTCTACCTTATATGGATTGTACCTACACCATCCATCATGTGCTGGCCCACTGGAGCAAGGCCCACCTCAATGCTTGGGCTGTGACAAAACGTCCAGCGTCCAGGGACACTGGACGTCACTGTGCAAAATGCAAAGGGTAGCTTGTTTCCAAGCTAATGGGGTGGCCCTCTTATATAGGCCCCATCTTGATGTATGTTTATAATCCAAGTCGTCCATCCTTTTTCTCAGATTCATTTAGGCGTTGAGCCAAAAGATGGTCTGATCTGATAAACAAGCGGGCCATACCGTAGTAAATAGTGGTTTTACCATTAAAATCCATATTTATTCTTCCATTGGTCAAAAACATATCGCACATTGGTCACATTGGATCGATCAGGGGCCATAGAATCCAATGATCGGATCAGATTTTTCAGATATGGTCCCCAACTACCAAAAACCACGATGTGCATGAATTTCAAAAAAAAATATAAGAGGCAGCAGCCCTTGCTGCTGCTGTGTCAGGGCGCACACAGGTAGCGCTTGCGTGCTGGCGGGCGGACGGGCGGCTAGGCCTCACGGCCCAGCTGTGGGTCCCCATCGTGATGCATTTTGATCATCTGCACCGTCCGTTTGATGGGACCCCTCCTCAGGTGGGTCCCCTCCAAAAATGAGCCACATTTAAAGCTCAGGTGGCCCACACCGTTGGAAACGTGGGATGGGACGCTGGTGGAATTTTTTAAAAAATAATAATAATAATAATGATTATAATATTATTATTATTATATATATATATATATATATATATATATATATATATATATATATATATATATACGTGTGTGTGTGTGTGTGTGGGTGTGTGTGTGTTGAGGGGGTTGTCTGTACGTGTGGGTCCCATGTGGGACCCACCTGTTTTGCAAATGGGATGGTTGGTGCATGTGTACAGCAGCCGTGTAGCTGTTGTATTTGGTATTGCCTAGCAACGTGGGACCGACCATTGCTTCCTGGCAGCAGCAAAAGCTGTACTTGTATTGCAACTCTCCCTCTTTCTCCTTGAGCATCAGAAATCTGTGGGTTCCTCATGACGTGTGTTACACAGGCCGTTCATCCTTTATAAGGGTGCCCCCCCCATGGTATTTGCATGACCTCCAAACCGTCCATCTATTTGGCGTGCGTGGACCCCACCTACTATTGAAGCAGGTTGGTAGGCGCACCTGCAGCAGCTAAGCAGCTGCTCTATTAAGCCAGCAAGCTCATGGGTTAGGCCCATTTGATTTGTTTAAGGCCTAGGGTTTATGCCCATTTGACTCGTATAAGGCCTATGGGTTAGACCCATTTTAATTATTGAAAGCTCATGGTTAGACCCATTTGATTTGAAAAAGGCCTATGGATTTAAGCTCATTTAATTTATATAAAGACCTACAGGATTAGGCCCACTTGGTAGGTACAAGGCCCATGAAATTGGACCCATTTGATGTAATTTTAAAGCCCATGAAAGTAGGCCCATTTGATATATATGAAAGGCCTAGGGGTTTAAGCCCACTTTGATATGCATGTAAAACCTAAGGGTTAGGGCCCATTTGGCGTACATATGGGGTTCAATTGGTGTGGCCCATTGGTCACATATTAGACTTATGAGACTAAGCTCATTTGATGCAATCCAAGGCCCACGGGTTTTGACCCATTGCAATGCACATAAGACCCATTGGTGTGGCCCATTTATGTGGCCCATCTGATGAATAAAAGGCCCATAAGCTATGGCCCATTTGATATACATGTAAGGCCTAATGGGAGGAACCTAAGGTCCATTGCAATGTGTAATCCCAATACCGATTATGTAGCGGTGTTTAAGAAGATCATGCCTGGGAAGCAATGTTGGTTTGACGTCCACATTGCGAGTGTAATGCTGGTTGGATGTCCACATTACGACTCTCCTTAAGGCCCATTGTTAGGCCCGTACTTATTGTGTATAAGCCGTCCACATCCATCTGCATTGTAAAATAATTCATTTCATTATAACATGTTTAGTATAGTTTCATGACTCATGATCATACGCATCATATGTGTGCTTGATATGAGGATTGACTGATCATAGCATATGCCTTCGGGCAGGTTGTTTATGGTCTCCTGGTTAGGCAGTATTGCCCTACATGAGCGCACGATATGCGTAGGATTTGTTGCATGACTGGATAGTGTGAATCATGCATTTCGCATTTGTGTGACATGGTTATTGTACGCCCTAGCAACATCAGGGCCGTAGCCTCCACAGACGCATCGTGGTTGGCAGGATTGGATACCGAAAATTATGTTCTACATGGGGTGCTATTGATATCCCTGGTGAAAGTCCTTAAACCCTTATGGTACCAAGAGGTTGCTCCAACGTCTAGATCGAGTTGGTAGATGAGCGTTGAGTGCCGATTACCAGACGGTTAAGCTCTCCACTTTGTCGTGGTCGGTTGGGAGGGGGTGCGGCCTTACCCGCCCGAGAGTAGGGGACAATGCTAGGCTGAGTCTGACCAGCTCGAGGAATAGGTCCGCTATCAACGAGTCGCGCCCGATATTGGCAGACGGATAATGTGGTCTCTTCCACTTACCTTATTGAGCACAATGTGACGGCAATCTGGTTTAGAGTGTACTAGACCCTGGTGATATCCCATATCTGAGCTGTATTGATATATGGACATAGATGAGGATTTGTATGCTTGAGTTGCATTGCACATCGCATGGCCTTGGGGTGGCCGATACCATTCATGTCTTACATCGCATAGCCTTGGTACGGCTCAGATATTATGGTTCCATCTGCATATTCCGCATTACTCTGACATTGCATGTTCATATTACTACCTTGCGAACACACTTTCACCACCCTCTAAGGTTTCTGTAAGTTTATGCACGACCGTTGCGTGCAGGTGACGTTGGTTCGCAGCAGCGCTGAGGCAGGAGCACGTTGCAGAGCGTTTTGGAGTTTTTTTGTTCTTTACCATTGTATTTCCCTTTATGCTCATTGTACTTGTAAAGTTTTTAATCATAGTGAAAATGTAATGGAGTTCCTGGTTGTTGTTTGTGAGTTATGCCTTTGGTTATGCTTATTATGAATCAAACTGATATTGAAAATTCTCCTCGTAGTATCCCAGGATCGGAACCTGGCGAATGGGAGCTAGGAGCCGAGAATGGGGTTCTACGGAGGCTGTCGGCGCCGGATTTGGCGATCGGGAATTTTGTGAGCCCAATTTCTGAGTTTGGGGCGTGACAGTCTCCATTCTCCTGCCTTTCTTTCTTCTTCTTCCTTGATTAGGAGGATGTCCTCATCAGGGAAGAAGGTCTTCAGTGGTTGGTAGTCAGGCAGAGAATGTGCTACGAGATGATCGGCCAGTGCTTGCCCCTTGATTGTCTTCTGAGTGACATAGGTGATGTCGAACTCGGATAGCAATAATTGTCATTTTGCAATCCTGCCTGTCAATGCTGGCTTCTCGAACAAGTACTTCAACGGGTCCATGCGAGCGAGCAGAGGGATCGGATGGGCAATCATATACTGCCGCAATCGTTGCGTGGCCTAGAATAAGGCGAGGCATGGCCTCTCTAAGCTGGAGTATTTAGCCTCATAACTCGTGAATCGCCTGCTTAAATAGTAGATCGCTTGCTCCTTTCTCCTTGTATCGTCGTGTTGACCAAGGACGCATCTGATTGCTTTTGCTGCGATGGAGATGTATAGGAGTAATGGCCTTCCTAAAGTAGATGGCATGAGCACTAGAGGATTTAGTAGGTATATTTTGATCTTGTCAAAGGCTGCTTGACAATTGTCATTCCATTCCTTTGGCGAATTCTTCAGCAGGAGTTTGAATATAAGTTCACAGACCGGAGTGAGTTGTGCGATGAATTGGCTGATGTACTGGATCCTCCCGAGGAAGCCTCGAATTTCTTTCTCAGTTTTGTGCGGCAGCATTTCGATGATTGCCTTGGTCTTGGTCTCATCCACCTGAATACCTTCCTCACTAACAATGAAGCCTAACAGCTTGCCTCCGGTCGCACTGAAGATACATTTTTGTGGGTTGAGTCGGAGCTTGAACTTCTTTAGCCTATTGAAGAGCTTTTCGAGATCCTTGAAATGTCCTTCGATTGTGCGAGACTTGATGATCATATCATCCATGTAGACCTCCATTTCCTTGTTTATCATGTCGTGGAATAAGGCAGTCATAGCTCACTGATATGTAGCTCCAGCATTTTTCAGACCGAAGGGCATAACCCGATAGCAAAAGGTTCCCCATGGTGTGATGAAAGAAGTCTTCTCACGATCTTCAATGGCCATCTTGATTTGATTGTAGCTTGAGAAGCCATCCATGAAGGAGAAGATCCTGTGCCCCGCAGTATTATTTACCAGTGTGTAGATATGAGGCAGGGGGAAGTCATCTTTAGGACTTACTTTATTGAGGTCCCTGAAGTCGATGCACATTCTGACTTTCCCGTCTTTCTTTGGAACTGGTACGATATTTGTGAGCCAAGAATCCTTCACATTCTAACATTTCGGGTAGTTGGAGACTACCAAGAATCCCGTATTGTATTGTTTGATGACTTCATCACGGACCTTCAGGGCCCATTCTAGCTTCATTCTCAGCAGCTTTTGTTTAAATGGCCTCATGTCTGACTTTGTTGGTAGATGGTGCACCACCAGATCCTCATCTAGCCCAGGCATGTCCTCGTATGAGAAGGCAAATTTGGACAACCTCAGTTTCAAAAACTCCATCATCCTCTGCTTGTTTTCTGGGGAGAGTAACCGTCCGATGCGTACCTCTCTAGGGAGTTCTGCTGACCCTAAGTTCACAATTTCAAAATCGTTTGCCACAACATTAGCCTTTATTTTGAATTTTTTGAGAGAATCCTCGAATTCGAGAGCTGTATCATCATTTCCCTCATCCGGGACTTCATCCAAACCCATGAGCTCGAAGTCCAAATCAAGATCGAAATCATATGAGTCGACCTCGAACTCCTGCGATGTGCATGGGATATTTGGCACAGTGGTTTTTGAAAGCTTTTCTGTTGTTTTTGTGTTTTGAAGATTTTCTGATGTTTTGTGATTTTGAGAAATATTTGATTTTTTTGTGCTTTTGGGAATATATGATATTTTTGTGTTTTGAAAAATTTTTAATTTTTTTATGTCGCGTGGGGGTCCCGAACAGGACGGTGTTGTAAACCAAGATTGATCTTGTCCTAGTCCGGGGTACCAACTGCTATTTACATTGATATATATTTTTTTAAGGTCGGCATCCATGGAGGATTCACCGACCGACTCGATTGTTAGGGGGACTGTAACAACCTGACTTTTCAGAACCCGAGTACACAACCCGTTTCCTAAAAGGCCAAGTGTTAAACTTAAAGGATGGTCAAATTTGAGTGTACTTTTTTTCTTTTATCAGAGTAAGAAAATGAGCGCAGTGTGGACAAATCGACATAAAGGAAATTTCATTATCATTCAAGTATATAAGAAGCTGCCCATAATGACTTATACAAACCAATGTCTTTGAATTTAACAAGTACAAGATTTATAAGAATTTAATACATGGAGAATAAAAGAAAGCATATAAATATAAGCCGCAAGATCACATAGCTCCTCTAGGCAAATACAGTCATGCATCCCTGGCAATCGTACCCTGCTCCTCATCAAGTCTGAACTTACATATCACTTAAGCGACCTGTATTACTTGTATGGTTGTATATTTGATGGATGAGTTGCTAACTCAGTGTGAATTCTTCTCAAGATTACACACCGCCATATTAGGTAAGATATAGTATAAAACATTCAAACAACCAAAACAGAGTAAATGCAGTCTTATTAGGTGCATGGATGTATGAATGCAATCATCGCCCCGGGGATGCTCATCCGTGCGGACAGTGGGCCGTCGCCCATGCAATCATTGAACCTGGGAAACATATCCAGTCAGAATCATCAAACTTGGGGAAACATCACCCAGTCGGAACAATATGTGCCATGTATACATGATTAGCCAAGTCATTATTAGTCCATTTACAACCAGCCAATTTAAATAAGCTCAAAGGTCACTACGGGGAGCACATGGCCCAGCGTAGGCCGACAGCTTAGGCATAGTGTCCCATTACCACCACCCCCGGCTCATGAGGCTACTATCTTAGGATGTTTAATAGAAACCTGTCGACTAGTGGCCAATCATATTAAAGTATATAGGGCTTACCATCACATGGTTGCATGGTATAAAACATCGAACCCATATAGGGAAAATACTAGAACAAAGCCACATAGGGCGATATCAAACAAGCCACATAGGGCAATTATCAAAATAGGCCTCATAGGGCGAGTATCAAAACCATGCAATAAAAGACCATCCTTGAAAACCATTGGACACAACAACCTTGAATGGTAGGCCCACATCAATGATCCATATAGACCACCACTCAATAACCAACAAGTCGAAGGTCCATTTTAATCACAACTAGTCGGGTTACATCCCAAGTATGGGTGTACATTTATAGGTGGGGGTTTCCCACTAATGTACCAGTTAAAAGTCCATAAGCAATACCCAAATAATCCACAAGTAGGAACAAGTATACAGGATGAACATTAAGTAGGCAATATAGTAATTCAATTTCCAACAGTTAACACATGTGATTATAAGAGAGATATCAATTATGAATTTAAATAAAAACTATAACTTAAGCTAATGAGAAGATGAAAATCTCAAGGGGAAGAATCATCACCTTATATTTTGAATCACCAACTGATGTCGCTAGGAAGCACATTCCCTTAAAATCAAATCCTACCATAAATCAGGAACTTGTTTGATTAGATCTAAGCCATACAAACTACCTAAGGTTTAAGATCATAGCCTGTGGTTTTAATTGTCTTATCTTTAAGGTTTTAACATAGACTTAGGGTTTTCATTCTAGGGTCTAGTTGTAGCCTCAACTCTAGGATTTGAATTGTAGTTGGTGTACAATAAATTACAATGCTAATTTAATGATTAGAATTAATTATTAAACTTAGTTTATAATCAATATTTGTTAACATAGTAATAACAATTATTACGTTAATAATAAATACTAAGATCTATTATTAAGGATACTATTTAAAAGAGTTAAATAAAATACTAGTAATCAATAATCCAAAATTTTCTTATAGACTACTAATATCTAATCACATATAACATTAGAAATCCATATAATGAGGGTGATAACAATGACAATAATACCTTAAAATGAGTCTAGTTGGTTTGAAGGATTTCATGGTTAAGGTTATTTGGGCTTGCATTAAAATGACCAGGCCC
Organism: Magnolia kwangsiensis; assembly: GCA_037074715.1. Classification (NCBI taxonomy): domain Eukaryota; kingdom Viridiplantae; phylum Streptophyta; class Magnoliopsida; order Magnoliales; family Magnoliaceae; genus Magnolia; species Magnolia kwangsiensis. Next base: position 65,090,088 of record CM073589.1, read on the forward strand.
ACCAGATTCCTATCCAACAAATGGCCCCAATTTAGGCCCAACATTATGTCTAACCAAGGGCCGAATTGGGCCTAGAATTGCCCATCATTGAGGCCCAAACCGGGCCTAAACTTGGCTTGGCATAGCTGCCCAGCTATGGCCCAACACCGGGGCTAGTTGATCTGATTTTGGCCCAAATTCTGGGCTGATTTCTGCCCAGATCGAGTGGCTGGTTTCAACCCAAATTGGAGGCCCAGCTGAAGCTTGGCCTAGTGGGTTGAGTGCTACATTCATCATGGCCCAATGGGGCAGTTATGCTGGGCCCGCCCTGGCCTAGTGGCCATGTTGATGGCAGCCCACAAATCTTAAACGTGAGGTGGCCCACTGAGATTTGCCTCACGTGCAGCCCATCATATGTGCAGTGGGGTCCATTGAGATATGTGGAGTGGCCCACTGAGATTTACCTGATCGCTGGGCCACCTAGTGTAGCAACTAGGTGCGACACGACGTCCATCCTCTCTCCTGTTCTTCCTTTCTTGCATTCTCCTTATGCTTTTCTTCTTCTTTCTCTTACTGTTGCACGACTCAGGCCCATTGCTGGCCTGGACTGGACCCATCTCATCAGTCTGAAACTAGCCTGATACTCACAACCCGACCCAGCTAGCTCGTCTCGGGTCAAGTTGGTGCAACAGTGTGGTGATGGTGCAGCCACACCACACCAACACTCTCCCTCTCTCTCAGTCCATGGCCTTCTTCTTCCTTTTCTTTTCCTCATGACCCAACTGACTGGAACAAGCCCAACTCGTCCTGAGTTCTTCTCGAACTCAAACCGAGCTCGGGTGTGGCACAACAGCAGCGGAAAACATTTGCCCTCCATGCCACACTCTCTCTCTCTCTCTCTCTGATTCTTTCTTCTTTCTTCCCTTCTCTTCCATTCTCTCCTTTTATTTTCCTTCTTCTTTCCCTGTTTCTCTTTCTCTGCTGCACCCAAAACTCTATCAACAGCAGATTAGCGATCGAGGATAGCTACGAAAGATGACCCACCGTTAATGGCATCTTGAAAACCTCCTCTCTTTCCTCCAATTCACTCCTTTGGGAAGGTTTGTATCGACCCTAGGAAGATTATAGGTAAAGGTTTTCAAAGCTAGGGGGAGATTTGGGCGGTGGGTTCGTTAGAGGAAGGAAGCGATGATTTTTTGGCTGCAGATGCAAAAATGAAGGATGAGCTCCTATTTTCTCGATTCTAACGCCTTATAACAAGCCCTAGATCTCCTTATGGCCATCGGATTCGAATGAAGGGATGGGATGAAATCCTGCTACCGATTTTCTGAAAAACTGTTGGCGGAAGGGAGGTTTTTGGCTTCAGTTTTCCACAAGAAACCCTAGCTCATGTGAAATCAACGGACGGTTAGGATCCGTCTAAGAATGGAGGGATAAGATGGCTCAAGAACAGCTCGTGCAGATCGCCCTGCTTGCGTGCAGACAGGTTTCCTCTTTTGGAAGTAAGGTGTTTGTAGGACCGGGTTCCACCGAGAATTGTGTGCATACAAATGAGTTCCGGGGTGCGAGTTTAGGTGGGATTTGGTCAGAGGGACCGTCCAGACCAAATGGACGGTTTGGATCGTTGGTATGGGGCCAGATGGTGGGCCAGGGATCATCACAAACGGACTTCCGTCCGTCCGCTGTAAACAACAAGGAAAGAGAGTCCTTTCCTTTTAAGGAATTTTCGGTCAAAGGGGTTTTGAACGCACTTGCTGGTATGGTGCACGTCCTGCACATCGGCTGAGGTGCACACACACCTCTACGTGGGGTCCATCGTGATGTTTGAGACCAATCTACACCATCCAGTTGATTCCTTAACCCATTTAAGGCCATGAACTCGAGAATGAGGTTGATCTAAAGCTAAGGTGGGCCATAATCTTAACTATGAAGCTCTAATTGAGGATTTCTGTTGAGTCGGTGGTCAGACCGTTCTGAAATTTATCAGATGACTGCGTCCACCTATATTTTGATTTTAGGGTAATAGCTGTTATCATTAGAATAAGTATTAATATTTGTATTATCCTTATTATCATTTTTATTTATTTATTTTTCTATACGTTTGCACTGTTAATCATGTTGTGGGTCCTGCTTTATTAATTAGGACGACATATCTCATGATTTTACATTATTATTATTATTATTACTAATTATTATTATTACTAACATTATTACTATTATTATTACCATTATTAATTTGGTCCTTGTAGATTTTATTATGCTCTTCCTTAAGTTGTTCATGTGAAATCTAGTATGTCTGTCAGCCCAGTGGCTTAGGGTGGGCCACTAATTTGACTACGAGATAGGTCCATAACCTAGGTGGGCCATACCCATTCAATTCGAGTTATTTTGTCTATTCAAGTTAGTCCGATGGTTGAATTGACTCATCTTAGTTATTAATAGTCCTAGGAGCCCTAAGAATTATTTTGGTGTGATCTGATAGTCAATATGAGGATGGAGAATCCAGTTTGTGTTTCCAAAGGGTGGATAATCCAATGAGACGTAACCTAATGAATGGTGGATCCCTTGACCTTGATCCCTCATTTTCTTTACATGTTTTGGTTGTACTAAATAGATGTATTTGACATATCATCATCATCTAAATTCTAATGGTGGGGTTGTTTATTTATCTATTTAAACACAAGGCCCATTAATCTAGGTCTTATATTAGGTGATGTACGGTTAGGTTTGTCTATCAGTGGAGTTGGGTTTAGATTAAAATGAACATGAATGTTTACTTAAGCCCGGCTTGTGTTTATGCTAAGTTTGGTTACATGGTAACACCCGAGTATTGAAAAGTACGGGGTGTTACAGGGACAGTTGTCCATGGTGTTTCCTATGGGTCACCTGTCTTGATGACCATGATGTCTGTTGGGCTAGGCTCAGAGTCGGAATTTGATTCGATCTCTTCGCCCAGGAGTTGGAGTTCTTCAGGTTCCTCTGGCTCCTCTTGTAATGGGACCTTGACGTTTGTCCAGTCAAGGGCGGGCCATTTTCCCTTGTCAATCCAATGGATGGGCTGTTTCTGCCTCTTGTATTGTTGAGTTGATGGCGGGGACGTGTCCCCTTGACTGTGTGTGGAAATGGATGTTTCACTGTTCTTGCCTGTACTCCCCTCCAGGGGCACTCCTGGTTCCGGATCTTACGCGGGTGGATCATTTTCCCTACCCCTTGCCTCATGTGATGAGTCTGGGAGTTCTGCCCCTTATGTCGGGTGTACTTTTGATACCTTGAGAATTTTATCCCACCTTATGATTGGCCAGACGAACTCCGGGTGAGAGTGTTCAGAGATTTTGAGTTGCTAGAGTTGGTCCTCAAGAGGAATCACTGTGTCTCCACAAACTATCCTAGCCTTGATGAATTTAATGGGCGTACACTTGAAGGATTGACCCTTCTTTGGCCTCTCAGCCTGATCCTCTGATTTCGGTTGATACACAGTCCTCGTTTCTGTATGTTAGCACGTACTGGCTTTACTACTATACCTTTCTCGTGGAACTCGGTACGGCAGTTCTAGATTAGCCGTTCAGTAGGGAAAATGACATGTTCAGTAGTGAGAGGGCGAGGATTGGCAATTGAATTTATAACTTCAAACTCAAAGCAGTGATATGATACATCGCCCTCTGCATGTTGGATGTCGATCATAGGGATGTCAGTTTTTGGGATATTACCCGCTACTGGCTGGACAGTTTCCGGCTCGGCCAACACTAAAATGATTCGATTTCATGAAGGGAACTTAACCCTTTAATGGAGGGTTGAGGGAATGGCTCCAAAGCATGGAGCCACGGCCGCCCCAACAAAAGGTTAAATGAGGCAGGGATGTCAATGACTTGGAATGTGACAAGGGTTAGGTCTGGTCCGATTTGTAGCTCAATGTCAATCTCTGCCTCAACCTGCATTCGAGAATTATCGAAAGCTCTAACGCTCATGGTACTGGGCCTGAAAGAGGATGGTTCTATCCCTAACCGTTCGGCAGTCCTTAGAGGGCAAACATTAAGGCTAGATCCATTATCAATGAGCACAAGTGAGACTTTAAAATTCTTGTGATGGGCCACTATGTTCAGTGAGCGCCCATGCTTGCATCCCTCAGGTGGTAATTCATCATCAAAGAAAGTGATAGCTCATGGTGCGAGGAGTTGTCCAATCATACTTGCCACCATTTCGAGGGGTATGTCAGGAGAGATATGTGCATCATTTAAAGTCTTCGCAAAGATTTCTCGATGTGATCTTGATGTGCATAGGAGTTTCCAGATGGATATTTATACGGGAATGGTTTTGAGCTGGGCTGCTATGTCATAAGCAGCGTCGGTTTTGTAGGTGGTTCCCGACAAAGTTCTCCAGGTTTCCTTTGGATTCTGGTTATCTCTCCTGAAGTACCTCCCATTATTGCCCACTTCAGCGTATTTTGGGTAATGCCATGGGACTACCTTTAGGTTGTAGGATGGGACTGTCCTTCCTTCCAAGTATATTAATGGTTCCTGAGGTTGAGGGGTTGTGGCTGAAATAATTTGTGGTGGACTTAGTGGTTTCTCTTGAGGTACCACTGAGTCTTGGCAAGATTTAACGCTAGGATTTTCTTCCTTTTCTTGATGTGCGGGAAGGGTCTTCTGGCCATGAGCCAGTTGGTGAGGCATCAAGAATTTTAGACCTTGAACTAGGGGTGCCCCTTGCAAAGTCAGTGAAGCTAGATCAGGGAGACCTATTTGGAGAATGACAGGTTCAGAATTTGACCTTTTTGGATATATGGGTGCGAAGTGTGCCCCTTAAGGGACAAGATGCTGCAAGCGTGACCTGTTAGGTGTGGCTTCAAGGGTTACGAGTGGTTGAACTGTAGGTGCTGCTTCCAAAAATACGAGGGGTTGTGTTACAGGTGCTGCTTCAAGGACTAGTTGTGGCTCCGGTGATGGGGTATGTTGGTAACCCCATGTCCGGTTTGTTGTATCAGTCATGATTACTTGTATGGAATGATATAGAGAAGAGTACATGGATAGCCCTTCTTCGATGTGGTTAACGGTAGAAGTGCTAGATGTACTAAGTCCTGCTTGGTGCGATGGTAGGGGATTTTGGAGGATGTTGGCCTGAGCCGCATTGATAGCCTGTGGAGCGATCATAATTTTTTGGCTTTCGATCAAATCTTGGACCTCATGTTTCAAAGCGAAGCAGCGGTCCGTTAGATGGCAAGGAGCCTGATGGTATGCGCAGTGTTGATTCTCATTGTAACTAGGTGGCAAGGGATTAGGGGGAAGTCGTGGTTGGAGCGGTATTAGGAGTTACTTTTGCATTAACATTGTCAGAATCTGACTGTATATTTGTGCTAAAGGGGTTAACTTCCTCCGTAACATTCCCTGTTTGTATGGACCTGGTGCATTACCTCGAGGCTGTTGCTGTTGTTGTTGAGACAGTTGTCCCTGATATCCCTGTTGGGCTTACTGTGGTTGGTACTGCCTGTTTGACTGTGGCTGGTATTTCCTGTCTTGCTGTGGCTCCGGTTGTGGAGCGTACTGATTGCCTTGAGTGTTAGTGACGATATTGTTAATTTCTGTGGTGCGTTGTACGAGAGCACTGCCGTTTCCATTCCCATATCATACAGGTTTCCCCTCAACTTTATTTCTTTTGATTGAAGGGGTCTGATGTGGCCATGGAAAAATGGTTCCGACTCTGATCCCGGCTTTCACTTGTTCATCAGCTTGAATGAGTTGGGAGAAATTTATGTAAGGATACGAGATTAGATATCCTGAAATGCTAGGATTTGCAGAGTGTATGATCATGGATATCTGCTCCTCATCATTGATGGGGTTTCTCATTCGGGCTGCCATGGCCCACCATCGTCCCACGTATGCTGACAATGATTCGTCACTTTTTTATCTCAGGGTAGCCAAATCAGATCTCCTTGGAGTCATGTTCAGATTGTAGGAGAATCAGTCAATGAATGCCTGTGAGAGTTTTTCACAGGTTTTGATTTGATGGTTGTCCAACGAGGTATACCAATCCAAAGCGTCGCCCTTGAGGAATTTCTAGAAGAGCCGTATCAAGGCTCCATCATTCCCTGCTATCTCATTGAGTTCCCCACAAAATGCTTTTAGATGTGCTGTGGGGCACCCGCTATCGTCATACCTTTTGAACTTCGATAACTCAAAGTTTGGAGGTACCTGGGCATTTGGGAAGGGACAAAGGTCCCTGAACTTGGTGGATGGGTGATCCACTCCTTGCTATTTTTGAAGCTGACTTTGCACCATTTGTAATTGCTCTCGTAATTCCTCAATCTCCGACTTGCCTTGTTGCGGGTATCTTGCCCCTTGCTGTAGGGCTTGTGCTACTTCTTCTTCATATGGATCGATGATGGGTGTTGTTGGAAAGAGGATGGACTCCCGGTGGCAGGAGGTAGCTGGAATTGAACATCGCTCCCTTTCGGAGGAGGGTATGACGTTCAAAAATGGCTCCCGTCTGGGGTATCTGCCAAGTCCGGGATGTTGCTACCATTAGGGGGAGTGAATTGGACTTGAAACTGGCCCCCTTCATGGGCATCTGCTAGTTCTTGTCTGTGGTTCCCATTAGGGGGAGCCTGTGTTATAACCTGATTGTTGTGATGTGTTGAGTAGAGATGTGCGGGAGGGTTGTTCCCGTTTGCTGGTTTCTGTTGTTCTTGAGCCGACTCTTTTGGGAGAGGGAGCACGGGATTTGCTGGAGGAATGAGAGAGAAGGCGAAGGGAGTTTGTGGGAGTGAGCTGTTCTGTATGCTAGGCTGAGTTGCCTGTGTATTTGGGGAGGAATTTGGCACCAAGCGAACTAGTAACTCTTGCATTGTTCGAAGTAGCAACTCTTACGTGGAAACATTGGCTTGGGGGTCTGCTTGAACCACTGGTGGTGGTAATGCAGGTGCCAGTGTAGGTGCTGATGTTTCGGGAGTTGGCTGTACTGCCAGCTCTCCTTCATGGGTAGCTTGAGAGGCTACGCAGGATCGGATAGTCATGGTTCGAATTTATACCCAGGAATATGCAAGCCAAAGATTTTTTATTTATTTATATGAATGCAGTAATAATGTCCCTAGAGACTGAAGTATCACACACTTTCGAGTCGGGTCTCAGATAGTGTGCTCTAGTAAGTCCCTAGTGGAGTCACCATTCTGTAGACATTAAAAAATCGGCGCCCACGCTGATTTATATTTGTAATGGGTTAATAGGGGGATAGGCTGATTGTGAATGTTGGAGTCGCCACTAGCCGAAAAATCTCAAAATCTCGTGGTCGGCTAGAACCATGAAATACGTAAGGTGAGGGAAATTCGAAGACTTACCAACCTTAAATTAACTCTTGGTCTGTGATCCGGGATTCCAGGTAAGAGACCTCGGTTACAGAGAGGGAAGGTGTTAGGCACCCTCTCTGCCCGTACGAACGTACGGTCTCTACTTTGTGTGATAAAATAATCTCAAGGGATGGATGATATGGTCGGGATAGGACTAGGCACGCACGTGGATTTCTGATGTGACAAGATCCGAGATTTCAGCAAGCCACAGAGCATACGTCCAACGGTGTGTCTTAGAGACGGATGTGATGATGTTTATGCAAAGATATTAAAGGACTAGATCACTAGGAATTTCTGATGTGACAAGATTCGATGTATGGCAAGCCACAGAGCATACGTTCACTAGAGATCTAGAGAAGCAGGGGGTTTGAGAAAGGAGTAAATTTCATGATGGATGTTTGTAGAATGATTAGATCTTTGGCTTGATCTTAAGTAAGTTATAACATAAACTGGACCATGACCAATTTGGGTTAGGCTTATGAGTTGAAAAAGTTGAGTTGAGGGCTAGGGGGTGGGTGGAAAAATCTGGACTTTAAGGGCTTAGGAGTTCCTTCCCTTTCCCTCACTCTTCTTTCCTTTAATTTCTCTCTCACTCCCTCTCTTAGTTGTTGAGGCTTGTTGAAATGAGAAGAGGAGAGGGCTATTTATAGCCTTCTCAAATGGCATTTTCATAATTTTTGGATTTGAGAGGGGTAAAGGGTGAGGTGGCAAGTGGTGATTAGTTATGGAGAGAGGAATGCCACATGGCACTCTCTCATTTGCTATGGGGGCGGTAAAATGGTAAATAGTGAAGGCGGGGGAGGGAGGGTAAATCTAGGGGGAAGTTGACTTGGGATAACTGTCCACACGCGAGCCATGAGCAGCGGTACTTGAAGTACCGCAGGCGGTAGTCAGACTGCCGCTCGGGCCTGGTTCGGGCCTGTTTCCCGTATGCAAGCTTTGTACATCGTGTGGATTCGCCCAGAAGTCTCCTTTTGGAGTTTTTGGCTCAGAAAAGCTGGTTTCAGCTTGGGTGAAGAGGATCTGGTCATGGTATAGGGGATAAGCGGGGTTGTGTACGTGTTGAACGATTTGGATCAAGGTTTCAGGTTGCAGATTAAGAGTTTAGGGACTTTGGGTTAGGGTTCGGTTTAGGCTGGGATTAGGGGTTTGATTTAAGGTATGATCATGGTTCTCGGACAGTCATAACCTTCTCAAGATTTATCCTGGGTGGGGTGTCTACACCTAGTAAAAAAAAAACTACAGATAAAAATGGTTGGTGATGGACATAACATTCTAATAAGGTGAATAAAATTGATGGCAGGGATTCTATGGTAAATGCTACTTCTGAACTATGGCCCATCCAAGACACATTACTGGTGCGATGCCCACGATATTGTGTGTATGTGTAGACACCTCACTTTAAATGGGATTAGATCCCACCCATTGACTTCAGTTGGACTCGATGCAACACACACATATATTTAAAATCGCACCCTAAAGATAGCCATCGGCGCAGATCAACCATAGCCAGAGTGCACAGGTGATAAGGCAATAAGAGCATATGAACACAAGACTACCCATTGAGTACTATTAAATAACAAAAAGGTTATAAACTAAAAAATGGTGTTGTGAAATTAGTAATCCTATAAACGGATTTCCTAAGCCCGTATCGGCATAGATACGGTCCTGCTCAACCATTTCTGTGCATAACTGCCCTGACTACCAATAAGAAGTTGTCCTGAGCCTACGGATCATACACCTGATCTTGTTACTTATGTGGATGGTCCCAGCTCACTGTATTCTAATTCGAGTTATAGAACTTATGTGTCATTACCCCTTTGTAAATTTAAGGCAATGTGTATCCAATGGAAAAGAGCCAGGAGAGAGAGAGAGAGAGAGAGAGAGAGAGAGAGAGAGAGTAAAACACTAAGGGAAAGACCGAGTAGAGAGAGCCAGAGAGGGGGAAGAATTCATGAGACAGAAAGAAGTGCCAGTGTTGAGAAGCTTTGGGAGAAACGGCCCAGGAGCTCTGCCCAAATAAACGTTCAATTTCTAACACTGACAATTCAACCACTTTTGTTCCAAAGCTTCCGACCACCAGACATGTCCCTTTGAAGGAAGACTCTCTGTTCACATCTCTCTCAATAGAGAAGTCAAAAGCAACTGGCAATGCTGAAGTCAATGAGTAAATGTAGAATTTGGGACCTTTGGCCATCCCTTTTATCAAAAAAGGGTGTTTAATTTTTCATTTTCCTTCTCACATCTCGAGTCAAGTCGTATTCCACTGAGCGCATTCCCTACACACTTTCAACATATACACCACTCATACTTTTATTCTTCTTTGTTTCTTTTATATTTTTCCACCCCAAGCCCTAAAAAGCTTGCAAAGTATGGCTTAACCCTGCTTGCTTTCTTTTCTTTACTACTACTTTAAGTGCTCTTCTATTTTCCCTACCCGGACCCTAAAAAGTCTATGCGGTATGCCTTAACTTTGTGTGCTTTCTTTACTTTTCTACTGCTTAATTTATTCTTTTACTTATTTTGCCTATCTTGGCTATTTGACTTAGTATAGTATGGCTTAGCTTTATTATATTGGAAGTAACTCTGAATCCACAAAAAAAATAAAAATGTATAGTTCTGTAAAGTAAAGACGATGTGTTGCAAGGGTGGAAAAGCGTGCCAAACACTTCCTTTTCACTAACTAAGACCCTTACCCAAAATTTGCAATTGCAGACCAATCATACTACGATATAGTTTAGGATCTATATCTTTACCTATAGAGTCTTTTGAGAGTCTTAACGTTGTACTCATAGGAGTATCAAAGTTCTTACCATTCTCAAATCCAAACCTTTTAACCAAGTTTGAAGCATATTTGGTTTGGGAAATGAAAATTCCGTCAGGTTGTTGTTTTACTTTCAACCCTAGGAAGTAATTTAGTTCACCAACCATGCTCATTTCGAACCTTGATTTCATAAGATCTGCAAACTCAATAGATATGTTAGAGCAAGTTGATCCATAAATAATATCGTCAACATAAATTTGAACCATCAAAATATCATTGTTATGCTTCTTAACAAAGAGTGTCTTATCGACACTTCCTACTTGAAAGCTATGACTAAGTAAGAATTTAGTCAATTTCTCATACCATGCCCTGGGCGCTTGTTTTAGACCATAGAGAGCTTTATTGAGACGAAATACATGGTTAGATAACTTCGGGTCTTCAAACCCTGAAGGTTATTCAACATACACCTCTTCATGTAAATCGCCATTTAAGAAGGCACTCTTTACATCCATCTGATAAATCTTAAATTTTCTAAAGCATGCGATGGAAATAAAAAGTCTGATTAATTCAAGGCGAGCGACTGGAGCAAAGGTTTCATCATAATCGATGCCCTCAATTTGAGTGTACCCTTGTACAACCAGTCTAGCCTTGTTTCGTATTATATTTCCAAGTTCATCAGACTTATTTTTAAAGATCCATTTTGTTTCAATAATGTATTTATCTTTAGGTCTAGGAACAAGATACCAGACATCATTATGAACAAATTGATTAAGTTCATCCTGCATAGCAATTATCCAATTTTCGTCAAAAAGTGCTTCTTTCACATTGACCAGTTCTATTTGGGATGTAAAACAAACATAATTACATATGTTCTCAAGTTGTTTGCGAGTACGAGCTCTAGTGAGAGGGTTTCCAAAAATTTGATTGGTTGGATGATCTTTGACAGTCCTTGGTTCAGACTCTTTTTGACTTAATGAGGTATCTTAATTGTCAATAATAAGAGCTTCATCATCATCTGTACTCGGAGTTGGCGTATTCAAATGATCATCAATGACCACATTGATGGACTCTTGAATCACACCAGTTCTCTTATTTAGAACCCTATAAGCTCGATTGTTCAAAGAATAACCAAGAAAAATACTTCATCACTCTTCGTATCAAACTTTCCTAAATTTTCATGATCACGTAAAATATAACACTTGTTGTCAAAAACTCAAAAGTATTTGACAGTAGGTTTCTTTTCAAATCATAATTCATAAGCAGTCTTATTATCAGATTTACTGGTATAAACCCGATTAATAATATAACATGCGGTATTAACTGCTTCAGCCCAAAGATTTTTAGAGAGCTTCATGCTATTCAACATAACATTAGTCATATCCTGAAGCACTCTATTTTTTCTTTCAACTATACCATTTTGTTGCGGTGTTTTGGGCGCATAGAATTCATGTGATATTCCCTGATCACTACAGAATTTCTCAAAACTATTATTTTTGAATTCGGATCCATGATCACTACGGGTCTTACTAACATGAGAACCTTTCTCATTTTGGATTCGTTTAATGACCTTTTTCACTTCATCTAGGGTTTCAGTTTTATCTTTTAAGAAAAATACCCAAGTGAATCTGGTATAGTCATCTACGATAACTAAGATGTATTTTTTACCTCCTCGACTCTCCGATCTGGTTGGTCCAATAAGATCCATGTGGAGAAGCTCGAGTAGTCTAGATGTAGTATTGGAGTTCACTTTCTTGTGAGAGCTCCTAGTCTATTTGCCCAACTAGCATTCACCACATATTTTGTCTACTCTTTGCAATTTGGGTAGACCTCTAATTAGTTCTCTTTTGCTCAATCTAAATAAGTTTCGGTAGTGTACATGTCCAAGGCGTTTATGCCATAATTCAGTCTCATCGGTATGGACCATGTAACACGATTGAGTAGATGAGCATGCATCACTAACGATGTAGCAGTTTTCAGAAGTTCTATGACCAGTTAATATAATAGAACCCTTTTTATTAAGTATCTCACAACCTTGATTAGAAAACTTCACACTATGGTTGCTATCGCATATCTGAGAAATGCTTAGTAGGTTGTGTTTCAAGCCCTCAACATATAAAACATTCTTAAATAAGGAAAGGTTATAAAGCTGAACCGTACCTTGGCCAATGATCTTGCAATTGCTTCCATCATCAAATGTGACTGACCCGTCAGTCATATCTTTTAGATCGGTGAATAAAGCCTTGTCGCCTGTCATATGCCTGGAGCAACCACTATCTAGGTACCACTTTGAATGGCTTTTTGCTTTAAAAGCAGTGTGGGCAACCAAGCAGGCAACTTTAGGAATCCATTTCAAAATTATTTTGGGTTTAGGAGTATAGATGGTCTCTTTCTGTCCATTGTTATAAGAGTGACCTATAGAGTTTAACTTTAATAGCTCCTTGAGTAGATCAATTATTTTTTCAGCTAAAGGATTTCGGTTTTGAAAATTAAAGTTGACACGGCTACCTTTAGGTTTTTGAAAAGTCCTTGAATTTTTGGAAAAACCTTGATAAGTATTCTTTTCTTTTAAGGTTGAAGACTCTCCTTTTACAAATTTAGGAGCAATATTCTTTTGTTTAGGAGATGTATTCTTATCATAGGCCAACCCGGATCGATCGTCACATTTTCTTGATCCGGACAATAATTTTTCCAATTTAGGATCACCTTGGGCATATCTCCATGTGTCTTTCAAACTCAGAAGAGAAGCTACTTCATTTTTGAGTTTCTCATTTTCGGATCTCAAATCTTCAATTTTAGAGGTTTTGAAATATAAATCACATTTGGTCTTTTCAAAAGAATCGAAAATATGAGACTTTTCTAAAATGAGAGACTCATAATCTTCCATAAGCTTAGAAAATTTTTCTTTTTGTAATTTAAGCTTGACGGCAATTTTACAACTCTCCTTATAAAGGGCATTATAAGCATCCTGAAGATCATCTTCATTATCGCAATCACTATTCAGATTTTCTTCACTAGATATATCATCATTATCTGAAAAAGTGATCTTGGCTAGAGTCATAAGGGCTTTAACATCATTGCCCGACTCGGTTTTAGAATCTTCTGATTTAGAAGAGGATTCAGAATTAGACGATTCATCCCAAGTAGCCATCATGCTTTTCCTTTTTGATTTGTCCTTTTTATGACATTTGTTAGCTAAGTGCCCATACTCCTGACAGTTGTAACATTGACTATCTTTCAAAGATTTTCAAGCTCTAGGTTTAGATCGTCTCTTATCATTTGACTTTTGAAAATCAACTTTTTTCTTGCTTTTGAAAAATTTGTAAAACTTTTTCGCTAAAAGCGCCATATCATCTTCGAAATTTTCTAAATCCGAAGTACTCTCTTGTGAAACATTTTTAGATGATTTAAGAGCAATTGATTTTCCTTTAGGAGCTTTAAAGGACAACTCGTAGGTTTGAAGTGAACCAACTAGTTCCTCAACCCTCATGGTATCCGTATCACGAAGTTCCTAAATCACGGTCACTTTAGAATTGAAACGTTCAGGAAGTGAGCGTAGTATCTTTGCGCACATTTTACTTTTTGGGATTCTATCACCAAGACCCCACATAGAGTTCACAATTTCATTCAATCTATTGTAGAAGTCCATAAACATCTCATTCTCCTCCATATGAATTTCTTCAAATTTAGTCGTGAGGAGTTGGACTTTCGATTTCTTGACAATTGATGTACCCTCATGTGTCATTTCTATTACATCCCATGCTTGTTTTGCATTTTCACAAGAGATGATTCTTTTGAATTCATCTGGTGATAATGCACAAGTAATTGCATTTAGTGCTTTTGCATTGGCACTACTCTCACTTTTCTGAATTGTGGTCCAAAGAAAATAAGCCGTTACTTTCATTGATTTTAAACCATCGTCATTAGTTACTTCAGTGATAGGAGGGTTCCATTCATTCACTGTGGCCAGCCACACACTTTCATCTAAGGATTTGAGGAAGATCCTCATCCTAGCTTTCCAATAGGCATAGTTTGTGCCATTAAAAGGTGGTGCCCTAGTGATTGATAGGCTATCAAAATTTGACATCTTAATATAGCTAAGATCGTTAGCTGAGGAAATAAATCCAATAAATAAACAATAAGCACGAGCTATTAGGCTCTGATACCACTTGAAAGGGCCTAGCTATATTAAAATATAATAGGGTTATGCCAAATAAAAGATATAACAGCGGAAAAATAGAAGAAATAAAGCACAATGCTGAATTAAAAATCAATCTCAATAAACTAGATTTAAGAGAATGATACTCTATCAGTTCTAAGGACAACCTTACACCAAAAATCAATGGTTTAAGGTAAGACAACCTTATTTCTAGAACGTCCTATGTATCTCAAACCAATGAGGAATAAAAAGCAAGGAAACCAAAATAACTTGCAGAAATAAATCCTAAGTTATTACAACATTCCCCACACTTTGCTTGAAATAAAATGATTACAACATTCATCCACAAATACAATCCAAAAAACTAAATAAATAAAGAAATGAAAGAATAAAGCACATCCACAACACAACGATATATAGTGGTTCGCCTGTGTGTACACCAACTGTTATCCAACAGCCACACAAATGCTACTCCACTCCTAATATCCTCACACAGGGGATATTAGCATGCACTATCAAAATAGGTTTCACAGGTTCACCTAAAACCTTCACAATTGTGTCTTTTTATCACGGGCTTATACAATCCAAAAACCCACACAATCTGAGTTTTCTGGCTCTCCTCAGATAACCAAAACAATGAGATTTTTCTGACAAATCTCAACCAAAACCAAAGAAAGTAAATTACACAAATGTAAAATACTTGAATCTCCTTTTGAAGTAGCCCGGTAGAACCAATCGGAGTAGAAGTTCGATTCAATGTTCAAAGTCCAATACTCACTTTAAGAATGGTTCTAAGTCTAATTGATTTTAAATCAAAAGGGCTAGTTCTATTTGATTTTAAATCCAAGAAGAAGGAATATCAGAAATTCTCCTTTTCAAATAAGATTGAAATGTAGATCAAAATTAACTAATAAACAAGCTAGCAAAAGGAATATTAAATGAGTACAAAGTAGCTTAAAAATCAACACAAACTTATCTCAGAGTATAGCCTAAAGATTGCTTGAATTGAGTTGAATTGAATTGAAAAACTCTGAAGTTCGTGCTCTATTTATAGCCTGAAAAACCCCATCTACGACTGGTCTTAAGATCCTAGGACTGGTCATAGCTTCAAAGATTTTCAAAGATTTTCGCAGGATAAGGATTAACTGTTCCACGAGTGGTCCTGGGTAGCCTACGACCGGTCGTGAGCCACCTACGACTGTCGTGGGTCACCTACGACCGGTCGTAAGATCCCCAGTTTAGTTGCTGGAGTTTGAGTCGTAGGGCTAAGACTAGTCGAAGGACGAGTCGTACAGCTCACAGGACTGGTCGTAGGATGTCTAGGACTGGTCGTAGGACAACTAGAAAAATTCAAAAATCTTCAACAACCTATGACTGGTCCTGAAAAACTTAAGACTAGTCGTAGCAGAGTTAGGAATGGTCTTGAAGTCCCTAGGACTGGTCTTAGAACAGCCCGAACAAGCATATTAAAATTACGAATTATGTATCCAGAATGACCTACAGTAAAGCCCATCCTAAGGTCAATCTAAGGTCAAACAAACCTTAAAAGTGAGATGGACATTGATAGTCTCTACACTCAGATGACCCTTAAGAGAAGCTTGAGAATTTACAAATCTTGTAGTAGGCCTTCTCGAGCTTGATCCTTTCTTGAGTTGACAAAGTCTTCTTCTATACTTGTACTTGATTGAATCTTGAGCATGCATACTTGGAAACTTCTATTCTTAAATTCTTCATCCATGACTTGAAACTTTCTTCATTTAAGTTATTATCTTGAAATACGATGTCTTGAAGCAATGAATAGTCTCAAACATGAAACACAAGATATACAAGACATAGATATAGGTTTTGGCACCACAAAATTTGAAACCAAAGGGATATAAAATCATAGCACTTACAATCTCCCCCTTTGTTAAATTTGTGACAAAACACATATCATACAGATAAGAGCAACATCATACAAATTACTCTACTCCCCCTGAGAGATACGAGTACTGCTCATGTAAACAATAAATACGAGTACACAACATGTAAACAATAAATACGAGTACTGCTCAACATGTGAACATCAAGACTCCATATTCACAATCCACATATCCTTCTCAATCAATCAATTCAAAACAAATTACTCTCCCTTTCCATACTACTCCCCTTTACTATACTACTCTCCCTTTTTGTCACAAAATGACAAGGGAAAGTCACAATAGGAAAGAGAACAATAACATAGAGAGTAATAATAAGCAGATAATGAGAAAGAAATATGGAAGGACATAGCATATTTCAAAATATAAATCTAGAATCATCAAGCCATAACCAAGTTAATACAATATCCAAAATAAAAGAAAAGATAATGTTATACAATCCAAAAGACAATTCACCTAATCAGATCCAGAGGAGGGAGGAGGGATAATAGGATCAATCTGATGTAAGCCCCTATTAATGCGACGAAGATATTTTCTCATATATTTAAACTGCATATCGTAGGCGAAACTCATGTTATCAACCTTCTCCTCCAATGCACGGAGGCGTGCATTATAACTGGATGGATCGTAATCAGGATCATTTGGTGAATCAGTTTCTATATCATCAAATAACTCATCCATATTAACATCCTGTTGAGGAAGATCGCCAGCTTCCCCTTCATTTCCAGCTTCACCACCATTACCACCAACACCACCTTCATCTACTTGGCTAGGAAGCAAATCCAACTTCATCTTATTAAGATTGAAATTGTTGAAAATAAGATGATGAATTGGTGCCTCATTAATAGGTTTATCGACAAGCATGTGAGTGGCTAACACAGTCATAAGATAACTAAACGAAATATCACTATGACCCGGATGGAGACAAAACTGTATGATAAAATGACATATCAAAGAAGGAAGCAGACCATGGTACCAGAAGCAATAGAATGCAATACATGAACCATGAAAAAAGTCAACTCAGTTTTATTACCGGACCAAGGATACAGATTTGAAATGAAAAAATGATGTAACACTCTATATTTAAGTAACAAATACTTTGAAGGGAGCGCATTCCCTTTGTGTGTCCATTGCGCATCAATTTTGCATAAGTCTCTTGTTAACATGTATTTTTCCGATTCAGATGGTTTATCATATAAAGTATAAATCGGTATACCTTCATCATTAATGGGTATATCCATAATACCCGATATCAAATGACAGTCTACTTCAAATTTTCCTTCTCTAGTATCAATTGAAAAAGTTAAATTGTCAAGGGAGAATTCTGAAATACATGCAACCATTGATTGTGCAATTGACTGGTATGCAGGCACACCCCAAAGTAAAATGTTAGCCCAGCCAACAGATTCAAGGAGAGGGACAATACCAAATGGAGCAATGTGATTGAGATCAGCGGTATGCTCAACGATAACATTACGGACACGCAAATCCCGTACATCTTGATGATCATCTTCGGGTGACCAAAGATGCCATTTTGTTATCAGTGTAGATCTAGATGAGGATGGACCACGAGATGTTTTCTTCTTCCCTCTAGCATCCATCTTCAACAAGATATACAAAGAGCAAGAGAAAGGCACAAAAAGAAGGATGAGTTTTCTCTCGGTCAGCAATTTGAGAAGAAACCCTTTAAAAACCCAACAAAAAGATGAAATCTAGCTACACAATGATCAAATCAAAGCATAGAGAGCATCAAACTTCAAGAAAAATGATGAAATAGGACTAACCTAGAAGAAATATAATAAATCCTATGACTGGTCGAGCCATGACTCGTCGTAGTTCGAAGTGAAAATGAAGAAGAAGGAGATTTTTCCTAAATTATATCATGTTCACGAGCTCCACGACCAAAAATACATTTTTAATGAAAAAATTAAAATTTTAACACATATAATACCAAATATAATACATTATAATACATGTAAGCAAGAATACTCAATGTAAAATGCACGTACCAAGATCAGATTTTAATTTATTAAACCTGCTTTTGTCGAGCGGTTTAGTAAATATATCAGCAAGTTGAGTTTCAGTTGGTATATATTCAAAGGAAATAACTTTTTCTTCAACCAACTCATGAATGTAATAATACCTAATGTCAATGTGCTTAGTACGTGAATGCTAGATTGAATTTTTGAAAATATTTATAGCACTAGAATTATCACAATGTAAGATCATTAAATCTTGATTAATTCCATAATCGCTTAGCATGCATTTCATCCAAACTAGTTGAGTACATGCTTATCCAACTGTAACATACTCAGCCTCAGCAGTGGAGAGCGATATTAATCTTTACTTCTTGCTGAACTAAGAAACTAAGAAATTTCTAATGTAAAAACAACCACCACTGGTTGATTTTCTATCATCGATATTACCGGCCCAATCAGTATCTGAGTACCCGGCTAATTGAACACTAGTATCAAAAGGATACCAAAGACCCAGATTTATAGTACTTGCGATATATCTAATAATCTGTTTAACAGCAGTAAGATGTGATTCCTTAGGATTAGACTGATATCTTGCACAAATACCAACACTTAACGCGATATCAGGCCTACTAGCAGTTAGATACAACAAACTACCAATCATACTATGATATAGTTTAGATTCTATATCTTTACCTGTAGAGTCTTTTGAGAGTCTTAACGTTGTACTCATAGGAGTATCAAAGTTTTTACCATTCTCAGATCCAAACATTTTAACCAAGTTTGAAGCATATTTGGTTTGGGAAAAGAAAATTCCGTCAGGTTGTTGTTTTACTTGCAACCCTAGGAAGTAATTTAGTTCACCAACCATGCTCATTTCGAACCTTGATTTCATAAGATCTGCAAACTCAATAGACATGTTAGAGCAAGTTGATCCATAAATAATATTGTCAACATAAATTTGAACCATCAAAATATCATTGTTATGCTTCTTAACAAAGAGTGTCTTATCGACACTTCCTACTTGAAAGCTATGACTAAGTAAGAATTTAGTCAATTTCTCATACCATGCCCTGGGCGCTTGTTTTAGACCATAGAGAGATTTATTGAGATGAAATACATGGTTAGATAACTTGGGGTCTTCAAACCCTGAAGGTTGTTCAACATATACCTCTTCATGTAAATCATCATTCAAGAAGGCACTCTTTACATCCATCTGATAAATCTTAAATTTTCTAAAGCATGCGATGGAAATAAAAAGTCTGATTGATTCAAGGCGAGCGACTGGAGCAAAGGTTTCATCATAATCGATGCCCTCAATCTGAGTGTACCCTTGTACAACCAGTCTAGCCTTGTTTCGTATTATATTTCCAAGTTCATCAGACTTATTTTTAAAGTTTCTTTTTGTTCCAATAATATGTTTATCTTTAGGTCTAGGAATAAGATACCAGACATCATTATGAACAAATTGATTAAGTTCATCCTGCATAATAATTATCCAATTTTCATCAGAAAGTGCTTCTTTCACATTGACCGGTTCTATTTGGGATGTAAAACAAACATAATTACATATGTTCTCAAGTTGTTTGCGAGTACGAACTCTAGTGAGAGGGTTTCCAAGAATTTGATTGGTTGGACGATCTTTGACAGTCCTTGGTTCAGACTCTTTTTGACTTGATGAGGTATCTTAATTGTCATTAATAAGAGCTTCATCATCATCTGTACTCGGAGCTGGTGTATTTAAATGATCATCAATGACCACATTGATGGACTCTTGAATCACACCAGTTCTCTTATTTAGAACCCTATAAGCTCGATTGTTCAAAGAATAACCAAGAAAAATACCTTCATCACTCTTCGTATCAAACTTTCCTAAATTTTCACGATCACGTAAAATATAACACTTGCTGTCAAAAAACCTGAAAGTATTTAACAGTAGGTTTCTTTTCAAACCATAATTCATAAGCAGTCTTATTATCATATTTACTGGTATAAACCCGATAAATAATAAAACATGCGGTATTAACTGCTTCAGCACAAAGATTTCTAGAGAGCTTCATGCTATTCAACATAACATTAGTCATATCCTGAAGCACTCTATTTTTTCTTTCAATTATACCATTTTGTTCCGGTGTTTTGGGCGTAGAGAATTCATGCGATATTCCCTGATCACTACAGAATTTCTCAAAACTACTATTTTCGAATTCGGATCCATGATCACTACGGGTCTTACTAACATGAGAACCTTTCTCATTTTGGATTCGTTTAATGACCTTTTTCACTTCATCCAGGGTTTCAGTTTTATCTTTTAAGAAAGATACTCAAGAGAATCTGGTATAGTCATCTACGATAAGTAAGATGTATTTTTTGCCTCCTCGACTCTCCGATCTGGTTGGTCCAATAAGATCCATGTGGAGAAGCTCAAGTGGTCTAGATGTGGTATTGGAGTTCAATTTCTTGTGAGAGCTCCTAATCTGTTTGCCCAACTGGCATTCACCACATATTTTGTCTACTCTTTGCAATTTGGGTAGACCTCTAATTAGTTCTCTTTTGCTCAATCTAAATAAGTTCCGGTAGTGTACATGTCCAAGGCATTTATACCATGATTCAGTCTCATCGGTATGGACCATGTAACACAATTGAGTAGATGAGCTTGCATCACTAACGATGTAGCAGTTTTTAGAAGTTCTGTGACCAGTTAATATAACAGAACCCTTTTTATTAAGTATCTCACAACCTTGATTAGAAAACTTCACACCATGGTTGTTATCGCATATCTGAGAAATGCTTAGTAGGTTATGTTTCAAGCCCTCAACATATAAAACATTCTTAAATAAGGAAAAGTTATAAAGCTGAACCGTACCTTGGCCAATGATCTTGCAATTGCTTCCATCACCAAATGTGACTGACCCGTCAGTCATATCTTTTAAATCGGTTAATAAAGCCTTGTCGCCTGTCATATGCCTGGAGCAACCACTATCTAGGTACCACTTTGAATGGCTTGTAGCTTTAAAAGTAGTGTGGGCAACCAAGCAGGCAACTTTAGGAACCCATTTCAAAACTGTTTTGGGTTTAGGAGTATAGATGGTCTTTTTCTGTCTGTTGTTATAGGAGTGACCTATAGAGTTAGACTTTAATAGCTCCTTGAGTAGATCAATTATTTTTTCAGCTAAAGGATTTCGGTTTTGAAAATTAAAGTTGACACGGCTACCTTTAGGTTTTTGAAAAGTCCTTGAGTTTTTGAAAAAACTTTGATAAGTATTCTTTTCTTTTGAGGTTGAAGACTATCCTTTTACAAATTTAGGTGCAATATTCTTTTGTTTAAGAGATGTATTCTTATCATAGCCCAACCCGGATCGATCGCCATATTTTCTTGATCCGGACAATAATTTTTCCAATTTAGGATCACCTTGGGCATATCTCCATGTGTCTTTCAAACTCAAAAGAGAAGCTACCTCATTTTTGAGTTTCTTATTTTCGGATCTCAAATATTCAATTTTAGAGGTTTTGAAATCTAAATCACATTTGGTCTTTTCAAAAGAATCGGAAATATGAGACTTTTCTAAAACGAGAGACTCATAATCTTCCTTAAGCTTAGAAAATTTTTCTTTTTATAATTTAAGCTTGACGGCAATTTTACAACTCTCCTTATAAAGGGCATTATAAGCATCCTGAAGATCATCTTCATTATCGGAATCACTATTCAGATTTTCTTTACTAGATATATCATCATTATCTAAAAAAGTAATCTAGGCTAAAGTCATAAGGGCTTTAACATCATCGTCCGACTTAGTTTCAAAATCTTCTGATTTAGAAGTGGATTAAGAATCAGACGATTCATCCCAAGTAGCCATCATGCTTTTCCTTTTTGATTTGTCCTTTTTAGGACATTTGTTAGCTAAGTGCCCATACTCTTGACAGTTGTAACATTGACTATCTTTCAAAGATTTTCGAGATCTAGGTTTAGATCCTCTCTTATCATTTGACTTTTGAAAATTAACTTTTTTCTTTCTTTTGAAAATTTTGTAAAACTTTTTCGCTAAAAGCGCCATATCATCTTCGAAATTTTCTAAATCCGAAGTACTCTCTTGTGAAACATTTTTAAATGATTTGATAGTAATTGATTTTCCTTTAGGAGCTTTAAAGGACAACTCGTAGGTTTGAAGTGAACCAACTAGTTCCTTAACCCTCATAGTATCCGTATCACGAAGTTCCTGAATCCCGGTCACTTTAGAATTGAAACGTTCAGGAAGTGAGCGTAGTATCTTTGCGCACACTTTACTTTCTGGGATTCTATCGCCAAGACCCCACATAGAGTTCACAATGTCATTCAATCTAGTGTAGAAGTCTATAAATATCTCATTCTCCTCCATATGAATTTCTTCAAATTTAGTTGTGAGGAGTTGGACTTTAGATTTCTTGACAATTGATGTACTCTCGTGTGTCATTTCTAATACATCCCATGTTTGTTTTGCATTTTCACAAGAGATGATTCTTTTGAATTCATCTGGTGATAATGCACAAGTAATTGCATTTAGTGCTTTTGCATTGGCACTACTCTCACTTTTTTGAAGTGTGGTCCAAAGAAAATAAGCCGTTACTTTCATTGATTTTGAACCATCGTCATTAGTTACTTCAGTGATAGGAGGGTTCCATTCATTCACTGTGGCCAGCCACACACTTTCATCCAAGGATTTGAGGAAGATCCTCATCCTAGCTTTCCAATAGGCATAGTTTGTGCCATTAGAAGGTGGTGGCCTAGTGACTGATAGGATATCAAAATTTGACATCCTAATATAGCTAAGATCGTTAGCTCAGGAAATAAATCCAATAAATAAACAATAAGCACGAGCTATTAGGCTCTGATACCACTTAAAAGGGCCTAGCTATATTAAAATATAATAGGGCTATGCCAAATAAAAGATATAACAGCGGAATAATAAAAAAAAATAAAGCACAATGCTGAATTAAAAATCAATCTTAATAAACTAGATTTAAGAGAATGATACTCTATTAGTTCTAAGGACAACCTTACACCAAAAACCAAAGGTTTAAGGTAGGACAACCTTATTTCTAGAACGTCCTATGTATCTCAAACCAATGAGGAATAAAAAGCAAGGAAACTAAAATAACTTGCAGAAATAAATCCTAAGTTATTACAACATTCCCCACACTTGCTTGAAATAAAATGATTATAACATTCGTCCACAAATACAATCCACAAAACTGAATAAATAAAGAAATGAAAGAATAAAGCACATCCACAACACAACGATATATAGTGGTTCGCCAGTGTGTACACCAATTGTTATCCAACAGCCACACAGAATGCTACTCCACTCCTAATATCCTCACATAGGGGATATTAGCATGCACTATCAAAATAGGTTTCACAGGTTCACCTAAAACCTTCACAATTGTGTCTTTTTATCACGGGCTTACACAATCCAAAAACCCACACAATCTGAATTTTCTGGCTCTCCTCAGATAACCAAAAAAATGAGATTTTTCTGGCAAATCTCAACCAAAACCAAAGAAAGTAAATTACACAAATGTAAAATACTTGAATCTCCTTTTGAAGTAGCCCGGTAGAACCAATTGGAGTAGAAGTTCGATTCAATGTTCAAAGTCCAATACTCACTTTAAGAATGGTTCTAAGTCTAATTGATTTTAAATCAAAAGGGCTAGTTCTATTTGATTTTAAATCTAAGAAGAAGGAATATCAAAAATTTCCCTTTTCAAATAAGATTGAAATGTAGATCAAAATTAAATAATAAACAAGCTAGCAAAAGGAATATTAAATGAACACAAAGTAGCTTAAAAATAAACACAAACTTATCTCAGAGTATAGCCTAAAGATTGCGTGAATTGAGTTGAATTGAATTGAAAAACTCTAAAGTTCGTGATCTATTTATAGCCTGAAAAATCCCATCTACGACTGATCGTAGTTTCAAAGATTTTCAAAGATTTCTTTGGGTTAAGGATTAGTTATTCCACGACTGGTCCTGGGTAGCCTACGACCGGTCGTGGTCCACCTACGACCGGTCGTAGGACCTCCAGTTTAGTTGCTGGAGTTTGAGTCGTAGGACTAAGACTAGTCAAAGGACGAGTCGTACAGCTCACAGGACTGGTCGTAGGACAACAGAAAAATTTAAAAATCTTCAACAACCTATGACTGGTCCTGAAAAATTTAAGACTGGTCGTAGTAGAGCTAGGACTGTCTTGAAGTCCCTAGGACTGGTCTTAGAACAGTCTGAACAAGCATATTAAAATATACGAATTATGTATCCAGAATGACCTACAGTAAAGCCCATCCTAAGGTCAATCCAAGGTCAAATAAACCTTAAAAGTGAGATGGACATTGATAGTCTGTACACTCAAATGTCCCTTAAGAGAAGCTTGAGAATTTACAAATCTTGTAGTAGGCCTTCTCGAGCTTGATCCTTTCTTGAGTTGACAAAGTCTTCTTCTATACTTGTACTTGATTGAATCTTGAGCATGCATACTTGGAAACTTCTATTCTTGAATTCTTCATCCATGACTTGAAACTTTCTTCATTTAAGTTCTTGTCTTGAAATACGATGTCTTGAAGCAATGAATAGTCTCAAACATGAAACACAAGATATACAAGACATAGATATAGGTTTTGGCACCACAAAATTTGACAACGAAAGGGATATGAAATCATAGCACTTACAAATTCATATGTTAAAGATCCAAGAAAACCAAGTGAGGAATAAAGAGAATCAAATATTTGAAGTGAAGAAATGGAATTCTGAAATTGTCTCGAAAACAAATATATTCTTGAAAGTGTCTTGAAGAAGCAAATTCTGAAACTTTGGGTTATTCTGTGAAATTGCATAGAGTGAAGTCTATTTTGAGAAATCACGTAAATTTAAGGCAATTTTTAGAGTTTTCCAAGTAGGTGCGAAAGTTGGAGTTCCACAACTATAAATAGGACTCCCTAAGATATTCCTAGGGATTTTCTAGGGTTTGTGGAGTAGAGCAAAAGCGTGGAGAAGTCGTCGCCAAGAGTTTTTTTTTCTTTCCTTAGTTACTTTTATATTTTTCTTAAGAGATTCTAGTTCAATCATGTCTATGGTTAGTTAAACCTCTTAGTTAGGACTAAGAGGTGAAGCTTGTAGCAAGATGAGATGTTTTTTATTGCTTTGATTCATGTTTAAGTTGAACTATCTTTTATTCTAGTTTGTTATTTAAGAAATACTTTCAGTTTTTAACGGTTTATGGTGACTTAAATTACAATTGATCTGTGATAGCTTTGAGTATGTTCTTTGCATGTATTGATATTGTGAAAATAGGAAATCCCGTTGTTCACCATCGTCCCATGGGCATGGTTGGGTGATGGAATCCTTCTAATCTTCATGATTCTCTTATGATTGGTTGTGGGATTGGTAAATCCTATTATTTGCCTTGTCTCATGGGCATGGTTTTGTGATGGAATTACTTCCAGTTCTCACACCTCTCATCCATTGAGAATTAGGTCAAAGGAAGTTTAGATTTGGTTTTACTAAGATATCTTCTGATTGGATAAGATGAGACTTTAATTCAAATTGTGTCCTTGAATTGAGCATAAATCTCCTTAATCTCTACAAGTGGATCCTTGGAAACCCTAGTTTCCCACCTTTGAATTTATTAAATTTTTCATTAAATCTCTCACAATTACTCTCAAATATTCTAGATTTAGATTTTCATCTTCTTCTAGTTCTACTTCTAGTTACTTTCAAAAGACACACAAGTTCAGTCCATGTGAATTCGACCTCGGTCTCACCGAGATTATTACTACATTGCGACCTTACACTTGGGGTCAGTGTCATCATGTGCGATCGCATATGTGAATATGCGATCTCATATGTGCATATTTTTGGGGCGGTCGCATATGCGGCAGTGGCATATGTGATCCCTGCACATATGTGATCGCATATTCCACATGTGTCAGCATATGCGATGTATGCGATCACATAATGGCCAACGGTCAGATTTCTGACCGTTTTTTTACCTTTTTTTAAATTCAGATTTTTTTTCTCTATAAATATGCATTCTAAGCATTCCTACATGCAAGAAAAGCTCAAACTCTCTCTCTCACTCTCAGTATTCTCTATTTCTCTTACTACATCTTCTCTTATATATTCTAATTCTAACTTCTATGCACTTTACAATCTACATTCTACATCCACTCCTCTCCATATCCATATTCCATTTCCATATTTCTTTTCTTTTCTTTCAACTTTCAAGAATCAAGAATCAAGGAAGGGTACAAAAATCAAGAATCAAGAATCATCCATATTCAAGAATCAAGATTCAAGACTCAAGACTTAAGAGACTCCTCTCCAATCTCTATCCATATTCAACTTTCTATCTCATTTTCATTAAGAGTTCTATATTTCATAATATCCAAGTTCTAACTAAGTTTTCTAAGTTCTAACTTCTAAGTTTCTAATTCTAACAACTTCTTTCTATCATTTTTTATTTATTTTGTTTGTTAATTGATTTGTTACTTTGTTAGTTGTTCGTTGTTACAGCTTACAAGTTTGAAGTTACAACTTACAAGTGACAAGTTACATCTTACAAGTTACAACTTACAAGTTACAACTTACAAGTTACAAGTACAAGTTACAACAAGAATTCAAGATCAATACTCAAGTGAATGAGTAAAGGTGAAGAGAAGACAAGTAGACAACTTATACAAGAATTTAGAAGTTGAAAGTTGAAAGTTGGGAACTTCTTTTAGATTTGTAATTTTAATTTTATTTATGTGTAAATCTCTCTCTCTGTCTCTCTCTCTCCTTCTCTTTCTATAAGTGTAACTCAACTCTCTCTTTCTCTTTTTCTCATTTTCTTTTCCCTCTTCTTCTCCCTTTCTACAAGTGTAAGTGTGTAATTCAACTCTTTCGCTCTCCCTCATCTTCTCCCTTTCTAGTTTCTACAAGTGTAAGTGTGTAAGTGTAACTCTCTCTCTCTCTCTCTCTCTCTCTCTCTCTCTCTCTCTCTCCCCCAAGTCCCATCTCTTTAGTCTCTTTAGTCTTTACTCTTACTTACTGTCTTAGATCTACTTCTTTCTTACTTCTTAGTTCTTCTTCTTAGTCTCTTACTTTACTTTAGTTTTCTTTTAATTTGTAATTTACTTTCTAGTTTCTAGTTAGTAGCTAGCTAGTTACTTTTTAGTACTAGGATACTAGCAAGTGGCAATCAATTATACACACACCACCATCCACCATCATAATGTCTTCCTCCTAATATTCCTCTTTGAAGCCTAAGTCGAATGGCCCGGGTTAGAAGTATAGGCAATACCGTAGTGCTACTGAAAAGACTCACATAGTATGTGAGTTATGTGGGTAAGTGAGTTCCGGTGGCATTGTAAGGCACAAGCAACACCTTGCACATTTACCGGAGTCAAATGCAAAAGTATGCCACAAAATTACTCTAGAAATCTGAAGAGAGATCATTGAGTATATGGAAAAACAATCAAGAAAGAAATGCGATAGTGCCCTACGTCAGGAGGAATATATGGAACAAAATACATATGAAGTTATAAATGTAGTTAATGTATATGACGCTAGTCCTACTCCCCCTACTTCGACAGGCCAATCTAAACCACAAGTACAGCCATCGAAAAGAGCATAAGGGCATGGGCCCATACATAGATGGTGTGGACCTATAACGCCCTGACTTTTCAGGACCTGAGTATATGACCCATGTCCCAAAAACCCGAGTGTTAACCTTAAAGGATGGTCAGATATAATATTTTCCTTTTATCAAAGTAAGCAGATGAGCGTAGAGTAGAAAAATCAGCATAAAAGAAAATTTCAATTATATTTAGAGTATACAAGAGAGTGCCCATAATGACTTATACAAACCAATGCCTCTATTCTTACGAATACAAAATGAAATAACATTACATGTGAAACAAGGTAAATTTGCAACAATCTGCGGCTGTGAAATCTTGTAGCAGCCCTTAGCAAATATAATCATGCACCCTTGTCAACCATAGCCTACTCCACACCAATATGAATGTGAACATCAACAGGGCTACTTGTACTACCTGTACGGTTGTATATTTAATGGATGACTGGCCAACTCAGTATGAACTCCCCTCAAGATTACACACCGCCACATTAGGTAAGAAATAGTATAAAACATCTAGACAACCAAAATAGAGTAAATGTAGTCTTATTAGATGCATGGATGTGTGAATGCAATCAGTCCCGGGTAAAACATTCAGACGAACATAGGGGTCGTCACCCATGCCATCATCGACCCGGAAAAAACATCTAGATGGTTTGTACCTTAGGAAAAACATCAAGATAGGCAAATACGTATGATGACAATGGATGATAGTTTGTGCCTCGGGCAAAACATCCAATTAGGAAAATTCGTATGTCACATACAACAATATCATCGACCCGGGTAAAACATTCAGACAGTCTATGCCATGGGTAAAACATCTAGACAAGCAAATATGTACAATAACAACAGATGATGGTTAGTGCCTCGGGCAAAATATCCAGACAGGCGAATCTATACGTTACATATGACAACAATAGATGCTGGTCTGTGCTATGCATGTGTGATTAGCCAACCCGTTATTACTCTAATTGCAACCGGCCAATTTAAATAAGCTTACGGTCACTACGGGGAGCACATGGCTCAGCGTAGACCGATGGCTCAGGCATAGTACCCCATGATTACCATCCCCGGCCCAAGTGAATACCGTCTTGGGGTGTGAGTAGGACCCACCAACATGCGGTCAATCGACAAACTTCCATGTCAAGGGCCTACTTATATTACAACTAGACTAGTTACACCCCAAGCACGGATTCTCCTTTTACCGAATTTCCTATAGGGAGATTTCAGCAATATGTGTGTCATATTATCGTATTACTAATATAGATCTTATCATAAATGGGGAAATGAAAAGCAATGCATGCATTTTCATCAGTACATATTAACTGCATTTCATGAAATATATAATAGTAAGCATGAGAATCATTTAAACAAATATGTCAAGTGAAAGCAGTCCATTACCACACACAATTTATCCTTAATCCAACTATCCGTTAAACTTCACGAAATTACAATTTCTAGTCTAGTTAGGGATGGAAAGCTCAAGGGGAAGAAATCAACACCAGTCGAATGGTAGAGTGCTTCTAAATGCAAGTTTTTGTGAGGACATACTGAATTTACACTGTTCTGTTTTTCTCTGTGCAATTTTATTCATAATAGATAGTGAGCTATAAGGTTAAATACTTGGGGTTAGGTGGAGGTTTGGAAAAACCCTAAGCCAAGTTGTCTTGGGCTGTACTCAAAGGCAATCAAGCTCACCAAACATGAACCCTTGTTTTTAATTAAACTGGTCCAGTCAGGGCCCACTCGATTACTAGATCCACCCAATTTCCTCCTCAGACCCCTAGGACGAGTCCGCCCACCAAATGGACGGCTCAGATGTAGAGGGTATCCATGAGGTGGGTTCACACGTGTAGGACCCACCATGCTATTTGCATAGTATATATATATATATATATATATATATATATATATATGAGGTTTGCTCATCTATGCACCTAGGCACGTGCGCACCTTTACACACGTGACATGGGTGTCGAATCCAGATGGCCCATAAGATGTGGAATCCCAAGAAACCTTAGGGGGTGAATTTTCACCCTGATCTAAGATTCCGGTGGACCATAGCAAAGATAAGTTCAATTCAAGGGAAGAAACTGTTTGCATTTTTCATGGTCCACCGAAGTTTTGGTTCAAAGTAAAAATTGGCATCAGGGGGTTTCATGAGGTTCCGCTCCATGTGCACCATTCAGATTTTTTAGGCTCATCAGATACGATGAGATCTCAAAATTTTGCTGGTAGTTCGCGTGAACTGGTGGGCAGGTAAGCGTTAGTTATATAAAATGTTCTCTGTTTCAACGTTCCGGTGCATGCATACACCGTCTATTCACTTCGCAGGTGGGTCCCATGTGGGGCCCACCATGTATCTATGTATACTATCGGGTAATATATTCGTGTATATATATATATATATATATATATATATATATATATATATATATATATATATATATATATATATAAAGAAAGAGAGGAAAAAGAAGCAAAAGAAATTTCCCAGTAGTGGACGTCACGGAGGAACGTCCAGCCCAGGACCTGATGGCAATGTCCCTGATGGACGGTCCAACATATGTGGTCCATGGTCGGTGCAACCCACCAGTACGTTGGTGGGGCCTATGGTCAGCACAGGGCCACTGACGTTTAGGTGAGGCCCACCTGCATTTATGCAGGGCCCATGACCAGCCCACCAGCATGTACGTGAAGGCAAACTCCCTGCCGTTGGAGCTGTTTCTTAGGCTCTTCTGCAGCTGGATTTTGTTGGGACCATACACGGCCCAATTGTTCATACGGTGTGGCCCACTGAGACCCTCTGATGGTGAGGCCCACCAAGAATTCTTCTGGGGTCCAACACAGCGCAGCCCATCAGAGCTCCACGCGAAGCGGGTTCTTCTCCTGCATGTCGTGGTAGCTGTTTTCAAAACAATGCATGGCAGTCAGAGCCCACTGATGTACGTGATGTAGCCAACTGAGATTTGAATCCCAGTTGGGACCCGCAGCTTGGTGAGGCCTATCAGCTGTATACAGTTTACGTCGACTGCATGCTCTGCCTTCAGCAAGGCCGACTGAGGCACGTTCCCAGCCGCATGAAGGTCTGTGTGCGGCCTGGTTCGGGGTCATCTTCCCAGCCATGGATTGGTGTGGCGTTGACCCATCTTCCTGCCATTGTTCCTGAGTCAGGTAGCCTTCATGCAGGGCCATGTTTGGCCATCGTTTTAGCTCAGAACAGAGCCTGACGAAAGCTCGATTCTCGGTTCTAATCACAGCTTAAAAGAAACTGGTACAGGCGTTCTTAGGCCCGGTGTTTGTTCAGAACAATGGCTATTGTTTGGCCCACACTCAGCTTAAAACAGAGCTTTAGTTGGGTCAGTTTTTAGCCCGAAACAGGACCATAGATTGGCTCCGTTCCAGTCTAGAACAGGGACCCAACTACGGCTGGTTTTCCAGTCGAACCGACAACCATTGGTTGGCTGATTTTCTGAGCTGGTTTGAAGCTCTACGGAGAGCTCAACACTTCTTCAAATGAGGTCTGGAATGGGGTTTGAAACGGCCATTGCTTGGCTCGTTCCAGTGCAAAACAGGGACCCATGTAAATACTCGTTTTAGGTGTGAACGCAGCCATCATTTGGTGGGTTTCCAGCCCATCTATGGTTAACCTTCAGGCCTGATGTTTGCCTGAGACCCGTCCATCGTTTGGTCGGTCCCAGTTCAAAACAGAGGCTTGCAATGGGCAGTTCTTAATCATCGTTTGCTCTTCGCCGGTCTGTTTTCTATTCGAAAGCATGGCCATTGATTGGCCATCCTTCCTCCTGATACAACCATCACTGAGGCCTCATCCTAACCGAAATGGAAAGAAGGGAATGAAAGGAGACGGTCACCTGTAGTAGATGGATGCCGTTCCAGCAGTCGAACTACAACAGTCCTGTTTGTTTTTCTCTTTCCCTCTACTCTCTTCGTGCACATTCCTAGGGCTACAACGCCCTCTTTTATAGCCAGCGAGAGAGAGGGATGGACGGTTGTGATCGTCTCTACCATGGATGGCTGAGCTTTGTCCTTCCCAAAGAGGAAGTCGGTTTCTCTCACTCACCTTCCGCAGGCTCGGGTAGGGCTGTTTCTTGGCAAGGATGGACGGTGGCCACCCATCTTCCCTGTCCGCTTACAAATGGTAACATGGCTAAACGGTTTTGTTAAACCGGGCCCCACAGTTAAACTGAACGGACCGGATGGCCCGGAAAGTGATCGTGGTGGGTCACTCAGGGGCTCAAAAAAGGTTGGTTTAAACCTCTGTTCTTTGGCGGGAGATATTTATTTTCTGATTTTTGTAAAATGCTCGGTCAAAGGTTGTTTGACCGAGCCTAACACCCTTGTGAACACTGCGTGCACCTGTATAGGGTGCACATGCACTTCGTGAGGGGTCCATCGTGGTGGGTGTGACCAATCCGATCCGCTCATACTTCTTGGGACCCAGAAATAGGGGTCTCAGCTCATTTTAGTGCGGGGCCAAGGCCTAGGCAGGGTGTAGCACACCTTATTGGGACATCATCATATGACATGATTTGTTGGTCGGGTGGGCCTAATACTAATTTTCAACGGTTAGTATAGGGTACTGGTTATGATGAAGGTTTGATTTTCCAGACACTAACTCTCAAGCATTGGTGACAAGTGTGTTATATTGGCATTAATTAACATAGTGGTTTTAATTTAGGTTGCCTGAGTAGTCTTACCTTCCTGACTGTCGTAGGGTGTGTTCTGGCCCTTGGAGACCCTATTGGATGGCTTCAATATCGACCAGAACTCCCATCCTGTGTATGTCGGGTTCAAGTTTTTGGTTAATCCATTCTGTTTTAGGTTAGTGTGGGTTTAAAAGGTAACACTCGTGTACTAAAGGTACGGGGTGTTACAGTCTACCCCCCTAAAAAGAAAATTTTGCCCTCGAAATTACCTGAGGTGTGATGCAATTCTTCACTTTTAGTGTTCGAGCTAACACAAATAGATGGTTATAGTGGGTTTAAGCTCGATACATCGATCCTTCGCTTATATATAACAGAGGATTTTCTGTATCAATCCCTAATCCTGGTAAATCTCGATCTTCTGCTTGATCAGGGCATTGAGATCATTAGAATCTTCTAGAATATGGGGTTCGGATCAAACAACGCAACTTCGCTTAAATGTAGTTCCATCAACCCGTGATTTTGATTATTCTAAACTCCAGGGAAATATCAAGTAATCCTCTAATTTCCAATGAGAGCCCCCGAAATTTACGTGAATGAGTATGAACGACCATCACGCTTCCAATGTGCACTCAGTCACCTAATGCACAACTTGGAAGTTTCAAGGCCAGGATTTTTATATGGAACCTGAGTTTGAAATTTTGATAATTTATGTAGGATTTCAAATCTGGTCCTAATATGTGCAGCCTAGAGTTGGAAATCCACCCAAAATTTCATAGCTTCTTCTCTAATTTATTTATTATTATTTTTATTTTTTACGTCCTAGAATTTTCAAGAAATATTATTTATAAATAAAGAGATGTACTAGGAAGTCAAAATTATAAGTTTTTAGCACCATTTCTCAGGTTAAGGAGTGCTCATGTGCAATTTAATGACAATCATGGTAGTTAAGAAAAATTTCTATGATGTCAAAGCCTCGTTTACTTGTGCAATGTTATGGCAATGCTGATTAGAAGGTTTCCAACAGTTATTTTGGTATTTTACAAGGTAACCACAATCTTTGTTTCTAAATCCAACTAGTTAAACTTAAAATTTCCAAGGGACTAAAGTTCACTCCGTGATCTCTTAGATTATCTAAACAACTCCCTAAGGGACCTAAAATGTTTGATGTCTATATTTTCAATCTCCCTTAATCCTAAGGGAAACCCATCTAATTTCCAAATGGCTATCCTAATCATTTCTAAGGAATTCCCGCATAAGTCTAAATTTCAAGAATCTGACTTAGTACTCTTAAGGAGATCTAAGGTTTATTTCTAAGTTCTTCAGTCAGCCAAACAACTTTTCTAGGTGCCAAAATTTTGAATCACCATGTTCTCAATTTCTTCTAATTTCAAATGACTAACTTAATAGTTTCTAAGGATCTCTACATGAGTTTGAAGTCTAAAGGTCTAGTCCTAAAAATTTCAAGGATCTGAAGTTTAAAGTACCCATGTTCTCAAGTTGTCTTTAGTTCAAATGGAATTTCATCTGTCATCCAAATTACTTATAAGGGAACCTAACATTTGAGTTTCTACATTCTCATTTCTTCCCAGTTTTAAGGGATTCCTACATAAGTGAAAGTTCAAATGACTATCTAATGATTCTAAGAGAATCTAAGTTCACTTCTAAGTTTTGCAGTTATTCAAGTAATTTTATAGGGAATTTAAGATCTTAATTCCCTATATTCTCAATTTCTCATAGTTACAAGAAAATTTCACATCAATTCAAAAGGCTATCATAACAATTTATGGGGGAGCCTAAGTTTGGATCTCTACATTCTCAACCATTCTTCTAAATCTAGGAAAATTCACCAAAGTTCAAATTTCTAGTTTCAAACACCCTAACTTGAGACATTTAAAGCTTGTATAAGATCATTTCTCAAGGCCAAGTTTGTCCAAACTATGCTCTGATACCAACTGTAACGCCCCGACTTTTTAGGACCCGAGTATATGACCTGTGTCCCAAAAACCCAAGTATTAACCTTAAAGGATGGTCAGATGTAATATTTTCCTTTTATCAGAGTAAGCAGATGAGCGTAGAGTGGACAAATCAGCATAAAGGAAAATTTCAATTACATTTAAAGTATACAAGAGAGTGCTCATAATGACTTATAGAAACTAATGTCTCCATTCTTACGAATATAAAATGAAATAACATTACATATGAAACAAGGTAAATTTACAACAATCTGGGACTGTGAAATCTTGTAGCAGCCCTTAGCAAATATAATCATGCACCCTTGTCAACCATAGCCAGCTCCACACCAATATGAATGTGAACATCAACAGGGTCACCTGTACTACTTGTACGGTTATATATTTGATGGATGAGTGGACAACTCATTATGAACTCCCCTCAAGATTACATACCGCCACATTAAGTAAGAAATAGTATAAAACATCCAGATAATTAAAACAGAGTAAATGCAGTCTTGATAGATGCATGGATGCGTGAATGCAATCAGTCCCGGGTAAAACATCCATACGGACATAGGGGTCGTCACCCATGTAATCATCGACCTGGGAAAAACATTCAGACAGTCTGTGCCTCGGGATAAGCATCCAGACAGGAAAATACATATAATGACAATAGATGATAGTTTGTGCCCCGGGCAAAACATCTAGTAAGGCGAATCCGTATGTCACATACAACAATATCATCAACCCGGGTAAAATATCCAGACGGTCTATGCCTTGGGTAAAACATCCAGACATGCAAATATGTACGATACCAACAGATGATGGTTGTGCCTCAGGCTAAACATTTAGACAGGCTAATCCATATGTTACGTATGACAGCAATGTATGATAACGACAGATGATGGTTGGTGCCTCGAGCAAAACATCCAGACAGGCGAATCTGTACGTTACGCATGATAGCAATAGATGTTGGTCTGTGCTATGCATGCGTGATTACCTAACCCGTTATTACTCCAATTACAACTAGCCAATTTAAATAAGCTCACGGTCACTACGGGGAGCACATGGCCCAGCGTAGGCCAACGGCTCGGGCATAGTACCCCATGATTACCATCCCCGGCCCATGAGACTATCATCTTGGGGTGTGAGTAGGACCCACCAACAGGCGGTAAATCGACAAACTTCCATGTCAGGGGCCTACTTATATCACAACTAGGCTAGTTACACCTCAAACACGGACTCTCCTTCTACCGGACTTCCTATAGAGAGATTTTAGCAATATGTGTGTCATACTATCATATTAGTAACATAGATCTTATCATAAATGGGGAAATGAAAAGCAATGCATGCATTTTCATCAGTACATATTAATTGTATTTCATGAAATATATAATAGTAAGCATGAGAATCATTTAAATAGATATGTCAAGTGAAAGTAGTCTATTACCACACACAATTTATCCTTAATCCAACTATCCATTAAACTTCACAAAATTACTATTTCTATTCTAGTTAGGGATGGAAAGCTCAAGGGGAAGAAATCATCACCAGTCGAATCGTAGAGTGCTTCTAGATGCAAGTTTTTGTGAGGACGTAGTGAATTTACACTGCTCCTGTATTTCCCTGTACAATTTTATTCATAATAGATAGTGAGCTACAAGGTTAAATACTTGGGGTTAGGTGGAGGTTTGGAAAAATCCTAAGCCAAGTTATCTTGATCTGTACTCAAAGGCAATCAAGCTTACCAAACATGACCCCTTGTTTTTAATTAAATTGGTCCAGTCAAGGCCCACTCGATTACTAGATCTGCCCAATTTCCTCCTCAGACCCCTAGGACGACTCCGCCCACCAAATGGACTACATAGATGTAAAGGGTATACATGAGCCTAAAAGCAGGTGGCTATGTGAAAAAAACTCATTTTTTACTTTCAGATGATCCACGATTTAATACATGGCAGTGTTCACTCCCCAAGTGCAGGGTTGTGATGTAGTAATAACTCGATAAGACCGAGGTCGAATCCTAAGGGACTGAAACTTGTACGTTATCTAAAATTAAATAGAACTAGAACTAGGCTAAGATGAATTCTAAATCAATTAGCAATGGTGGAATACTTGTAGAATAATTAATCTAAATCTTAGGAAAAAAAATCAGAGATAGGAACTAGGGATTCAGAGGATCCACTTGTAGAGATCAGGGAGAATTTATGATTGCATCAAAAA
This sequence comes from Magnolia kwangsiensis, assembly GCA_037074715.1. Lineage (NCBI taxonomy): Eukaryota > Viridiplantae > Streptophyta > Magnoliopsida > Magnoliales > Magnoliaceae > Magnolia > Magnolia kwangsiensis. Next base: position 65,126,702 of record CM073589.1, read on the forward strand.
TCAGAGAAATTACTGAACTGCCGTTGATCTAGTTTTCAAAGAGATGAAAGGTGTATGAATTAGAATGGATTCCATCACTAAACCATGCCCACAGACTATGGCAAACAACAGAATTAAACTAATTACCAACCAATCATATGTATGAAGGTTAAGAAGGGTACCGTCATCCAACCATGCCCAGGAGACTATGGTGAACAACGGGACGTCCTAACGTCATAAACATAAAAGGGATAAGAAAATATTCAAAGCATTGCAGATCCATTGTAATTTCAGTCACAACAGACCATTAAAGACCAAAAATATTTTCATTAAAATCAAACTAAAACCAACTTCAATTCAAAAATTAAAATTAAATTAAAAGCATATAATCTCTCATCTCACTACAAGCTTCACCTCCTAGCCCTAGCTAGGAGGATTTAGCCTGCCATGGATGGGCTCAATCCAAATAAATAAAGAGAAAAAGAAAAGGAAAAGAAAAGGGAAAGAAAAAAAAACCAAGCTCCTCTCTCTCTCCTCTGCCCACGTTGAAACCCAAGCTCGAGCCCTCTGTTCTTCCTCCCCAAACCCTGAATGAATGCTCCCCACGTCCAAAAACCTCTTTTTATAGCTGCTGGAAGGCTGGAGTCAGTGACAGAGTTGTAGCAGGACACGGAGTGCAATTTTCGCAGCCAAGTTCGGTACCATGAAACACGCCACTTTCCTCGCTCAAATTCCAAAGAAACACCGTCTCTTAGTACTTTCTTGGGTCCTCTACATGATAGACGGTTCAGATCTGCCATATGATCAAAGATGGTGGGCCAAAACTGTCCGAAAAAGTCGATTTTTGCGGATGTGCGAAACCTTTCGCACCATTTCGTTGTTGTGGTCGGTGGGCCCCACAGAAGCATTTTCTGGAAAATCCACCCCGTCCATTGGATTCAGAACGAAATTTCAGTCAAGAATGGGTAGTTTTGAACGTCCATTGACGTGGCCCAGAGAAGAAATCACAAAAGAATCAGTTTTGAACGCTACCGAGCAGCCCTTTTGTGGCCTCTGTATCTCACACGTGTGCACGCATGGGTGAAAAGTGATAACATGGTTTTGTAGTTCTCGCGGCTGTCTACACGGTGGACGGTTCAGATCGAGCTTATGGAGCACGTGTGGGGCCCACAGATGATCGCAAAAATGGCCAGCGGCCATGCGTCCGCTGCACCTTACGCAGAGAGGGAGAGAGAGACGGGTCAGCGCTTGTGCTGACCCGTTGGTTGGTCCGGTGCGGCTCGCGTGTGCGTGCACTGAATGCACGCACACCCTCATGTGGGGTCCACTGTGATGTTCACGAGAAATCCGTGCCGTCCATCCTGTTTCCAATCGTATTTAAACCGTAGAGACAAATTTTGAAGCATATCCAGATAGCATGTGGGCCCCAAATCATGATTTTACGGGCTGATATGTCAGTTGGGGCACTTCCCGAGATCTTCAATGGCTGAAATTTTATATGTACGGTTAATTTATGGTCCTCAGGCGACGTATGAAGTTTCGAGCCGAACGGATGGTGGGAACCTCGTGATCTTACATTCTGGACGTCCTTCAGACCACTTGAACTTCAATTTCTAACTTTTCTCGGATTTCTGACCGTGTATATTTGTCAATCTTGGTCCCCTGGAGTGTGTCCCTTGCCTGTGGTGTCAACAGAGTGTTAAATTCATACTTTTAGCAACTTTTTGCATTTCGTGCTTTCAACTACACCCTGTATCACAAACACGGCAAAACGGGCCATTAAACGGAATTATATACGTAAATTCAGGTAATAAATGGGGTCTAATATGCAGTATTTGACCCTCAACACAACCTCCAACCAGCATTTTGCTAGTCCCGAGCAAAATATGCGAAAAATAAGTTGAGACTTATATGAAAATTTCTGTAAAGCCGAATGATTTTTGAGAAATAATCCAGTCATTAGAATTCTACGATTCATGAATATTGGGCATTATTTTCTCCTAAACTCAAGCGCACGGTAGACTTCATAATCAAGTGTAAAGTATCAATCCATCAATTAGAAAAATTTTAAACATTGAGATCCATGGATGTATAGTCTAATCTCGGCTTATCATCATTAAGAGATCCAATCGTCAATTTCATGAAATCATTGGTAACCGACAAGAAAATTCATGATAACTAAAACCTAATCCAAAACTTGCCTCATAGATTAGCCTATTAACTTTTGATTTTTCTATTCAAAGTAATGCCAAGGAAGGGGAATCAAATCCTCACCTATAAGGAGCAAACCTATGGTGAAGATCGTACACCTGACTCTTTTTAGATATCATTCATGGGGAATTAACTCCACACCTATAGGGAGCAAACCTATGGTGAAGATTAATTATCCAACCTTTCCAATTTTTATACCATGATGGCAAGATATTTCAGGCTGGTTCCTTTCGTGCTTAGTGATTACCAAATTAACCCTTCAATATCAGACTGAAGTCTTAACGTGAAAGCGAGATGTGACATATGAAATCCTGATGCGATCAATGTTTAAAACTTCTAATCATGGCTTAGCAACTCGATCGTAACTGCAGAATGCCACCGATACGGAATCCAAGAGTCATAAATTATCAACATCATATATCTCACAATTCTAAATCAAGGATATTCGTCAAAATCACTTCAAATTCATAAAAATTTTCAGAAAAATTCAAAAATTAAATTTTTCACAATTGTTGCTCAAGACCAAGAAAATACTGATTAGGTTACCTAATCCCCCACCCCCAACCTAAAGTCTACATTGTCCTCAATGTAAAAGATATGAGCATGCAATGCACATGGGACAACGAAAGTAAATGAGAAGTGATGGGAAGATAGTACCTGAATAACGAATCAAGAGAGTTTCCAATAGATCACGGCATGGAAGCTTGTCAGCATGAGAGAGAAAGCAGAACAAAAATAACAAAAATAAAATCCTACCTATACCACTTTCGCAGGTGCTCTCGATTGCATTTAGCGTATGCAACAAGCCTTTAAACCCCTAGGTTACCCCTAGTGGACGAGTTGTAGTCTCGTGAGGGTTTGCAGTAATGTTACCCACAAACATTGAACTAACTAACCTATGAAAGCAACTATCCTAAACCTATGAAAGCGATAAACCTACCTATACCTCCATCAGACTAGGAGATCAGTCCTGGTAAACAGGAGCAATCAGAGGCATGGACATGTCCTCTGAATCAAATGTCTCAACAAATGGCTTTAATCGATGTCCATTAACTTTAAACTCCTTGCCATTGTCGGGATCTCTTATCTCGACGGCCCCATGAGGATAAGCAGTAACAACAATGTAAGGGCCGGTCCAACGAGATCGAAGCTTACCCGGAAAGAGATGTAGTCGAGAGTCATACAAGAGGACTTTCTGACCTGGCGTGAATGATTTCCGTATAATATGTTGATCATGAAACGCCTTCATCCTGTCCTTGTAAATTCTCGAGTTTTCGTACGCATCATTCCGGATTTCTTCAAGTTCGTTTAACTGAAGTTTGCGTAGCGAGCCAGCGTTGTCCAGATTGAAATTCAGATTTTTGATCGCCCAGTATGCTTTATGTTCCAATTCCACAGGCAAGTGACAGGCTTTCCCATAGACAAGTCTAAAGGGAGATGTTCTAATAGGAGTTTTGAAAGTAGTACGGTACGCCCATAAGGCATCGGTCAATCGGATTGACCAGTCCTTACGATCAGGGTTAACTGTTTTCTCTAGGATATGTTTGATCTCTCTATTGAAAATCTCAGCTTGTCCACTTGTTTGTGGATGGTATGGGGTGCTCACCTTATGCGAGATACCGTATTTCTTCATTAAACTCTCGAATGGTCTATTACAGAAGTGTGAGCCCCCGTCACTAATGATGGCTCGAGGTGTTCCGAACCGCGACAGGATATTATCTTTCAAAAATTTAATGATCGTGCGATGGTCATTTTTGCGGCACGGAATTGCTTCGACCCATTTAGTGACATAGTCTACGGTGAGCAAAATATACAGATTTTCAAATGATTGGGGGAATGGTCCCATGAAATCAATACCCCAACAATCAAATGCTTCTATAATAAGGATGGGATTCAAGGGCATCATATTTCGACGGGACAATGCTCCCAATTTCTGACAACGCTCACAAGCCTTGCAAAACTCATGAGTGTCCCTGAACATAGTGGGCCAATAGAAGTCACACTGTAAAATCTTGGCCGTGGTCTTTTTAGCAGAAAAGTGACCACCACAGGCCTGTGAATGACAGAAGGAGATGACACTCTGATGCTCATCGTCTGGAACGCATCTCCTTAAGATTTGGTCTGGGCAATATTTAAACAAATATGGATCGTCCCAGAAAAAGTTACGCACCTTGGTAAAGAATTTCTTCTTATCTTGTGACGTCCAGTGTGTCGGTATGGCACCTGTAGCAAGATAATTAGCAATATCAGCGAACCAAGGTGAATGGGAGACTCTAAACAGTTGTTCATCAGGGAACATGTCATTGATATGGGTCGCCTCAAGGGAATCCGAGGTATTAAGGCGAGAAAGATGATCGGCCACTACGTTCTCTACTCCCTTTTTATCTTTAATTTCCAAATCAAATTCTTGGAGTAGAAGGATCCATCGTATCAGGCGGGGCTTAGAATCATTCTTAGAAAGAAGATACTTAAGTGTCGCGTGATCTGTGTAAATGATGATCTTGGATCCGATCAGGTAGGACCTAAATTTGTCCAAAGCGAACACTACGGCTAAGAGTTCCTTTTCCGTAGTCGAGTAGTTCACTTGGACAGGATTTAGAGTCCTACTTGCGTAGTGAATAACGTAAGGCCGCTTATCTTTTCTCTGGCCTAGAACCGCTCCAAGAGCATAATCAGAGGCGTTGCACATATGTTCAAAAGGAAGACTCCAGTCAGGTGGCTGCATGATAGGTGCAGTGGTTAGCATGCCCTTAAGCTTAGTGAAAGCTTCTTGGCACTGCTCAGTCCACTCGTATGGTGTATCCTTTTGAAGAAGATTACATAAAGGACGAGAGAGGAGACTAAAATCCTTTATGAATCGTCTGTAAAAGCCTGCGTGTCCTAAGAAGGATCGCACATCTCTGATGTTCTTGGGTGGAGGTAGGTTAGAGATAAGATCAATTTTTACCTTATCTACCTCGATTCCTTTGGACGAGATGATATGCCCAAGGACAATTCCCTTTTGAACCATAAAATGGCACTTCTCCCAGTTAAGTACCAAATTTTTTTCTTCACATCTTTTCAGCACACATTTAAGACTTGCTAAGCATTCGCTGAAAGATGAACCAAAAACAGAGAAATCGTCCATGAAGACCTCTAGATATTTCCCCACCATGTCAGAAAAGATACTCGTCATGCATCGCTGAAAGGTGGCAGGGGCATTACATAGCCCGAATGGCATCCTTCTATAAGCAAAGGTGCCATAGGGACATGTAAATGTGGTCTTTTCCTGATCTTCAGGGGCGATTTCAATCTGATTATAACCTGAATACCCGTCAAGGAAACAATAATAGGAATGACCAGCTAGCCTTTCTAGGATTTGATCAATGAAGGGCAAAGGAAAGTGGTCTTTCCTTGTGACGGTATTCAGCTTTCTGTAGTCAATGCACATTCTCCAACCAGTAGTAACTCTGGTCGGCACGAGTTCATTATTGGCATTGGCTACGATGGTGATCCCGGACTTCTTAGGAACTACCTGAGTTGGACTCACCCATTGACTATCGGATATGGGGTAAATGATCCCCACTTCCAATAGTTTGAGAACCTCGGCCTTAACCACTTCCTTCATGTTTGGATTTAGTCTACGTTGTGATTGTCGAACAGCCTTTGCATTGTCCTCAAGATATATACGGTGAGTATAAATCGATGGGTTAATTCCCTTGAGGTCCGCTATCGTCCATCCAAGAGCTCCCTTATGCTCAATGAGAGTAGATATCAGCATACTCTCCTGTTCTTTCTCCAGGTGGCCAGAGATCACCACCGGGTATGTCTCATCTTGACCTAAATAGACATATTTTAAATCAGAGGGCAAAGGTTTTAGGTCAAGCTTCGGTGGCTTGAGGTTAGACGGTAGAGGCACTACATAAGTTTGGGGCAATTCTTCAATGTGTGGCCTCCACCGGTTAACTTCAAGTACCGGTGCAGTATCAAGCATGGCACACGTCTCCCTAATTATATCATCATCAAGATCATGGGAGTGGGCCAGACACGTCTCTAGAGGATCAGAGGATAAGGTGAGAGATGTTCTATCTTCCACAAAAGAATCAATCATGTTAACATCGTGGAAATCGTCATCATCCTCTGAGTTGCTGCCGTTATTGAAAAAGATATTCGATTCCAATGTCAAATTTCCAAAGGACATAGTCATGACACCATTCCTGCAATTGATAATTGCATTTGAAGTGGACAGGAATGGGTGACCAAGAATGACGGGAATCTGAGTGCTCGTGTCATTGATGGGTTCGGTGTCCAAGATGATAAAATCAACAGGGTAGTAGAATCTATCCACCTGGACCAACACATCCTCGATGATCCCTCTTGGTATACGAACAGAACGATCAGCAAGTTGTAGTGTGGTTCGAGTGGGTTTTAATTCACCCAAACCTAACTGTTGGTATACCGAATAGGGAATCAGATTGACGCTCGCTCCTAAGTCAAGAAGTGCGTGATCAATTCGATAGTTCCCGATTACACATGATATGGTTGGGCAACCGGGATCTTTGAATTTTTGCAGCACATCTTGTTTTAGGACGGCACTCACTTTCTCAGTCAAGGAGATTTTCTTTTGAACACTTTTTCGTCGTTTGGTAGTACATAAGTCCTTTAAAAATTTAGCATATAAAGGTATTTGTTTTACAACGTCAAGCAGAGGAATGTTGACTTTCACTTGTTTCAACACCTCTAGGATATCCTGAGAGTTAGATAGACATTTTGGTTCAACCAACCGTTGGGGAAACGGAGCAACTGGCTTTTCTAGAGGTTCCGGTTCAAATTTTTGTGGGGCGCCACTAGATCCATCATTGTTGTCCTCTTCTGGTTCTTGAGGCTTTTCGGGCCTAACCGGAAGGGTTTTATCAATAACCTTCTCACTCCTAAGAGTGGTGATGGATTTAGCGTGCCCCATTTGATTCAAAGAGCTGGGATCACCTGTCTCGTATTGCGGTTTCGGATTAGGGAGTGATTGTGCAGGGAGCATCCCTTTTTCCATAGCCGTCATACGTAAATCTATTTTTTGCATAAAATCTGAAAGTCCTTGCATTTTCCGAGCCAGCTCTTGTATGGAAAATTGAACCGATTCTTCTTGAGGTTTTCCCTGATTTGGATTTTGATTGAAGAAACCTTGAGGGGTAGCAGTTTTTCCGTTCCTCCAACTAAAATTCGGATGATTTTTCCAGCCAGGATTGTATGTATTAGAGGGTGGTCCATTGAAAGGTCTTTGATAGTTATTTACGGCATTAGATTGTTCATTCAATACATCTCGAAAGGCAGGTATTGAAGGACAATTTTCAGTAGTATGAATGTTGCAATCACAGATGCCGCAAACACTTTCATTAACCTTTTCCTTCCTTCCTTCCATGGCCTCAAATTTTCTGGTGAGATTGGCCACCTTAGCGTTAAGATCATTATCCTCTTTCAGGAGATATATTCCTCCTTTTTCCCTTGAATGAGTCGGCCTAGACGTGGTGTTCGTTCTTGGATAATAGTCCCATGATTGTGTTTTTTCCGCGAGACTATCGAGGTAATCCCATACCTCGTCGACATTTTTATTAATAAAATCTCCGTTACACATTGTCTCGACCATTTGGCGCATGGAAGATGTTAGCCCATCATAGAAAAAATTCGTAATGCGCCATATTTCAAAGCCATGTTGTGGGCATGCATTAACCAGATCCTTGAACCTTTTCCAACATTGGAAGAATGTTTCATCTTCCTTTTGGGCAAAGTTCATGATTGCTCTCCTGAGGGTAATTGTCTTATGATGTGGGAAAAATTTCTTTATAAATTCCCTCTGCAAATCATTCCATGTGCCAATGGACCTAGGACGCAGTGAATGTAACCACGTCTTGGCTTTTTCTTTCAAGGAAAATGGAAAGAGTTTCAGCCTAATAGTATCCTCAGATACATTAGGAAAGTATAAGGTGCCTATGATTTCATCGAACTCTTTCAGATGCAAGTATGGTTCTTCAGACTCAAGCCCATGAAACTTAGGAAGGAGTTGGATAACCCCTGGCTTGATGTCCATATGTCCTGTATTCTCAGGAAAAATCATGCATGAGGGCGTACTCACCCCCACCGGTTGTAAATAATCTCGTAAAGTACGAGGCGGGGGTGCCTGATGCACCTCATTCTCATCATGTACTTCCTCAACCCTGGTTGGGGTAGTGCTTGAGGTTGATTTTCAGCCATAACGTCCTCTAACTCAGGAGAATTCAAGTGGTGTCTAGTCCTGCGATGGACAGTCAACCCCTCAACTAATCCTCCTTCAGTCACGAGACGTCGAGTGTTGTCGCGTGCCCAATGGGGCATAAAACACACTCAACCCTCAAATTCTAATTTAAACCTAAAAAAGAGGAAGAAGAAATCTATAAAATAAAAGGGAAAGATGGAAAGAAGTTACCAAATTTGGAGTCCTAGGTTAAGAATCTGCAAAACAAAACAAAATAAGTTAGTTTCTAAGAATAGAAAGTCCTAATTAAGAGTAAACTAATTTCTAGAAAAAAAAGAAGAAATTCTAAAGAAAGAGAAATTGGAAAGAGCTTACTAAATTAGAAGTTTCCTACAAAACAGAAAAAAATTAGGTTAGTTCTAAAAATCAGATAGAATGAAGAATAGTAAGTTTCTAACGTTAGGAAAAATTTCTAACAAGGAAAATAACTACTTCTAAACCTAGAATTAAAAATTCTAAAGAAAATCTAATCTTAAACTAATCCCAAAACTAATTAATTTCAGAAAAACGTAGCCGACAGTCCCGGGCAACGGCGCCAAAAACTTGTTCACTCCCCAAGTGCAGGGTTGTGATGTAGTAATAACTCGGTAAGACCGAGGTCGAATCCCAAGGGACTGAAACTTGTACGTTATCTAAAATTAAATAGAACTAGAACTAGGCTAAGATGAATTCTAAATCAATTAGCAATGGTGGAATACTTGTAGAATAATTAATCTAAATCTTAGGAAAAAAAAATCAGAGATAGGAAGTAGGGATTCAGAGGATCCACTTGTAGAGATCAGGGAGAATTTATGCTTGCATCAAAAATCAGAGAAATTACTGAACTGCCGTTGATCTAGTTTTCAAAGAGATGAAAGGTGTATGAATTAGAATGGATTCCATCACCAAACCATGCCCACAGACTATGGCAAACAACAGAATTAAACTAATTACCAACCAATCATATGTATGAAGGTTAAGAAGGGTACCGTCATCCAACCATGCCCAGGAGACTATGGTGAACAACGGGACGTCCTAACGTCATAAACATAAAAGGGATAAGAAAATATTCAAAGCATTGCAGACCCATTGTAATTTCAGTCACAACAGACCATTAAAGACAAAAAATATTTCCATTAAAATCAAACTAAAACCAACTTCAATTCAAAAATTAAAATTAAATTAAAAGCATATAATCTCTCATCTCACTACAAGCTTCACCTCCTAGCCCTAGCTAGGAGGATTTAGCCTGCCATGGATGGGCTCAATCCAAATAAATAAAGAGAAAAAGAAAAGGAAAAGAAAAGGGAAAGAAAAAAAAATCAAGCTCCTCTCTCTCTCCTCTGCCCACGTTGAAACCCAAGCTCGAGCCCTCTGTTCTTCCTCCCCAGACCCTGAATGAATGCTCCCCACGTCCAAAAACCTCTTTTTATAGCTGCTGGAAGGCTGGAGTCAGTGACAGAGTTGTAGCAGGACACGGAGTGCAATTTTCGCAGCCAAGTTCGGTACCATGAAACACGCCACTTTCCTCGCTCAAATTCCAAAGAAACACCGTCTCTTAGTACTTTCTTGGGTCCTCTACATGATAGACGGTTCAGATCTGCCATATGATCAAAGATGGTGGGCCAAAACTGTCCGAAAAAGTCAATTTTTGCGGATGTGCGAAACCTTTCGCACCATTTCGCTGTTGTGGTCGGTGGGCCCCACAGAAGCATTTTCTGGAAAATCCACCCCGTCCATTGGATTCAGAACGAAATTTCAGTCAAGAATGGGTAGTTTTGAACGTCCATTGACGTGGCCCAGAGAAGAAATCACAAAAGAATCAGTTTTGAACGCTACCAAGCAGCCCTTTTGTGGCCTCTGTATCTCACACGTGTGCACGCATGGGTGAAAAGTGATAACATAGTTTTGTAGTTCTCGCGGCTGTCTACACGGTGGACGGTTCAGATCGAGCTTATGGAGCACGTGTGGGGCCCACAGATGATTGCAAAAATGGCCAGCGGCCGTGTGTCCACTGCACCTTACGCAGAGAGGGAGAGAGAGACGGGTCAGCGCTTGCGCTGACCCGTTGGTTGGTCCGGTGCGGCTCGCGTGTGCGTGCACTGAATGCACGCACACCCTCATGTGGGGTCCACTGTGATGTTCACGAGAAATCCGTGCCGTCCATCCTGTTTCCAATCGTATTTAAACCGTAGAGACAAATTTTGAAGCATATCCAGATAGCATGTGGGCCCCAAATCATGATTTTACGGGCTGATATGTCAGTTGGGGCACTTCCCGAGATCTTCAATGGCTGAAATTTTATATGTACGGTTAATTTATGGTCCTCAGGCGACGTATGAAGTTTCGAGCCGAACGGATGGTGGGAACCTCGTGATCTTACATTCTGGACGTCCTTCAGACCACTTGAGCTTCAATTTCTAACTTTTCTCGGATTTCTGACTGTGTATATTTGTCAATCTTGGTCCCCTGGAGTGTGTCCCTTGCCTGTGGCGTCAACAGAGTGTTAAATTCATACTTTTAGCAACTTTTTGCATTTCGTGCTTTCAACTACACCCTGTATCACAAACACGGCAAAACGGGCCATTAAACAGCATTATATACGTAAATTCAGGTAATAAATGGGGTCTAATATGCAGTATTTGACCCTCAACAGGCAGTATATATTGTGCACATGTAAAATATTACCCCATGTTAGACCCACTAAAGTGTAGAACCCACTGTCTCTAAGCCACAATCTCAAAAGTGTACTTGGGCTGTGTATGACACTTGATATGCAGGTGTTAAAAAATTGTATATGCAATATAATTAGGTCAAATTAAACAGAATAAATTGTGGATCTCCCTTTCACTACACCAAAAGTCCTAATATCAAATTTGTTACAATCCTAGCCATAGGTTCTTGGACGCTTGTTTGTTGAAATAGGACCATTGGATATATTTCATTTTTAACCATCCATTAAATGTCCACCAATCTAATAATTAGATAATAAAATAACCATAGTATTTTTTTTTATCATCATACACTAAATTAGGATCTAAATTTTAGAAAATTTGATTTCACTCAAGTGTATTTAAAGTAGGCTTAGTAATTTTTAGGCTCCTGGAGATCATCCATCGCGTCCTGCCAAAGGATTAAAGTGATATGATGAGGTAGATTCATTTGGTGGATCAAGAATATGGTAGAGCCATTTCCTGACGGTACTTGTGGCACCGTTCATTTAGGTCACCATACTATGACCTAGTAAAACAAAAACTACAAATAAAAATGGTTAGCGATGGACATAGCATTCTAATAAGGTGAATAAAATTGATGGCGAGGATTCTATGGTAAATGCTACTTCTGAACTATGGCCCATCCAAGACACATTATTGGTGCGGTGCCCATGATATTGTGCGTATGTGTAGATGCCTCGCTTTAAATGGGATTAGATCCCACCCATTGACTTCAGTTGGACTCAAAGCTACACACACATATAGTTAAAATCGCACCCTAAAGATAGCCATCAGCGCAGATCAACCATAGCCAGAGTGCACAAGTGATAAGGCAATAAGATCATACGAACACAAGACCACCCATGGAGCACTATTAAATAACAAAAAGGTTATAAACTAAAAAATGGTGTTGTGAAATCCATAATCCTATAAACAGATTTCCTAAGACAATATCGGCATACATACAGTCCTGCTCAACCGTTTTTGCGCATAACTGCCCTGACTACCAATAAGAAGTTGTCTTGAGCCTACGGATCATGCACCTAATCTTGTTGCTTTTGTGGATGGTCCCAGCTCACTGTATTCTAATTCGAGTTATAGCACTTATGTGTCATTACCCCTTTACAAATTTAAGGCAATGTGTATCCAATGGAAAAGAGTCAGGAGAGAGAGAGAGAGAGAGAGAGAGAGAGAGAGAGAGAGAGAGAGAGAGAGAGAGAGAGAGAGAGAGTAAAACACTAAGGGAATGACCGAGTAGAGAGAGTCAGAGAGGGGAAAGAATTCATGAGACAAAAAGAAGTGCCAGTGTTGAGAAGCTTTAGGAGAAACGGCCCAGGAGCTCTGCCTAAATAAACGTTCAATTTCTAACACTAACAATTCAACCTCTTTTGTTCCAAAGCATCCGACCACTAGACATGTCGACTCTCTGTCCACATCTCTCTCAATAGAGAAGTTAAAAGAAACTGGCAATGCAGAAGTCAATGAGTAAATATAGAATTTAGGACCTTTGGCCATCCCTTTTATCAAAAAAGAGTGTTTAATTTTTCATTTTCCTTCTCACATCTCGAGTCAAGTCGTATTCCATTGAGCGCATTCCCTACACGCTTTCAGTATCTACACCACCCATACTTTTATTCTTCTTTGTTTCTTTTATATTTTTCCACCTCAAGCCCTAAAAAGCTTGCAAACTATGGCTTAACCCCGCTTTCTTTCTTTTATTTACTACTACCTTAAGTGCTCTTCTATTTCGCCTACCCAGACCCTAAAAAGTCTGTGCGGTATGGCTTAACTTTGTGTGCTTTCTTTACTTTGCTACTGCTTAATTTATTCTTTTCCTTATTTTTCCTATCCTGGCCATACGACTTAGTATAGTATGGCTTAGCTTTATTATATTGGAAGTTACTCTGAATCCATAAAAAAAAAATGTTTAGTTCTATAAAGTAGAGACGTGTGTTGCATGGGCGGAAAAGGGTGCCTAACGCTTCCTTTTCACTAACCGAGACCCTTACCCAGAATTTGTAGTCACAGACCAACTATAGGAGTCACTTAAGTTGGGAATCTTATGATTCCCTGACCTATAAGCGATTCTATAGTTTCTAGATTTCGAAACTTTATTTGACTAGGACAACTCTAAGTCAAAAACATTTTTACCTCCTACTCAACCCCACGTTAAATCAAACCAAAGTCAAAACTAACAAACAGAAAAAGCCAAAAAAAATATGGGCATCATTCTACCATGCATGTGACTTTGCGTGTGGGAGGGCGTTCATAGTATGCAATCCAACCTATGGATTATGTAAACCCTACCATGATAATGGGGGCACCGATTAAGTGCAACCCTCATCGTGGGGTCTACTTTGATGTATATATTCTATATCCACGTTGTCTATATGTTTTGCTAGATTATTTTCAAAAAAATGAAGCAGATACAAATCTCAGGTGGACCATGTCATAGAAAACAATGGTGATGGACCATTAAAAGCTTATTATGGGCCATAAGTTTTGGTTCAAGTTGATATTTGCTTCTTTCCTCTATTCAGGTTTATATGATCTTATCAGCATGTTGGATGGCAAATAAACATTATTTTGGGCCCTAAGTTTTAAATGGCAGGGTGTTCAGTCGCCACTGTTCGGCCCACATGAAATTTGGATCTACTTCATTTTATTTTTTTTTACTTATGCCCTAAAATAATTAGGCAAAATGTATGGACAACATCGATATAGAATATACACATCAAGGTGGGTTGCACCTAATCAGCTTGCAATAATAGGACACAACAAAAACTCAGCCTATCCATGGGCCACACCGTAGGAAAACTAAGTTTTGAAAACCACCGAAAAACTACCTAATTCCCGAGCTAACCAATGGACGATTGGATCAACTTGATGTTTTGGGTGTCTAACTTTCATTGGGGTGACACTGGTAGACAAGTTAGAGGCCATAAACATAACATGAAGGGCCCATACACAACCCTTATAGAATCAGCTTATTCTATAAGTACTCGTGTTCATCCTAGATTCATAAATGAGCCATCTTATAGACCAAAGAATACAAGAAAATCAAAGATGCGGGCCTATTTAGATTCATATAAAGCAGAAGAAGGGAAATAGTGTTTCCAATGAAACTCGCTTTCCATTATTTGTCATGTAACACCCCGAACTTTTCAATACCTGAATATTGAAAGTTCTCGAGCGTTACCATGAAATTAACTTAATATGTACATGCGTACGATACCAATCTATCTATCCTAATCTTACATCTATCCTCCTACATGAATCTGACGGTTGAAAATGATCTTCATCCATAGATCAATTCATCCGACCATTTGTTAAGGGTCAAATATTACATATTATCACCCATTTATATCTTAGTTTTATGAACATGATAATGCTTAATGTTTTATTTTACTCATGTTTATGTTGCAAGGTGAATTTAAGAGCTTAGATTGAAAAGGGTGTTAAAAGCATGAATTTAATGTTCAAGAATCACCAAGGCAGGGGATGAATTTTAGAAGGCCAAGATTGAAGAATTCACATGCTAAAGATCCAAGAAAATCAAGTGAGGAATAAAGAGAATTAAATATTTGAAGTGAAGAAAAAAAATCCTGAAATTGTCCTGAAACAAATATATTTCTGAAAGTGTCCTGAAGAAGCACATTCTGAAACTTTGGGTCATTCTATGAAATTGCGCATAGTGAAGTCTATTTTGGGAAACCACATAAATTTGAGGCAATTTTTAGAGTTTTCCAAGTAGGTGCGAAAGTTGGAGTTTCACAACTATAAATAGGACTCCCTAGGATGTTCCTAGGGATCATCTAAGGTTTATGGAGTGGAGAAAAAACGTGGAGAAACTGTCACCAAGAGTTCTTTTTCTTTCCTTAGTTACTTTTATGCTTTTCTTAAGAGATTTTAGTTCAATCATGTCTATGGTTAGTTAAACCTCTTAGATGGGACTAAGAGGTGAAGCTTGTAGCATGATGAGATATTTTTTATTGCTTTGATTCATATTTAAGTTGAACTATTTTTTATTCTAATTTGATATTTAAGAAATATTTTCAGTGTTTAATGGTTTGTTATGACTTAAATTACAATTGATCTGTGATAGCTTTACGTTTGTTCTTTGCATGTATTGAGATTGTAAAATTTAGAAATCCTATTGTTCACCATCGTCCCATGGGCATGGTTGGGTGATGGAATCCTTCTAATCTTTATGATTCTCTTATGATTGGTTGTGGGATTGGTAAATCCTATTGTTTGCCTTGTCTCATGGGCATGGTTTTGTGATGGAATCACTTCCAATTCTCACACCTCTCATCCATTGAGAATTAGGTCAAAGGAAGTTTAAATTTGATTTTACTGAGATATCTTTCAATTGGATAAGATGGGACTCTGATTCCAATTGTCCTTGAATCGAGCATAGATCTCCCTGATCTCTACAAGTAGATCCTTGGAAACCCTAGTTTCCCACCTTTGAATTTATTAAGTTTTTCATTAAATCTCTCACAATTACTCACAAATATTCTAGATTTAGATTTTCATCTTCTTCTAGTTCTACTTCTTATTGCTTTCAGAAGACACATACGTTCAGTCCCTATGAATTCGACCTCAGTCTCACCGAGATTATTACTACATCGCGACCTTACACTTGGGGTTAGTGTCATCATGTGCGATTGCATATGTAAATATGCGATCGCATATGCGCATATTTTTGGGGCGGTTGCATATGTGGCAATGGCCTATGTGATCCCTGAACATATGCGATCACATATGCCACATGTGCCAACATATGCAATCGCATATGTGATGTATGTGATCGCATAATGGCCAACGGTCAGATTTCTGACCATTTTTTGACCTTTTTTTAAATCTGAATTTTTCCTCTATAAATATGCATTCTAAGCATTCCTACATACAAAAAAAAATCTCAAACTCTCTTTATTCTCTATTACTCTTACTACATGCTCTCTTACATATTCTAATTCTAATTTCTATGCACTCTACAATCTACATTCTACATCCACTCCTCTCCATATCCATATTCCATTTCCATATTTCTTTTCTTTTCTTTCAACTTTCAAGAATCAAGAATCAAGGAAGGGTACAAAAATCAAGAATCGAGAATCATCCATATTCAAGAATCAAGATTCAAGAGTCAAGAGTCAAGAGACCCCTCTCCAATCTCTATCCATATTCAACTTTCTATCTCATTTTCATTTAGAGTTCTATATTTCATAATATCCAAGTTCTAACTAAGTTTTCTAAGTTCTAACTTCTAAGTTTCTAGTTCTAACAACTTCTTTCTATCATTTTTATTTATTTTGTTTGTTAATTGATTTGTTACTTTGTTAGTTGTTAGTTGTTACAACTTACAAGTGACAAGTTACAACTTATAAGTTACATCTTACAAGTTACAAGTACAAGTTACAATAAGAATTTAAGATTAATACTCAAGTGAAGGGGCAAAGGTGAAGAGAAGATAAGTAAACAACTTAGATAAGAATTTAGAAGTTGAAAGTTGAAAGTTGAGAACTTCTTTTAGATTTGTAATTTTAATTTTATTTGTGTGTCAATCTCTCTCTCTCTCTCTCTCTCTCTCTCTCTCTCTCTCTCTCTCTCTCTCTCCTTCTCCTTCTACAAGTGTAACTCAACTCTCTCTCTCTTTTTCTCATTTTCTTTTCCCTCTTCTTCTCCCTTTCTACAAGTGTAAGTGTGTAACTCAACTCTCCCTCTCTCCCTCTTCTTCTCCCTTTCTAGTTTCTACAAGTGTAAGTGTGTAAGTGTAACTCTCTCTCTCTCTCTCTCTCTCTCTCTCTCTCTCTCTCTCTCTCTCTCTCTCTCTCTCTCTCTCTCTCTCTCTCTCCCCCACCCCCCAAGTCCCATCTCTTTAGGCTCTTTAGTCTTTACTCTTACTTACTCTCTTAGATCTACTTCTTTCTTACTTCTTAGTTCTTCTTCTTAGTCTCTTACTTTAGTCTTCTTTTTATTTGTAGTTTACTTTCTAGTTTCTAATTAGCAGCTAGCTAGTTACTTTTTAATGCTAGGATACTAGCAAGTGACAATTAATAATACACACACCACCACCCACCATCATAATGTCTTCTTCACAATCTTCCTCTTTGAAGCCCAAGTCAAATGACCCGGGTTGGAAGTATGGGCACTACCGTAGTGCTACTGAAAAGACTCACATAGTATGTGAGTTATGTGGGTATATGAGTTCTGGTGGTATTGCAAGACACAAGCAACACCTTGCACATTTACCGGAGTCAAATGCAAAAGCATGTGATAAAATTACTCCAGAAATTCAAAGAGAGATCGTTGAGTATATGAAAAAATAATCAAAAAAGAAATGCGATAGTGCCCTACGTTAGGAGGAATATATGGAACAAGATACATATGAAGATATAAATATAGTTAATGCATATGATGCTAGTCTCACTCTCCCTACTTCGACAGGACGGTCTACACCACAAGTACAACCATCGAAAAGAGCCCGAGGGCATGGGTCCATAGATAGATAGTGTAAACCACATCCCACGGATGTGGTCGACCAAAGGGGTAGAGGGAAAGGGCTAACTCAAAAAATTTTAGAGAACCATATAAACAAAAAGATAGGAAAACCACGATTCAATATATTGCTAAGTGGTTTTACCAAACCGGCGTTACTTTCAATGTTATTAAATTGAAAAGCTTCAAAGTAATGATTGAGGCTATAGGTCAATTTAGACCTAGGCTTAAACCTACTTTATATCATGAAATGAGGGAGACATGCCTAAAAATTGAAGCTGAATATACACAATCCTTCATAACTGAATATAGGGAATCATGAAAAATATATGGTTGTTCACTAATGGTCGATGGATGGACCGATAGATGCAATCAGTCTCTCATTAACTTTTTGGTAAATTGTCCAGTTGGGACAATGTTTTTAAAGTTAGTGGATGCGTCGGGCCATTCACATATAGGAGAATATTTTTTTAACTTACTAAATAGTGTAATTGAAGAAATAGGTGAGGACTACATTGTACAAGTAATTACAGATAATGCAGCCTCGCATGTAATGGTCTGTCGTCTTCTTATGGAGAAGAGACAACGTTTATTTTGGACCCCCTATGTGGCCCATTGTATTGATCTTATGTGAGAAGATATAGGTAAATTATTTATAAATGTGATTGCAAGGGCTAGAAGAATTGTGGTCTTTATGTACAAACACGCCCTTCTTCTCAGTTGAATGAGAAAACACATTGGGGGTAACTTGCTACATCCAGCAGTGACCTATTTCGCTATAGCCTTTTTAACACTACAAAGGCTACATGCAAAGAAATCAGAACTTGAAAGTTTTGTAGTGTCGGCCGATTTTACAAGTGGGCCTTGTTCAAAGAAGGCTGAAGGGAAATGGGTTCAACAAATAATTCTTTCTCAAAGTTTTTAGATTCAAGTGGTAAAGGCACTAAAATCATTCGAGCCCTTAGTCATTGTGTTGCGATTGGTGGACAGAGATGAGAAGCCCACAATGAGCTACATATATGATGTGATGAAGAGGGTAAAAAATAAGATCATATACCATTTTAACTATAGAGATCATGATTATAAGCCAATTTTAGATATTATAGATAGAAGATGGGGCAGTCAAATGTCATCCTCATTGTATTCGGCTACTTGTATCTTTCACCCAACCTGTTTATTCGCTTCTACTGATCTAGGAGAAGCACTAATTATGCATATGGTTGGATTTATTAATGTCTTGGAAAGAATGATTTCAGATAGAGGAGAACAGGACAAGATCTCAACTTTATTGGACTTCTACACAAAAAGTAAAGGGATATTCTCAAGAGATTCGTAATAAGACATCAGATAATGAAATTACCCAGTAAGTACTTCTATGAATGAATGTTAGTATACTGTAAACTATGTACTGAACTCTTTCAAAAAGTTTTTCTTCAAAGTGTCTCTAAGAGACTAAGACTTTAACCTATACTTAAATTATTTTTCTCAGCTGACAGGTGGGCTACCTATGGAGTCGACCCGAACACGAAAGATCCAGCTCTAAAGAAGCTGACTATGAAGATTCTTAGACTCACGTGTTCTGCCAGCAGTTGTGAGTGCAATTGGAGCACGTTCAAGGTGGTAAGTTTAGACTGTTTAGTAATTTTTTTATTTTTTTTTAAACTTTAATTTTTTTAGTGGGCTAAGCTAAATTAATTACCTAAATAGCTAATGCCAATGAAAAATGTGTTTTCTTTCTTGCAGATTCATACCAAGAAAAGAAATCGCCTTGAGCAAAAAAAGCTTAACGACTTGGTTTTTGTTCAATACAATAAAAAATTACGAGAACGATTCCAAAGTAGGGAGGAAAAGCCCAGTTTCTTTGACTCTATATGTTTAGATGAGTTGGATGCAGATAACGAGTGGCTCATAGAGACAGAGGACCCGGTATTTACTGGAGAGGAGCTGACATGGGCACAAGTTGAAGTGCCACATATAGATCGACACCTGGTGGAGGTAGTAGTACCACTCGAAGGCGAAGGACGGGAGGAGTCGGGGGGGCGAGTAATAGCCGTCAACCCGTTGATAAGATTGAGGAGATTAAAGAAGAAGAAGGTGATAATGATGATTAAGCTAAAGATCATCTACCATTGGATGTTAATGAAGTATTAGTACATATAGATGATGAAGAAACAGAAGAAGAAGAAGTGTATGTGGAAGAAGGAGATGACTCGAATGATGATGATGATGATGGTGGTGGTGGTGGTGGTGGACCTGGTGGTGATATGTCACTATGGCTACTAGATCAATGTATATGATTATTGATTATTGATTAGATAAATAATAAATACATAACTTCTTAATTTTGTTTAATGATTGTCTCATAAGTTTAAGTGTGTTGATGTTGATGTTGTTGATTGTTGATTGTTGTACACGTAGTGTTGAATGTTGAATATGGATATTTGATATTTGATATTTCATATTTGTTATTGTTAAATGTAAAATGTTAATTGTTTAGATTTAAGAAGTTAACTATATTGTAATTTGTAAATGTATCATTATCATATGTATGTAATTGGTTGGTTTTATTTTTTACTTAAATTAAATGTATTTTCATGTCCCAATGACATACTGATTTTTTTTAAAATATTTTTTTGATTTTTTTTAAATTTTTTGAAAAAATGCGAAAAAAAATATGCGACCGCATATGCGATTGTGCGATGGCATATATGCACACGCATATGCAATCGCACATGATCGCATATTAACAACATTGCTTGGGATTGTGAACAAGTTTTTAGTGCCATTGTCGGGGATTGACAGTTGCATTTTCTAGATTTGATTATTTTTGGAATTAGTTTAAGATAAGATAAGATTAGATAAGATAAGATGAGATAAGATAGGATAGGATAAGATAATATAAGATAGGATAGGATAGGATAGGATAAGATAAGATTACATAAGATAAGAGATAAGATTAGAGATAAGATTAGATAAGATTAGATAGGATAAGATAAGATAAGATAAGATTAGGGTTATTTATAATTTGTTTTTAGAAACTATCTTTTCTTTCTATTTCTTAATTTAGAAACTTTCCTAATTTATTTTTAGAAACTTTCTTTTTTCATTTCTAGAAACTAGGTTACTTTTTTTTAGAAACTTTTCTTTTTAGTTTTAAATACTAACTCATCTTTCTATTTTATTTTTAGAAACTTTCTTATTCTTTTTTTTAAGAAACTAATTCACTTTCCTTTTTCTTTTGCAAGATCATAACATAGAAACTTCTAATTTGATAACTTTTTTCTAATCCTCTCTCTTTCTATTTATAGATTTCTATTTTCCTTTTTCTTTTTAGGTTTAGAAAAGATTCTGAAATTGAGGGCTGAGAGTGTTTCATGCCCAAGTGGGTCCTTGACAATACTCGACATCTCTTGAGTGAAGGAGGATTGGTTAAGGGGTTATCTATCCATCACAGGATTAGACACCACTCGGGATCCACAAAGTTAATCGAAGTTATGGCTACAAATCAACTGGCCAATCAACCTCCAAATCCACCCCAACCTAGGGTGGAGGAAATCCAGGATGAGAACGAGGTGTATCAAGCACTCCCGCCTCGTACTTTCTGAGACTATTTACAACCGGAGGGGGTGAGCACACCATCATACATGGTTTTTTCAGAAAATACGGGACATATGAATATTAAGCCAGGGATGATTCAACTCCTTTAAAATTTCATAGACTTAAATCTGAAAGTCCATATCTACACTTGAAAGAGTTTGACAAGATTATAGCCACTTTATATTTTCCTAACGTACCTGAGGATACGGTCAGACTAAAACTTTTTTCCTTTTCTTTGAAAGAGAAAGCTAAGACGTAGTTGCATTCACTATATCCCCGATTTATTAGCACATGGAATGACATGATATGGGAGTTCATAAAGAAATTTTTTTCACATTATAAAATGAACACCCTTAGAAAGTCAATCATGAACTTCACCTAAAAGGAGGATGAAACATTCTTTCAATGTTGGGAGCAGTTCAAGGATCTTGTCAGTTCATGTCCACAACACGGTTTTGAAATGTGGCGCACATTACACACTTTTGCTATAATGGTCTGACATCTTCCATGCGTCAATTGGTTGAGATAATATGCAATGGGAAATTCATGAATAAAAATGTCAATGATGTGTGAGACTACTTGGATAGACTTGTGGAAAATGCACAATCATTGGACACCTACCCAAAATCAAGAACCACTTCTAGGCCCACTTAATCAAAGGAAATGAGCGGATTATACCTTCTGAAAAAGGATGATGATATCAATACTAAAATGGCTAATCTCATAAGGAAATTTGAAGCCATGGAACTAAAGAAAGATAAGGTTAAGGAAAATATTTGCAGTATTTATGCTTGCAACATTCACACAACTGAAAATTATCCAACAATACCTGCCTTTTAAGAGGTGTTGAATAAGGAATCTAATTCTATGAACAATTACCAATGACCTTTCAATAGACCTACCTCCAATACATACAATCCTAGTTGGAGAAATCATCCAAATTTCAGTTGGAGGAATGGACAAACTGCTACCCTTAAGGTTTCTTCAATCAAATTCCAAATCAAGAGAAACCTCAGGAGGATCTGGTTCAAAAACATATAAGAGACCAAGAGCTACTCAATCAGGATATTAGATCAGCGTTGGGAATGCTTGTGTCATCTATTCAAAGGATAGAATCGCACTTAACAATTGGGGGAAAAGGGATGCTTCCTACTCAACCTCTCTTCAATCCCAAACCGCAATATGAGATAAGTAATCCAAGCTCTTTAAATCAGATAGAGCAAGCTAAATCTATCACTACTCTTAGGAGTAGGAAGACCATTGATAAAACCATTCCTGTTAGGGATGAAAAGTCTTAGGACCCAGAAGTAGATGAAATGGATAGAACTAGCAACACTGCACAAGAGTTAGAACCGGAACTCTAAAGCAAGCCGATTGCACCATTCCCCCAATGGTTGATTGCACCAATATCTCTCTCTAACTCTTAGGACATTCTAGAGGTGTTGAAATAAGTGAAGGTCAATATTCCTTTACTGAATGCAGTTAAGAAAATACCTTCATATACCAAATTTTTAAAAGACTTGTGTATGACCAAAAGACGGTAAAATATTCAAAAGAAAATCTTTTTAACTGAAAATGTGAGTGTCATCCTAAAGCAAGATATGCCACAAAAATATAAAGATCCTGATAGGCCAACCATACCTTGTGTAATTGGAAACTACCGAATTGAGCACACACTTCTTGACTTAGGAGCGAGTGTAAATCTAATTCCTTACTTGGTTTTCAAACAGTTAGGTTTGGGTGAACTGAAACCCACCCTAACCACTTACAACTTGCTGATCACTCAATTTGTGTACCGAGAGAGATAA
Organism: Magnolia kwangsiensis; assembly: GCA_037074715.1. Taxonomy (NCBI): domain Eukaryota; kingdom Viridiplantae; phylum Streptophyta; class Magnoliopsida; order Magnoliales; family Magnoliaceae; genus Magnolia; species Magnolia kwangsiensis. The sequence goes on from CM073589.1 coordinate 65,149,759, forward strand.
TTGAGGATGTGTGGTCCAAGTTGACAAATTCTACTACCCGGTAGATTTTATCATCCTGGATATGCAACCTATCAGTAACATGAGCACTTAAATTCTCGTGATTCTTGGTCGTCCATTCCTCGCCACTTCAATTGCAATCATTAATTGTAAAAATGGAGTCGTGAGTATGTCTTTCGGGAATATGACATTGGAGTTGAATATCTTTTTCAACATAGGAAAATGTTAGAGGATGATGATGATTTCCATGACATTAACCTAATTAATTCTTTCGTGAAAGATAGAGCACTTCTGACCTTATCCTTTGACCCTCTAGAGACGTTCCTGGCCCACTCCCATGATTTTGATGATAACATGATTAGGGAGATGGGGACCATGCTAGATACCGTGCTGGTACTTGAAGTTAACCGGTGGAGGCTACAATTCGAAGAATTGCCCTAAACTGATATAGTGCCTCTACTGTCTAAGCTCAAGGTACCCAAGCATGACTAAAACCTTTACCCTCTGATTTGAAATATGTCTATTTAAGTCAATGTGAGATATACCTGGTGGTGATTTCTTCCCACCTTGAGTAAGAACAGGAAAGTATGCTCATCTCTACTCTCATTAAGCATAAAGGAGCCCTTATATGGTTGATTGCGGACCTCAAGGGAATTGACCATTTTATTTATACTCACCGCATTCATCTTGAGGATAATGTAAAGACTTCACAACAACCACAATGTAGATTAAATCCAAACATGAAGGAAGAAGTTAAGGCCGAGGTTCTTAAACTATTGGATGTGGGTATCATATATCCTATATCCGATAATCAATGGGTGAGTCCAACTCAAGTGGTTCCTAAGAAGTCTGGAATCACCATCGTAACCAATGCCAACAATGAACTCGTGTCAACTAGGATCACTACTGGTTGGAGACTGTGCATTGACTATAGGAAGTTGAATACCGTCGCGAGAAATGACCACTTTCCTTTGCCCTTTATCGATCAAATTTTGGAAAGGCTAACTGGTCACTCTTACTATTGCTTCCTCGACCGTTATTCGGGCTATAATCAGATTGAGATAGCCCTTGAAGATCAGGAAAAGTCTATATTTACATGTTGATACTATTTGGGTTATGTATGTATGTTGAGTATTTTTTCTAACATGGTGGGGCAATATTTAGTGGTCTTCATGGACAACTTCTCGATCTTTGGTCCATCTTTTAGCAAATGCTTAGAAATTTTTAAAAATGTGTTGAAGCAATGTGAGGAAAAGAACTTGGTACTGAATTGGGAGAAGTGCCACTTCTTGGTTCGTAAGGGAATTGTCCTTGTACACATCATCTCGTTCAACAGAATTGAGATAAGGCTAAAATTAATCTTATCTCTAACCTACCTCCACCCAAGAACATACGAGACGTGCGATCCTTCCTAGAACATGCCGGGTTTTACAAAAGATTTATAAAAGGCCTTTAGTCACCTCTCTCATCCTCTATGTAACCTACTTCAAAAGGATGCACCATACGAGTGGACTGAACAATGCCAATAAGCTTTTACTAAGCTTAAGGGCATATTAACCACTACACATATTATGCAGCCACCTAACTGGAGTCTTCGTTTTGAACCTATATGCGACACGTCTGACTATGCTCTTGGGACGGTTTTAGGCTAGAGAAAAGAAAAGAATGCCTATGTTATTCACTATGCAAGTAGAACTCTAAATCCTGCCCAAGTGAACTACTCTACTACGGAAAAGGAACTTTTAGCTGTAGTGTTCACTTTGGAAAAATTTAGGTCCTACTTGATTGGATCTAAGATCATCATTTACACAGATCATGCGGTACTCAAGTATCTTCTTTGTAAGAATGATGCTAAGCTCCATCTGATTAGATGGATCCACCTACTCCAAGAATTTAATTTGAAAATAAAAGATAAAAAATGAGTAGAGAACGCAGTGGTTGACCATCTTTCCTACCTTGATCTCTCTGATTCTCTTGAGACGACACATATAAATGACATATTCCCTGGTAAACAGTTGTTCAAAGTCTCTCATTCACATTGGTTTATTGATATTGCTAATTATCTGGCCACAGGATTCACGCTGACAAATTAGACTGCGCAAGATTAAAAAAATTTCTTCGCTAAGGTTCGTAAGTTCTTCTGGGATGATCTATATTTGTTTAAATATTGCTCACACCAAATCTTAGGGAGATGTGTGCTAGACAATGAATATCAGAGTGTCATCCCCTTTTGTCATTCTCAAGCTTGTGGTGGTCACTTTTCTACCAAAAAGACCCTGTCTAAAATTTTACAGTGCGGCTTTTACTGGCCCACTATGTTCAAGGATACTCATGAGTTTTGCAAAGCTTGTGAGTATTATAAAAAATTGGGAGCAGTGTCCCATCGAAATATGATGCCCTTGAACCCCATTCTGATTATTGAAGCATTTGATTGTTGGGGCATCAATTTCATGGGACCATTTCCCCAATCTTTTAGAAATTTTGAAATGGCCAAGCTATATGTCCTAGAGGGGGGGGGGGGGGGGGGGTGAATAGGACTATGCCAAATTAAAAGTAAATACAGTAGAATTAAATTAAATAGATAGCCAAACTAAAATAAATCAATTCACAATGCAACCTCAAAATTCAGATCTTGAGAGATTGATACAAAAGTTGTTCTAAGGACAACCTTACACCAAAAATCAAAGGTTTATGGTAGGACAACCTGATTTCTAGAAAGATCTTTGTATCAAGAACTCAAACTGAAAGAGGAAAATATAAATTTAAAAAGAATAAATTGTAATCTTAAGAATTGATTATTCTAAGGACAACCATGCACCATAAAAATGGCAGGGTAACCTTATAAGAATAATTACAGAAATTGAAGCTCAAATTGATTAAGGAATAGCAAGAGATAAATTACTGAAATAAAACTCTAAACTATTACATCATTCTCCACACTTGCTTGAAATGTAAATTGTTATAACATTCACATCCACATATACATTCCACAAAACTGAATGATAAAAGATAAAGAATTAAGCAAGCATTCAACCCACAAGACAAGGAGTTATAGTGGTTCACCTGTGTGTTCACTAACTGTTAAACAACAGCCACACAGAATGCTACTCCACTCCTAATATCCTCACACAGGGATATTAGCGTTCACTATCAAAATAGGTTTCACAGGTTCACCTAAAACCTTCACAATTGTGTCTTTTTCACTTGGGCTTACACAATAAAAAAAAACTCCTCTTTTCTGAGTTTTCTGGCTCTCCTCAGACAACCACACACTTTGAGATTTTTCTGGCGAATCCCAAACAAAAACCAAAATAGAATGGAATTTACAAAATTATAAAATACCTAAATTTCTCCTCTTGTAGTAGCCCGGAAGAACCAATTGGAGTAGATATTCGAATATGAAAGTTCAATGTCCAATACTCACTTTACAATGGTTCTAAGTTCTAATTGATTTTAAATTAAATCAGATTGGGCTAGCTCTATTTGATTTTAATTCTAAGAAGAAGGAAAACAATAATTCCTCTTTTCAAATCAGATTGGAATATAGAACAAAATCAAATAGTAAAAAGCTAACAAAAGAAAATAAAAATTATGCACGATATATCTTAAAAACAAATACAAACTTATCTCAGAGTAGAGCTTCAAATTTACTTAAATTTTCGATGAATAACTCTGAAATTCATGTGCTATTTATAGCTGCAGAAATTCATCTTCGACTGGTCCTAGGGTCACCACGACTGGTCGAAGAAGAAACAGATTTTTGAATTTTTGAGCGCGATCGGATAAAACCGTTTCACGACCGGTCGAAGGCAGTCCACGACTGGTCGAAGGCAGTCTACGACCTGTCGAGACCCCTCTACGACTGGTCGTGCGACACTTGATTTAGTCACTGGAGTTTGAGTCATAGCTCCACAACTGGTCGAAGGTCAAGTCGAGACCATCCTACGACCGATCGAGCAGACTCCAGGACTAGTTGTAGCCAAACAGAAAAAATTCGGTAATTCGTAATAAATCTACGACTAGTCTTAGAATTTCTTGGACTGGTCGAACCAGTGCTAGGATTAGTCGAACCAAATCCAGGACTAGTCTTAGGACAGACCAGAATCATGCATAATTATAAAAATTGGATTATGTATCCAAAATGACCTACCCTAAGGTCAAACTAAGGTCTATCAAACCTGGGACACGAAGTATGAATATTGAAAACTTCACTTTTAAGTTGATGTAGCTTGAACACATCACAAGCTTCAGTATCACTTTAAGTTGTACTTGTCTCCCTGTCTATCTTGAGTCTCGAACTTGAACTCTTTATTGTAGCTTGAACTAGCTTGAGCTTGAACTAACTTGAACTTAACTAGCTTTAACTTGAAGTGTTGATGAGGTGTCTCGAACACAGTTATCGAGAAATAAACACAACAACCACAAGACATATAAAGAGGTTTTAACACACAAAATTTGACGAGCATGAGACCATAGCACTTACAATATCCCCCTTTGTCAAATTTGTGACAAAACATGCTCTTATAAAAAAAATAGCACTATCAATAATCAGCAAGAGAAGCACAAGCACAAGCTGTTATAAACCAAGTGAAACAAAGAATCATGCACCAGTTGTCATAAGAAGATAAGCAATATACTCATGCATATAGAAAGTTCAAAGTACATAACAAATCATCAGGAGTTAACAAGTTAAGTCAGATAAAGTCTCACACACAAAATATAATAGTTATTACAGACCAAAAAAAATTTAATCTGATTCAGAGGAAGGAGCTGGTATGTTAGGATCACTTTGATAAAGGCTCTTCTGTAAGCGCCTAAAATACTTGCGCATCTTATTAAATTGATCATTGTGGCCTACATTCATTTGTTCTACATTCTCCTCTAATGCACTCAGACGTGCATTGAAATCAGATAGTTCAAAGTCTAGATCATTTCTAGAGTCCGAATCAATTTCATTAAAGATATCATCCTTGTCTATATCATCTGGCGGCAAATCATCACCCTTAACACCAATTTCAGCTTCAGCAGCAGCTCCACCCGCACCAACATCAACTTATCTTGGAGCCAATTTCAACTTCATTTTATTTATGTTGGAGTTGTTGAATATAAGGTGTTGGATAGGAGCCTCTCCGATGGGCATAGCGACTAACATGTGAGTGACTAACACATTCATCAGATACCCAAATGAAATATCACTATGACCAGGATGGATACGGAATTGAATAATAGAGGAACAAATCAAAGAGGGCAAACAGACATTAGCGCTAGTAATGATTGAGTACATAATATGAACCATAAGCAGACTCAACTTAGTTTTGTTTCTAGAGTGGGGATACAGATTAGAGGTAAAGATACGATGTAAAACTCTGTATCTGGGTAACAAGGATCTGGACGCGAGGGCATTCCCATTTTGAGACCATGGTGCATCCATGTTACACAATGCTCTAGTAAAAACATATTTTTCTGATTTAGTTACTTTTTCAGCTAGTGTGCTAGGATGAATACCTTCATCATTTACTGATATGTCCATAAGGCATGAAATTAAATGTCGATCAATAGGAAAAGGCCCTTCTCTAGTAGTAATAGTAAAGGTCAGTTGCTTAGTAGAAAATTCAGTTATGCAAGCTACCATGCCCTGCGCTATGGACTGGTATGTCGCCCGCCCCAGTATAAAATGTTTTCCTAACCTACAGATTGAAGGAGAGGAAAAAGACTGAAAGGAGCGATATGGTTTAAATCAACGACCTTTTCAACTATCACATTGCACATATGCAAATCACGAACATACAGTGGATCATCTTCGGGAGCCCTAAGATAGCGTCTAGTGATAATATTTGATCTAGAAGAAGAAGCACCTTTAGGATTTTTCTTTTTACCTCTAGAATCCATTTTCTTGAAGAAATATCAGAAATTTTAAGAAAATAGAGATGGATTTCTCTAGATTTAGCAAGAGAGGAAGAAAACCCCAATATCTAGAAGAAAGAGTTGAAATAGAGAGCTACAATAAAGAAATCTAAGAGAAAAGACTATAATTCTTTAAGAAAATAAGTAAAAATACTCTAACATGAAGGAATTGAATAGAAGGTTTCGACGGGTCGTAGCTCGGCTCGTTGGAGAAGAGAAATAAAATGAAGAATATGAGATTTTCTCCTAAATAAAGTAAACAGCGCGCTCCACGACCGGTCGGCGGACGTCCTCGACCGGTCGTGACACGATTGGTCAAGCTCTTTCACGACTGGTCGTGTACCAGAAAAAAAATATAATTCTCTACAAATTTTAAAATTTAATGTATTAAAGTATTTAATATATATACACTATGATACAGAAATGCATGATCAATCATTTTAAATTGTACATACCAAGATCAAATTTTAATTTATTAAACCTGCTTTTGTCAAGCGGTTTAGTGAATATGTCAGCAAGCTGAGTCTCAATAGATATGTATTCTAGGGATATTACTTTTTTTTCCACTAGTTCACAAATATAATGAAATCTAATGTCAATGTGCTTAGTACGTGAATGTTGGATTGGGTTTTTCGAAATATTTATCGCACTAGAATTATCACAGCATAAAACCATTGAATCCTGTGCGATACCATAATCACTCAGCATACGTTTCATCCAAACCAGCTGTGTACATGCATTTCCAGCTGCAATGTATTCAGCCTCAACAGTTGAGAGTGATAGGAAACTTTGCTTCTTGCTAAACCAAGAAACCAAGCAGTTTTCAATGTAAAAACAACCACCACTGGTTGATTTTCTGTCATTGATATTACCAGCCCAATCAGCATCTGAATACCCAGCCAATTGAACACTAGTATCATAAGGATACCAAAGACCCAAATTAACTGAACTTGCGACATATCTAATAATTTTCTTAACGGCAGTTAAGTGAGATTCTTTAGGATTAGACTGATATCTAGCGTAAATTCCAATACTTAAAGTAATATCAGGTCTACTAGCATTAAGTAAAGAAAACTACCAATCATGTTACGATACAATTTAGGATCTACATCTTTACCCGTAGAGTCTTTTGACAGTCTTAGAGTTGTACTCATTGGTGTATCAAAATTCTTACCATTCTCAAATCCAAACCTCTTAATCAAGTTCAAAGCATACTTGGTTTGAGAAATAAAAATTTCATCAGGTTGTTGTTTTACTTGCGACCCTAGGAAATAATTTAATTCCCCAACTATGCTCATTTTGAATTTAGATTTCATTAACTCTGCAAACTCAACAGTCATGTTAGTAAATATTGATCCATAAATAATATCATCTACATAAATCTGAACCATTAGAATATCATTGTTATGCTTCTTAACAAAGAGCGTCTTATCGACACTACCCATTTGAAAATTGTGACTCAGTAAAAACTTAGTCAATTTTTTGTACCATGCCCTGGGAGCTTGTTTCAGACTATAGAGAGCTTTTTTAAGACGATATACATGATTAGTAAACTTAGGATCTTCAAACCCTGTAGGTTATTCCACATATACCTCTTCATGTAAATTGCCATTCAAAAAGGCACTCTTCACATTCATTTAAAAAATTTTAAACTTCTTAACACATGCGATGGATATAAAAAGTCTAATAGATTCAAGACGGGCTACAGGGGCAAAGGTTTCATCATAGTCAATACCTTCAATCTGTGTGTACCCCTGTACAACTAATCTTGCTTTATTTCGAATAATATTTCCAAGTTCATCAGACTTATTTTTGAAAATCCATTTTGTTCCAATTATGTGTTTATCTTTAGGTTTAGGAACAAGATACCAGACATCATTACGAACAAATTGATTAAGTTCTTCCTGCATCACAACTATCCAGTTTTCATCAGAAAGTGCTTCTTTTACGTTTACTGGTTCAATCTGGGATGTAAAACATACGTAATTACATATGTCTTGTAATTGTCTATGACTGCGCACACCAGTGAGAGGGTTTTCAAGAATTTGAGTAGTTGGATGATCTTTAACAATCCTTAATTCAGAATTAATTTCACTTGATGAAGTATCTGGTTTTTCAATTACAAGAACTTCATCATTGTCTGAACTAGGGGCAGGTGTATTCAAGTGATCATCAATGACTACATTAATTAACTCTTGAATCACACCGGTCCTGTTATTCAATACACGATATACATGACTATTTAAAGAATATCCTAAAAAGGTCCCTTCGTCACTTTTAGTGTCTAATTTTCCCAAGTTTTCACAGTCACACAAAATGTAGCACTTGCTGCCAAAAATATGAAAGTATTTGACAATAGGCTTTTTGTCAAACCACATTTCATAAGCCGTTTTATTATTAGATTTACAAGTATAAACACGGTTAATAATGTAGCAGGCAGTATTCACTGCTTCAGCCCATAGATTTTTAAGGAGCTTCATGCTATTCAACATAACATTTTCCATTTCTTGAAGCACTCTATTTTTCCTTTCCACAATACCAATTTGTTGTGGTGTTTTGGGCGCAGAGAATTCATGCAATATTCCCTGATCGCTAAAAAATTTCTCAAAATCGCTATTTTCAAATTCGGATCCATGATCATTACGGATCTTACTGACTTGAGAACATTTTTCAGTTTGGATCCGCTTGATGATATTTTTCACTTCATCAAGGGTTTATGATTTGTCTCTTAAGAATGAAACCCAAGTGTATCTTGTATAATCATCTACGATAACCAAGATGTATTTTTTGCCACCTTGACTTTCCGTTCTAGTTGGTCTTATAAGATCCATGTGGAGAAGCTCGAGTAGTCTAGATGTGGCATTGGAGTTCACCTTTTTATGAGAGCTCCTAGTTTGTTTACCGTACTGACATTCACCACATATTTTGTCTACTTTTTACAATTTAGGTAGACCTTTAATTAGTTCTCCTTTACTCAATCTGTATAAATTCCAATAGTGTACATGTCCAAATCGTTTATGCCAAAGTTCTGTCTCATTGGTATGGACCATGTAACACATTTGGTTAGATGAGCTACCATCACTTACTATATAGCAGTTTTCAGAAGTTCTGCGACTAGTTAATATTACAAAACCCTTTTTATTTATGATCTCACAACCTTGATTGGAAAATTTCATACTATGGTTGTTATCGCATATTTGAGATATGCTGAATAGGTTATGTTTTTACCCCTCAACATATAAAACATCTTTAAATAAAGGGAGGTTGTAAAGTTGAACCATACCTTTGCCAATAATCTTGCAATTGCTTCCATCACCAAATGTGACTGACCCATCAATCATATCTTTAAGATCGGTGAATAAAGCTTTGTCTCCTGTCATATGCCTGAAGCATCCACTATCTAGATGCCACTTTGAATGGCTTGTTGCTTTAAAAGCAGTGTGGGCAACCAAGCAGGCAACTTTAGGAACCCATTTCAGAACAGTTTTGGGTTTAGGAGTATAGTTGGTCTTCTTTTGATTGTAGTTGTAAGAAAGACCTATTGAGTTAGATTTTAAGAGCTCCTTAAGTAAATCAACTATCTTTTCAGGTAGTGGATTTCTGATCTGATTTTTGAAATAGTAACTTTTAGATTTTTGAAAAGTTTTTGTATTTTTAGAAAAACCTTGACAAGTACCTTTTCCTTTTGAGTTTGAGACCTCTCCTTTCACAAAATTGGGAGGAGTATTCTTTTGTTTAGGAGATGTATTTTTATCATATCCCAACCCAAATCGATCACCACATTTTCTTGATCCAGACAATAGTTTTTCTAATTTTGGATCACCCTGGGCATATCTCCATATGTCCTTCAAACTCAGAAGAGAAGATACTTCATTTTTAAGTTTCTCATTTTCAGATTTCAAATCTTCAATCAGGGAGGTTTTGAATTTCAATTCACATTTTGATTTTTCAAAACAATCTGAAATTTATGATTTTTCTAAAATAGAAGTCTCAAAACATTCGAGTTTAGAAAACTTTTCTTTTGGAAGTTTAAGTTTGACAACAATTTTACAACTTTCCTTATATAAGGCATTATAAGCATCTTGAAGATCTTCTTCATTTTCATGATCACTATACAAATTTTTTTCACTAGTTGAATCATCGTGATCTGAAAATGTGAACTTAGCTAGAGTCATAAGGGCTTTTACTTCATTGCCCGACTCGGTTTCAGAATCTTCTGATTCAGAAGAGGCTTAAGAATCTTATGATTCGTCCCAAGTAGCCAACATATTTTTCTTCTTGGGTTTGTCCTTTTTAGGACATTTGTTTGCTAAATGCCCATATTCTTGGCAGTTGTAACATTGACTATCTTTCAAAGACTTCCAAGTTCTGGACTTAGGTTTAAATCGTTTCTTTTCGTTTGTCTTTTGAAAATCGACCCTTTTCTTACTTTTGAAAATCTTGTAAATCTTTTTTGCTAAAAGCGCCATATCATCTTCTGAATTTTCTAAATCCGAGTTTTCTTAATAAATACCTTTAGAAGATTTTAAAGCGATAGATTTACCTTTAGGAGCTTTAAAATTTAATTCATAGGTTTGTAAAGAACCAACTAGTTCTTCTACCCTCATATTATCCGTATCATGAAGTTCCTGAATTGCAGTTACTTTAGAGTTGAACTGTTCAGGAAGTGAGTGCAGTATCTTTGCACACACTTTACTTTCTGAGATTTTATCGCCAAGACCCCACATTGAGTTTACAATGCCATTCAATCTAGTGTAAAAGTTCATAAACATTTCATTTTCCTCCATATGAATTTCTTCAAATTTAGTTGTGAGGAGTTGGACTTTAGATTTCTTAACAATTGATATACCCTCGTATGTCATTTCTAATATATCCCAGGCTTGCTTTACAGTATCACAGGATATGATTCTTTTGAACTCATCCGGTGATAGTGCGCAAGTGATAGCATTTAGTGCTTTAGCATTGACACTACTCTCACTTTTCTGAAGTGTAGTCCGTGAGAAATAAGGAGACACTCTCATTGTTTTTGAACCGTCGGTTCCAGTTACTTCAGTGGTAGGGGGTTTCCATTCGGTCACTGTAGCTTGCCACACACTCTCATCCATTGATTTGAGGAAGATCCTCATTCTGGCTTTTCAATAGGCATATGTGGAACCATCAAATGGTGGAGGCCTAGTGACTGAAAGGCTATCGAAATTTGACATCTTTTTATATAGCTTAGATCGTTAGCTCAAGAAATAAATCCAACTAAAAAGTAATAAGAACGAGCTATTAGGCTCTGATACCACTTGAAATGACCAAGCTATATGTCCTAGAGGGGGGGAGGGGTGAATAGGACTGCCAAATTAAAAGTAAATATAGCGGAATTAAATTAAATAGATATCCAAACTAAAATAAATCAATTCACAATGCAACCTCAAAATTCAGATCTTGAGAGAGTGATACAAAAGTTGTTCTAAGGACAACCTTACACCAAAAACCAAAGGTTTATGGTAGGACAACCTGATTTTTAGAAAGATCTTTGTATCAAGAACTCAAACCGAAAGAGAAAAATATAAATTTAAAAAGAATAAATTGTAATCTTAAGAATTGATTATTCTAAGGACAACCATACACCATAAAAATGGCAGGGCAACCTTACTAGAATAATTACAGAAACTGAAGCTCAAATTGATAAAGGAATAATAAGAGATAAATTGCTGAAATAAAACTCTAAACTATTACACCATTCTCCACACTTGCTTGAAATGTAAATTGTTACAACATTCACATCTACATATACATTTCACAAAACTGAATAATAAAAGACAAAGAATTAAGAAAGCATTCAACCCACAAGACAAGGAGTTATAGTGGTTCGCCTATATGTTCACCAACTGTTAAACAACAGCCACACAGAATACTACTCCACTCCTAATATCCTCACACAGGGATATTAGCGTTCACTATCAAAATAGGTTTCACAGGTTTACCTAAAACCTTCACAATTGTGTCTTTTTCACTTGGGCTTACACAATAAAAAAACTCCTCTTTTCTGAGTTTTCTGGCTCTCATCAGACAACCACACACTTTGAGATTTTTCTGGCGAATCCCAAACAAAAACTAAAATATAATGGAATTTAAAAAATTATAAAATACCTGAATTTCTCCTCTTATAGCAGCCCGGAAGAACCAATTGGAGTAGATGTTCGAATATGAAAGTTCAATGTCCAATACTCACTTTACAATGGTTTTAAGTTCTAATTGATTTTAAATTAAATCAGATTGGGCTAGCTCTATTTGATTTTAATTCCAAGAAGAAGGAAAATAATAATTCCTCTTTTCAAATTAGATTGAAATATAGAACAAAATCAAATAGTAAAAAGCTAACAAAATGAAATAGAATTATGCACGATATAACTTAAAAACAAACAAAAACTTATCTCAGAGTAGAGCTTCAAATTTACTTAAATTTTTGATGAATAACTCTGAAATTCATGTGTTATTTATAGTCACAGAAATTCGTCTTCGACTGGTCCTAGGGTCACCACGACTGGTCGAAGAAGAAACGGATTTTTGAATTTTTTAGCGCGATTGGATAAAACCGTTTCACGACCGATCGAAGGCAGTCCACGACCGGTCGAGACCCCTCCACGACTGGTCGTGTGACACTTGATTTAGTCGCTGGAGTTTGAGTCGTAGCTCCACGACTAGTCGAAGGTCTAGTCGAGACCATCCTACGACCGGTCGAGCAAACTCCAGGACTGGTTGTAGCCGAACAGAAAAAATCTGATAATTCGTAACAAATCTACGACTGGTCTTGAAATTTCTTGGACTGGTCGAACCAGTGCTAGGACTAGTCGAACCACATCCAGGACTAGTCTTAGGAGAGACCAGAATCATGCATAATTATAAAAATTGGATTATGTATCTAAGATGACCTACGCTAAGGTCAAACTAAGATCTATCAAACCTGGGACACGAAGTATGGATATTGAAAACTTCACTTTTAAGTTGATGTAGCTTGAACACATCACAAGCTTCGGTATCACTTTAAGTTGTACTTGTCTCCCGGTCTATCTTGAGTCTCGAACTTGAACTCTTTATTGTAGCTTGAACTAACTTGAACTTGAAGTGTTGATGAGGTGTCTCGAACACAGTTATCAAGAAACAAACACAACAACCACAAGACATCTAAAGAAGTTTTAACACACAAAATTTGACAACCAAAGGAGCATAAGACCATAGTGCTTACAAATTTGTATATATTGTTCGTAGTAAACTATGTCACTAAATGGGTTGAAGCAATCCCGTGTGAAAAAAATGATCATCAGATGGTTATTAAATTCTTAAAAGAGAGCATCCTTTCTCGGTTTAGAACGCCTCGAGCCATCATTAGTGATGGAGGTTCACATTTCTGTAACATGCCATTTGCGAACTTAATGAAGAAATATGGCATCTCCCACAAAGTGAGCACTCCATACCACCCATAAATAAGTGGGCAAGCCGAAATTTACAATAGAAAAATTAAACATATTTTGGAAAAAATGGTTAACCCTAGCCATAAGGACTGGTCAATTCGATTGACCGATGCTTTATGGGCTTATCGTACTGCATTTCAGACCCCCCTATTGGAATGTCTCCCTTTAAATTTATCTATGGGAAGGCTTGTCACATGCCTATGGAATTGGAACATAGGGCCTATTGGACGATTAAAAATCTAAACTTCAATTCAGATAACACTGTCTCGCTGCACAAACTTCAGTTGAATGAACTGGAAGAAATCCGAAATGATGCATATGAGAATTCAAGAATTTACAAGGACAAGATGAAGGTGTTTCATGACCAACACATTCTTCGAAAATCATTCACACTAGGTCAAAAAGTCCTTTTGTATAATTCTTGGTTACACCTTTTTCTGGGTAAACTTCAATCTCGTTGGACTAGTCCTTTCACTGTTACTAATGTCTATCCTCATGGGACCATCGAGATATAAAATTCAAACAATGACAAAGAATTCAAAGTAAATGGACATTGATTAAATTCATTATTGAGAAATTTAATTCAGAGGACATGTCCATACCTCTGATTGATCCTGTTTATCAAGATTTACCTCCTAGTCTAATGGAGGTGTAGTTAAGTTTACTATTTTTCATTGTTTTAGGATAGTTTGCTTCCACTGTTTTAGGATAGTTTGCTTTTCAGTTGTTAAATTCTTGTGATAATCCACCTTCACGCTGAGATCCTTTGGAAGAAGTTTCAAAATTACTTCATGAGGTATACTATCTTTCCATCACTTCTCCTTCAATTACGTTATCTCTTTTGCAAATCATGCTTATTTCTTTTACATTGAGAAAAATGTAGATTTTACATTGGGGGTTGGATATTAGGTAAACTAATCAATGTTTTCTCAATTTTGAGCAAAATTTTTGAAAAAATTTCAATATTTATCTATTTGGAAAGTGATTAGTTGTGTATTTAAGAATATTTTGAGTATGATGATAAGATAGAAATTAAATTTTGAATTACTGAAGTCTAGTCATCTAAGTAATTTATCACTTAAGTTCTTGCGCTCATTTGATGAAGAGGAAGTCTGAATATCATGTTAATCTAAGTCACAAGACACGTTCAAATTGTTCTATGAATAATGCTAGAATTTCTGATTGTTAGTATGTGAATCATTGATAGATAGTGAGAATCAAGTCTGGAGAATTTTATCCTCCTTAAAAGATGAAAAGAACTAGTTTAAAAACAGGATATTAACAAAAAGGGTCATGTGTGGTGAAAAGATTGAAAAAAGTTTGAAAAAGAATGAAAAAAAAAATCTGAAAGAAACGAGAAAAGATTGAATGAATATAAATGACCATCAATATAAAATCAAAAACTAGAAAAAAAAAAAGAAAAGAGGATAAACTCGGAATCAGTACTCAAGTTTTCAACCAATGTTAAAGTGATGAACAGGGCTAACATGATGTAATAATAGTATCCTTATAGAAAGTAAGTTAATCTTCACTGCGCACATTGAAAAACTTGATATGTGAATTATGCTCTAACTTAATGGATAAAGAACTTATTTGATGGATTGCTTATGTGATTCGACTCTAGGTTTTCAAAATCTCACTTTCTCATTATTGAGTCTACTCATTTATTCTTTATTACACAAAAGATTATTTTTTAAAAAAGGTTTGAACATTGCACATTAAAGTTCATTTTTTGCATACTTTGCATGGGACTAGCAAAATGCTAGTTAGGGATTGTGTTGAGAGTCAAATATTACATATTATCCCTCATTTATATCTTGGTTTTATGAACATGATAATGCTTAATATTTTATTTTACTCTTGTTTGTGTTGCAAGGTGAATTTAAGAGCTTGGATTGAAAATGATGCTAAAAGCATGGATTTGATACTCAAGAATCACCAAGCCAAGGAATAGATCTCAGAAGGCCAAGATTTAAAAATTTACATGCTAAAGATCCAAGAAAACCAAGTGAAGAATAAAGAGAATCAAATATTTAAAGTGAAGAAAATGAATCTTGAAATTGTCTTGAAACAAAAATATTCCTAAAAGTGTCCTGAAGAAGAATATTCTGAAACTCTGGGTCATTTTATGAAATTGCGCAAAGTGAAGTCTATTTTGAAAAACTGCATAAATTTAAGGCAGCTTTTAGAGTTTTCCAACTAGATGCGAAAGATGGAGTTCCACAACTATAAATAGGACTCCCTAGGATGTTCTTAGGGATCATCTAGGGTTTATGGAGTGGAGCAAAAGTGTGGAGAAGTCGCCAAGAGTTTTTCTTCCCTTTCCTTAGGGCTTGTTTGGATTTATAAAAAACATGAGAAAGTAAATAGTGTTCCATGGGACACCTTATTTCTAAGAAAGAAAAGAAATATTATTTTTCAGCAAGATTTTCTAGAATTTTGGGATCCATTTTCAAGTTCGTTGTTTGGCAAAAAAAAAAAATAATTTCTTTGAAAAAAAATTTAGTTACCAATAGCTACCATATCAGCAGATGCACATGTGGTACATGGGGGATGCTTAGGGCATGTTCTGTCTGTGGGATTAAATGATGTGGAATTGTTTTAGATGGGATTAACACCATTATTGCACAATGATTGCATTCCCACCTTGTTATATTTATGGCCTCTAATCTATCTAGCAGTGTCACCCCAATGAAAATTGGACACCTAAAACATAGGCTATCCAATCGTCCATTGGTCACCCCGGGAATTAGGAAGTAGGAAGTTTTTTGGTGGTTTTCAAAACTTTGTTTTCCCACGGTGTGGCTTATGGATAGACTGAGTTTTCGTCCTATTTTTGGGATGGATTAGGTGCAACCCACCTTGATATATATATTCTATATCCATGTTGTTCATACATTTTGCCTAATTATTTTAGGGCATTAGAGAAAAAAAATGAAGTAGGTCCAAATCTCATGTGGACCATACCTTCAGAACAGTGCGACTAAACACCCCGCCATTTAAAACTTAGGGCCCACTATAATGTTTTTTTTCCATCTAACATGCTAATAAGATCATATAAACCTGAACAAAGGAAAGAAACAAATATCAGTTTTTTTATATTTTTTATATTTTTTTATTTTATTTTTTTACGCATGCACTCACACCCCCAACACACTCACACCGTAGTGGAATTTCACCACCTATGTGTACTCGAATCCTTGACCCGGTGTTGAAACTCCTGGGAGTCTACCATTGGAGCAAGAGTAAATAACCAAACAAATATCAGCTTAAACCAAAACTTGTGGCCCATAATAAGCTTTTAATGGTCCATCACCACTGTTTTCTATGGTATAGTCCACCTCAAATTTGTATTTGCTTCATTTTTATGAAAATGATCTAATAAAACATACAGACAATGGGATATAGAATATATACATCAAGGTAGGCCCACGATGAGGGCCGCACTTAATCGGCTCCCCCATTATCATGGTGGGGTTTACATAATCCATGGGTTGGATCGCATACTATGAATGCCCTCCCGTGCGCAAAGTCTCATGCATGGTGGAATGATGCCTATATTTTTTTTGGCTTTTTTCATTTGTCAATTTTGACTTTTATTTGATTTAATGTGGGGTTGACTCGGAGGTAAAAATGTGTTTGACTTAGAGTCGTCACTAGTCAAATAAAGTTTCAAAATCTAGAAATCATAGAATCACTTACAAGTCAGGGAATCGTAAGATTCCCCAACTTAAGTCACTCTTAAAATTGGTCTGCGATCGCAAATTAAGGGTTAGGGTCTCAGTTACCGAAAAAGAATGAGTTAGGCACCCTTTTCTACCCATGCAACACATGGTCTCTACTTTACAGAACTGTACAGTTTTTTTTTTGGTTTCAGAGTAATTTCAAATATAATAAAGCTAAGTCATACTATACTAAGTCGTATGCCAGGATAGGCAAAATAAGGAAAATAATAAAGCAATACCAAAGTAAAGAAAGCACATAAAGTTAAGTTATACCGCACAGACTTTTTAGGGTCTAGGTTGGCAAAATAGAAGAACACTTAAGGTAGTTGTAAAGAAAAGAAAGAAAGTGGGGTTAAACTAGACTTCGCAGGCTTTTTAGGGCCCGGGGTGACAGAATATAAAAGAAACAAAGAAGAATAAAAGTATGAGGGGTGTAGGTGTTGAAAGTGTGTAGGGAATATGTGGAGTGGAATATGGGTTGAATCGAGATGTGAGAAGGAAAATGAAAAATCTCTAAGACCCATATCTTAGCCCGTACCATTCTGTACGCTTCCGCGGTCCTCCAGGTTGAATTTCGGTGACCCGCGATCTTTTATCTGCATTTGCGCGATATCTTGAATTGTGTCCCGTATTTCAGAGTCGGCTCGACCTGAGACTTGTATTATTGTGACCGCATCGTCATCTTGGTTTCAACGCTGCATCTTGCATACCGATCTGATACCTGGGCCAGGAGATGTGGGCCCGCGTTCAGTTCAAGGAAAATGCCATATATTTACAATTCCGAGGGAATCTCTACATAATGTCACATCAATCAATCAATCAATCACCTCATCTTAAGTACAAGAGTAACTCCAAAGTCAACTCTCTCTCACCCTCTCTCTTACACACCCATACATGTCAAGTACACATCACTCACCTTTTCACCCATCACTTACCCTTTCACTCATCACACCCATCTCTCACTTCTCTTACAACCTCTCTCTCTCTCTCTCTCTCTCTCTCTCTCTCTCTCTCTCTCTCTCTCTCTCTCTCTCTCTTCTCTTCACATTTTCCAAGCAACAAAATTCCAAGCAAAAGTGGTGGACATCCAAGCCATCCCAAGTGAGAAAAGTGTATGTGTCTGGCCCACTTCCCACCCCAAGATTCATCATCCTATCCCTTCATTTCTCATCATCTTCCATCAAAGTGAGACACGAGGAGATCGACATTCCATCGAACCAAGAATATCAAATGATGGGTGCTTTATAAGCTAGATTTTCATGTTTTAATGATTGGCCAAGTGAGGCCTACCGATTGATGGTATGGATCTCACTTTGGACCCTAGATATGGCCGATGGCCCACCTTGATTCTCATGATTATTCCATGATGAGGCCAATCTCCATGGACCCCCATCATGATTTTTACTTTCTAGATTTAAAGAGGTCATCTAAACCTTTCATTTTGGTGGAGAGGTAATCTCCACTGTTGATTTTTGATCTGTGGACCCATATGTAATGGGACCCACTTGATTTATGCTGTGATGTATGGAAGGGAGGGCCCATAGTAGCAGGGTCCCTCCATCACACGCATGCCTCTTTCTCTCTCTTTCTCTCCCTCTCTTTTTCATTTTTCTTTTGTGATGATGCGGCCGTGTGGCCCACCCGGATGTACCCCACTTGATGTATGTCTTACCCACACCATCCGTGCATTTGGTGGCCCACCTGAGCAAGGCCCACCTTATATATGTGTTGTGCCCCAAACTGTGAATTGAAAGCAAAAAAAATATTAGCTTGATTCAACAAGCTCTGGAGAGGGCTGTTTATATAGGCCCCACCTGGATGTATGGCTTTGATCCACACCGTCCATCATGTTTCCCAACTCATTTTAGGCGTTGAGCCGAAAAATGAATCCAATCCAATAATCAAGCGGGCCATACCATAGAAAACTATGATTTCTACCGTTCAAATCAGTTAGGACCCACCTTGATTTTTTTATTCGGCAAAATACATCGCATATTGGGCTCATTTGGTCGGTCTTGAGCCATAGAATCCAACGATTGGGTTGGATTCTTTAGATGCAGGCCCCACTTGTGAAAAACCTTAGAAAACCCCAAAATAAAAAAAATAAAAATCTATGTATAGGCAGCTGCACCTGCTACCACTAACATCCAGAGCAGCAAGCGTTGCTGCACTATGCGTTGCTGGACCAGCCCCACCGTGATGCACTTGCATGGCCAGGGACCGTGGGCCCCACCGTGATGTGGGTTGAACATCAACACCGTGCATTAGGTGGGCCCCCCAAAATCAGTCGTACACGCAGTCAGGTGGAGCACGCTGAAAGCAGTGGTGGATTGAATGTCTGCTATTGAAAACGTCTGATCCCTAAGGTTTTTGGATACAAATCAAATTTATTTATTTATTTTAATGGGTCTGTGTGACCTTACCAACCGATGGATGGGAAATAAACAACATGATGGGCCCTACGTGGGACATATCCTCGCCATTTGGAGAAGCAGCCGTTGCCATGTGATGCCTGTGCCACCTATGGTGTGAATGTACACCGTCCATTTAGTGTCCATTTAGTTGGCGGGCCACATGTGTGAACCCTACCATGATGCATGTGTTATATCTATACCTTCCAACCATTTTGAGAGATCATTTTATGGCATGAGAAAAGAATGAGTTAGATCTAAAATTCAAGTGGACCCCCCCACCATTGAAGTAGTGGACAGTGATGTCCACCGTTCAAACTTCTAATGACCATAGTAGTTTTCAATTAAGCTGATATTTATCTTCACTTCATCTATCTCTATGTTAACTTATGAATAGGTTGGATCTCAAATACATCACGGCAGGCCACACCGTGATGTGTTCAGCCCTTTGATCAGGTGGACCACACCGCAAAGAAATAATGGGATTTGAACTTCTACCATTGAAACCCTTTGGGGCCATGGAAGTTTTGGCTCAATATGGGATTTGTTTTCCCTCTTAATCCAGGTCCTTAAGACCTTATGATTAGATTGGGTGGAAAATAAACTTTATGGTGGGCCTTACTTTGATGATGTATTGTATTGCGGCCCACTTTGATATACTTGAGGCCCATTAGTGTGGCCCATTGATGCAACCCACTTGATGTGTATTGTTCACTCCCCAAGTGCAGGGTTGTGATGTAGTAATAAACTCGGTAAGACCGAGGTCGAATCCCAAGAAACTGAAACTTATACGTTATCTGAAACTAAGTAAACTAGAACTAGACTAAGATAAATTTTAAATTAATTAGCAATTGTGGAATAATTGTGAAATAATTGTGGAGTAATTAATCTAAAACTTAAGAAAATTCAGAGAAAGGGAACTAGGGATTCAGAGGATCCACTTGTAGAGATCAGGGAGATCTTATGCCTGCATCAAGAACTCAACTGAACTACCTTTGATATAGTTTTCAAGAGATGAAAGGTATATGAATTAGAATAGATTCCATCACCAAACCATGCCCAGGAGACAAGGCAAATAATAGAATTAAACTAATTACCAACCAATCAACATGCTATGAGGGTTAGGAAAGGTACCATCATCCGACCATGCTGATTTTCTCGGATCTCTAGTGTGTAATTCCGTCGCTCTTGGTCCCCTGGAGTCTATCCCTTGTCTTTGGTGTCATTAGAGCGTTAAATTCATGCTTTAAGAACCCTTTTTCAGTCCATGCTTATAATTATACCCTGCATCACAAACACGATTAAATTGAACCATTAAACAGTATCATGCTCGTAAATTCAGGCAATAAATGGGGTCTAATATGTAATATTTGACCCTCAACATGTATGAGGCCCATTAGTGCAGCCCATTGATGTAGCCCACCTGTTATGCACTTGAAGACCCATTGTGATATAATTTTTGCCCATATATGAGGCCCAATGTAATGTATTTATAACTCATGTGTTGAGGCCCATTGCAACATATTTGAGGCTCGTGTGAGCAGCCTATAATGATGTGTATTAGGCCCATGTGCAGGGCCCACCTATTGTGTATATGAGGCCCATGAGCGAGGCCCATTGTGATGTATCTGAGGCCCAATGCGACGTATGTATGACCCATTAAGTTGTGTATGAATCCCTTATATGGGTCACTCCTTGGGAGCAATGTTGGTTAAGTGGCCACATTGTTGGGCAATGATGGTTTAATGTCCACATTGTGACCTTCCCTTAGGCCTTGTTAGGCCGATTGTCGAGGCCGATTATCAGTGCCGGTTATCAATACTGATTATCGGTATTGATTATGAGTATGTGACAGCATAGCATCATGATACCTACACCTTGGAGCCACCTTGTGTATATATTGGGCCCATAGGAAAGTCCAGTTTATTGTGCGGATGCCCACTTATTGTACTTAGATTCAGCTCTGCCCTCGGTGGGGGATATTATGATGCTCCATCACTATGATCACATGTGGGCGGGCGCACATGGGCGGACACTGAGTGGACTGAGCATGAGGACCTGAGCGAGCTACCAGTGATTGGCAGGCTACTGTGCACACAGTGAGGACAGAACTTTGTCCCACATCGGGAGCATCATCCGATGTTGTGGTAGCTATAAGTTGGATTCTTTCCTTAACTGTTGTGACGCGTTTTAAATCAATGAGCCTATCCTGATATTTGGACTAGATCCGCCGTCCTTCTGTGGACCCCCATCATTCGTATGCATGTTATGATGGATGATCGATTAAAGCAGATGCCATTGGGCTGAGATGTTTATGGGACTCCTTGTGAGATGGAGTTATCCCCTTATGATCATGTGATACACACAGGTTTGATGTATGGCCTAGATGAGGTTGATGGTATTCGTGGCTTGTCAGGATTTGCATATTGCATTGCATTCTCAGCATCTGTTATTGTCTTATTATATTTTGCATTGCATAGCCTTGATATGGCCGTTAGCATTCATGTCTTGCATCGCATAGCCTTGGTACGGCTAATAACACTCTTGGACTTACCAATATATTTTCGCTTACTCTGATATCATATGATTCATGATCTTGTTAGTATTTCTACTTACTCTGACTACTCTGATATTGCATACGTGGCACTTCTCTTGTGCACACACTTACACCACCCTCTAAGCTTCTATAAGCTTATGCATGATAGATGAGTGTAGGTGACGATAGGACACAGTCAAACTGGGGCAGGAGCATGCAGCAGAGCTTCTGAAGATCTTTATTATATGCATGTATTTCCTTTTTAGTATTGTACTCAAATGATTATATTAGTGGATATGTGAAGATGATGTTGCCTTTATGATTTGGGTATACTTGTGGTTATGCTTCTTATGAGACAAATGTACGTTAGAAAATCCTCCTTCTAGGATCCCAAGATCGGAACCTGGTGTATGGACGCTGGGAGCCAAGAATGGGATCCTACGGAGGCTGTCGGCACCGAATTCGGCTATCAAAAATTTTGTGAGCCCGGTTTCCAAGTTTGGGGCGTGAAAAAATCAAACACCCTTTTTTGATAAAAGGGATGGCCTAAGGTCCCAAATTCTACATTTACTCTTTGACTTCAGCGTTGCCATTTGCTTTTGACTTCTCTATTGAGAGAGATGTGGACAGAGAATCTTCCTTCAGAGCGACATGTGTCTGGTGGTCGGAAGCTTCAAAATAATAGAGGTTGAATTGTCAGTGTCAGAAATCGAATGTTTGTTTGGGCATTGGGCAGAGCTCCTAGGACATTTCTCCCAAAGCTTCTCAACACTGGCACTTCTTTATGTCTCACGAATTCTTCCCCCTCTCTGGTTCTCTCTGCTCGATCTTTCCCTTACTGTTTTCCTCTCTCTCTCTCTCTTTCTCTCTCTCTCTCTCTCTCGCTTCTATTGGCTACGCATTGCCTTAAATGTGCAAAGGGGTAATGACACATAAGTGCTATGGCTCGAATCAGAATACGACAAGTAGGGACAGCCCACGAAAGCAACAAGATCAGGTGCATATCTGTAGGCTCAGGATAACCTCTTATCGGTAGTCAGGGCGGTTATGCACAGAGACGGTTAAGCAGGGACCGTATCTATGTTGACACGATCTTAGGAAATCCGTTTATAGGATTACGGATTTCACAGCACCATTTTTTAGTTTATAACTTTTTTAATTTAATAGTGCTCCATGGGTTGTCTTACGCTTGTATGCTCTTATTGCCTTATCACTTGTGCAGCCTGGTTGTGGTTGATTTGCACTGATGGCTATCTTTAGGGTGCAATTTTAGCTATATGTGTGTCTTGCTTCGGGTCCAACTAAGTCAACAAGTGAGATCTAATCCTATTTAAAGTGGGCTTTCTACACATACACACAACTCCATGGGCACCAAACACATAATGTGTGTTGAATGGGCCATAGTTCAAAAGTAGCACTTACCATAGAATCATCGCCATCAATTTTATTCACCTTATTTGAATGTTATGTCCATCACCAACCCTTTTTATTTTTAGTTTTTTTTTACTATTCATAGTACGGTTACCTAAATGAACGGTGACACATGTACCATCAAGAAATGACCCTACCATATTCTCGATCCACCAAATGAATCTACCTCATCATCTCACTTTAATACTTTGGCAGGACGCGGTGGATGATCTGCAGGCACTACAAATTACTAAGCCTACTTCAAATACACTTGAGTGAAATCAAGTTTTCCAAAATTTAGATCCCAATTTAGTGTATGATGATAAAAAAAATTTATGGTTATTTGATTATCTAATTATTAGATTGGTGGGCATTTAATGGATGGTTAAAAATGAAATATATCCAATGGTCCTATTTAAACAAACAAGCGTCCAAGAACCTAAGGCTAAGATTGCAACGAATTTGATATTAGGACTTTTGGTGCATTGAAAGGGAGATCCACAATTTACTGTATTTAATATGACCTAATTATACTGCGTATACAATTTTTTAATGCTTGTGTATCAAGTGTCATATATAGCCCAAGTACAATTTTGGGATTGTGGCTTGAAGACTGTGGTTTCTACACTTTAGTAGGTCTAATATAGGTCAATATTTTACAAGTGTACAATTTATACTGCTCGTGGATTGTGAAAATAAAAAATGAGTCTTTTTTTTTTTTTTTCATATAGCCACCTACCTTTTAGGCTATGAACCAAAAGCTGCCTCTTTTAACTTATTTTTTAAAAAATCATTTATCTTTTGAATCGAGATCATCTGCTTGCCACAAATAGGTTTTTCATGTTTTACTCCACTATGATTGGTCTACATCATCATTAATGTTGTCAGCACTGTGCTACTACATTAAATGCAGTATGTCATGATGTGGCCTAATCACATTACAACAAATAGGTTTTTCTTATTTGCAGCAAATAAACAATTTGAATTCTTATCTTTTTCATATATAGTTAAAGAGCCGCTTTTGTTGACTTTGATTGATGGAGGGAAAGAAAAAAGTGAATGTTCTCTATGAAAAGACATTTTTATTATTTTACTGCCATTTCCACTATTTTTCCCTAGTAGATGTGTGGAATATTATTAGCCCATTCAATGTATAAAATGTTACTTCAGGTGGTTAAAGCAAAAAGTTGGTGAGGGTCACTGCTTAGTCATTGTCCATCAAAGTGATCTATGATCCTCCATACATGTGACAATATATGGTATTGTCACCCCCTTAATGGTTTCTTGTTCTTTTCAACAACCTTCTAGAAGCTATGTTCTCATGATCATACTTCATTGATTATTCTAATATTGGATTATTGGATTGGAACTTGAGCCATTCAAACTTCTTTTTAATGTTCCAAATTCATCTTCATAAACATTCATATTTTCAACAAAAGTTTTTTTAGGTTACGAATGTAAGTAGTTTAGATCTTCATCTAAGTTGCATTTAGGGTGAAAACTTATAAGGTTTGCGCACACTTAGCAAAAATCTCCCACTTCTAACCCTTCCTTTCTCTTGTTGTGACGATGATTGTCCCTAACTCATCTTGTTGCATTCAGTTGTAGGTAGCCAATCCCCTTCTCTCTCTCTCTCTCTCTCTCTCTCTCTCTCTCTCTCTCTCTCTCTCTCTCTCTCTCTCTCTCTCTCTCTCTCTCTCTCTCTCTCTCTCTCTCTCTCTCTTTTTGACAATGAAGTTGAAAATCTTGAATAGCTTATATCTTCATGTAACCAGCCCATGCACCTTTTATTTAGACTTGTGGTTTCATTCCTCTTAAGTGATTATTTCTTTATGCATCAAGTGATAGATTATAAACATTAAAGTGGGATGAAAGAGATTTTACCAATGAGAAATCTTTTAGTGCTTCAAGAGTATTATAACTTATAATGCTCTTAGTGATATTGTGAACATCCCCATACAAGTATAGAATGACATCACTTTCTCAACTTTTTCTGGCTTCATTTGTGTAGTTGGAGTATGGTGTTGACTCAAACGTAAAGATATGTTTGACATGTATGGTTAATTTATGATATAAATGCATGGTATAAAATTTCACATCAAACGGATTGTGAGAACCACGTGATCTAGAATTCAAGGGTATAGGTTAATGGGATTTTCGTAATTCTTGTTGATTTGAGAGTGTTGGGAAATATAATGGTTGTACATGGTTATAGGCACATTTCTAAGTAATTCTTATAAAAGAACTTATATCTAAATCATTATGAATAAAGAATTATTCACCAAATTTATTAAAGGAATATACAGATACCAACCAACATAATGGATGGTCAGATGACATGCTAAAAATAGAAAAACTTAATGGTTAGTACTCTGATCATGTATGTAAGTGGGTGCATGGTCAGTTTTGTAAACGGATTATTATAAGTGGGCTTTTTGCAGTGATCAAGAGGCAAAACATGTATACTAATAGATTCAAGTGGCTTGTTCATGTGTAAGTTTATCAGATTGTAGTTTTGATGGTGGGTTAAGCATATTCATAGGTGGTGAACAAGATGAACGGATCAGAATTTCAATTTGGTGTACGAGTGGATGCAAATATCAAGCAGTTAGTTTATTATGATCAAGTGGTTGAAACTCAATGGACGGTTCGATATCTTTACATATCGGTGGATAGTTGGTTGAACGGTTAATTATAATGGACAAGTGGGAATAGTTGGACATATGATGATCTTATATTAAAATCAACGGTCGGATGACTTGATCTATATATGAAGATCATTCTCAACTGTCAGATTCATGTTGGATGATAGATGTAAGATTAGGATAGCTAGATTGGTATCATACACATGTACACATTAAGTTAAATTTCATGGTAACACTTGAGAACTTTCAATATTCAGGTATTAAAAAGTTCCAGGTGTTACATAACAAATAACGGAAAGTGAGTTTCATTGAAAACACTATTTCCCTTCCTCTACTTTATATGAATCCAAATAGGCCTGCATCTTTGATTTTCTTGTATTCCTTGATCTACAAGATGGCTCATTTATGAATCTAAGAGGAGGAACACGAGTACTTGTGGAATAAGCTGATTCTATAAGGGTTGTGTATGGGCCCTCCATGTTACGTTTATAGCCTCGAACCTGTCTAGAAGTGTCACCCCAATGAAATCGGACACCTAAAACATTGAGCTTATCCAATCGTCCGTTGGTTACCCTGGGAATTAGGAAGTTTTTCTGTGGTTTTCAAAACTTAGTTTTCCCACGATATGGCCCATGCATAAGCTAAGTTTTTGTCTGTCCTATTATTAGGAGTTGATTAGGTGCAACCCACCTTGATGTGTATATTCCATATCGATGTTGTCCATACATTTTGCCTAATTATTCTAGGGCATATACAAAAAAAAATGAAGTAGATCCAAATCTCTTATAGACCATACGTTAGGAAGAGTGGCGACTAAACACCCCACCATTTAAAACTTAGGGCCCATAATAATGTTTATTTGCCATCCAACATGCTGATAAGATCATATAAACCTGAATAGAGGAAAGAAACAAATATCAGCTTGAACCAAACCTTGTGGCCCATAATAAGCTTTTAATAGTCCATCACCATTGTTTTCTATGGCATGGTCCACCTGAGATTTGTATCTGCTTCTAAAAATAATCTATCAAAACATACAGACAATGTGGATATAGAATATATACATCAAGGTAGGCCCCACAATGAGGGTCGCACTTAATCGACTCCCCCATTATCATGGTGGGGTTTACATAATCCATGGGTTGGATCGCATACTATGAACACCCTCCCACACGCAAAGTCACATGCATGGCGAAATGATGCCCATATTTTTTTTGGATTTTTTCGTTTGTCAGTTTTGACTTTGGTTTGATTTAACGTGGGGTTGACTCGAAGGTAAAAATGTGTTTGACTTAGAGTCGTCACTAGTCAAATAAAGTTTCGAAATCTAGAAATCGTAGAATTGCTTACAGGTTAGGGAATCGTAAGATTCCCCAACTTAAGTGAATCCCACAATTGGTCTGCGACCTCAAATTCTGGGTAAGGGTCTCGGTTATCGAAAAGGAAGGGGTTAGGCACCCTTTTCTACCCATGCAACATATGGTCTCTACTTTGCGGAACTATATAGTTTTTTTTTTTTTTTGGACTCAGAGTAACTTCCAATATAATAAAGTTAAGTCATACTATACTAAGTCATATGGCTAGGATAGGCAAATAAGGAAAAGAATAAAGTAGTAGCAAAGTAAATAAAGCACACAAAGTTAAGCCATACCGCACAGACTTTTTAAGGTTCGGGTAGGCGAAATAGAAGAGCACTTAAGGTAGTAGTAAAGAAAAGAAAGCAAGCATGGTTAAGCCATACTTCGCAAGCTTTTTAGGGCTTGGAGTGAAAAAATATAAAAGAAACAAAGAAGAATAAAAGTATTGGTGGTGAGATGTTGAAAGTGTGTAGGGAATGTGGAATGTACGGAGTAGAATACGGCTTGACTCGAGATGTGAGAAGAAAAATGGTAAATCAAACACCCTTTTTTGATAAAAGGGATGGCCGAAGGTCCCAAATTCCACATTTACTCGTTGACTTCAGTGTTGTCAGTTGCTTTTGACTTCTCTATTGAGAGAGATGTGGACAGAGAGTCTTCCTTCAGGGCGACATGTCTGATGGTCAGAAGCTTCGAAATAAAAGAGGTTGTATTGTCAATGTCAAAAATTGAATGTTTGTTTGGGTACAACTCCCGGGCCATTTCTCCTAAATCTTCTCAACACTGGCCCTTCTTTCTATCTCACGAATTCTTCCCCCTCTCTAGCTCTCTCTTCTCGATCTTTCCCTTTGTGTTTTCCTCTCTGGCTCTCTCTCTCTCTCTCTCTCTCTCTCTCTCTCTCTCTCTCTCTCTCTCTCTCTCTCTCTCTCTCTCTCTCTCTCCTCACTCCTTTCCATTAGAAACACATTGCCTTAAATGGGTAAAGGGGTAATGACACGTAAGTGCTACAACTCGAATTAGAATATAAAGAGCTGGGACCATCTATGGAAGCAACAAGATCAGGTACATGATGCGTAGGCCTAAGACAACCTATTATTGGTAGTTAGAGCAATTATGCATAGAAATGGTTGAGCAGGACTGTATCTATGCCGATACGGTCTAAGAAATCCATTTATAGGATTACGAATTTCACAGCACCATTTTTTAGTTTATAACTTTTCATTATTTAATAGTGCTCCATGGGTAGTCTTGTGTTTGTATACTCTTATTACCTTATCACCTGTGCACTTTGGATGTCATGCTCCAAACTCAAAAATAAGGCTCACAAAATTCTCGATCACCGAATTCAGTGCCGACAGCTTCCGTAGCACCCCATTCTCAGCTCCCAGAACTTATACGCCAGTTTTCGATCCTGAAATCCTATAAGGAGGATTTTCAATATGAATTTGTCTCGTAAGAAGCATAACCACAATATACCCAAATCACAAGAACAACATCATCACCACATATCTACTAATATAATCATTTTAGTACAATGCTGAAAGAGAAAAATACATGCATATAATAAAAATATTCACAAGGCTCGGCCGCACGCTCCTCCTCCTGCTCAGCTACGACTACATCCTAGCGTCACTTGCACGCATCTATCGTGCATAAGCTCATTTAAAGCTTAGAGGGTGGTGTAAGTGTGTGAGCAGTATATGCATGCTCAAAATGTAATATCAAAGTAAACAGAAATACTGGTAAGTCCACAAACCACACAATATCAGAGTAAGCAGAAGTATTGACAAGTCCTATAAAAATATCATTAACCTAATGTAAGCCCCGTATCCTAGACCGTATCGTTCCATAGACTTCTGCGGTCTTACCAGTCGAATTTCGGCAACCTTCAACCCTTAACCAATATTTACGTGTGACCCTGATTTGTATGCCATCAACCCGTATCGACTCAACCCAAGACCTTTACCATAGTGACCGCGCCGTCATTGCGGTTCCGATGCCGCGACTTACGAGCCGAGGCGATACCCTGGTCAAGAGATGTGGGCCAACATTCGGTGCGAAGAAAACGCCGCGCGTTGCGAAACCCAAGAGAATCTATATGAGGTGTCACATCAATCCCATCAATCCATCAATCCATCACATGTCAAGTACATGTCAAGTACACATCACCTTTCACCCATTCCCAAGCAACTACAAAAGTCAAGAATCTCTTACAAGTCCATACCTCTCTTACACCAAAAGCCCTCAAAGTTAAAAAGTTCTTAGACCACCCATGCTTTTCTTACACAAATGACCACAAAAGTCAAGATTTTCTTACACCCATCACTCACCACATCCATCACCCATCTCTCTCTCCCTTTACAACTCTCTCTCTCTTTCTCATTTTCAAACTCAAAAAAATTTAAGGAGAGAAATCCCATACGTATGAGAATTCTCCAAGCCTCTCCTTCTCTTTCAAAACTTTAAGTGTGGCCCACTTTTCTACCCCATGATCTCCCATCCTAACCATTCATTCCACATCTCCTCCATTGGAATCAAAGCTAAGGTGCTAAGGAACTCATAGGGGCAAGAAGATCGAACGGTGGGTGCTCCTCTAGATGTAAAAAATTTGATTTCTATAGCCTAGATGTTTTCTTTCTTTCATGAGGGAAGTGTAGGACCCACCAATCAATGGTGAAGATCCCACACAATCCCATGGTTGTGGCCTAATGGCCTACCTTATGCATGCATGATCCATGCATGGGGCCTTTCTCTATGGGCCTCATCATGGTAGTTTTATTTCATATCATATTATGTTTGGGTCATCTAGACCTTATAACCATGGTGGGGATGGCATCCTCACCATGCATTTTAATTATAGGCCATGCATATGCAAGATCCATGTTGTAAATGTAAATCTAGGTATGATGTGCAGGTGTGATTGATCTTGGGAGGGCTCAATAGTGGCGGAGCCCCTTTCTCTATGGCCGGATTATCCTTCTATCTCTCTTTTTTCTCATTTTATTTCCTGATGTGTGTGGCCCATTAATGTATTTTCCTTTTTATTTAACTTATATAATAAATTTTATCTAAGTACATGTTGCTGTCCAGAATTTTCTGGACAGTTTCTGGTTATTTTTGGACCAGATTTTGGGACTGTTTGGGGGACTATTCATACCTATTAAATATATTTTTCTTAAAATTAGGAATCTCATCTTGTTTTCCTCCAAATTTCAGCCCCAAATGACCTCCATTGGGGTCCCAAAGGTGTGGTCTAAGTGAGGTGGACAGTCTGAATTTTCTGCATTGTTCCAGCAACATTCCACCATGGACAGTTGGATTTTTAAAATTTATTAAAATACCTATGGGTGTTTAAAAATTATAAAATTTTTTAGGGGGGTGGAATACTTATGATAAGACCCACCTATAAAATTTTGGGGCCAATGGACGCCTGTCCACACCATGGTGATGGCGGGACCAGCCCATTATAATATGGTGTCCAGATCAGTCCAATTTTCAGGACAGATTGATTTATGTAAATGAATTAAAATATTTAAAAATGTCTAAAATTTTTAAAATTTTTTAGAAGTATGGTCCACTTATGTTAGAACCCACCTACCAAATTTTAGGACCAATGAACCCCTGTACACACCGTGGTGAGGGCCGGACTGGCCCACCACATTGCGACGTCCAGGTCTGTCCGATTTTTCTGGACAGTCTATTTTGTTTAAATTAATTAAAATACTTAGAGATATCTAAAAATTATAAATTTTTGTGGGGGTGTGTCCCACCTATGGAAGTATCAATCTGTGAAATTTCAACCTCAAGTGACCCCGTTTGGATATCCAAAAGAATGGGCCAAGATGATTGGACTCCCAGATTTTTTCTGTTGTGCAGTCCAGCAATATGCCTTGATAAAAAAAAACCATAATTCAAAAATATTTCTTCTGATGGTGGGCCACCTTTTTGGGTTTCCTCTCATTGTATGCATGATGAGCGACCTTGGTCCTCAATTTTCAAAGTTTTAGAGGCCTTGGACCCACTCCAATGGAGTGCTCAAATTTAGGACAGCAATATGTTATAATTATGCTGGCCTTGGGCTGAAATTTTGAGGAGTGGAGCTCACCATATTATAAAGATCTTAGAGGAAATGATTTATATCTTTAGTTCCTTAAATGTTGGGCTTAATGAATGCACTTTTGAGGCCCACCACAGTTGAATTTAATTGGGTCCATGAATGTAGCTAGTTGTTGAACTATTTAAGACCCATAGAGTGGACCCATTTGATGTGTTCCAAGGTCCATGGGATTGGACCCATTTGATGTATTTTAAAGCCCATGGGATTAGGCCCATTTGGTATGTATAAGGCCCATGGGTCGAGAACCATTTAATGCAATCTAGGGCCCACGGGTTATGACCCATTGCAATGCACATAAGGCCCATTGGTGCGGCCCATTGATGTGGCCCATTTGATGAGTAAAAGGCCCATATGACATGGCCCATTTGATGTATTTAAGGCCCAATGGGGTGTACCTAAGGTCCATTTGGTTTATGTAATGTTATTCACTACGGGCTACACCTTGGGAGCAATGTTGGTTTGACGTCCACATTGCGAGTATAATGTTGGTTAAATGTCCGCATTGCGACTCTCCCTAGGACCCATTGGTAGGCCCGTACTTGTTGTATGCAAGCCATTTAGGCCAGCTGCGTTGTAAGGATAGGGCATTACTTTATAACATACTTAGTATAACTCCATGATGCACAGCCCATTTGTATCAGCCCATTTGATCGGTCTGCTCGTATCGGCCATTTGATTGATTTAGCCCATATGATTGATTAGGCCCATCTTGATATATTTGTGGCCTGTTGCTAAGGCCATATATGAGGCCCGTTGTTGAGGCCCACCTTGATGTGTATGAGGCCCGTTGTTGAGGCCCACCTTGATGTGTATGAGGCCCATTGTTGAGGCCCACCTTAATGGGTATGAGGCCCATTGTTGAGGCCCACCTTGATGTGTATGAGGCCCGTTATTGAGGCCCACCTTAAATATATATGAGGCGCATGTTGCAAGGCCCATTGTGATGTATGTAAGGCCCATGGGTCATGGCCCATTGCAATGTATGTAAGGCCCAATTGGTGCGGCCTATTCGATATATTTATGGGGTCCATGTCATTAGGCCCATCCTGTTGTATTGGTGACCCGTCCATTGAGGCTCACCCGTGGTATATATTTGAAGCCTATGTATAGGACCCACCTATTGTGTATTTAAAGCCCATGGGTTGTGGCCATAGTAATGTATATTAGGCCTATGTGATGTAGCCCATACTGATGTGTATTAGACCCAGGTATGTGACTCATCTGTGAAGTATATTTGAGGCCCATTGTGATATATCTGAGGCCCATGGGTGCGACCCATCCAGATGTATTTGAGGCCTATGGGCAAGGCCCATTGTGATATGTGTTAGGCCCATGACCAGGGCCCACCTATTTCCTATATTTGGCCCTTGTGTGAGGCTATGTGCCCATTATATATTTGATTCTATGTGGGTCATTCCTTGGGGACAATGTTGGTTAAAAGTCCACATTGTCGACGCCGGTTATTGATACCGTTTATGAGTATGCGACATCATAACATCATGATACATGCCCATTCACATCATCTGCATGTTTGTTATGAGATGTGATTGACCATTACATATGTCATTGGGCAGGATGATGTGAGACTCCCTAATAGGTGGAGATTATCTCACATGAGCGCATGACATGCACAGGATTAATACATGATTGGATTGTATGACTCATGCATCTTGCATTATGTTGTGATTACTGTACGCCCTACTGACATCAAGGCCGTAGCCTCCACAGGCATATCGTGGATGGCCAGATGGGACACCGAAAATCTGTTCGAGCATCGGACCACCATAGATGGCCCTGGGTGAAAATCCCTAAACACCCTCTTGGTTCCAAAGGAGGCTCCAACGTCTAGACCGAGTGGGTAGATGAGCATTGAGTGTCGATTACCATATGGTTGCGCTCTCCACTGTGTCGTGGTCGGTTGGAAGGGGGTGCGGCTTTACCCGCCTGAGGAAGTAGGCATGGCTAGGCTGAGTTTAACCAGCTCGAGGAATGGGTCCACTATCAGCGAGCCAGGTAAGTATTGACAGACTACTGACAGGCGGATAGTGAGGTCTTTTTTACTTACCTAGTTGTGCGCTTGATTGGGGCGATAGGTGGTGTGAAGTGTAATAGACCCCGATGATTTCTCTAGAGAGGAACCGTACTAATATGAGGACTAACATGATATTATGACACCCCGTCATTGTTGTGCATGTGGGCGGGCGCACGTGGGCGGACGCTGATGTGGGCGGGGCTGAGGCCTAGGCGATCTACCAGCGGTTGGCAGGCTATTGTGCTGACAAGCTACTGAGTATGAGTTGCATACTCATTCATTCATCCATTCACTATCCACTCGGGCTGGTGGTGCGCAACTAATTGTTGTGTATCTTCGTTATGGCAAGGATTTTGGTTGGGCGCGCGACTAACCTGAGATCAGGAGTTTACCGCGTTGAGTCAGACTATCCAAATTTAGGTATGAGACTGGTTCAGATAGAGGTTCCTTGTGGTGGACCCCGTAGCCTGCGATACTACGTACTTTCATCCCGACATCACACTCCAGCATGGTCATTCCATTAGCACCATATACTGCATATTCAATTACATCTTCGGCGTGTGGCATTGTGGGTTGTTATGTTTCTGTATTCCTGTGACTTAGATGAGAGTGATGATATTTGTTAGCTCTTTCGAATTGTGTATTACATTATATCCTTGTCATTCGACATTTGATTATCTATGACTCATCATTTGCATAGCTGTCCTATATTACGTATTCTGATATTGATTAACTTATGGACTTGTTTATACTTCCGCTTATTCTGTAATCGCATGATTATAATCTTGTCAGTGTTTCTGTTTACGCTGATAATTCCTGCTCTTATCAGTGTTTCTGCTTATTCAGTCATTGTATGGTTTATGGATTAATAGCTTTCCGGTATTGTATGATTATGATATTGTATTGAATACTTGACACTTATCTCGTGCACACACTTACACCACCCTTTAAGCTTTCTATAAGCTTATGCACGATAGATGCGTGCAGGTGATGTTAGGTTGCAGCATCATTGAGCTTGGAGCATGCAGCTGTTTTCTGGAGCTTTGATTTTGAAATATATATTTCTCTTTCAGCATTGTATTCAAATGATTATATTAGTGGATATGTGATGATGATGTTGCCTTTATGATTTGGGTAAACTTGTGGTTATGCTTATTACTAGTTAAATGTATAAAAAAAAATCCTCCTTGTAGGATCCCAGGATCGAAAATCTGGCATATGAATGTTAGGAGCCGAGAATGGGGTACTACGGAGGCTGTCGGCACCGGATTCGGCCACGAGATTCCTGTAAATCCAATTTCTGGATTTGGGGCGTAACACCTAATCCAGGATATGCGATAAAAAACTTAATAAGCCAATGTCATATACTGAGAAAATAATGTAGTTCAGTTATGCAATGCGAAGACATAATGAGTCAAATATCAGATACCGATGATATAATACCATATGCAATTTTGAAGAGCTATGTATACCATCAGTGTAACACCCCAAATTTTTTTCAACCTGGGATTAGACGTCCTTAGGCAATGGGTCAACTAAAACACCTGAGAGATCGCTCAGAACCCAATTCCATAGCCAAATAAATCACTTAAGATTAATTCCTTTAGAAACTAAGTGTAAGTTAG
The DNA here is from genome assembly GCA_037074715.1 of Magnolia kwangsiensis. NCBI lineage: Eukaryota > Viridiplantae > Streptophyta > Magnoliopsida > Magnoliales > Magnoliaceae > Magnolia > Magnolia kwangsiensis. Next base: position 65,184,979 of record CM073589.1, read on the forward strand.
CTAGCACAACGCTGGAGTAGCTGTGAAATAGTCCCTGACCGCTTTAAATACATTCTACAAGACCCAAAACTTGTAGAATCAATGGTGCTATAATACTCTAAAACCTCGGATCAAACTCTAAACCGGTTTGTTCTCTGGACCTCTTTGAAACTTTGTATTGGATCTAGACCGCGCGTCGAAAGTCCGATACCTACGATCTTAGACCGTTATAACCGCCTAGCTGGACTTGACAATTATTTCGAAAATCAAGTCCAACCGACATTCACAGGCTATTTCATTGAGCATGGACTGAAGAGAGTGAGAATAGGATTAGATTTGGAATTTGAAATTCAAATCTGGCACACGACTTGACGCGTCAGTATTAAGCATTCTGACTGTCAAAATTCAGCCAAATTACACCTTCGGATCAGGAAAAATTTCTATTTCATATCATGAGACTTGTAGACCTGATCTACGTGCGGTGACCGCTGAACTGAAACATGCGATCTACGAACACTGATGGTCTGAAAACGGGATGTGAACAACATCTGACATGCATGAACGTAAGTTCAATCACGTTCGGCCAGGGGACCACCAGAAATGTCCTTTTGGACCGAAACAGCCCCGATTTGGATATACTTTAAGTATACATTGTTCCCGAGCCTATTTTGGGCATGTTTGGGCTTATAAAAGGGGTTGAAACCCTCTCATATCTCTCGCATCCGAATTTGGAAAAAACCTTAGTTTGAGAGAGAGAAAAGGTGAGAGATTATGAGAGAGAGTGGGAGAGAATTTTCTGCTGCTGGTGCTACCTGCTACACGTGATTAAGCAACACGCTCCAATCACTTTGCCGGTGATTTTTTCACTTTTCTAGGTAAGAAAATACCCTAATTAGTTGCTGATTTGCTGATCCTTAGTTTCCATAGCCTGGTAGCTGATGGATCTTGTACATCAGGTTGCCTAGTCGCCGTAGACAAAGCGTATATGCTCCGTTCGAATCGCTTCACCTATAAGAGATAAGGTGCGGATTTTAGATGCTTTGATTGACTGTTTCCAACGCTTTCAATGTCGTTTAATAGTACATTATCGACGGAAATGCCGTTTGACATGTACAACATGCTGTCCGTTTCCTGTTTCGTAAATATACGAAAAATATGAGATTTAGGGCATTTTAGTCATTTGTAGGAAATACTGTTTTCATCCATAATTTGCTGATGTGATTGACATGGCTTCTTGTCACATTAGAATACTAGGAATGTATGCATAATTAGTTTGGCGAAGAGATTCGCCTAAATGCGCACTTTGAGTCGACATACTATATGTAGACTTAAGTGTGTAGTGTAAGTGTTTGTATAAATGCTTGTATTAGTATGTATTGAATTAAATGGTGTTATGAATTAGTTTGAGATTGATTTCTCAATTAATATGCTGATGTAAATGATTTCCTACATGTTAGCTATATGCATGATTTCATTATATGTATGAAATGCATGTGCTTGAAGATTTACTTAAAGTTGTATGTTATAACATGTGTTAACATGCTCACATGGTTGTATTTCATTTCCAATACTCTCATATGATTGCTGATGTGAATTCATAATTGTTTGGGACTATACCCAGTCCAGGTAGTCGGCAACCGAGCAAGTTCGTGGTTGGCCTATCTTTGCCACGAGCGATGCGTCGATGAACGCGAGTCGTGTCTTGGAGTTGGAGGCAGTGGTTAGGCCACACGAGGTGTTTTATGCACTTCATGTCGTTAGATTTGAGATGCGCTCGTGCTAGTTGAGCCCGTCAAGTAACTCGACTGGCCGTTGTATGTTCACCCTGTATGAGTCATAACTGCTTGAACCTAGGGTACTGAACTAACCATTGTAAACCCTGTCAACCATGGTACCTTGATCCACGAAGACTCATGAGCCGGGCATGGTGGTATAGGACACCGTGGTCGAGCTTTCGGCCTACGCTAGGGCCACAAACCTCCCCGTAGTGACCAGTGAGCACCTATGTCTCGTGAGCAGATTATGGTGATATGGGACACTATATTCTTGCTGTCGGCCTACACTGATCAGGCGACGAGTCCTTTGTAGTGACCGCGAGTATATTCTGAGTCTACGGGAGGCGACGACCCTTCCGTAGTAGTGAGAGTACAGTAGGCCTGTATTGATAAGGTGATGGGGGAGCGGTGCAACGAGCGCGAGCAACAGCCCTTGCAACGACCTACGAAATATACATCGTATGAGATTACTAGGAGTGACGACCCTAGACAGGATCTGTGTTGGAATTGATATAAGGGAAGTACCTTAGTTTCCCAATCCTGCTGTTTGAATGGACTAATAACAACTTGGAAATCATATCACCATTACATTGCATGTGCCTGGATGATGTGGAGCACTGAGCGGTATGCAAGCATGCCGCGGATGAAGATGGTGCCGTATGAGGGAGAACGTCGGTGAGGGCATCCATCATGTCATGTCATATTGCATTAACAACAGTATTAGGATTGTTTGATTTACTGCTTTACTATTATCGCATGATTGATTTGAGAACATATTAATCCTTGCTCTATTATTCCACTGAGTTAGCTACTCATTTCCATGTTTCGGGATGGTGTTTGCAATACCCACTAGACCCTGTCTTAGATGCAGGTGAGGCAGAGATCCAAGAGGCAGAGCCGGACTATAATGAGCACCAGGACGAGTTCTCATACATGCAGTACCACGACGGCTTTGCTTAGGTGGCCTGGGTTGACGGGACTTCTCAGTGGGACTCTTTTGGACATTTGATTTTATTTATTTACATGTATATGAGACTCAGAGATGTATTCATACTTTAGAGACAGTCGAGATCTACTTTGTTTTTCCATACAGTGATATATAGATGCTTTAGTCTTTCGCTTGCTTTTATCACTGGATCTGGAGTATGAATTGCAGTTTTGGTATACTTTTACTCATGTGAATGCTTTAACTCAGACAACATTGAATCATAATCATTTTTGTTGCATAAGTGACGGTCTGGAACTCGGGAGTTGAGTTTATACACGACCCCCGATTTTCAGGGTGTTACAATCAGCCTCATCTAAGTCATATGAATGTAGAAACATAGCAACCCAAAATGTCATAGGCCGAGGATGTAATGCAATATGCAATATGTGGTGCGAATGAAAAGACCAAGCTGCAGTATGAAGTCAGGATGACGGTACGTGATATCGCAGGCTATGGGGCCTATCACAAAGGACTTCTATCCAAACCAGTCCAATACCTAAATTTAGATAGATAGACTAAATGTGGTAAGCTCCTGATCTCAGGTTAGTTGCGCGTCCGTCCGAACCAAAATCCTAGTCATTACAAAAGTACACATAATAATAAGTTGCACACCACCAGCCCGAGTGGATAGTGAATGAATGAATGAATGAGTATAATATTGAGTATACAACTCTTGCTCAATCAGTCCACAAATCAGTATTGTACATCTATGGGATCATCACAGGAGTCTAGTACACTCTACATGCAACCGTCGCCCACTGACGTGCGACCATGCAAGTGGAAGAGACCTCACCATTCGCCTGGTAAGTAGTCAGCCAATATCTACCCGGGACATTGATGGCAGACCTAATCACGAGTTGGTCGAACTCAACCTAGCTATGCCCACTAGCCTCGAGCGAGTAAGGCCGCACTCCCTCCCAACCAACCACAACATAGTGGGAGACACTACCTACTGGTATTCATAGGGGTGCACACGGGTCGGTTTGGTCCGGTTCTGGGGTGAAACTAGAACTGAACCGTTCCTAACGATTCTATGATATTCGGAACCGAAACCGGAACCAAACCATTAGCACCTTAGAACCAAACCGGAACCGGACTGTTAAAACTAGTTCAGTTTCGGATCGGTTCCACGGTTCTGGGCTTTTTATAATCTAGTCTAATTGCATGTTTTATTTTATAATCTAGCCTATGTCCATTCGTTTTGTGATCCATTTGATGAATGGTTTATATATTATATAAGGTATGCAAAAATACATTTATGGAAACAATCAAACAGTGCATTGTAAATCATAAATCATGAGTCAAATATGGAAACAATCAAATGGTTCTTAGTTCAGTTCCAAGTTCGATTGTAGGTTCGATTGCATGGTTTGGTTCCGCGGTTCAGTTCTACGGATTGGTTCACGGTTCGGTTCGATTCTACATACCCCCAAACTGAGAACCGAACCGTTATAATCGGTTCTTTGATTTTTGGAACCAGAACCGGAACCAGTGCACTTTAGAACTGGACTAAACCGGACCGTTTGGTCAGTTTCGGTCCAGTTCCACATTTTTACCGGATCGATGTGCACTCCTAGGTATTCGGCACTTGCGCACTCATGTATCTACTCGGTCTCGACGTTGGGGCATCTCTTGACTTGGAGGCTTAAGGACTTTCACCCACAAACATCCAAAGTACCCAAATGCTCAAACCAAACATCTTCAGTGTCCCATCTAGTGTAATACCCTGACTTTTCAGGACCCGAGTATATGACTTGTGTCCCAAAATTTTGAGTGTTAACCTTAAAAGATGGTCAAATTTGAGTGTACATTTTTTTCTTCATCAGAGTAAGCAAATGAGCATAGTGTGGACAAATTGACATAAAGAAAAATTTATTATCATTCACATATACAAAAAGCTACCCATAATGACTCATACAAACCAATGTCTCTGAATTTAACAAGTACAAGATTTACAAGAATTCAATACATGAAGAATAAAAGAAAGTATATAAATATGAGCCGTAAGATCACGCACCTCCTCCAGGAAAATACAGTAATGCATCCCTGGTAATTGTACCCTGCTCCTCATCAAGTCTGAACATGCACATCACTTAAGCCACCTGTACTACCTGTACGGTTGTATATTTGCTGGATGAGTGGCCAACTGAGTGTGAATTTTTCTCAAGATTAAATAAGCTCAAAGGTCACTACGGGGAGCATATGGCCCAGCGTAGGCCGACGGCTCGGGCATGGTGTCCCATTACCACCATCCCCAGCCCATAAGCTACCATCTTAGGATGTTTATGGAAACCCGTCGACTAGTGGGCAATCATATTATAGTATATGGGGCTTTCCATCGCATGGTTGCACAGTATAAAACATCAAACCCATATAGGGAAAATATCAAAACAAAACCATGTAGTGTGGATATCAAAATATGCCACATAGGGCGAATATCAAAACTATATATACGACAAAGACCATCCTTAAAACCATTGGACACAACAACCTTGGATGGTAGGCCCACATCAATGATCCATCTAGACCACCACTCAATAACCACTAAATCGGAGGTCCATTGCAATCATCGTCAATCGAGTTACATCCTAAGTATGGTTGTACATTTATAAGTAGGGGTTTCCCACTGATGTACCGGTTTAAAGTCCATAAGCAATACACAAATAATCCACAAGCATAAACAAATATACAGGATGAACATTAAGCATGTAATATAGAAATTTAATTTCCATCAGCTAGCACATGTGATCATAAGAGAGAGATATCAATTATAAATTTAAGTAAAAAACTATAACTTAAGCTAATGAGAAGATGAAAAGCTCAAGGGGAAGAATCATCACCTTATACTTTGAATCGCCTTCTAGTGTCGCTTTGAATTGCCTTCTAGTGTCGCTAAATGCTTGCGCCCTTAGAATTGTATCCTACCACAAATCATGAACTTGTATCATTAGATCCAAGTTCCACTCACTACCTAGGTTTAAGATCATATCTTAGGGTTTGAGTTATCTATCTTAGGATTTTAATGTGAAATTAGGGTTTTCATCCTAGAGTTTAGGTTTAGGCTAGATTTTAAGGTTGAACTCTAGTGGTGTGTAATTATTTATAATGTCAATTTAATAGTTATAAAATATTTACTAACATTAGTATTATAGTTAATATTAGTTAATAATCATTATGATGATAATTAATATTCTGATATACTATCTATGATAAGACAATGCATTAGCATTTAATAATGGTATCATTTTAATTTCTTGTATATAATAATTATCATTAGGATAGGTAATTTACTAATGGTCATGCATTCTTGATATTTGCAAATCCTGATGAGGATGGAAATTGAAGTCAAGATAATTTGATAATTAGAAAGTAATTGTTAGCATTAATAGTAGCTACCATAGTAATAATAATAGTTATGATGACAATAATCACTAGGACCTACTAATAAGGGTAGTGTCCGAAAGAGATAGTTTAAATGATTACTATTTGCTAATTACAATTCTGTTTTATCCTAATTAACTCGAGCATAAGTAACCTACTAATGGTTAACCATATTGCAATGACTATAGTAATATTAATGATGATGATAAATCATGAAACTAACATAAGGAGAAGAAATTAGCTCACATTGGTTGACATGACAACAGTTTAGGTTTTGGAGGATCTCATGAATACAATTATTTGGGCCTGCATTAGAGTGGTCAGGCCCACTCAATTTCTGTCCCAAGAAGTGGCCTAGATTGGGCCGAAACTTCCCAACACCAAGGCCTGAATTGGGCCTGACTTTAGGCGGATCTGTCCCAACACCTAGCTGTCCATTGGTAGCCCAGACTGGGCCTGGTTTTAGCCCAATTTAAGGACCAAGTAATGGCTGATTTCAGCCCCAAACCTGGCCTAGTTTGGTGGCTGGGCCTGGTCTAGATCACTACCCGAATTAGAGCTGGGCATGGCGATGTTTGGTGCTGCCCACTGAGATCTGAAACGTGGCCCACCAGTATGAGCAAGGCCCACAGAGATTTGTGGTGTGGCATCTCAGGTACGGCCTGCCCACTGGACGTGGTGCGGCGATGATAGCAGCGGTAACAACATCATTACACAGCTTCTCCCTCTCTCACAGTCTTTCTTCCCCTTCTCCCTTCCATATCCTTCCATCTCTCCCTTTCTCTGAGTGTGTGTGTGTGCGCTGGAACTCCAGCAACCCACAAACACGACCAGGTCTGAGTCCAACTTGACTTAACAATGAGTCGGGTTGCTACCTGAACCCGCTCACTCTCTCTCTCTCTCACTTTCTCTCCCTATTTTCTCTTCCTGATTTCTCTCTTTTCCCCTTTTTTTTCTTTTCTTCCTGCTCCCAATCTCCACCTTTGTCCATTATAGACCCGACAATGGCAGTGGGCCCTACCGACTCATCTTGGATGAGCCGACCATGGTGGTGCGGTGCAACAGCCACACCACCCCATCTCTTCTTCTTTCTACTTCTTCCTATCTTCCTCCTTTCTTCACTCTTCCTCTTTGTAGATGGTAGAGATGATCCTAGACTCGGTCCAATGGCACCAGCAGCATCGTTGAATGTAGAAAACTGTCGAGGAAGATGACAACCATCAATGGCGTTTTTGAAAATGAGCTTCTTCCTCCAATCCACCTCCTTCAGATGATTCGTAAGGATCCTAGAAAACTCCTAGACAAGATTTTTCAAAGCTTGAGGAAGGTTTAGGTGATGGGTTTGCTAAAGCAAGGAGATGGACGATTTTCTCGGGTGGCTATAAAAATGGACGGGGCGCCCTTGTCCCTCGATATCTATGCCCTTTTATGCTCGCCTTAACCCTTTCTAGATCTTCTCTGGCCGAAACTGCCTCTAAAATGGTGGGCAAGATGGAAACTGGTCGTGGTTTTGTTTAGAATGCCCTAACACATGGGTGGCGGATGGATGGTCAGGACCCGTCCAAAATAAAGGTCTCTGATTGGACGAGAGAACCTCACACGGATTGCAACCATTGGCAGGAGAAAACTTTCACGCCCCAAACTCGGAAACCGGGCTCACAAAATTTTCGATCGCCGAATTCGGCGCCGACAACCTCAGTAGAACCCCATTCTCGGCTCCTAGCGCCCATTCGCCAGGTTCCGATCCTGGGATGCTACGAGGAGAATTTTCAATGTCAGTTTGATTCGTAATAAGCATAACCAAAGGCATAACCTACAAACAACAACCAAGAACTCTATTACATTTCCACTATGATCAAAAACTTTATAAGTACAATGAGCATAAAGGGAAATACAATGGTAAATAACGAAAACTCCAAAACGCTCTGCAACTTGCTCCTGCCTCAGCGCTGCTGCGATCCAACGTCACCTGCACGCAACGGTCATGCATAAGCTTACAGAAAGCTTAGAGGGTGGTGAAAGTGTGTGCACAAGGTAGTAATATGAACATGCAATGTCAGAGTAAGGCGGAATATACAGATGGAACCATAATATCATGAGCCGTACCAAGGCTATGCAATGCAAGACATGAATGGTATCGGCCATCCCAAGGCCATGCGATGTACAATGTAACTTAAGCATACAGATCCTCATCTATGTCCACACATCAATACAGCTCAAAACATGGAATATCACCGGGGTCTAGTACACTCTAAACCAGATTGCCGTCACATCACTCGCAATAAGGTAAGTGGAAGAGACCACACTATCCGTCTGCCAATATTGGGCGCGACTCGTCGATAGCGAACCCATTCCTCGAGCTGGTCAAACTCAGCCTAGCATTGCCTCCTACTCTCAGGAGGATAAGGCCGCACCCCCTTCCAACCGACCACGACACAGTGAAGAGCGTAACCGTCTGGTAATCGGCACTCAACGCTCATCTACCCACTCGGTCTAGACGTTGGAGCAACCTCTTGGTACCATAAGGGTTTAGGGACTTTCACCTAGGGATATCTATAGTACCCCATGTAGAACAAGATTTTCGTATCCAATCCTGCCAACCACGATCTGTCTGTGGAGGCTACGGCCCCGATGTCGCTAGGGCGTATAATAACCATGTCACACAAATGCGAAATGCATGAATCACGCTATCCAGTCATGCAACCAATCCTACGCATATCATGTGCTCATGTAGGGCAACACCGCCTAACCAGGAGCCCATAAACAACCTGCCCGAAGGCATATACTATGATCAGTCAATCCTCATATCAAGCATACATATGATGCGTATGATCATGGGTTATGGAACTGTACTAAACATGTAAATGAGTGATGAACCATCCTTACGACGCAGATGGGCCTATACGGCCGAAACACAGCAAGTACGGCCCAGTAATGGGCCTTAAGGAGAGTCGTAATGTGTACATCCAACCAACATTACACTCACAATGTGGACGTCAAACCAACATTGCTCCTAAGGCACGATCTTTGTAAACATCGGTACTTAGTCTGTAATGGATTTACACATTGTAATGGACCGTAGGTTCTTCCCATTGGACCTTACATATATATCAAATGGGCCATATCTTATAGGCCTTCTATTCATCAGATGGGCCACATAAATGGATCATACCAATGGGTCTTATGTGCATTGCAATGGGTCAAAATTCGTGGGCCTTGGATTGCATCAAATGAGCTTAGTCTCATGAGTCTAATATGTGACCAATGGGCCACACCAATTGGGTCCCACATGTAGATCAAGTGGGCCTCAACCCATAGACCTAACATGAGTCAAATGGACCTACACCCTGAGGCCTTAATCAAATAAAATGGGCTTAACTCATGGGTCTCAAATAAATCTAATGGGCCTAAAACCCATGGACCCTTTTTATAATCAAATGGGTTTAGTCCCATGGGCCTTACAATATATCAAACGGCCTAGTCTCATGGCCTTAGAACATATCAATTGGGCCCAATCCCATGGCCTTACATAAATCAAAGTGGGCCCCCAATGAACTACTGTAACTGCATTAGGATGGTCCTTAAAACAGGCCAAGGTGGGGTCCATAAGAGCTAAGGATCTAACTCATTCTTTAAGCCCATGTCATAAAACAGACTCTTAAAATGAATGGATGGTTTGGATGCAGCCCATGCATCATGCGTGGGTCCCATTGCCGCTGGACAGCGGGGGTGGCATGTGCATCAAGGAGGGCTCCACCGTCCGCTGGACGGTGGAGGTAACGCAGCAGCACGGTGGGCGCCACCGTCCACTGGACGGTGGGCTAAAACGCATGCATCATGGTGGGTCCCATGTGGGGCCCACTAAAATGTCTATTTGCCATCCAAGCTGTTCATAAGGTCACTCTGACCTGGATGAAGGGAAAACATAAATTTCAGCTTGATCCAACACATCTGTGGGCCCCAGAAAGATTTCAATGGTAGATGCTCAATCTCACTGTTTCATGTGATGTGGGCCACCTGAGTATTGGATCTGGCCGAAATTTGGAGGGGGCCCACCTGAGGAGGGGACCCACCTCGTGAATAGGTCGGATGTCAAACAAACATTAAGGTGGGGCCCACGGCTGGAGCCGTGGGTCCCTTGCTGGACGCCGCCAGCCCGCCTACACGGCTGCACGCAGCAGCGTGCAGCGCTGCCCGCTGACACCAACATGCAAAGGCTCTGCCTCTTATCAATTTTGGGAAAAATCTGTTTTCCCAGAGTTTTTCATGTGTGGGGCCCGCTAAAATGAAATCCGCTCCGGCCATTGCGTTCTGTGGCCCGCAACAGTCGAAATGAGTCCAAAGTTTGAATTTTTTTAGGATTAGAAGATGAAATAAAAACAGAAAAGGATCCTTGAATGGTAGAGATGCATTCTTTGATGCTATGGCCCACCAGGTCTTCCAATCAGCCCCGGACTTCTACCCAACGGTTAAAACACTGTAAGTAAGAGGGTAGACGGCTTGGATTGTCTAAGTACATCACGGTGGGGCCTAAGCAAGTGGACCACCAAAAGTTCCTCTTCTTCTTTCCCTTTTTCTCTTTTTCCTTTGAAACGTCCAGCATCCCAGACACTGGACGGTCTTGGTCCCTTAAAGGAAATGCAATGTGGTGGGCCCTGATGGAGTGGGCCACCACGGATGAGTGACATGGGTACAATGTATATGGTGGACCCCACTTGAATACATCTTGAAAAAAATAATGTCAAGGTGGGATCCATTCAAGTGGGCCACACAATCATATAGCATAAAAATAAAATAAAATAAAATAAAATAAAAGAAATAAAAGAGAGAGAGAGAGATAGAGAGTGGGACACGCCTTGTGATGGAGGGCTCCGCCACTATAAGCCCTCCTTTGAATGAAATCATACAATAAACGGACCCCTTTGAACATGGGACCATCAAAAATGTAAATCAATGGTGGAGATCCATTCCCCACCGACATGGACAGTCTAGATGACCTTTCAAAATCAAATAAACATCATGATGGGGTCCATGGAGAATGGCCCCATCATGGAATGATCATGATGATCTAAGTGGTCCATCGGCCACATCTTAGGGTCCCAAGTGAGATCCACACCATTGATCGGTGGGCCTCACTTGGTCCACCATAAAAATAAGAAAAACTACCCTATAGAGGCACCCACCGTCCTATCTTCTTGCTCCTAGGGGTTCCTTGGCACATTGGCTTCAACTTCAATGGATGAGATGAAGAATGGAAGGTTGAGATGGGAGCTGATGGGGTAGGAAGGTGGGCCACTTGGAGCTTAGGAGAGTTTGGAAAATTTCATACATATGGAGTCTTAGAACTCTTTTGTTGCTTGGAAATTTGAAATGAGAAAGAGAGAAAGAGAGAGAGAGAGTTGTAAAGGGAGAGAGAGAGTGATGGATGGATGTGGTGAGTGATGGTTGTGTAAGAAAAGCTTGACTTTTGAGGCATTTGTGTAAGAGAGGTATGGGTGGTGAAGACTTTTGTGGCTTTTTGTGTAAGAGAGGTATGGTTTTGGGAGACTTTTGTGGTTACTTGGGAAAAGGGAATGAAGTGATGTGTACTTGACATGTGATGGATTGATGGATTGATTGATTGATGGGATTGATGTGATTGATGTGACACATCGTAGAGATTCCCTTGGGTTTCGCAATGCGCGGCATTTTTTCACACCGAACGTTGGCCCACATCTCTTGACCAGGGTATCGCCTCGGCGCGCGAGTCGCGGTATCGGAACTGCAACGACGGCGCGGTCGCTATGGTATTGGTTTCGGGTTGAGTCGACTCGGGTTGTCAGTATATGAATCAGGGTCGTGCGTCGATATCGGTTAAGGGTCGAAGGTTACCGAAATTCGACCGGTAAGACCGCGAAAGTCTTCAGAAAGGTACGGACCAAAAAAGGGTCTTACAGCTCTCCCCTCCTTATAAAAAATTTCGTCCTCAAAATTTACAGAAGCATCGAAACTAAGCATTACTCTTGAAGAAGAAGCGACATAACATCATCATATAGAATCGAAGATAGCATACAAAATACATCACATGATCAACCATCAAAGAGATGAGGATAACGCTCTCGAATCTCAGCCTCACGCTCCCACGAAGCCTCCTCAACAGAATGGTGACCCCACTGCACCTTCACCAACGGAATGACCTTGGTTCTGAGGACCTGCTCCTTCCGATCAAGGATACGGACTGACTGCTCAATGTAAGAAGCGTCCTCACGAACCTCCAACGGCTGCCAATCAATAACGGAAACTATGTCTGACCCACATTTCCTCAACATGGAGACGTGAAAAACGTCGTGGACGCCAGACAACTATGACGGCAAAGCAAGCCGATATGCCACTGCGCCAATGCGACCAGTGATCTCAAAAGGTCCTATAAATCTCAAGGCAAGCTTGCCTTTCGCTCCAAATCGAACTACGCCCTTCATGGGCGAGACCTTGAGATACACATGGTCTCCTACATCAAACTCCAAGGGACGACGCCGATGATCAGCAGAACTCTTCTGTCGGCTCTGAGCTGTGCGCTGCCTGATGATATCTATAGCCTCTGAAGTCTCCTGCACAAGCTCGGGACCTAGGAGACGACGCTCTCCAACCTCGATCCAACAACTCGGTGATCTGCATGGTCTGCCATATAGTGCCTCAAAAGGTGTCATGCCGATAGTCGCCTGATAGCTGTTATTGTATGCGAACTCAGCCAATCGCAGATGCTCATCCCAGTTACCCCCGAAGTCAATCGCGCAGGCCCGAAGTATATCCTCAAGTATCTAATTGACCCTCTCAGTCTGGCCATCGGTCTGCGGATGGTACGCGGTGCTGAGCTGTAAATTAGTCCCCATCGCTCGCTGGAAGCTCCTCCAAAACTGAGACATGAACCTCGAGTCTCGGTCAGAAACGATCGAGACTGGAACGCCATGCAGTCTCACAATCTCCTCAATAAATAATCTCACAAACCGGTCCATAGACCAAGTCGCACGCATCGCAAGGAAATGTGCCGACTTCTTCAAACGATCCACAACAACCCAAATGGTGTAATGACCGCGCTAAGTCCTCGGCAAACCCATAATGAAATCAGTCGACACGTGCTCCCACTTCCACATCGGGACGCTCAACGGCTGCAACAGACCAGGAGGTCTCTGAGATCGGCCTTGACACGCTGGCATGTGTCACACTCGGCCACAAAACTGGCGATCTGACGCTTCATTCCCGCCCAAAAATACTGTCGCCTCATGTCACGGTACATCTTCGTCGAGCCCGGGTGGATAGAAAATCACGATCGATGTGCCTCGGTCATAAGATCTCTGCGCAACTCTGGAATATCCGGGATACATAATCGGCATCTGAAATGAAGTCCACCGTCTGTACCGATCTGCCAATTTGCCTGACCCTCAGATGTCGCCTCAGCCATATAACTCTACAACGACTCATCAGCCTGCTGAGCCTCGATCACCCTAGCGATAAGAGAGGGTTGAATCGACAAGCTCGATAACTGTATAATGGAAGACTGCAGGCCAAACTCAAAATCATACGCTGCGATATCCTCAAGCATCCGCCACTCCTGAATCATCATATGCGCCACTAGGCCTCGTGGCTGACGGCTGAGGGCATCTGCCACCACTTTCGCCTTGCCCGGGTGGTACTGGAGGTCAAAATCATAGTCTTTCAAGAGCTTCATCCAGCGCCTGTCTCATATTCAACTCAGACTGTGAGAAGAGGTACTTCAAGCTCTTGTGATCAGAGAAGAGCTCGAACCTGACCCCATAAAGATAGTGCCTCCACACCTTTAGTGCGAAGACAACTGCAGCCAGCTCTAAGTCATGCGTAGGATAGTTCAGCTCATGGACCTTGAGCTGACGAGACGCAAAGGCCACTGGTCTCCCGTGCTGCATCAGGACAACGCCCAAACCGACATGCGAGGCATCAGTGAACACAATAAAGCCATCACTCCCAGAGGGAAGAGTGAGGACAGGAGCGGACGTCAGACGGTCCTTCAACTCCATAAATGCCCGCTCGCAATCGTCACTCCAAATAAACTCTGCGTCCTTCCGAGTCAACCTGGTCAGTGGGGCTACAATACGAGAAAAACCCTCAATGAAACGTCAGTAATAGCCCGCCAAACCAAGGAAAATACGGATCTCAGTTGCAGTTGTGGGCTGGCACCACTGACGCACTGCCTCGACCTTTGAGGGTCCACTACGACACCCTCCCTCGTCACCACGTGACCGAGGAACTTCACCTCCTCCTGCCAGAACTCACACTTCTCTAGCTTCGCATACAGCTGGTGTGCGCGGAGGGTCTGCAAAGTAATCTCTAAATGCTGCTCGTGCTCCTCACGGGTCCTCGAGTAGATCAGAATGCCATCAATGAAGACTACAACAAACTGATCCAGATATGGGCGAAAAACTTCGTTCATCAGCTGCATGAAGACAGCGGGTGCATTGGTCAGTCCGAAGGACATGACCTGAAACTCAAAATGACCGTAACGCGTCCTGAATGCTGTCTTCGGAATGTCCTCATCTTGGACCCGAATCTGATGATAACCGGAACGCAGGTCAATCTTCGAAAAGAACTGTGCACCCTGCAACTGGTCAAACAAATCATCAATCCTAAGGAGCGGGTACTTGTTCTTGATCGTGACTTTGTTGAGCTCACGATAGTCAACGCAGAGCCTCAACGAGCCATCCTTCTTCTTCACGAAGAGTACCGGCGCTCCCCACGGCGAACTGCTTGAACGGATAAAACCCAACTCTCGCAACTCGTCCAACTGCTTCTACCGTTTCCGTAACTCTAACGGTGTCATACGATACGGGGCCTTCGAAATAGACGCGGTACCGGGCACGAGATCAATCTGGAACTCGGTGAGTCGACGAGGCGGTAATCTCGGAATCTCCTGAAACACATCGGGAAAATCGCAAACCACGGGCAGATGGTCGATGCAAGCGGCAACAGGCTCCTTTACTACATATGACATCAAACAAGAGGAGGATTTTCAATGTCAGTTTGATTCGTAATAAGCATAACCAAAGGCATAACCCACAAACAACAACCAAGAACTCCATTACATTTCCACTATGATCAAAAACTTTACAACTACAATGAGCATAAAGGAAAATACAATGGTAAATACCAAAAACTCCAAAACGCTCTGCAACGTGCTCCTGCCTCAGCGCTGCTGCGATCCAACGTCACCTGCATGCAATGGTCGTGCATAAGCTTACAGAAAGCTTAGAGGGTGGTGAAAGTGTGTGCACAAGGTAGTAATATGAACATACAATGTCAGAGTAAGGTGGAATATACAGATGGAACCATAATATCATGAGCCGTACCAAGGCTATGGAATACAAGACATGAATGGTATCGGTCATCCCAAGGCCATGCGAAAGTTTGAATTTTTTTGGGATTAGAAGATGAAATAAAAACAGAAAAAGATCATTGAATGGTAGAGATGCATTCTTTGATGCTATAGCCCACCAGGTCTTCCAATCAGCCCCAGACTTCTACCCAATGGTTAAAATACTGTAAGTAAGAGGGTAGACGGCTTGGATTGTCTAAGTACATCACGGTGAGGCCTAAGCAAGTGGACCACCAAAAGTTCCTCTTCTTCTTTCCCTTTTTCTCTTTTTCCTTTGAAACATCCAGCGTCCCAGACGCTGGACGGTCTTGGTCCCTTAAAGGAAATGCAATGTGGTGGGCCCTGATGGAGTGGGCCACCACAGATGAGTGATATGGGTACAATGTATATGGTGGACCCCACTTGAATACATCTTGAAAAAAATAATGTCAAGGTGGGATCCATTCAAGTGGGCCACACAATCATATACATAAAAATAAAATAAAATAAAATAAAAGAAATAAAAGAGAGAGAGAGAGAGAGAGTGGGACACACCTTGTGATGGAGGGCTCCGCCACTATAAGCCCTCCTTTGAATGAAATCATATAATAAACGGATCCCTTTGAACATGGGACCATCAAAAATGTAAATCAACGGTGGAGATCCATTCCCCACCGACATGGACAGTCTAGATGACCTTTCAAAATCAAATAAACATCATGATGGGGTCCATGGAGAATGGCCCCATCATGGAATGATCATGATGATCTAAGTGGTCCATCGGCCACATCTTAGGGTCCCAAGTGAGATCCACACCATTGATCGGTGGGCCTCACTTGGTCCACCATAAAAATAAGAAAAACTACCCTATAGAGGCACCCACCGTCCGATCTTCTTGCTCCTAGGGGTTCCTTGGCACCTTGGATTCAACTTCAATGGATGAGATGAAGAATGGAAGGTTGAGATGGGAGCTGATGGGGTAGGAAGGTGGGCCACTTGGAGCTTAGGAGAGTTTGAAAAATTCTATACGTATGGAGTCTTGGAACTCTTTTGTTGCTTGGAAATTTGAAATGAGAAAGAGAGAAAGAGAGAGAGAGTTGTAAAGGGAGAGAGAGAGAGTGATGGATGGATGTGGTGAGTGATGGTTGTGTAAGAAAAGCTTGACTTTTGAGGCATTTGTGTAAGAGAGGTATGGGTGGTGAATACTTTTATGGCTTTTTGTGTAAGAGAGGTATGATTTTGGAAGACTTTTGTGGTTACTTGAGAAAAGAGAATGAAGTGATGTGTACTTGACATGTGATGGATTGATGGATTGATTGATTGATGGGATTGATGTGATTGATGTGACACATCATAGAGATTCCCTTAGGTTTCGCAACGCGAGGCATTTTTTCGCACCGAATGTTGGCCCACATCTCTTGACTAGGGTGTCGCCTCGGCGCACGAGTCGCGGTATCGGAACCGCAACGACGGTGCGGTTGCTATGGTATTGGTCTCGGGTTGAGTCGACTCGGGTTGTCAGTATATGAATCAGGGTCGCGCATCGATATCGGTTAAGAGTCAAAGGTTGCCGAAATTCGACCGGTAAGACCGCGGAAGTCTACAGAAAGGTATGGACCAAGATACGGGTCTTATAAAAATGGTGGGATAGTTTCTCATTTTTGAAAATAAACTCACACACAACCAGTTTTCACCCAGGTTTGTGCGCACGCATGCGCTTGACATTGTGTGAAATAGGTGGGGTTATGGTCATCCGTGGGCCCTGCATCAGATGAGTGGTTCAGATCTTCCACCCGTGATGAGATGGTGGGCCACACGTTGATCAAACAAGGGCGGAGAAAACATAAGGGAGCCGTTTGAAACGAATGCGGGCAGGAGGTTTTCCTCTTCTGGAAAACGTCCGGTCAGCCCAACCTGACCGATACAATGGGTGTGGTGCACGGAGAATGCACCACCTTCTAATGCACGTGCAGCCACAAAATGGTTCCTCCATGATGCAATTTGTAGATCCACTCCATCCATTCTTCTAGAGGGCTCTCCCAAAGGGTTTTTAGCCAATGATCAGGTTGATCTAAGGTCTAGGTGGGGCCCACAACTCAATTTGTAGTCATAGGATGGTTTCTCGTCAACCTAGTGGTTGGATGATTCCCAAGTTGGATGTCAACGGTTAAAAGATCCCAATGGCCTATTTGTAAGGCTTTCATCATATATTAATAACCGATTCTAATATTAATATAATTTTTATCATTTTTGTATATTACTTATAATTACAATATATTTAAAATCCCATACGTATATATATATGTATACTTTTAATATTAACATTTTACTAATTACATGCTGCTATTCGTACACTCATTTATATACATAATTTATAACATACAATATTGTATTATACGTATATATGAACTGCAAATTGTACAATATCTTATTTAAAATCACATCGTTAAATAATATAAAATTTTATTCAAATATCTAATAATTTTTGGTATAAATGTTTATAAAAATATTCAACACTACATTAATATTTATAATTCAATTATATATTGTAAAAATATTTATTCATTATGTTTAGTTAATATAATATTATTTTCATAATATTTTATATTCGTTAGTTATATACATATCACTCTACTACAGCACATTTTCATCCATTATTTATATGATAAATAAATTATCAAATACGTCCATAATTCTTTTGATTTGTGTTTATGTAAAACTCATAATATAATAAATAAAGAAAATATACTTACTAAATATTATTGGAGCACCAACGGACAGATGGGTCCACATATGGATAGGAACTGTTTTAATGATCGGATTTAAACTAGGATGAACGTGAATGTTTACTTAAGCATGGCTTGTATTTATGCTCAGTTTAATTATACGGTAACACCCGAATACTGGAAAATACGAGGTGTTACATCTAGCCATGCACGACATTCCTGTGGAGGCTACAGCCCTGATGTCACTGGGCATACAGTAATCACAACACACACAATATAAGATGCATGAGTCATATAATCTAGTCATGCATCAATCCTACGCATACCGTGCGCTCATGTGAGATAACCTCCACTTATCAGGGAGTCTCATAACAACCTGTCCAATGACATATGCAATGGTCAACCACATCTCATAATAAACATGCAGATGATGCGTGTGGGCATGTATCATGATGCTACGCTGTCACATACTCATAATCAACATCGATAATCGGTCTCGATATCACATACTCATAATCAGTATTGGTAACTAGCATCAATAATCGGCCTCAACAATCGGAATCAGCCTCGAAAATCAGAATCGGCCTTGATAATCGACCTATATAATCGGCCACAACAATCAGAATCGACCTCAACAATCGGAATCGACAATCGAAATCGGCCTCAACAATAGGAATTGACAATCAGAATCGGTAATCGGCCTAAAAAAGGCCTAAGGGAAGGTCACAATGTGGACATTTAACCATCATTGTCTATTGATATGGACATTTAACCAACATCGATCCCAAGGAGTGGCCCACATAGAGCCAAACATATAGTGGGCCCATGGCCTCACACAAGTACCTAATACACATCACTATGGGCCTCACTCATGGACTGCATATATATCACAATGGGCCTCGGTACATGGGCCATAAATACATCACATCGGGCCCCAACACATGGGCCAGGAATACATCACAATGGGCCTCATCATATGGGCTGAAAATATATCACAATGGGCCACGTCCCATGGGCCTAATGCACATCACAATGAGCTGCATCAATGGGTTTATATACACATCAAGTGGGTCGCATCAATGGGCCGCACTAATGGGCCTCTTACATCACATCAGGCCTCACCACTTGGGCCTGATATACACCACATATGGCCTGCACATATGGGCCTCAAATATACATCAAGTAGGCCACATCAATGGGCCATAAATACATCACATGGGCCTAATTCAAAGGCCATAAATATATCATGACGAGCCTTACATAAGGGCCTTATATACATCGTATCGGGGTGGGCCCTGCACATTCCAAATGGGTTCCATAAACATCATCTAGGCCTCACATGGCAGCTAAAATGGATGGACAATGTGGATGTGAAGTACATCAAAGTGGGTCTCACCGTTAAATGGACAGTGAGAATACAACGTATACATCATGGTGGGCCACACCTGTCCAGTAAACAGAATGGACAACAAGGCTGAAAATACATAACATCAAGGTGTGCTCCACGGCAGACGAACAGTGTGAAATACATTACATAATCAAGGTGGGTCTCACCTGCCCACACATGTCACACGGTGGGGTGGGCCCACTTCATCAAACAGATGGACGGTATGAATAAAACACATATGTCAGGTGGAGTCCCATCATCCTTAGATGGACAGTGTACATATGAAACACATACAACACTGATGGGGTCCACGTGATGGCCCAGGGCCCCATGGACCAAGCCATTATTAGTGTTCTCCCTTCATACAGTCCAGTCCATGACTGGATGGCCTGGATGAAACCATACATCAAGGACCAGCTTTTAGATTAAGTTGATATTTATGTTTTTCTCTTCATATGGTCTAGCAGTAGAGGCTATTGGACATCCCATGGCTGAACGGTATGGATGTAATACATCCATCAAGGTGGGGTCCACATACATGTGGCTCACTAACCACATACATCAAGGTGGCCCCACGTACACATGGCCCACTAATGGATGGTGTGGATCTAATCCATTCATCAAGATGGGCCACAAAGGGGAAAAGAGAGAGAGAGAGGTGAGGCGTGGGAGCTCCGCCACTATGAGCTCCCCTTTGCAAGATACAATACATACATCAATTGGGTCCCACCACAAGTGGGCCCTCAAATATAAATCAATCGTGGATCACCCACCTATGGCCTCCTTTAGTTCCTTGGACTCCTTGGCTCCTAAGCTTCAACTTCGATGTAGGATAATGAGATTTGAATGGTGGAGATGGGAGATAGAGTGGTAGGGAGTGTGCCACACATAAAACTCTCTCTCACTTCATGGAAGCCATGGACATTTTTCTCTCCATAGGGTTGCTTAGAAAATAGTTAGAGAATGAGAGAGAGAGAGAGATAAGAGGAGAGGGATGGGTGATGGGTGTTATAAGGAAGGGATGGAGAGGTATGAGTTTGTTTGAATTTTGGGTAAAAGATGGATGGGTAGGGAGAGAGAGAGTTAACTTAGGGAAAGAAGGGATGTGTGCTTGTACTTAAGATAGGTGTGTACTTGATTGATTGATTGAGGGGATAGGTTGTAGATATTCTCTCAAAATTCGCAACGCGCAGCGTTTTCCTCAGACTGAACGCGTGCCCATATCTCCTGGCCAGGGTATCGCCTCAGTGCGCAAGACGCAGCAATGGCGTAGTCACAAGGGTACAAGTTTTGAGTTGAGTCGACTCCGATATACAGGACTCAGCTTAAGATCGCGCACAAACGTCAGATGCAGGTCGAGGGTTGCCGAATTTCGACCGGGAGGACCGTGGAAACCTACAGAACGGTGCGATCTAGGATACAGGCCTGACACTGGCTATAGTTGATCTACGTTGATGGCTATCTTTAATGTGCAATTTAGCCATATGTGTGTGTTTTTTTGAGTCCAAATGAAGCCAACGGGTGAGATCTAATCCCATTTAAAGTGAGGTGTCTACACATACACACAATATCATGGGCACCACACCGGTAATGTGTCTTAGATTTCAAAAGTAGCACTTACCATAGAATCCTCGCCATCAATTTTATTCACCTTATTAAAATGCTTTGTCCATCACCAACCACTTTTATTTTTAGTTTTTTTTCCTAGGTCATAGTACGGTAACCAAAATGAACGGTGCCACATGTATCGTCAGGAAATGGCTCTACCATATTCTCGATCCACCAAATGAATCTAACTCATCATATCACTTTAATACCTTGGCAAGACATGATGGATGATCTCCAAGCACCTACAAATTACTGAGCCTACTTTAAATACACTTGAGTGAAATCAAGTTTTCCAAAATTTGGATCCTAATTTAGTGTATGATGACAAAAAAAAAAAAACTATGGTTATTTGATTATCCAATTATTAGATTGGTGGACATTTAATGGATGGTTAAAAACAAAATATATCCAATGGTCCCATTTCAACAAATAAGTGTCCAGGAATCTCAGGCTAGGATTGTAATGAATTTGATATTAGGACTTTTGGTATATTGAAAGGGAGTCCACAATTTACCCTACTTAATTTGTATACTGTGTATACAATTTTTTAACGCTTACGTATCAAGTGTCATACACAATCCAAGTACAATTTTGAGATTGTAGCTCGGAGACTGTGGGTTCTACACTTTAGTGGGTCTAATATGGGGCAATATTTTACAGGTGTACAATTTATACTGCCATGTATTAAATCGTGGATTGTATAAAAGTAAAAAATGAGGTTTTTTTTTCATATAGCCAGTTATTTTAGGCTATGAACCAAAATTTTCCCTTTTAAATTATTTTTAAAAAGTCATTTACTTTTGAATTTGGATCCTTGGCTTGCCACAAATTGGTTTTCGTGTTTTACTACACTATGATTGGTCTATATCATCACTGTTGTTATTAACAGCGTGCGGACACATTAAATGCAGTCTTTCATGATGTGACCCAATCACATTACAACAAATAGGTTTTTCTTTTTTGCGGCAAACAAACAATCTAAATTCTTATCTTTTTCATATATACATAAAAAGTCACTTTTGTTGACTTTGATTGATGAAGCATGAGAAAAAAGTGAATGTTATCTATGAAAAGACATTTTATTATTTTACCAGCATTTCCACTATTTTTCCCTGGTATATGTGTGGAATATTATCAACCCATTCAATGTATGAAACATTACTTCAGGTGGTTAAAGCAAAAAGTTGATGAGGGTCACTGCTTAGACATTGTCTATCAAAGTGATCTATGATCCACCATACACATGACAATATATGGTCTTGTCACCCCCTTAATGATTTCTTGTTCTTTTCACAACCTTATAAAAGCTATGTTCTCATGATCATGCTTCATCGATTATTCTAATATTGGATTATTATATTGGAACTTGAGCCATTAAAACTTCTTTTCAAGGTTCCAAATTCATCTTTGTAAACAATCATATGTTCAACAAATTTTATTTTTTTTTTAAGTTGCAAATGTGAATAGTTTACATCTTCATCTAAGTTACATTTGATGTGAAAACTTATAAGGTGTGCTCACAATTATCAAAACCCTACCACTTTCAATCCTTTCTTTCTCTTGTTGTGATGATGATTGTCCTTAACTCATCATGTTGCATTCAGTTGTAACCCCCCCCCCCCCCCCCCCCCCCCCGTTCTTTATTACAATGAAGATGAAGATCTTAAATAGTTTAGATCTTCATGTAACCAACGCATGCACCTTTATTTAGACTCATGGTTTCATTCCTCTAAGTGACTATTTCTTTGTGCATTTGTAGCCCACTTGATCAAGTGATAGATTATAAACATTCATTCAAGTGGGATGATAGAGCTTTTACCAATGAGAAATGTTTTAGTGCTTCAAAAGCATTATAACTTATAATGCTCTTAGTGATATTGTGAACGTCCCCATGCGAGCGTAGAACGACCTTACTTCCTCAACTTTTTCTGGCTTCTTTTATGCAATTAGAGTATCATGTTGACTCAAATGTAAAGATATGTTTAACTTGTTGTTAGTACTAGCCAAATGAAGCTTAAAATCGACAACCAACTAGAAATCATATAATCACTTAAATGTTAACAAATCATAAGATCCCCCAACTCAAGTGACTCTTGCGATTGATTTGTAACTTTAAATTCCTAGTAAGGACCTTAGTTACGGAAAAGGAAATGGTTAGGCACTATTTTTCCCTCATATGATGTGTGGTTTCTACTTAACGAGATTTAATGCTTTTTAGAGGATTCAGCAGAATTTCAGTGTCACTATATCTAGTCATGCTTCACATAATTTACAACTGTAGGAAGGTAAAAAGCAAATAAATAACACTTAACCTTACTTCGTAGAGTGTAAGATTTCGGATAGGCAAAATAAAGTACAAGAAAATAGACACAAAAAGGGAGTATTGTATGATAAAAGATAAAAGAAAATGAGTGTGTTCCTGATGTTCTTGGGATGTGTGGAATAAAATATCGGTTAATTTGAGATCTGAGAAGGAAAAGGGGAGACCTGGCACCCTTTTTTGTAAAGAGGATGGTCGGATATCTCCAAATCCAATTCTACTCTTTAACTTTAGTAGTTTCTTCTGCTTGGAATGTTCACTTTTAGTTGGACACGGTGATGGCACAATTAGGCTTTTTTCGAACCTAGCAAGAGTCAGAGTGAATTTAGGCACCTGTGGCTGGTGTTTGATAATGGTGCGCCGATTTCAGCTCACCGCGGCTAATGCTTCAACCAACCTAGAATGATCTCGATAACCTTCTACCTCTCTTAATTCTCAATTGTTACCCATGGATGGCTCGTTGTTGTAGTCCTTAAATAGGCCTACCCGTTGTAGGCTCATAGGTTTTGCTTTTGACGCACTAGGGTCACTTTGGCTCAGGTTATCATTACTCGTGTAAAAAATAGTACATTTCTTCAATCAGCCATTGTCGGCCATTGCAGATTTTCCTTTTTCGATACAATGACTGATATGTGTGGTGGTCATAGGGCTTTCTGGAGTCTCAGTGCATGGCCTTGGTCTAATGCTCACCTAGCTTGGAGCACATCGATTGGATCTGGTAATTGTCTTTGGGAGGTGTCGGGGATCCATTTAGCTCTACTTTTGTGGATTTTTATACTGTTAGAGTCTGACAAATGCAATTTGATTGACTTATAACTCCTAAATAACTAGATGGCTAGTCGATATTTGATACAAACGTGTTGTGGGCTCACGGGCTCACGGATCCATTCCATTGATCATCTTTAAGTCTTGTCGAGGGTCTTTTCTAACTTCCACGCCTAGGCTTTTAAGGCCTTCTAGGATAGCCAGAGATGACTTTATTGAAATTGAGCACTTGTTGAGTTCTTAGAGGACCCTATCGATTTGATTGGACTTGGATTGGTTCACCTCTTGATCCATTGATTCAGCCCATCAACAATTCCTGGGACCTACCTAAGACATGCCTTATCCAACATATACGTTCTTCTAAAGGGAATTGGGCCGCATAAATTTATTTTGTCAAAGATCAACTGAAGTCGAAGAGTATTTTTAACCTCATTTTTAGATGGGGTGTCTACAGATAAATAGTCTAATTCATTGATGTAGGCCATTCATTAGCATCAACACACATCTCATGGGCTACCACTCAAACATAATGGTCGTCCGAAAGATATTAATCATTTAATCAATACTCTTAAATATGGACAGTCAAGATCAATCAAATAAAAAATTGATCAACAGACAATTAGATCCATTTATTTATCAAGACTATGGATTCTATAGCCCTAAAGGACCACTTTTTTTGTGCAATGGTAGGATGACTATAAAAATAAAAATAAGGCCAAATAAAGAATTTATTGGATTGTATGATCATTATTATATTTGCACTAGCTTATGAAATGTGCCATGGACTTAATAGACAATTCAGATTTAGTGATTGAACTGTCCAAGTGAATTGAAGCAACTAGGAGCACTATAACTATGAGAGCATTGGAGCATTTCTTTTTATCAACTTTCAGGTCAGGTGAGTCAGACTCGGGCCTAACCATTTTTTTTTGGAGTTGGGCTTGGGCCTACTATGCTAGAGCCATGCCGGCCTTAAATCTAGGGCCTTAGGTGTTGGGCCTAGCATGGATTGGGTGTGGCCATTGATTAGGGAGGCGCGAGATTACCTTCTTAAACATGGGTTGCATTGGATTACAATTAAATGGGTTAGGTCGGGCTCATGTTGGATGAATTTTAAGTTGCTCGGTTCGTCACAGAGTGGTGGGTATTGGGTGGGGATGGGTTAAGCTTGAGGCGACCATGACCGAGATTGAACCACACTCATTCTATGGCCAACACACGGGGATGTAGATTACCTACAACCCTAAGCTCTATGTGGCCCACTGTTATGTATGTATTATATCTACTCTGTATATCTATTACACCCTCTCATTTTAGAGCATGAACCCATACATGAGCCAATCTCAACCTCGAGTGGACCTTACTACAATAAGTAAATAGTGGGCATTGAATGTCTACCATTAAAAACTTCTTGGGGACAACAATAGTTGTGGATCAAGCTTATATTTGTGTTTGTGTTTACACACTGATCCATAGCTCAAGTGGTAGACTGAGTGAAGATAACCTTGCTTAAAAGCTAAGTTCTTTGTATTGATTTCCAAGTGGGGTGTGCGCACTAGCTTTGCTAACCAAAAAAAGATGTTTTTCCCTTTATTCATGCCCTAAAATGAATTGACCAAAGGATGAACAGAGTAGAGTGGCTATAAGGCATACTATCACCATCACCCCTTACAGCTCAGGGTGTTTTATCCATTCTGTCCATCCATTTTTCCACTCATTTTAGGGCACGAGCCAAAAAATGAGGTAGTCTAAAGCTCAAGTGATCCCTACTATAGTAAACAATGGCAATTGAGCACCTCTAAAACTTCTCAGAAGTTATACAATTTTTTATTTTTTATTTCGTTGCCATTTTAACTTGTTCATAAAGTCATAATAACCTAGGTGAAGGGAAAACACAAATATCATCTTGAGGCTTGCCTCATTTTAGAGCTTGGTAAAATGGAAGGAGGGTGTGGATAAAATACATACACTATGGTGGGGCCCACGATCTTTTCCACCACTAACTTAGGTAGTGGGGGGATCACTATCCAATCCATGTCTAGACAGTAGGGCTGCAGGCAATCCACGCCCATGCATGCATGTGGCCATTTTGTATAGGCAAGGATTTATAAGATGTTGATTCCTTGTGCTCTGGAGGAAGTTCGGTTGTCAGAAGCTGTGGGCCCACAAATATTCTCATGAGAAATCCACTCTATCCATTAGTTTCTCAACCTCACATTATGATAGGACTTCGAAAATCAAGCAGACTCAAAACTCATGTGAACCACATGGCAGGAAACCATGAGAATGGAAATGTTAACTATTGAAAACTTCCTGGCCCATCGTGAAAATATCATCCTGATTTAAAACTTTTGTGGCCCCCACCGAGTTTACAATGGTAAATGTTCAATCCATGCTGCATCGTGTGGCCCATACGAGTTTTGGTTTTGCTTAATTTTTGGAGTCTTGTTCAGGTGGATTTTTCATACCACATGAGTTTGGTGAGGCATTGTCCATTCTTTTTGTCAGCTCATCTCAGGACATAATAATTTTTATTTGAGGCAAATCTAAGTCATAGTTATTACTTGAATATGATTGAACACGTAATTCCACTTGTAGGCTATTGAATACCTGAATTGGTGGAAAACAGATGGACAATTAGGGCATCGGTTATGGTCGAGGACCCTCCAATGCCTAAGTCAAGTACATGAACTTAAAGTGGATATTTTTGAAGGTGGAATTTTTTATGCGTACCTCTTCCCTCTGATGGAGTGATATATTTATAGGTTTTTTAGGCATCTTGCATATTTGAGTGGATCAACTAGATATGTTAGGGGAACCCATATTACTATGAGAATCTGCTCTCGAGAACATCTCTGTTTTGCTTATATTGGTGTGATTTTCGGCTAGGATCTCACCAGATCGATCCTATTTTTATACATCATGAGATTCTCTCTAGATATTTATATTCCAAGGTCGATGTTGGTATCCGAGGTTGAGGTTAGTATCCAAGGTTAAGGTCGAGGTTGGTATCTGAGGTTGAGATCTATATCTTGAGTCGACCTTGGTTAATCAGCCTGGTTGAGATGAGCAGGTTGGTTAATGAATCTTATTATCAAGCTCGGTTAACTTATTCAACTTGGCTGTCAGGTTCTTTTTCCAGCTCGACTTTTATGCTAATAGACACATCAGTGGTTCGGGGAGATTGCTCAATTGGTCTTTGTCATGTGTCTCATATGACTTGTTAGTTCAGTTTTCCCCATAACAATTGCTCCCTACGTTCGAGTTTCATGTCCATGAGCTTGGGAAGTAAGGATTTAAACTGATGTATAAGCGTGAGATTTTAAAATTCTAACTGTGAGTGGTCAGCTCGGTTCATCCGTCTTCCTCAATTTTTTTGCCTAGTGATGAGGGTAGGAATCGAAAATGACAGCGCATGCCACAAGGATCAAAGAAGATATTATGATAGTTTCGTTGTTCAAGGAGTTGTACATAGAGTGGAGAGCGTCATTTCATCTTCCAAGTAACTCACAATTGGACACCTATCCATGCTTCATTAATGTTACATCTGGGCAAACCCCGTACCGCCACGTGGTGTAAATCGTGTGTCGAGGCATCTCTTCATACTCTCATGAGTGATGACATTCCTCCTTAGATCCTTATAAATAGGTGTTTCTCCCTCATTGTTCATTTACCATTTTAGTGAAGTTTGAGTTGTACCAACCTGTTTCCTTTTTCCTCTGTCCTGATTCTTCTATATTCACTTCTAAAGTTTGTCCGAGGACTCAACCTTTTCAGTACCTTTTTCATGTGTCTCTCCCTCTTCTCCTTTCTTATCCTTTTCCAGGTACTTTTTTTATCGCCATGTCTTCCGAGGATATTTCGAGGGGTGCCTCTATCTTAGGAGCCTTCCACGAGAAGTCCATACAGGATAGTATAGACTCTAGGTTAGCTGCATCTTCTAGGAACTCACCACTAATGATGGCACCTCATAATGAGGAGTCTTCTTCGCCTCAGGCGGATGCGGCTTCCCCATCCTCTAATGGAGTGGCCTTATCGACAAAATTTTTATTTCCTGACTGTGGTCGGAGGATTTGTATAACCTCCGGTTAGAGTTCGAGTTCCCCAATTTTGTGGGGTTACAGCTACCCCGAGTTAGGGAATTCCGAGTCAAGCTCCCATGAGGGAGTTGGCCCTTTATCCCATTTTCTTTCCTTACGGCTTGTGGCTGCCTTTCCATCTAGTGGTGAGAGGGGTGTTGCACTACCCAAGCCTCACCCCAGGACAGCTTAACCTTAATATGTGACAAGCTATCTTCGGGTGTTATATCTTATGGTACTAGATCAGTTACTCCAAGCTCTCTGTAGACGAGCTCTTATACTTGTACCAGACTGAGAGCAGCCCAAGCTCTCATGCTAGTATTATTATTACTCCTAGTCGGGCAAGGGTCAGGCCATCAATACCAATAACCCCTCTTTCAATAAAGCATGGAAGGACAAGTGGTTCTTCACTACGAGAGACTGGGAGGCCCCTGCATCAAAGCTGGGCAAACTGCAGGCTTGAGTTCGGACTAAATTTTCTCTCCCAGGTTGGGTCTTGAATTATGGCTCTTTTATAGTCTGTCTTTTTTATTTCTCATCTTGTAATTTTTAACTTATTTTGTCACTCTTTTTGTCAACTTTTCCTTGACTTCGTCCTCAGCTCTCGAAATCCCTTCTTCATCATATTAGGATTGCTCGAGAGCGTCCCATAGCTAAGCTGGATTGGAGGAGGCTTATCACTCCAACTCTTCTGAAGCGAGTCAACATCTCGACAATCAGGTCATTGAGTAAGTTTTATTTTGATAGGATTTTTGTAGTTGTGTATACGTTTTACATCATATGTTTTTTTTTTTCAGAAATGGTAGAACACCCCCGGGCAAAGAAGATGAAGCTCCCCTCCACCGCGAAGATAGAGCGGCTAAAGACTGCTTCTAAGAAGTCTATTCTTTCAATGCCTGCTCAGCACACACCTAAGGTCGAGGCCACGAAAATTTACACAAAAAGGTCAGCAACGGGGCATGCCTCTGAGATTCTCCCTCCGACCGAGCAAGCGGGGACAGACATTATAGTAAGGGTTTTCATGGAGACATCTCCTGTGTTACTCTAGGAAGCTTCCCCAGTTACGGTTACACAGAGTTCTCTTCCCCCGAGCATGCCCTCAAGGGAAGTAGTAGACTTAGAGGTATCTCCCATCCATGCTGAGGAAGAATGGGCGGAGGCCACTCCTAAGGGTGATGCAGAGATTACAGCTTGGGGTACTTTCGAGCATCGGGCTTCTAAGGGGTGGGGGGGGGGGGGGGAGGGAATGCAGGAGATGGGACTTCAAGGATGGCAGTCCATGTGCTTCTCTCACGATGTATGTTAATGTTGGCTCATTGGAGCCGCAACCACGTGCCCAAGGAGGAGGTCAACGTGATGCTCTCCCTGTACCTCAAACTCCTATTAGGCATGATAGTGTTAATGCTAATCAAGGTAATATCATCGGTCCCCTTTTATATATTTTATTCTTTGTTATTTGTATTTTCTTACCTCTGTCTGTCCATTGATCACAAAGCACTACTAGGGTTTTTCCACCTGCCACTTTTTTGATCGACATGAGGGGCCGCATGGAAGAAGAATTCGGAGTCTCGAGTCTACCAAGATTTTACTTCGGGCTAAGGCTGTGTAGCTACAAGTGGCTATAGAGGCCCAAGCGGCAGCCCATTCTGAGGTTAAGGCCCTCCATGAGGCCTTGAGGGTCTCTAGGGAGGACCAAGCTACCAGTGCGACCTTGCTGGCCACGGAGTAGTGGGAGAAGGCCGATCTTGCGACCCATGTAATTGAGGTGGAGACAAGGGCCTCAGAAGTAAAGTCCCACCTCATTGAGGTGGGAATTTGGGTAGTCGATGTGAAGACCAAGCTGGCATAAGTTAAGGTCACGATTCCTGGGAGGGAGGCAGTTGTAGTGGAGGCTTTCAAGGAATTTGAAGATCATACGACTGAGCTGGAGGAGTTATTCGATACTAGCTTTGAGCGATGCCGTGAGTACATCCAACAAAGTACCTTGTCCTCGACTTCGACTGCATAGATGACGATGCCCTCGAAGCCTCTGACGCTGCTGCCCCCGAGGCTGAGGAGCTTCACTAAGGTCATTCTTTTGTAAATGCATATATTTTTTTTAAGCGGCTATGTAACACTCTCCCTTATGAATGAGAAGAATTTATTTTGTCTAGCTTTGTGTTTTTATGTGTCAATGGTTGTGCATGATTACTTAGTAGATAAGATATTCAAGCATGTGAGCTTTAGACGTGAAGTTAGTAGAAAAATTAGTAGAGAAAGACTTATTCCTTAATAAAGAAACTTTTTAAATGTCGTAATCACTCAGTAGTTGGTAGCTTGCTCCTGAGGTGAGCAGTCGATGCATTGTAGATAGGGGTGTACATCGAATCGAATCGAGTCGAGCTAGCCTCGACTTAGCTTGACCACTGGCTGACCTTAGCTCAACCCTGGCCCATACCCTACAATCGTCCATACATAAGCAAGGAGCCACCGAAAGTCTGATAATATGTCTGCTCCTCCTCCTCATCCACGCTAGCATCCTCCAGCGCATCCAGCTTGGTCACCCCTACATCTTTGACAGGTTCTGGTTGATGTTTTGAAACACCGTCCCAGAGTGGGAGTGAGTGATCAACTCAATGGTACCATTAACAATAAGTTACACAGATTATCATAATAGGAAAAAATTTAGTGAAAGGCATACATTCACAGAATCCTAAATACTCTGGTTAATGCAGATGCATGATTCAATGATATGATGCATGCTTCTCACCACAACGCACAAGCAAGATCTTTACACAAAATCACTTAAACCAATGTACATATATAATAACTAAGAATTCCTTGAATTATGCACAACGATGTCTTGTGCCTTGATTACAAATGCAGACCATAACTACACTTGCCTGATTCTCCTCACAACTACGAGTAGATTGACTTCTACTTGTTGTTATTGTATTTACACATTGCACCCTTTTCGAATCGGCTAGCCAACTAAAACTTTCTTGGGTAGCCATTCTGTTAGGTCGGCCCACGGGTAAGTTTGGCCCGACTAGCCAAACTATGAGTTGTCGGTTGTAGTTGGATTACGTGAGACGTTGCTCTCAAGTCGTACAGCCCATGGTTCATCTCATGGGGGTAAATTGGCCCACTGGTTATCCATCCTTATACATTAAACATGTTTGTACACACCTGCTTAAACCTAAAGCACCCTGTATCCATTGCGCCCACTGACAACCATTAGTTGCGACACACAAGACTCATGATATGGGACACTATGCCTGAGCTATAGGCCTATGTTGGGGTAACGAGCCTCCCCATAGTGACCAGTGAGCAACCAAGTCCGTGAGTCGGGTATGGTGGTGTGGGACGCTATGCCCGAGCTGTCGGCTTATGATGGGCTAACGAGCCTCTCTATTTATCTTATCCACCTTTGAATGATTCTAGTGTTGGGGATGACGAACCCAAACGGGCTAAGGGTAGCGAGAGCCATATGGTCATGGCCACTAGAGTCGCGCAATCAAATTAAGGCATTGATCTATCAGGGTATCTCGATTTTCTCAAGCTACTGGATGAATGAACATAATTAATCAACTTGGCTAACATTTACATTACATTGCATTGGTTACTTTGGTGATTTGGCAGTCGTGGTCGCACCGAGGGAGTGTTGATCATTCACGATCGTTAGATGTTGTCGCTCGAGAGTGTTG
Source organism: Magnolia kwangsiensis (assembly GCA_037074715.1). Lineage (NCBI taxonomy): Eukaryota > Viridiplantae > Streptophyta > Magnoliopsida > Magnoliales > Magnoliaceae > Magnolia > Magnolia kwangsiensis. The sequence continues at coordinate 65,217,034 of CM073589.1, forward strand.
TGGGGATAAGCATGCATCGTATCATTGAATCATGCATCTACATTAACCAGAGTATTTAGAATTTTGTGAATGTATGATTTTCACTAAATTTATTCCTATGTATGATAATCTATGTAACTTATTGTTAATGGTACCACTGAGTTAGCTAGTCACTCCCAATCTGGGATGGTGTTTTAAAACACCAAGCAGAACCTGTCATAGATACAGAGACGACAAGGAGGAGTGGGTGTATTACCAGACATCCGGTGGCTCCTTCTAGCTTATGTATGGACGATCGCAGGGTATGGGTCAGGGCCCTAGTTATTTTGAGACACTTGTATGAGTGGGACTAGTTCCATGTCCTAGATTTTCTTGAGATTGTATTTTGGATATTCTACATATTTAGCGGCACTTGTTACTATTTTATGACTTACTTATGCTTCATGGTTTGTTAAACTCCCCATAGCTTATGAGATAATCTAAATGTAATTAAAATCTGAAGCCCATTAAGGCACACATGACACCTAGGAATTCAGGAGCCGAGTTCTTACTCGGCCTCTGAAATTTGGGGCGTTACAAGCGGGCATCAAAATCTTCCCATACCCAGATGAAGTTTGCGAGGACGGTCGTTAACACGCCTTCCCACCATATGTCAGCCTCCTTCTCAAACAGGTAGGAGATCAACTCCTCTTGTTCCACCTCGGTGCAGTGGAGGGGCCGAATTGCCTTAGTGACCCGATTTAGCCAAAAATCGGCCTCCTCGGGACAATGTGTGCCGACAAAGGTGGGAACCTTAAGCCTTTAGATGCGCTCAAAGAGGTTGCACAGAGCAGTAGACAACCCAAGTTGTTCTTGTGGTGGCATGTTTATGTTGTGGGTCATGGTTCTCACTAGAGTATTTAGGGTCTGTTGATGTTGTTGCATAACAAGCAGCATTTTCTCCATAGTGCCCATGGTTGGGGCTACCTGGTATGTGGTGGTTGCTCCTTGAGTTAGTGGCGCTCTGAGAGGGTGGTCCAGAACGGCATTCCCCACATTGGTCTGGTCGGCTACCCCTTAGTAGTTCATCCATTCCTCCAAGAGATATGCGGACTAAGCGGCCATCACCTTGAGGCCTCATTTCTTGAAAGACATTTTTATAAGGTTTAGTATAATCAATTCCATGGATATAACATTCAACACATGCACATTCTGATAGTGATATCATATAAGTGCTAATGACCACTATTAACATTTCAAACATTACTCAAATTTAGACAACTTCAAACATTTCATTAGAGCAAATTTTGTCGACAATACATAGGCTGACGCGTTACATGCACAGAGACAGAAAATGCAAGAGTAGCCAATAGATAAAAAAAAACTTAGGAAACTATGACCTAAATAAGTAAAGCAACCCTATCTAGAGCTAACAACCTAAGAAAGCAGCTCCTACGTCATGCTATTAATCCTCTGAGTCTGGCGAAGGAGGGGATGATCCCTCCTTCTGTATACAGCATAGAATTATTTTCACTGTATGAGACAGCTTCTTAAGCCTCCTCTCCAAGTTTTCCTGGTTCTCTTCTATCCTGGCCATGCGGGTGTCGAGTGCATCCAATTTCTTGCGCTCCTTACGTGTGACAGGTGGCTCCCTGTCAGTGTCCTGGGCCTCTTCTTCTCATTCTTCTTCATTCTCTTCTTCCTCCTCATCCTCTTCTTCATCTCCAATTTCCTCTTCCACTTCGTCCCCGAACTCTCCTATGCAGGCCCACGCTGCTAGGGGCCCATCTTCATGTGGTTCAGAGTTTCTTCATTGATCATTTTGATCGGGACAGGGAGCTCTTCGAGCTGCCTATACCCGTAGTTGTAAGCAATCTTGCATATTAACCGGCCAAATGGAAGTGTCAGTTTCTTATGAGTAAACAGAGTGGCCTTAACAATTTGAGTCAGCACAAGCATGGTCAGGCAAACCTTTTCTACCTACCCCACTTGGTGGAGAAAGTCTACCATAAACCTAGAGCATTTTGTACGGTTACTAGCCCTCAGATACACATCGTAAGTGCAAATGTGGTGGAGTGGGCGATAATTGGGGGTCAAATCTAATGGCTTGATGCTGGTTCCTCCCCTCCACTCGACGAGCTTGCCGCACAAGTGGGGCATGTGGCGATCTCTCTATTATTTTTTATCAAATTATCCTTATGAGCATGCACATTCACGCACTCCACTCCAAGGATTCCAGCGATAACATCCACGCCAACGCGGGCCTCTTGCCTGCCAAGGTCAATGATGAATCTAAGCGGCTCAGAAGCTGGTTCCTCCCCTCCACTCGACGAGCTTGCCGCACAAGTGGCACATGTGGCGGTCTCTTTAATATTTTTTGTCAAATTATCCTTGTGAGCATGCACATTCCCACACTCCACTCCAAGGATTCCAATGATAACATCCATGCCAACGCGGGCCTCTTACCTGCCAAGGTCAATGCTGAATCTAAGCAGCTCAAGAGTGGGCTTTCGCATGCGTGCATAGAAGGCCCATACTAGGCCCTCACTGGCCCGATACTTCCCTTCAAACATCAGACCCCAACTATTCTCGAGGAGGAGGTCGAGTAATTGATGCTCGCCGAATAGCTTTCATGCACATGTGCCTCCAAAATAATCTTGCAGCTTCTAAACTTTCCAAACTCAATGCCCAGTAGTACTGCTCTAGTAAGCGGGGCTAGGGGGTCAAAACCTCATTTCAATCTTCGTTCAATGCTTAGCCCCGTATCGCTGTCTTGATTCTTCTTGGATCTCCTTTCGTGGCTTGTCCCGGCTTCGTCGAGGGCTGTCCACTTCTTCCCCCTAAGAGACAAAAGCATGGAAATGGAGAAGATCGATGATATTACATCAAAGAGAGCCGTGGAGTTGGATTTCCACTCCCTTGTGTAAGAATGAAGTAAGGAATGGAAGCTTCATGGAAAGAAGGGTCCTAGTTGATGATTTTGAGGGAATGAGGGGTGTGAGCCCCTTAGAAGAGGGGTCTTTACTCAAATGGGTAGGAGTGGGTTGTTTTTGGGATGGGTTAAAGGATTTGGGGGTTGAAATGGATTGAAAAGAAGGTTAAAAATCTAGAGAAGGGAGTTTTGAAAGCTTTGGGTGAGAATGGGGTGAGGATTTGAGAGTGAGAGAGGTGGAGATGGGTAGAGAAGGCCTTAGGGAGAAGCCCCTAGGGCTTTCCAAGGGTTTTAAAGGGGTAGGAGGGGGTCCCCACATGTGGGAATGCCCCACTTGAGCTTTGGGTTGGTGTCCCCACCATGCGCTAGTATGGTCAACGGGGGCCTGCCGACCGGCAGTAGGGCTGTACACAAGTTAAGCTAGCTCAAAAAGCTCACTCGACTCGACTCGACTCAGCTCAGATTGACTCGGCTTAAAAGGTCGACTCAAGGCGAGTCAAGCTTGTTTACTAAAGCTTGAGTTGAGTTCAAGCCAAGTTCGACCATGGTGTATTTCAACTCGACTCAAACTTGATTCGACTTAAAGCTCGAGTCGGCTTAAGTAATATATTTTAATAATATATATTATATATATATTATATTAATATTAAATATATATAATATATATTTAAGTTTAAATAAAGAAGTTAAAAGTTTTTACTAAAAAACCCTACCCGACCCTACCCGTCCCCATTCCCTCTTTTTCTCTCTTACCCTACTAAGGTAAACTAGTCTCGACTCGAACCACTAGCTTGACTCGAACTCAACTCGAAAGCTTTGGCAAACAAGCCAAGCGTCAACGATGAGCTTGAGGGTGAGCTTGAACTCGAGTATAGCATGGACAAGTCAAGCCGAGCTTGGCCCACCTTGACTCGACTCACCTCAATATACAGCCCTAACTGGAGGTGGCCCCACTGCCCTCTGGCTAGTCCCGCGGCATCTCGTAGATCCAGCGGTGGCCTCCCGGTTCGCTGGAAGGTTTGGCAATGGCCCGCTACTTCTTGGGTGTTTTTCAAGATCCGTGGGGTCGCAGCAACCCCTTTGGCACATCATTTTGGTCCGTCGATCGTCGGGTTTGCATATTGCACCCCAAGGATCTATTGTTTATGTTGGTGGTGATATTTTGGGGTTGAAAAACCCTCTATTTGGTGGCCTTGGTGGGCCCAGAGCCTCTCAGACTTGAGACAGGGGTGTCCTATCTCGCCAAAAAAATGAAACTGAAGTGATCCTACCTCGAGTAGGTCTATCGAACGTATAAAGTACATGTTTGGGAAGGCACAAGCTACTCCCGCTACTTGACCCTACCATATTTAGATTGGATCGTCTCCGATCATCGAATTCCACATCACAGTGATTTGGATCACTTCACATAGCTTAAGCCTCTTCTATAAACGAACCCTATGCTAGCATTTTAGTGTTCAGATAGCCTAATGGCTTGGCCCTAGGGTCCTATAAATGTCACTAAGTTCGATCGCTCCCTCCTAAGTCAATAATGCATTATGATAGACCCACTGCCCAATGCCCAGCTTAAACCCAAACCATGCTCTGATACCAAGTTGTAATGCCCCAAATTTTAAGGGCCGGTTAGGAACTTGGCTCCTGAGTTCCCGGGTGCTACGCATGCCTTAATGGGCTTCAGATTTCAATTACATTTAGGTTATCTCATAAGCCATGGGGAGTTTAAAAAGCCATGAATCATCAGTAAGTCATAAAACAATAATAAGTGACGCTAAATATGTAGAATATCTAAAATACAAACCTAAGAAAAATCTAAGACAGGGAACTAGTCCCACCCATGCAAGTGTCCCCAAATGACTAGGGCCCTGGCCCATACCCTGCGATCATCCATACATAAGCTAGAAAGAGCCGCTGAAAGTCTGGTAATACATCTGCTCCTCGTCGTTGTCCACGTTGGCATCCTTCGACGCATCTAGCTCCATCACCCCTGCATCTATGATAGGTTTTGGTTGGTGTTTTGAAACACCGTCAAGGAGTGGGAGTGAGTGATCAACTCAGTGGTACCATTAACAATAAGTTACACAGATTATCATACCAAGAACAAATTTAGTGAAAGACATACATTCACAGAATCCTAAATACTCTGGTTAATGAAGATGCATGCTTCTCACCACAACACTCCCTCGAGCGACAACATCTAATGATCGTGAATAACTAACACTCCCTTAGTGCAACCACGATTGCCAAATCGCTAAAGTCACCAATGCAATGAATGTAAATGTTAGCCAAGTTGATTAATTATGTTCGTTCATCCAGAAGTTTGGGGAAACTGAGATACCCTGACAGATCAATGCCCTAATCTGATCTCACGGCTCTCAAGGCCGTGGCCGTATGGCTCTCGTGACCCTTAGCCTGTTTGGGTTCATTATTCCCAACACTAGAATCATACAAAGGTGGTTAAGACAAATAGAGTCTTTGCTCGCAGTCACTATGGGAGGCTCGTCAACCCAGTGTAGGTCTACGGCTCGGGCATATGTCCCATACCACCATACCGTACTCACAAGGCTTAGTTGCTCATTGGTCACTATGAGGAGGCTCATCATGCCAGTGTAGGCCGATAGCTCGGGCATAGTGTCTCATACAACCATCCACGGCTCATGAGTCTTGTGGGCCATAACTAATGGTTGTCAGTGGACGCAATGGATACATGGTGCCTTAGGTTCAAGCAGGCATGTACAAACATGGTTAATGTACAAGGATGGCTAACTAGTGGGCCAATTTTCCCCCACAATATGAACCACCAGCTATACGACTTACGAGCAACATCTCGCATAATCCAACTACAGCCAACAACTCGTGGTTTAGCTCGTCGGGCCAAACTTGCCCGTGGGACAACCCAACAGAAGGGTTTCCCAAGGAAATCTCAGTTGGCTGGCCGATCCGAAAGGGCACAATGTGTAAATATAAGTCCAACAAGTAGGAGTCGTTCTACTTTTAGTCGTAAGGGAAATAAGGCAAATGAAATTATAGTCCATAATACACATTTCACAAATTTAGGGACATTCCTAGCTAGGAGTTCCACAAATTTTCGTGATTCAACAATACAAATGGCATCGAATCAATCTATACATGTAAATTGCATGCAACAAGACCTAACTCATGAATCAGTAAGATTGGGGATAATGCACATGCAACTTCATAAATTGATGGACAACTCAGCAATGCACATATCAGCGAACTTAGAATTGAAATCCCTTTCCTGATTTAGGAAAATTCTGGGCATAGGTTCTAAATCTGAAAATTCATGTTAAAGCAACAATATGCAAGCAAATTTCCATACAAAATCACTAAAATTCACTCTTTGCATGATAACAGGCCACCTAGAGGTAATGGTCTGCACCTATCGTTGACCGAAAGTTCTTGCAATCGCTCTAGCAGCGCCAGGTTCGCAAGTTTGACGTGTCGGGGCCCTGTGCCACATAAATTATATGTCAGGAGACATGCATGCGACCCCAGCTAAGAAAAACAAATGGGAGCATGAATTTGTTACCTTAGATTGGCCACACCCCATTTCTACGGCGGTAGGGCTGAGGTTTCCAGTGAATGTCGGAGGTAGGATGTAGGAATTCCAGTTCCTAGCTCCCCAAGCGCTCACACCCTATCTCTATCTATCTTTTCTCTCCTCTCTATTCTCTCTCTTCTCTCTCTCTCTCAACTGCTGGAATTTTGTTGTGAGAGTGAGGGAGAAAGGGTTTAAAGGGTTTCATACCCTACAACTTAGTTCAATTGGCCCTAGGTGCAACTTATTCCCTCAAATAGCCCTTTGGGGCCCACTTATGGCTTTCGGGGCTACCCTGATGGCCCCCTGGCCCATCTGAATTATGAAATGGGTGTTCCATGGTCTGATAAGGGGCTATACAAGGTTTGATGGCAAACAGATGCAGGGATTTACCATAAAGGACCGATTTACTATTAACGATCACCTTTCCTCGATCAAGGGTCAGATTTGGTGGATGAGTATAGGAAAATATCTTCAACCTTTGGTGTAAATTTGGATGAAATCTAATAGCTGAAATGCTCCAATTCACTGTCCTAAGTGACAGGGCCATTTTTTTAAAAATTTCAGATTTTAAGCCAAATCTAGGGCGAGTTGCACTTTACAAGTGCCAACTGGACGGTGCAAATTGTCAGTTTCTAAGCATCGTCCGAGTCTGTTGCCCGTGATAGGCCACAAGCCCAGTGAGACCCATGGCCTCCCAAAGTTTAGGATTTTTCTGCCCCTCCTTGGGCGATGCGAGACCCATGACCTCCCAAAGTTTAAGATTTTTTTACCCCTACTTGGGCAATGCATGACCCATATAGACAGTCGCCAAGTACAAATGGGTAAACCGTCTCTACGGCACACGTTCGGCCCAAACATAATTAGACTCGATCGCATTAATGACTTAATTCAGGTTAATTTGTTGGTGGTAAGCCCTCACGTGCGATTGGATTATGTGGTCTTACGGCAATTCACACATGGACACCTTAGGACACTATTCTGATTGGGCTGGGTATTACAGCTTCACTGGCCAACTCAGCTCATTTTGGTCAGTAGTTCGGGCCAGCTCGAGCCAATTTCGAGCCAAGATTGAGTCGAGTTCGCCATTGAGGCATTTCCACAAACACCTAAACTGCAACTTCAAAATCACATTGTTTTACAAACAGATGCAATGGTTCTACAGGTATTTTATCAAACACCTTTTAAGAAATATAAAAACCAAGAAAAGCAAAGAGAAAAAGGGTATTTGTTTCAAGTACATACCTTCCTTGCCACCAGCCGCATTTCATTGAGTCATTTTATTAAACAGTTGGTGAGTAACATCAATGGAAAAGTAACCAAGTCACTGAACTGGTTCGATCTGAGTTCAATTCGAGCTAGATTCGAGCTAGATTCAATTCGAGTCATGTCGAGGTGGGGCCTGCTCGAACTCATTTTCGAGCTCAAAAAATCAGCTCGACTCGACTCGAACTCGGCTTCAAACCGAGTCGAATCGAGCTTTTTCAAGTCGAGTCGAGCGATTAACCGAGCTAGCTCGGTTCGTGTACACCCCTAATTGTAGATTTTTTCAGTTTTACCTTTACCGATAGTAGATTTTCATGTGCTTAGCATTCCATGAATGGGATAATATCTAACCCTGCATGTCTTCCAGTCGACATGTCCCTAGGCGGATTATACTGGCTACCTTATATGGTCAGTCCCAGTTTGGTCATAAGGCTCCTGAGGCAGGTTCCTTAGTGTTCTAGAAGATTCTCAGAGGATTAAGTCCCTTGCTCAGAATCTACGCACTTTGACCCATGTGTTGTAGTGCTGAGTAGCCCTGTGTTGGCAAGCGGCAAACCTTAGTTGTGCTTTTTCCCTTAATTCTTTAATCTAATTTAGACCCAAAGTTAGTTGCGTGTCATTTTCTTCCATGTCGATTAGTTTGGTCTATCCCAAGGGCATTCCAATCTCAACTGGGACAACTGTTTCTACACCAAAGTGTAGGGAGAAGGGGGTTTCCCCAATCGTGGTACGGGTCATGGTTCGATATGCTTATAGGACATGTAGCAGCGCATCAGCCTGAGCTCCTTTGGACTTTTCAAGCTTTATTTTTAAATGGGTTTATATGATTTTGTTAATAGCTTCCACTTGTCCATTTTCTCGGGGGTGCCATGGTGAAGCGAAAGCATTGTGAATGTCGAGCTTTTCGTAATCCTCAAAAACAAGCATTAATGAATTGTCTTCCATTGTCAATAACAATAGTGGGGGAGATACCGAACTTACAAATGATATTCTTCCAGAAGAAGTCTGTGGTCTTCTGCTCAGTAACCTTCGTTAAGGGCTCAGCCTTAGCCCACTTGGTGAAGTAGTCAATGGCGACAATGGAAAATTTAGTCTATCATCTGCCCATTTGTAGCAATCCTACGATGTTAACCCCCCACTACACAAAGGGCTAGGGACCACTCATGGGTTGTTTGCTCGAGTGGTTCTGCGGTATTGTAGAAAAGCGTTAGAACTTGTCACACTTCCTCGTGTATTTCTTAGTGTCTTCATAAATGGCTCGCTATCAATATTCTTGTTGAATCACCTTGTGAACTAGGGGCCTTCTGCCCAAATGGTTAACACAAATGCCTTCATGGACTTCCCTTAGGACATATTCGGCTTTGTCGAATTGTAAGCACCTCAGATATGACAATGAGAAGCCTCTTTTGTATAAGACATCTCCCAAAATTATGTACTTTGTAGACTAATTTTCTATTTTGAGGGCTTCTAGCTTGTCCTCAGGCAACTCACCCTATAGCAGGTAACGCACGATCAAGTCCATCTAACTCAATAATTGGTTTATTATGAGGGTCTCTTTTTTGGTAGGATGGTTAATGCTAGGCTTGGACAAGAATTTGATTAGCATAGTTTTGATGAGGTCATTGTCGACCGCTGTAACCAACTTGGCTAGGGCGTCCGCTTTGGAATTTTCTGACTTGGGGATCGGATGAGCTTATACTTGTATAATTCTTTAAGCAAGCCCCATGCACTTTGTAGATAGGCGATCATTCTCTCTCCTCCGACTTGATATTCTATAGCGACCTAGTTGACTATGAGTTGGGAGTCACTATAAACTTTTAATACTTGGCTAGTCTGAGCCCAAAAAGAAGTGCTTTATATTTTGCTTCATTGTTGGAGGCTAGGAACCCAAACCTTAGGGCGTACCCTATATTGGTTCAATTAGGTGCAACAAGGATCAATATTACCTCACTTCCCTATGAGTTTGATGACCAGCCCACATGAAGGGTCCATTTTTGTAGGCTGACATCCTGCTCCTCTTCTGTCTCCTAAAGAGGAACGAGGTAAGTAAATTCAGCGATGAAGTCAGTGACAACTTGGCCCTTAATTGTTGTCCTTGGCTGGTATATGATGTCCAATTCACTGAGCTTAATTACCCACTTTATTAGTCATCCAAACACTTGGAACCATAATTACTGGGCAAAGTGGTCAATCACTTGGCGGGTTTTTGTAAAACTTGGCAAAGTGGTCGATCACTTGGAACCATAATAGTGTGGGCTTGGAAGTATGGTTGGAGGCATCGAGATGATATGATCAGTGTTAGCACTGGCTTTTGTATGTCTAGGTATCACATCTCGGAATGGAACATAGCTTTGCTCATGTAATATACTGGTAATTACTTATTTTTCACCTCGCTTTTTAGGTCCAAGCTGATCACTGTGATCGACACCACCAGGTATAGTAGTAGTGGCTCCCCAGGCTCTAACTTGGACAATAGTGGGGGGACCCCAGATACTCATTGAGTTATTGGAATTCTTGCTCATACTCATTCGCCTAAGTCGGCTTTGTGTTTCCCTTCAGTTATTGGAAGAATGGAAAGCATATGTTTGTGGCCCTAGAGACGAACTTGTTTAAAGCTGTTACCCTACCTATCAGTCATTAAATCTCTTTTATCGTTCTTGGGTAGCTCATCTCCAAGAGGGCTTAGATCTTGTCAAGGTTGGCCTCTATCCCTCTCTGGTTGACTAGAAAGACTAGGAACTTCCCCAAGCTGACGCCAAAGGTGCACTTGCTAGAGTTTAGCTTCTTCTGATATTTCTTTAATATTGTGAACATTTCCTTCAAATCTGCCATGTGATCTCTTGCCTCGACACTCTTGACGAGCATGTCATTGACGTAGACTTCCATCGTATTACCGATCTTCTTGGCAAACATTTTGTTGACCATTTGCTAGTAGGTTGCTCTGATGTTTTTCAATCCGAATGGCATCACTTGGTAGCAGCACAGCCTTTTTTCAGTGACGAAGGCCATTTTTTACTTGTCGTATTTGTGCATGGCGATTTGATTGCATCCCGAGTATGCATTTATTCGTCTGTCCACCAACTAATTGATCCTCAGGAGGGAAAAGTTGTCTTATGCACGGCCTTATTGATGCAAGATGGTCTAAACTAGAATACATGTGTGAGCACATAAATTATCCAGTGAAATAAACTAAGTAAATCGATTGAAATATTCAACATTCCACATCATAGTAAAGATAATAACAAAGGAAACATACAATGGTTGAAGACCATCATCACAATCCTGCAGTACCGTATTCAAATCATGCATGGATTGGATCCAACGAGGGATAGGACCTCCCAATCTTGCATGGTTTCAATCCAACAGTCAATGCATCTTTTCTAGTCTAGGAAATCAAAGGATTTTTGGAATAGGGACAGCTGGAAAATCTGAAAGAGGGTTTGGATCAATTCTCATATTTTCAGGTTATGAGGACTTTAAGAGTCTAATTATATACAGTAACACTCAAAGAATATTAGGCATAGAAAGAGAAGAAGCAGGTTGGAGGGTTAAAAATAGAATTTAGAAGAAGAGAAGAGATTAAGGGAAGAGAAGAAATTACCACAGAGAGAGGGAAATGAGGCACCAAGCTTTCATTAAAAACATCATTAGGTTTAAGGTAGAAAACACCCTATTTATGAAATTTGGATTTCAAAATGATAAACTATCCCTATAATAAAAAAATGCACAAAACAAAGCTTTCTAAAAGATCTTGTGTAGCAGATCGATCTTCTAACTCATCATACACGTGTATCCTCCTAATGTAGGGCCTTCAATTAATCTAAGGACATGTGTAAGGTCTTCAAAATCCTGATTAGTTGTGCCACGAACCATCATCGAGCCATAAAGATATATTTATCGGCCACCTTCGTCTTTGATAAACTTTGAAGGGTTTAATGTCCTCATCAACTCCCCTCGGGTGAGAAGAAATCGGCTCCGACAAGTTAAGACTTTTGTGCATCTCAAGAAAGTTTGAATCAATCTACTGCAGCTCCGCTTCCCTAAGCCACATTCGCCACGTGGAATTGGATAGTGGCTTGTTCTTCCATTTGACAAGGTACCTTTAAAAGCCCCCATCTCGTGTGGAAACAATCTCCTCATCCACTAACCCTTCAATCTCTTTTGTACGGTCAATTGATGGTGGAAGGGGTGAAGTAGGTTGACAAGTAAAGTTAGAAAGTGGCCAAGGGTGGGATGAAGAAATGATGGAAGGGTTAGGACAGAGGACTGGATCTTCCACATTGATTGTTGAATTTATTCCCATTTCAGGTGGAAGGTCTACCCTATATGTATTAAACCCAATTTTACACAATACTTTGAATGGTCTAATACTGTGAGCTTGTAATTCCTTAGCAGAACCCTGAAGAAACTGTTCTAGTCTAATTATAACCATTACATAATCCCCCTTCATTAAATTTTATCCACCTACGATGTTGGTTAGTTGAACATTTATAATTATCATTACACGAATTTATTCAATGTCTAACATGTACATGCAAGTCATGAATGTGTCATGCAAATGCATTGGCTGACTTAGAAGATCTTTGGGTAACTGACATGGGTAACAAGTCTATGGGCATTCTACGTTTGTACTCACTAACAATTTCAAATGGACTCGACCCTGTATATCTATTGACTGAATTGTTATAGGCGAACTCAACTATTAGTAAAATCAAATCCCAAATTTTCACATGTTCACTTACTAAGTATCATAAGAGGTTTACGAGGCTGTGATTAACCACCTAAGTTTGGCCATCAGTATGTGTAACACCCCATACTTTTCAGTACTCAAGTGTTACCACGAAAACTTAGCTTAATGCAATCACAAAGCTAATTCATCTAAACACCCTCCTCCGTTCAAATGACCTCATTGCCCTGATCAAGTAGAAGGTTAAGATTTACTAGTATTAGGAAGGGATACCAAGGAACTCACTACCCCGATCAGGCAGAAGATCATTATATTAGGCTCAAACTAACCATAATCGTTCATTCATGTTAACCTGAACATTGAAAGTATAAACTACTACTCTTCCTATAAATGATCTGGAATTGTCATTTTGAATTTCAAGCACATATATATAAATAGGACGTTAGTAGTAAAGCTCTTATTTACATCGTGTGAACAAGCTGTTGATCTTAATTGATAATGAAGAAAATTAGGATGAGCATAATCGAATCTCACGGGCGAGATTCTTCTTTAGGGGGTTAGATTGTGACAACAGCAGTCCTTTAGTCAAACATGAACACTAATGCATACAACATGCTTCACAGGGAAAGTAGTGGAAGCTTAGAGACATGGAAAATGGATTGTCCCCATCCCATTTAAGGTAGAAATATTGAATTTCGGAGATGAAATTCTTTTAAGGGGGGTAGACTGTAATAACTCATACTTTTCAGTACTCAGGCGTTACCACGAAAACTTAGCTTCAAGTAATCACGAAGTCGATTCGTCTAAACACCAACTTCCGTTCAAACTTAAATCCAACCTTTAGGAGGATCTTCATTCGTAAATCAAGAAATCTAGCCCTCTAAGCGTAGGAGCAGTGGTTAGATCTCCACTCATACTGACTTTAGGACACCTAGAACTAGTGAGGAGTAATCCAGAGACACTTACGTTATTGGATCACCAGATCCGACCGTGGGAGTGCTAATAATGGGCATGCAGGACCCTATCAAAGATTAATCAAGCCGTCCATCCAATGATTTCCAAATTAATCAGTAATATCGAACCCTTAGAAACACCATCCATTCGATTTACAACTAACATGGAGTGGTCTAACACTTCAACACAACAATTGAATTGTCTGATATATATGGATGACATGGAGGTTCATCTAAGCTGGATCAGGAAGCCTTATAGCTGTTAAGATCGAACTAGGAAGCCATTTGATCGTCAGATGGATGGAAATCATAGTTTGAACCCAAAAACAAATGTTGTGTGACCCATCTGGTTAAAATAACATCAGTTTAAAATAAATAGTGGCCCTAGGTGGCTCATTAGTTGGATGAATGGTTCTGATAATGGAAGTGGACCACATACCACTTTGAATCAATGATAACTAGCACTTAATGGCCATAATTCAGACGATATGGCCCACCTGAGTCATGGATCTGCTTCATCCTATGGGCTAGGCCCTAATGCAGGCTAACAAAGCCAATGAACGAGTAAATTTTTATCAAGACATCTCTATCGGCCCCATCCTTGATGCATGTACATGAACCGTGTGTGCACCAACCATTCACTAGATTGGGGAATCCAATCAATCGAGTATGACCTGATGGAAATGGAAAGAGACAGGGAGCTTTCTCTCACCCGATCTAATTCAAACGAACAGCATTCGTTTTTATCTAAACTTGGCCCACCATGATCATCCTTTTGGGATGATCCAAACCATCCACCTTCTAGAGCATCTGAAGATGGCTAGTCCCTACCCAATCTCGTCCATCGGATCTCACAGTCATGCACACAATCTCAGCCACAAACTGGGCTACATGTGATTATTTTTCCAAAAATGAAAAAATCCATTTCTCCTCCTCTTTCCACAATGGTAATCCGCGCGGGTTGCCTCTGCAACATCCCAGCCCTCCATTCCAACCCATCTCAACCCTTCGTTTTAGGGTTTTAGCCTGCCAAAGACCAAACCATCCACCTTGTAAAGCATAAGAAGATGACTAGTCCCTGCACAATCTTGTCCATTGGATCTCACAGTCATGCGCACAATCTCAACCACAAATTGGGCTGCGTGCGGTTATTTTGCCAAAAATAGAAAAATCCATTTTTGTTCCTCTTTCCATGTTAGCAATCCACGTGGGTTGTCTCTGTAGCATTCTAACCCAACATTCCAATCCATCTTGACCCTTCATTTTAGGGTTTTAGCCCTGCCTAAAACCAAACCAGCAGCCGATTTTGGCTTGACAACTGCATGTGGCAGCTGTTACAAAACAAATCACACCTCCACTATTCATTCTTGATCCAACGGCCTAGGACTTGTTAGGGCAACATTAGAAGGGGGAATAAATCTAGCAACAACACCCCTCCTTCCATTTCGTACGGCTGTTGGAGAAAAACTTTCCAACTCATTCTCCCTCCAAACCCATTGAGAAAACGTCCTCAAACCTTCTCTTTCCTGCATCCACAAGCTTTGTTGCATCCCTAGGGACTGTGTCATGCTGTCGAAATGAAGAAAGGAGCAGTGGGAGGAAATCTACCATTAAAGTTGATGCCTTCTTCTTCGTTATTCGACTACACCAAGTGAGTTGGATCAGGTCAAACACCGAGTGGATGATATCCTTATAAGCTCAGATCCCCTGCAAGTTGAGAAAGAGAGAAGGAAAAAGAAAAAGAAGAAGAAAGGGTGAAGGAGAAGAAGATGAGGAGGCCAAGCCACACTCATGGTGTAATGTTGCACCCCTGTGTTGTGTTACACCAACTCGAACCGAACCGAGTCTAGTTCGAGTCAAGGGTTCTATTGTGTCTCCAGAGAAGTACAGAAGAAGAGGAAGAGAAGAAGGTAGAGAGAGATGGGAGGAGAAAGACAAAGAGAAGAAGAAAGAGGGTGAGAGAGAGTGTGTCTAAGCTGCACCATGACTCACTACTGAGTCACCACAGGGGCTTGACTTGCCAAGTTACTGAGTCTGGGTCAAGTTCAGAGTCCTACCTGGTCTCCCAAAAAAAGAGTAAGAAGAAGAAGAGAAGAGGGTTGGTTGTAGTTGGTCTAACTCGGTCAAGTTGGGTTTGGGCCTAGTCCAGACATTACTAGACATCTAGCAAAGTAAGAAGAAAAGAAAGAAAGAAAGGAGAAGAGAAGAAGAGGGAAAGAGAGGGAGCTTGGGTGTGACTACTATTGAGTCGAGTTTGAGTCGACTCATTGACTGACCCGACTGCTCGAGTCAACTTAGTGAGGTTGCACTGAGCTTCCATCATAGTTGGAGTGTCAGTGGTGGTCAGCTTGTCCAGCAACATATTTATTGGATTGGGTTGATTTGAGTCTCTAACCGGCTGTGTCAATTGGATTGATCCAATTAGGTAAGTCCGACTTAGTTATTTAAATTAGAAATCTATTGGTCGATTTTAATCATATATATTTGGAAAATTTTATGATATGGGGTCGGGCCTGATTTAAGCTACTTCACGCCCTCAACCCTATGGCGATGAAAACTCATATCCTAAGGTGAGGACTCACCCTTTGAGCTTCCCACTTAAATTCATCAATCTAGACATGGATGATGCCTTGATTTCTATCATTGAGTTACTTATCTTACTATATAAATACGTTAATCTGTTGCAAAATTAATTCTTATGTTAGATAATGGATATGTCTCTTTAATTTTAGCAAGCATAAATGATTTGATGATAACATGTTATCTTTAGTTGTATATTTGTTAAGTAACTGTATTGTATGAATGGAACCTGTCATGAACTTATGTCACGCCCCAAACTCAAAAACCGAACTCACAAAATTCCCGATCGCTGAATCCGGCGCCGACAGCCTCCGTAGAACCCCACTCTCGGATCCTAGTGCCCATTCACCAGGTTCCGATCCTGAGATGCTACGAGGAGGATTTTCAACGTCAGTTTGATTCGTAATAAGCATAACCAAAGGCATAACTCACAAACAACAACCAAGAATTCCATTACATTTCCACTATGATCAAAAACTTTACAAGTACAATGAGCATAAAGGGAAATACAATGATGATGATCAAAAACTCTAGAGTAATCTGCCACGTGCTCAAGCCTCAGCGCTGCTGCGATCCAACGTCACCTGCACGCAACGGTCGTGCATAAGCTTATAGAAAGCTTAGAGGGTGGTGAAAGTGTGTGCACAAGGTAGTAGTATGATCATGCAGTATCAGAGTAATGCGGAATATGCAGATGGATCCATAAATATCATGAGCCGTACCAAGGCTATGCGATGCAAGACATGAATGATATCGACCATCCCAAGGCCATGCGATGTGAAATGCAACTCAAGCATACAGATCCTCATCTATGTCCACACATCAATACAGCTCAAATCTGGGATATCACTGGGGTCTAGTACACTCTAAACCAGATTACCGCCTCATCACGCGCAATAGGGTAAGTGGAAGAGACCTCACTATCCGTCTGCCAATATCGGGCTCGACTCGTCAATAGCGGACCCATTCCTCGAGCTGGTCAAACTCAGCCTAGCATTGCCCCTTACACTCGGGCGGATAAGGCCGCACCCCCTTCCAATTGACTACGACACAATGGAGAGCGCAACCATCTGGTAATTGGCACTCAACGCTCATCTACCCACTCGGTCTAGACGTTGGAACAACCTCTTAGTACCATAAGGGTTTAGGGACTTTCACCCAGGGATATCTATAGCACCCCATCTGGAATAAGATTTTTGGTATCCAATCCTGCCAACCACAACGCGTCTGTGGTGGCTACGACTCCGATGTCGCTAGGGCGTACAGTAACCATATCACACGATACGAGATGCATGAATCACACTATCCAATCATGCAGCAAATCCTTGCACGTATCGCGCGCTCATGCAGGAAACACCGCCTAATCGGGGTCTCATAAATAATCTGCCCGAAGGCATATGCTATGATCAGTCACTCTCATATCAAGCATACATATGATGCATATGAGCATGAGTCATGAAGCTATACTAAACATGTTATAATGAGATGAACTATCCTTATAATGCAGATGGGTCTGGGCTACCTATACACAATAAGTACGGGCCTAATAATGGGCTCTAAGGAGAGTTGTAATGTGGACATCCAACCAGCATTACACTTGCAATGTGGACGTCAAACCAATATTGTTCCCAAGGCACAACCGTCGCAAACATCATTACATAATCAGCGTTGGGATCACACATTGCAATGGACCTCAGGTACATCCCATTGGGCCTTAAATACATCTAATGGGCCATGTCATATGGGCCTTTTATTCGTCAAATGGGCCACATAAATGGACCACACCAATGGGCCTTACATGCATTGCAATGGGTCATAACCCGTGGGCCTTAGATTGTATCAAATGGGCCTAATCTTATGGGTCGTATATGTACAAATGGGCCACACCAATTGGGCCCCATATGTACATCAAATGGGTCCAATCCCATGGGCCTTATATAAATTAAATGGGCCTAAACCCATGGGCCTTGTATATCAAGTGGGCCTAAACCCATAGGCCTTACATATCAAGTGAGCCTAAGCCCATAGGCCTTACATATCAAGTGGATCTTACATCCACAACAAAGTGGGCCCCCAATAGACTATTATCACTACATTAAGATGGGCCTTAAAACAGGTTAAGGTGGGGTCCACTGGGAATATCAATCTGGGTCAACATTTTAAGCTCATGCCCAAAATGAGCTTGTAAAGTGGATAGACGGCTTGGATTTAACACACGCATCATGGTGGGGCTCACTGCCATTGGACAGTGCATGTAGAACACATGCACCAGGGTCCACCATCCGCTGGATGGTAGGAATAAAACACATATAACTGGTGGGTTCCACCATCCGCCTGGACGGTGGAAATAAAACCTACACATCACTTGTGGGTCCCTTGTGGGGCCCACCTAATTGTTTATTTGAAATCCAACCTGTTCACGAGGTCACTCAGACCTGGATGAAGGGAATACACAAATTTCAGATTAATCCAAAGCTTCAGTGGGCCCAAAAATGAATTACAAAGGTAGAGGTGCGATCCCGCTGTTTCATGTGGTGTGGGCCACCTGAGTTTTAGATTGAGCTAAAATTTGGAGGGGGCCCACCTAAGGAGGGGACCCACCTCATGAACGACGCGGATCTAACATATACATCATGGTGGGGCCCACGGCTGGTGGCTGGCTGACCGCCTGCCCGCCTGACGCTGCACGCGGCAGTGTGCAGCTGCTGCTCTTGTCAGAGGCAGAGGCTCTGCCTCTTGCAAAATTTTGGGAAAAACCCATCTTTCGGGGTTTTTCGAGTGTAGGGCCCGCATCACATAAATCTGCTCCGTTCACTAGCTTCCCTGGCTCAAGACGAGCCCAAAGAGTCTAAAGTTTGAATTTTTTTGATGATAGAAAATGAAATAAAATAAGAAAAGGATCCTTGAATGGTAATGATGCATTCTTTGATACTATGGCCCACCAGATCTTCCAATCAACACCAACTCTTGGCTCAACGCCTAAAAAGAGATGGGTAAGAGGATGGACGGCTTGGATTGGATATATACATCAAGGTGGGGCCTATGAGAGGACCACCCCAAAGCTTCATTCTCTTTTTTCTTTTTCTTTTTTTTTCTTCATAGGGACATCCAGCGTCCCAGACGCTGGACGTTTGGTTCATAAAAACATTGTGGTGGGCCCTGTTGAGGTGGGCCACCACTGATGGATTACGTGGTTACAACATGCAAGGTGGGCCCCACTTGAAGAACACTTGGACAAAATAAATACCTCAAGGTGGGGTCCATTCAAGTGGGCCACACAAACACAATAAGATAAAAAGAAAATGAAGTAGAGAGAGAGATATAGAGGGTGGGAGACGCTTGTGATGGAGGGACCCCGACATTATGGGCCCTCCCTTACAATGAATCATACAATAAGTGGGCCCTAAAGCATGTGGGACCACCCAAAATTTATAAATCAACGGTGGAGTTCCTTTCTCCACCAAAATGGACGGTCTAGATGACCTTCCTAATGCAATAAACATCATAATGGGGTCCATGGAGAATGGCCCCATCATGGAATGATCATGATGATCCTTGTGGGCCATCGGCCACTTCTTAGGGTCCCAAGTGAGATCCAAACCATTGATCGGTTGGCCTCACTTAGCCCATCTCAAAAATAAGGAAAAATACTATAATCAAGCACCCACCGTCCGATCTTCTTGCTCCTAGGGGTTCCTTAGCTCCTTAGCTTTGATTTCAATGGGTGAGATGAGGAATGGATGGCTAGGATGGGGGATGATGGGGTAGGAAAGTGGGCCACCTTTGTTGCTTGGGAAGAGCTTGGAGAGCTCATACGTATAGAGGTGTTTGGGATTTTTTTGAGTTTGAAATGAGAAAGAGAAAGAGAGAGTTATAAAGGGAGAGAGAGAGAGTGATGGATGGATGTGGTGAGTGATGGTTGTGTAAGAAATCCTTGACTTTTGAGGCCTTTTGTGTAAGAGAGGTATGGGCTTTGTAAGAAAAGCTTGACTTTTGTGGTTGCTTGGGAATGGATGAAAGGTGATGTGTACTTGACATGTACTCAACATGTGATGGATTGATTGATTGATGGATTGATGTGATTGATGTGACACATCGTAGAGATTCTCTTGAGTTTCACAACGCGTGGCTTTTCCTCGCACCGAACGTCGGTCTACAACTCTCGACCAGGGTATCGCCTCGGCGAGCGAGTTGCGGCATCAGAACCGCAGCGACGGCGCGGTCGCTATGGTACAGAACTCGGGTTGAGTCGAAACAGGTTGACGTCATATGAATCAGGGTCTCGCGTTAATATCGGTTAAGGGTCAAAGGTTGTCGAAATTCGACCGGTAAGACCGCGGAAGTCTACGGAACGCATATTGACTTACGCGGCTCGGATCGCACGTCCTCCCTATATGGCTTGGATCGCATATTACCTTACATGGCTTGGATCACATTATTTGCCCTTTGTGGCTTTGATGGAACATTGGCACCCTTTTGTGGCTTGTTGGTTATATTCACATCTCTTGCTGATTTTTAGGTCATTATGAGGTATTCATTCATATGGTGATTTTCAAGTGGAGCTGAAGTTCGCTTGTCGATCTTCTAGCCATCTTGCAGTGTTCATATCGATATGATTTCTGGGTAAAGTTTTGTATGTTGGTTTTTTAGCCATCTTGCGGTGTTCAATCGTACTGTGATTTATGAGTGGAGTGGGAGTTCGCTTATCAATTTTTTAGTCATCTTGTGGTGTTCACATATGATATGATTTTCGTGTGGTCTAAAGTTTGTATGTTGATTCTCTCTTCATCTTGCGGTGTTCAGTCATACTGTGATTTCTAAGTGGAGTAGGAGTTCGCTTATCCATTTTCTAGCCATCTTGCGGTGTCCATGTACGATATGATTTTCGGGTGAAGTAGATGTTTATATGTTAATTCTCTCTTCATCTTGCGGTGTTGAATCGTATTGTGATTTTCAGGTGGAGCTAAAATTCACTTATCGATTTTCTAGCCATCTTGCAGTATTCACATACAATATGATTTTCGAGCGAAGTAGAGGTTTAAAGCTTGATTTTCTATTCATTTTGCGGAGTTCGCATACAATGTGATTTTCGAGTGCAATAAAAAGTTGTATAATTGATTATTTAACTATCTGGACACATTCACTTGCATTGCGATTACTACTACATTTCCTTAATATTGAGATTATATTGATTAGCTTAATTTTTTAGTATATGATCATGAATATGAATTGCGCTGCTTAATATATCCATTCTTATGACTTGCGATCTATCCTGGATTATGAATGATAAGTGTGTAATCTTAGAGGGTATTCCTCACTGCGAAAGCCATTGATGTTATCAAACCATATCAGTTGATGCAGCTATAGAGTGAGCCAATGTTGTTCACTAGGTCACTAGAACAGATCAGATAGCTGAGGAGCTAGAGGGGGTCCCTGCGACCCATATTGAGCTCCATCACTAGTTGATAGATTCTTGTTTTTATTTAATGAACTTTGTTATTTAGAATTGTATAAATCTTGTATGGTTGCTAACTTTGAAATTTCATGATGATCAGAATATTTTTATATAATGCATGGTTTACACCACCAATAATTCCTACTAACTCTAATATTTGATAAGATTGTTTAAATTTGGACTGAATTTTAAAGGCTAACACTCGGGTTTTTGGAAAATAACTCGTATACTCTAGTTTCGAAAACCGTAGCATTATAGTTTGGGGGTGGTATGCAGTGGAAAACTACTAACATGTTCCCATCATGTGTCATAGTGTCTTTCAAAAATAGCTGGTAAATCTAACATCACAATCAGACACTATAGTCTTAGGTAAACTATCAGACAGACCACACCATCGAAAAAGACCTTAGCAATATTAGACACATCCAAAGTTTTAGACCATGGGATGAAATGTGTCATCTTAGAGAAGCGGTCCACAATAATAAAAAAAAATGAAATCGTGCTTTTTAATCGTATTAGGAAGCCCAAGCATGAAATTCATGCTAATGTCTTGTCATATGGAGCATGTGGCACAGGTAATGGTGTATCTAATCCATAATTTTTCTTTTTCCACTTCGTTATCTAACATGTTCTACATTGCCCTAAAATTCTGACAACATCTCGCTTGAGACTTGGCTAGTAGAAACGATCCTTTATAAGGGCAATAGTCTTATCGCAATCAAAGTGGCCTGTCATCCCTCCCGAATGAAGCTCCCAGACAAGGAATTCATGGAGAGATGTACAAAGAATACATAAATGATTTTCTTTAAAAATGAATCCATCTCTTAACACAAAATCCCCCGCACTTTGTTGATTACTCGAGAGTGATGTATAAGTACCCCCAAAATCTGTACATGTGAGGTACTCTTCGCTTTGTTGCTCAAAGCTGACAAATCCTACACTCAAAGAATTGAGCAATGCCACTTTACAGCTAAGGGTTGGCTGGTTTATTCTCTACTCTGGCCCTGTGTTTCAAGATAAACGAATACTCTCGAAGGAATGCAACCTGCTTAGCATGCCTTGGGTTAAGTTTTTTATAGGAGTGAAGGTAATATAAGGCCTTATGATCAGAGAATAAGACAAATTTCTATGATAGTAGGTAGTGGCACCAATGTCTCAAAGACATCACTATCGCATAAAACTCCTTGTCATAGGTTATCTTTATTTTTTCTCATTTAATTTCTCACTAAAATTGGCAACAGGATGACCCTCAGACTCAGGACTCCACATATACCAACACTAGACGCATCACATGCAACCTCAAATACTTTGAAAAAGTCGGGAAGGCGCATGACTGGAGCTTCGACCATCTTGCCCTTAATTTCTTTAAAAGCCTTAGTTACGGCTTTCGATCACACAAATTCTCCATTCTTCATATACTCTGTAATGAGAGCCATAATCTTGTTATAACTCCTAATGAACCGATGATAGAATGTGGCTAAGCCATGGAAGCTTCGGACCTCATGGATGTCCCTCGGTTCAAACCAATCAACTATGGCTTTGACTTTTTCTGGGTCTGCACATATCCCTTCTGCTAACATTATAAACCATAAGAACAGAACCTAACTGGACATGAACGAACACTTCTTAAGGTTGCCGTATAATTTATCCACCCTAAGGACGCTACAGACCAACTTCAAGTGTTCAAGGTGTGATTCTCTAGTGGTACTATAGATCAGGATATCATCGAAGTACACCACTAAGAATTTCCCCATGAATAGTCTCAAGACCTGGATCATCACCCTCATGAAACTGTTGTGTGCATTGATCAAGCCAAAAGGCATGACCAACCACTCAAAAATATTATTTCTCCTTTGAAAATCTCATTGCAGGTCCATTGCCTTAGTGTGCAAATTTCATTGCGTGGGTCAACTCCCCAGATTGTTCCCTCTATTGTGTGAGTTAGCACCCTAGCCTATCATTTCCATTGAGCACACACTCTCTCCTCGGATCCCTATTAGAGTGAAGAAGCCCTGTTGTGCACCCCCTATTCTGTTGTGCGCCCCCTGTTGTGCTCCCCCTATTGTACGCCCCCAGTTTTGTTGTGCACCCCATGTTCTGTTGTGCGCCCGTTGTTGTGTTCTCCCTATTGTGCGCAAATAGCCTTCACACATGTGAAAAGCCAATAAATAACCCTCTCCCATCCTTATTTGGAGATGACAAAAGTTAGAGAAGCTCAAGGAGCTCCCGGATCAAGAGAAAAATAGAGCACAATGAAGATCCCACAAAATAAAAGATGTCACACCCCAAACCCGGAAACCGAGCTCACAAAATTCCTGATTGCCGAATCCGGTGCCGACAACCTCCGTAGTACCCCATTCTTGGCTCTCAGCATCCATACGCCAGATTCTAATCCTGGGATCCTACAAGGAGGATTTTTTTAATATACATTTAACTCATAAAAAGCATAACTACAAGTTTACCCAAGTCACAAAGACAACATCATCATCACATATCCACTAATATAAACAGTTGAATACAGTGCTAAAAGAGAAATACAAATGTCCAAATTAAAGCTCCAGAAGTCAGTTGCACACTCTAAGCTCGACGCTGCTGCAACCTAATGTCACTTGCGCGCATCTATCATGCATAAGCTTATAGAAAGCTTAGAGGGTAGTGTAAGTGTGTGCACAAGATAAGTGCCAAGTATTCAATATAATGCCTTAATCGTACAATATCAGAAATTACTGGCAAAATCATGAATCATGCGATATCAGAGTAGAAATCTTAGAGGGTGGTGTAAGTGTGTGCATAAGATAAGTGTCAAGTATTCAATACAGTGCCTTAATTATGCAATATCAGAAATTACTGGTAAGATCATGAATCATGCGATATCAGAGTAGAAATCTTAGAGGGTGGTGTAAGTGTGTGCATAAGATAAGTGTCAAGTATTCAATACAGTGCCTTAATTATACAATATCTGAAATTACTGGCAAGATCATGAATCATACGATATTAGAGTAAGTAGAAATACTACAAGACTATAAATCATACAATATCAGAGTACGCAATACAGATCAGCTATGCAAATGAGGAGTCGTAGAGAGCCAAATATCAGATGTCGAGGATATAATGCAATATGTAAATCCTAACGAGTCCAAGAATATCTTCAGTTGTATCTAGGCCATATAAATGCATAAACATGGCAACCCAAAATACTAAATGTCAAGGATGTAATGCAATATGCGGTGTGAATGAAATGACTAAGCTGGAGTGAAGTCGGGATGATAGTACGTAGTATCGCATGCTATGAGGTCCACAAGAAACTTCTTTCCAAACAAATCCCATACCTAAATTTGGATAGCCATACTCAATATGGTAGACTCCTGATCTCAAGTTAGCCGCGCGCCCGACCAAAATTCTTATTATACGAAGGTACACAATAATTAGTTGTGCACCATTAGCTCGAGTGGATAGTGAATGAATGAATGAATGAGTATGCTGCTCCTACTCGATAAGTCCATGTATCAATACTGTACATCTCTGGGATCATCACCGGGGTCTGGTATACTCCAAGCTGGCTGCTGCCCCTATCGATCGCACAGCCCAACGAGTGGAAAAGACCTCACTACCCTCTTGCCCGTAGTATACCAATGCCTACCCAGCTCGTCGATAGTGGACCCATTTGGGAGCTGGTCAAACTCATCCTAGCTTATAACCCCCTCACTCTGGCAAATAAGGCCACACCCCCTCCCAACCGACCATGACACAGTGGGAGACACAGCCTCCTGGTATTCGGCACTAGGGCACTCATGTATCCACTCGGTCTAGACGTTGGAGCGTCTCCTGGTCTCGGAGGTTTAGGAACTTTTGCCCACGGACATCAAAAGTGTCCAGATGCTTGAACTCAAATATTTTCAGTGTCCCATCTGGTCATCCACAACATGCCTGTGGAGGTCACAGCCCTGATGTCGCTAGGGCATATAAAAATCACAATCACACAATGTAAGATACATGAGTCACGTAGTTCAATCATGCGCATACCGTGTGCTCTTGTGGGATAAATCCACCTATCAGGGACTCTCATAAACCATCTGTACTATGACATATGTAATAGTCAATCATATCTCATAATAAACATGCAGATGATGTATATGGGTATGTATCATGATGCTATATTGTCACATACTCATAATTGATATCAATAACCGGCATCAACAATCGGCCTCGACAATGTGGACATTTAACCAACATTGCTCCCAAGGAATGGCCCACACAGAGCCTAACATATAGTGGACTCATTGCCTTACACAAGGGCTTAATATACAACACCATGGGCCTCACTTGAGAATTTAATACACATCACGATGGGCCTTTCATATGGGCCTAATATATATCACGATGGGCTGCATCACCTAGCCCTCAAATCCACCACAATGAGCCTCATCACATAGGCCTCATATATACCACATTGGGCCTTTAACACGGGCTGAATACACATCACAATGGGCCTCAAATACGGGCCACATATACATCACATTAGGCCTCGACAATCGGCCTCGATATCTGGCCTCGACAATCAAAATTAGAATCGGCCTCGATAATCCACCTCAAAAATCTACCTCGATAATCAGAATCGGCTTCAATAATCAGAATCAGAATCAGCCTCAATAATCGGCCTCGACAATCGGAATCGGTATCGATAACCTGAATCGGCCTCGACAATCGACCTCGACAATCAAAATCAGCCTCGACGATCGAAATCAGAATCGGCCTCAACAATCGACCTTGACAATCGGAATCGGCCTCGACAATCAAAATCGAAATCAACCTCGATAATCAGAATCAGAATCGGCCTGGACAATCAGAATCGACCTCGATAATTGGCCTCGACAATTGGAATCAGCCTCGATAAACGGAATCAGAATTGGCCTCAATAATAGGCCTTGACAATCAGAATCAGAATCGGCCTCAATAATCACGATCGGCCTCAGCAATCGAAATCGGCCTTAATAATCGGAATAAGCCTCGATGATCGGCCTCAACAATCGGAATCAACCTCGACAATTAGAATCGACCTTGACATTTAGAATCGGCCTCGACAATCAAAACCGGCCTCGACAATCATAATCGACCTCAATAATTATAGTCGGCCTCGATGATCGGCCTCAACAATCGGAATCAGTAATCGACCTCTACGCAAGGGATCCATGGATGGACATCCGATGATGGACCAAGCAATATCAATAGGGCCTAATCGTTTGGGGTCACCCACTAGAGAATGATGAGAATAGGCCTAACCAAGCCTAAGGGAAGGTCACAATGTGGATGTTTAACCATCATTGCCCATCAATGTGTACCTTTAACCAACATTGCTCACAAGGAGTGGCCCACAATAGGCCGAACATATAGTGGGCCCATGGTCTCACACACGGGCCTAACACACATTGCTATGGGTCACATCCATGGGCCTCTCATACATCAGGTGGGCTGCATCATATGGGCCACATATACATCACAATGGGCCTCTAATATGGGCCTACTATACATCACGAAGGGCCACATCACATGGGTCTCAAATATATCACAATGGGCCTCTACCCATGGGCTCCAAATACATCACAATGGGCCTTAACCGATGGGCCCCAAATACATCACAATGCGCCTCAACAAGGGTCTCATATATCACATCGGGCCTTATCAAATGGGCCCCAAGTACCTCACATCGGGCCTCACCAAATGGGCCCCAAGTACCTCAAATAGGCTTGGGCCACTCCAGCTACACCATTCATCCATCTATAGAAATCATTTTAGAGCATTATCCAAACAAATAAATCATATTAAAAGATTATCTGGACCATACCACAAATAACGGTGGAGATAATGATTTTCATCATTAAAATACAAAGGGCCCGCCACAAAAAATCGTGGGAGCAGCTACATCAACTGTTAAAACCTTTATAGGACCCGCTGTGATGTATTTTGAGATCCAACCTATTCATCAGTTAAAATTGATGAAGTGAAAATAAAAATATCAGCTTGCTTGGAACTGTCATGGCTCATATGATTTTTTTTTGAATAGTGGATGTCACTGTCCCCATTATTTCAAATGGTGAGGTCCACTAGAATTTCAGATCTGACTCATTCTTTTACTCATGCCATAAAACAATCTCTCAAATGGTTGGACGGTATAAATACAGCACATGCATCATGGTGGGTCCCACCGTCCAAGGTTTGGACGGCGTGGATAAGACCCATACATAACAGTGTGCTCCGCAGATGGATGGACGGGAGGTAAACGTCATCAAGGTGGGCCACTGTACCGATGGTGCTGGTGGGGCCGAACATGGCAGGTGGGTCCACACGTGTGGACCCACCAGCAAAATGGATGGACGATCGAGGATAAAACACGTACATCAAGGTGGTCTATACCTAAATTTTGAATCTATTCATTGGATGGACGGTGTGAAGACACACGTCCATTAAGTGGGTCCACGTCAGATGTATGGACGGCATGGATACACACATACATCATGTTGTGGCCCACTGTCCAGCCATCTGGACAGTGGGGATGCAAAGAAAGTGGACGGCGTGGGTGATAAATTGTAACACCCCGGATTTTGGCCAATCTGGGATTTGACGTCCTTAGACAGTGGGTCAATTAAAACACCTGAAAAATCGTTCAGAACCCAATTCCATAGCCAAAGAAATCACTTAGGATAAATTTCTTTAGAAACTAAGCATAAGTTAGCTAGCGCAACGTTAGAATAGCTGGGAAATGGTCCCTGATCACTTTAAATACGTTCTACAAGGCCCGAAGCGAGTGGAACCAAGGGTGCTATAATGATCTAAAGCCTCGGATCAAACTCTAAACCGGTTTGTTCTCTGGACCACTTTGAATCTTTGTATTCGATCTAGACCGCACGTCGAAAGTCCGATACCTCCTATCTTAGACCGTTAGAACCGTCTAGCTGGACTTGACACTCATTCCAAAAATCAAGTCAAACCGATAATCACAGGCTATTTCATTGAGCCCGGACCGAAGAGAGTGAGAATAGGGTTAGAATTGGAATTTGAAACTCAAATCTGGCACACAATTTGACGCATCAGTATTGAGCATTCTGACCGTCAGAATACAGCCAAATTACACCCTTGGATCAGGAAAAATATCTATTATATATCACGAGACTTATAGGCCTGATCTTGGTACGATGACCGTTAAACTGAAACTGGACCGCCACGTGCGATCTGGGAACCCTACCGGTCTAAAAACTGGATGTGTGCTAGATCCAGTATGCATGAGCTTAAGTCCGACCGCATTTGGCCTGGGGACCTTCAGAAATGCCCTTTTGGACCGAAACGGCCCCGATTTGGTTAGGCACCAAGTAAACATTGTTCCCAAGCCTATTTTGGGCATGTTGTTGGCTATAAAAGGGGTTGAAACCCTCACTCCTCTCTCCCATCCGAATTTGAGAGAAGCCCTAGCTTGGGAGAGAGAAAAAGGTGGGAGATTGTGAGAGTGTGGGAGAGTTCTTCCTGCCACTTGTACTACGCGTTGCACGTGCTTAAGCAACACACCTCTACCGCTTTCTCGGCGATTCCATCGCGATCCTAGGTAAGTAAAAACCCTAAATAGTTGTTGATTTGAGTTTTCCTTGTTTCCATAGCGATGTAGCTTATGGATCTTGTGTATTAGGCTCCTTATTCGCCATAGACGAAGCATATACGCTCCGTTTCAATTCCCGAGTCTACAAGACATAAGGTGAGGATTTTAGACGCTTTGATTGACGGTTCCCAATGCTTTCAATGTCGTTTAATAGTAGATTCTTGACGGCATCGCCGTTTGACATGTACAAAATGCTCTCCGTTTCCCGTTTCGTAAGCTAACGAAGAATATGAGATTTAGGGCATTTTAGTCATTAGTAGGAAGTACTGTTTACATTCATATTTTGCTGATGTGATTGACATGGTTTGTCACCGCATTAGAGAGTTAGGAATGATTGCATAATCAGTTTGGCGAAGAGATTCGCCAAGTTGCGCACTTTGGGTCGACATACTATATGTGGATTTAAGTGTGTAGTGTATGTGTTTGTATAAATGCTTGTATTAGTATGTATTGAATTAAATGATGTTATGTAGTAGTTTGAGATTGATTTCATGATTAATATGCTGACCTAAATGATTTCCTACATGTTGACCTTGTGCATGATCGCATTACATGCATAGAAAGTATGCCTTGAGGATTTGCTTAAGTTGAATATGCATGGGAAGTATGCCTTGAAGATTTGCTTAAGCTGAATGTTATAACATGTGCTAACATGCTCACATGATGTATTTCAATTCCAATACCTTTGTATAGTGTTAATGTAATTCCATAGATGTGTGGGACTTGACTTAGTCCAGGCAGTCGGTAACCGAGCGAATTCGTGGCTGACTGGTCATAGCCACGAACGACGCGTCGATGAATGTGATTCGTGTTGAGAGTTGGCGGCAGTGGTTAGGCCACGCGAAGTGTTTTACGCACTTCATGTCGTTCAATTCGAGATGCGATCGCGCTAGTCGAGCCGTCAAGTAACCCGACTGGCCGATGTATGTTCACCTTATATGTGTCATAACTGCTTGAACCTAGGGTACTGAACTTACCATTGTAAATCCTATTAACCGTGGTACCTTGATCCACGAAGACTCATGAGCCGGGCATGGTGGTATGGGACACCGTGGTCGAGCTGTCGGCCTACGCTGGGGCCACAAACCTCCCCGTAGTGACCAGTGAGCACCTTGACTCGTGAGCAGATTATGGTGGTATGGGACACTATATTCTAGCTGTCGGCCTACACTGATCAGGCGACGAGCCCTTTGTAGTGACCGCGAGCGTATTCTGAGTCCACGGGAGGCGACGACCCTTCCGTTGCAGTAGAGTACAGTAGGCCTGTATTGATAAGGTGATGGGGGAGCGGTGCAACGAGTGCGAGCAACAGCCCTGGCAGCCCTTGCAGTGACCTACGAAATATACATCGTATGAGATTACTAGGAGTGACGACCCTAGACAGGATCTGTGTTGGGATTGATACAAGGAAAGTACCTTAGTTTCCCAATCCTGCTGTTTGAATGGACTAATAATAACTAGGTAATCATATCACCATGACATTGCATGTGCCTGGAAGATGTGGAGCACTTGAGGGAGTGCGGCATGCCGCGGTCGTAAGATGTTGCCGCATGAGGGTGATCGTCGGTGAGGGCATACATCACGTCATGTCATCTTGCATTAACAACAGTATTAGGATTGTCTGATTTACTGCTTTACTATTATCGCGTGATTGAATTGTGAACATGTTAATCTCTGCTCTCTTATCCCACTGAGTTGATCACTCACTCCCACGTTACGGGATGGTGTTTCCGGACACCCACCAGCCCCTTTTGTGATTGCAGATGATGGCGCGGCCTGCGAGGCGGAGCTGGATTTGATGATGATGAGGAGGATCTCTCCTTTATGCGTGTTCTGATTGACGGGATTGCAGGGAGGTTGATTAGATACTTTGACATTTGTCATTTTGTATTTTTAGCTCCCTCATGTATATTCATTTTGTTTACTTTTGAAGTATACATGTATGTGTATAACCTGGTAATATATTCACACTCTAGAGACATACAACAGTTTATACACGTTATACATACTATTACAGTCTTCCGCTTGCAAATTTAACTGTCTCTGGAGTATGATATACTGTTCTGGATTAGTCTCACTCATGTTTAATACATTATCACAGACAACATTCAATCATACATATCCATGTTGCATAAATAACATTTTGGAACTCGGGAGTTGGGTTTTTGCTCGACCCCCCGATTTTTGGGATGTTACCTAAATACTTCACGGTAGTCCCTGCACAACTGCTGGACATCCGTCCAGCAGTAACCAAATGGACGGCAGGTGATGAAACACATACGTCACAGTGGCCAGGCAATGTCCAACTATTCTAGCACCTTCCAGAGGTTTGGATAGTGTGGATGAAATATATACATCACGTGAGACCCACAAAACTTGTTAACGTCAGTCGGCAAATGGGCCCCACCAAATGGATGGCTTAGATATCACATACGTCATAGGAGGTGGGCCCCACCCGTCCATTGACGTCAGCAGTAGCTGTTGATGCTGCGGCAAGGAATACATAGCGTGGATGAATCCCACGTCATATGGTGGGGACCCACCATTTCAAATGAATGGACGGTTGGGATGGAAGGTGGGTCCCATGTGTATGGACCACTTACAACACATGCTTTGGAGGAAGCTGATATTTGTGTTTTACCCATGTCCAGCAACAATTGCTGCTAGACAGTGTGCGTACCACCCACATGAACATGGGGTCCACATCGATGGAAGGGGTGGATAAGGTCACACATATCAGGTGGGCCGCACGGTCATTAAGAGAGAGAAGGAAAGACAGAGAGAGAGAGAGGGAGAGAGAGAGAGGGGGGGAGAGGGAAAGAGACGATGGAGATGGGAGAGACCCTGCCACTATGGGAGGGTCCCTCAATACAATGCATACATTAAGTGGGTCCCACCATAAGTGGGCCCTCTAATCATCAAAATCATACAAAAATCACCCACTTTTGATTTTCTCGGACTCCTTCCACCGATGCGATCTAGAGCTCCAAGGGGTGGATTTTAACGGTTGAGATCGACTTTGAAGGGTTGGATTGAGTGGTAGGGAGTGGACCACACAAAGCTCTCTCATGAAGCTTGCTTAGACGCGGGTTGCTCTCATGGAGCTTGGGAGAAAAATGAGAGAGAGATGAGAGAGAGAGATGATGTGAGTGATGGAGTGATGGGGAGAGGGATGGGTGAAGTGATGGAAAGTTTACTTTTAGGGATGGGTAGTTGTACTTGGAGATGGGTGTGAGTGATGGGAGTGACGTGATATGTACTTGACATTTAATGTAATGGATTCTCTTGGGATTGCAACACGTGGTGTTTTCCTTAAACTAAACGAGGGCCCACATCTCCTGACCTGGGTATCGCCTCAGAGCGTGAGACGCGAAATCGGAACTGCGGTGACAGTGTGGTCGCACTGGTACAAGTCTAGAGTCGAGTCGACTCATATATACAGGACTCGACTTGGGATCGCGCGCAAACACCGGTTATAGATCGCAGGTTATCAGAATTCGGCCGAGAGGACCTCGAGAGTCTATGGAATGATACTGTCTAAGATACGAGCCTTACAAAAGACCCTCACAATGGAACTCCCCCACAACGGAAATCCTGCACAACAGAAGTCTCCCACAATGGAAATCCCGCACAACGGAAGACCCCCACAATGAAACTCCCGCACAATGGAAGTCCCCCACAACGAAAGTCTGCCACAACAGCAATACCCGCACAATAGTTTGACATATTCGCCACTTGTCCTCCTGTGTACAAACAGTACACATATGAGTGAAGAACCTAGGACCTCAAGCTTGCGCAACTCTCTGTCACTGCAATTGACACTTTTTGAAATGAAATGCTTTCGAAATTACCAATAAACCACTCTTCATTTCTTTCATTGTACTTTGTTTCTAAATCAAGGGAAACACGAGGATGTCACAAACTCAGAATTATTGAAATCTATGATGATGAATGTTCTTCTATTTTCTTTGTTATTATTGAATGATAATTCTTCAAACGAAATCCATTCGTTTCTCGTAGAAACAAAATGGTGACTCTGCTGGGGATTATTATTTTTATTCAATGATAACTTAGAAAATATTTAAAGAATTTTCATCACTGTTTGGCATCATATAGACGCCAAAATGGTGACTTTCAATGGGAACATCCTCCCCTTCATCTCTAAAATAAAGTATAATTTTATTTAATTAAAATAACTAAGACTGTATTCTAAATAACAGGTATTTTGTCCTTACACAACCGCAATGCCCCGACTAACGTGGTTGTCAACTTTACACCTAACGGATCCTAGTAGATTACATCAACAATACGAGATTACTACTATAGAAAGTACCAGAGAAGGTCAGATCAGTTGCGATCAAGGATAGGCAATGTCAGGTGATGTCCAAAATTGTTTCTGCTTCACCAATAGTGCATCGAGACAATGAAGGATGGATAATAGTGACATCCAAAAGATGAAGGGTTCGATCTTCTCTCACAAGGAGTACCATCCTTCCAAGTACGGTTAAAGAGTCGATTATGCGAAATGCCATGAGTCGCAGTTTCACCTTAGTCACT
Source organism: Magnolia kwangsiensis (assembly GCA_037074715.1). Classification (NCBI taxonomy): domain Eukaryota; kingdom Viridiplantae; phylum Streptophyta; class Magnoliopsida; order Magnoliales; family Magnoliaceae; genus Magnolia; species Magnolia kwangsiensis. The sequence goes on from CM073589.1 coordinate 65,250,623, forward strand.
CAATATCACAATAGTTCATCATCCTCAATGACATCAGCAATGCAATTTTCACTTTCTCCTTTGATATCAGGACAATCGAAGTATAAAGAAAAAAAAACTTGTCGACAGATATTAATCAACCTAATCAGCCTTCACCAGATGAGTAAGTTGCTGAAGAAGTCCCTAATTTCCTAATAGTGACTGCCGTGAACAACATTGAACCACAAGTAAAAATGCCACAACTACAAGCGGCTAGATTTCAAGGACTGACACCTAATATTACTCAGAACATAACGCATAAAGAAATCCAACAAATGGTCACCAAAACCATTCATCTAGAGAAAGAACAAGATCAGAACAAAAGGTTTCGATATTAGACACCATATCCCACTGAAATAAAAGAAATGTCATTTCTTGCTGACTTCAAACACCTAAACTTTAAGAAGTTTAATGGGGACGGGTCACTAGAAGAACATATGATGCACTTCATAATAATGATCGAAATTTTCTATAGAGTTCCTTGGTATTGTTTGCGATTATTTAGGTCTTCTCTGACAGAGAAAGCCTTTAGATAGTATTCAGCTTTAATCCCAGGATTTATTCATACTTGGGAACAGATGCAGAGTATTTTTATGAAAAACTTCTTCTCTTCTGATAGAGATGTCAGTTTGACTGAATTAGCCGCTGCTCGCCAATGAGAAGATGAATTAGTTAACGAATTCATCAATCGATGGAGAACCCTGGGAGCATCATGTTCACAACTTGCTAGAGAAGAAGAGCAAGTCAAGTTATGTATAGAATGCATAAAACTAGACATTGCATTAAGACTTATTGGTCTGAATATATAGACCTTTCAAGATTTGATTATAAAAGCTTGCAATCTGGAAAGAATCAATGTGAAGCTGCTCAATTCTCATATGAATAGACTATTTCAAATCTTAAGAGAGTAGCAACAGATATTGCCAAAGAAGAAAAGAAAACAAAGAATCGTAAAAATGAACGTAGAAACTCCGATAAAGAAAACATGAGTGATTCTACAATTAAGAAAGTAAAGAAAGAGTTTGGACAATTCAAGAACTACGGGAAATGTATAGTTGAAGAAGACGATATACTTCCTATAATGAATCAATTGCTAGTTGCAGAGAAAATCAAATTGCCACGGTTGAAGCGTCCAAAGGAAATGAAGCAAATAAGAAAAAGTGATTATTGCTATTATTACCATTTTCTCGGACAACGAACTGAAAATTGCTTCACACTAAAGAGTATTCTACAGAAGATGATCGACAATAGTAAAATTGTCATAAAGAAAACATATCAAAATAAGGGAGAAAGTAATGACATATGATCCTGATTGAAAATAGTCATTCGATAGAAGAGCAGCATTTTAATAAAGACGCGATTCTTCATATCTTGGAGATCGGATCGAGAAAAGGCAAGGCAAGTATATTCACTAAGAACACATCCTAGACCCAGATCCATAGCTCAACTGGCAGACTGAGTGGAGATACCTCGTTTTAACACTTGAGGTCTTGGCATCGATCCCTAGTGGGGTGGCTAACAGGGCGTGTGTGTACTGACATGGGTGTGTACTAACAAGCTAACAAAAAAAAGTGTATTCACCATGGAGGCAAATTTTTATCAATATACCTATCAGTGCCAGTTCATCCAAATATGTTATCCTTGAAGATAATCACAGTTTTGATTTTAAAGATTATCAGCATAATACTTCCAAATCAAAAGGGGGCAAGATAAGGAGAATGATGGAAAAGTCTCAAAATGCCAATGCCTTATACTCCTCTCCATACATGAATAAAAGGCAGATTTTCAAGCATATTATTGTCAAACGCCGACAATTATTATCAAATTAACAATAGTCATCCTTGCCATCACCATTGCCATCGCCATATCACTGACACAAAGATTATTCTATTATTGAAATTTATCAAAATTGATATTATCGCCAAGCTGATACACCATTCTAACTATAAAAAATTTACAATATCATTAGCAATGGCAATATATCAATTATCGATTTGTTATCTTCAACAAAGCCTATACAGTCAACCATATATAAATACCACGACATCAATAGTGGTTTAACATTCACGGCAGCGCAGCCAAGCCTATACGGCCAACTATGCATAAGACCTACCATCATCGGCAGTACATAAAATTATGCGGGCAGCATCGAGAAGCAGTGGCCCTAAAAAGCCCTTATAGGTAATCACATGCTTAGACCCATGTAGGCAGCGGATGGAGCCAGCGACTAAAAGCCCTAAGCGGCTAAAAAGTCCAAAAAGGCTAGTCACGCATGGGACCAATGTCATCTATACAGCTTCCAACAGCATCGTAGGGGAAGGTGTAAGAAAATGCCCTCCTGTGAATGGGTCCAACCTTGCAGATGAAGAAAAAATGGGTTGCAGTGTGGCCACTTTGGCCATTATCCATAGATAGGCCAACCATGCATAAGACCCCCTAGATTTCTAGCTTGATTTCAATAATAACTCATGACGACAGGGTCTCTAAAATAAATTACCCCCTCATTGATGGATTGACAGCCTTGGATTTGGTACCCTAAAGTAGCCTCGCGCGCCTTGTGAACTCTAGAGAGTTACTACGACCAACCCTATGCGTAAAACCTACCAAGTTCACTGCCCCGGTAGCTTCACCAGGCTCCTCTAATGGATCGCAGTTTGTGAACTCCCCAGCCATGATAAGTCCAGCAAACTCATAAGAGTTACAGAGACCATTCATGTAAGACCCAACTCAACCTACTCATGAGTCTAAAAAACTGTGATCGCTCCTCTACTCAAGTGCTTAAACTGTGTGAAAGAGTCCAGTCAAGTCAAGTAAAATCCAATCAAGTCAAGTCTAGTCAAGTCAAGTCCAGTCAAGTCAAGTCATGTCCAGTCAAAGTATGTTCAGTCAAAAGTATACTAGCTCCACTACACAAGAGCTTAAACTATGTGTAGTATCAAAATGTTGCAGATATATTTGACCATTTATTTTACTTGAGATATCCTCAAATATACAATTACCTGATGAAAATCTCAAATATTGATTAAATAACATACAGAAATGCATTTTTCTTGAATCAGGTTCAAATTACAACAATAACAAGTTTGTTCAAAATACTTTTTATTTTCTATTCAAAAGTTAAATTCTTCAAGATCGACTACGAGTCTTCAATTATAATATACTTATTCTTCCGAAGAGAATAATGATGCCTTCCTGTCTCTTACTTTCTTGACAATAAAGGAAGGTTGTCTAGCAAAATCTGCAGAGGTGGAGGAGGATGAAAATATGAAGAATTATCAATCTCTTTTAGATGATCTATAAATTCAGATGTATTCTATGGATTTAACACCAAATACTATCCATCCTTCAAGGGTACCAAAAGGCTTCATTTCATAAATATTATCTTCTGAAGAAATCTTTATGCAAAGTTGGCCTGGAGAGGGAGAATGATCTATTTTTTCATAGTAGCCTTGGTCTTTCTGATAATTTCTTATGCACGGCGCGGAGGAATCAATATGGCATGATCTACTGGATAATAGTTGTGCACTAAGTAATATCGATAAGCCCACCAACGCATTCAACTATAAGACGCATAAACTGGAATATTATAGCCAGGAATTATGAAGTGTGATCCAGTGTGAACGTTGAAAAGTTATTTCCATACTAAGGCCCAGTTATATGGTCCGATGCTATAACTTCTCATTGTTCTAGTAATGATATTGCAAGTCTCCGATACAGTCTAGTCAAATCCAAATTGATGAGCAAATCTGCTTGGATAATATGGTTCGTGCCAAAATGAACTATTTTCCCTTAATGGAAGGGTACTGGACCTGATGGAAACAAGGAACAAATGCTCACCAAAAGAGATAGAACCATCATCAGTCACATATATGACCTTAAAAAAGCTATTAAATAGAATTTAAAAGAAGTATTCTCTATTTTTCAGAATCGGCAAAGGTCCAAGAAAAATATACTCCTACCCAGCCTATGAAGAAATGCCAAGGAGCACAAACTAGAAAAGACTCAGCGGTTGAACCTTTAGAGCCAGAAATGACTTCTCCAAAAGCAAGATATAATGAGCAAATAATATTTAAAAAAAAAATGTAATGCAAAGCACACTGACAAGTACAAAGATAGAATGACTAAATCATTATCATATTGCAAATATTACAATCATTTTAAAAGCTTTCAATATATTTCAAAATTATCAATACTTCATGAAACTAAATTACAAAATTATGATATCTTGAGATACTAATTCCAATTAATTTGGCAATAAAGATTACCCTTCGAAATCCTGGATTATACAGACTATGAATAAAGGAGACAATCGAAGAGATTGTTATAGTAGGAGCAGCATTAAAAAATAATTTCCTAACCACGGAGCTCAAAGAAAGAGTCGTCGGAGTTGATCGAAGAGATTGTTGCAGCAAGAGCAGCATTGAAAGACAATTCTCTGATCAAGTTACTCAAAGATGGAGTCGTCATAGCTATTACAGTGTGTTTTTTACTAGAGGCATTTAGTCTCTTGTTCGAGCGTAATCATTCAGTCTTCTATTTGAACTCGACTGTTGAACATCTCCATTTAAGCTATCCTTCTCTAAATGTGAAAGGATTTTTGTGCAGAAGATGATCAATCCTCCACTTAATTTCATAGGACAATCAAAGAATGATTGAGGGGGTATTTGTTGGGGCACAAAAAATATTTTGTCTCTCTCTCTAGAAGTCTTATTGTAGGTCCATCTCTTTAGTGTGAAAATTTCATTATGTAGGTCAACTCCCCAGATTTCTCCCTCTATTATGCGAGTTAGCACCCTAGCCTATCATTTCCATTGAGCACACACTCTCTCTCTCCTCGGATCCCTATTAGAGTGAAGAATCCCAGTTGTGCACCCCTTGTTCTGTTGTACGCCCACTGTTGTGTGCCCCCTGTTCTGTTGTGCGCCCGCTATTGTGCGTCCCTGTTGTGAGCTCTCTATTGTGCGTAAATAGCCTTTGCATGTGTGAAAAGCCTAAAAATACCCCTCTCCCATCCTCATTTGAAGAGGACAGAAGTTAGAGAAGCTCAAGGAGCTCCCAGAGTAAGAGAACAACGAAAATTCTGCACAACAGAAGACCCCCACAATGGAACGCCCCCACAAAAAAAGTCTCCCACAACGAAAGACCCCCATAATGGAACTCCCGTACAATGGAAGTCCCCCACAATGGAAGTCTCCCACAACAACAATACGCGCACAACATTTTGACATATTCGCAACTTGTCCTCTTGTGTACAAACTGTACACATATGAGTGAAGAACCTGGGATCTCAAGCTTGCGCAACTCTTTATCAATTCAACAGACACTTCTCGAATTGAAATGCTTTCGAAATTACCATTAAACCACTCTTTATTTCTTTCATTGTACTTTATTTCTGAATCAAGGGAAACACGAGGATGTAAACAAACTCAGAATTAATGAAATCTATGATAATAAATGTTCTTCTATTTTCTTTGTTATTATTGAATGATAATTCCCCAAACAAAATCCTTCGTTTCTTGTCGAAACATATAGTCCATCATTCATCTTAAAAGTTGTCTTCCATTCATCATCGAGGCGTATATGAATTTGGTGATATCCACTCTTGAAATCTATTTTGAAGAAAATTGTGGACTTATCCATCATTCTAACATGGCACCAAGCCTGGGTGTGGGAAACATATATTTGACAGTGATTTTGTTGATGGCTCTACTATCCACACACATGCATCAAGTGTCATCTTTCTTAGGTGTCAGCAAAGCGGGTATGTCACACAGGCTCATGTTATCCTAGATGAAACCCTTTCGCAGAAGCTCATCTACTTACTTCTTAAACTTTGCATGCTCTGTAGAGTTCATCCTATAATGAGGAAGGTTTGGTAGAGTCGACTTAGGAACAAGATCAATGACATGCTAGATGTCCCTCATGGGTGGCAACTCATCTGAAAAATTCTCAAGAAATACATCTATGTACTCCTCGAGGAACCCTACTGGTACCTCTGGTGTAGCCTCTCTAGCCACTAAGGCATACAATGTAGAATCCTCCTCAGTCTCTCTTTCAAACTCTTTAGCTGTAATGATGTGGAGAGACTTGGGTGTGGATTTCCTCACTTTTTAGGCTCACTAGGCTTCTCACCTTTCTTCTGTGCAGTGTTTTGTGGTGGCATAGGATTAATTTTGATCTTCCTGTCATTATGCATGAAGGTACATGCATAAGAACAGCCATAGATTGTGATGTCCTTATCGAATAGCCACGGTCTGCCTAGGATCATGTGACCTACATCTATAAGCAACACATCACACCACAGGGACTCCTTATAAGACACGAACTTGATGTGTACAAGACATTGATGGGTTACAGGAAGGGAAGTCTTGTCTACCTATGAGACTTTGTATGGGTTAGGATGAGGGGTGGCCTCTAACTTTAGACGGCCTAAGATGCTTGTGGAAATTACATTCGGGCAACTCCTATTATCCACTATCACCTTACAATTTTTCTTACCACACTTGGCGATCGTGTAGAGGATAGGATTATAATGCTAGTTAACACTACTTATAGTATGGGCTAACACACACCTAACAACTTCTAGTGTGGCATCATCACCCACCTTATCCTCATCACTCAATGATCGTATGGGATAATATTCTTCAATTTCAGAGTTGCCCTGATCATACTTGTTATTCTAAGAATCGCCTATGACTAGGGCTTTTCCCTTGCTCCTAGTGGGACATTGAGTTGCAAAATGGCCAATATTCTTACATTCGTAGCATTTCGCATTCTGTCCTCCACCTAAACCAGCACCAAGGATGCATTTTCCCTTGTTATCTATAGGCCAAGGCAGAACATTCGCCTGCACCATGAGTTGATTACCGATGTTGGGTGTAGTTCCCTGAGAACCAGTCATAATATTAGAGTCTCAAAAATCGAACCGTCTTATGACAGAAGTCTTCAGATACTGTTCTAATTCTGTAATGCCCCAACTTTTCAGGACCCGAGTATATGACCTGTGTCCCAAAAACCCGAGTGTTAACTTTAAAGGATGGTCAAATTCGAGTGTACATTTTTTTTTCCTTCATCAGAGTAAGCAAATGAGCTTAGTGTAGATAAATCGACATAAAGAAAAATTTCATTATCATTCAATATTTAAGAAGCTGTCCATAATGACTTATACAAATCAATGTCTCTGAATTTAATAAGTACAAGATTTATAAAAATTTAATACATGAAGAATAACAAAAATATATAAATATAAGTCGCAAGATCACGCAGCTCCTCCAAGCAAATACAGTCATGCATCCCTAGCGATTATACCCTACTTCTCATCAAGTCTGAATATGCATATCCCTTAAGCCACCTGTACTACCTGTACGGTTATATATTTGATGAATGAGTGGCCAACTCAGCGTGAATTTCCCTCAAGATTATACACCGCCGCATTAGGTAAGCATAGTTATAAAACAACCAGACAACCAAAACAGTGTAACTACAGTCTTATTAGATGCGTGGATGTATGAATGCAATCATGGACCCGAAAAAAATATCCAAACGGTCTATGCCCCAGGAAAAACATCCATACGGGTTGTGCGCATTAGGTAAGCATAGTTATAAAACAACCAGACAACCAAAACAGAGTAACTGCAGTCTTATTAGATGTGTGGATGTATGAATGCAATCATGGACCCAAAAAAAATATCCAAACGGTCTATGCCCCGGGAAAAACATCCATACGGGTTGTGCCTAGGGAAAAACATCCAGACAGGTAATGGGGTCGTTACCCAAGGATGTGACTGGTCATCAGCGCAACACTCAGCGTAATCGCATGGGCATGAAGATCTAAGTCATCATCATAAATTGAATGGCTAGTCATAAGCGCAACATTCAGCGTAACCGCAGGGCAAAGTGATCCAAACCATCGAATATGCCATGTATGCATGATTAGCCAAGTCATTTTTAGTCCATTTACAATCATCCAGTTGAGATAAGCTCAAAGGTCACAACGGGGAGCACATGGCTCAGCGTAGGCCGACAGCTCGGGCATAGTATCTCATTACCACCATCCCCGGCCCATGAGGATACCATCTTAGAATGTTTAATAGAAACCTGTCGACTAGTGGCCAATCATATTACAGTATATGAGGCTTACCATCGCATGATTGCATGGTTTAAAATATCGAACCCATATAGGAAAAATATCATAACAAAGCCACATAGGGTGATACAAACAAGCCAAATAGGGCAATTATCAAAATAGGCCTCATAAGGCGAGTATCAAAACCATGCGATAAAAGACTATCCTTGAAAACATCGAATACAACAACCTTAGATGGTTGGCCCACATCAATGATCCATTTAGACCACCACTCAATAACCACTAAGTCGAAGGTCCATTTTAATCACAACCAGTCAGGTTACATCCCAAGTATGGGTGTACATTTATAGGTGGGGGTTTCCCACTAATGTACCAGTTTAAAGTCATAAGCAATACACAACTAATCCACAAGCATGAACAAATATACAGGATGAACATTAAGCAGGCAATATAGCAATTCAATTTTCACCAGCTAACATATGTGATTATAAGAGAGATATCAATTATAAATTTAATTAAAAACTATAACTTAAGCTAATGAAAAGATGGAAAGCTCAAGGGAAAGAATCATCACCTTATACTTTGAATCACCTTCTAGTGTCGCTAGGTACTTGCGCCCATAGAATTATATCATACCACAAATCATGAACTTGTATAATTAGGTCCAAGTTCTAATCATTATCCAGGGTTTAAGATCATCGCCTAGGGTTATCTTTTAGGGTTTTAGTGTAGAATTAGGGTTTTCATCCTAGGGTTTAGTTATAGGTTTTAGATTTTAGGACTTGAATTCAAGATTAGTATTCCCAATATTATTATTATTATTATTATTATACGATGAATTGAATAATATTCATAGTAGGAGTACTAATCCATTATTAATGATGACTCCTAAGTTCCTACTAAATATACTAATGTTATATAACATTCCTATAATGACTAAAATCTATTAAATAGTTGGGGAATTAAAAATAGAATATTTACTAATAGTCAAATGATAACGACTAATGATAATCATCATATTACAAGAATTACGCTAGTCTTATAAGGAAAATGATAATATTCCCCAATGATAATGATCATAACTATAAATAATGAATTTAATCATGATAATAAATACTATAACCTGTCATGAATTATGAAGTCCTATAATTAGATCCAAACCTAATACATTGCCTATGTTTAGGGCATTGACCTAGAGTCTAGACCACTTAGGTCTAGGATTTCAACCTAAAGTTTAGGTCTAGGTTAGATTTTAGGATTTGAATGCTAGTTGATGTAAAATTAGATACCATATTAATTTAATAACTATAACATAAGTATTAACATTAATGGAATAATTAATATTAACTCATCATGGTAATAATATTCATTTTGATGGTAGAAATCAATACACTCCTACTATTAACGATAATATGGTGAGTAGAATTCAAATGTCTAATAATTGTAGTTTTATTTATAATAACTAATACCATTATGAAAAACCTACTAGTGGCTAATCATGTTTAGTAATTGCAATAATTATGGTAATGTCAAAGATAATTAAAAATAGTCTACATTGGGAGAAGGCTGACCTACATACATCGACTCGGTGATTTGACCCGGTGGGTCGACTCGGTTAGAGCCGACCAAGTTGATTTTCTTTCTTCCTTTCCATCTCTTTTCTTCCTTTTCCTTTATCTGCTATAAGTCCAGCAGAATCACTGGACAACCGTTCCGACCAGACTCGAATGCATCGACTCGAACTAAGCTGAGTCAACTCGGCTGCCATCAATCCACACTCTCTTGCTATCCATCCTTCTCCTCTCTGCTTCCCTTTCATTTGGAGGTCCAGAGATGCTCAAAGCTAGGTCAGGGATAGGACAGTGACTCAGGGGCTAGACTGAGTCACGTCTGTGGGTCCAGGTCTGGCAGCAACTCTATCAGACCAAGCTGGTTCAATGGATTACACCATCACATTCCTCTTCTTTCTTTCTTCCCTTCTTTTGAGTTAAAGAAGTCCAACAAGCTATGGACTCGACTTAAACATGGCCCCAAACCCCCTGACTCGGCCTAACTCAGCTTGGTTTGAGCTCCTGCCGCCGCATAGTGCAGCACCCAAGATGGCAGCAGCCTTTGCTTCCTCTCTAACTCTCCCTCTCTCTCTCGTCCTTCTTCCTGTATTTCTCTTATTTCCTCTCCATTTCCTGGACCGAACCAGCAACATGTCGGATCTGTTGTGGTTGGGCCAGCGACTCACCTCGGCCCAAGCTGGTGCAGCAACGCACCATCTCCTGATCTCTCTTCAACTCTCCATCTCTTCCTTTCTTTCTACTCTCTCACTTTCCTCTCCTTTGTCCTCCTCCAGGGAACTCCAGCCATGAATCCGAACATAACTGGAGTCGGAACGGACTCAAACTAAGATGGTTGGTGCAGTGGAATGGCGGGGAAGAAGATGCGGCGTTAATGGTAGATTACAAATAGGGGTTTATTTCTTTGAATCGATTGTTGTAGGTGGTGTGTATGAGCTCAGAGGAGCTTAGAGACAAGGATTTTTGAAGCTTCAGGGAGGTTTGGTGGGTGGTTTTGAAGGAAGAAGAGAAATGGTTATTTTCAAGTTGAGGCAAAGGAGTGGGGGAGAGACCTGTTGCAAACTCCCCTCTCTTGGACTTAAATCGGGCCCTAAGCTTTCTCAGGGCCGTTGGATGAGGGCTGGATGGCCTAGATTGAATACTGCCGTTCAGTTTTCTCAAAACTATGGGAAGGAATGAAAACTGGTCGTGGTTTTCTCTTAGAACGCCCTAAACAGTCGGATGGCCGAGATCTCCCCTAAATGGAAGGCTGGGATTGGAGATGGAGGGAGCACGTGGATCGCCCTTGTGGCATACGGATGGAGAAACGGTAGGTTTCCATTTTTAGCAATTTCTGTTTGTAGGGCCGATTTGCACTGAATATAGTGCATCCACGCGTGCAGGAAAATTCGCAGTGACAGTTGAGTTTTGGTCAGCCCCACTCTTTAGAGATGATGAACGGTTTGGATCATGCACGTGACCACACCTGGTGGGCCACCGATCAAAACAAATGGGTTCGGTCGGTTCATCAAGAGTGCGGGCGGAAACAAGAGAGAGAGAGAGAGAGAGAGAGAGAGAGAGAGAGAGAGAGAGAGAAATTTCTCTTTTTAGAGGAAGCTCGGTCAGGGGAGCTTTGACTGAGAATCCCCGTCCAGTGCAGATCGGGTGCACGCCTCTCTAGTGCACCCACAACTTGAGGTGGGGTCCACCGTGATGATTTTGAGAAATCCAATCCACCCATTCCACTTGATGGGCCCTATCATACCCTTTGACCAAAGATAGGGCAGATTCAAGGTCCAGGTGGATCACACGGATTAATTCCTAACTCTAATGGTGGCTTCCCATTGATCTAGTGGTCAAACCGTCCTAAGATTGAACGTCAACAGTTGAAAAGGGTCTTATTGGTTATTTGTATGTCTTTTGTAATAAGTGACTAGACAAAGACTAATATTAATATAATTTTTTATTATTTTTATATATTACTTATAATTACAATATTTAAAATCTCATTCATATATATATATATATATATATATATATATATATATATATATATATATATATATATATATATATATATATATATATATATATATATATATATATATATATATATATATATATTAACATGCTATTAATCATGTATTTATTAATATATAATTCCCAATATACAATATCCTATTACACATATGTATGTATTGAAAATTGTACACAATATCTCTTTTAAAATCTCATTGTTAAATAATATACCATCTTATTAAAATATCTCACAATTTTTGTATAAAATATTTAATACTACACTGGTATTTATAATTCAATTATACACAGTAAAATTATTATCCATCATGCTTAGTTAATATAATATTATTTTCATAATACTTTATGTACCTTAAATATATATAGGTGCGGATTGTTTTTCAATGGTCAGTATTAAACTAGGATGAACGTAAGTGTTTACTTAAGCCTGGCTTGTATTTATGCTAAGCTTGGTTATATGGTAACACTCGAGTACTGAAAAATACGGGGTGTTACAAATTCCTACACCACTTAGATCCGATCAAAGGCCCATCTTGTCCAAATCTATCACGAGACGAGCCCAAAGCTTACACTGAAGATCCGATCAAAGGCCCATCTTGAAATGCATGAGCATCACTAGAGAGTCTTCCTCAATGTCACACCGCATCATGAATTCCTCAAATTTTGTGATGTATTCCGTGACAGACATGGATCCTTAGCATAAATATTGCAATTGTTCTAGGAGCTTCTAGCGATAAGAGAGATAGAGGTTGTAACACCCCGTACTTTTCAGTACTCATGTGTTACCATGAGAATCAAGTTTAGTACAAATATGAAGATAACTCATCTAAATATTTACTTTCATCCTAACTTAAATTTGACTAGTAAAAGGATCCTCACCCATAAATTGAATCATCCATCTATCGATCTCCTAAAATGAGCCAACACGGTATATGAAGAACCTATAAGACTCGACTTCCTTGATAAGAGAATCCAAGCGTCCAGCCTATAGTGATGGACCATTAAATCCATTAATCATCAACCTTAGAAATAGGTTGCGAGTGACACATGACTAGAATGTAAGGGTTGGGCCTCCAATCCAGTCTTAAATCACTAGGAGGATAGTCCTTAGATCCCCTAGAACCCATAGGATTGGTGTTGATAAAGCCTATAAGAAACTAATCGACCCTTTAAGTATAAGATCAGTGGTTAGATTCCCACTTATACATTCTTTAGGACGTCTAGGACTAGTGAGAAGTGAATATGAATAAATTATGTCATTGGATCTCAAGAATCGACCATTGAAATTAAGGATCAATGGTTAAATCTAAGTTCGATTGTTAGATTAAGACCTCTCATCATCTGTCCAGGGTTCTGATCATCTAAAGTGACCATTAGACTTCACCTGGATGTTTCAATTGACTCTTCGGACAGTTGATAACCTCTTTTGAAAAAATAAACATGTTGAAATTCACAATCGTGAGATCAATCAAGGTGTAGAACCATCTAAGTATATAAATAGCTGTAAAATCTACCCTAAATATGATTATAAACCATTAGGTGTGCCAGTGAACAAATATGGAAGGATCTGACCATCAGATCAGTGAGAATCCGCGATTTAAGCTCAAGAGTTTAAAGTATGGCCCACCTGAGTTTTGGATCAACCGGATCATTGGTTAGGGGTCATTCCCGGACCCATGAGATCTATCGAACGGGCCAGATTTCACTTAATGTTACTGTGGGTCCCACAAACCACTAATCGGACATGAAATAATTGAGTATGGCCCACCTAAGCCTAGGATCCACCTCCTTCTTTGCGTTAGGCTTCAATTTGAGCTGAAAAATCGAATGGACAGAGTGGATTTGTAAATCACGTCACAGTGGACCCCATGTACATGGTGCATGTGCATAGGGCATATTCACCCACTAAACACTGGGTTAGGAAACCCAGTCAAACGGGTTTGACCCATCTTTTCCTACAAATGGGAAGAACCTCCCATTTCTTTTGCTTTCGCCAATAACGAATGAAGGATGTTCATTTGAAACGTGGCCCACCATCTAATTCCAAATGGGAGATCCATACCGTTCATCTGACCCAGGAGGTGGGGCTGACTAAAACCCTGACTATTTCACACAAACACATGCATGTGTATGGGCATAATCCAGACACAGCCGGATTGTATGCAACCACATTTCCAAAAATGGAAATTTCACTCTGCTTCTGCCACAAGGGCGATCCGCGTAAACCTGGCTCCCAAAATCTCAGCCCTTCAATCTGAAAAATCCTAATCATTTATCCCATTCACAAGGATTATGGATTTCATAGAAAACCAGCAACTGAAACAGCTACCAGTTTCATATTACCAACTATATTTGAAGCTGTTGCAAAACAATACAATCCGAGCCCCACATTTCGAATCCTATGGTTTAGGATTGCTGGAAAAACTCCATATAAGAGCTTGAAACCAAATGCATTAGGGTTCTCATCCTCTCCTTGTGAACGTTCGAGAAATCGTTTGTTTCTACCCAAGATTAAACCCACCATGAAAACATCAATGAAGTTCCATTCTTTTGCTCCTGCGAGCTTCCAAAGAACTGTCTGCACCACGTAGAGTCTTCGTTTTGGAGAAAAACCCAACCGACGTCAATCCGCCATGATTATGTCCATCATCTTCTTCGTCGGCTGGAAAAACCCACCACCTGTATGTGGGTCCTAGTTGTTGATCTGAGTTGTCCATTTAGAAAGCCTGGGCCTCATAAATACACCGGTATAAGTGGATTGCTTCCATGCGGTCAAGTTCCTATACAATCAGCAACTAAAGTTGATTTTCTAACATGATAGGAAGGAGGTTTTGCGTCTAAACCAAAGGTTACTATCCGATTCCTCTGGATTTTCTTAAGTCCTACAAAAGGATTGCTGTTAGGGTGAAACATCCCAGAAGAAAACGAAAGATAAAAAATGAGAGGAGAGAGAGGACGCCGCTTGTGACGCACTCGCTGAGTCTCCTGGGTGATTCTGCTCGAATCGATTTATGTCCAGTTGAGCCCAGACGTTATTGGTCGTGAGAAAAAGAAAGAGAGAAGAAAAAGAAGGTGGAGAGGAAGAGAGAGCAGAGAGGGAGTGAGCCTAAGTGCCTAGCCAAGTCAGCATGTTGGTGTGGCACCCTGCTACTGCAGGTGCACCGAGCTGGACTGACTCAGTTACGGATTTCGGGCCAAGTCTTGTGTTAAGCAAGCAGAGGAAGAGGAAGAAATGGGGAAGAACAAAGAGTAGAGAAGAAGGAGATAAAAGAAAGAACGAAGGAGAAGGAGACAGGGAGGTACATCTACTACTGTCGCACAAAGTCAGGTAAAAAGGTGGAGCCATTACTGGCTGTTGGGTCTGGATTAAGCACGGACCGAGTTGGGTGCAGTCTGGTCCTATCCAGACACCATCTAGTCCAACTGCAGGGGAAGAAAAAAGAAAGGAGGAGAGAGTGGGTTTGAGAGTGAGTTGACTCGTTGCCTTTGTGGCTGTTGAGTCAGCTCGGCCAAAATTGGGATCGGCTAGAATGAGTTGGTCTTGTACCCTGTTTGGGTTGGAAATCTACTGGAATTTCAGTAATAAAGCAAGAAAAAGGGAAACAAAAGAAGAAGAGAGAGAAGGAGAGAAAGGGAGAAAGGAAAAGGTTAGAGTAGGCTGAGTTTGGGTCTGACCTACTCTAACCTTGTAACTGTTGGGTGATGGGTTTGTATCGAGTCACTGAGTCAAGCTACCAACCAAGGTAAATCGAAACCCGTTTCATCTATTTGTTGTTGAATTAACTTAGTGAGTTTTGATGATTTTATTACCTATAGAATGTTAATTGTTAATGGTCTTCCTTAATGTTTTGATTAAGTTGTGGCCAAATGTCTATCGATCAGATTTGACTGTATTGGGTTGCAGGCACATGTCATCTAGCAGGACGCACACAACTAGGATACTTGATCAAGGTGAGGACTCACCCTTTGAGCTTCCCACTTAAATTCATTAATCTAATCATAGACAATGCCTTAATCCCTTCCATTTAGTATCTTCTAAGTTACTTGATTGAGTTACTTAACTTATTATGAGAATATGTGACAATATGTTGCACACCTGATTCCTGTGTTAGGTAATGAACATATCTCTTTAACTATAGCAAGCATAAATGATTAATGATAACATGTTATCTTTGGTCATACATTGTTGATTAAATATATATTGGCCGGTTGCGATTGAGTGATGTAATGAATGAACCTGTGATGAATTCACCATCTAGCGGTCCATATATCACACTTTTCCTTACATGGCTTGGACGGCATACTTGCCCTACATGGCTTGGATCATTTATTTGGCCTTCATGGCTTTAGTGGAACATTGACACCATTTTTTGGCTTGTTGGTTATATTTACATACCTTGTTAATCTTCGGGTCATTATGCAGAATTAACTATGATTTTCGGGTGGAGCTAAGGTTCGTTTGTCGATTTTCTAACCATCTTGCGGAGTTCATACGATTTCTGAATTATGTCGGAGTTCCTATGTTGATTCTCTCTTTATCTTGCGATGTTCAGTCGTATGGTGATTTTTGGGTGGAGCTGAAGTTCACTCATTAATTTTCTAGCCATCTTGCAGTGTTCACATACGATATGATTTCTGGGTGAAGTAGATGTTTATATATTGGTTTCCAAGCCATCTTGCGATGTTCAATTGTACCATGATTTTCGGGTGGAGCCGAAGTTCGCTTAGTGATTTTCTAGCCATCTTGCAATTTTTATGTACGATATGATTTTCGAGTGAAGTAGAGGTTTAAAGGTTAATTTTCTATTCACCTTGCGGATTTCACTTGTACCATGATTTTCAGGTGGAGCTGAAGATCTCATATCGATTTTCTAGCCACCTTGCGGAGTTCACGTACAATGCGATCTTCAGGTGCAATGAAAATCATATGATTGATTATTTGATTATCTGGACATATTTGTTGAGGGTCAAATATTGCATATTAGACCCCAGTTATTACTTGATTTTATGTACATGATAATGTTTAATGCCCTATTTTGTTCATGTTTGTGTTGCAAAGTGAATTTAAGAGCCTATATTAAAAAGGGTGCAAAAAGCATGAATTTGATGCTTAAAAATCACCAAGGCAAGGGACGAATCTTAGAGGGATGAGATCAAAGAATTTGCACACCAAAGATCCATGAAAATCAAATGCTTGAAGTTAAAGGGGCCTGAAAGTCGTTTTGAATGCAAGATCACAGGGTTCCCACCATTCGTTTGGCTTGAAACTTTATATCTAGACTAAGGACCCTAAATTAACCATACATGTCAAATTGCAGCCATTGGATCCTTGTGAAAGGGGCCCGACGAATAGATCAATCCATAATACACTGATTTGGGGCCCACCTGATATTTGGATATACTTCAATTTCCGTTTCAACCCCTTAAATGAGGTGGCAAAACAGATGGAAAGAACGGACTTATCATAAACATCACAGTGGACCCTACCCCAGTGCAAGCATGCACGTGGGATGTGCACATGTGCAGCACACCAAATCGGTCACATGCCTTGACCGACCCCCCTCGTCCCGACTTCCGCACCAGCAACAGTGGACGCACCATGTTCCACTGATGCATTTTAGTGGGCCCCCATCATGGTTCCACTGCATGATCAAGACCATCCATTACATCCAGGGGGTGACCACGACCCTAGCCATGGTGGCCTTTTGGCCCCATGCATGTGTACACACATATATCGATGGAAAATGCAAGATGAATGGCGAAGTGAGTTGATACAATGGGTTGCACCAAACTCGAGAAAAAGTACCCATTCCCAACTGGTTTTTCGCCAAGAGTTCAATGGACAGGGTGAATTTCACCGAAAACATCATTGTGGGACCCACCAAGCTTCGAGCACAAGAACGTTCGCAAGTTACATGCGTTCAAACGTCTGGCCTCCATGGGCCATTATGTGATCAAGGGAGTGGTCAAATCAGTTATTCGGAACATCTAAAAGCTTGGGAAGGGGGCCGCATCTAAAAGCTTGGGAAGGGGACAGCAGTTCATATCTCGAAAACTCGTTCCAAACGCAATCCGTTTCACGGTTTCGTTGTGCATGCTACCTTCTTGCTACATAAACCGACTCCCAACATCGGCTACTCTTGTTATAAAAGAGGGAGAGAGAGAGAGAGCATGAAGGCATTCAAAAAAGGATGTGAGCAAGCACAGGGTAGCCGTGGAGGCATGAAGTGAAGAAAAGAGCACGAGAGAGAGAGAAGTAGCCGGCTGTGGATGGTTTCATTTTTTTCTTCTTCTTCATTGTTCTTTTTCTTCCTTCCTCTAGCTTTTAGTTAATCATAATCATGGTTGGCTAACCTCTTAACTATAGCTAAGAGGTGAAGCTTGTAGTGTGATGGGGTGTTTTCTACAGCTTTTATTCATGTTTATTGAACTATCTTTGATTTTGGTTTGATTATGAGAAAAATTCGTAGTTTTTAATGGTTTATTATGACTTAAATTACAATGGATATGTGATAGCTTCGCGTATGTTCTTTACATTACAGGGATTGTGAGCATAGGAGCCCTGCTGTTCACCATAGTCTCATGGGCATGGTTTGATGATGGAATCCTTCCTAATGTTCATAACTCTCTTAGATTGGATGTGGATTGGCTAAATTCTATTGTTTGCTTTGTCTCATGGGCATGTTTTTGTGATGGAATCAATTCTAATTCTCATACCTCTCATCTTTTGAAAACTAGGTCAAAGGAAGTTCAAATTTGATTTTTGAGGTTATATCTTTCAACTGGATGAAGATGGGACTCTAAGCCCAGTTGTGTTCATAAATCAAGCATAGTTCTCCCTAATTTCTATAAGTGAATCCTTGGCACCCTAGTTTCCCACCTTTGAATTTTACAAATTTAGTTAATTAGTTTACCATTATTCTCTTAAATTTACCTGATTTAGATTACATCTTCTCGTAGTTCTAGTTCTGGTTACTTTCATATTATGTACAAGGTTCTGTCCCTATGGATTTAACCTCTGTCTTGCCAAGATTATTACTACATCGCAACCCTATACTTGGGGTGGTGAACAATATTCCCTTGCATTACGATTGCTATTTTAATTTACTTATGATGAGATTCTATGGATTGGCTTAAATTTTGAGTATATGAGTATGATTATGAAATGCCTTGTTTAATATATCTTATTTCATGACTTATGATCTATATTGCATTATGAATAATGAGTGCGCAATCTTAGAGGGTGCTCCTCACTGCGATAGTCATTGACGCTATCAAGCCATAACAGTTGATGCAGGTGTAGAGCCAGCCGATGTTGTTCACTAGGTTACTAAGCAGATAGGGTAGCTGAGGATATAGATGGGGTCCCTGCGGCACATATTGAGCTCCATCGTTAGATGATGGATTTCTATTTTTAATTAATGAACTTTGTATTTGGAATCGTATAAGTCCTGCATGGGCCATACATTTGAAATTTTGTGATGATGAGAATGTTTTTATTCAATACATAGTTTATTCTAGCTTCGTTGCTATTAACTCTGGATAATGATAAGCGGTTCAAATTTACACTAAATTTTATAGGCTAACACGTGGGTTTTTGGAGAATGAGTCATATACTTGGGTTCTAAATACCGAGGCGTTATAGAGGTACTTCTCTCTTAGCATAGCTTTCATCTCGCTCTATTGGGTAATGGGAGCTCCTCCCACCCGTTCAATCCTACGCTTTATATTGGTCTAATACATCTTCGCTTGCCCCACAAGCTTCATTTTGGCAAACAGCACTTGTCGATTCCCTCACATCTCATGCCACTCAAAATATTTGTCCATGTCAGTTAAACAATTAAGGAATGCCTTGGGGTTAAAGCGACCATCAAAGCTAGAGGGATCAATCCTGACATTCTTAATGGCTCTCTCACCAGGATCAAAGTGGTCCTGATATGACTTTTCTCTACCCACATGACTGTCATTGGTGGGGGTTTATCTAAGGGTTGTCTCCTCACCAATACCACCTACCTGTGATTTCGCACCTCTCCCAACAGTAAGGTTCTCCCTATGGGATGCCTTAAATCTCTCAAGTCTAGATTTGGTGGCGGTCAGTTTTCGTTCGATATTTTTTTTGGATGTCTCTATGTTAATTATCTTTTGGAGTAATTGAGTGAGGTGATCAGTAATTGCTCGTTACTCATGATGGAATGTCATCCAAAACCCTTACCACTTCCAGTGGGCATACACAAAAAACTCAAACTTAATTTTCCTAAGCCCAGCTAAGGTTTGAACATACCTCAATATTTATGTATGATCCTATTTCTATATGATGTATGAATGTTGCAAATTTTTAGATTTAACTATAATGAAAACATAAATCTAAAAATTTATATTTATATATCTGTGAATATGAATAATTAGGTTATCGATTTCTATAGGATGTAGATCTGGAATTATCTAGACAATTCTAAATGAGAAAATAGATGATCCTAAGTTCATATAACTCGATCTAAAAAAACCTATGCAAAACATAAAGCTTTGATAACAAATTTGATGTAGGACGGTCTAAATTAAAATGCATGTGCGACCACAAAAATTATCCGACAAAATAAACTAAGCAAATCGATTGAAATATTCAATATTCCACATCATTGTAAAGATAATAACAAAGGAAACATACAATGGTTGAAAACCATCATCACAATCCAGTAGTACCGTATTCAAATCATGCATAGATTGGATCTAGCGAGGGATGAGACCTCCCAATCTTATATGGTTTCAATCCAACAATCAATACAGTTTTTCTAATGCAGGAAATCAAAGGATTTCTGGAATAGGAGCGGCTAGAAAATCTGAAAGAGGGTTGGGATCAATTCTCAGATTTTCAGGTTAAGGAGACTTTAAGAACCTAATTTTAAATAGTAGTAATCAAAGAATTCTAGGCATAGAAAGAGAAGAAGGTTTTTTGGTTAGAAAAAAAATTTAGAAGAAGAGAAGAGCTTAGGGGAAGAGAAGAAATTACGACAAAGAGAAAGGGGAAGGAGGCACCAAGCTTTTATTAAAAACATCATTAGGTTTAGGGTAGAAAACACCCTATTTATGAAATTCAGATTAAAAAAGAAATGACTAAATTACCCTATAATATTAAAAAAATGCACAAAACAAAGCTTTCTAAAAAATCCCACATAACAGATCGATCTTCTAACTCATCCTACACGTGTGTCCTCCTAATGTGGGGTCTTTAATTAATCCAGGGACACATGTAAGGTTTTTGAAATCCTCCTTGGTTATGCCGCGAACCATCATTGAGCCATAAAGATGTATTCGTCAGCCGCCTTTGTCTTTGATAAACTTTGAAATGTCCGATGTCCTCATCACTTATTTAAGTCGGTGTAATCCACACATACCAGCCATTTTCTACAGGACTTTTTTACCAGCACAGCAATGGCCAACCAATTAGGATAGTAAATCTCCTCGATGAACCTGACTTCAAGGAGTTTGTTGAATTTCTTGCCAATGGTCACGTATCTTTTGGTATCGAACCCTCCTTTTTTCCGCCTTATTGGTTTGTGGTTGGGGCCCACATTTAATTGATGGAACATAACTTTTGGGTCTATGTCAAGCATATCCTAGTGGGACCAAGCAAAGACATAAACATATTGTCGTAGTAGGTCGGTTATTTGTGCTTGACATCCTGGCTCGAGCAATGACTCCACCTAAACTGTGCAGAATAGATCAGACTCAGAGAGTTGTATTGTGGCGAGGTCTTCTAGCGGTGAACCTCTTTCAGTAGTCTCCCTTCACAAGTCTAAGGAGGTAATTTGCATTGCCTATTGTTGTTTCACCTTTGCTCAAAATACTATTAAGTAGCATTGTCAAGCCTCGTGCCAATCGCCCCTGACCTAGTCAATTCTCGTGCTCGGTTGGAAATTTCATGGCGATGTGATAAGTAGACACCACAACCCTCATGGTATGCAAAGATGGCTTGCCCAGAATCATATTATAAATTGAGAGGCAGTCTACCACGAGGAAATCGATCATGATGGTGGTCTGGTTAGCACCGTTGCTAACGGTTACAGGTAATAGGATACTTCCTTCAGAGGTCACATTTTCCCCTACGAAGCCAAGGGCATTTGGACCGGTCATAGTCTGGATCTTTTAACCCACATATTATCAAATGCGGTGGCAAATAAAATGTTAGCCAAGCTGCTGGTATTGACCAGTATTCGATGTACCTCATGGTTAGCCACGGTCATGGTGACCACTAGGGCGTCATCATGCAGGTGGTGGAGTCCTCAGGCATCCTCTTCAATGAATGTCAAGCTCCATGAGTTCAGCCTTCGTTCCTTAATGGATCTACCAGTAAGGTAAACATGATACTCTCGCTAGTTGTCGGTCGTGTTTTGAGCATGAGCTCAGCGTGCCCGATTTGAGTCTTCACCCTTGGTAGGTCCACCAAGGATGGTGCGTATTTCACTCGTCGCTTCATTGTTGTTTTACTCATCGTATCGCTCTGGCTGCCTAGTCAGTCGATCTTCCCTTTCTTTGTCAACGAATTCATGTAGATGTCCCTTTAAAATAAGGGATTCGATTTCTTTTTTAAGGTCAAAACAGTCAGCCGTGATATGACTATGATCTTGATGAAAATGGCAATACTTCCTCTTATCTCTTTTCTCGAAGTCAACCTACATCTTGCTTAGTTATCTCAAGATCCTCTTGTCTCATACTCCCATAAGTACCTATTCTGGCGTGGTATTCAAGGGAGTGTACCCGTGGAAGTGACTTTTCGGGTGTCATCTTGGTCGTTGGCTGATGATCTGGTCATTTTCCTTTTTTCTCTTAGGGTTGGAAAAGGGGGTGAACAAAATGTTGGTCAAGGTACCGATGTTGACCATTATCCAATGTACCTTAGAGTTGGCTATGGTCATGGTGACCACCAGGGCATCATCGTGTAGGTGGTAGAGTCATTGGCCATCCTCTTCAGTAAAGGTTAGGATGTATGAGTTCAGCCTTGGTTCCTTAATGGATCTGCTAGTAAGGTAAACATGATGCTTTCTCTTGTTGTTGGCCGTGCTTCAAGCATAAGCTCAGTGTGCCTGATTTGAGTCTCCACCCCCGGCAGGTCCACCAAAGATGGTGCATATTTCTCTCGTTGCTTCATTGTCATTTTGCTCATCATGTCACTCTAACTGCCTAGTCGATTGATCTTTCCTTTCTTTGTCAATGAATTCATGTGGATGTCCCTTCTAAATAAGGCATTTGATTTCTTCTTTAATGTTAAAACACTCAGTCATGTTATGACCATGATATCAATGAAAATGGTAATACTTCCTCCCATCTCTTTTCTCGGAGTCCACCTTCATCTTGCTTGCCCATATCAAAATCCTTTTGTCCCGTACTTCCATAAATACATGTTCTAGGGTGGTATTTAAGGGAGTGTATCTATGGAAGTGACTTTCTGAGTGTCGGTTGGGTCGTTGGCCGTTGCTTTGGTCGTTTTCCTTTTTTCTCTTGGGGTTGGCAATGGGTGGTTCTCCCTCTTCCTTTTGCTTCATGTCTCTTATTGAGCTATTCCAGCCTTGAGTAGCCCTTTGTGCGTTGAAAAAGAATAAGAATATGTACTGGATCCATGTGACTTACTATTTGATTTGATTTAGCTAGGTTCGATTAGTTGGTTTCTCGTAATTGTCACTTTAACACCAAATTCCAAGTATATTTCAATGAAGAGTGACTATCTATTAACCAGTATCATCAAAAACAGAAAATCAAAATAAACATCAGATCAGCATAGAATCATTTGGAATATTATTATCATCTTGAAATCGTCATCTTCATCTTACAGAGTCTTTAAATCCCTTCGCTAAATCTTACTCCCTAGAGATACAATTTATCGAATTTATTCATTCCAAGTCAAAATAACATGTATTCAAACACTTTATAGGCAATATAAATAACCAAGAAGGTCTTAAGTTTTTTTTTTCTAGATTTAGGTTCAAAAGTATCGTAAAATCAGGGATTTGATCCTATTGTTCATCATTTCTAAGTTTAAATTCAAAATTATACACACAAGAGGAAATTTAATCCTACAAACTAGTTTCTAAGTTTTGAATTTCAAAGCATAGCAAACCAGAGAGTTTGGTTCTAGAGTTCATTGTTCCTAATTTACTAAATTTCTTACACTGTTGTATATTCCTAAAATTTAGAAAACCTTATTCAGGCCCAAACATCAAATCCTAAGTTTTTTAACACATAGTTATTGTGTTTGTATAGTCTGCATTCTCAAGGTGTAAGGCCTGTATCATATACTGTACCATTCCTTAGACTTCCACGATCCTTCCTGACAATTTTCAGCAACCCGTGACCTGTAGACAGTATTTGCACGTGACCCTGAGTCGCATCCCGTAAATCTAAGTCGGCTTGACTCGAAACTTGTACCTTAGCGACCACGCCATCACCGCAATTCCAATGCCGATTCTTACACACTGATGTTGTGAGGCCTATATCCTAGCCCGTACTGTTCGGTAGGCTTCCGCGTCCTCCCAATCGAATTTTGGCAACTCTCAATCTGTAATCGAAAGTTGAGCGTGACCCTGAGTTATATCCCGTATTCTAAAGTCGATTCGACCCGAGACTTATACACTAGCGACCGTGTCGTCGACGTAATTCCGACGCCGCGTATTACATGTCAAGGCGATACTTGGGCCAAGAGATGTGGGCCCGCGTTCAGTTCAAGGAAAAATGCCACGCGTTGCAAAACCAAAGAGAATCTCTACAACATATCCCATCAATTACCTCATGTCAAGTACTAGAGCAACCTCAAAGTCAACTCTCTCTCTCTCTCTCTCTCTCTCTCTCTCTCTCTCTCTCTCACACACACACACACACACCTTTACATGTCAAGTACACATCACTCACTCCCCATCACTCTATCACTCACTCACCCATCCCTCTCTGTCCTTACAACCCTCTCTCTCTCTCTCTTCTCTACCCATTCTCCATTTTCAAGCAACCGTCCAAGCTCTCCATGAGAAGAGCTTGGTGTGGCTGTAAGTGCTATGATTTCATATCCCTTTGGTTGTCAAATTTTGTGGTGCCAAAACCTATATATATGTCTTGTATATCTTGTGTTTCATGTTTGAGACTATTCATTGCAATCAAGACATCGCATTTCAAGACAAGAACTTAATTGAAGAACGTTTCAAGTCATGGATGAAGAATTCAAGAATAGAAGTCTTCAAGTTTGCACGTTCAAGATTCAATCAAGTTCAAGTATATTAGAAGACCTTGTCAAGTCAAGATCAAGCTCAAGAAGGCCTACTACAAGATTCGTAAATTCTCAAGCTTCTCTTTAAGGTCATCTGAGTATATGGACTTTCAATGTCCATCTCACTTTTAAGGTTTGTTTGACCTTAGATTGACCTTAGGATAGGCTTTACTGTAGGTCATTCTGGATACATAACTCATATATTTTTAATATGCTTGTTTGGGCTGTTCTAAGACCAGTCTTAGGGACTTCAAGACCAGTCTTAACTCTGCTACGATCAATCTTAAGTTTTTCAGGACCAGTTCTAGTTTGTAGAAGATTTTTGGATCTTTCTGGCTGTCCTACGACCAGTCCTAGACATCCTATGACTAGTCCTGTGAGTTCTACAACTCATCCTTTGACCAATCGTAGCCCTACGATTCAAACTTCAGCAACTAAATTAGGGGTCCTACGACCGGTCGTAGGTGACCCACGACCAGTCGTAGGTGGCCCATGACCGGTCGTAGACCACTCAGGACCGGTCGTGGAACAGCAAACTCTTATCCCGCGGAAATCTTTAAAAATCTTTGAAGCTACGACCAGTCCTAGGATCCTAAGACCAGTCGTAGACGGGATTTTTCAGGCTATAAATTGAGCTGAACTTCAGAGTTTTGGCAATTCAATTCAACTCTATTCAAACAATCTTTAGGCTATTCTTTGAGATAAATTTATGTTTGTTTTAAGCTACTTTGTGCTTATTTAATATTCCCTTTGCTAGGTTATTTTTTATTTCATTTTGATCTACATTCCAATCTCATTAGAAAAGGGGAATTTCTGATATTCCTTCTTCTTGGATTCAAAATCAAATAGAACTAGCCCTTTTGATTTAAAATCAATTAGACTTAAAACCATTCTTAAAGTGAGTATTGGACTTTGAATGTTGTATCGAACTTCTACTCCGATTGGTTCTACCGGGCTACTTCAAAAGGTGATTCAGGTATTTTACATTTTTGTAATTTATTTTCTTTGGTTTTGTTTGAGATTTGCCAGAAAAATCTCATTGTATTAGTTATCTGAGGAGAGCTAGAAAACTCAGATTGTGGGGGTTTTTGGATTGTGTAAGCCCGAGATCAAAGACACAATTGTGAAGGTTTTAGGTGAACCTGTAAAACCTATTTTGATAGTGCATGCTAATATCCCTTGTGTGAGGATATTAGGAGTGGAGTAGCATTCCGTGTGGCTGTTAGATAACAGTTGGTGTACACACAGGCGAACCACTATATATCGTTGTGTTGTGGATGTGCTTTATTCTTTCATTCAATTTTGTGGTTTGTATTGGTGGATGAATGTTGTAATCTTTTTATTCCAAGCAAGTGTGGATGAATGTTGTAATAACTTAGGATTTATTTCTACAAGTTATTTTGATTTCCTTGCTTTTTATTTATCATTGGTTTGTGATACAAAGGACGTTTTAGAAATAAGGTTGTCCTAACTTAAACCTTTGATTTTTGGTATAAGGTTGTCCTTAGAACTGATAAAGTATCATTATCTTTATTTTAGGCTATTGAGATTACTTTAAATTCAGCATTGTGCTTTATTTCTTTTATTATTCCACTGTTATTAGTTTTATTTGGCATTACCCTATTCACCCCCCCCCCCCCCCCCCCCCCCCCGCCCTCTCTAGGGCAAATAGCTAGGCCCTTTCAGTGGCCTATCTTCATACCCCCACATCTTTTATCCTAACCCTCCAAACTTCATCATCCTCCGTCAAAGTCGAAGCCGAGGAGCTAGGGATTCTATCAAACTAAGAGGATCGAATGGTGGATGCTTTTATTTGTTGATTTTGCGATTTGAGGGCCCACATATGTGGGACCCATCTTAATGTATGCATGTATAGGGAGGGCCCACAGTGGAGGGGTCTCTCTCTCTCTCTCTCTCTCTCTCTCTCTCTCTCTCTCTCTCTCTCTCTCTTCCCCATGTTTGATGTCCACCTTAATATGCATTTGATCCACACCGTCCACGCATTAGACCCCACCTTGCTACCAGTCCAGCGAATAGGCCTGCTGTCTGTCTGTCTGGACAAGCCAGGACGATGGAAAGCGCAAATATCAGCTATATCCAACTCTGGTGGGCCACCACGTGGACCCACCAGATGTAAGCGTTTAATCCAGACCGTCCAGTCCCTGGATGAGAACTAGACTACATGATGGATGTATTTTATATCCTGGATGTCCGTTTGTCCGTAGGACGTGGACCCCACCTGGATGCATGATGCATCCACGTCGTCCATTTATGGTGGACCCACCTTGAATATATGTATTTTATATGCACGCCGCTCATCTATTTTGAGATGTGGGTAAATGGGACCCACCTTCCACACCATCCATACCATCTATGGGACCCACCTGCTGTCAGCTTGGCTAGGGTTTGATGATCCAGACCGTCCGTCCATTTGAGGACGTGGGACCCCTGCAGTATAGCTTCCATTTGATGTCAGTAGGCTCTCAGGGGACCCACTTGAGATATGTGCTCTATCTAAGCCGTCCATCTGTTTTGATATGTGGACCATCCCACACATGTGGCACGTGTGGGGTGGGACACATCTTGATGTCTTTATTTTATATCCACACTGTTAATCCAGCAGCGTCCAGAAAATCTGGACGCTGGATGATGCACCATGCACCCCCTCCATATATATATAATAATAATAATATATTATATTATATCTACACATATGGTTTATATATGTATATATGTGCATGTCTGTATGTGGTGGGCCCCATGTGGGACCCACCTGCTAGACGGAATGGCTGGGTACCTCACACCAACAGCTGTCTGTTAGCAAGTTCTGTGGGACCCAGCCACATATGACATATGGGTCTTATTCACACCGTCCGACCATTTGCTGGACGGTGGGACTCAGCCACACGTGTGGAGTCCCCACCATCCAGTTGAGACGTGGACCCCACCCTACGATGTATGTATTACTTCCAAACCATTCATTCATTTGGTGAGCTCATCGCCCCACCACAATATATGTGTTTTATCCTCAACGTCCATGTGGACGGTGGGGCCTACCATGATGTATTTATTTCATCCACATTGTCTAAATTGTGTTGGACTGTGTTAGACAATGTTTGGATAGTGCTGAATTACATGGACAATGTTTGGATAGTGAACATCATCAGTGAGCCATGTGCCTCATAGAATAATAGTGTACAGTGATACACATATTACACCTACAACTATTAAAATGATTTTTGGTGTGGTCCAAGCCCACTTGAGGCCCATTGGTGAGGCTCATCCATGAGGCCCATCATGGTGTACATTTGAGGCCCATATGATGGGGTCCACCTGCTTTATATTTAAGGCCCATATGATGGGGCCCACCTACTTGAATCTGAGGCCTATGGGCAAGGCCCATTGTATGTATTCATAGCCTATGGGCAAAGCCCATTGTGATATGTATTAGGCCCATGACGTGTGGCCCATTTGATGTATATAAGGTCCATTAGTGAGGCCCATTGATTTAGCCCACTTAATGTGTATGAAGCCCATTAGTGCGGCCATTTAATGCAATCCACTAGATGTATATGAGGCCCATTATTGCGGCCCATTGATGCAGCCGACTTGATATATACAAGGCTCATGGTGATATATGTTAGGCCCTTGTATGTGGTCATGGACTCACTATATGTTTAGCACTATGAGGGTCACTGCTTGAGAGCAATGTCGGTTGAATGTCCACATTGATGGGTAATGATGGTTGAATATCCACATTGTGACCTTCCCTTAAGCCTTGTTCGGCCGATTATCGAGGTCGATTCCAATTATCGAGCCCAATTATTGAGGTCGATTTTGATTATCGAGGTTGATTTCGATTATCGAGGTCGATTCTGATTGTCGAGGTCAATTCTGATTGTCAAGGCCGATTTTGATTGTCGAGGCCGATTCTAATTATCAAGGCTAATTATGATTGTCGAGACCGATTCTTATTATCAAAGCCGATTCCGATTGTCGAGGCCGATTCCGATTATTAAGGCCGATTCTAATTGTCGAGGCCGATTGTCAAGACCCATATGATGTATATGTGGCCTGTAGTTAAGGCCCATTATGATGTGTATTCAGCTTGTATTTGAGGCCTAATGTGATGTATATGTGGCCCGTGTTTAAGGCTCAATGTGAGGTATATGCGGCCCGTATTTAAGGCCCATTGTGATGTGTATTCAGCCCGTGTTTAAGGGCTAATGTGATGAATATGAGGTCTATGTGATAAGGCTCATTGTGATGCATTTGAGGGCTAGGCAATGGAGCCCATTGTGATGTATATTAGGCCCATGTGATAGGCTCATCGTGATGTGTATTAAGCTCTTAAGTGAGGCCCATGGTGTTGTATTTTTGGCCCTTGTGTGATGTCATGGGTCCAGTATATGTTAGGCTCTATATGGGTCATTCTTTGGGAGCAATATTGGTTAAATGTCCACATTATCGAGATCGATTGTCGATGCTGATTATTGATGCTAATTATGAGTATGTGACAGCATAGCATCATGATACATGCCCATATGCATCATCTGCATGTTTGTTATGAGATATGATTAACTATTGCATATGTCATTAGGCAGATTATTATGAGACTCCCAGATAGGTGGAGGTTATCTCGCATAAGCACACGGTATGTGTAGGATTGATACATGACTGGGTTGTATGACTCATGCACCTTGCATTGTGTTTTTTGATTACTGTACGCTCTAACGACATCAAGGTCATAGCCTCCACAGGCATATCGCGGATGACCAGATGGGACACCCAAAATCTGTTATCAGCATCGAGCTGCCATAGATGGCTCTAGGTGAAAATTCCTAAACCCTCTTGGTACTAGAGGACGCCCCAACATCGAGACCGAGTAAATATACATGAGCGCCCGAGTGCTGAATACCAAGAGGTCACATCTTCCACTATGTCATGGTTAGTTGGGAGGGAGTGTGGCCTTACCCGCCCGTGGGAGTAGGCATAGCTAGGCTAAGTTTGACCAGCTCGAGGAATGGGTCAGTTATCGACGAGCCGGATAAGTATTGGCAGACTACTGGCCAGGCGGATAGTGAGATCTCTTCCACTTACCCAGTTGTATGCTTAATGATTCCATAGAGGAACCGTACTGATATGTGGACTTATTGAGTAAGAGTTGCATACTCATTCATTCATTCACTATCCACTTGGGCTGGTGGTGTTCAACTATTTGTTACGTGTACCTTCGTAATGACCAGGATTTCGGTTGGGGTGCACAACTAACCTGAGATCAGGAACTTAACACCTTGCATCTGACTATCCAAATTTAGGTATTGGACTGGTTTGGATAGATGTCCCTTGTGGTGGACCCCGTAGCCTGCGATAGTACGTATTATCATCCTGACGTCACTCCAGCTTAGTCATTTCATTTGCACCGCATATTGCATTGCATCCTCGGCATTTGATACTTGACTCTTTATAGCATTGTATTGAATACTTGGCTTACTATGTCTCCGCATTACATAACTGATCTACATTACTTCCTTAGTATTTACCTCATTATGATCTGCATTGCTTACTTTGATATCATATGATTCATGACTCTATTAGCATGTTTCCGCTTACTTTGATTACTCTAATATCGCTTACTTGGCACTTATCTTGTACACACACTTGCACCACCCTCCAAGCTTTCTATAAGCTTATACATGATAAATGCATACAGGTAGCATTAGGTTGCAGCAGCGTTGAGCATGGAACATGTAGTGGTCTTCAGGAGCTTTGATTTTGACATATGTATTTCCCTTTCAGCATTGTATTCAAATGTTTATATTAGTAGATATGTGATAATGATGTCGCCTTTGTGATTTGGATATACTTGTTGTTATGTTTCTTACGAGATAAATGTACATTGAAAAATCCTCCTTGTAAGATCCCTGGATCGAAATATGGCATATGGGCGCTGAGAGCCTAGAATGGGATACTGTGGAGGCTGTCGGGATTCGGTAAATCAAAAATTTTGTGATCCTGATTTCTGGATTTGGGGCATGACAGATGCGATACCCATGCTAGGAGTTATAGGCCCGTGTTTATTTCGAATAAAATGCAGCGCATTGTGAATCCCAAGAGAATCTCTACCACCTATCACATCAATCAATCAATCACAAGTCAAGTACACAACTCATCCCTCTCTTACAAAAGCCATCCCCAAAGTCAACTCTCTCTCTCTCACCATCCACCCCTTTCTTACACAACCCATCCCTTTCTTACACACACACCCATCTCTCTCTTACACCACCATCCCTCTCTCTCATCCATCATTCCATCCCATCTCATTCTCCATCATTTTCAAGCTTCCATGAGAGAAAATCCCAAGAAGAGAAAAGAGAACCCAATATCAAGGCCCACTTTCCTACCCCCTCATCTCTCATCCTAACCCTTCAATCTTCATCATCCTCTATCAAAATCGAAGCCAAGGAGCTAAAGAAGAAGACTATCAATGGGTGTTTTGTAGGGTTAGATTGTAATTTTGTGATGAAACAAGTGGGGCCTACCGATTGATGGTATGAATCCCATTTGGGACTCATCTTGATATATGTATTGTAATCCTAGGGAGGGCCCATAGTGCCGGGGTCCCTCCATCACACGCTCTCTCTCTCTCTCTCTCTCTCTCTCTCTCTCTCTCTCTCTCTCTCTCTCTCTCTCTCTCTCATTTCCTTGTTCTCTCTCTCTCTCTCTCTCATTTCCTTGTTGTGGGCCACCTTGATATACGATATATCCGCACCATCCATCTAGTGGGCCATCACCGCTATCCAAGCAGGGCCCACTTCGCTACCATGTCCAGGCCCTCACTTAGTGTCCGTTTGGACTGGCCCGAACCGAAGGGAAAACACAAATATTAGATTGATCCAAATCAGGTGGGCCACGTCCATGTGGGACCCACCTGATGGGAAGCTGATTGCCTAAAGTACCTCATACTAGCTGAATAGCTGTTGTAATGACATCTGCAAGTGCTGTGGGTCCCATGATGTCAACAAATTTTGTGGGGCCCCACACACGATGTATGTATCATATATCCACACCGTCCAGTATTTTTCAAACGGTGGAGCCAAGCCGCATGTGTAGCATCCACACCGTCCAATAAGGAAGGTGGAATCCACCGTGATGTAAGTGTTTTATTTATGCTACCCAGCAGCCGTGGGACCCACCATGATGTGCGTTATCTACACCATTCGTCCCAAATGTCCAAGGCTTGGACTGGACGTTGGACATTATATATATATATATATATATATATATATATATATATATATATATATATATATATATATATATATATATAATATAACATAATATTATATGCATATGAGGATTGGTGGGTGTGCTTTACATCGGCTATATAGCTGATGTATTGACATAAGCAAGTTCTGTGGGACCCACCGTTGATTGTATGGGCCTTATCCACACCATCCAGATGGTTAGATGGTGGGATCCACATTATTGTATTTATTCTATCTGCACTGTCCATAATTAGGATGGTGCAGTGACCAGCATGATGTATGTATTTTATACATACCATCCATCCGTCTGGAGAAGTGGGCCCACCCCACACGTGTGGCACATGTGGGGGTGGAACCCACCTTGGAGTATGTGTTTTATCCACACCGTCCACACCATAGGACAGTGGGACCCACTTCAAATGTATATGTTTCATCCCTGTGGTGTGGGCCCCCTTTAATGTATGTTCCATCTGGACGGTGCATGTGAGGCCCATCTTATGGTATGTGTTATATATCTACACCAGGCCATGGGGCCATACGATGTATGTGTTTTATCCTTGTTGGCCATCAGCGATGGAACCCACCAGGATATATGCGTTGTATATCCTAGCCGTCCATCTGGTGGGGCATATATGGATTATGCAGGCCCACCTGCTGCTTGTGCAGGGCCCACCTTAATGTGTATGTTGTACATGTCTGCCCACCTATCTTGGTTGAACCATGGGCTACCTCATGAGGCCCATTGTTGAGACTATTGTATATGAGGCTCATGCTTGAGGTCCGATAAGATGTACACGTGGCTTAAGTAATGAGCCCCATTATGATGTATTTGAGGCCCAAGTGGTATGGCCCAATGTAATGTATTGATGGCCCATTGATAAGGCCTAATGTGATATATTTACGGCTCATTTAATGAGGCTCGATGTGTTGTATATGAAGCCCATGTAATGCGGCCCATTATGATATATTTGAGGCCCAAATATGATGCCCATTATGATTATATGAGGCCCATGCAATGCATATGAGGCCCACGTGATGCAACCCACTTGAGGTATATGAGGCCTACGTGATATAAACCATTTTGATGTATATGAGGCCCATTGTTGCGGCCCATTGTGTTGTATATGAGCCCCATGAAATGTGGCCCATTATGATGTATATGTGGTCCTGAGTGAGGCCCATGTGATGCGACCCATTGTGATGTGTATTAGGCACATGTGATGCGGCCCATTGTGATGAGTGAGGCTATGTGATACGGCCCATTACGATGTACATTAGACCCATGTAATGCGGCCCATTATGATATATTTGAGGCCTAGATATGAGGCCCATTATAATTATATGAGGCCCATGTAATGCAGCCCACTTGATGTATATGAGGCCCACGTGATGCAACCCACTTGAGGCGTATGAGGCCTACGTGATGCAACCCATTTTAATGTATATGAGGCCTATTGTTGCGGCCCATTGTGATGTACATGAGGCCTATGGGATGTGGCCCATTATGATGTATATGTGGTCCATGAGTGAGACCCATGTGATGTGGCCCATAGTGATGTATATTAGGCACATGTGATGCGGCCCCTTATGATGAGTGAGGCTTATGTGATACAACCCATTGTGATGTACATTAGGCCCATATGGTGCGGCCCATTATGATATGTATTAGACACATGTGATGCGACCCATCATGATGTATTCGAGGCCCAATGTGATCTATATGAGGCCCATGAGTGAGGCCCAATACGATGTATATAAAGCACTTGTGTGCGGTCTAAGGTGATATATATGAGGCCTATTGTGATGTGTGATTCCACCAGGATGTATGTAATGATGTTTATGATACTCATCCATGTTCCTGATTGATATTAAACGGGTCATGCTTTGGGAGCAATGATGGTTTAATGTTCACGTTATATGAACAATGATGGAATGGGCCCACCTTGTGCTTATTGGGCCCTTAGGAAGCCCAGATTGTTACATGATGAAAAGGGCAAGGAAGCCCACTCCTTATTCTTAGGCCCATTCTTGATAGGAGTAGGCCATCCAGGCTCATCCTTGATATGAAGAGAGAACATCGTCACCGTGGATGGAAAGATCAGTTGTATCAGGTTTGGTATATCCACTGTTGAAAACCGATCCTCATGCTATGGATTAGATCTGATGTCCTTCTATGAACCCCACCATATATATATATATATATATATATATATATATATATATATATATATATATATATAGGTCGATTATCGATTATGACTATACTTGGTATATACACTGAGTATGTGTTAGCATAACATTGTGATTATATGAGGCCCATTATGACTATGTGAGGCCCATCACGATTATATGAGGCCCATTGCAATTGTGTGAAGCCCCTTGTATGTGTGAGGCCCAATTGTGATGTGTGAGACCCACAATGTGTATGTGATTGTGTGCATGCCACTCGTTCATTATTACGGGCCATGGGCCGCCTTATACAGGCCCACCATGATGTATGTGATTATAATCATGCTTAGTATATTTCATGATACATGTTCGTACGCATCATTCAAATGCTTATTTTGTGGAGTGATTGAGCATAGCATGTGCTGTTGGGTTGATTGCTTATAGGACTCCCTAAGAGACAGAGTTGGCCCGCATGAGCGCGCGGTATGCGCAGGTTTGATGCATGAATGGATGGTATGGCTCATGCATCTCACATTTTGTGATATGATCATTTGGCGCCCTAGCGACATCAGGGCTACAGCCTCCACAAGTATATCGTAGATGGACAGATGGGATACCAGAAATGTTTGGTTTGAGCATATGGGCACTTTGAATATCCGTGGGTGAAAATCTATAAACTCCCATGGCTAGTGGATGCTCCAACGTCTAGACCAAGTGGAAGACATGAGTGTTGAGTGCCGAATACCAAGAGGTCGCGCTTCCCATTG
The DNA here is from genome assembly GCA_037074715.1 of Magnolia kwangsiensis. Lineage (NCBI taxonomy): Eukaryota > Viridiplantae > Streptophyta > Magnoliopsida > Magnoliales > Magnoliaceae > Magnolia > Magnolia kwangsiensis. Next base: position 65,285,764 of record CM073589.1, read on the forward strand.
TGTCGTGGTCGGTTGGGAAGGGGTGTGGCTTATCTACCAGAGTGAGAGGGTTGTAAGCTAGGCTGAGTTTGACCATCTCACAAATGGGTCCGCTATCGACAAGCCGGGCCGATATTGGCAGGCGGGTAGTGAGGTTTTTTTCACTCGCTAGGTTGCACGGCCGACAGAGGCTATTAACCAGCTTGGAGTGTACTAGACCTCGATGATGATCCCAGAGATGTACGATACAGATATGTGGAATTACTGAGTAGCAGTTGCATACTCAACATTTAATTTATTCATTCACTATCCTCTCAAGCTGGTGGTGCACAACTAATTGTTATGTACCTTCGCAATGACTAGGATTTCGGTTAAGGCGCACAACTAATTTAAGATCAAATGTTTACCACATTAAGTCTGACTATTCAAATTTAGGTATAAGACTGGTTTGGATAGAAGTCCCTTGTGATGGACCCCATAGCCTGCATACCACGTACTATTATCCCGACTTCACAATCCAGCTTGGTCATTTCATTCTCACCACATATTGCATTGTATCTCAACACATAACATTTGGTTTACTATGCTTATGTATTGTATAATGTAGATAAGGTTGACAATATTTGTAGACTCGTCAGGATTTGCATATTACATTGCTTCTTCAGTATGTGATATTTGGCTTATTATGTCTCTACATTACATAACTGATCTAATTGCTTCCTCAGTATATGATATTGACTTATTATGTTTTTGTATTGCATAGCTTGGATAAGGTTGATGGTATTTATGGACTTACCAGCATATTTTCGCATTACTCTTATATTGTATACTTAGCACTTACCTTGCACACACGTTTTCACTACCCTCTAAGCTTTTTATAAGCTTATGCACGATAGATGCGTGCGGGTGGCGTTAGGTCGCAGCAGCGTTAATCTTGGAGTATGTAGCTGTCTTCTGGACCTTTAATTTTTGATATATATATTTTCCTTTCAGCATTGTATTCAACTGTTTATATTAGTGGATATGTGATGATGATGTTGCCTTTGTGATTTGAGTAAACATATGGTTATACTTCTTATGATATAAATGTACATTAGAAAATCTTTCTTGTAGGATCCTAGGATCGGAATCTGGCGTATAAGTGATGGGACGTGAGAATGGGATACTACGGAGGCTGTCAGCACTGGATTCGACGATTGAAAATTCTATGAGGCTAGTTTCTGAGTTTGGGACATGACACAAGATCCTAGTTATCTCAATACTCCGCTCTAATACCAACTTGTAACGCTCTAAAAATTTGACACCCGAGTACATAGACTCCGGTCCCGAGTTCTCATGTGTTAACTTAATAAAATGCACATATGTCCTCATTATAATTCACATTAAGTTCGTACACAAATAATCAGAGTTACATAATTCAACTCAGCGGAACCAAAGCAAGGTAGAGATAACAAAAATCAATAAAAATAAGGAAAACAGTCAAAGTACAATTGAAAAGTGTGTCCGCCTAAATGAAGATTATATAAGCCATAATATACATACCCAAGATCGTTAAAGTGTAAAGTTTTCAGTTTATGCCCGATTCTCTAAAACATAACGGTGGTGGCACAAGCCGATCTAAGCCTACTAGTCTGAGGTCTCATTAGTACCTACATTAATGATATGTCTGGTTGGTGTTTTAAAATACCGTCTCAGGTGAGAGTGAGTAGCTAACTCAGTGGTTCTATTAGCTCTAAGTTATACAGCGCAGTTGATAAACAAGACCTCAAATATTTCCTAAATAATCTTGTTAAATACATGAATGAGGTTGTGGAATGATGCATGCACCTTACAATCGAACACTCCCTCACAAGCATCTTTAACACCTTTTTTGCAAATGCTAACACTTTCTCACAAGTGACTCCAATGCCAAATCGCAACATATCCTAAGGTATGAAAGATTAACCAAATGATTATTAATTCCAATTCATGTAACAGATTGACGAAGCTAGGATACCAACGTTATATCACGAGTCCTTATCCGGATCACATAGTTTGTTGTGGCACGTAGTAGTTCCTCACAAGTGTCCCTTGATCCAAATTTAGGTATCACATGTTTATCTTGTAAATCAACAATTCTAAAGGTATGACATTATACCCAGAGTTGTAAGGATCAAATCGATGTGTCATCACCTAAATGTTCACAACCCCAAGTGTAGGGTTACGATGTAATAATAATCTCGATGAGACTGAGGTCGAATCCACAGGTATTGAACTTATGTGCTTTTGAAAATAACTAAAATCAGAATTAGAAGAAGATCTTAACCTAAATCTAGAATATTAAAGAAAATAACTATGAGTGATTATGAAAACTATCAATTAAAGGTGGGAACTAGGGTGCAAAGTATCCATTTATAGCAAGTGGGACACTACCTTGCTTGATTTAAAGACACAATTGGAATCAGTGTCCTATCTTATCCATCGGTAAGAGAGATGGTCTGATCTCTGAACTTCTCATTGATCTAGTCTTAATGGATGAAAGTTATGAGGATTGGAAGTGATTCCATCATCCAACCATTCCCAGGAAACAATGGCTAACGATAGGATATACCAATCCCATAACCAATCATAGGAGAATTGTGAAGATTAGGAAAGATTCCATCACCCTACTATGCCCAAGGGATGATGGTGAACAATAGGACTTACTAAGTTCATAATCTTAAATCAGGAAAAGAATATATTCAAAGCAATTGCAGATCTATTGCAATTTGTCACAACAAACCATTTAAAACTAAAAATATTCCTTAAATAAGAACTAGAATCCATAAGGTTCAATAAAAACATGTATTAAAGCAAAGCAAACATCCTAATCACGCTACAAGCTTCACTTCTTAGCCCTTGCTAAGAGGTTTAGCCAACCATAGACATGATTGAAGTAAAATCTCTTAAGAAAAGCATAAAAACAACTAAGGAAGAAGAAAAAACTTCCAGACGGTAGCTCCACCCTTTTTCTCCACTCCTCAAACCCTAAAAGATGCCTAGGAACATCCTAGGGACTCCTATTTATAGTTGTGAAACTACAACTTTCACACTGAGTTGAAAAAATTGAAAACCACTTCAAATTTACACAGTCCGCACAAAATCTACATAACCCTCAACTAGTTGAGGATAACCTTCGACTAGTCTTCGACTGGTCGAGGATGACAAGAATTTAGAGGATAATGTTGCTAGAGTTTGAGTCAAGGATTCCTAAGCTAGTCGAGCATGAGCCAGGACTGGTCGAAGCTCAGACTAGTTGAGGATCACAAAAATTCACTTCAAAACTTCGATTCTCTTCCTTCCTCACTTGATTTTCTAGGATCTTTTGCGTGTAAATTCTTCATTCTTGGTCTTTTAAGATCTAATCTTCAGCTTGGTGATTCTTAAATATAGAATCCATACTTTTAACATTCTTTTCAATTTAAGCTCTCAGATTCACCTTGTAATAAAAACATGTACAAAATAGACTATTAAGCATTATCATGTTCATAAAACTAAGATATAAATAGGGGAGAATATACAATATTTGACACTCGACACCAAACATCGAGTATGATCACTCAGATATGAGGTGCAGGCTTGTCATATAAAACCAAGTCATTATAAAAAAAAATAAAAATGGCTCATCACCTAATTTAATTCACACCCAAGTCATTCAAACGGTACTCTGACACGGAACCATCAGCTAAGTAATTTAATAGGGGTCATTTAAACAATGATCCATCACCTCCATTAGTGCTCACAGGTCACTACAGGGAGACTCGTCATCCGGACATAAGCTGACAACTCAGACACGGTATCACATACCACCATGCCCGGCTCATGAGTCTTGGTGGGATCATATCACACTAACGGTTATGAATGGATTCATCCATTGGGAATGGGGTATCTTAGATTTAAATTGGTCATATCACATATTATGAACATACATTATTAGTTGGCTAGTAGACTAATTTGATTGACAAAGGAGAACCCCAGCACAACCGGCATTGCGTGCAGGCATCCCGTGTAGTCTAACTACTGTCGGTCATCTGTGTTCAACCTGGGTTGATACAATAAGCCTAGGGTGGCCGCCCCAACTCAGGCAACCTCTTTAGTTCAGGCCGTTTGCCAACTAACCTAACATCATAGCTGTCCTAAGTATTTTTGTATGCTAAACACAACATCACGCAATTATAACATATGTTTTACTACACAACCACCTATGCATTTTATTAAACATGTGAGAATCCATATGGTACTACATTCACTAAAGCATTAAATCAAACACATGATTATGCATAAAGCAATGTAACTAATTAAGCATTAAATCAAGCATGTGAGCAGCGACGAAGCAACACATTCCACCACTCAAACATTTCATCAAACATGTAAGCATCCATATCTAAACATTAACACATGTTTTGATCAAATCAAAGTATGAACATGTTAGCACATACCAAGTTATCTACAAAAATAAATCATTAACTGAGACCATCAAGGGTTGATAAACAAAAAACTGAGAATAATGGTCCACACCTTGTGAAAATTCGTCCAATCCAAGACACTCCTAGGGTTAGGGTTTTGGAGAAAATTGTTGAAAAACTTAAACAAGCATACAAGCTTGTGAGATTAAGGATAAACAATTATTGAAAAACTTAAATTACAAGTGAGACTCGATGCTTACTTCCAATTACTGTCATGAAAGCTCCGTCGATGACTCTTGTTATGGCGAGGTGGCTAAAGAGGGGATGAGAGGGTGGAGGTGCACCAACACTCATGCCCCAAGCTCTCTCCTCCTTTCTCCTCTTTCTCTTCTCCCTTTCCACTATTTTTTCTTGTTGAAATTCATATGGGAGGAGGGGGTGCTCAAATGAAGGCTCTATATAGTGTTGGAAGTGGTGCAAATGACCATAAGGCTTAATTTTTCATTATGTTAGCCTTATGGGAGTGTGTTTCTAACATTTGGGGCCCACTATGGGGTGTATGGGTTGATATACACCATATGATAGTTAGCCCTGATAATGATCTACGTATGAATATGATTGGCCCGCCATTTGTATGCGCCGATTGATAAGTACGATTAGAAGTCTATTCGACAGTCATCAATGGTCGATCGGGTCGTGGCTATACAGATATGTGAGGGAAAGTATCTTTAGTTGATACCATCACTTTGGCCATGAATCAATGGTCGAAAGGTTACAACTTTATGAAAGAACAAAGGGACTAGTTTCACTTAAGTTCCAGATTTTCATGTAAGGTATTTGCATGACCTAAGCACTCGCTTTGCGAGTTCAAGTTGAACGATTCAAGATGCGATCTCGGCTATGAAAGTGCCCTTACTAGTGCCCTGGTTTGTCAATTAGCGTATGTGTTGAGTCAATCGGACTGCGGAGCCTCACAGGAAGATCTATTCAAGTGTCTGCCTCAACCGGATGTGTGAAAGCTCGCCATAGGTAAATCTAAGTCTCACATCCCAAAACACCAGGTGATTAAAACTCTTAAAAATAAATTAAAATATATTAAGGTTTTTGGGTAAGTGAACTTTTTTAAACATCAGAAAATCTCTAAGTTTTCTTACCCTGTCGATTGTATCGATACACATATCGATATAATCGACTTGTACTGTCGATGTCCTCAGAAACTGAATCGATCATATCAAATGAGGATTAATGTGTCCAGCAACCGCATACATATTTGGACTGAATTATCGATATATCGATACACCTGTCGATATCATCGATATTTAAATCTCAAGTCAATCAGAAGTGACTCGATAATATCGATAAGCAGATTTCCAGCGCCCCTATTTTTCAAAGAAAATCTCAAAATCCTTCGATATATCGATGCTCTTCCCGATAAAATCTTAAATCAAATCTCGATAATATCGGAAGTCCATCGATGATATCGATAGTGGGTGCGCATGTCTTCCAACAAATATTTCAGGTCCCTTTGTATCTTTGATCGAGGGCCACTCGAGGAAATCGCTATTCCTATGTCGATAATATCAAAGGCTGAGTCGATAGCATCGATACTGGACACAAACTGTCCAGCAAGCTTACTTGAAAATCCATTGGATTTATCAATGCATCGACACTGCCTCCGATATTATCGATATACAAATTCTGATGACATCGGTTGACCCTCGATCATATCTTAAAAACTTGAAATATTTCATGACTAGTCTCTCTCATTTTTCAAATCTCGATAGATCGATCCAAGTATCGATAGAATCGAAGTTCGAAAACTGATGATATCGACACCTGATCGATCCCATCGACCAGCTGGCAAGATTTTGCAAAAGTGTATGACTTATGAGCTTGTGTCATTGAGCAGGTCGTCGATACTATCGAGAGTATACGCTCGATGATATCGACACTGCTCGATGATATCGAACTCTGTCATAAATGTGACCGTTTTACATCTGTCAGAACCTTTTGCCTATAAAAGAGAGATTTGTTCATATTGCTGGTAGAGAAAGAAGAGAGTACTTTTGTGTGTTTTACCTTTAGATCATATACCCAAAGCCCTTTCTCTCATGAGAGTTCATCCTCCAATATACCCTCATCATTGACATTTAATAGAGTGGATTGGGGAATGAACTTCTGCATTCAAGGATCCTTCACCTACTATCTTAATGGCAAATCATTAAGCTGGGATGCCTTGAATGTTTAGATGATTGGAATTACTCTCCTTTATAAGAAAACATATAGAGAGTAGGATTCCATCATAACCTTGACCCAACCCGTTACCTTATATTGGTACATCATTTGTTGCAGATCAAGGGAGCTGAAGACTCTTTATCAACAAGGAGGAGATCTTCGCCACTACGCTGAAAGGGATTCATCAACTGATGTGCAAGTATCTAGAGTCCAGAGGACCATTTAATCATTCTAAGGTGTTTCTCACCCTTAAGTCCTCAAGGAGGCCTCCTGCAGGAGTGTACATGGTGGGTGCATTGTGTGGACCCTTGCTCTGTAGAGAACATAAATATCTGGTTAGAGGTAAACTAGCAAAACCTTTAGTTTGAGGTGAACCGGATAAAACCTTGGGTTTTGAGGTGAACCGAATGAAACCTTTGTTAGGGTCTTAGGGAAGATCCTTGGCCAGTGTGCCTAAATGTAGATGCGATGTGTTGACCCTTGCTCATGAGAGCATAAACAGTCAGCCTCAGTGTAGGTTGTAAAGGTTGAAGGTAAACCTGATTTAAAACCTTAGGTTAGAGGTGAACCATGTGAAACCTCCTTCGTGAAATTCGGTACACTCAAGGGTTGAGTGCTGTGACCGGGAGTGGAGTAGATAAGTAGTCGAACTACTATAAAAATGACTGTGTTTACGATTGCTATTCATCTATGTGTGTGTTTGTTTATGCTTCCATATTTACTTATCTGAGCACACCTCACACACAAAACACAACTATATCCATCATGAACTATGCTATATATTGTTGTCTCTTAAATAGTTTGTGATCAGATCCTCTACCAGGCTTGGAAGCCAGTAGAGTTACATTTGAGTAATCCTGATAATTGTCTATCTGTAAGGATTAGTGTAATAGGATTTTAAATACATTGTAAAACTTTAAAAAGTCCTATTCACCCCTCTCTTGGACATATTGGCATATTCCTACTTCAACTCAAGCGATCTTTACCGTTATTTTAATTGGTATCAGAGAGGGTATCTCTTTAATGGCTTCACCGCCTAGAGAGTAATCTTTACTGAAGTTTAGAATTTGGCCAAAGGAGAGGGCTCATCAGTCACTAGACCTCCAATATTTGATGATTCAAATTATGCATACTGGAAGGCTAGAATGCACTACTTCCTAAGATCTTTGGATCATGATGTTTGGGATGCAATTAAAAAGGGTTATGTATCACCATCTTAACAGGTCGTACTTGAGGATGACACTACCATCATTAAACCCAAACCCAAAGAAAAGTAGACGACGTTCGACAAAGAAAAGTGAACTGTTGAAGCAAAAGCTATGAACGCCATCTACTGTGCCATGTCTCAGGATATATTCAATCAAAAAAGTATGTCTGAGACATCCAAGGAAGTATGGGATCTACTAGAAATAACCTATGAAGGCACAAGCACTGTGAAGAGGTATAAACTACAACTTCTGATTTCACAGTTCAAAAATCTCAGGATGGAAAAGCATGAGACATTTATGGAGTTTTTCACCAAGTTGAATATTATTTGTAACTCCATGGGTGGATTGGGAGAAAAAGTTCCGGTACCAAAAATATGTAGAAAAATCTTAAGATCCCTACTGGAACGGTTTAATCCCAAAGTAACAACGATTGAGGAGTGTAGGAATATTGATGAGATGAAAGTAGAAGAACTGGTAGGTTCCTTACAAACTTTTGAACTACACTTCACACAATCTCAAAAATCTAAAAATGATGTCTTAAAAACTTCTAAGAAAACAAAACATGAGGACAGTGAGAGTGAAAAAGAAGATGAAGATGAGGAAGTGGCCTTACTGGCACAAAAATTTAGAAGATTTTTTCAGAAGAATCATGACTATCCTTCTAGAGGAAGAAAGGTGAACAACAAACTCTCTACAGGAAAATTTGGTAAAAGAACCAAAGAACCACAATGCTATGCCTGTCATGAGTACGGACACCTGTCTACTGAATGCCTAAATAGAAAAACTAAGGGCAAGGCAATGGCTGCCACTTGGGATGATACAAAAGAGTCAAACTCAGAATCTAGTGACTCAGATAGTGATGGAGATCAGAAATCATTGACAATCCTTATGGTCTCCACTACTCCAATCATTCTCAGTGAGTCTGAGAACGAGAAAGAACAGTAAGCCATTGAATCATCTTCGTCTGATGATGAAGAGACTGGAGAAGAAGAAGTTAAAAAGGATAAACTATAAGATGCTTACAATCAACTGTACATCCACAGCATCAAGGTAGTTAAAAGACTTGGTATATCTGAGAATAAAAAGGAATTGCTGCAAAAATTTTTGTATAAAACTCTAGAAATTAATACACATCTAATTAATGACTTGCAGCAACATCACTCAGATAATGATAGACTTAAGAGAATCAATTCCCTTCTTAAATTTGAATTCGAAAAACTAAACAAACAGGTTGAGCAATTAAAAGATGAAAATATGCTCCTTCAAAATGAAAATCACATACTCCTATTTGATTTGAAAGAATCCAGAAGAATTACCAAAATAAATTGTAAGTTTTCCCAAAGCGAAGAGAAGCTAGAAAAACTGTTGGGAATGAGAAGACCTGGAATGGATAAAAATGGCTAGGATATGAAAAAAATAAGTCAAAGACTGGATATGCAGCTCTTAGAACTGAAAAATCTGCTGCCTCTGGAAGCTAAACCAGAATAACTCCAGTATGTCATGTATGTGGTGATGTAGGTTATTATGAGTTTGAATGCTTAACACCTAGACGGACTTTACATAACTCTAATCAAAACCACATTGGTAAATTTAAATCAATCAAAGAAACTTAGAATGATAAAAGTCCACTTAAGAGACACACTTATCCATCATCACCTAAAGAAAAAGACAGAGTGAAGAAGTCTACCTCAAAATAGGTAATTAAAGAAAAGAAAAATTGTCTTACTACTCACTCAAATCATTTATCAAGCAATGACACCAAGTGGTACCTAGATAGTGGTTGCTCAAGGCATGTCACAGGTGATAAATCCCTTCTGTCAAACTATCAGGATCTGTACAATAGGTTAGTACCTACGGAGATGGAACCACTGCTAAGGTAATTGGACAAGGAATCATAAAGGGGATTGATTCACTCAAGGATGAGAATGCTTTCTGCATAAAAGGCATGACACATAATCTCCTAAGCATATCTCAGATCTGTGATAATGGGCATGTGGTCAAATTTAACAAACGAGAATGCGAAATCCTAAATCAATCAAGAAAATCAGTAATAAAGGGTCATCGCACAAATAACCACTGCTACATTATCAAAGGCAAAGAGGGAACTGATGTCTAAAAGTATTGAAGACAGTTCAGGTCATACATCTAGATCTGGATATTTACTGAAATGATGCAATTTTGCTGAACTCCAAATGATATATCTAAGGTTCCAGACCTCTATCTTTTGTATATAAACATTCAAAAGTTTATATTTTTGTGTGTATAGTGATTGTACATAATTTTACTTGTATACTTGACTCATAGAAATTCTAAAAGTATACTTGAGAAGTCATCTGAATGCTGGAAATGAATATATATATATATATATATATATATATATATATATATATATATATATATATATATATATATATATATATATATTATGTACTCACTGTCAATTGGTCATTTTGAATATCAGTCATATCGACAAAGTGTCGATTTCATCGACGTTCTTCTAGTAGCCGAAGCGTCGGGACGGTCAATCTTCTCCCAAAAGTCTTGAATGAAACTAAAATTCGGGACTATCAATGGCATCTAAAACATGTTTATCTGAAGAACATAAGAAAGTACATCTGATCTCAGACTTGGATTCACATCTTTTAAATCTGTTCTTCCTCTTCCAAGATGTCCAAAGAGAAACATTTGTCAACTCTTCCTCAAAGCACCTCAATTTCGAACAAGAAATGTAAGCAGAATGCGACAGCCTCTTCTTCCTTGTTCAACATCAACCTCATGGCGGAACGAGCAATCCATAGAAAGAGCATTGAATCATTTAAGATTATTGACCTCTTGAAACAGATCGGGTGGGACAATGTTGTGAATCTTGGTGGAACATTTCAACAAAATCTGGTACATCAATTTCTGAGCTTTGTTTACAATGTTGAAAAGGATACTCTACTCATCTCAGTCGCAGTCATGAATCAGGTCAAATGCATCACGCCAAGGCTGATAAGTAGATTGATTAACATAGAATCCACTGGAATACTTGTATCCGATCGAAACATGAATGGTCTCAGTGTATGGGGAGAAGTTACTCGAGCATTATGCAATGGTGCCACAATTCTCAGGAATACAAAGAATATACTATATGTTAAGCACCTTGATCCTACCTATAAGATTCTTCACAGTATTTTTAGTACTAATGTCTATTCTTGTGAAGTCTCTGACAACATTCTCTCTCCATACATTCTGAACATTTTGTATGATGTTCATCTAGGGATTCCAATATGTCTACTCACTCTAATTTTACAACAGATAATCCGTGTTTACAGAAGAATCCATCACTATAATTCCATTTCCATGTCTTCTGTCTAAGCTTTCATGTCAATTTGGTCTGTTACCTACTCATGATCTTCCACACCCACATAGCTGGTTCAATTATAAAGACATCCGTAATCTGAATCTCTATGACAAAGTATCTTGTGTTGAAAGAACCGGTCAAATCTCAAGCAAAAGTAATTCTATGCACAGCCTCGATGCCCCAAACAACATTCAAGGTATCCCGGTACAAGATAGTTTACAAAATCTTTTAGATGCTCAATCATGCATGATGAAGAAACTTGATAACTGTGAAGCCCATCTTTCAAAAATCTGACAAAGACTGGAGTCGCTGCAACATGCTACGAAACATATTCTGAATATTCTCCCTTCTTCATAAAGCATGTCCAGGCTCTCTTACAGACTATGATAAAGTGGTGTCTTGATCCGTTTAATCCTTACATGGTCTTGATATATCTGTCTGATGGTTGATAGTCTACTGCTGTCTAGGGCATTGCGTGTGCTTGAATGATGAATATTTTGTTGAATAAGGCTGCATATACTTCTATTCTTACTGCCATAGTGATATATGAGATTCTCTAGTTTATCTACCTTCTGATATGGAATGCATGTGTTTTTCATGATTATTTTATCTGATTGTGTCAACGCTTTATTTAATATGCATTTATATTTTCTGAAGATGATGTATGGTTTAAAATGATTTCATCTCTATACATGTATATCTGCTGGTTCTCCCATTTGCTTTCTTAAAAACTTCAGTCAATATCAACTACTATATCTTTGTCAATGACTGACAAAAAGGGAGAGAAAAGTAAAAACACCCCATGTGAAAAATTGGATGTTTGCTCTTATATGTTGTAGGTGTTAGGGGGAGCAGCTGCACCAAGAAAGGGGGAATTTTACAGTAAGGGGGAGCAAATACTGGGTGTGTACATGGGTTCTCTAGAATTTTTAAGATTGTGTAAATTATATGTACATACAATTTAGGATGAGTCTGTCTAGATATTGTCATAGGGTGTTTTGGGTATTTTGTTACGTAATTGACAAAGGGAAAGATTGAAAGTGCCCTTATTAGTGCCCTGGTTTGTCAATTAGCGTACGTATTGAGTCAGTCGAACTGCAGAGCCTCACAGGAAGATCTATTTAAGTGTCCGCCTCAACCGGATGTGTAGAAGCTCGCCATAGGTAAATCTAAGCCTCACATCCCATGTCTCAAAACACCAGGTGATTAAAACCCTTAAAAATAAATTAAAATATATTAGGATTTTTAGGTAAGTGAACTTTTTTAAACATCAGAAAATCTCTAAGTTTTCTTACCCTATCGATTGTATTAATACACATATTGATATAATCGACCCGCGCTGTCGATGTCCTCGGAAACTGAATCAATCATATTGAATGATGACTTAATGTGTCCAGCAACCGCATACATATTTGGACAGAATTATCGATATATCGATATACTTGTCGATATCATCGATATTTGAATCTCGAGTCAATCAAAAGTGACTCGATAATATCGACAGATAGATTTCCAGCGCCCCTATTTTTCAAAGAAAATCTCAAAATCCTTCAATATATCGATGCTTTTCCCGATAAAATCTTAAATTAAATCTCGATAATATTGGAAGTCCATCGATGATATCAATAGTGGGTGCGCATGTCTTTCAACAAATATTTCAGGTCGTTTTGTATCTTTGATCGAGGGCCACTCGAGGAAATCGATATTCCTATGTCGATAATATCGAAGGCCGAGTCAATAGCATCGATACTGGACACAAACTGTCCAGCAAGCTTACTGAAAAATCCATTGGATTTATCGATGCATCAACATGCCTCCAATATTATCGATATACAAATTTCGATGACATCGGTTGACCCTCGATCATATCCTAAAAACCTGAAATATTTCATGACTAGTCTCTCTCATTTTTCAAATCTCGATAGATCGATCCAACTATCGATAGAATCAGAGTTCGAAATTCGATGATATCGACACTTGATCGATCCCATCGACCAACTGGCAAGAGGTTGCAAAACCGTATGACTTATGAGTTTGTGTCATCGAGTAGGCCGTCGATACTATCGAGAGTATACGCTCGATAATATCGACATTGCTCGATGATATCGAACTCTGTTATAAATGTAACCGTTTTATATCCGTTGAAACCTTTTGCCTATATAAAGAGAGACTTGTTCATATTGCTGGTAGAGAAAGAAGAGAGTTCTTTTGTGTGTTTTACCTTTAGATCATATACCCAAAGCCCTTTCTCTCACGGGAGTTCATCCTCTAATCCACCCTCATCATTGACATTTAATAGAGTGGATTGGAGAATGAACTTCCGCATTCAAGGATCCTTCAGCTACCATCTTAATTGTAAATCATTAAGTTGGGATGCCTTGAATGCTTAAATTATTAGAATTACTCTATCTCCTTTATAGGAAAATATTTAGAGAGTAGGATTTCATCATATCCTTGATCCAACCCATTGCCTTATATTAGTACATCATTTGTTGCAGATCAAGGGAGCCGAAGACTCTTTATCAATAAGGAGGAGATCTTCCCCACTACGCTGAAAGGGACTCATCAACTTATCTATAAGTATCTAGAATCCAGAGGACCCTTTGATCATTCCAATATAGGATTGGGTCTAAGGTATTTCTCACCTTTAAAGTCCTTAAGGAGGCCTCCGCCGGGAGTGTACATGGTGTGTTATGTGGACCCTTGCTCTATGGAGAGCATAAACATCTGGTTAGAGGTAAACCAGTAAAACCTTCGGTTTGAGGTGAATCGGATAAAACCTTGGGTTTTGAGGTGAACCGAGTAAAACCTCTATTAGGGTCTTAGAGAAGATCCTTGGCCAGTGTGCCTAAATGTGGGTGCGATGTGTTGACCCTTACTCATGAGAACATAAACAGTCAGCCTCAATGTAGTTTGTAATGGTTGAAAGTGAACATAATTTAAAACCTTAGGTTAGAGGTGAACCATGTGAAACCCCCTTAGTGAAATCCGGTACACTCAAGAGTTGAGTGCGGTTATTGGAAGTGGAGTAGACAAGCAATCGAACTACTATTAAAATGACTGTATTTGTGATTGTTATTCATCTATGTGTGTGTTTGTTTATGCTTTCATATTTACTTATCTGAGCACACCCCACGCACAAACACAGTTATATCCATCATAAACTATGTTATATATTGTTATCTCTTGAATAGTTTGTGATTGGATCCTCTACCAGGCTTGGAAGCCAGTAGAGTTACATTTTAGTAATCCTGATAATTGTCTATCTGTAAGGATTAGTGTAATAAGATTTTTAAATACATTGTAAAACTTTAAAAAGTCTTATTCACCCCCCTCTAGGACATATTGGCATATTCCTACTTCAACTCAAGCGGTCTTCACTGCTATTTCAGGCTCAATGTCTCGTGATGGATGTCAAGACCACTAAGACGAGCATATTTCTATAGCCTCGGGTTTAGTGACCCACTTACGAGCGGTCTAAAGCTCGTTCAAATAATCAAGACATTTTTAGAATAAATTGAGTAGTGAGATTTCTTGTATGTAATAATTAAGGTTTGGATCAACTAAGTTTGTGATGTGGCCTATTCGCAACTAGAAGAAACGACAATTCGATTATAATCACCCTAAGTCATTAGTTCTTAGGTTAAAAGGATAAGTGGGTTAGTTTGATTTTTAATTAAGATCTGGCCACTAATTATGTCAAAATTTAGTAAGTTTTTATTTAGTTGTAGTTGTCTTAATTAGTTAGCGATAAGTCGGCTATATTTTGGCTCTGTGTGAGCAAATCACGTGGCTCTCGATGTTTAAGTGATTGAATGGATTTTTTAGCTTCATATAGTTGATTAATAAGATTTGTGCGGTTCTTTATTGGTACCCGCGTATATACTAACATTGAGTGTTAATAGTCAGTAAGTGACAACATAAGTTATAAGTTAATTATAATGAAAAAATTCAAGGGTATTTGAAAAATGTAGCATATAAAAAATATAAGACGTTATAGGGGGCTCAGTTTCTTCAAGAATGACATTTATGGAGGGATGGCCCTTGGTTCGGTAGACTAGTTGGATGTCCCCGAACTGATCTTGGATTTCTTTCAATTCTACCTCTCACGAGATCTCGTTCTCTGCTGTGGCTTTCGGGGCTTTTCCTAGAGCTCACATTCTCGTCTCCAGTGCATGTCGCAAATCTGATTCTGCAAGTTTAGTGGTTCTCAAAGTTTAGGTGGGAATGCACTCGCTTCTCACTAGTTGATCTTTTGTTATATATGATGTAGGAGGTATAAGCGCGGGGCGCAGGGGGGGGGGGGGGGGGGGGGGGGGGGGGATTGCTTGGTTGTTTCCCCTAATTTTATGTTTTGGTCATTGAGGAGAGGATGATGTCTCTCTAATATTCTCAAAGAGACAAACAGTCGATGTTGTCGGTTAGAGCTTTGACTTGATTTTTCAAAGAGACAAACCAACTTCCCCTATTCCAAGATCTCTACGCGATCATCAGGGGAGTAGGTTCAAGTTGGGGGCTTAAATGTGAAGCATGCGGGGTTTTCAGGCTGTTCTTCTGGTATTGGCTTGGTGACGGTTGCCAATGCTCTTTTTTTTTTCCCTTAGCCATTTTAGATGTGGGAAATAAAAGGGCAGCTAGGCCTCTCGATGTTGGAGGGAACTTTTAATGACTATGCTATTGTTAGCACATACGACACCAAACTGTTATAACTTGAATCTGGTTGAACCTGCAACTCCACATGTAGGCCACTAAATACCTGCACTATTGAGAAACAAATGGATAATAGGGGCGCCGGTTATGGGGGGACCCTCCGATGCTTAAGTCGAGTAGATGAACCTAGAGTGGGTATGGATAGAACTGAGATTTTTTGTACGTATCTCTTTCCTCCAATAGGGTGATGTATTTATATATTTTCTAGGCATCTTGCGTATTTGAGTGGATCTGCTAGATGCATTGGGAGAACCCGTATTGGAGTGAGAATATACTCTCAAGAACATCTCCAAATTTGCTTTGATCGACGTAATTTTTTGTTAGGATCTTGTTGGATCGATCCTATTTTTATACGTTGTGAGATTTTCTCCAGATATTTCTATTATAAGGCCGCTGTCGGTATTTGAGGTTGAGGTCGGTATCAAAAGTTGAGGTCGGTATATAAAGTTGACCTTGGCTAATTAGCTTGGTCAAGATAATCATGTTGTTCATGAATCTTATTATCGAGCTCAGTTGATGAGTTCAACTTGACCAACAAGCTCTTTGCCCAACTTGACCTTTTTATGGTAGATACATCAGTGGTTCGAAGAGATTGCTCAACTGGTGTTTGCCATGTATCTCATGTAATTGATTAATTCAATTTTACACCACATGAGTGATTGAATTCTCACCATTAAAAACTTCTTTAACGCCCACAAAAGTTTTGGATTAAGTTGCAATTTGTATATTCATTCATAGAATATAAGTCTATGCGACCCTATCAACGGGTTAGATAGAAAATAAACATTAGTGGCTTAGAGAGTTTTTAATGCTAGGGTTTCAATTACCACTGTTTTCCAATTGTGTGCCCATATGAGATTTGAATCCCCTTATTTTTGGAAACATATATTGAAAGGATAGAAAAATAGATGGACAACGTGGATATATATATATATATATATATATATATATATATATATATATATATATATATATATATATATATATATATATATAGCGGAACTCTCACCTGCGAAGTAGTTCGTACGTACTACGTATGAACTTTTTTGAGAACCCATCACACATGATGTGGATCCAAAATCTGAACCGTTCATGTGAAGCAGCACCTCGTGAAACCCCCCGGGCCCAGGTTTTACTTTGATATAAAACTTTGATCCACATGAAAAATGTTAACAATTTCCTCCCTTGATTTGCATTTCTCTTTGCTATAGCCCACCAGAATTTTAGATTGGGATGAAAATTTGTTCCATGAGGTTTCATAGGATTCCGCATCACATGGACCGTTCAGATTAGACATCCACGACATGTGTGCAAAGGTGCGCACATGCGTAGGTGCGCAGGGGAGCATGACTCTCTCTCTCTCTCTATATATATATATAGGCTCGGTCAAGGCCTTACCCACCGAGCTGTTACCCTGCCTCACCTAATCACACACATGTACACTTGTACAGCATGTCATGTGCCCTCAAAATCAATCTTAATACGGCGTGCAAATCACGAACACGGGTTCCTGTGAAAGCCTTTCACAAGAAGCTCCTGCGCTGAACTAGGTGGGATCCACTATGATGTTTGTGAGAAATCTTTTTCATTCAGAAGTTTTGTGAGTTCATTTTAAAACATAATGGTCAAGATGAATTGTATGGAATGCTCAAGTGGACCGAAAAGATAATAATTGAACATCCACAGTTGAAATATTAATGAGGCCACAAAAGTTTTGAACCATGTTAATATTTGTATTTTTAGTTTATCCCACTAGGAATGACTTTATTAATGGTATGGATGGAATATAAACATTATTGGCAAACTCAGGGAGGTGTCAACCGTAGGAATTTCTCTAACCATCTTTTCCTTTATTATGACCCACTTGAAAATTGCATACGGTTCATTTTTTATATCATGAATTAAAATGAAAAAAAAAAAAAATGTATGGACAGGAATGATTTCTCAAAACATCATGGTGGGCCCACCTCAATTCCCAGCGCAGGAACTTCCGGCATAGGCTTTCGCAGGAAATGCGCGTCCGTGTCACCGTGTTCGCGGGAAGCTTTTGCGCTGGGATGCCACGTACATCCCACCACCATGTTTGTGATAAATTCAAAGCCATCATTAGTTTTTGAGAGGTCACTTTAGCACATGAACAGAAAAGGAAGTGTATTCAAAACGCAAGTAGTCCGTACGAGAGGAAAAAGTGCAGATTCAATGGCCACCGTTTGTTTATATCAGGCTATGTTTTTGGTGTTTTCACTTCATCCAAGTTGGAATGACGTTTTAAACGGTTTGGATGGTGTATGAATATCAAGATAGATCTCAGGAATGTTTTAATGGTAGGAAACTGTGTCTCCACTTTTCCCTCTCGTCCGGCCCACTTGAGTCTTGGATCCACCTGAATTTTGTTATTGTGTCCTTAAAATAATCTCCCACAACTGATGGACGGTGTGGATTTCTCACAAACATCACCTTTGACCCCTCCTTGCATCCAGCGCAGGAACTTACTGCGAAAAGCTTTAGCAGGAAATCCTCGTTGGAATGACACGACCGGAACGGAACCGGATTGGCTGGTGTACCTCATACCCGTTTGGATGGTGAAAAGAGAAACCCTCCTAAACCCGTCTCTCCCTGTCTGTCTCTCTCTCTCTCTCCATTCTCACCAAAATCTCTCTCTCTCTCTCTCTCTCTCTCTCTCTCTCTCTCTCTCTCTCTCTCTTTTAAATTCATTTTTTCTACATCTGCATTCCCTTTTTCACGCCAGATTTCAAAACCATCTTCAACAATTTGCCGCCATTTCCTTCCATTCGAGAAACTCCACTCCAACACACACCTACAACCCATCTTCCCCTTTTCTTTTACCTCTCTCTTTCTGTTTCGATTTTCATTTCAGATTACAGCAAACGATCTAACGGACGAAAAAAAGATTCAACATCTTCCAATGGACAGTCTGGATTTGGCTGCTTGCTAAGATCAGCTTTCGATAAGGGATCGACATTGAGGACTGGGAGCCGCGCAGTTGAATCCAGCCATGGTGAGTTTTAGGGTTTCGCATTCCCTTTTTTGGTAGAACGCCCCCTTTTCTCTCTTGGTAATGATGTTCATGTCTTTTATAACAATGTTACGATAGACCAATCATTCTAACTTTGGACTATCCGCCATCTGCATTGTGGTCCACTGTTTGGACGGCCTTGATTGACGTGGGTGCATGCCAATTGCCATTTATCATTTGGATGTGTTGCTAATGTTTCCTCACAGTGCAAGAAGCTTCAACCATAGTCTAACCTTTTTTTTTTTCTTTTGGGGGTGTGTTTACTGTATTTTGATATTTGTGTTGTTTTTGAATTGTAGTCGGATATTAGGAAATGGTTCATGAAACAAAATGACAAGGGCAATGCAAATGCAACAAAGCCCACGAAACCTGCTGCAACTACCTCGTCGCCTGAGAAACCGTCCCCTCCTGTGGCACAATCCGGCAAAGCTGTAAGTATCTGAATTTTTCCTTTCATATTCGCTGAATTTATTTTTCTTTTGTTGTGATGTAGTTTTACCATGTCATATATTGGTCAAGAAAACTGAATATTATTTCCTTTCATAAAGACTGAAAAAGAAAAGAAAAGAAGAAATGCAAGCATTGCAGTTGTGTTTTTATTTTCCAAAAGATCACTGAGGTAATGCTTGCAGTTTAACTTTCTTGGGGAAGAAAGCTGAAGAATGTGCAGATTGTATTTGAGTTTTTCCTGTTATCCATAAAAAAGAAGAGTTCCCCTCCTTTTTTTCTCCATAAAAAACCAAGAATATAAGAATTGCAATTGTGCCCTCTGTTTACGTATTGTATTTAAAAGAAAATATGTGAGCTATGCAAGTTATGTAACTAGGATTTTCTTTGTGAATAAGACTGAAAAGTGAGGTTGTTGTAATTGTTCTTTTGGATGACTGACATAATATAACTGGGTTACTTTCGTAAGTAAAACTCACGTGAGTATTGTTGTTGGTCATTTTATTTGTTTTATTTTCATAAAGCAGACAAAAAAAATGCGAGCACCACTACTAGGTTCTTCCTGGAAAGAAAGCATTGCATCTTAGTGTTTTTTTTTTTTTTTTTTTTAAATGTTTATTGATTTATTTAAATACACTTAAAGATGCGAGAACCATAAATTGCCTTTTTTTTTTGTGAAAATGATGTAAATATACACAATTCGTAAACTCGAGTATGTGAAAATGACTTTGTAAATATACACAATTCGTAAACTCGAGTATTGTTTTTGTAAAATGCCTTGGCTTTTTTGCCTTGGTGGTGTTCTTTAATAAAGTTCCGTTATCCTTCAAAAAAGGAAAAAAACATAAAAAGGTCTACACACTATAACTAGGGCTTTCTTGGTTAGCATTTTAATGATTTATTTTATTTTATTTTTCATAATGAAGATTGGACAATTACTGGCAATTTCATTGAGCTTTTTGGTATACTGAACTGAAAAAATGAGCATATAATTGGGTTGTGAAGAAACCTGAAAAAAGCAAGCATGTAATTGGGTTCCTTGTCATGGAGAAATTCAGACACATGGAGTTCAAGAAAGTACGGGAAGAAGGAAAACTAGCAAGTATTTTGCTTCTACAGAATCCACTGCTAAACAAAAACCAAAAGATGACAGAAAAGTTGAGAAATCTCCAGTTAAAAGGAAGAATCAGAAAAGCAGTGAGGAATTAGATGATACTGTGAGACCCCCATCCACAAAAAAACTACATAAGGGTAATGGTGATGATGACTTTGTGTTGCCCAACGAGAAGAAGAAACCGGCTGAGGTCAGCCCTGCCAAGAAACTGAAGAGTGGGTCGGGTACAGGAGTTGGTCAGAAGTCTGTAGCTGTGGATGGAGATGACGAAGACTCTCTTTTTGATAAAGCTGTTACATCTCCTCTTAAAGCTCGTGGCAGGGGTGGGGGTGGAAGAGGAACAGGAGCAGCACCAGCAGCTGGAAGAGGGAGAGGGGGTGGAAGAGGCGGATTCATGAATTTTGGTGAAAGGAAAGATCCTCCTCACAAGGGAGAAAAGGTAAAGATTTTTAAAAGCTTACATTGTTAATGAAGTGCTGTGTTATTTAATGGCCTATATTGATTTTGAAGCACTTTGTTGTTATCTTTCAGGAAGTACCAGAGGGTGCCCCTGACTGTTTAGCTGGCCTGACATTTGTGATAAGTGGAACACTTGACAGGTAACTTTCCTAAAGCTTTTAATTGCAGTTGTCAATGTGATGATGTATGTTAAGTCTCTGAAAGCCATATTGCAAGCTACCCAATCTAGTGTGTACTTGTGCTTCTTAAATAATATTGAGATTATGTGTTATGCCAGCCATGCTGCATATCATCGCCGCATTTGTAAAATGTGTTGCTTGTCCAACTTGGGGTTGCATATTGAGCTCTGGTTGTTATTCACAGTTTGGAAAGGGAGGAAGCAGAAGACTTAATTAAACGCCATGGTGGTCGCGTGACTGGATCTGTCAGCAAAAAAACGGTCCTTTTATACATACACGGCCATCTTCTCCATTATGATCTCTGGTTCTCAATGGTATCAGGTTGTGATTTTCATAATCTGTTTTGCAGAATTTTCTTCTTGCTGATGAAGATATTGGAGGACGGAAATCTTCAAAAGCCAAGGAGCTGGGGTTGGTACCTTAAAAATGTTTTTCTTGCCTCTTTTGCATATCTTTTAATCTTATTTCTCTGAACTTTCCCTTCTTTTTTTTTCCTTATACAGAACCCAAATTTTGATTGAGGATGGACTGTTTGATATGATTCGCAAATCAAAGCCTGCAAAAACATCTATTCAGGATGAATCAAAGAAAAGAACCACAGAAAATGCGAAGATGTCACAGGCAAAGAGCAGCCCTGTGAAAGTAGAAGTGAAGGGTATAATCACATTTCTTTCTACTTTTTTGTACTTGCATTTGGAATTTTATTGTTAGAATTTTGGCCGTAAATAAACAGCGCAAGTTGACATACAGAAAACTTGACACACACATAACTAGAGACTCTAGGGATAGTAACGATGCAGCTTGAGAGATCTAATCCTATTTCATGAATGTCAAAATAAGTTACATTGCTAGCAAGAGCAAATTTACTTCTTGAATATTCATGGTATCGAATGTAAATTAGTTTATTTGCTTACCACATTGCTTTTTCTTTTTTTTTTTCCCTTTGAAAGATGGAAATATTATCAGGGCCAAGCAACCAAAAAGAAAAAAACTATACAAGCAAGAAACAAAACATGAAAAAGAAAAAGAAACTATACAATCAAGGGACCTACTCCCTTATATACAAAACCACCCTATTACAGATAACCTCAGGAGGAGACTTTAAATTCCGAAAGCACCTATTGTTCCTTTCTAGATAGACTGCCCACAAGGAAGCTAGTAACACAACCTTCCATCTTCCTTTTCTCGAGCAGCCTACCCCACCAAAATGCCAAGATTGATAGAGAGATTTGATCAAGACGGGCATCGCCCATACAACATTAGCCAGCCGGAGGATACTTGACCAAATAATGATAGAGTAAGGGCAGTGACTGGATAAATGGTCGACAGTCTCCACAGCTTTCAAGCAAGGGGCAAGCATTAGGGAGGCACATTCCCTCATTTTTGGAGATTATCAATAGTCAAAATCCGATTTCTCCTAGCGAGCCCATCGAATGCTAGAACTATCGTGGGAGCTCTATAAAACCAGATCTTCGATGTTTGGCAATCTTCTCCTCTTTGGCCTTCTCCTATTAGGACCGAGTAGCAGGACCTAACTAAGAAGATCCTAGATTTGCTATCTGCAGACCAGGGAGTCATGAGAACCTTGGGATAGCTGGATCCCTTGGAGAATGGAAAGAAGAATTAGAAGTTCGTTTAATTCTTCATCATTCAGACTCCTACGATAGGGGGGGACCCAAACTCCTCTAGAGTCATGAAGAGAAAAGCACTGGGCAACTAATAGATTCTGAGATGGGCAAAGGTCAGCCAACCTTGGAAGGGAACTGCACAAAAGGATCTCACCACACGAAATATCATCCCAAAATCTCTCATGTTCCCTCTCCAACAAAAAAATTTAAAACTAGCAATTATAATAGGGGCCACCGCAACCACCGACTTCCATAAGAAAGAAGCCGTATAGAGGGAGGAATCCTGAGTCCACTAGCCCTCCAAGGTAGAACCATACTTAGCTTCGATAATCTTTCTCCACAAACTAGAATCCTCCACCCTACAACGCCAAACCCACTTTCCAAGAAGAGCCTTATTAACTCCGCCTAACTGTCTGATACTTGCTCCCCTGTGCTCAATAGGTCGGCAAACCACAGACCAATTCTTAAAGTGGAATTTCTTGCCCTCCTCACCCCCTTGCCATAAGAAGTTTCTTCATAACCTATCAATACAATTAATGATAGATTTCAGACATTTAAAGAGGAAAAGAAAGTAAACAGGGAGGTTGGAGAGAGAATGCTTAATGGGGGTAATTCTTTTGCCAAGGGACAAAGTCTTGTTTTTTCACAGGGAGAGTTTTCTCTCCATTCTTTCGATGGCTTTATCCCAAAGGTGAAGCGGTGGTTTGCCCAAGCAAAGAGAAAGACCTAAATAAGTAGTCGAAAAAGAATCAGATTTACACCCAAAGAGCTCCACCAGTCTAGATATTTGTGACTGAGGAATGTTAACTCCAAGAAGTTTGCTTTTGGAAAGGTTGATGTTAAGGCCAGAAACTACTTGGAACCATCTCATCACAATCCTCAAATTCAACACATCAGAATTAGAAGCCTCACAAAAAAGAAGAGTATCATCTACAAGCAAAAGTTGACTCATATGCCAAGGGAAGTTGGGGATTGAAAAGCCTTTGAATAGACCTATATCTTGGCCTCACAAAATCATTTTTCTTAAAGCTTCCGCCACAACAACAAAGAGAAACGGAGAAAGGCGATCTCCCTGTCCTAGGCCTCTTGAGGATTGGAAGAAACCAAAGGGGGATCCGTTGATCAATACAAAAAATTTGGCTAAAGAGACATAGGAACCAATCCATTTCCTCTATTTTAAACCAAAACCTAATCTATCTAGCATATAATCTAGAAAGGACCAATTAATGTGGTTGTAGGCCTTTTCAAGGTCTACTTTGCAAACAACACCCCAACTTCCCATTTTTACACAGGCATCCAATGTTTCATGATCTAGTAGGGCACTATTTAATATCTGTCTACGGGCAACAAAGGCACTTTGGAATAGGGAAACAACTTTGTGTAGAATACCTTTAAGCCTCTAAGATAGAATCTTAGCCAAGATTTTATAAGGATTGCCAATTAAACTGATGGGTCTAAAGTTCTTCAGGCTATCAGCTCCTTCGACCTTAGGGACTGGAGCAAGGAAGGGCTACGAGGTGCTTCCCAATTTACGAGACATAAAACCAAAAGCAAAGAATTCTTCAACAAAAGCAAACAAATCAGAGTGAATCATTTCCCAAAATTCTTGAAAAAAAAGCAAGGTGAAAACCATCGGGACCTGGGGTCTTGTCCCTATTGAGGTCCCAAACTGAGTCCTATACTTCCTCTATATGAATTGGGGATTCAAGAGTATCGGCATCCTTTGAAGAAAGGGATTGGTAATTAAGGTTATCTAAAGACGACCTTTGGAATCCCTCATCTGTAAGTAGTGAGTGAAAGAAGTTAACGACAACTTCTGAAATATGACCCTTTTCAGATAACCTAATGCCATCAACCACCTAGGAAGAAATAGAATTGGATCAAGCTATGGCGCTAACAATCCTTTAAAATAATTTAGTATTTTTATCCCCTTTGAGCCAAACCACCCTCGAGTGTTGATGCCATTTTATTTCCTCTTTAATTCTAGCTTGGAAATCAATGTTCAACTTATCTCTCTTGAGGTGACCATCCTTTGAAAGCATCCCATTTTGCTCTTTGGTATCCAAAGCTTGGATCTTTGAAAGGATGGAGTCGATCTCTCTCCCTCATGCCAAAGACCTTGCTCTTCCAGGAGCATAGTTTTGATTTAAGGAGCTTCATTTTTTTGAAGAGTTTGAAACCTGCATTACCTTTCACCTTAAAGGAGGACACTGCCATTTAGTCACTAGGGATTTGAAACCATCTACCTCTAACCAGGTAAGCTCAAATCTATTTTCGGACCCCAGTTAAGAGCATCTACCTCAAGGAGTACAAGACAATGATCGTACACTATTTTAGGAAGGCCTAACTGACAAACGGAAGGAAAGTTATGAGACCAATCAGGGATACTAAAAACTTGTTGAGAAGAGACATCACAGGGAATTCCTGACCATTGGACCAATTATACTTAATTGTCCCCATAGGGAGATCAACCAGACTAAGCTTCGAGACTCAATTGGCGAACCCTTTCATACTTGCAGAGACATGACGACCATTAAAGTTCTGAGACCAATCCAGGGACACCAAAAACCTGTCTGAGAAGGGACATCGTAGGGGATGCTTGACCATTGGACCAAGTATACTTAATTGTCCCCATAGGGAGATCAATTGGACTATGCTTCAAGACTCAATTGGTGAACCCTTTCATACTTGCAGAGACATGACGGCCATTAAAGTTCTAAGACCAATCCAGGGACTCCAAGAACCTATTGAGGAGGGACATTGTAGGGGATGCTTGACCATTGGACCAAGTATACTTAATTGTCCCCATAGGGAGATCAACCAAACTATGCTTCAAGACTCAATTGGCGAACCCTTTCATACTTGTAGAGACATGACGACCATTAAACTTTTCATGAACAAATCTGACGACATTCAAGTCCCCACCAATACACCAAGGAAGGGGCCATCTACCAGTTACTGACGATAACTCATCCCAAAAGGATCCACGAAGGGAGGGGTTGTTTGGGCCATACACCCCCGAAAAGAACCACCGAGTCCCAGAGGACTTGTCCTAAAAACCTGCACTAACAGAGAACTCCCCAACCCAGACGTCAACCTTCCTCTAGAGGGAGGGATTCCAACAAAGGAGAATACCCCCAGATGCATCGAATGAATCTAGGATAGCCCATTCAACATCCCTTTTTCCCCAAACAGACCACACCACACTTTTATCAACATACTTCAACTTGGTTTCTTGTAGAACCACTATAGTAGCCTTAGACTTTCTACAAACAGCCTTAACTTGGACACACTTTTGGGGGCATCCAAGCCCAAGAACATCCCACAAAAGGATCGTCATTGGATCACTGAATTGGCCCTTCTTCCCTTCCTCCTACTACGAGGACGAGCTTCAATAGAGGATTCACTGATTCTGTGTCAACTCCTAGGTTGAGGAGTTCCTTGCAACTCCTTGGGGATCTTGGAGATCTTCTCAAGGCTTCTTCACGTGAAAGGTTAGAGCCTCTCTGTTCCAAGAAATGAAAAAGGGCTATATAATCTTTGTCACAATTGCTGAAACAACTCCTAGATTCTGAGCACTCTTACTTTTAATAGAGGCTATCAAGTCCTTCAAAAGTTATGGCGATAGAAAGGTGGGAGTCCCGATGGCCTGTGGGGCAGGGGGCTCCTCCTCACCAATGCAGCCATGGATGCTGCTTCCATCTGCCAACACCTCCCCAGCATCCATACCTGGAGAAGGATCCTGTGGAAAAGAAGCATTTTTGAAGAGGAACAAGGGTGAGAGAACTGTCCGGCTCAGGAAGCAGCCCTTTACCACATTGCTGCGGCTAAAGGCGACCTAAATATCTTGATATCAGGGTTATGCTAGGATTTTGTCTTCTTTTTCTTTCAAAAATTTACTTCATTTAAAGCTCTTTTGTGTCATGGTGTTTTCTTCTGTTTGATCCTGGTGCACTTGGTTTCTCAGATGATCAAGTCGGCAAGTCGTCGATTAGAAAATGCGCAGCAAAAGGTTCGGACTCACATGCCTCGCCTGCCAAACGGAAAGCCCAAGCTAATATCCATGATTCGTTGACATGGACTGAAAAATACAAACCAAAGGTTCCTAATGACATAATCGGCAATCAATCAATTGTATGTATCTTACTATTTCCTGGATCTGCATTCAGTTCTTGTTGTTACGAATCAATGGTTGGCGTTCTTATTTTTGTGGAGTAGTAATGCTTTCAGTAATCTCAGTGTAACGACACCATGTGCAGGTTAAGCAGCTTCATGACTGGTTGGCCCATTGGAATGAACAGTTCTTGCATACTGACAAGAAGGGAAAGGCAAAGAAGCAAAGTGATGTTGGATCCAAAAAAGCTGTGCTTATGAGTGGATCACCTGGTATTGGGAAGAGTACTTCAGCAAAATTGGTTAGCCAGATGCTTGGCTTCCAGATAATAGAGGTTTTTACCTTGGTTGCCCTTTTTCCCCCCCTTGTTTCTATTTGTAGCATAGAAGGGTTCACCAAAACCAACGCCTAGGATTTTAAATATACAGTTGTTGGTGACTTCGTATTTTCGTTCCCAGTTTACAAGTTCCATTCTTGTCATGTAGGTTAATGCTAGTGATAACCGTGGAAAGGCTGACTCCAAAATTGCTAAAGGAATTGGTGGAAGTACATCAAATTCTATAAAAGAACTCGTCAGCAACGAAGCTCTGAGTTCTAACATGGACTGGTTGGTCTTTACTTTGTTCTGTTTATTCTGATGTTCTGGAGAATAATTGACATTTTTCTAATGCTATCTATCTCTGAATCAGGTCAAAGCATCCAAAATCTGTGTTGATTATGGACGAGGTTGATGGTATGTCTGCTGGTGATAGAGGTGGCGTGGCTGATCTTATTGCTAGTATTAAGATTTCCAAAATTCCTATCATTTGTATCTGTAATGACCGCTACAGTCAGAAGCTGAAAAGTCTTGTCAACTACTGTTTGCTGCTCAACTTCAGGAAACCTACGAAACAGCAGGTTCTTTGTTTTCACATGAATGGTCTGTGCTTGTATTTGAAATCTGTGTTTGATTTGTTCATCTTTAAACATATATCTTCAACTTTGAGTCTCATGGTTTGGATATTAGTTGCATGTTATGGGCCTAAAATATTACCTTCATTTTTTCCTCTTTTTGGTACGCAACTTGGTTAATGTTTAGAGGATCAGCGTAAAGTTCAAAGCACAGGCTCCGTGTAGGACTTCTGTTAGCTGTTGTAAGAACTGGATTGACCTGGAAATTGTGCTTATTCCAAATCTTGCAGGTAAAAGAATAGAATAATTTAGAGCATGGTTATAAAAAAACAGTGACAATGCGGCCGTTGTAATTATATCGAACAGAGAATAGCGTCTGGGGTCTGGCAGGGTTGTTTTTCTCCTTTTCATTCTCTTGTTTTGGGTGGCAGTTCTGTTTTCCCTTGTGACCTTGCTTGTGCTGGCTTGATGGTTGTATTGTATCTTTTGTCTGTATTGACTTTTTTTCCTTTAAAATTCTGATTATCCATAAAAACGATACCTCTGTATTGTAATCGTTTCAGTCCCCACCATTATATGATACAGGGATGATTCGATTGACTGGAAAAGAAAAAGGGTCATATCGGCCGATACGATCTGATATGCCCCGATAAAGGGCTGATATGGTGATAGAGGCGATCATTTTTGTTTTTATTATTTTATTTTTCTCTTATATTTTCACTTTTTTCTTCTTTCGGCCTTTGTTGGAGCTTAGAAACTTATTTTAGATTGGACATAGGAACTTATTTAGACTAGATGTAGGCCTGTTTTGGGAATAAAAACACAAGATTTGAGTGAGATTCAGCGAATCAAAGCAGAATGACCATTTTGGGGAAACTCAGGAAAGGGGTAAACCATCACATATTAATGAGATTGCATACATTCATATTTGGTAGATATTTGTGTGGAGTTGGTAGTATGGTATAAATGTTGTTTTTCCACTGTCAGTACTAGCAGTTGTAGTATGTAACTGCTAACCATAGAACTTTGGTGTTCGCATGGCAGATGGCAAAGAGGTTGTCACAAGTTGCAAAAGCAGAAGACCTTCAAGTTAATGAGGTAAAGATAAAAGAAAACACTCATTGTTCTTTCTTCGTAGGCTGCATTTTGAATGATAGAGCCACACTGCTATGTCATTTAATATGGTCATACACTGTTGGCTGGAACTAACTTCTATTTTGTTTTCTATAATCTTTGGCAATCTTCCCGATCCTTTTCCAATGTGCGACTTAACTAAAACGAATGTGGAATGCTAGTATGGCATGTAGGCTTTGTGGATGCTTCATGGAATTTCTGTGAAGCACGCTCCAAACGTCTCTGCTGTACAACGACACCTGTGTTTGGGGCTTGGGATTATTGATTTTGTGGGCTACTACGTGGGTGGGCCATACCAAAAACCGAGATGATCAGACTGGGAGCAGCTAATCAGTGGGAAAGAACAACAATTGGTTGGTCAAAGTTTTCCAATCACTATGACTTTGCTTGATATCCCATTTACCTGGTGGCCCACTCGATGAACAGCCCCATTCACATGGCTTGCAATGTTGTATGGTGAGGAGGTAACACATCACAGAACTTCTCCTGGGCAGTTTGATGGTCATAGTAGCAGTTTTCTAACTCTGAATTAATGAGTTTGTTAGACTAAAATTTCAGTCTCTTTTCTTTTCTTTCTTTCTTTCTTTTCCGACACTTTTTCTGTTCTCCTCATAACTTGTCACACATCCTTGATTAAGAAAACTGATGAATAGCTTCAAATTTTACGAGTCTGTTTCATAGTTTTTTGTCATATCTGGCATTTGATTGTCAATAAGTAACAATGTTTCTGTTATTTGATTCTACTGAATTGACTGCTGTACTTATTGCATAGGTTGCACTTGAGGAACTTGCAGATAGGGTTAATGGAGACATGCGTATGGCATTAAACCAGTTGCAGTACATGAGCCTCTCACTGTCAGTCATCAAATATGATGACATAAGAGCGCGTCTCCTTACTAGTGCAAAGGATGAAGATATTTCACCATTTACAGCTGTTGACAAGTAGTTACCTTTTCTTTTAATCTTTTATATAATACTTTTCTTTTAAGCTCTCTCTTACTTGAGAATGCTGTTATGTGCTTTCTTTCATTCTGTTGCTGGAATTCCTTGTACTGTGAATCCCTGATGTTTATATTTACCATAATTGCACTTACAGTTTACAAAAACAAACCAGTTGGAGTATGGCCTTACTTTGGGACATTGCTGTGAATAGTTTATAGTGCTTTTGATAAACACCTGCCCAGTGCCTTATCGTCTAGCTTAAACTAGCATGCACAACTCCGATTTTTTGTATTATTTATAAGCTGGTTTGAAGCCTTGAATCCAAGACCTCAATGTTGAAGTGAAGACTAATCCCTTGTGCTCTAAGGTCTACAGTCTAATTATCCTAAATGGTGACTCAGAAGAGTCTACTGATGTCACATCCTTTGCTTTCACTCTCTCTAGTCCAGTTATTCTTGGAAATGGCTCAAGAGAGTCATCCATACAATAGCCAGTTAAATGTGTAGGGATAGGCAATAATAGGATGAGTTCTATACATTGCATGTATTTTGGATTGATTTGGAGGCACTTGAATAGTCCAACATCAGTCCGACACTAGTATACTATATAGTTGTACATTATAAAATTGTTATATAAATATATAGTTATCTCTTCATTAAGTTCATGCTCGTATATATATATATATATATAAATATATATATATATATATATATATATTATTTATATCATTGACATTAGATGTTTTTATTATGACGACAAGGTGTCCGCGCCCCTTTAAAGAGACTATTCCCTGCGGATGCACACAATCACCCACCAACCACGTGCATCGGGTAATCCACAGGGAGGGGAATTGAATTCGTGTCTGTAGGGAGCAAACCCATTGATATTAGATGTTTAGAAAATTAAATGCAGGAATTTTGCAGTCAATCTAAGCATATCAGGTTAATAAAATCATTAGGCAGCCCGAGACAACATTCATACCAAAAAACGACTTGTTAAACCATCATAAATATGTTCAAAACTAGAAAAAACTACATATTTGGAATCCTCTTATTTTTTCCTGTTATCCCCATATTTTTTCATATTCTTTTTTTACTTAAAAAAATTAAACCTTTGCAGGATTGTAATGGCACGTAATGTAATAGTTTGGACATTAAAGAATATTTTTGTTCTAAAATTGGTGCCTATTTTCAAAATCTCATTTCTTAGAACCGTGAGAAAGTTATTAAATGGAAACCATTACGTAGAACCATTGTTTGAAGTATCCCCGATATTATTGAAATATCCCAGATATTATCCGTATTTCCAACTCAGTGATACCGATAACACTGGTAGTCTCAAAAATTTCAGGTATCAGCGATGTATCGGTAAGTATCGCCAATGTATCGCCAATATTTTACTATGTAAATTCCAAATGTCACTTGTATCGCCAATGTATCAATATCACCAATATTTTCGATTGTGTAAATTCCAGGGGTTGCTTGTATTGCCAGTGTATCGATGATATTTCTACAACATCATGAATTTATTAACATCGCCAAAAATCTATCTATTAAAAAAATTTCCATTTCAAATTTTTTTATGAGTTCATGGTTGTATATAGTGTTCAAATTGTAGATGATAATATCAATCATATCTAGGGGTGCACATCGAACCGGTAGAACCGTGGAACCAGACCGGAACTGACCAAACGGTCCGGTTTGGTCTGGTTCTAGAGTGCACCAGTTCTAGTTCCAAAAATCAAAGAACCGATTACATCGGTTCGGTTCTTGGTTTGGGGGTATGTAGAACCAAACCGATCCGATTCGTAGAACCGATCCGTGGATCCGATCTGTAGAACCGAACCGTGGAGCCGAACCTGGAACCGAACTAGGAACCCTTTGATTGTTTCCATAATTGACTCATGATTTATGGTTTATAATTGCACCATTTGATTGTTTATATAAATGTATTTTTGCACACCTTATACAATATCTAAACCATTCATCAAATGGATCACAACATGAATGGACATGGGCTCGATAATAAAATAAAACATGCAATTGGGCTGAATTATAAAAAGCCCAGAACCGTGGAACCGAACCGGTTTTAATGGTTCGGTTCCTGTTCGGTTCTAGGGTGCTAACAGTCCGGTTCCAGTTCCGAATATCCTAGAACCGTTAGGAATGGTTCGGTTCTGGTTTCACCCTAGAACCGGACCGGACTGACCTGTGTGCACCCCTAATCGTATCATGATATTATTGTTATCGCAACATGGGCGATATTGAGACCATTGTCTTTCGTTTCCTTTCCAAATGTTGATGATTTCTCGGTGAAATTTCGTGTTTTGTCGATATTTCAGAATATTGATGGATGTTTGGATGGAAGGTTGGATAGTTGGATGGATAGATGGAATGGATGGGTTGGTTGGACTGGTTTCTTATGACATCACATGCTTTTAGGCTCCCATTAAAATAAAAGTTATTATGCATGCATTCCTTTTACATTTTATTTAATTCCTAAATGTGCAAATATGTATATTTAGCATCTCTTGAAGTTTCACCGAAATGTTCCACCGTTTTCCCCATGTTTCCGTACATTTCCAGTTAACGGCGATATGGATATTGTTTCCGTATTCCCAGCCAACGAAACTTATAATGATGCCGATGCTTTGAATACTGGGTAGAACTTTGAGTCATCTAACGACAAGAAAACCCTCTCTTGCGATTATGTTAAACTTGCGAAATTCGTTCATATGATCTATGAAGTTTTTAGATCCAGTTACTCATTTGATTTATGAAGTTTGTAGATTCAATTAATTACACGATTTATGATTTTTTATTTTTTTTTTGAAAGGTAATGCTTTTATTAAAAAAGGCCAAAAAAGGGCAAAAAAGACCAAAACAAACAAGACCGGCCAAGGGGATGAAAGGGGACACACTACAAGAACCTTAAACAAACAAGACCACCCAAGGGGATGAAAGGGGACACGCTACAAGAACCTTATTTATGAAGTTTATTTATTCAACTAATTACATGATTTATGAAGTTTGTAGATTCAATTAATTACAGAAGGTTCGTAGGTTCATGTTTAACCTGCATGCTAATTGAATGTCTTTGTTTGTAGGCTATTTCAGTTTAATGCAGGGAAGTTGAGGATGGATGAGAGGATTGATTTGAGCATGAGTGATCCTGATTTGGTCCCTCTAATTGTTCAGGTTTGTGCTTTATGTGCACTCCATGTAGGTTGGTGTTACTAACTATTCTCTCAATTTGTTGCGCCTTGTGAATCCCCCAATACTTATACCAACTTAGTGGGGTCCGCTCAATCCCCATAAATATGTGAATTTAAAATCTCTCAAGTCAAAATTATCATATGAAATCAACAAGTGGTAGAAGAGAGAGTAACAGAGTGCTTCTTCTGTCTATTATGGGTCTATAGAAGGGGTTTGGTGGGTTTAGTATTAGAAAAATGAAAACAATGAAGTCTCTCTCTCTCTAAAGACCTAATTAAGTATAATATTTTAAGTGAGAGAGGAGGAGAGGTTCACAATGAGGTTCAGAAGGGATTATGTTATAATTCTATCATAGGTCTATAACAACAGGGTGGTTTCCCGATTGCCTTTTCCCAGTCTTTGGGGTGGGGAGCTTTTTTAATCTCTAAGTTTTATGAAGGGGACACATTTTTCTATTAAGGAAGGTGCAGGATTTGCAGCGATATCAATCCCATCACTCTCATTGGGTGTGGTACAAAATGATCGGTAGTATTTTAGCAGGGTGAACTGGAAAGTGTTGGAGGGAGTGATTTATAAATCGCTATGGACATTTTTATGCGGGAGATATCCTGGATGAAGCTTTGGTGGCAAACGATTGCTTCATTCAAGTCATCGCATGGTTCTAGATATTGAATTTACATATCCATATCAACCCCCTGTCCACATGTGGGGGAATTGGGCATACTGAGAAAAAAAGGGCCATAATGATCGATATTCCTATATAGCCATAAGGGTCCCCGCCGGATTTTGTTTGTCAAGTTCTCTCATTTTTCCACTTTTTCCTTCTTCTTCATTTCATCCCTACAGGAAGCTTAACAACTCATTTTGTACTAGATCGAGGCCCTTTTTTTGTGATCAAAATACAAGATTTGAGTGGAATTTGATGAATTTTAAGAAATATTGGAAATGGGTAAACCATCAGTTCATTTTCTTTCTTCTTCTTCTTCTTTTTTTTTTTTTTTGTTTGTTTGTTTGTTGTTTTCAATATAAGTGGCCATAATCTGCCCAGGACTCATTGCTTGATTTGTGTTAAATTAGGCCATGTTGGGAAACCATGGATTTGATGCTAAACATTGGAAAAGGAAAAAGGGTTTCTTTCTTTGACGTGATGATTTGTGTTTCCGGTCAAGGCCCAGCCCACCTATGTCTCCTGCTGGCTTGGATAGCAGGTGGATTCCACCACACAATCATTACACTTTTCCATATTTTGGATTCTTGGCACAAGAAACTAGGTCGGTATTTTGTGAGAGGAATATGAGATTTCCTCTTGCTATCCAAACAAGAACTTAAATTTGGATTCCATGTTCAATAGTTCTCATGGAAATCATCATCGCATAATTATTAGCTTTTCCTTTCTTTTCCCTTGGATTCCATGTATACAGACATGCACTTTGGGCCTATTTCATTGTCTTTCAGCCAGTCAAGCTGACAAACAACATTCTTATCAATGAATTGTCTAATACACCATTAAATACATGTTAAAAAAACACAAAAAAGATTGTAGATTCCGGTGTTTTACATTTCCCTCATATTTAAAATAAAATTTTAATTTCTTTTTTTAGGAAAAATGGCTGATAGCTTGGTATGGGTCATATCAGCCAGCATAGTATTAGTTTATGGGAGGGTCAATATGCCCCGCATAACCGATATTGAAAATGTTGATGCATAGAGAAGGTAGACTAGGTTGGATTTGTAAAGTAGACTTGGAAAAGGATTATGATTTTTCAACTGGAGGTTCTTGGTTTGCATGCTTAGAAGATTGGGGTTTGGGCAAAAATGGAGACAGTGAATCCAAGAATGCTTTGCATTTGCTCACTTTTCAACTTTGGTGAATTGGTCTCCATTTCACTTTTTCAGGGGGTCCATTGGTATTTGCTAGAGTGATCTGCCATCACCCTTCTTATTTGTAGTGGTGGTGGAGGTCCTAAGCGGAGTGAATGAAAGGTGTAATGTCTTATGGCAGCTTTAAGGTAAATCATGAAAATGATTTTAAACCTTCACCCCCTTTTTTGGGAGGTTTGGTCATACCGCAAGACCCAATTGGCCTTTTTTGGCCTGGACATTTGATTTATTTGAAGTAATATAAAACAGATATAATACCAACTACTCTGTTGTTAGCCTAGTGGTAAAAGTGTTTGCTTTTAAGTAGAGGTTGAGGATTCGAGCTTTTTGATGGCTCTAGTTGCAATTTTTATTTTTTAAAAAATTTTTTTTTTTTATAAAAATACCAAACATGGATACTCATATTTGATTTGTTTCTAGGTCACCCACACTGTTGGCGACTCAGTCCAATCCAACTGCCCAGTCTGGTCTTGGGTTCTTAAGCATTGGAGTCAACCAAATTTTCAACATTCCAACTTGTAATTTGCTTATGCGAGGATCATTTTCTACAAAGAAAACCATGCTAATGTAGGATTTGTGAAACTAACCCAGGATGTAAGATGTGAGATCAAATACGCATCAATTTCAGCATTCAACATATAAAATCAAACACATCCGCATAATAAATTCAGAAAATTCAGATTAGCAATGCAAAGTGCCTAGGTTATTACATACACGGTGTATGAAGATATAAAGTATTACGAGAGTGGCCCACTTGGAAGTAGGGACATCTAATCTAGTGTAGGTAGTGGAACATCCACGTGAGAAAACAATGGCACCAATAAAATCAGATCTGGGGAATGAGTTTATTTTTTTAAAAATAAGATTTTCGTTAGGGGTTTTGGGGCTTAGAGATTGAGGTTTGGGGATTTTGGGAATTAGGGATCTGGGGATTAGGGCTTTATTTTATGTAGGGTTTGGAGGGGACTTAAGGAAGGAAAAGTACCAAAAGGGGGGCTCACACGTGGTAGTTCGTATGGACGCACGTGCGTGTTCATGTGTGGATGGGTAGGGTGAAAGAGAAAGGAGATGGATTGGGTTGGGTTTTGATGGGTTTAGAGGAGTTGTAAGGGAAGGAGAATAAAAGTGAAGAAATTGTGTATCTTGTTTGAGAAGAGAGGAAGAAAGATACTTTGGAGGAATCCACCACCAAGCAAGCTTCTACCATTCCACAATTTGATTGGAATGGAGGGTTTTTTCACAAACCCTAAAGGAAGAGGAAGAACACCTTTTCGAAATAAGGACTTTTGTTTTTTCTCAAGCTTTCCAATAGGGTTGGATGTCCCCCCTGCTTTTATGTTAAAACTTTAAAAAAAATTACAAACATGTTACTCACTTAAGTGACATGGCCCATCATTCAAAATAAGAAAATTAAAACACTTACCATCAATCTTAACTGTAAAATAAATCTTAAAAATAATTAAAAAAACATAAATAAAACAAGATCAGGGTCCAAGGGACCCAGATCTGGAAGATATGGTGGCTTGATGGCCTAATTGACAAGATTTAACGATCGGATCGACAAAAAAAATCCCAACTAAAATTGTGTCCTAAGCAACCCACATGTATCATCCCTAAGTGTGGTCTTCCTGATATATGTGAAATGCATGTGGGGTCTTCAAAGTGGCTCGGCGGGCCCTATTTGGAACTTGTCTCCCATTCACAAAGAGAGCTGCGCGGATGTGTGTGGTCGTCTCCGTCTTTAGTGCACTCAAGTAGGTCCTCTGATGTCCTCATCACATGCCAGACTGCGAATGCGGAAGGTGCTTTGAATCATTCTTAAGGCAAAATTAATCTATT
The DNA here is from genome assembly GCA_037074715.1 of Magnolia kwangsiensis. Classification (NCBI taxonomy): domain Eukaryota; kingdom Viridiplantae; phylum Streptophyta; class Magnoliopsida; order Magnoliales; family Magnoliaceae; genus Magnolia; species Magnolia kwangsiensis. The sequence continues at coordinate 65,322,543 of CM073589.1, forward strand.
AAAAAGTAATTCATGGTTGTCGAATTTGAAGAGAAAGGCGTGGGGGACTTTGTCAAGGTGTTTGGTTGTGGAGCAAGATGTCTCCCATATTGTACCCCAGGTTATTGCTCCTCATCTAATCCTTATACCAACTAATTGGGATCAGCTACACGAACTGTGTTCTGCCATTCTTTGAAATGTCATATTGTTGGGATTCATGATAAATTTGTGGCAGAAGTTTCACACTGGCTGCCAACCTTGGCACAACCCTCCTTTATCTGGGATTGGGATCGACGACAAGAGCACAAATCTCTCACGGGCGTCGTTGGCCTAGAGAATTTAAAGGTAAAGTAGCCAAAAAGATTGTAGAAACTCCATATCACATGCTTGGCTTTTTAACCATAAAATTATGTTATAGATTTTAGTTGAATTTTGAATTAAGATCGCGATCGTCATCATATTATCCCAACATTTTGAAATTGCGTTGTTGCCATAGAATAGTTTGTTAGTGTGGCGGTTGCTACAAAACATTAGCAAAGTCTCTCTCTATGAGACTTCTTGAAGCCATGTCCCATGTAATATCATTATTCCAAAGGACATTCATAAAAGATCGTCATATTCTGGATGGTGTTTTGGTTTCTCATGAGCTCATTGATCGTCACATCAAGTTACTGCTACATGTGGGAAAATTGGCAAAGCATTTATGGGATATGGTGATGGAGAGTGTGGAAAGAGAGCTATCGGTGTGCGAAATTAGATACTAGACTCTTTGGGGGATAGATGACTTTAATTAGAGTAGCTTTGTCCAAAGAGGCTCCAAATCTTACAACTCAGTGAGGATTCCGAGGATGGTTACAAATAAGACGCCTCGTTATATAGACTTAGGAACATTCTAGCCTTAATGGCCAGGATGATGCCATGTGGGGATCAACTAATTGTGAAGAATACTCTAGAAATCTTCTAGACTACTCTACAATATTCTCTCTATTGGACTCCACTAGAGAACTCAAGAACATTCTATAGATATCCACATTACTGTGCACAACTCTACCCCCTTTTGGAATTCTCTTCACTTGCCTACACACTATGCACAAAACTTCTAGTGTACATGAAGAGCATAAATTGGCCAAGTCCTTGATTTAGCCCCTTGTGAATGATTGGTCCGTGACATTCTCCCCCACTTATCATGTCAATGCCCTTGGCAACCACTCATCGATGATCTTCAATGTTGGTTACATGAACTACATGACTCATTGTTCCATCCTTGTCTTCCTCGATTAGCAACAAGGTTGAGATCATCCCAACATTGGCTTTCCCTTTCCGCACTATAGGTAGCATACATGGATGCTTCCCATCCATGATGCTAATCATCATAAGGTAGGGCATTAGAAGTGCTTTTGCCTTGCTTAAGGAATCCATGCCCAAGATGACATTGAAATCATCCAACAGAAGGCGGGAAGACTTGTCTAACCCGATTGACCCACCAACATAGAGCTCCACGTCCTTACCCACACATTGAATAGGTTTAGCTTTTGGGTTGCCTAACTTTATTGTACTTGTGTCCTTTACCAATGTTAGACCTAGGTGCTTTGCCTCCTCTGTTGACAAATGTGGCGTTCTCAAGTCCATCGCAGCTCGACTGGATATGCCTTTGCTGTTTATGTCAGCGTACATTAATTACCATCCGAGCGGCTTGGCCACATTCATCACTTTACCCTCAAACACATTTAGAAATCTGATTCTCAACCCCTTGTCCTCTACTTGACTTGGATCGACAGCCGCCCAAGGGCGTTTTATGTTGGAAGCCCTTCACCCATTGATTGTCATCACAAATGAAAGAAGTCCAACTCTTCTCCTAGTTGTTGGGATTGCCATCGCTAGTGTTGAGGAGTTGTATATTGACCCAATGAGCAATTCCTCATTTTTTGCTTCATCCTTTTCTCATCCAGCTTCACTGTGAGGGCATTGAGAGCTTATCTCTTTGGGCGCTCCCTATCCAAATGAGGTCCATTGTAGATGAGGCGCTTCGCTTTTCATGGCTTGGGCATGTCCCTACAATCCTTGCCATCCTTCCCATCTTTGGCACCCTTGCCACTTGGTACCTTGCTAGAGCAAGGTATTCCGTAACTGTAACAGTGGCTGTAACGACCACCACCGTTACAACGTTACCTTTACAATACGGGTCGTAACGGCTGTTATGGCCCCTGTAACAACCATTACGATCTCCTTTTCAAAATAAAAAATAATTATTATTAAAAGGAAAAACCCAAAAAACCTGTATCTGCCTCATAACATATCATTATAGGGTTGTTATGGCCTTTACAGGGGGCGTAACGGGCTGTTAATGACAGGTTATGGGTCATTTTTTGCATAACGGCTGTTCCCCCCGGCAATGTCCATTGTTTCTAGGTGATCTCTATTTTGAAGTGTCACCCCATGTGAACTCAATCAGACTCTCTGCTACCACCATTGTAAAGCTAGGTTCTGTATGCTCGTTGTTGCAGTTCCTACCATGGTATACAAAAAACGATTATGTTACATGTGTAATGATTACTATGTAATGGTGAGGGTGGTGCTTGATACATGATATGTGGCCGTAACGCCAGAATTGAAAGAAAAAAATTGCTCGCAACGGGCCCATAATGGCTATAATTAGCCTGTAATGGGCGAATACATTCTTACCCTTAATAAAAATTCCAACTGTTACAGGGCCATAATGGCCGCTATGGCCTGTATCATAGCGGCCATAAGGCTGGCCATTATGGTCACTGTTACTGTTATTTAATAACTTGGTTCCTACTGCGCCTACTGCCATCTACGAAGTTGAAGAGGATTTCTTCTTCAGACCTGATAGGAATCTTTAGCATGAGGGTTGATGACTCCTTGACATGCTCACAAATGAATTTCATGTGCTTGAACCGCTTGAACTTTCTCTGCATCAAGTGCACCACATTCTCAGGATAGAATTGCCTTTTGGTCTCCTTCTTCAAGTCCTTCCAAGTGTCTATGATGCATGTACCTAGCTCCATTTTTGCAGGTGCTTGTGCCACTATAGAGTCACCATGTCAGTAAGGTGCATTGCAGCAATCCTCACCTTGGCCCTCTCGTCCATTAGCAAGAAGATGGCCTTGAAGTATTGCTCCAACTGCGACAAATATCCAGCTCTCTATCACTTCTTGATCCGTTGATGATCATAGGGTTTGGCTTCTGTACTTTCGGTGCACCTCTCATGGGCATAGTGTCATTGGCCATTGCCCTTTTCCACATGGCCTAATCACCCTTCCATTTCCTCCAGCGGCTCCTTCAGCATTGTGAGGGTCTCCATCACTGTAGCCTGGAAGGCCTTGTTTTCTTGAGATTGAGTGTCAACTAACCTATTTAGATCATCAAACTTCTCTCTCTTGAGTTCCTTAAGCTCATTATCGTGGTCCACAGTGCTGTTGCCTATCGCTTCAAACCGTTCATTTCTGTCACCTATTACTGGCTTCACCTGTGCGAGCCATGCTGCCACTGTGGTCACCATGTTAGAGGACCTTTCCTTCCTTAGACTGTTGGCACCAGCTCCCTCACTCCTATGTGCTTGCTCATTGTCGATCACCTTAGATGCTATTGTGTCTCTCTTTACAAGTGCCATGACTTATTCGTAAACTAGCTTTGATAGCACTTGTCATGGTTGAAGTGCTTCCCCAAATTTTGACTTGCGGCACTCATGCTCACAGTTCCATTGTGGGTGAGTAAGCCTACCCAAATGCAAACACCAAGTGTTATGCGCAAACCCTTCTAGGATTCAAGAGAGACGTGAGAAAATTAAAGCATGCTCCTGTTAATCAAGAGCTCTGAAGCTTACAAGTCTCTAACAATAATGAGGATGGTCAAATAAGGGCCCCTCGTATAGATATAAGAACATTCTTGCCTTCATCAATGGCAAGGATGGTGCCATGTGATGATCATCTAATGGCTAAGAACTTTCTGAACTGTTTCTACACCATTCTCTCTACAAGACTCCACTAGAGTACTCGAGAACATTCATATAGATCTCCATATTATACAACTCTTCGTTTTAGAATTCTCTACACATCCCTACACACCATGTTCAAAACTTTGGTTACACGAAGAGCATAAATTCCCAAGTCCCTGACTGAGACGTAGACTTAGACCTTTGTGAATGATCACTCCATGACACCTAGCTAAAATCTTGGGTACTGCGCCACCATCCTTGACCTTGAGATGTTGCATTTGTTGGTACGACCATGCTATTCTCAGTTTTGTATGAGCTAAGTGATGAGCAGGGAGTGACTCTTACAAATTGAAGTAACCCATTAGGGAAACATCAGAAATCTTGTCATGATAAAATGTCTTGTTATCCTTGGAAATTATTTGTATGTGTTCTATGTAAATATTAAAGGATAGCCTACTTCTGTTCATAAACTGAAAATGTGTGTACAGAGTGTTTATGACTTGTTTATAAATACCAATATCCCAAATTAGATACAAATTAGCTATACATTCCCCATGATTAGCCTATGAAGGATACTACTACTACTACTACTACTATTATATAATGACACAAACATCAAAGCGTTTGTATTGTTTTGATCTGAACGTTCATTTTTTTTTAATCATTGTATGGCAGGAAAATTATATCAATTATCGGCCAAGTTCCGCTGGTAAGGATGACAATGGACTCAAGCGAATGAACTTGATTGCCCGTGCTGCGGAGTCTATAGGAGATGGCGATATAATCAATGTACAGATTAGAAGATACCGACAGTGGCAACTATCTCAAACTGGTTCATTTGCATCTTGCATAATTCCGTAAGTTGCTTGATTCCAGCATTCAAGCATATTGCTTTCTTGATTCCAGCACTCAAGAATATTGCTTCATCAGTTGTTTTTTCTTTTTGGTCGACTTTGTACTGCATCTTATGATTCTGTTTCATCTCCTCCAGTGCTGCTTTGATGCATGGCCAAAGGGAGACCTTAGAACCGGTAATTGCTATTCATTTCTCCTAACCTATCATTATGAGTGCTATTAGTAGGCTTAATCTAGAAAATTCCTGTTTTTTAATTCCTTCTGGTATCTGTTAAGGACTGTGGAAATGGGCCATACGACTGTATGGCCCACTTGGACGAATGAAATAATGGGCCATACAATGGTATGGCCCACCTAGTATTGTGTTTTTTTCCATGTGTTTGTTTACTTGGTCTATTTGGTACACTTTAGATATACATGTCATATTGTAAATTAGTAAGGGTAATTTTGGGATATTTGTTTTTTTTTTTTTAACTTAATATTTAAAGGAAGAGAGGAGGGGCGTGTGGCCCTAATTCACTCTCTATATTCTCTTTATCTCTCTTTTCTTTTCCTCATTGCTCTTCATATCTCCATTATGGTGTAGTTTCTCTAAGAAACCTAAGGTTTCTTCTTCTTCTTCTTCTTTTCCCTATTGTTCGGGCCTTTGTAATGGCCTACATGTGAGAGGGTGAATGTTGTGCTCATGACCATCCAATGTTATCATATCGCTTATGAGATTGTCGCATACAATTTATTTATTTTATTTTATTTTTACTTTTTCAAGGAAAACTAGGGAAAAAATAAGAAAAAAATGAAAAAAAATATAAGAAAGTAGGGAGAACTTTCCTAAGCTAATAGATAACTAATTTTATATGTTTAAAATACATTTGAGTGAAATAAAACCAATTAAATAATGAATTAAACATTAAGTCATCAACATTCAACAATATAATTAACAAATATCAATTAACACTTAGTAAGTAAATAAAATGAAGAAGCTATTTATATATTATTGATTGTAGAAAATGGAAATATAATTTACAAAGCAATAAGTCATACACTAAGCCACTAACAAAATAATACTAAATGGTAAATGCTACTATATACATTGATCTATTTTCCATTGTAGCATTTGATCACCACCACCATCGTCATCATCCAAGTCATCTTCTTCTTCCACATACACTTCTTCTTCCGTTTCTTCATCATCTTTACATACTAATACTTCATCAGCATCCAACGATGGATCTTCAGCTTGATCATCATTTCCTCCTTCAATCTCTTCCATAGATTGATTGCTACTCCCCCCCCCCCCCCATTCGAGTGGAAGTAGAAGTATCTTTTCCAGCTGTTGATCCATATGCGTCATCTTTAACTCGCGCCCATGTCAGGTCCCTGCTAGCAAATATTGGGTCCTCCGTCTTTATGAGCCACCCAGTATCTGCATCTAGTTCATCTAAGCAGATAGGGTCAAAGAAACCAGACTTTTCTTTAATCGTCTTTGCAATTTCTGATTGTATTGGACGAAGACTAAGTTGTTGGACATTTTTTGCTCAAGGCGATTCCTTTTCTTGGTGTGAATCTGTATAAAAGAAAGTGCGTTTAACATTAACTATTAAGTTAATTAACTGATGCAGGACAATTAATCATTTGCTCTAAAAGCTTGAACTGTTAGAGCATAGCGAATTAATCCCTTTTATCTCAAAGTCCAGGCTTCACATCTCATTGGTTAGGACCTCGGCCGAACCCCCCTCGTGAGCCCCAAATCACATAGGTATTGCCTCACACGGGCCGCCCTCCCCGAGTGTGTCCCCGCATCCCACATGCTACCCCACTCGAGCCCGATGTGAAATGCACATTAATCACCCCTAGTGAGGAGTCTTGAACATGAGATCTCCCCCGTGGGCCCCGCCTACTCCGAGTGTGCCCTCGCATCCCACAGGTGACCCCACTCGAGCCCGGTGTGAAAATGCCCCTGTATTATTAACTTACACTTACAAGTTGAAGTTACAATTACCAAATTGTAAGTTTGTAACATACTAACATATTAACATTTTCATTCCAAACTTACCGTCTCGAACGTACTCCAATTGCTCTCGCAACCGCTGGTAAAACACGTGAGTCAAAGAATCTTCATGGCCAGCTTCTTTAGAGCTGAATCCTTCCTGTTCGGGTCCACTCCATAGGTAACCTATCAGTCAGCTAAGAAAAATAATTTAAGTAGGTTAGACTTTGTAAATTGGATTGTAAAAATAAAAATTTATAAGAGAGCTGAGACATTCATCTTACTTATTAGGCAATTTCATTGTCCGATGCTTGATGACGATATCCTTTGAGAATATTAGGGGTGAAAGTTGGGCGGGTTGAACCCGACCGACCCGACATTAGGTTGGGCTTGGGCAAGATGTATCGAGACCGATCTCAGGCTTGGGCTATACAAACACAAACTCGATAAATCTTGGGTCGGGCTCAGGTTGAGGTCATGGGTTGTCGGACCCAACCCGAACCCAAACCCGATCAATATAAAAGTTACTTATAAATTATAATTGAGTGTGGATCGTATGTGTTAATGACAGGAAATTCCGGTGTTGTCGGGTCTCATTGGTCCACATCATTTCCGATGACTCAAGCTAACAAGAAATGTTGGATTCCTCTCTCCGATTGTGTGCTACACAACAGGACTTTTAAATGAGTAGTTGTCCTATATTTTAGCTTGTTTGTTTAGAATAAATGAAGTTCTTTACGATAAATAACTACATAAATATAAAAATAAGACATGTATTAAAATATAATTAACTAATGCAATCATTAAAATATTAGCATGTATCCACCTGGCCAACCCGACGGAACCTGCTTAGGTTGGGCTTGAATTGAGAATTCCCAACCCGAGGTTGGGTTGGGTTAGGGTTGAGGTACAAGAACCTTGGGTTGGGCTAGGGTTGAGCACCAACCTGACCGAACCCACCCGACTTTCAGCCCTAGAGAATATGCCCTCACTCTTTGTATAGAAGTCCAATAGAGTCGAGATCTTGTCTTGTTATTCTCTATGTAGAATCATTCTTTCTAACACAAATAAATCCAAACATATGTATAGTAAGTGCTTCTGTCGGATCGGGAAAAGTAAATAAACATGCTGAGTTAAGGGTGGAAGTAGCTGAACGCAATGAAGATGATAGTTGGCTGCCTCATCTTCTATCTATAATATCTATAACGGGCTTCTAATCATGTTCTCTATAGTTAAAATGGTCTATGATCTTATTTCTCACCCTATTCATCGCATCATATATGTAACGTATTGGAGGCTCCTCATCCCCGTCCACCAATCGTAACATAGTGATTAAGAGCTTGGATGCTTTTAACGCGTTTGCCACTTGAGTCTAAAAACTTTGTGAAATGATTGTTTGTTGAACCTGTTTCCTTTCAATCTTTTCTGACTAAGGCCCACCTGTAAAATTGGGTGACACTACAAAGGTTTTAAGTTCTAATTTTTTTAATGTAATTTTTGTAGTGTTAAGAAGGTTGTAGCAAAACGAGTGATTGCTGCATGTAGCAAGTTGCCCTCAATGTGTTTTCTCATTCGACTGAGAAGAAGTGCGTGTTTGTACAGCAAGGCCATGATTCTTCTAGCCCTTGCAATCACATTTAAAAATAATCTACCCATATCTTCTAATATTAGATCAACAGATCAACACAATGGGCCGCACATGGGGTTCAAAATAAACGACATCTCTTCTCCATAAGAAGATGACCGACGGTTACATATGAGGCTGCATTGTCTGTAATTACCTGGATAACGTATTCTTCACATATTTCCTCAACTACACTATCTGGTAATTTAAACAAGTAATTTTCAGCAAGCGAATGGCCTAATACATCCATGGACTTCAAGAACATTGTCCCAGCTGGATAATTCAACAGAAAGTTAATGAGAGACTGACCGGATCCATCGATCCATCTATCGACCATGAGTGAACACCCATACGTTTTCCATGATTCTTTATATTCAACTATAAAGGATCATGTATAATCGACTTCGTCTTGGAGACACGTATCCCTCATTTCATGATATGAAGGATGCTTAAGCCATGGTTCAAACTGACTTATAGCCTCAACCATGACTTTGAAGCCTCTCATTTTAACTGCATTGAAAGCAATGCCGGTTTTGTAAAACCACTTAACAATATATTAGATAGTAGTTTTCCTATCTTTTTGTTTATATCGGTTTTCTAAAGTTATTTGAGCCGGCCATTTGCCCCTACCCCTTTGGTTGACCACATCCTCGAGGTGTGGTCAACACAATCTATACATGGGCACATGCCCTCGGGCTCTTTTAGAGGTCATTGGTAGTCTAGACTGGACTGTCGAAGTAGGTAGAGTAGGGTTAACTTTATTTACATCAACTACGTTTATATCTTTGTACGCATCTTGTTCCATATTTTCTTCTTGACGTAAGGCACTATCGCATCTCTTTTTCAATTGTTTATCCATATACTCTATGATCTCTCTTTGGATTTCTATAGTAATTTTGTTGCATGCTTTTGCATTTGACCTCGGTAAATGTGTAAGGTGATGCTTGTGCTGCACAATGCCATCGGAACCCACATACCCACATAACTCACATACTATGTGAGTCTTATCCATATCACTACGATAGTGCCCATACTTTCAACCCAGGTCATTCGACTTGGGTTTCAAAGAGGAAGATTGGGAAGAAGACATGGTGTGGTGTGTGCGTGTGTATTGATTCTTCTTATTATAACTTGTCAGTTGTAAATTAGTAAAAACTAAAAACTAAAGTAAAGAGTCAAGACTAAAGAGATGAGAGAGAATGAGAAATAGAGATTAAAGAGGGAGAGAGAGAATAGAGATAGGGAGAGAGGGGGAGAGGGAGAGTTACACTTACATTAGTAGTAATAGAGAGGGAGAGAGAAGAAAAGGGGAGAGAGAGTTACACTTACATTAGTAGTAATAGAAAGGGAGAGAGAAGAAAAGGAGAGAAGGAGTTAGAGTTACACTTGTAGTAGAAGATGAGAGAGAAAGTTACACAATTACACAAACACAAATTATACAATTTAAAATTCGAAAATATATTCTTGTCTTGACTCTTGCATGTTGTAGACTTGTAGTTGTAGTCTTGTTGCTCTTGTAGAATGCAAATTCTTGCATTCTTTGAACTCTTACTTGATTCTTGAAAGTTAAATCTTATGAATCTTCTTCTAAGTTGTAACAAACTAAAAATAAAAAATGTTTTGAGTCTCTTGACTCTTGAATGTAAAAAGAGAGAGAGAGAGAGAGAGAGAGAGAGAGAGAGAGAGAGAGAGAGAGAGAGAGAGAGAGAGAGAGAAATGTAGAGACTAGATAATGATGAATGAATGTAGATTGGTAGAATGAAATGAGAATGTAGAGAATGATTAAAGAGATATAAAAATGAGAATAAAGATTAATGAATAATGACTAAAGTAATGAGTGACTAAAGAGAAATAGAAATGAGAATGATGATTGATGAATGAATGTAGATAGTAGAATAGAAATGATGAGAATGTAGAGATTAAAGAGATATAGAAATGAAATGAGAATAGAACTAAATGAATAATGAGTGACTAAAGAGAGATAGTAGAAATGAGAATGATGAATAAATGTAGACGTAGTTACTACTTGTTAGTTATGTAGATTGTAGATTGTAGAAATAAGAATCTAGAGAGATATATATAAATGAAATGAGAATAAATGTAGAGAAAGAGAGAGAATGTATGATTATGAATGAATATTATGTAACTAGAGAATGAATATAATAAATAAGAGAATGTAGAAAATGAAATGAATGAGAATTATGAGATGTAGAAAATGAAATGATATCTAGAAACTAGAAAGAGATATATGTAGAAAATGAAATGTGAGACTTGACTTGTAATTCGATTTCGATGTATTCCTGCTTCTACTTTCTTGAATCTTGATTGAAACTTGAAAGAAGATGAAGATTGGGCCTTGGAGACTTTGAATTTGAGAGTTGAAAGATGGATAATGTAATTAGATAAGAGAGAATGAGAGATTTGAGACTTTGAAAGTGTATGAGAGTAGAAAGAGAGAGAGCTTGAGTGCATGTAGAATGCAAATAGGGGGGTATGAATGCCTTTTTATAGGGAAAAATGCTGGATTTTGAAATTAAAAAATAAGTTTCAAACGGTCAGATTTCCAACCGTTGGGCCAATATGTGCATACATCGCATATGCGATCCAATATGTGCAGGGATCACATATGCCACAGTCGCATATGTGATTTTTCCTAGATTGTTCGCATATGTAATCACATATGTGAATGTGTGGTCGCACATTACAACATTGTGACCATCACTCCTCTCGTGTTTAGTTGAAACACATGTGCTGATTGTTTCATCAAGTGTGATGTCTACATTGTCTGGAGCATGTAGTTAGAGTGTTCTTATATCTAGAAGAATCAACCCATCGTGTAAAGCATTATGGTATTCTCTTTAATTTATTCTTCTAATGGAGATGAAGGGTGATTAAAGATTTGGATTCCAAAATCCATCTAATTTTGTAGGAGTTTAAATAACCTCTTTAAAACTAATTGGAGCAAATTATCTTTGTTAGTCTAAATTGATCCAAGTGTTTTTTTACAACGAAAGGCTAATTAAAATATCTCATCATAGAGAAACTAGTGAAAGTGATAGCACATACAATCAATAAATCCAAGAAAATACTGAGATCATGCTAGGTTGTGGAATAGTATGGAAACATCTGTAAAGGAGGTGTGGGATGTAAATGTTGTTTTACTTGTGTGTTTCCTGTATTATTGATCAGTTACAGAAGTTGCACTTCATCGCGTGCCTACCTCCATCCACTCCCTCACAATATTGTCATCCAATATCATCACTGTCCCATTGGTTTGTCCCTTCCGTTATATTCTCAAGAAAGCACAAAGTTACAATCCTCAAACTACTCTACAAAAGTACAAATTACACGCACATTACAAATTATAGTAATTAAACAACCATTACAACCAAGGTGTTCCATAACGGTGACGGTTGCCGTAAGGGCCACCACTGTTGCCGTTATGATACTAGCCGTAACGACCGTTACGGCCCCTGTGTCGTCCATTATGGCCCTTTTTAATTTTTTGAAAATTTGTTACAGGACCATTACAGTTGCACGGCCTTTACGATTCGTTTTTTCTGTAATGATTGTTTCGGCCCCGTAACGTGTAACGGTTATGATCGTTACCGTTATGTAACGACCTTTATGTAACCAATTTTGAATACCTTGGTTACAACCCCAACCCCAAATGGCATGTACACAAGTTACACTTTATAGTTTATAAATTTACAATTACTACAATACAAACCCAGTTTCGAAACAACTCTAAAGTCTAAGAAGAAAATAATCAAGCTTTCTTGTTACCTGTCGTGCAAAGTAATAAATATATATGAAATTAAACAAAAATTAGAAATTTGCATTCTTCCAAGTTCAAAGTTCCAACTAATTGCAGATTCACCTATTGTAGTTTGTACATGACTACATGTACTATTTAAGTTTACAATCATAAAGCATCAAAATAAAAAAAAAATCACAGAAATAGGTGCGAAAATAGAAAAATTTTAAAAAAAAGGAAAATGCATAACCAAATTTGATCTATTGCATGTTTTTCGACATTCAAGTATTCTACATGCATCACAACCATTAAGCATCAAAATCGGAAAATAAATCAAAATTTTCTTTTTTCTGTATTTTTCAAAAATCATGGAAAAACTTTTGAAAATATAAAAAATAGGAAAATTCATAACCAAATTTGATCTATTGCATGTTATTCCACATTCAAGCATTCTGCATGCATTACAACCATCAAGTATTGAAATTGGAAAAAAAAAAAAAAAACCAACTTCTTCTTCTTCTTCTTCTTCTTCTTTTTGTGTGTGTGTGTGTTTTTAAAAAACAATTAAAAAATAGGTGTGAAAATAGAAAAAAAAATTGGAAAATTCAAAAGCAAATCTAATCTATTGCATCTTATTCCACATTTAAGCATTCTATATGCATTGCAACCATCAAGCATCAAAATTGGGGAAAAAAAAGAACCTTATCTTCTCTCTCTCTCTCTCTCTCTATCTCTCTCTGTTGCAATTTTCAAAAATCATGGAAAATAGGTGAGAAAATATAAAAAAAAAAAAGAAAAAGAAAAATTCATAACCAAATATGATCTATTACATATTATTCCACATTCAAGTATTCTACCTACATTGCAATCGTTAAGCATTGAAATCGAAAAGAAAACCAACTTTTTCTATTTTTTGCTTTTTTTAAAAAATCACGAAAAAACAGTGTGAAAAAATAATAAAAAAAATACAAGAATGGTTAATCAAATATGATTTATTGCATGTTATTCGACATTCAAGTATTCTACATGCATTACAACCATCAACATCAAAATTGGAAAAAAATGACCATTTCTATTTTCTTTCATAAAATAATCTCTCTTCGAAAGTAATGAAAAATTAAAAAAGGAATAGCAAATCGAGGGAAATTTTAGCAAGATTATGTCGATTTGGTGTTACACCCTTTGATTTCATCATTTCCAACAAGAAATCACAAAAAAGGTAATAATCTCATTAAAAATAAATAAAATCCCCAAATGGCCTACTCGAGATTCGATCCCTCAAATCCTTATTGATTTGAAGTTTTAATCCTCAAAGATGGCACAAAAGTAGTCGGATTTAGCTTAGAATCAGTTTAGGAATATTAAATAATAATAAAAATCAAAGAGAAGTGAAAAATTGAGTGCAAATGGGGCTTTTTATAGGAAAAAAAATAACCGTTACGGTCTGTCCGTAATGGTTGTTACTCGACCTTTTTTTTTCCTTTTCTGGGTGACTGTACACCCCGTATCGCATAATGGATTGCACCATTACGGTCATTACATAACCATTTTTTAATACCTTGCTCTCTCTCTCTCTCTCTCTCTCTCTTTCTCTCTCTATTTTCCCATCTTTTTTTCTTCCTCTTTTCCATTTCTTTTTTGCTTCTACATAATCCTACAACATCTAACACAGTTCCCACATCCTTTTTTCAATTCATCCTAATATACTAATTTGATTTTCTTTTTCTCACTCATTGTGAGAAGATGTCTATAGCAATGTTTTAAATAGTGAATATCGTGTAGCTTAGCATTCGCTCCCCTGGAGCATGAGGCATAAGCTACATAACATATACAGTAAGCTACGTGCTACTTTTAGGTTTTAATTAAGATTCCGTTTGCTTGCACCAAATATCATGAAACTTCCTGATATTTTGCACCAAATTAGATTGACTAATAATGAAGTTTCATGATATCCGGTGCAGCCAAACAACCTAAAATAATAGAAAAAAGAGGGGAAATATTAACTATAAAGATAAAGAAAGAGCAACAGATCTGATTTAATACTGTTACTTCGATTATTTTAATAAAATTGCTAAAAAGATTAACTATTTTTTTATTATTAAAAAATAGAAAAATGTAACAAATCATTGAAAACATTATTTGATTTTTATTTTAGTGAAAAATAACTTGTAGCATAAGCTACGTAGTGTGCAATGTTTGCCATGTAGCGTTCAATGTTTGCCATGTAGCCTGTAGTGTAGCAAATTTTATCTAGTGTTTTGAATAGCATCCATAGTGTAGCGTAGCTACGACGCTACATAGCATTAGCAAATAGCATAAATCCTCTATAGCATAAGCTACAAGGGTCGTTGCGTATGTAGCGTCATAGTGTATGCGTGGCGTAGGTAGTGCATTTGTAGCATATGTAGCACACACTACGTTTTTTTTTTTTTAATTATTATATATCAATGATAACTGTATTTTGTACTTTGTACTTGCTCTCAACCCGTGGGATTATTATTATTATTATTTTCATACTTGTGGCTTGTGGTTTCAATTAAACTATTAATTAAGGTAGTTTGCGTGGAAAGTTGTTGATGTGATACTTATTTGATTTAGTGTATATATGTGGATTGGTTTTTGATCAATGATAATTAACAACTTGTTTGAACATGCTTATACTTGAAAAAATGAATCATCTTTTAGGCATATATATATGTGTGTGTGTATGTGTTTTTCGGTTTCCTTACTATTTATCATATTTTTTCTATTTTTAAATAAAAAAATAGAAGTATTGTGTAGCTTATGCTACACGCTATGCTACTTACACTACCCGTTACAAAGGTTTGAATGCTACGCAACACGCTACAGAGGGGTAAACGCTATGCGACACGCTGCCGCTATTTAAAACACTGATTTTAGCATGTACCCAACTTAAAGCTATTTTCATGAGCTACGTAGCAATGAGGATAAGCTATACTACGTAGCATAAGCTACATGCTTTATAGCGTAAGCTATTTAAAACACTAGTCTATAGAATTACTATTCCTGATGATTAGGTGTTGTTTATGTCTAGCTTCAGTGAGGCTTGGCCTTATTATTTGTCTCTTTTTAAATAGAAGGGCGAGATGCATGTGTAATTGCATGCACTCAAAAGTACAGACACCTGATTCCTCACAAGATGTTCTGTCTTCTTTTTTGCTTTTTTGTTGTCCTTTTTTTAGTGTTGCCATAGGATGTTCTTTTTTTTTTATATATTTTATTTAGTGATTCTAAGGAACACTTTTCAAAAGGAAGGAAGAAAGAAACAACATCTTTTGCAGATTTGAGCTGTCACTAGAAGCTCTGAAGCTAATGATATCAGTTGATAAATTCTCTAAGAATGGTAATCAATAAAAGGATTGCTTCTTTGGTGATTGAAAATGGATTGCCCCATCCATAAGTTTAACCCTCCCCTAGTTCAAGTTGAATTTAATTTAGTGTGCGTAGGCTGGAAGAGATCAATTGGCCTCGTCACGACATTGGAGAATGTCTTCAGATTTTCAGGAGTGGTGGGCCTCAGTTCTGCAAGGTGAAACTTGAGTGGAGTAATGGTGTTAGAAGTGAGGTGAGATTTCTGTCATATGCATGAATATGTATTGCAATTTGCAAGCGAACGTTTTAAGCTCAAGTGGTTGGGATGTAAATAAGCAGTGTTACCTGGACAAGTGGGATGGTTGCCAAGTGCCAAATGTCCTCAAGTGTCTAGCATGTCACTTCCAATAAACTAAACAAGGGGACACTTCCATAGCATAATAAATAAAGTAATATTAAAATAAGAGAAACGCAATAAAAATAATAAATTTTGGTTTAATCAAACTTCAACTTTTATAAATCTCATGCAATGACTGTTTGAAAACATTGTAGCCTACTAGAACAAGATGCAATGGATATTAAGTGGATCTCATAACGAACAGAAGATCCCATCAAATGAAATAAGTAGGCTGAGTTTACTTGGAGTTATGACCTTTTATAAACAAAATAAATGAAAGTAAAACCCCAAAGTGGATGATGGAGTCACTTTTAATTAATTAAATTTTTTTTTCACATGTAGAGTTCAAACACAAGCTTGAGTGCAATGTCACCAGTCCATGTCCTCTGAAAGAAGAGCATAGAACAATCTCTCCAGAAGCAGCCTACTCATCACTAGTACATCTCCACCTGCCCTTCTCATTAATAGTGTGCTTTGCTCTTTGCAAACGCTCCTAAAGACTACCAAACTCTTCGATCTCTTCATCTCTAGGGTTCTTCTAGAATTATAGTCCATTCTACCCAGTGTTTTAAATATCCACGATATAGGCCGATATATCCCACGGTATATCTTGTATCCCACCTGTGGGATACGAAACGCAGAAGTAGTGGGATATATCCCACATGTTTGATCCAGTGAGCATTTTTTATTTCCGATCATTTTTTCTGTAAATTATGTTAAATAAGTGTCAAATTGTTACAAATCAATGATATTTCATGTTTTGCGTGAAAAATCATGGATTGGGAGCTGCAATTTCAAGATTCGGAGGAGAATGACCAAGTTGTGGAAAATTGAAAAAAATCAAAATTTTCCCAATTTCTCGCAAATCAGTTGCAATCTTTATGTCCAAACATAAAAGCAAACATGTATGTAACCTGATTTAGTGATTCCTCTTTTGCTTTTGAATGTATTGCTTGTGTTTCCACATGTCTTCGTACATTTATAAATTATATGAATAAACTTTGAATATACTTGCATCAATTCAGTTGGAGAGGGCATAAATTAGGACCCCATATACAAAGAAAACCTATTATGTACACTTGTTTTTTTGTAATGTTTTGACTTGTGTGTATTGACATCTTTTTTAACAATCATTGAAATTTCATTGAAAATTTTGACCAATTTCCAATGTTTTCCCATGTTTCCAACAACAGCGATGCATTACACGATACAACCGATATATCCCATGTGATATCCGATACGTATCTGTATCCCAAGGGTGCGATATGTAACACGATACTGATATTTTGAACACTGATTCTACCAACAATTGAGGGGCAAGTAACAATCGTTACCTCTTTCACTAGGGCTACTCTATACAATATAGCAAAGTCCCGAAGCCTGTTTCAACTTCAATCATCTTGCCAACATCTTGTCCTCATCCCATCTCCTACTTAAGTTGCAACCCTTTGAGAGGCAATAACAAATTTTTAAAATCATGGCCTTGGTATCACCAATGATCATGGTTCTAAATGTTGGTGTCGGTTAGCGTATTGGCCCGATGGAAAAATGATACGATACGGTGTCGCATATCAGTATTGGGGCCGTATTGGCCTGTATCGATCGGATTTTTTTAAAAGCAAAATAATATGGAAAAACATTAGAAAATTAGGAAAAATGAGATATCCAAGAATCTTTCTTTTGTTTCTTTCTTTCTTCTTCTTCTTCTTCTTCTCTTTTTATTTATTTATTTATTATTTATTTTTTGTATTTTGACCATGTATTCAATGGTGTATTGGACCATTCTTTGATGAAAATATTGTTTGTCGATTTGACTTGTTGAAGGTCAACTAAATGAGCTCTAATTATGCACAAATCAAGCATGATTAGTGAACAATGGCCCATTACATTGAAATACAACAAAAAGAAGATGAAAATATAGAAAAGAAAGTGAAGGTTTACCCTTCTTTCTGATTTTTCCTATAATGGTCCACTTTGCTTTGATTTGTCGAATCCCATTCAAATTATTTGTTTTGATCCCAAAATAGGTCTAGATCTGGCTTAAAATAAGTTTTTAAGCTTCTTCCATGGTTGAAATGAAAAAAGAAGAAGAAGAGAAGACATGAAATTTTGAAAAAAATCAAAATCAAAATCAAATTTGGCCTCTTATAGGCATATCGGCCCTGTATCGGCCAATACAGGTCAATTTTTTCGTATCGGACTGATACAACCCTGTATTGCGTATCGGCTCTTGCCAATGATACAGCTTGCAACACAAGGCAATTATAGATTTTCTTTGGAATTCATTGTATAGGTTTTTTTTTTTTTTTTGTTTGTCACATCATTTATAGTACAATAACATCATTTTAAGTTGCTACTTAGTGACTTGTACAAAGTAAAAATGTCAGCATGCCATACATCTTGAAGTCAAGTGGTCAAACACCTAGATCCACGTATGGGTCTAAATTGCGTATAGGTATCCAAATAAGATAGTTGATGTGACTGTCGGTGTTCAGTTATATAAAGTGGCTTGTGTTTAGAACTCATCCCATACCTTTTTCTTTTTAATTTTTTGAATGCCAACTTATCCTATACGTTGATGTTAGGTTTCCTGTTTTTGTTAGTGATTATGTTAGTTCCACTGGGGTTATAATTCTGTATCAGTTGTTCATTTCATAATTGGCCTGATTTTTTAGGGTGAACGCAATTTTAATAGATTTGGCGGATGGCTGGGGAAAAACTCAACAATGGGCAAGAATTTGAGGCTTTTAGAGGATTTGCATGTGCATGTTCTTGCTTCGCGTGAATCTAATTCAGACAGGTCAGGCAATAATGATTTATTTTGGAAGTTATGGTGTGCTATTGATTTGGTTGTTTTGTAATCCTAATTTACACCGTCAATAGTCTAAATCTAACTATTTGTCGTTATGCACTGCCAAGTAAGCATGTCTACCTACTGCCATATAAGTTCCTGGTTCTTTGTGGGTAATTTTCTGATTTTGTTCAGGACTTTTCGATGAAAAAATCCTGATATATTTCACTCTAGCTTTGGATTCTTTATATTATTGTTATCATAAATATTCTACTGGTTTGGACCCTCAGAATTAGTTTGTGGTGATCTTCTTCTCGTGTTTCTCAGGTTGGAAACTCTGTAATTGAATATTGATATTTAAAGCACAAACTGTGCCTAGTGGGTTCGGATTGTAAGCAGGAATAGTCCCCAAGTATGTGTTATTGTTCGGTGTAGTTAGTTGACACTTAGATCCTAGGACCTTCTCCAATAGTCCCCATTTGGAATTAGCAGCTTCTGAGGGCCCTTTCTGATTTCGCAGTTGGGTTTTGATGATGACGACTTAGCGAAATCAACAGATCATGTCAACCATGTTCCATTCAAGTGGGGACTCGTCTTCTAGAAGCTTGAGTTGTCGGAGAATGTCTCATTGCGATCTTCCATGTGTACTAGCTAATTCTGAGGTTGTATGTGTAGATCCTCATGGATTGGTGATTGCTATTAAGGATCTCGCCCAGCCATGCAATCAATCTAGCTGCCGTTTTGGTATCGACCAGCTTGGCTACTGATTTTTTTTTTTTCTTTTTCTTTTTTTTTTCTGGGGGGGGGGGGGGGGGAGGGATTTGCTGACCTCTCCCTCATTTGCTTATATGAAATGGATCTTTTTGTTGATGCAACACCACTAGAAACCCACAGGGGAAGAGGATTGTCTTGTACCTCTGCTTCAGCTTGTCTATCTCTGTTCCCTTTGTGGTTTGTTCTTAATTGTTTACTCATGCTTGGTTCAGCCTGCATGATGCTGGCAGCCCCCTTTCTTTTTATTGTCTTTCAAGTAGTTGGAAATTGCCTCTTTCCATAACGGTCAACAAAATTTGTTTAGCTGGGACATCAAAATTGGTAGTTCAATTGTCTATTGCAGAACCTACACTAGTGCAGGCTGTTTCTTTCTGTTAATTAAATGCTTTTTGAGGCCTTTCAGTTATGCTTCATTGTCTGTGGTCTTACCATCAGACCCGTAACCCTCTGAATACAAGCACTTTGCATACCATCACAATACCAGGGCAAACAATTGATCTATATGAGTTTCCAAGTTTTGAACATTGCCCAAATGTTCTTTTCACTTCATGAAGAAAATAATTGATAAAGGAAGATTCATTATAGATACCTCTTGATTGGTGCTGCATAGTGGGGCTATGTCATCTCCTATTTTCATTTACTTTTGGATTGATCCCACTCCACAACAAGCATCAGAAGTTGCCTTTGCGGCATCTTATGAATTTGGCATCCTTTCTTAATCATTCCCAGAGAGGAATTAGTATTAAAAACAAGTTCTAGCTCCCATATAATTTCCGTTTCAGCAAAATGTTGCATGGAGACTCTGTGAACTGATTTCTTCTATCGTAGTAAGCATTTTTAGTTTCATGAATATTACAGGCGGACGCTGAGAGTTGATTTCTTCTCTCTTCTTTTGAAACGGTTAACGGATCCTCTTCGGTCACTGCCTAAGGTTTGAATTATATCCGGTTGAATACTAGTACGAAATTTTAACGTCTTAAGAATAAGCAGAAACAGTAACCAAATTCATATTTTCAAATGAAAATGATCAGGATGCTGCAGTTGAAAAAGTTGTGGAGTTCATGGATGCTTACTCTTTAAGTCAGGAGGATTTTGACACTATTGTGGAGTTATCCAAGTTCAAGGTATCTCCGCCTTACTCTATATTATTTCTCTTGAGGAATGACAAAATGGTACTTCTGTAGTACAAACGGTGTAACATCTTCTACATGCTGACCTTGTTTTTATAATATTGTTCTCTGAAGGCATTCTCTTGTATTTCATGATATGGTAAGATTGGAAGCTTTAAAGTGATTTTGGACCCTTTAAAGTGATTTTGGACCAAAAATCACAGAAATATATCTTCTTATTTGGCAAGGTCCTACTCTATCTTGGTTTTTTTGCCAGTTTTATTTTACAATCTAGGGGCATATCCACCATCTATGGAAATTTGAATATTCAGTTTAGCTTTTCAAGGGGAAGCCCTCTGCACATCCAATGTAGGATCCCTTCAAAGGCTGGAGGAAGTACTGCAGAGTCTTTGGACTTCTCTTTAGGGAGTGGCCGAGGCCCGGGGAAGAAGAACCGGTTCAGAGATTTGATCCATCGTCACCCCTTGATACAATTGGTTTCTTCATTGCAAAGTTGAATGTTGGATCACTAGAAATGAGATGATTGACTTGCCAATGGGTGAGGTCAAATTCGCATGGTCCAATGGGCAGGCAAAACCAATTAAATCCAAGTTGGATAGGTTTCTCATTTCCCCATAATGGGAGGAAAATTTTCAAATGGTACATCAAAGAGGACTGCCTAGGACTATTTCAGATCATTGTCGAGTCGTTCTTGAGATGGATGAGGAGGATTGGGGCCCTAGGCCTTTCAGATTTGAATTAGCATGGTTACAAGTAGAGGGTTTTGTGGAAAAGGTGGACGAATGGTGGCGGTCTTTTTCAATGGAGGAAGGTGTGGGCTTTATCCTTTTTAAGAAACTCAAGATGTTAAAAAGGAAGATGTCTAAGTGGAAAAAAGATTATCTTTAGGGCCAAGAAGAAGAAACAACCGATCTGCTTCAACAAATTTAGTCTTTGGACTCCAATGAAGCTTTATAAGAGTTATCATAGGAGGAAAGAGCTTGGAAAGAGGTGTATAGGGCCAAGTACAATGCAAGGCTGCGAGAGGATGAGATCAAATGGAGACAGATAGAGGGCGGTGTAGTTGAAAGAAGGTGACAAGAATACTAAATTTTTTCAGGCAATAGCAAATACCAGGGCTCGAACAAATAAGATTAAATCCTTAGTGGTGGAAGGGGAAAGGAAGGAGGGTAAAGAGCAAGTTTGTGTTGTGATAGTAAAATTTTATAAGGATCTCTTGACTAAAGAGAAGTGGAGAAGACCATTACTTGATAATTTGGAATTCGATTATATTTCTGTAGAAGTGGCGGAATCTTTGGAAGAGTTCTTTTCAGAAGAAGAGATTAAGAAGTAGTGGAAGAATTTGGGGGAGAAAGCCCCACGGCCCGATGGTTTTCCAATGGCGTTTTTCAAAACATTTTGGGGTCTTATTAAAAATGATGTCACATGATTTATAAATGAATTTTATGAGAAAGGTATAATAGCGGGGGACTTGGGGGCTACTTT